>CM064875.1:552951-2952951 GCA_032719365.1 Prinsepia uniflora | reverse complement strand
CCTTATTATATGTTCATTATCATCACCCCTATAAGATACTATGAAGTTGAGGGTGGTTGTTTCTAATGACTTTGGACCCTAGAGTCATTTCCGAACTACGTTATAAAATTTCATTGAAATTCCAAATTTTTATGGATTTTTTACTAAGGAAATCCATAATAAAAAAAAAATTAGTTAATGGGCACTCGGGATTGCAGGACATGTCTTAAATGACTTAAAACATCTTGAATAATGTGTAGTTAAAATATTTCATGAAATCCTGACGGATGCATTTTTACAAAAATTGTGAACGTATGATTTTTAGTCGATTTTTAAAATTTTGACCCAAACATCAAAATACTTATTTTATTTCCATTTTTATCACTTGGTAAGATACTTTGAAGTTGAGGGTAATCATTTCTAATGACCGTCGGAGCCTAAAGTCGCATTTGGATCAGGGTGCAAAATTTCATTAAAATTCGATCTTGTTTTCTTTAAAACGAATATAAAATAGTTAATTGTCACCCTGGATGGCATGACATGTCTCAAATGTCTTATAATACTTTTTCTAATGTGTACTTAAATTATTTCGCGAAATCCCAACGAACGCATATTTCATAAAAATTGTGAGCTATAATAATTCACGATTTTTAGTCGGTTTTTGAAATTTTGATAAAAATATAAAAATACTTATTTTATTTTCATTCTCATCAACCCTTAATATACTTTGAAGTTGAGGGATGATTTTCAATTATGTTCAGACCTTAGAATCATTTACAGACCTCATTTGGAAATTTCATGAAATTCGAGTTGTTTTGCTTAAAGAATACATAATGGGCACTTTATATGACATCACATGTCTAAGGGGTTATGATTCTTTGGCTAATGTGCAGTTAAAATATTTGCAAAATCCCAATGAATGCATTGTTTACAAAACTGTGAGCTATAAACTTACAATTTTTAGTTAGTTTTCAAAATTGGTCAAAACCATCAAAATTTGGGAATATGATCTTTGATCTGGGAGTCATCAAAATTGATGCGGTACTGGTAATTGTTATTTTGTTGATTCTGATTATTAGCTTGGACTCATCGGCTTCCTCCTCCGACTTAGAACCACTTTCTTGCTCACTAAGCCTCCTAGGGTTTCCCCTATTGTTGCCTCCTAGGTTGTTGCTTCTATTGTCTCTTCGATTATTATTGAGTAACAACTCATGAATCTCCCCAAATTGAGTGACAAATTCCGCAATACGACGGTTCTAGGAATCCAAACTCGCTCTAGTGATTGGGCACCATTTGCAGATCAGCCATTGATAGAAATCGACGATAATAAGAAGGGACAAACCCACTCAGATACCACTTAATGCAACATGAAGTAACCAAGTTTATAAACATAAAATCCTAAATAAACATAAACAGAAATCCATCATGAATAGATGAGAAACTCTCAATTTGATAAAATAAAATAAAATATCATTCCAATACAATGTTTAAATGTTGTTTATATACCAAGCAAACCTTAGGTTGAAAAGGAAAGCAAAAATCGAATTAATAAAAATCCCCAAAATAACGAAAAAATGTTAAAGTTGATTTTGAGGTGATAAAGGACATTATTTGGCTAAAATGGTCCATTGTCACTTTATGGCTATGAATATTAATTTTCTCATCGTTCATTTTTTTCATAAAGGTATCATATGCTTCATTCTGATCTCAAAAGTCAAATATGTAAATTACCACTGCATCATTATTGCATTTTTTTATCTCTCTTCTTCATTCTATTTTTTTCATATGTTCTACATCAATAAATGGAAATATGAAGACCTTGGGCCGATTTGTGGTTTGGAAAAATATAACTCAACTTGATATGCGCATAGTCCTACATCGGTATGACGGTATAGATCTCGATCCTTACAAAGAGATCTAATGGATAGATATACCCCTAAACTAGGCAGTAGTACTTATAAGAATTTTGGTTTATGGCTTTTCACTTCAAATGCCCGAAGAAATGTGAAATAAGTCTCACTTAACCCGAGGAATGGTGAATCGTCTCATTTTCTACCCAGGAAATCATATTTTGTATACTGAATTATCTCACTTTGCCCAAATTCTTCAACTCTAACTATGTGTTATGTTAAATTATGGAAATAAGACAATTCATCACATTTGGTGGTATTAAGTGAGATCCACCTTCATTTCGATAGCCACCATTCCTCTCTTCCATTTTTACCATCTCTCTCTTCACCTCATAATTAAGCCCATATCTCACACTCATTAATCCACATTCTTCGATGTTATAATCAACTTATCCACATTCAAAATATCAAAAAAAAAAATCAAATTCCTCAAAAACAACATCTTGAAGGTATTGATTTTCCCACTCGAAAGTTTAATATTGTCCGCCACTTCCGTCATAAAAAATTTGGTGTTCACATTCGGGTCAAAATTCCACATTTTCATCGCTGCAATGAAATCTGTTGATCGTCATGCAGTATTTCACTTAAGTCCAAAAATTAAGGCAAAGTAAGACAATTCAGTTGTATGAAATGTGAGTTACAGGGACAAGATAAACCTACTTACAATTTATCGAGATTAAGCGAGACTTATCATTCGATTTCGATCTCTGACCGTCGGATCCTGGTACAGATCTCGGAGCCTCAATCATCTTATCACCCCTTATCTTCTCGGCACGTCTAAATCCAAAAACCCAGGCCCACGGAAAGATAGAGGAAGTAAATTTCTTTGGCGTGTGAGGTTGTTGATCCGACGTGTGTGACGTCCGTTGATGGGGACACGGATACTCTGGTGGTCCAGCATGTAGGGTAGTAGTAGAGGGTAGGGTACGATAACATTTAAACCAATAGACAGATGCCACGTACGCTTGATAAAGGCAAGCCAAAAATCCAAAAGATATTGATAAATATTTTGCTTACATTATTTAGTGTCTGGTTAAGGTGACGCTGGCTCGGACATGACAGAGACATAGATGTGAGTGGTCTGATCCTCTGACCACCTTACTAAATAATTAACCTACCAAACAATGCAGAAAATTATAAATTATAATGGCGCTAATAATTATTTTTATCCTTTTAACAAAAAAAAATTATTTTTATCCCACTCAAAATAATAAACAAATATATTTTGATTTTCTTAATTTAGAGATTAGACAAAAATAAAAAGTGAACGAGGATAAAATGAAGTATATAAATCAATTCTGAATATAAAAACTTAATTGCAACTGATTATTATTGTTTGATTGCTAAATTAGCTATAGTTTAGATCTTTATTTTTAATAACACATTATATATACGAAAGCATCGCTTGAATCCACCATAAAGTGAATGTGGTCATTTTGTTTTAATTGTTAGCGAATTTTTTTTTATTGACATACAGACACATAGCAAAGGCTGGGACGTGCTCGAGAGCACTCCAAATTAATAATCCAAAGGAAAATTTTATGTAATGTTAATTTATATAGAGAAACATATTAATCTTTTTCATACTTAAATAGGAGGAAAGATATTTTTTTTGGAGATCGTATGATATATTATTCACGTAAAATATGAGTTTATTGTAATTAAAGTATTTAGTATTACATTTTATTGCATGATTATTGGTTGTTTCTTTGTATAACATATGTATTTTTACTAAACTTTTTTTTAATAATGAAATTCATCTAACATATACTATCGAAATTTGTTTTTAAAAGTTCATATTAAATTTAGCCCATTTTATTTTTTATTTCTTGTTCGTGTATGTTCAAACACAACAATCGAAACCAAAAATTTCATTAAAAATTCAAGTAAAATTTATCTCAACAAAATAAATAAACAAATTAGCATTAATTTATTCATCGATATATATATATATATATATATATATATATATCGATTAAATTGACTCTTCATTATACATACATAAATTGTTTTGTAAAATTGTCCATTATTTTAATACATATGAGTTATTTTTTTCTAGAGATTATATTTACATAATTTTTAAAGACACTAAAATTTTATATCATCATATCTACATTAGAAAATTTAATAATTAATTATAGAGTAATTAACACATTTACTCTAAAAGACTAGTAAATATTAAGAAATGATAATTTAAACACAAAGTTCTATAGCGTACAGAAGACTAAAGTGTGGACTTGAATGTAGCTTTGGCTCTTTAGGGTTTACCTTTCAAAGATCATCATAACCTTCATAGGTGGCAATTGCTAAAGAAAACATAAACATGTCACTTACATGGATTGTTGTGCCCCTAGGTGGCTAGGGTTGATTTGTACTTTCATCTTCTTTTCTCTCTTTTTCAACACCTTGTGAGCCAAACAATCCCGACGCAATATGAAAATTGATGATGAAGTAATTAGGTTCCTATCAAACTTAAAAGGATAGAAAAAGGCCTTCAATTGAAATTGCATCCAAATATTTCTTTGAGTATCGCTAATACGAGGCAAAATGTTTGACATAATGTATAATCGAACTTGTGCTCTAGATCTATGTGCTCTAGATCTATTAATTAATCGGGAGTTTTTTTATTCAAATTGATGCACTTAATGGAAGAAGAACTCGAAGGGCCTATATCGGGAATTATTCCATCTTCCAATTCCAACAAAACACTCTCTGGTTTTTTGGTTTCTTCAATTTTTACGTATGTTTCAGTCATTAATATTATTTTACAATTCGAATGTAAAAACACATAAGTCTAATGATTCTAATTAATACATACATGTTTACGAATATCTTCTCTTATAATCTTATAATCCAATGTTTATACGATAGAAATTCATGCAAATATATATATATATATTTAAGTAAATATCATGAGATATTTCTGTATTTAATTATAGGTATAATTTTACCGGAAATTTAAAATAACTTATTTTTTACCATAAAATATTTCCTACGAATTTTAAAGTTCCGGTTTTGCACTACGAATTTTACATTATAAAAAAAAATGGAGAAAAAAACTGATCCCACACTTAAAAAACATATTGATCGACTAATATAATTTTTAAAATTAAAAGGAGGATAAAAAAAATACCTAAAACAGTACGGATTAGGCAGGGAAGAGCCAGAAGTCAGAGGTCTGCAACATTTTTTTATTAGCATAGTCCGTCCCTCACGTGCAATGGTGAGTGCGACTGCTGCACTCTTTCTTATATTTTTAAACCACCATCAACTTTCTTAAACCCCAAACCCTCTGTTTAATTTATTCAATCCGGGTGACTAATTAAATTGACAAATCCCGGGTGACTAATTAAATTGACAAATCTTGAAAGAAGGAGACGGAAAAGGTAAATAAATGTGAGTTTGGTAATTTTTTATATGACTCGATATATAATTTAAAATTTATATAAAATTTATTCAGATTAATTTGTATAATTAAAATTTCGGATTAACCCGTTATGATACGTTTAATATTAAACGGTTGAGTTTTGGGTCAACCTATTAACTCGTATAATTACCTATTAATTGTTTAATAAATGAGTAGATTTCGAATTAATCTGTTAACATGTATATTGACTTATATATTAACTCAGTTTATAAACGTGTCATTACTAATTTATATATTTACTCATTTACCCACCTAAATACTTATTAAATCTTATAGTTTAAATATTATAAACATGTGTAAACAGGTAAACATGTCATAAATTAATTTGATTTCGAGTACGACGTGTTTATTAAAGGGGTTACACAGGTTACCTAGGTCATTAATATATCGAATTCGGATTGAATATCCTTGATACGATTATAAAACGGGTCGAATTCGAATTGGGTATATAAGTAAAACATAATTCATGACATTGTCAGCTCTACCTAAATTGAATGAATTTGTAGCTTTACGAAAAATTAGTCTTAAAGATTTTTGAATTGATATATTAAAGTTAAATTTAACGTCTAATTCATGAGACATTTAAAGTAAAGAGCCTTTATGTAATCTAACGACTATACTTCATTACCTAGTTTGTTTATGTCCATTTATTTATGTAAGAGCCATTCTTTATTCATTCTAAGAAGGATGTATTCATTCCCTTAACGACTAGACTCACTTTAAAACACCATATTGTATACCATTCATCTATGCGAACAATCATTACACGAAAAATTGATGGTTCAATATAAATATTTTAATTATTATTAAAATTGTTGATTCTTTTAATATATAAAAATTAATAAACGATTTGTAATTTAATTGATATTGTGCATATACACTCTCGATATTATATTTTAAGAAACCAACTGTTCTTATCATTAACTATAATTACATACGAAAAAGTAAACAAATAATCATGAAAAAGTTGGAATCCCCTTCCATTAATGACTAGAAAATGAAAGAGTTTTTTTTTTCTCTTATTAAGACTGATAACGAGTACATCCATACCATCAAAATTAAACTATGATAGTAAGATTTACAAGTCAATATGACAATATTAACTCGGATAAATCCACACTAACACCTAGAAAATTCACATTACTTAAATTATGCAAAATTACATATCAAACCTACAAGTCCAAAACAACCAAAATCCTAATACTGCCTATAACCCTAAACAAACTACCTCTGCTAAAATAAATTGCATTAATCGTCGTCAAACCCATCACATTCAATCTTCAAGAACATGTAGAGTATGATGGATCTGATGAATGCTTGATCTTCAGTGATCCAATTGTGCATAAAAACAAATAAATGACCAAAAGTTATAATCTAACAACTGTGCCCAAAACCAAAGAGAAATATTGTAGGAAACTTCTCCACTAGTAAAAGAAAATATGATTTAGGGAAAAAGAAAAATTTTAAAGGTAGATTTTGGGTAAGTAGTTAGATTGAAAAAATAGCAAGATAACATAATTGAAAACTCAAATATGCGTGTGGCTCAAACAATATAATCACCACAAAAAGACTCTTATGATTAACAAAAAATAATAATAATTAAGGGGAGGAGGGAAAAAATTATCACTTCCCTTTTTGTTTGTTTTTTCTTTGAGACTTAGAGAAGAAAAAATGGAGGCTGAAGTTTTTTCTTTCTTCGATAGTCTCTTTTTTATGAACGAGCTTGTATAAACATGCTATTCTATCATGTTTTATAACAAAAGATGGTAAATTCACATAAATACATTCATTTTTGCGGTTATCATTTCTCGTAAAATTTTAGTTACTTATAACTAGGGGTGAGTACGGTACAGTTCGATACATGTATTGGAAATATCCAAATCCAAACCTTTAAAATCTTAATGGTTCGATACGGTTTGAATTTTCTAAAATTAGAAATAAAACCGTTTTGATCCAAACCGTTACTAACGGTTCGGTTTGGATCGAAACAGTTTAAAACCGTTAAGGAATAAAAAAAAATGAGGATATAGAAAAAATAAGGATACAAAAAAAAAAAACAATACTCAATACTCAAAATTTTATATATTAAGCTTGTTAAATATTGAATTACAAACATTATCATTATACTAAGATTTATCAAACAAACAAACAATTTAATAATTTTTTATTATACTCTTATATGAGTATACATATACTTATCTGGGTATATTTAGATATTTTTTTATTTTTATTAATTTTACTTTCTATTAATAATAGATTTAAATATTAATAAAAATTAATATATTTCTTAACGGTTCGATTTAGATTTAACGGATTTCCAAAATGAAAATCTAAATCCAAACTGTTACTAACGGAACGGTTTGGATTCTCAAACCATTTGAGTTTTATCCGGTAAAACATAAACCGTTAAATAAATAACAATTTGAAATAGATAGATTAACAATTTTAACAAATTTGTGTCAACTCCTACTTATAACCCTACGTTACCGTGGGATTTCGCAAATTCGAGTAAAATAAAAACAAAAG
Organism: Prinsepia uniflora; assembly: GCA_032719365.1. Lineage (NCBI taxonomy): Eukaryota > Viridiplantae > Streptophyta > Magnoliopsida > Rosales > Rosaceae > Prinsepia > Prinsepia uniflora. The sequence goes on along the minus strand of CM064875.1, from coordinate 2,945,109 downwards.
TTATAATCATCTTTCATCATTTTGATTTTAATTTTAATCTACAGACAAAGTGAAACCCGCCCACTCTTCCCAACTTCGAGACGCAACAAATCGTCAAAATCCGAATTGAAAGCCAAAACAGAATCGTCACTCTCACAAACCCAAAAGCCTCGAAACAACCTCACACGAAGCAAAAAGAGGCAGCAGCGGAGAGAGAAAAATATCTCAGACAGTCATGGGAGACGACACATATGATAATCTCTACAAACATGGAACATGTTCTTCTACACCTTCAGTTTCAGTTTCAGTGTCGGCTTCAGTTTCAGCTTCAGTTTCCCAACAGCAGCAGCTTCATTCGACGTCCGACGAAATCTCTGTTTTTCTCCAGCAGATTTTGGTCCGTTCCTCCAATTCTCTGTCCCAAACCGGGAAGACCCCGCAGTTTTTGTTTTCATCCTCGCCGTCCGTTCCTACTTTGCCTGATCATCATCTCAGCCGTCCATGCCACCCCACATTCGGAGGGGACGGGATCACTGCCGTTGATTCTTCCGCCACCACCGTTGTCTCGGCCGGGAAACCCAATGCATCATCCTCCTCGTTTGGAGCGAGTGAGAATGAGGCCGATGAGTATGACTGTGAAAGCGAGGTACTTTTACTGTTTTAAGACTTGGGAGTTTTGAACATTTTTAGTATTTTTTTTTTTTTTCCTTTTTTAAAGTGTGTTTGGTTGGGGGGAAATTGTTGAGATTGTCGAAGAAAACTAGAAGCATCATGGATCTTTTCCAAAGCTTATTTTGACTGAAATAATAAAGTGAGGTTAAAAAAGAAGATAGAAATAAAAGCTCAAGTTTTGATTTTTATTTAATGGTCTGTTTGGTTGCTAATAAATTGTTGAGGAAGGAGAAGAAAATTAGTGTATCAGATCATCAAACATTTTCCCAAGTCTATTTTGATTGAAATAATAAGGCTTAGTTAAAAAAGAGTCCAAAATCTCAAAGTTTTGATTTTTTGTATTGGTCTGTTTGGTCGCAGAGAAATTGTCTAGAAAGTAGAAGAAAATTAGAGTATCATCAAGCCTTTTCCAAAGTTCATAGAGCATTTGCATCTTCTTTGGTTAAAACTGAAGAGAGTATTTTGACTCTGATGAGATGAAATTGAAAACATAGTTATAAAATCTCAAGTCTATCTTTGGTAATGCCAAGTTTTTGTAAGTTGAATATGTTAAGGAATTTCCAATTAATTATAGGAGGGTCTTGAAGCTTTGGTAGAAGATGCGGCGGCCAAGCCAGGGGGTGGTCGGAGTTCTTCAAAGAGAAGCAGAGCTGCAGAGGTTCACAACATGTCTGAAAAGGTTGTCTTGTAGTTCAAACTCATGTGATTCAAAATTTCTGATGTCTGTTTTTCTGTTTCATGAAAAATTCAAATCACAATGGCTTTCTGGTTTTTCATGTTTTGTGGGAACTTTTGTTTTGGACAGAGGAGGAGGAGTAGGATAAATGAGAAAATGAAGGCATTGCAAAATCTCATCCCAAATTCTAACAAGGTAAAGCAAACATAAACCAAGATTCGTGATCTTTCGTTTTGTTTGTAAGGATTCATTTCGATTACTGAGGGAGCTATTCGTGTTCTTGATTATGCAGACGGATAAGGCCTCAATGCTTGATGAAGCCATTGAGTACCTCAAGCAGCTTCAGCTCCAAGTACAAGTATGTAATGTAGCCTTCTATTTTGCATCTTTAGTTTAAAAAATGAACATTTTCAAGTGCTCTTCATGGTCTCATTGATCAGGAAAGTTTTGGCACTTCCTTAGTTGAGCCTACACATTGTATCATCAGTTCAATTTCTCACTCTCCGGTCCATAATCCAAGATCTCCTCGAAGATCCTTTATTGCTGGTTAAATCATAAAATCGAGTCACTTTATCACAAAGTTCCTTTCAAAATGTCGCCTTATTACTTTGTTAGTGTTGGAGACGGAAGATTTGGTTTTTGGTTTTGATTGGCTCACATTGTGGTTTTCATTTCAGATGCTGTCAATGAGAAATGGGATGAGCCTGCATCCAATGTGCCTACCGGGAATGCTGCAACCGGTCCAGCTCTCCCAGCTGAGAATGGACCTCGGTGACGAAAATATGCCTCTCCATTTGGACATGGGAGGCACACTGCATATGAACCAGGAATCCTCGAAGCAAAATTTGTTCACTTTAGCCAACAATTGCAATGCTGCATATGTACCGGACATGTCAAACGTTGCCAATCCAGAACCCGGGTTCGGGTTGGAATCGTCAACTCAAGCTCACATTGGACCCTTTCATATGCAACCCTCATCTGAGGTAAAACCACTGCCGCTCACTGTATCATTCATATCCAAAATCCAAAAGAAACAAAACAATATTAATCTCCTCTTCGCGTTATTGTTATGTAAAGGAAATCTACAGAGAGGAGGACATGGCATTGCAGCATCAACAAACTAATGCATATCAAGACCGAAATGATCACATCAAGACCGAAACAAGGCTCGGACGACGATGAATGTTCTAACATTTTGGATTTGCCGCTGCAACAACTTGTAACAGCTTTTATGTTCTGCAACAAATTGTTTGAAGCAGCTTCGGTTTCGTGCTCAAATTCTTGGACATGTCTCAAAGCTGACCTGTAGTTGTTGATTGGAAGGAAAATGTTTGAAGGATGGGGATGAATCTGATGAGACATGTAGAACTCTATGTTTCCATTTGTTTTGTGGTTCTTTTTCATCTGCAAATTGGATCCGTCATGTTTGATATATGTCAATTACATATGAAAGTCTGATTATTATTTATTACTTTGATGTTAGTGTTACTTAACTTTTAGAAGACGTGACAAAACACTACATAAGAGTTTAATAAGTAATCGAAAAGTCAAATTTTTAATATACAGAACTGAAAAATAGACGTATTGAAAAAGAAAATAGACGTATAAAGTAGGGAAGGTGTCTAGTCACTGGGAGAATAATTTATGTTTGGTCTATGTCTTTTAGTGTTGGCATGTGTTAGAATGACTTGATGTATTTTTTGTTCTCAAAATTTCTTTTTTTATTCATAAGGTATGGAGAAATGAACAATTGCGATTTGAATGCAGGTTTATACTTGTGCTTGTCGACATTTATATTGAATAAAATGACGTAGTTCGTAGAGTGGTGTTTAAATGTCTACTTCTAAATAAGAAGTTGCGTGCTTAGTTCGCAAATCCAAAATTTTAAATTCTTGAAGAAGGGTCAAATGGGTCACCCCTTTTACTAATTTGAATCTTCAAAGGAAGGTCAAATGGGTAACTTTTTACCCTTTTTTTTTTGTTTCCCTTTAATTATACAAAATTGCACTAACATTTAACAAATTTACATCACTGAAATTATACAAAATTATAAATCAAGCTTATAAAATCCAATATATATTAAAAGCCCATAAAGCCCAATATATGTTACTCATTCTAATTATGGAAATTATAATTCTATTAATGTTCCTATGTAGAGAAAAAGGAGGGAAATAGTTATTGGAAATCAATTTGTTATAGATGTAGCCTATACCAAGTCAAGCAAATCATAACAAATTGAACTAAGATAAATGGATAACTCGTATTTATTCCAACAATATTCGCTTTAAATAATTTGTCGTTTATTATACCTAACAAATTTGGTTTTTGGGTAAATTTACCTTCTAATTAGAGGCAAATTGACAAATTATTTGTTATTTTTATGCTTTTAAGATTGTGACATTTTTAACAAAAATGTAATTTTATAAAGAAATTGGCAATTTATGATAGCTTTAAGAAAAGGAATATCGCGGAAATTAAAAGTGAGATACAAAGTTAAGGATTTCCTTTGTTTTTTTTTTTCTAAAATACAATGATGAAGAATTAAATCGGCCAAATATTTCTTTCTATTTTTTTGCTAAATATAACATTAAATCTTAATTTGATTTTATACCATTAGAACTTACAACTTATAAAACAACTCGCCTAACAAATAAATTTATACTTCATAATAGATGGACATTATTGCCCCAAATTGGTTAGAAAATATCAAAGCTAGTAATAAAAAAAAAAAGCCTAATCATCAAATCAGCTCATTTGGAAATATCAAAAAGGAAGTATAAGCCTTTTTAGTGAAAAGGAAATTTAAGCCTTAATTAAAAGAAAAAGAAATTAGAATTTTTTTTTATATATATTACAAAGAAATTGGATTTTTTGAAATATGAACAAATATGTATGGTTGATATAAAAAGCGATCCAGCGTGGGACAAAATCGACACGTCAGCAAGGGCATTGGAATTGGAATTAGATGCCATTTCTCTCTCTCTCTCGTCACCTGTTTTTCCATGAAATGAACCAAACGCATCGTCGTCTTCTTCGGTTTTAACGGTCTCTCTCTCTCTTTGACGAGTTATCGTGAGCCGCAAGTTCAATCAATTTCGATTTTCTTCATAATTAATCACACCCTCAGTAGTTATATATAGTTGCATATTATACAGATACATATACACTGGGCCGTATAGCTAAGCCTAGAGGGAGGAAGAGAAAAAAAGAACCAATTGGGAGGATCGAGAAATGGCGGCGAAATCGAACGGGCCGATTGGGGAGCTTCCGGGTCGGGTTCTAGCGGGACCGACCAATCCAATGGTTACGCCTCTGCTTACGGATCTCTACCAGTTCACCATGGCCTACGCTTACTGGAAAGCCGGGAAGCATAACGAACAGGCTGTGTCAGTCTTCTATCTCTCTATCTCTCTCTCTCTCTCTCTCTCTCTCTCTCTCTCTCTCTCTCTCTCTGCGTTGCTACTTTGACTGCTGTGTTTGGTATCTGGGAAAGTTCTGAACATGCTCAGGGACCAAGCAGAGTTTTACATAACTACGTTGTTGAGGGTAGTTGTATGAATGAATCTGTTATGTGAAATTTTTGTGCAGGTTTGATTTATATTTTCGTAAGAACCCATTTGGCGGTGAATACACAATCTTTGCTGGTTTAGAAGAATGCACAAGATTCATTGCCAATTTCAAATTCAGTGAAGATGAAATCGCTTTCGTTCGTCAATCTTTGTCTCCTTCATGTGAGGTAAGCCCAATTCTCAAAGGTTGGCTGTAACTTTACCGCGTAGTTTCAAATTGTGATTTTTCATGTGTATCGATTGGTTGAATGATTGAATTGCAATGATGATGAACGATAGGATGCATTTTTTGATTACCTTAGAGGAGTGGACTGTACAGGAGTTGAAGTCTGTGCCATCCCTGAGGGTTCAGTTGTTTTTCCAAAGGTTCCCCTGCTAAGAGTTGAAGGGCCAGTTGCTGTGAGAACGACTAAACTACTTTATTGTTATTGTTAATTGTTATGGTTTATCTACTTGTTAAATCGTATGTTCTAATTTACATTTGCTTTCTTGTTTCAGGTTGTGCAGTTGCTGGAAACCCCATTCTTGAATCTTATTAATTATGCATCATTGGTTACCACAAATGCTGCAAGGCATCGTTTTGTTGCTGGGGAATCTAAAATGCTACTTGAATTTGGGCTTCGGCGGGCTCAGGTATCTGACATGAGCTTGGACTCTCACAAGCTCAGGTTTTTCACATTTTGAATTTTTAGCTGGAATTGTGTTTGTAACAAAGATGTCTTTGTTTTAATATTAAGGGACCTGATGGTGGGATAGGGGCATCAAAGTACTGCTACATGGGTGGATTTCATGCAACAAGGTAATGTCTATTGAAAACTCAGCTGCAGCATGTTAGCATTATGATTTTCATTCCCCAACACTTTTAATTATTGTAACTTTTTTGAACCTTTTTTATTCCAGTATACATCATGAAATCCATTTCACGTATTTCAGATATTGGACAATTTGAAAATTTTCATTCGGTTTATAACTTGTTTATCAACCATGGTATATGAAGTAGGAATATTATGAAAAAGCTCCCTTGAGTTGAGACCATTCTTTCACTTTGACACTTGTTACATGTGTCAGTGGCCCTTTTGTTGTTTTAAATAAACAGCTGGAGTAACTTATCTATCACTATATTATGTTTTGGCAGTAATGTTGCAGCTGGGAAGATATTTGGAATACCACTTCGTGGGACACATTCTCATGCTTTTGTGAGCTCATTTATGGTATGTAACTTTTGCAACCTTATTGGGGAGTTAGAAAGAGCAATATCAAATGCATAAAGACTTGAGATCTATTCTTTATGTTGTCCGGGGTACCCTGGTGATTAATCCGCATACTACCACCGAATTGAGATCCATTTTGCATAACCTCTAATCTTAAAATAGGATTATTATTATTTTCTGTTATCTTCAACTAAATAATAGGTAAACCAGTAATTGTATTATACAATTTATAACTATTAAAATACCAGCATATTGCAAGAGTTTTCATCTTTTGAGATAAATTTCTTTTATTCAGAACAATGTTTTCAGTTGGAAATATTAGAATTAGAATTTTTTATTAATTGTTGTCTGAGATAAAAACACTCAGCCATCATGTTATTGGATTTTATCTGATAAGAGATATTACAATTGTGATATCTGATGAATCCTTTTTAGATTGTGTTTAGTGTCCAGCCCTTGTTCTATGACATTGGACTATTATGCTATGAGCTTTGCATTGCCTTTGTCGTGATTTTTGTGCCTTTGTGTATGAAATTAATGCTTTTAATGATTTTCAGAGTCCAGATGAGATTATAGATAAATCACTTCGTAGCAGTGATGGCGGGAGTACTTGTGCAGATTTTGTTAGCCTCGTCCAGACTTGGTTAAGCAAGATTCAGGTGTTTGGTTTTATTCTGTATATAGATTCCATATGCCTTTATTTGTACTATTATTATATTTCTCAATTGTCTGTTTTGCATTTTTCATGGGTTCTAATTTCTTTTTCTGCCTCGAGCTACCTGTTATACATCTACTTGCAACCTTTTTCTTTTGGTTGAACTGGCAAACTTATTTTTTATGCTTTTGAAATAGATCTAAGATGAGTTCAATCAAACCTTGAAAACACTCTTTTGTGTGTGCTTTGCAGTGGTCGAAATCCTTAAATGTCAATTTTGGCGAGACCAACCAAAGCGAGCTAGCAGCATTTGCATCTTATGCTTTGGCGTTCCCTGATAACTTTCTAGCACTTGTAGACACATATGATGTAAGTAACTTTATGCAGGTTACTTCGTAATGGTGTGGCTGTGTTTTACTTATACTTTTATTGTCTCTGTAAATGAAGTGAATCTTTAACACCATGCCTTTCATTCATTTACCAGGTTATGAGGAGTGGAATCCCTAATTATTGTGCCGTTGCTTTAGCACTCAATGATTTAGGGTATGTTCAAAAGGTTTTTGTGATTATGAACATTGATGAACTTTGCTCTCTTAATGTGAATATGAATAGTTTTTCATCCAAATCTTAATGTTGTGAGGCCATCCTTTTGTTCAGTGATTTAAGTCTTCCTTTTTAAGTGTTTGAATGACCGTAGGCTGCTTTCACTATCTTTTGTAGGCTTAAGTTGATGTTTGTTAGTAGGTAAGATTACCGTTCTGCAGGTTAAATGAGACACTGTCCTTGTCTTACAAGGTTATATTAGGCACAGTAACCTTGCTCATCTCATTATTATCTTTGCTGCATCATACTCATTTTTGCTAATTATTATCTTTGATTTAATAGGCAATCAGCAAAATATTTGTAGCTTTCATTAATGGGTTAGATGATGCTATTCCAGGTACAAAGCAGCGGGAATTAGGTTGGATTCAGGGGACATAGCATATTTGTCTAGTGAGGCTCGAAAGATTTTCCACACCATTGAGAAAGAATTTGGAGTAGCTGGGTTTGGAAACACTAATATTACAGCTAGTAATGATCTCAACGAGGAAACTTTGGATGCTCTAAACAAACAGGTAATGATTCTGACTTATGGGGCTTTGTTGATAAAGTATATTTCTATGGCTTCAAAACTGTCCAAGGCATCTGAATGCTGATTCTGTACCGTTGATATAGGGAATTCTTACCCAGTGGACACGCATTTTTTGTACCCAAAATTCTTAATCAGATTATATATTACTGTGTAGGGTCATGAAGTTGACTCATATGGAATTGGAACCAATGTAGTTACTTGCTATGCTCAAGCAGCTTTGGGGTGTGTTTTCAAGCTTGTTGAGATAAATAATCAGCCTCGCATTAAGCTTTCTGAAGATGTTACAAAGGTTTGATCTTACTGTCAACAATTTTCTGTTATCATTCTCTTTCAAAATATAATTTTCTATTCTTATTTTAGGTATCCATTCCTTGTAAAAAGCGGAGTTACAGATTGTATGGGAAAGAAGGTTATCCCCTAGTAGACATAATGACAGGGGAAAATGAACCACCTCCAAAGGTATCTTGTGAACTTGTTCATTAATTACACACACGTGGTCTCAAGATTATATGGTAACTGAATGTCTTCTTTCTCATATGTGTCCCTAGTGCATACTGACATGCTTGCAAACAGAATTTTTTTGCATAATTTGGGTTAGATATTCCAAATAGTTTCCAAGCTAGGAATGTATTCTGATTTTCATGTCAAGTTAGCTACGTCAGAAAGCAGAGTAAACTACTGCACATGGTGTCTCCTTTTTGTTGTGGTAATTATTACTAGTTATCATGATGGGACCTCATTCTTCAATCTGGGTTTCCTCGTACATTCTAGATATGATCTTGAATTTTTCTGTTATTTTCCAACTGGGGGACAAAAGACAACACTAAACAAGAAAGCGACATTCATCTTCCTACAATCATATATTTGTAGGAAAGCAGTTAAAGACACCTGTAATCTAAACTGAAAAACACAGCACAGATAAATGAAAGAGAATAATATTCAGGAACATTTAATGAGATGTGTATTGTAGCTGCTTCCTCCTCAAACTGCATTTTATGAATAGATGTTTTCAGTTGAGCTCATTTATTTGATCCAATTCTACTGACAGAGTGACTAAAACATTCCATCCTGCCTATCTTAATGGCCTATAATTTCACTATACAATTTTTTCTTGCTCCTTTTGATTTTATCCGTGCCATATTTCATGTGATGCTCACTGCATTGAAGCAGAAAGGCTTCATTTTATGTTATATTTCAACATGCAGGTGGGAGAAAGAATCCTCTGTCGTCACCCTTTCAATGAATCGAAGAGAGCATATGTGGTGCCACAGCGTGTTGAAGAACTCATGAAATGTTATTGGCCGGCGAACCCAGGTACACAGGAAGAGTGTTCATCTTTTGGAAACAGAACAGTATTCGAACCTACAGCGTTCAAATGAATGCCTAAACAGTTATATTATTTGGTGTCTATAATGTCTTAAACTCTGATTTTTGTTTTACTGAAGCTGGACATAGAGAAGAGCTTCCATCATTAAAGGACATCAGGGAGCATTGCATTACACAAATAAGAAAAATGCGTCCTGACCACATGAGGAGATTAAACCCCACGCCATACAAGGTACCAGTGAACTGAATTAACCAATACTGCTACTTTTTTGCCGAAATTATTCTCATTGTCCCTTTGCTGCATTTTTAACGGCATTTTCTTGTACGCTAAATAGGTAAGTGTGAGTGCAAAGTTGTACGACTTCATTCACTTCCTGTGGCTCAATGAAGCACCCGTCGGGGAGTTGCAGTGAGATTATGTATTATCAAAGGCTTACATGAAGTTTTACAAATTTTTCAGCGCAAGCAATTGAAGTTGAAGTAGTTTCTTTAAGTAGTCAAAGCATATACCAGAAGTCAAATAATTTAGCTAAGTTGTGGAACGCTAGTTTATTTTTTCTTGTTAATAGATTGACATTTTCTTTCGTTCATGTTATGTTAAGATGTTTTTCATTTTCCTTTTTGTTTTCCACTTTTTCTTTTGATCTGAAATCGTACCTCAAATCATCAGCTTCCTGAACTGAGTTGAGGTCCCTTGGCCGGAATTCTGTTTTCGCCGGGCTATCTTCAACTTTGCTTATGGGGCTGGCTTTAACTTGATTGTGCATGTCTGTTGGGATGCCTTGGATGAAATATTTATGCCTAATTGAGTTCATAAACACTACTTGATTCAGAGATTATGGGGCTCTCTTACAAGGAAAGGAAACTCCAACGAGAAAGCCCTTTAAAAGCCTCCTTTAGGAAGTCGGGGCCACGGTTTTGGTTTGAATTTTCTAAAGAGTGAGATCGATATGTAATGTATAATTCTTCCCCTAGTAAATCTTGGCTAATGCTTTGTTACAGTCTAATGATTTTGGTTTTGAGTTTCCTAAAGAGTGAGATTGATATGCAATTTATATTGAGTTCATATAAACTTGTGATTCAAAATTCAAGCTAGAAATTTTGAAGGAAAAAAAAAAAACAATTGACCTCAAAATTGAACTTTGAAATCCTAATTTTATATTCTAAGACTTCACATAAACTATGGTATAAAAAAGGCAAATTCATAACAGAAAAAAAAAAGTCAATTATTTCTCCTACCCACAATATAAAAAGGTACTTTGAAATCCTAATCTTATATTTCAAGAGTTAATATAAAATTTCTTATAGAAAAATCAAACTCAAAATAGAAAAAAAAAATCAAATTATTTCTCTAATCTGCAATACCAAACCCGAGTTCATATAAAATAATAAATCTTATAATTTCAAAATTCTAGCTCAAAAGTTTGAAGAAAAAAATTGAATTTTTAAACCGTAATCTTTTATTGTTAGAGTTCATATTAACATTGTTATAGAAAAACCAAACTCAAATGGGAAAAAGTCAAAATTCTTTTTTCAAATCCGCAATATCAAACCCTGAAGCTCATGAAAACTTATCATTTCAAAATCCAAGCACAAAATTTTGAAAAAAAGAATGAACTTTGAAACCCAACCTATTCTTATATTGTTAGAGTTAATATAAACAATTCTATAGAAAAATCAAGCCCAAAGCTAAAAGAATCAAAATTCTTCTTCCAATCCGCGATATTAAACCCTAGATTAGAGAAAGAACTTTGATATTGTGGATAGGAGAAAGAACTTTGAACTCTGCAAATGTTTTATATTTCGGATTAGAGAAATTTCTTTCCATGTTTTGAGTTTAGATTGTGAAATTATTAGTTTTTTTATTTATTATTTTATCATTTGATATTTCAGATTAGAAAATTAATTTCGAGTTTTTTCCCGTTTTGAGTTTGGTTTTTCTATATAACTTATGGAGGGCTTCAAAATTACTAAATTTTTTTTCTTCAAAATTTCGAGCTTTTGATTGTGATATTATAAGTTTTATATGAATCATGGGGTTTGATATTGCGGAGTGGAGAACGAATTTAGAGTTTGGTTTTTCTATTACGAAGTTTATGTGAACTCTAAGTCTCTAACAATACAAAATTCAATTTTTTCCTTCTAAATTTCGAGCTTGAATTTTGAAATTTTAAGTTCTATAAGAACTCTAAGGTTTGATATTGTGAATTGGACAAAGAATTTTGACCCTTTTTTTGTAGCAAAATTTATGTGAACTTTAACAAGATATAATTAGGGTTTCAAAGTTTTTTTTTCTTTCAAATTTCGCATTTGAATTTTGTAATGAAAAGCTTTATATGAACTCTTGGCTTATATATCGAGGATCTGAGAAAACTTTTGACTTTTCTTCTTCTTTGAGTTCAGTTTTTCTTTAACAAAAATTTATGGGCATTCTAACGATATAAGATTGAGGTTTGGAAGTTCATTTTTCATTTCCAAATTTCGAGCTTGGATTTTGAAATTGTAAGTTTCTTGTAAACTCTTGTGTTTGATATTTCGGATTAGAGAAAGAAACGTAACTTTTTTCTATTTTGAATTTGATTTTTCTATAGTAAAGTTTATGTGCACCATATCAATATAAAATTAGGATTTCGATCTCGAGTTTGGATTTTGAAATAAAAAGTTTTATATGAACTTTAAGATGTGATATTTCAAATTGGAGAATATGTTTTAACTTTTTTCCGCTTTGAGTATTTTTTTTTCTTTCAAAAATTTTGAGTGTAGATTTCGAAATAATAAGTTTTTTTTAAAAAAAATTGAGGTTTGATATTGCGGATTGGAGAGAGAATTTTGACTTTTTTCAGTTTTAAGTTTGGTTTTTCTATTAAAAAAAGTGTATGTGAACTCCAACAATATAAGATTAGGATTACGAAGTTAAATTTTATTTTATTTTCAAAATTTCAAGTATCGGTTTTGAAATGGAAAGTTTTATCCAAACTCTAAGGTTTGATATTGCATATTGGAGAGAAATTTTGACTTTTTCCACTTTGATTTTGGTTTTTTTTATAACAAAGTTTATTGGAGCTCCAACAATATAAGATTAGACTTTCAAAACTTTTTTTCTTCAAAATTTCGAACTTGGATTTTGAAATTATATGTTTTATAAACTCTAGTTAGGGATTGGAGATATTTTTTTGCCTTTTTTCCTTCTTGAGTTTGGTTTTTCTATGAAAAGGTTTATATGAATTTTAACAATAAAAGATTAGGGTTTCGAAGTTCAATTTTTTTCTTCAAAATTTTGAGCTTGGATTTTAAAATGAAAAGTTTTATATGAACTCTAAGATTTGATATTGTGGATTAGAGAAAGAAGTTTGACTTTTTTTTCCATTTTGAGTTTTGTTTTGCAATAGAAAATTTTATGTGAACTTTAATAATATAAGATTAGAGTTACAGAGTCACAGTTAAATCTTTTTTCCTTCAAACTTTTGAGCTTTGATTTTGAAATGAAAAGTTTTATCTGAACTTTAAGGCTAGATATTGTTTAAAAGCCCAATTTTTTTTCTTCTAAATTTCGAGCTTCGATTTTGAAATTATAAAGTTTATATGAACTCTAAGGTTTGATATTGCAGATTGCAGAGAAGAATATTGTCTTTTTTTTTAATTTTGAGTTTGGTTTTTCTATTACCAAGTTTATACAATCTTTAACAATATAAAATTAGGGTTTCGAAGTTCAAACTTTTTTTGCTTCAAAATTTCAAATTTCTATTTGGAATGCTTACATATGAATTGTAGGGTTTGATATTGAGGATTAGAGAAAAAGAATTGATTTTTTCCGCTTTGAGTTTGGTTTTTTTTTAGCAAAATTTTTGCAAATTCTAATAATATAAAATTAAAGTTTCTGTGTGACAATTAAAAACAAAAAAACAAATTTGCTTTGATTTAAAATTTAACTCTCACAATTAAAAATTAAAGTTTCTGTGTGACAATAAAAAACACAAATTTGCTTTGATTTAAAATTTAACTCTCACAATATAAGATTAAAATTACAAAATTGGATTTTGAAATGGTAAGTTTTATCTGAATATTTTGAATTTGGAGCAAGAATTTTAACTTTTCATCCTTTTAAGTTAAGTTTTTCTATAGAAAAATTTATATGAACTCTTAAGAATATATAATTGGTTCAAAGTTCGTTTCTTTTCTATTTTTCAACATTTGGAGCTTGAATTTTGAAATCATAAGTTATTTATGAGCTTTAAGGTTCTACCTCTGCTGATCGATGATTTTGGCAAATACAAGAGTGCTAAATCACTCAATTGTGAAGGTAATTGGCAAATACAAGAGTGCTAAATCATAACCTACTTTTATTCCAACACTTAACCAATTATATCACTCAATTGGGAAGGTAATTGGCAATTACAAGAGAGCTCAATCACTAGTCAAAATGAACGAAAGTACACTGAAAATGTGAGAAACACATACTTTTGTGAAGTTGGGTGCGATTATTAAGTGTGCAACTATAAATTAAGTCCAACCGAGCATCATACATACATAACTATACAATGCCGATGAGTGAAAGCCTACATGACGCTGCTCACTGACTGCATATATACATCAACGGATAAAGAATAATAAAACGACTTAACTAACCCGCAAAAATCTGGAATTTTTGACAGAATTTAAACCGAAATGCAAAGATCTTGCAGCTGTATCCATCCATAGGCACAACGGTCGCGAATCCTTTGAACTGTTGAGGCAGCCAGAGCTACAACCGGACGAAGTTTGGCCATCTCCATTTCTAGTGGCAGCTTAGTGCTAGGCTCCATCTGCACATCGAATTGCAGCAAAAGATTAACACGGATGCATAACAGATAAAGAGATTGTCTCATACGTGACATAGAAGCATTGTGAAACCTCAGTTATACACAATTAGCTTGACTTATGATCAAATCTATTTATAAGGTTGATTAGTTAGGGTATAGATTGGTCCTTTGGAGCTTCGATTAGGTTTTTAAGTGGTCAACTTTGAGCGGAGCCCTAAATATGATACTTGAAACCAAAAACTGAAGTGATTGACCAATCCGAAACCACAAACTTTAAGTCTGATCTGAATGATGTTTCTATATCCTACGAAAATCAACCATGCGAATAAATGAAAATAAAATTAAAAAAACTTCGAGTAAAAATGAGATGTTTCTCAGCACATACCGTCTTTACTAAAAAAAGGGCGTCCTGTGGAAAGAAAGACGCAACAAATACAAGCTCATACTAGTTATTACCTTTTCTATGCAGCGCACTGTGTCCAAGACATGGCAAAAAAATGAGAGCTGCTTGTATAGATCTGCCTCCGTGTACTAGTGAAGGTACAATCACAGCCAAAATTAGAAGTTGAAAAAAGAGACTTAAAAATAATGTCTTTTTCTGTTTCTGCAACGAATTTTAGATGCAAACCTTTCTTACAAGACGCCCGTTGCAGCGAGGATAGTCTGGACAAACTGTTCCTCTCTCAGAATCACCAACAAGCCGGAGGTTGATACTTCGTGTGTTGTATGTGCAAGTTTCATCATCACACTGGAAGTAAAATTAATAAGATTGAGATTTAATTATTCATAGCCACAAAAATCATTAAGGTTTTGGCAGAATAATAGGCAGGGGTAGATTACCGTCATTTGGCCTTTATAGTAAATTGAAACAAAATTGTCTGCTTGCCTTTTCACCTGAAAGATAAATACAGTATCCAGGTGCGTATGCTCAGTAGATTGCTCAAAGAAAATCTCGTATTCAAACCCAGAAGCAATTTATCAGAGACCAAACGTATAAGATTAGCAGGAGTTGGACTATACCTGGTTGGCTATCATTGCAGGAGAGAGTTTGCTCACATCGCCTTCTACTGGGCATTTCGGACAGCGCAATTTATGCCAAAAATCATTGGTAGATTCCTCAGCTTGTGGCTCTGTTTGCTTTCCAGTAATTGACTTAGAAATGAAATTCAAGATAGTTGGACATTCAAAAGTACCAGAGCAGCTTGGACATGCCAAGACAAGAGGCTCACAGCCCCGATACCTGCAATCATCAGATCATGCATTTGTTATCTTAGAGGGTTTCATCAATTTCGTTCTATTTTGGGAGGAATTTAGTTTAGGAATCAGTACTGGAAATATGATGGAAGACTAGGGAAACAGTACTCAAATTATTTAAGGAAAATAGGAATTTCAAAAGAATGGTACTAATACAATGAAAATTTTATAACTCACTTGAAAATAATTATAATTGCCAACTATTAATCCTAAAATGAATATATAGGACACAATAACAATCAATCACTCAACGGCAGTGTAGATACTGAGGAGATTTGTGACAATAACTGCACAATCAGATATGTTACCTCTCTTCGTCATCAATGGCAAGAGACAAGCTGGAAGGATCATCTCTGACAGCTTCACTTGACTTTACTTTGAACTAAAATTCCAATTTCAAAAATACATTAGAGTGCGAAGCCCGCCCTAGACAATCCTTTTCAAAGATGATGGGAGTGAAGACCTTACCTTAGAAGTGTCAAGCCCTAAACAATCAGCTAAGCGTTCGGGACTGGTACCCTGAATTGAAGCACAAAGACGTGATAACACAGGATGAATCTGCACAAAGAAACTTAGAAATTAAGCATACAGCAGAATGTATCACACAAATGATCATAGTTCATGAAAATTGGGATTGGAGCAAATAAATTAGAGAAAGAACCTGTTGGGACAAGTAGTAATCAATGTCAATCATCCATTTCCCATCTTCTCGTTTTAATTCATCGGGGTGTCTAGCACGTTGAGCAATCCCAGATGAAGTGCCTGAACTAGTCCCCTGTCCAAGAAATGGGAGGAGAGAGTGAGAGGCTATGCATGATGAACTTTACCTTCAAATGTTCAATGGAGGGATCAGTGTTCAATAAATGTTCATTCAATAGAGAGCACATTCTACAGCATAACAAACCTGCTCACAGCAAATGATATAGGGGACAGTATCGCCAACTGAGCAACCAGTAGAGTAACCATTTTGCTTCAATCTTTGCGCCACCTAGGATTGTTTGCAGATGTATCAATGCCAGAAAACAGACAAATATTAAAAATAAAAAAATTGACGGGACCCGATGAATTAATACTAGACTTAATATATGCTTCTTGAACTCACTTGAACATGTGGTTGGTTTTTGGCATCGGGGTATGCTTCAGGTGGTTTAGTCAATGTCTTGGTGATTATATATTTCTCAAGGGCGACTTGTCCACTTCTCATGTCCTCTTGTACCTGCTCAATATGCATGCTAATTGTTACACCTTTCAACAGCATGATTCAGAACTCGCGAAAAATTAACTCAATTCAATCCACATGATTATACAGCCACATAATAAAAAATGAATTTACACGGACAGAAACCCTACGAGTATAAAATGGCTAATTTCTCAGAGGAAAACAAACAATAAGTTCAGCATAGCAAACAGAAACAAATAACTTCAGTTTCTGCAAAATTTATTCATCAAACGGAAAGAAAAGGCGAAATCCCCATCTTATCTCCTGGTTTTAAATTATTTAACAACATTTCCACCTAATAATAATAATAATAGTAATAGTAATAGTAATAGCAGTAGTAGTAGTAGTAGTAATAATAATAATAATAATAATAATAATAATAATAACAATAATAACAATAACAATAACAATAACAATAATAATAATAATAATAATAATAATAATAATAATAACAATAATAACAATAACAATAATAATAATAATAATAATAATAATAATAATAATAATAACAATAACAATAACAATAACAATAACAATAACAATAACAATAATAATAGTAATAATAATAATAATAATAATAACAATAACAATAATAATAATAATAATAATAATATTGGTCCCTAAATTGTAGAAAAGAAAAACAAAAATATGAACAGAACCATTACTTCACCTTCATCAGAGAGTTATGAATTGATTCAACAACATCCTCGCATGACCTGTGAGCATACAAAATGCAGCAGATCAGTAACCTTTGCACAAAAACAGACTGACAATATCAAGGCACAAAAAAGAGAGCTAACAATCAGCATACCCTCCTGACAAAATCTGACTTAGGCAGAAATCTCCTAGTTCCTTTGAAAGTAAGCTCCAGTCTCGACGAACCATATCAAGGCCCTTACGTTCAATAACCTGCAATGAAAAGTATAAATATTATTGTTTCCCAAGGATGGACTAGAACAAGGTTTGAAATTCTTTTTATTTTACCTCATATGGCACCTCGTTCTTGAATTGCACCTTCACAGCTGCATATTTCTTTTTCTTGAGAAGCAGCATTCTCTTGTACAAACCATCGAGATCAATTTCTAAACATCTATACTTCTTGTTAACCTGGATTCAAAGAGAAAGAGAAAGAATAAACTAGTATACGTATAGTTTTCTTGAGGAAGATCCCACAGTAAGGAGCTAAAGAATAGACTACAATAAAAGATTTTGTTTCAGTTGTCTATAAAAAGTTATGAAAACAACCTATAAAATGTGATGCTAATTTCTGGAAACATCATGTATTAGTAATATTGGATCTTAAGCTCTCTTCAAGAAATTTTTTGGATATTTCCAATGGAATAATGATAAGAATGAAACTCAATGTAAATCAAGACAAGCCAGTCACATCTACTAGTAAAATAATTCCTAAGCTTTGCAATCCTCAAGTAGGCAAGAGAAGGGTCTGAAGTACAAAGTAAACAGACCATAGAATATATAGATGACATGCTTTCATGGTTATAACCTCACCTCTTGAATGACTTTCAATGCAATTGCTTTTGCTTTCGCAATATCGTCCAGTCCGCTATAAATCATTATTGAATCTGTGTCCCCATAGATTACCTGCCATATAAAATAAAAGTAGCACATCCTTCAAAAGCTAAATCTTTAACAGTCAATTACGATAACTCAGACGTACATATTATAAAAAATTTCACTAATTCTAGCATGATATCCAAGAATTACCTCTAAGTTCAAATTGTTTTGAACAAGATCAACTGTACTTTGAAGAATCTCCCTCCCCTGCACAACAATTACGGGACTGGCTCAATACTGAATAGAAGCATTTGATGTAAAAGCAAGCATCTGTTTTTACATCAGATGTGACGAATTTGTACTAATCACAATGTAAGATAAGGTACATATTTTCTTACTTGCAGTGTTATGAGCTCTGCCAGTGGCTTTGCATAAAATCTCGAGTTGGAAAACCCCAAGCATCCATACATACTGTAGTACCCAACCATTTGCATGAATGTATGTATATATATAAGGAAACCAATATGTAATTGACATGAGGACCAACAAATTAAAAGACCTAAAGAAAAAGACAACCTGTTTGCAGTCAGCTTTAAAGCTTGTTGTTGGATGTCAAATTGCTGGATCTTGAGACCAGATGCAGTCTTCATCCATTTCTTCACATTTCTCCTCCTTTCAACTAGATCTTTTAACAGCTGTAAAATAGTGAAAGAAGATATCATATACCTGTACGTACTAGCTTAAAATTAAGAAATGGAAACACAAATATACAGCATGCAACTCCAGACATAAGATCAGGAGATAATCAGTTTGAGATTGTAAAAAACAAGAATCATTGCTGAGAATGATATTATACCTCAGGTAGAAGTCCAGTTGCTTGACTAGATGGCAAACGAGGAACCAATCCCTCCTCAGATCTTTCCACTGTTGTGAAGCATATATTGTATTCCTGTAAAATTATTTAAGCATTAGTCCTGCTTCCATCATCTCTTCCAAATTGACGTACCAAAATCTTACAAATATGTGTGAAAGGTTTTAGCTCACTAAACATCACGGGATGGAAGATATTAGAAAAAGGCAGCTAGGGGATAAAGAAGTTTTAGGTAAGAATTATAGAAAAAGATAACTAGTTTGATGTTACGAACCTGAATAATGGATGGGTAAAGACTATTGAAGTCCAGGAGTAAAATATATTTGTCATATAAACCTTTCTTTGGCTCCAATACCAATCCACCGGCATAGGCAGGACCTTTCTTGCCTTTTCCACGACCACTCTGGGCATCATTATCAATATTTACATCGGTTGCATCCAGCTCATCAACATCTCTCTCCTCAGCACCACCATCTACTCTCCGCTTTGTCAATTTTGTTTCTTTCGGATGAGGATACTTGTCTGGAACAATATACTTCCTTGCATGAAAAGCATGCAGTAAAAGATATTCCACTCTCTGAGCTCTAGCACCCTGAAAAATGTATACATTAGCTTTCAAATGACTAAACCT
Source organism: Prinsepia uniflora (assembly GCA_032719365.1). Lineage (NCBI taxonomy): Eukaryota > Viridiplantae > Streptophyta > Magnoliopsida > Rosales > Rosaceae > Prinsepia > Prinsepia uniflora. The sequence goes on along the minus strand of CM064875.1, from coordinate 2,925,600 downwards.
TTTAGGATATCCATTATCTAAATTCAAAGGTAATCCATAAAATAGGAAAAAGGACTCACTTGTAGTGTTTTTCCCCAGAGGTTGCCACTTATCTTAGTCAGCTGACGTGTGAGGGGAAGAACACTTAAATGAAACATGAGTTCCATAGAAAGCCATGCATCCGTCTCTCCATATTCAATCTGAATACATCAAAAACTGGATTAGAATAACACTTTCAGGTACACAGAAATAATTTTGGAATTATCATAAGAAATTTAACCCCTTGAACTGTTAGTTAAGTTTTCAAAAGTGATACCACTTGCTTTTCTTTGAGTTTTGAAACCTATAATGGTACCTCAACATACAATGGGTCAGAGAAATTTAAAAAAAAAAAATCATTTTTTTAGGAAGAAAAGGCTGACACAACTTGTAAGGTCCATACATGTTGCAATGGCATCAAGAAACAAGAAGGACCAGTTAAAGTGGTTACATTCCCAAGAAATTTTTAGAGATTTTCACAATTATGAATCATTAGCCAACTGCAGAACAAAAGGACTAACCTATCATGCAACCCTCCTAATACATTTTTCTATAGCATTGATTATAACAATTTCTGGAATTATGAGTTGAATGAATTTTTAACAGCCACCCTTGCACGCCAAAACGTCCATATAACTTTCTTCCAAGAATAAAATAATACTCAATATGATTTGTTGAACATGAAGACAGAACTGATCTTTCTGACAGAAGCTTAGAGTGTATAAAGAAAGATGAGATAGAGGTTTAAAAAGATAGGTTTATGGTTCCACAACCACGGCCCTTCACCTAAACTGTGTATCTTGGAGTTACAAGATTAAAAAAAACACCCCCAAGTCGTCTAGCGCAGATTAACAAAGCAATATTTAACTCTAAACAAAAATCAAATATAGTAAATAATGTAAGTATGAGAACCTACAAGTTCCATGAGAAATTCTGATTTTTGGAACATTCTAGGAATATCATGTGGCATGATCTCTTTTCGCTCTTTGTTCAGCTGAGTCTTTGCAAGTTGTGTCAAAGAATAGCTAACCTGGGAGAACAAGCATTGCATTGGTGAGACAATGAGAAACTATACCTTATTAGCATTACTGTATATATAATTACATTACCCATACAAGTATCATACCTCCCTTAACAATTCACGGGAACACAAGTATGTATCACACAAAAGGCGACCAGCAATGCAGGACATGATCCCTGGACTTGCTCCGGACCCAAAAATGGTGCTTCCTTTTGCAAGCTTAGGCATCACAGAACGCTTGAGGCGGCCTATTTTGGACCACATGCTGCTAGGCACCCTGCAAACCTGCAAAACTTGGAAAGATTTTAACTTTCATGAGAAGCAACAGCTCATAATGCCTACATATAAAGCAACAAAATGAAGACATTATGATAAATGGCAGTTTATTGCTTTTGGAGGAGATACTGCCCACACTGGACTCAAGATTAATTTTAGGTGATCAAACATACAACTGAGCGATGCAGAATTTGCATTATCAGAGAACTAGGGACAAGAAGCATGAGTCAGTTGCATATTTACAAGAAATGGGTATTTGACATAATGTAAGTCACAGAGCATGCACTGTCATGGCGCAGTTTTCCGAAAGCTGCATTGGAGAATGAAGGGTGGTCTTCAGTATTGGCAACCAAATCTTTACATAATTACAAAGATATCTCAGACTTTGTTTGATTTTTATTTAACACATCTGAAATTTTGTACCAACAGGTCACAAAACTCATGAGAAGCTGCATCCAGTCAGCAGTCAGGATACCATTTAGTTTGTCTCTGGATGCAAATAATTGCATCAAACAACTCATGGGAATACATAATAAGGATAGACAAAACCAGTTTATCAGAAAGAAAACAAAAGTATTCCCACCTGAGCTCTGTGGAGAAGGACATCTAGGTCATACCCAGATATATTATGTCCAACAAGAACATCACTATCCAACTTGTACAACTCAATCATCAATCGGTTAAGTAAAGCTCTTTCACTGCAAAACAAAGTTCAAATATACTTCAATTGCAGTTCCAAAAGTACAGTTTTTATTAAGATAGTTATTACTTTTTCTAGTGTGAAAAGGAATTCTCGAGATCTAGATACACCAAGTATACCACACCTGCTTTCAATGCTTAAAACATTTGATCCCGCTTTAGAGTTTTTATCTGTAGCCTCTTTAGTAAATCCCATAGGAAATATGCCTCCATCAAGCTTACGGATAACAGTAAAATGGCTCAGCATTCCAGGTCTTGTCCATTCTGAGGCCAACACTGGAGTGTCAATCTGAAAGGTCATAGAGCATAGTATAAGTATAAGGATATTTGAACAAAATTGCACGGTGAATTGCCAAGAATAGAAGCAGCAATATCAGAATTTATGGCTTCAGACTTTGTTCCTATACTCATCCACTATGAAGAAAGTCGTGCATCAAGTTTATATAGAAATTTCATCAGCATGCTATGGGCCAATGATGCTTGTAGAATTTAGATAACTGTTTATCCAGACAAGGCGTATCAATAATCACAGAAAGAAAAAAAAACAGAGCTAAAAAAGGATTATAGAACAAACCTTGGCCTTGTGGCAGCAGATAACAGATGCAGAGACAATTTCATTAACATTCTGCTTTTGGTTGATAACAGTTTTCAAACTAATTGCAGTAACAACCACCGGCGGACTCTCTGCAGTTTTCTTTGGGCAATTTAAAATCCCTATGTCTTTTGCAGAATTAACTATCACTTCAAACTTGCACCAACTCACCTGTATGATAGAATAACCAAAGCTGTTACAAATGAACCATAAACAAGCAAATGCCAATTTTATAATTCTCAAATGAACCGTAAACAAGCAAATGCCAATTTTATAATCTTGGAAAAAGGATAATGGATGTCCAGACTTAAGATCTCACCCGTTGTTGAGCCGAGCAGTTAGAAAACTTTGAAACTGATAGCCAAGAAGGTCCTTTTATCTTCCTTTTAACAAGGAAAAGCTCCAGCGCACTGTAAGTTGCACCATGTTAGGTTTTCACTTACTTATTAAACAAAAAAGTATTAAGTAGCACTCACTACATCCATTAGTAAACAGCCAGCCTGGAAAAAAGTATAAACACAAAAGAAAGTATCTGAGAATTATAGATTAGACACCAAACATGACAGGTTCTAACGTTTGTACCTGCAATGAGTTCCTAGAAGAGCACAGAACATTTCCCCTTTCAGATCTGCTGGAAGTGGGGGATCCTGAGACAATGTAATCAATACTCATTTTAAAAAACAAAAAAAAAGTTACACAAGATTTGATACTAAATCATTTAGTTATCAAGCATCAAAGCTTCACAGGCAAATTTAAAGAACAAAAACCTATGAGACTCCCAACCATTACAAGAATGAAGATGTAACAAAGTTGATATGCAAATTGAAGACTTACTTTAATGCTCTGAACTGATTCATTTACAGGTTGAGAGTTATACCTTGAATGGATAATTGATCTTAAGTACATAGCTCTCTCCTGCAGGTATGTCAGATCGATCAAATGCATATTTCCTCTGTAATATGTCCACAGAACACAGAATAAGCAACAAATTGCAAAAGGAACTTGGAAGTACTGCAAAGCTTCAACCCAGCTTCACTTGTTTATGAAACAATCAGTGCATATTGAAAACAATCTACCAACCTTAACTGGTGTCATGCTAAAATTTGATACATTAAGATCCAACAACTTTTTTGTTATGTCGCTCTTCAAACCTGAAGCCACGTCCTGAGAACGTGAAAAACAAAAGCATTAAAAGCAGCAAAATAAAAAGTCTCCTATGTAAGTTCATGCCTACATAAAAACAAACACTTACGTGCAGCTTTTTACGGAAATCTGTGGATGAAATCCTTGACTCTTCGGCATCCTTTTCAAGCTTCATCATTTCATAAGTGTGAAATACAGAACTGTTTGGAATTGCATACACACATCTCTGCATGTTCTTTACAACCATGCAACAACTCTGGTATGAACCTCCTGCTTTTACCTATATCACAACAGCAGCAACATGAAATAGTGCAACATTATTAAACATTCTAAACAATAACTACACTTCACAAATCAAGCAAATTAAAAGAGTTCATTCGTATATAAACCAACAAAAAAATTGTATAACATTAAACTAACTTCATATTTACCTTCCCAAAAAGATAAAGTGTGCCCATATTAGCTCCATAGAACTCTTCATAAGCATCAAGTATGTAGAAAGGCAGTGACCCATCTACTTCCAGATCAAAATCTAAATTTTCTTCACCATTTGTGCCACTATCGACCTCCACAATGCCACGACCAATATCCAAATCCCCTCCTGTCCTAACCGCCTTCCAACTAGCCATAGCGCTCAATGCCGGGTCCTTATTCTCTTCCTTAATCTGCGCATTCAAAGTAAAAACCTCTTCCTTTTTTACCCCAGTCTCAACTTTCTCCTGGACAAAACCCACACTTTTCTCATCAACTACCCCTCCGCTCTCTAAAATATCATGGATTTGCTCAATTGGGGGCTGACCAATTTCAAAATCCAATTCAATGTCCTCATTTTCTTTAACCCCTCCATTAATCTGCACAGCACCTACTACAGAATCGCCACCATTTGCAATAGTCCTGTCCAATTCCACCCTCCTACTTAACTCAACATTTCCATCGAACCCTCTCTCACTCTTCGCAGTCAAAATCGGCACGAAACTCTTGTTTGGTTGCCCCCTCCTCCGTTTTTCTCGATCTTTCTCGTCCGGCGCAAATTCAGCTATCACATCATCCACAATACTGTCACAATTCAACCCTTTCCCCCTCTCATTGTCTCTGGGCTTCCCAAACACCGATGAAGTGAACATGGACGAAAGCCTCTGCTTTCCCATCATCGCCGCCGCGGCCGTAAGTGAAGCATTGGGCTTTTTAGGACGGGCCTCCTTCTCCTTGTCCTTATCCTTTTTCTCGATTTTCTTCCGCTTGGTCCTATCTTCACCATCCGATTCATCAGAAGACGGGCCCGCCCGGGTCCAATCCTCTTCCTCGCCCTCGTCACAATACCCGAGGCCGTCGTCGTCGACGATGAAGCCTTTCACATCTTCGCGTCTTTTGGCGACGAGCGCATCGTACTCGTCGTCACCGACGGTGTCGTAGATGGGTTTCTCCATCTTGATTTGGAATCCACCTCCTTCAGATCGGCGGCCGCCATTGCGAAGAGATTTGAGGCGTTCTAGGGCTCCGGCACGCGCCGATGCCTCGGGTCCCCGGCTCCTCCTCCTGCTTGTGGCCACCATCGGTTGGTCGTCGTCCGCCATTGATTTGGCTCCTTGATTTCAGTTGCGACTGTCACTGGTTCTTGTCCTAGGGCTTTCGAGCTCATTTTCAATTTATTTATTTATTAATGACATAAAACTGCCAGGATTTTGTGGTTTTGGCGGGATCAGTTTTTTTTTTGGGGAATAAAATGGCGGGAAGGTATTTGGATGGTTTTATATATTTTTTATTCTTATATATCTATATATAAAGCCAATAGTTGAATTTGGTTAAACTTTCAAAAACTATTAATATATCCTTACTTAATATTTTTTCAATGAACAAAATGATTTATTAAATGAGGGCAAATTAGTAATACACAAAATTTTATCCCTAAAATAGCCCTATCAAATAAACAAACATCAATTATGAAAATTTCATTAACAAGGGATATAATAGTCACAATTTTATCAAATTTTTTAATTGGCTCTTGCAGACGCAACTACCACAACCTACGGTTTTATAATTCACACAACGGTAAACTCAAGGAATTCGCAAAGACTCAGAGAAAGAGAGTAAGAGAGAAAGGGCGTGCCGAAAAAGTCTTACGCAGACGCGAAGCCACTTACAGTGAGACTAGTATATATTTATTTAGCTGTCTCGCATGCCAAGTGGATAAAGCCATAGAGGAAAAAGAAAATTAAATAAAATCGCTTTGCGAGTTCAATAAATGGAAAAAAAAAATATTGGAAGGAAATTATAATATTTTTATTGATATGCATGAAATATATCTTTAGAAAATTGTTATGTCGTTATTCGAAACGTTAATACTTTCAAAATCCAAATTCAATTTTAAAAAAAAAATTTGAATTATGAGTTCACATAAATTTTGTTATAAAAACACTAAACTCAAAATGTCAAATAATGAAATTTGTTTTCTATTCTAATACCAAACACTAGTATTCCATATAAACCTAATAATCCTGCATCCAACTACGAAATCTTAAAAGAAAAAAAATTAACTTTTCTCTCATGCGCCAAAAATAAAAAGGCAAGTTGCATATTGTTTGAGTGTACATAAAACGTAACACTGTGTTTGGATAAAAAAAATAATAAGGGATTTGATAAAAAATTATAATTTTATAATTACTACGTACCAATTTATTTGTTTAGATAATAAAAATTAGAATTTACAAATTTCAAAAAAATAGAAACAAAAAATTTGGATGTCTCAAATGATGAGTTGAAATTATATCTCAAGGGACAAAATTTTTCAAATGATAAGTTGAAACAAGGGAAATTTTAATTTCTATGATTTTTAACATTGATATCCAAACGTTAAAATTTGCAAATCATGAAAATTGCAAATATGAAATTACAAATTATGAAATTTTGTAAATTCTCATTAACCTATAAATCTTTCACCCAAACACACTCTAATAAACCCGCCACCTCGAGAGCATGATCCCGCACGAGATGAAGCTAGGAGCCAACCTATCCTAAAAAAAAAGAGATGTACCTAAAACCGACATGCAAGCGAATGGTGTGTGCTAAAATAAAGGAACTCGGTAGAGGTTGAAATGCATTTTCTTTTTCCTTATTATTTAGTGATACCACATTAAAATTACTTTCTATTTACCTTGAATGTAATTGCATGGTGGCCGATAAACTTACCAAGATTAGGAGCGTTGGTCCATTGGGATTTAAGATCTTCTCTACTCCTCCTAAAGATGTGCTCTGCCAAACGGATGAAGCAATATCTCTTACTTGCCAGAGTGATGAAGCAATCTAATATTGTTAGAGTTTATATCAAATTTGCTATAGAAAAAACAGACCCAAATTAAACCAAAATGGCATAAAATTATTTCTTCAACCCGCTCAAATAGTACAGTTCATATAAATTTTATAATACAAAATTCAAAGTTGAAATTTTGAAACAATACAAAAATGCACTTCAAAATCACAATCTAATATTATTAGAGTTCATCAATCTAGCATACGGGTTTTGTTTTTAAAAGCACCATAATTTTAGAGGTCGGACGTTAATTTTTTCATCCAATTGTTTTACCCATGGATGAAAATATTGAACGTTTCGCTCGATATTTCGCCGAAATATGGGAATTAGGGAGGGGGGGCGACACCTAAAAGGGGTGAAAGAAATTGACCGATATTTCGCCAAATGTTCTTATTCTGAGCCCACATATCTCTCTGTGAGATCAAAACGATCAGGATAGTATGTTAATTAGTGAAAATTAGACATAAAACGAAAGAGTTTGAGTCGGGTCAAGTCGCCGGGTCAGGAAACCCGAGTTACAGACCCGCTGGAGGAAGAAGATGATTGCTACTGTTTATAAGTTATATATTATAAGAACCTTAAACTTACAACACGTGTGGTTTAGCTAAATTGGTTTTGTTGCTAACTTCCTTTCTTGGGACTTGAGTTCGAAGCCAAAGTTTGGTTGTTGTTGATTAATTTTTTTTAACCTTCCTTCGCATTTTTCAACAAACTTTGGCATTTTTTTTTCATTTTTTTTCAATTTTAAATATATCAATTCCTTTTAATTTTTTAACAAAGTTTGTCCCTATTTTTTCTTTCATTTTTTCCAATTTTAAATATATTTTGACTTATTTTATTATTTTGTTTCCATTGAATTTTTTATGCTTATTGTTTTGTTTTTAATTATATTAACACTCAATTATAATAATTCACTTCAATTTATGTTTAAATTTGAGATTTTATATTATTAGTCATTGTCAAAATCATATTGCATCATATTATTCATCATATATTTATTATATCAAAGTCATTTTATAAATTTATTAGTTATATATAATTATTATTGGGTACTTAAGTTTTTTCCCAAAGTTTTATTAAAAATTTCAAACTTTTAAACTAAATTTCCGTCATTTTTGTTGAACGTAAACGATATCGATATTTAAAGCGAAATATCCGTAAATTTAAGTAGCGATATATACGTCGATATCAATATTTTAATCTTGTGTGATACACTGATATACTATAAAAAAAATCTCAAGAGAAAGAGATATTTATTTTACCAAGTTGGGATTGAATTGGGCCTTAAGCAATGAATTTGACATCAAAGTTACTATTTTTGTACATTGAATGCATTTCTTGACAACCAACTGCCAAATCCAACCCCCGCCTATTTACATTTTCACATAAATAGCGATGAGCAGCAGCATCGGCTACTTGCAGACACAGTAGATCTTTTTTCCGATTCCAAAAAGTCCCATCATGCCAGCTGCCATTGGACTATTTCTTCATCTCTCTCACTTCACTCATCACCTCTCTTCTTAACCTTGAGCTCTCTATCTTTCTTCCATCAAATTCCATGAAAATCAAGCACCACAGAATTGAATGTCGTCTGATGTCAAAGCAGAGAACATGAGCGACCAGCTCTCAGAGCAAACCTCCATCTTCGGTCTTCGTTTATGGATCGTTCTTGGGGTTTGCGTTGGAGCTGCTTTTGTGCTTGTTTTGTTCCTCATTTCTCTCTGGGTAGCCTCCAAACGATCCAAGAATAAAACTTTACACAAACCCACAATCCCAATCGTCTCCAAAGAGATCCAGGAGATCAGGGTCGACCGTGTTCGGACCCAAACGCGAACTTACTCGTACCCGGAACCCGACCCCATTCCCAGAACTGAAAGGCAAGCCTTGCTTAAGCCTACAGAGGAGGAGAGCCCAATTGGGTACCAGAAAGTTCACATTGAGATTGGCAAGGACCATAGGATTACTTACCCAATTGGGTCTTCTTCTTCACATGGAAGTGGGGAGGGTCGTGGTGTTGATCAGGTGGCTATGGTGGGACCTGAAGTTTCTCACTTGGGTTGGGGACATTGGTACACTCTGAGAGAGCTTGAGGTTGCAACAAACGGGTTCGTAGACGATAATGTTATTGGTGAAGGAGGCTATGGAATTGTGTACCATGGCGTAATGGAGGATAAAACCCAGGTTGCTGTCAAGAACTTGCTCAACAACAGGTGCTTTCTTTGAATTTTTAAATTACATTTTCCTTCCCTGTAATCTGTGCTACTTGACTGATGATTACCATTGAACTTGACTCATAAAACTAATGGATTAGGAATTGGGTTTTTCTGAAAGGGGGCAAGCTGAGAAGGAGTTTAAGGTTGAAGTCGAGGCAATTGGACGAGTTCGACATAAGAATTTAGTGCGATTGCTTGGTTTCTGTGCTGAAGGAGCTCATAGGTACAATGTTGTTGCCTGATTGTACTCTACTTTCATTGTCTCAATTGTAGCCTTTTGGTCTTGAAAACTTTAGTTTGTCAACACTATGGTGATCACGATATCAATTCAGCTCAAAATCTTTTAATAGAATTTACGTTTGATCTGACATCAGCTAATCCATGTCTTGCTTCTTCATGTTTTAGGATGCTTGTGTATGAGTATGTCAACAATGGAAACCTAGAGCAGTGGCTTCATGGGGACGTGGGGCCTTGCAGTCCTCTTACTTGGGAGATTCGGATGAATATTATACTGGGAACAGCAAAAGGGTACAATGTGAATCAATTTAGAATTACCTATATGGTTTTTCTTCTTTGCCTACCTCTCATCGATTGAATTCATCATAACTGGTTTAATCTTGTAGGCTAACATACCTTCATGAAGGACTTGAACCCAAGGTTATTCACCGTGATATAAAATCGAGCAACATTTTACTTGACAAGCATTGGAATGCCAAAGTGTCAGACTTTGGCCTTGCCAAGCTTATCGGTTCTGAGATGAGCTACATTACGACGCGTGTCATGGGAACATTTGGGTATGTTGGACCCTTTCTCCCAGTGTGTATATGTATGTGTTTGCACTTGCATTTGCTTGTGTTAGACTTGACAATAATTTGTTTCTGCCTTTTGAAGCTATGTAGCTCCTGAGTATGCAAGTACGGGCATGTTGAATGAGAGAAGCGATGTGTACAGTTTTGGGATTCTTATCATGGAGCTAATAACTGGGAGGAATCCAGTTGATTATAGCCGGCCTCCAGAAGAGGTTTGGACGATATTGCTATAGCACTTAGTTAAAACACCTTCCCTTCGTCTGTTTTCTTTCTTTGCTCTAATGGTTTTTTAATTAAAAGCCGAGAACTTTCAGGTGAACTTAGTTGAATGGCTTAAGAAGATGGTTGCTAATAGGAATGCAGAGGGTGTATTGGATCCCAAGTTACCTGAGAAGCCTGCTTCCAGGGCATTGAAGCGGGCTCTTCTTGTAGCTTTACGTTGCGTAGACCCAAGTGCACTAAAGCGGCCTAAATTGGGACATATCGTACATATGCTAGAAGCTGAAGAGTCCCCATTCAAAGAAGTATGCGTTCGTTTTCTGTTTGAAAATCGATTTATAGATATTGTAATTCAGTTTTGTTACTTATCAAGTTTGTGAACACTTGTTTTAGGATCAGAAACCTAGGAGGGAGGCCGGATGCTTGGATGGTGACAATATGAAGGTTGGGGCGAACGCGAAGCAGGTTACCGAATCAGGTGATAGCTGCGGTTATGAAAGTGGCATACTTTGAGACAACTCAAGATGGAGACGTCAAGAAGAAAGACAATGAAGTTGCTTCTCATTCAGAAGCTGGCCATTCCAAATGGAAACAAAGTTATCCCAATTCCATGCCGGCTTTTAGTAGGTTATGTACTCTACACTGTTTGCCGATGATTTTTTTATAGCTTGCGTTTTGCTCCATAGTTTCAAAAGAGGGTCTGATTCAAATGTTTTGGCAAATGCCATTTTTTTTTTCTGAAAAAGCTTTGAGCATGTTTGTGTCATGTAATTTTATTAGTCACATTATTGCTCGCTTCTGTCATGGTTGAATAAAAATGTAATCATATATATCAAATTTGAATACAATTTATAGAGCTTTTTGGTGGCATAAGATTGTCAGTTGACTTGTATGAAGAGGCAAATAAGAATAATTTTTTTCTCTTGTTTGATTTGATTTGGTACACCTTAAAAGTGGGTTTGATAAACCAAATCCCTAAAAGTGAAATTCAGAAGTTTGACCTACTAGACTGAGCAGTAAGAGTATTGCTTTCCTAGGGCAAGAGTCATTGGTTCAAATCCAATACTAGATAAAACCATGGATTGAAAAATCGTCATTATCGCCGATATATCGGTATTTCCAGTCGGCGGCATATAAGAAGGGGGGAAAGAAATTGGTCGAAATTTCGACATGATTTCTTAATTTGAACCCACAGATCCTTTCCTGGGATCAAAACGATGAAGATGCACTATTAAATCGTGAAAATCAGACGTAAAATGAAGAAAATTGAGTCGAGTCTTGGCGTTGGTTAGTTTATAAACTCATTGGCTAGCAGCGTTGGTTTGGTTTTTGTTTCTCAGTTGGGGGGTCTTGGGTTCGACCCCCCTCAAGCCTATAGCTATTTTTTTTTCCTTTTTAATCCATTTGAATTCGTTTCTTTTTCCTTTTTTATCCATTTGAATTCATATTTTCCACTTTTCAACAAAGTTTGGGTTTTTTTCTATTTCATTTTTTGTCCAATTTTAAATATATCAATTACTTCCAATTTTTAAACAAAATTTGATCCTATTTTTTTTTTCCAATTTTAAATATATTTAAACTTATTTTATCATTTTTCTTATATTGAATTTTTGTATGTTTGTTGTTATGTTTTTAATATATTAACATTCAATTATAATAACTCACTTCAATTTATGTTAATATTTAAGATTTTATATTATTAGTCATCGTCAGAATTATATTATGTAACGTCCCATCCCGGAATTCAGGATTAGATTAGTAACTAATCATGATTAGGGGGGTTAATCGGTGATTAGTTGGGCGAAATCGGACGAACGGTGCAAAATGACCGTTTTGCCCCTAGTCGTGGGTAAAACGTTGATTTTTTATTCGGACGGTCAAATGGACTTTAACCGATGGCCGTGACATAGTTTGGGATGTCACGAGTCCATAGACAAGCGGCACGTCCAATTCAGACGAACAGGGAAAAAGTTATGACGTTCGGAAGTCTATGGGCATTTTCGTAATTTGGATGAAATAGGGGAAAAGTTTACTTTTTGACATACAATTGATTTTCACACGACTCGAGGACCGTTAGGTAGGTCTCGATGCCCTGAGTACAACGACAGGCGGCACGCGTCGAACGGACATCGGGTGACCAAATTACGGGTCACGGAAGTTGAAGGGCATTATGGTAATTATTGAACTGAGGGCAAAATTGTAATTTGTGCAGGGTACTGTTCAGATGCGGTGGAAACAGGTTGCACGGCCATGCCGTGAGTGCCCTGAGCGTGCAATTGTTTATGGGAGTTAGTGGCTGGCCAGAATGGATTGTTTAATTGGATTGAGGATAATGGAGACAGGGTTGATTGGTGTGGACTGCATCAGTGCACGGGAAGCTTTGAAAATGGCTTTGGGTTATGTTTGCGGGAAACAAGTTCAGAGGGGAAGCAGATGGATTCCCACGGGTTTCCGTTCATTCTGAACCATTAGCTGAGTGTTGGTGAGTGAGAGGATCATTTTGCACTTGAGAGAGAGCTGAGAGTGAGAGAACTGAGTCGGGTGGAGAAAAACCAGAAATGGAGGGAAAATTCGAAGGTTGAGTTTTGAGGTGAGTTGAGCTAAACAGTGAGTGGGATTAGTCTTCTGAGTCCATTTCAAACACAACCGTGCAAAAATCGAAGGAGGTGGAGCACTGGTTGGCCGGGAACCTGAGTTCCAGTTTCAGAGGATTTTCAGTGCTGTGGACGACTACTTCCAGGTAACGGTTCATTCAATTGGTTAGATGTGTTGGTTCGTTTGGGTCCCTATATGCTACCTGTGAAATTAATTTGAGTTTGGTTTAGAAACCATGGAGTTTGGGTGATCAACCCGTTTGGTTGATCTCGGGTCGAAGGCTCGATTATGGGACTGTTAAGGTTAATTATTGACACATAACTTTAATTAGATGGTTAATGAATGTTTTAGGGTCAAAAACGGAAGGAATCGAGCATGAATTGAAGGGTAATTGATCGGGTCGAGCACACGGGTTGCAGGCCTGTATTGCAGGAAACGGGTGAAGAATGAGATCAACAGTGATGAGCATTGTAGCAGGCGCGTGGGTGTCACGCGCAGCCACTCACAGCGGCGCATGACGGTGCGTGGGCACGAATTCCAAGGTAAGGTCAACGTGACTTTTATCCTATACAATATAACGAACATTTTAGCGTTGGTTTCGTGTCAATCGGACCCCATTCCGACATTGTTCGGGATGTCCGAAGATTTTAAGTCGAGTTTAAAAATAGTTAAAAATTCGAAAAAATTACGGGACTCGAATATGAGGTTAGTAACCCTCTAATGTGATATGGATAGGTTTGGGAGTCCCGGTGTTGGTGACGAGGCCCGGGAAGGCCGATGACACGCGTATCGAGGCTCATGGTTAAACGGTGTGTGAGTGGATATTGCTTTCAAAATTTAATGCATGCATAAATATTTCTATGATTTCTATAATTCTGATTATGAACTGTGATGATTTCGATTCTCGTATTTATACGTATTTTTTATATGCACACGAAATTGCACGTATTTCGAGATTATGGTTTCCCGTATGTTTTGGATGATGGTTTAACGAATGATTTTATATGATTTGTGCGTATCATGTTATTAAGATGTTTGATTACGGTTGTAAGTATGGTTTACGGTTTTGACGCGTATTTCGAGAATGACACGGATTTGCACGTTTTACGAGATTTCGAGTATGATGTGATTTCAAGGATTTAAAATGGATTTTGAAAAAAGGTGATTTCGGGCTTGATGCTCGGGGCATAAAAGTAATTTCAATGAACGAGATTTCGATTTTCGGAGGTTTGAAATCGAATTCTTGGTTTGGGTTCGGGATGATGTTTCCGGATGCCGGCTTACGGAATCATTATTGCGAATTCGAATTCGGGAATGGAAGAGGATTTAATAAAGTGATTTGGTATGATTATACATGTCCCGTGTGTAATGATGATTTGATTATGTTTTGTGAAGTAAGGTTTGGGGATTTGAATGTGGAAATTCGGACCATGAGTCCTGTTATGACAAAATGTGATTTCGGGATGAATCCCGAGTTGTTGTGATTGACAAATGTTTTGGGTTTAAAGACCCGCTGAAAACTGTTTTGGGTTTAAAAACCCGGTGCTATTGCTGGAGCACATTTTAAGTTTAAAGACTCGGTTAATCAATGACGGGGGCGGGCCCGAATTGGGTTTAAAGACCTGGATTGAGTTTAAAGACTCGTTTATTATGATACCCCCGATGCCTATTGATTATGTTTTGAGTTTAAAGACTCGTTGAAATCCCGGGAAGGCCTGATTATGCGCATGGTTTTGAGTTTAAAGACTCGGTCGCACTTGATATCCAGCAAAATGATTGACTTGTGATTTATTGTTAATTTCTTATGTTTCGGTTGAGTTGGACAGTGGCCCGGTATATGAGGTTGATGGTTTTGGATCATGTTGTGTATTTGGTTTTGATTCATGGTTTTGGGCGGAGGCCCTGTGTTTATGATTGCGGGCTAAGACCTGAAGGTTAAGAAAAGAGAAATGATTTGATTCCATGCTTTGTTTTCTTACGTTGAAAATGTAACGGATTGCGAAATGATTTTTGAATGAATGCATTGGTTTTACGTGGAGGGTAAAAACGTCTTTCTGTAACTGTTTTGTAAACTGATTTATTTTTGTCCACTCACACCTTTTGGTTTTTATTGACTCTTCAGGTCGTGGCGCGTTGATCGGGGCTGATCGAGAGGCGGAGGCATGAGTAAGTACGTGTGGTTATCCCTGGTTTGGCAAGTACTGAGGGTAAATTAGGAATTTCAGTCGTCTTGCCAGACGGGAGCAGGACCGGGCACGGTTATCAATGCCCCTTTCGGGGGTGGTCCTGTCATATTACATCATATTATTCATCATATATTTATTATATCAAAGTCATTTTATAGTTTTTATTAGTCGGGTTTTTTTATTTTTCATTTTTTGTCCAATTTTAAATATATCAATTACTTCCAATTTTTAAACAAAGTTTGATCCTATTTTTTTCAAATTTTAAATATATTTAAACTTATTTTATCATTTTTCTTATATTGAATTTTTGTATGTTTATTGTTATGTTTTTAATAGATTAACATTCAATTATAGTAACTCACTTCAATTTATATTTATATTTAAGATTTTATATTATTAGTCATCAGAATCATATTACATCATATTATTCATCATATATCAAAGTCATTTTATAATTTTTATTAGTCATATATAACCATTATTGGGCATTTAAGTTTTCCCAAAGTTTCATTCTAAATTTCCAACTTTTAGATCGAATTTCCGTCATTTTTGTTGACCGTAAACGATATTGATATCGATACCGATATTTGGGGCAAGATATCCGTAAATTTAACGAGCGATATATCCGTCGATATCGATATTTCAATCCTTGGATAAAACCTCTTTACTTTTCTTCTTATTCAAATGGTAACACTCTAACCAACAGATTTAGTATTATTATAAAATCCAATCAAAATGGCTCTTAAAACAAATGAGTCTAATTTGAAGCCCCTTTTTATAAAGGAGTAGGGTTTCTAGCTGTAGCCAGACTTAGGAAAGTGGATTGTGCTTAGAGGGTATAGGTTTTATTTTTTATTTTTGGATACGTAAATAGTATAAAAACAATGGAACTACAAGTTTACGAGGGTATACCCCATAAACAAAGAACAAACGACTCGGCTTAAATCAATGTTTATGAGAAGCATAGCTCACAAAGAAAGCAAGAACTTGGCTAAATACACACCCACAAATAAACCGTAAACGATGAAAATGCACCTTCCGGAGAAAACAAGAACTGTTATAGGGATATTCGAAATACAACTAATTCATATGAACTATGAACTAGAGACAATTAAGGTAAACAAATTATCCCTAAACAAGATACTCTGTCCCTGACACGAGCTATTATGAATACTCGAAAAAAGTCATCACGTCACTCATAGTTTCTGTCTATGTTGCTGATGTTGCTACGAAACGACCAAACGAAATTGTTGAGGAGGATGAACGAATTGCAACGAAAATATCCACACCCAAGTGACCAAGTCAGAGAGAAGGGCGAGGAAGAGAGGCAAGGGAAAGGCGATGGCAAGGGAGGGAGAGGCGGAACGGGAGAGGCTGGAAATCTGATTTCCAGATTTGTTTTGATATTTATGAAAAGCACGTATCAAATTATGTTTTTGTTTTGACATTTATGCCCTCACCTATCCATAACAATTACAGAATATGTATCCAATTATGAAACGCTCGTATCCAATCGTATCCAAATATCGATACCGTATCTAAACGTATCCGAGCATATCGGACGCGTATCGGACCGGTATCGGTATCCGAAACGCGATACGGCGGCCCAATGACGTTTCAGTGCAACATAGGATTCTGTTAAGGTTCTTTTATAACAGTGGCAAAGTTAATCTTTTTTAAATGCCAATAACAATAACCTTCCATAAGTATGGAACCAAAGATCATCTGGATTTCATTACCAACAAAACGCCTCAATTTTTTTATAATGACAAAATTCATGAAAGAAAAGGAGGAGAGAATTAACTGTACAAAAAGTTTTTATATGGTACAATATTCGCATACATATATTTACCTCAAGTTCCTAAGTGAGAGAGGGATCAAATTTTTTGTTTTTTTTTTCTCTATAAGAATATATCCGTGTGGTTTAAAATTACAAGACAGGTAATAATCAAAATTACAGCAATTATATCCAAATTGAGAGACTTGTAGCCAAAATTGTTCCCCACAACCACAGCAACTTGACTGATTTATCCTGAGAAGCAAAGTTACTGGAAGAACCAGGTGTGGAGAGGGTGTTGGCCGCGGCAGCAGGTGGTGGTGGAGCAAGTTTCGGGACATCGCATGAACCAAGTGTAGAAGTACTGCCATTGTTCTGCCCATAGAAGATTAATTTTAAAACTTAGATAATTCTCATTATTTTCCTTGTTTCATAAGCTAATTAAGTTGAGTCTTTCTTACAGGTTAAAGACATGACCCGTTTAGGAAAAATCTTATTTTTACTAAATTTATGTGTCAATTTTGTTTTCAATTATTGACATGGTTAATTGTTTTCAGGCGTAGAATCATCATTTCGAGCTTAAGATTTTAATTTTGTTGTTTCATATTAATTGCTTTAATTTTAGGTTTTACGAACCAAAATTTAGGCTCCGCCATTATTTGATACTTAAGACCTAAAAGCGATGCTCCAAAAGACCATTCTATACCCTAACTAATCAACCCTGACAATATACGTGACCAAAGTTGAAGAAAATTGTGTGTAAGTGAGGTTTTTAAAATATGACATGATGTTCTGTGGGGAGAAAATCTGCTATAGGGTTCTAAAATGGTAAATTTCAGTCATAAATGGAAGTAAAGGTTGCAAACCTTGCAATATGTAATTCTGTCACAGCCACATGTCAGATGGCCATTGGCTTCATCCACTGCTTCTGAGGCTCCTCCACCATCACTTTTCTGCAATAAAGAAACCAGAAAACATGTCATTCATCTAATAAACATTGTTGCAAGGATTTTCAAATGGTAAATGTGTCAATAAAATGTGTCAATACCTACCTCAAAATAATCGACAGCAATGAAGTTTGGCCACCGTTTTCCAGATGCTTCATAACAAGTTTTTGACACAGCCAGTAAGTTAGCTGAATTGTCCATGCAAGATGCTGATGCATTGGGAATGTCGCGGAAATAGTTCACCAGAACTAATGATCTACTTTTTGTGCTCATGGGAGATGATTCAGCACGATTCGGACATGAATCAGGGACCATCCCACCATTTCCATCTGAAAATATAAGACAAACAAATTGAGGAAGATTCTCAGTGTTTAGAAGCCCATTCATCGAATGATATGTAAGTACTTGGATTTTAACCTAAATATGGAAGAACCAATAAACAATCAATCTGGTGATGTGCATACCATTATTGTTCATATTAGACATAATTATTTCGGCATCTTATCAACCGAGATCTTGAGTTTAGAAATAAGACTCACATTGATTTTCTACCACATAGTTCCATTCATAAGCAATTCCCTCTGAAGCCTCCTTAGACGACTTAGAGGTGAAGACCACCAACCTCTGATTATCCTTGATCATATCATCAACGTTAGGCCAATCTTCCCCATTCCTCGGCATCTTATCAACCGAGAACAAGTATTTTTTAAGGCCAGCTGCGTCAAAGACCTTTGTCAAGCCCTGTGGAGATTGTACATAATCCTCAATAAAAATGGTGACAATCTCCGAGGGGTTTCCGTCCAAAAACGCTTGGATTTCTTTCAGCGTGTTGATAGCAGGTTGCTGCAGAGAAAATTGGTGCACAAGAAAAAGCAAACCGGCATTTTCATTTTCAAACTTAAACAAACTGATTTTACAATCCAAGTGCGATGTAAACTGTCGGTAAAGCATCATCGAAGCACTTACAAATGCTGTGAAGTTGTAACATCGGCCACCACTCGAGTGACATAACCAGATGTCATTGTTGAAGTCGTACATATCCAACATGAGCCCTCGAACCCCACTCTGCCAATAAAAAATTGTAATTTAGAAACAATTAAAATCAACCGTATTCTAGTTTTCTAAAACAAGCTCCAAAATAAATAATTCGCCGAGATATTACTTAGTACAGAAAAGCAAGAAACATAGGTGGTAGGACTGTAGGCTCTTGGCATAATTGTCTCGCACCACCATATGGCATTTAACATTTCACAAATGTTATAACACGTGTATCTAGTTATACTCTCCGGTAGGTCCGTGGATTATTAATAATAACAAGCATAAGTGTAACACTCACGGCAATAGGAGAATGAAATGTTTCAACTTCTTTTTTTCATCTCAAAAATTTGTTTTTGGTCTCACAAATTGTTTCAATTTTCAGGTGAGTTAGGTGAATGCTTTTATTATAATTAATACAAACAACCAAGTAAGCCACATTTCTTACTTATTAATCAAAGGGCAGGTAATTAGATGAAAGAAATAAGGGACAGCTAATGATGTCCCACAATGATCACCTACTGAACTACCCACATGCTTGGTCTGATAGCTTTTCATGCTTTTATAAACCTCTTTTTCTCTTATATTTTCTCTTCTGTACTGAAAAAATTCATCTTTTCTTCTTTGTGCCCTTCTGACCTGAAATTTTTTCACTCTCTTTTAGGCTATACCTCTGAAATTTGATACGCAACACAGATGAATCATGAATGACACAAACCAAAATTGAAGATGCGCCAGGTTGACCACATCAATGGACTGCCAAATGCCACATCAGCAGACACATTTTTTTGTTCACCAAGAACATAAAAAATCAAGTCCTTTTAGGTCAAACCCTTCAACATTGCCAGTAGTTGACTAGGCCTTAGGGGCTTTACCCCTTGGCATGCAATAGCATTTTCATTTCCCAAAGAAGAACAATGCAAGTTCCAATGACCAAACATTAATTCAGAGGCACTTAAAACAATAAATAAAAAATTAATTTTTTAAAATTTTATTAATTTATCTTTTTTTAGACAAAAAATAAAAAGATGGGAGAAAACTTACTTTGAGTTGAGAGGCAACGCTGGTGTTTTGGTTCATCGGAGCAACAATCAAGGATCTAGTGGCTGACCTGACCCCAGCTTGAGCGAATGAATTGTGGGTCGTTAGCCATGAATATCGATTGAATGGTAGACCTTTCACCTGATACAATAATCATAAATTGCAATTGGAAATTTTAGAACTAATCAAAACAAACCAATATTAAGCTAATGGGATTTATAGGGAAAAATTGACCACCTTTGAAATGGGGTTGGTGGGTTCAATCCGGGTACATCTGGGTCGGGTGTTCCCATTTGCGGCGCATGTTTGGCAGCTCAAACCGGCGTCGCAGTCGCCGTCTTTGGAACAAGTCTCTCCGATCTGTTTGGCATTTGGGAAAACCAGATAAGTAAAAAAAAAACAATACCCATAAACCAAAACTCAGAATTTATAGACCATACGAACTAATACGGTAAAAAAATCGAACCTTGAGACAGAAAGAGGAAGAAAATAGGCAAACTGCAATGAACAGAGCTTGAAGCCGGAGATTCATTAATAAAGATGCTATTTTTGACATCCTCCGGGTCTCTCTGCAACTAAAACAAAAAGGTCAAAATGGGTTGTTGAAATCGAGAGGTTTATGGCTTTGCAAGAAAGTAGGCAAAAGGAGGAAACTTTTCACCGGAATATACAAGGCCAAAGAGAGAGAGAGGGAGTGTGAGAGTGAGAAGAAGAAGATGCAGTGCAGGCTCGAAATAAAAAATAAAAACAATGATTTTTTTTTACTTTTGTTTTTCTTTTCCCTCTCTTTCTAATCAATGCGGTGGTCACCTGGGGTTTTTAGAATTTCAAAAATTTACAAAAAGGTGTATAGGAATTGATAAATGGGAGAGAGACAGAGAGAGAGAGAGAGAGAGAGAGAGAGAATGGAGGGTTATGAGGTAGGTCCGTAGGTGTCTCTGTAACGCGTTGGCATACGTTAGGTGCGGAGCTCTTTCGCACTTTGGCATCTGCCATCTCTTTTCTTTTCTACTTTTTCCCTATTATTGATATTAATAAAGTCCATTTTTCTTAACAACTAATAAAACCCATATGGAACTCACGGAATTTAGAAAAAAGAAAATTGTGTGGTACATAAATGGATTACAAGTACAACCCAAACTCCTAACGATTTTGCAAAGGTTAATCGACACGTGAGATGATATTTCCGCAAGGATGGTGTGTCATTTTAGTGTTTTTTTTTTTGGAGTTATGGAAGGAGAAGTTCCAATATTTAAGTGTTTGTTAATTATTTTTTGTTGTTTTATTACTAAACAAAATTATATTATGCATTGCGACGTTCCTTAAAATTAATGTTTGTATCGATATCTTACTTTGTAAATTGTAAGAGTCGATATCTTGCATTGCGACGCTCCTTAAAATTAATTATTTTTGGAAATATGGAAGGAGAAGTTCCAATATTTAAGTGTTTGTTAATTATTTTTTGTTGTTTTATTACTAAACAAAATTATATTATGCATTGCGACGTTCCTTAAAATTAATGTTTGTATCGATATCTTACTTTGTAAATTGTAAGAGTCGATATCTTGCATTGTGACGCTCCTTAAAATTAATTATTTTTTTGGAAATATGGAAGGAGAAGTTCCAATATTTAAGTGTTTGTTAATTATTTTTGTTGTTTATTACTAAACAAAATTATATCATGCATTGTGACGCCCCTTAAAACTAATGTTTGTATCGATATCATTCTTTATAAGAGTTGATATCGTTTTTAGTCAAATTTTCTGTATATAAAATATCGATATCGCCTTAAAAAATATCAACTCAAGACCTCCCATTATAAATTTATACAACGTACAAGCATACCCTTAAAGTATTATTACTAATGGGTTAAAAATAAGCATAGATAAGTATTTTTATTTCTCATAGAAAATTCAATTCCAATGAAACAGGTAAAGTGGAGGAAGAATTAAATAATAATTTGTTTAAGAAACGATAATGAAACTTTTCAATTCATAAAATTGTAATTATCACATTATAATTATCAAATGACAACACTTTATATAGACTCTTCAGCATTTCTTGATTGGATTTGGGTTCCAGAAAGATTTCAGCCTTCTCAATAATCTCTAAAACAGTGATTAATCAATAAATAAATCCATATCTATCTATGTTTATGTCAATAATTAATACTTTAATACTAATTCAATAGGTTGTATTTGCAGCCTTATACGTAGGACTGAATTTGTCCAAATTGTACAAGTTCACACCTCCTTGGTTTCAACTTTTATGAATTGATATTTCAATTCTAGAAGCTTCTGGGGTCGTACAAGACTATTGTAATTAATCCAGTCTAATCATTTATGTGACACGTTAAGTGATTTGGTGAATTCTTCAATGAAATGGGGCACTTGGAGGAATTCAATTCGAGCCCATGTACAAGGATAAAGAATGAGATGAATGACGTACTCTAAAATATTAAGGTCTCGTTTGGTATGTCGTATTATACTGACTATTTCAATCGGAGAGACTAATCTGTCCATCGGATAGACTGATTATTTAGTCGGACGTTTGGTACTTTTCCGGATTAGAATGTCGACTATATTATACTGACCGGATTATATTATAGTAATTGACGAAATACTTATATCTTAAATATTAATTATGTATGTCATTATTTTTATTATTATTTTTTTAATAATACTTATTATTACTATTTATTACATTTTTATTAATTAATTATTTTTAATTTTATCATTATTATTTATTAATTATTAATTTATTATTATTAGTATTTATTACTTTTTATTATTAATATTTACTAAATTAATATTTTATTTTTATTATATTATATTACTATTTTTTATTATTATTATTATTATTATTATTATTATTATATTTTACAAGATTACTAGTTATCCAACTATTTAATACAGACAATTTCGAGCGTATTGTTTTAGCGTGTCTGGACCGTATAAAAATATTCAACCGTATTAACTTATACGGTGACTAATTAATACGACTGGTACCAAACACAAGTTTCGAATTATTTAGCCTATACGGACCGTAATACGACGTACCAAACACACCCTAAGTAAATTTTTAGAGAATGAGATGAATGAGGTGGGTTAAATGTTAGTTAGGGTAAATTTTTTTATATTAAAATTTTATGATATTAAGTAAATTTTATTGATTAAAATAATACACCTAAAAAACATATATTTTATGTAAAAAAAAAATAATCATGCAAATAAAATATAATAACACTTGAATTATAACAAACTCATTTTTTACGTGGATAAGACATCATATAATCTCTAAAATATCATCCATTTTATTTAAGTGTAAAATAAATTAATAAGTGAGTTATATAAACTAACATCACATGAAATTTTTCGTTGGTGGAGCACACTCCAACCCAAGGCATTAGCCCGTGCATGTTCCTATTAGATATTATAACGGCATGATATGCTTGGATACATAAATGTTAACATACCTAAGTTGTATTTGACTTGTTTGATAAGTATATTAGAGATTACGGGGTATTTGTATTGGATTTTTCGAATACGTTTGAGATTCCAGGATATAAAAATTAAGAGCAAACATGGGAAATTGAATTCAAAAGTTAGGAGTATGAAGAGCTTGCCTAAATCAAAGATGATCCGAGTCATTTAAAAATTTAGCAGTAAATTTAGGAAGTTGTATTACTTATGAATACAAATTCTTGAGGGGTTAGGATCGTTTTTGGATCTGATAAGATCTTTATCATAAACATCAATGTATATAGACGGTATCTTAACTGGATACATTAATTACATTAAAAATGAGAGAATAATTCAAATCAATTTTTAATCACTGAATTTAAATAAACGGCCGGAATACAATGATTCTCATGATAAGATATTTTAGATCCCTAAAGGATGCTAGTCCGTTCTTGAGTAAATTTCCTCCGACTTAATTTTTAGGAAGTTTCCAACTCTATCAAGTTGGAACTTTGGAGCCTTCGAGGCCTTCCTAAATTTGATGTTCTTCGGCCCGTTTTATCAAAACAAAGCAAAACACAAAAGAGAAGTCCTTAGCCCTATTTGTTTCCTCTTTTTTACCTCCAAGAGCCACAATCACCAAAAAGTTGTGATGTAAAAGCATTTAATTTATCATATTTTTAATTCAGGTATGCTTATAAAAATTTAATACACTATCAAATCACAGTTATTATAAAAATGCGATACAAAAACTCAATAAATCACCTATCATATTTTCCGAAAAGATAAGATGAGTGTTGAAACTTGAAACTTCTAAAACTCTTTAACTATTCTCAAGTGGTCCATCCTTCATATGCTTATATATGTACCCAGCAACAGTGTATCACAACATGCCACTACACTTTGCTCATCAATGGCTTCTCTAGCCCTTCATATCTTATCCATCGATCCCTAGTTCATCGCAAATCTTATCCTCTAGTATTTCACCAAACCTTATCCATACTTGCACCAATTTATATCCAAGGATATAGTGCAAGCCTCACTCTTTCTGAGCTTGAAGCCCTCAAAAATTCCCCTGGCTGCGTTTCTTTTCACTCCTGATGGCCCCCTCAAACTCCACACCACCCACACTTCCCAACTCCTTGGCCTGAATCCATCCTCCGGTGCCTGGCTAGGTTCAAATCACGGCAAAGGTTCCATAATCGGGGTGATTGACACCCGAGTTTGGCCTCGAAAGTGAGAACTTCAAAGAATATACATGAAGGCATGACTGATCCACCTTCTAGTTGGAAAGGGAAATGTCTGTCGGGTCTACAATTTAGTGCTTCCTTGTGCAACAAGAAACTCATTAGAGCTCAATTTTTAAACAAATTAAGGGTCCATTAGACAATACACATAACCCCATCTTAGAAGCGAGCACAACCCTCCCAGCAAGCCCACTAGACAATGGAGAGGACACAATAGCCCCAACAAGGCACACAATCCGGGGGCTAATTTTTTTGTTAGAAGAGATGTTTTATTCTAAAACATCAACGATAATACATGATTAGATACAACGTCCGTCAAGAACTCAATCGTGAACGTCAGGATCAATAGCACGATCTAAAAGATATTTTTTGCCCGTTGATCTTTAATTACTACCCTTCTTTCAATGCTTAATACAACAACATTGAGGGGTCGAATTCGGGTGCAAAAGTTGTATAATAATTTAGAAGGACGGTGACAAATGTGGGAAGGCCAAGGGCTACTTACGCTGCAAATTAGCTGACACTAGCTTGTGTGCCGTTTTGAAAACCGTTGTTTAGAATAAACACGGACTATTTTTCACTTTATTCTTCTATTTTTTTGGGGCCTTGATCTGTACCATTTACATCTTGTCTTATTTAGACAATGTAGCAAACAAACACCATTGTAGTGTTAACTTGATAGACCTTTGAAAAGAGATTAATTAGTGATTGATGAGTCAAAAGGTCTTATTCTTATCATCACTAAACAGTTTAGTGGTATTCATCTCATCATATAGAGCCAAGCCAATGATATCGAACACAAATAAGTTGAGAGAATCTTTTTGTTGGGTTATTAAATTGTTCTTATGCGCGTCTTATATCGACACATTATTAATGATATATGGCAATCTAATGTTATCAGATACAAAATATTAACGCATGGAGTTTTACTAAGAAGAAAATTGAAATTTGAAACCACATTAATGTTTGAAATGTTTGTGAATTTTTTGCACAATTTTCGCCCAAATTTAGGAAATTGATGATCTAAGTGTCTTTGACTAGCAATACAATCTACCCATGATTCATGAACCCTCCATAAAATGTGTCTTGACTCACTGCTTAATTTATTGCACTTTTCAGGCAGCCATTAACACAGTCATTAGGCACATGCATGCACACATGGTTTGCTTAATATGCAAATAGACTCCACCGACATCAAGGCTTTGGTTAATGAACCAAGATTTTGATTTGGATCCAATACGAAAATGTTTTCTCGTCAGACTGCCTCATAACATACAATTTTCATCTAGCACCTTCAATCTACACTTGAACAACACAATTTCGAACAATTACGAATGAATCATATTACCATACACGCTATGCATTCATACTTTAGTAGTACAAAAATGAGACAGTGAATTTAAAATATGATTTTGATGTGAGATCAAGATGAAAATGTTCTCTTGTCAAACTCTCACAACATTAGACTTTCATTTAGGATGTTAATTTGTGAATTTAAGCTATAATCACACCGATTATGTTTTTAATGTACAACCATCCAAATTTACAGTTTTATTTTTTATTTTTATACTCCAGACTTCCCCAATATAGAGCCCTTTGGACTGGCTTCTAGGTAGGAAATTGTAACTTCTCATTCGGACCCTACAATTAAAGCAGAGCATTTCAATCAGAACTTAACGAACTTAACAAGCATGAAAAAGATTCGAACTCATAATTAGAAATTTATCAAGCATAATCCAACTCACCTTTCCACCAACTCGCATAAGTCCTCGTAAGAAAATTCAAAGTTTAGTAGTGCTAACTCCAGATATTACGAAACCATAAAAACCTACACATTCATACTTTAATAGTAGAAAAATAGCCCAAGTGTCAGTGCACACTGTCAAGTCCACTCCTCATTAATTACGTTCATATAAACAAGACTTAGAAAACTGTAAACAAATCAAAACACAACGTGCATCTACCTTGCAACCTTAAAACTTACTTATGTACATACGTACATACATACAAACACCTTCCTCTCTACACATTCACAACAACAATGTCATTGGTTCTGGCCAAGACTGACTCCGAGGTGAGCAGCCTCAGCCAGTCCTCGCCGGCACGCTCCCCGTGCCGCCCGGCCTACTACGTCCAGAGCCCGTCACGTGACTCGCACGATGGAGAGAAAACTACCAACTCCTTCAACTCAACCCCTGTCCTCAGCTCAGTGGGCTCCCCTCCTCACTCTCACTCTCACTCCAACTCCTCTCTTGGGCCTCACTCCCGGGAGTCCTCCTCCACCCGTTTCTCCGGCTCCCGGAGTAAGAGTGGCGGGTCTCACCGCAAGGGGTGGAGGCCGTGGAAGGATCAGTTTGTGTCCATTGAAGAAGAGGGCCTTCTTGATGATGATGGCACCAAGCATGGCCTCACTCGTAGATGTTATTTCCTTGCTTTCATTGTGGGATTCCTTGGGCTTTTCTCTATGTTTTCTTTGATTCTTTGGGGTGCAAGTCGGCCCCAAAAACCCACAATCACTATGAAGGTAATGAATTTTTATGAAACTATTCGTATCAAGTTACAGTATTTGATATGTGATAGATATTTGATTGTATGTCCCCTCGTTATATTTTTTTCTTAATAATTTTTTACTAGTGCGGGTGGAGTTCAGTTCCGTCTCAATTGCTTTGTGAACTGGGACGGTAAGTTATTATAACAGTCTGATGACTAAATCCTAATGTGTAATTCTTCTCATCTAATTCTTAATCGCTCAATTTTTATCACTTTAAAAGAGAATATTTGATTGATCATGTGATTTTTAATCTATAATCTTTTTATTATACTAAGAGGATTCAAACCGAAGATCAGAATTATAATTGTCGGTTTGATTTGTTTTTTACCAAAATTAAGTCAACCATCTAACTGAACTCATCACTCGTATGTTTATTTTTATTTTTATTTCATTAGATTCATTTTAATTTATTAATTTTCTGGGATATATATATATACATGCAGAGCATTGTATTTAATGAATTTGTGGTTCAAGCTGGTGAAGATTTCACAGGAGTGGCCACCAACATGCTCACCATGAACTCCACCGTGAAGTTCACCTTCCGAAACACCGCTACATTTTTCGGCGTCCATGTCAAATCAACTCCTCTAGATCTCTCCTATTCTCAGCTCACCGTCGCCACCGCAACCGTATGAAATTCTGACCATTTTCATTTATTTTTACGCTAGTTATAATTCACATTTTTAAAGAGAAAATTGCACTTAAGGACACAATTATAAAAAACTTACACAATTAGTTTTTTTCCCCTTAGAATGAAGGACAAATTCCTTTTTAAGAATTGTGTTCGTATTTGTTTCCCCTCAAAGGAACCAATATTAGTGTTTATTGGTAAGTGAAAACCGATTTTTCTTAAATTGATTCTACTTGTTTTCCCTTATAATGAAGGACAAATTCTTTTTTAGGAATTGTGTTTTTACTTGTTTCCCCTCAAAGGAACCAATATTATTGTTTATTGGTACTGAAAACGGATTCTTCTTAAACTGATTCTACTTGTTTTCTCTTGACGAAAATGGTCTTGTATGAGATTTTATAGTTTAGGATTTAGAGTTCTAGAAAGTAATGAGGTGGGGAAGGGGTATGGTGGGAGAGCTTATGGCTAGCTTAGGGTTTAGTCAAATTTTGGGCGGACCAAATTGAGGTTAAAACCTAAGTTATAAGCGATCAACTCGATATTTTTTTAGTTTAGGAATGTTACTAAGATTTTAAATTTGGTCGATACAGGTAGTTTACGTTATTTGTTTAAATTTTTATCCTAAATTGTCAATGTATGAGTTGAATTGTCTTTATATATTAAGATTTTTACCGTATTTGTGTGATAAAAAAAAGTTATACATTTACATCATTAACCTAATTATTATTATTTTTGATGATTTTGTTTAATGGATTTTTCAGATACATGAGTTTTATCAATCTAGAAAGAGCCAGAGATCAATGGTAACAACATTGATAGGAACTAGAATTCCATTGTATGGTGGTGGAGCAAACTTGGGAAGCTTAAATGGTGCACCAACCCAACCAGTGCCACTCACACTCAAGTTCATGGTTAAGTCAAGAGCTTATGTTTTGGGCAAACTGGTCAAACCCAAGTTCAACAAGAGGATTGAGTGCTCATTGCTTATGGATCCCAAGAAGATGAATGTGGCCATTTCTTTGAAGAACAAATGTAATTACCAATGAATTCATCCACCCAGTATTCCATTTTCTCTTTTCGTTGACTTAGTAGGCTTTACCGCAACTCTTAAAAATTCGTCGGAGTACTTCTCTATTATAGGTCCTGTCTTCAACGATTCACAAACTCAATGTTGATTTGAAGAACCACTAAATGCAAGTATTGATGGTCTAATGGTGGATGATTTTTTATTTTTTTTATCTTGATTGAGATTATACAGCTTAATTTGATCTCTAAGTGAGATTATACTTTAATCAATGTACTTACCTATTTTGAACTGAAATTAATTTTGTAAACACTGACAAGGTAGATGGAAAATTTACTTTCTCCAAATCAAATAATATTCTGAATTGTTAAATAATTTAGCTAAAATTTTGGAAATTAAATATAATAATAATTTAGCTCGAAGAAAAGTAAAAGAAAATCTGCAAATTTTCTGGGAAAATCATCTCAGCTGTAATTATTTCAAGTCGATCTAAATTTTCTTTACATTCAGCTACTCAGTAGTAGTGTAGACTGTAGTGATCTTAAAAATTTACAATGGTAAAAAGTAATGAATCAAATGGCAGTGATCCAATCTCAATCAACCGACCAATTAGGTGGCTCCTCCATGGACAGCTGCCTCAACCGCTCGGCCGCCGGAACAGAACTCTTTTTGGACGACGCGCCATCAAATTGCGACTTCAAATCCTTTCCCAAACACTTCCCAAATCCTTGAGAAATTTCTGAACTTGTCATTGAAGCAGAATCTGACAATTCAAAATGGCATCTTGGCGATGAAGAAATTAGCTCTTTTTTCCTCTCCTCCTCGTCCTTGGAAACGAAGGGATGGCTCAGAAGCATCTCAGCCGTCCATCTCTTCGCCGGATCCTTCACAAAGCACTTGGAAACAAAATCTTTGCCTTCTTCGCACAAATCCTCTGGAATTTCCGGCGACTCATCGCCTCCAATCCTCATCAAAAGCCTGAATATATTTCCGCCGGGGTTATGATCCCATACCGGTTTCCCACTCGCCATCTCCGAAACCAAACACCCGAGCGCCCAAACATCCGACGACGCCTCGTACTCGTTATCGTTCACAGATTCCGGCGCCATATACATCGGAGTTCCCCTGACTTCGGCTCTGCTTTCTGTCTCCCCTGCCTTCTTCGCAAGCCCAAAATCGGAAATCTTCGCGGATCCGTCGCCGAAAACAAGAACGTTATCGGGCTTCAAATCGCAGTGAACAAACCCTTTCGAATGCACAAAGCAAAGCCCTTTGAGCACCGACATTGTGTGTCGCCGAACATCGGGTTCCGGCATGCGACCGCCGGTTTTCTTCCTCTCATCGGACAATGTACCTCGGCTCGCGAACTCCAAAAGCAAATTGTAGAACGACTCGCCGTTCTCGACAGTGTGATCGTCGCCATAACAGCAGATGACTTGTGGGCAAGGACCAATTTGATCGAGAATTTTCTTCTCGTTCTTGAGAGAAGCAGAGTCGTCGGAATCAGAACACTTGACCGCCATTAATGGTGGGAATTGTGAAGATGGGGTTTTGGGTTTTGCTGTGTAGATTGTGGCGAAGCTACCACGACCAAGAATTCGTCCTCGACGCCACTCGAATTTGGTATCAAGAGACTCCATGGTTAGGGTTTTTTAGGTTGCAACGGCTATAGAATTTTGCTTTTAGTTTACAAGAGAGTGAGGGTTAAGGGAATATATATAGGGCGAAGGAAAATTAGAAACTTAGTTGCTTACTGCCCAAGCAAGTTCCTTCCCCATAGGGTTTAAGAATGCCGATGATGTTGTCGTTTTTTTCCCTTTCCCATAGGGTTTAAGAATGCCGATAATGTTGTCGTTTTTTTTTAGAAAAAAACGACAATTAACATTTTAATTACTGCAAGCAATCCACTTCTAATTTTTCCTCTCAAAATGTCAATTTTGGCTTTGGATATTGTTATTGCACTACAAGAAAATTGGCTATTGGACACAGGTCTCTAAGTCACAAATATTTTTTTTGTGTCCTTTAATAATTATTAAACACAAATATTTCATATTTGTTTATACTTTAAAGTGAACACAATCTTTTGTGTCCAATACATTTATTAATGAACACGTATCATCTATTAGACAAGGGGCGCGTGTACAATATATGTGTAGGTCACTTTATGACCCGGCTGAATACCCATCAATTCTTACTCGATTTCAATCCAATTTGATCCTAACATGTTCATTAACTATCCAATTTAGGTTCTGAGTCAACAATTAACCTCACTGGTCCCTTAAATGGACCCTCGACCCGTGATCAACCAAACGGGTCAATCACCAGAACTCCCTGGTTTCAAACCCATTGTCCAATTAACTTCACAGGAAGCATAATAGGATCAAAACGAACCAAAATGAACAATCAATTGTGTCTGAAAGTACCTGAAGGTTTTCGTCCCAAGCTCTGCGATTTCCCTGAAAACAACAGTCACCGTCCCAGCTCACCCGTGGCTGATGGCCTTCGATTTCGATGTGGTTGAGTTCCAAACACTCCCAGAAGACTAAACCAGGCCTTGGTTTGGTCCAACGATCACCATAAATCAAAAACCCGATTTCCCTCCAAAAATTCCCGAAATGGTTTCTCTCTAGTTCCACTCCTATTTTCAGTCCTTTCAACACCAGAGTGAAGCTCATTCACTATATAATCAGTTTTAAACAATTTCAAGCCGTCCCAGAGGCTCGTGGGAGTCCAATTTGTCCACTGAAAATTGTTCCCCGAAAAAGCTTCGAATAACAATAATCAATTTGATCGTGTAGCTGGATGAATCAGACCACGTTTGATGTTTCAAAAAGGTTTAAACAATCAATACTTTCCAGCACACACACACACACCAGTAATCAAATCGCACTCAGAGCCACCGCACATGGTGGTTCTGCCCGTGTCCCCCCGCGGTTGCTACAATAACCAGGGCAAAATGACCAAAATGCCCCTGGTTCAATAATTACCAAAATGCCCCTCACTTCCTAGACCCGTAACTCAGCCATACGAAGTCCGATTTCGGCGTGCCGCCTGTCTACGGACTCAAGACATCGAGACCTACCTAACGGTCCTTGAGTCATGTGAAAATTAGTTGCCAAACGAAAAGTCAACATTTTCGCCCCTGAATCAGACCGAAATGGACGTGCCACCTGTCTACGAACTCGTGATGTCCCGAAATACGTCACGGTCACTGGTCAAAGTCCATTTGACCCACTAATCAAAAATCAAACAATTTGGCCATGTCATTCACAAGGGTAAAAACGTCAATTCAAATATTAAATTACAATATTAAAATCCTCGAATGTCCGGGGTGTTACATATACACATACAACTCTTCAAGATTTTTTGTTTCGCTTGTAAGTTTGAAATTTTGATGAATATAGATTTGAAACTGCCATATTGTGGGTTTTAGTTTTTCCCCATAAGAACAGTTGTATAATTGATTGGAGAATAAGATAAGAGCAAACTACGCAATCCAAAATATTCTTAGTTGTATCAATTTTTCACATTTTAATTATTTGAATGTCTTCTCAATACCAAATGCATACAACCATAATAGTGCAATTTATTACCTCAAACCAATGAAATTACCTCAATATGGTATTGGCTTATTATCTAATATGGACCGATACGTATTGGCTTATTATGTATTAATGAAATGTTGTAAATATTACCTCAATATGGTATTCGCTTATTACCTCAATATGGTATTCACTTATTACCTCAATATGGTATTCACTTAGTTTGGATGGGTAACAATATTACCTCAATATGGTATTCACTTAGTTTGGATGGGTAACAATATTATGAAATTGTTGTTTTGATTTTGTCTAATTCTTTTTGTAGAGATTCTCTAATTAAATCAATTTCCATATTTAGGTGGACATCTTAGGTTCTTTTCTTTCATGATCTGATAGTTTGTACGCATATATATGTTCTTATCATCTATTGGCAATATGTATTTGATGGGTGTTGTATTGATTGTCCATTCCTTTTGACGGATACATCATGAAATTGCATCATCTTTCTTTTTTTCCGATTCCTATGTTTTACCTTAGATAATCTATAGCTGAATTTGTATGGTGATATTTGATTGGATTTTTCTTTAATTTGGGAAACTAATTGGTTGCTTTCATGTTATTTTAGGGCAAGATGAAGAGGGTGCATGGAGTACACCATCACAACCGAAGCTGAAGTTCACTTTTCACCAACATTGTTAGTCAACCACGTAATTGTCAAGAGACCATCGCTCTGCATATATAATGCCTTGACATCCATAGTATGTATATTTGGGTTGTTATGTTTTGTATATTTAAGGATTTATGAGAGAAATTGTTAGTGTTTTAGAGAAATATTCATGTAAAATTTTCTTTCAATTTATTTTAGAATACTAATTTATTTTTTTATACTGTGTAATGTATATTGTGATGGTATCTAAAAAAAATTGGGAATGTTAATTGTATACTGTAGTTTTTGTGTTCGACTTTGCAAGAGAAGATTAATTTGTGCTACAACAATTGTACACTGTAGCATATATTGTTTTTATTTAAAAATTAGAATAGAGGACACAATAATATATTTGTGTTTATGAGTTTAACAAAACACATGGTCTCATTGTCAGAATAAAGACACAAAACATAAGTGTCTTTTGATCTTTGATAATTGGCCACAAAGTAAGTTATTTGTGTCTTTTGATCAAAAGGCACGCCCACGGTGGGCACGGGCAAATAATAGTAGCTGCACCGTGCCCTTTGTTATAGGACACAAATATTTGTGTCTATAGAGTCTAAAGACACATATAATTATTGGTGTACTAAGACTGTTTTTCTTGTAGTGTAATTGAGGTTGTGAAGTGGGGACTCACGGATTTCTTTCTTGACAATTTTTTCTTTTCATAAGACGGATAATCTCAAAGAAAATATAAAATTTGTTGCAAAGAGAATTAGTTATAAACTAACGTTATGTGGTTTAAGAATCGATAGGTATGTGAAACGAGGTCTGTTATGCAGTACGATAGTTGGATTTATTTGTGTTACGTTCAAAATATTACTCAGCAATACAAAATTTTGAATCACAGTTCGATTTTTAATTTTTTTTAATCATTTAAGTAAACTATTTTGATTTAATAATGTAATACACATTAGACCAATAAAATTCAAACACTAAATTGTCCATCTTCTTTTTTTAATAGACAAACAAGAAACTTTACTAACATAAATACCAATCCTTTGTGACATGGTAAAACGAGTGCATGTTTGAAGAGAACGCCTTTACTTTTTATTGATCGCATCACCCACTTCTAAATGACACATTTTTTAAGAACATTCTGAATCGCTAAATTTAGTAAACCACATAATAAAATGTAACTGATTTTAAATTGCGTGATTTGAATCACTTATCGAAGTTTGATGTGAGACAAGATAGGGTCGAATAAAATGAAGAAATTTAAGGAAGATGAAGTCCTCGAGAATTGGTAAGAGAGACCAAGCAAAAGGATAAATTTAAAGTCAAGTTGCAAATATGTAGCAAGAAAGTATAACAAAGCAAACTTATGGTGAGAACATGGAGAAAGATGAAACGACTTCTCATTGAGCGATTATTCTCGTTCCTTTATGATCATTATTTGTTCCACGAGTCCCAAGATTACCCACAAACAGGGCCGGCCAATAGGGAGGGCGGAAGGGGCCTAGGCCCCGGGCCCAAAAATATTGAAGAGCCCAAAATTAAGTTTTTTTTTTTGTTATATTAAAAAAAATAGTAAGATGTATGATAATTTAGACGGGGGATACAAGTGAGCAAGAAACGGAAGGAGAGTCTCCTTCAAAGTTTCAAGAAGAAAACGCATTCTTTCAATATTCTAATTCAATGTTCCAATGTTAAATATCAATCTCATTCAATCTCAAATTCTCAATTGTTCTAAATTTTTAATTTTTTACAATCTCATTCAAACTCTCAAACCCTAACCTCAATTTCTCAACAATTTACTTTTCCAGTCGAAGACATCTAGACATTTTCACCTCCCCTTCTGAAAGCCCTATCCCATATATTCCTAAGTTACAAACTTCAAAAATATGTAATTTAATTTAATAGAATTCCTATTACAGTTTTCCTAATTGAATACTTCCATTTTACAACTTTTCCTTATGAATGTTGTAGTTTTTAACGACGAGAAGACCCCTTCATATAATCAAATGACCAATATTATGGGTCTAAGCCACGAATCTAACATTACAAATGGCAGGTCAGTTCTTACTCTTTGTTAGAAATTAGAAATTATGGCTCTTTAGTTTTTTTTTTTTGGTATCTTTGAATCCTTAATTACGTATTTTTTGCATGCTAGGAAAATTTCAAGAAACTCACCTAAATTGATAAGGTCACTGCTACAAATGTTCTTAGTTTAACAATATTTAATTACATTCTTATTTTGAATATGAAAGTTTATATATAGTTACAAATTGTTTACTGGTTAAATGTAATATTTTGGACATGATGTACTTATTTTTTTTGTTTGGGATTTTTTCTTAATATATGAGTTTTCTCATAACAAAAATTTTAATGATACTTCTTAATAAAAATATAATATAATCAATTTATAAAATTTAAATTTTCAATAATTAAGTATGCGAATTAATGACTCATTTTTTATTTTTGCCCTCCTTTAAATGTTTGGACCGGCTCTGCCCACAAAGTAACGAGACATCTTCCAACCATGGTTTGAAAGTTCTGTGGATACTGATATATTGCCAAAGTTTATGCCACCATTGAAGATATAGACATCGCCTTATGCAAAGATTTAGTGGACAATGGAAAAACTTTCAGGTGGATAGTGATATTGCCAAAGTTTTTGTCACCATTAAAGATATTTAGTGGACAGTGAAAAAGATCAGGACGAGACTATGGAAAAGGAAGGTGATTCCTTTCATGATTCCATAGTTGTTGATGATGAATTCTCTCCATCGATTCTCTTTGGAATTCAAGATGTGAAGGTGATTCCGTTCACGACTCTATTGTTGTTGAAGACGAATTCTCTCCGTCGATTCTCTTTGGAATTCAAGATGCGCAACTTGGTGAGGATAACATTGACAAGGTTTTAGAAAACAATAGCAATTTGATGAAGCAACCAATACCTGAGGCGCAATAGCCATGAATTGCAAAGGAGTTTGATAATGAAGTTGTGCATTTCAATCTTGTTTTTGGTATTGAATTCATGGTAATTCCTTACGGGTATCAGATACTTCTATACCCACAAATCAAAAACTACATCTCTTATATTTGTACCAAAGTTGGCCGGATTCCATGAGAACTCGAGGATGAGTTCTTTATAAATAAAGGGGATTGATGTAGGACAAGATAGGGGATTAAAGTGGAGAAATTGAAGAAACACGAAGTGGTAAAAGACCCAAGTCAAGTTGCAAATATGTAGCAAGAGGCCATGCACGCAAGAAAATAAAACCGAAGTCAAGTTGCAAATATGTAGCAAGAAAGTATAACAAGTCATATCGATATGCGCGTGATTTTAGAATTACTTAGAAGATTCAAGAAAGATGATTTAATTTAGGACAATTATAATTTTATGCTTATACAGAGGTTTAACTTAAGTTTTTTTTTTTGGTTAAAATTTTACCTTAAGATTTTACTAGAAAACATTTCTCATATTATTAAACAAATTTAATAATTTCTCAATATGGACCCAAACTCAACGAAAACTCTCGACGAATCTAGCAACTATGGGCATAACCACCACATGACCCCAGAAGCTCCACATTTTGAGGGTACCATAAAACTCAATTTCTTCTACTTTCACTAATTATACTTCGGATACAAAGATAATTATTGATGGTAACTAACCATTTAACTCTATAATTAGATGTAGTTTTTTTTTTAAATTTCCTTCGATATCTTAAATAGATAGCTAGATGATTCACATCAATTTAAGTTTGAGGGATAAGCTCATACATATAGAAAGAAGTTGGGTGTAGAAAGGGTTTCTAAATCCAAATTTCAGGTGAACTAAACTTATATAC
Organism: Prinsepia uniflora; assembly: GCA_032719365.1. Taxonomy (NCBI): domain Eukaryota; kingdom Viridiplantae; phylum Streptophyta; class Magnoliopsida; order Rosales; family Rosaceae; genus Prinsepia; species Prinsepia uniflora. The sequence continues at coordinate 2,888,763 of CM064875.1, read as the reverse complement.
TAAAATTGAAAAAATATGGGCATCAAGCAACACGATGCCAGTGGAATTTCATTAGTAAACATTTAAAAAACAAAACTTAATTCGGGAACATGATGATTCTACCCTTCAAATACATATCTATATATAAATAAAAGGTTGATAGAAAAAAAAAATTACGATATAATAATCATGAATAAAAAAATAATGCTAATACAAATATTACCATCTAAGATTCAGTTATATTAATTTTATTTAGAATATTAAGCTCAGATGAACCAAAATTTTGAAATGGGTTAGACCAACTTCTACAAACAATAAGTTAATAAACAACTCAATACACAATTTTAAAATAAATAAAAATCTATCTTGGAAAGGCTATAGCCCTTCCGGCCCTTACTGAGCCCCTTGCCTCGGGTTGGATATGAACAATTTTGACAATATGATGAAATGAGCAAGAAAATCTTGAAAAGGCTCTAGCCTTTCCTCCGGTCCTTAGTGAGCCCTTAGTCCCTGGTTGGATATGAGCAATTTTGACAATGATGAAGCGAGGAAGAAAATCTTGAAAAGGCTCTAGCCTTTCCTCCAGTCCTTACTCCAACCCTTTAACTGGTCCGCATCACTGGTTGAATATGAGCAAATTTGGCACCAGTGAAGTTAAGACGAGTAATTATTGAAGTTTAACTAACCATTTAACTCTATAATTAGTTATAATTTCTTTTAATTTCCTCCGATATTTTAAATAGATAAGCTAAATGATTCATATCAATTTAAGTTTTTCTTTGCATTCATGATATTTTCAGAAGAGAATTGCATGGATGATGCTTACATTTTCATGCACAAACGTATATTTCTTTTTTAAAAATTAGAAAGGTAAGTTTATGATGATCAACATATCATGTAAATATTATTAAGAATCATTTGTATTATGAGGGCGCAAGTTAACAATCACTCTATTATGACCAACTTATCATGAGAAAGTTATTATCAACAATCACAATTAAAGTCCTTTCGGATTCAAGATTGAGTTATCATTAACAATCATGTGAAAGTTATTATTAAAAATCGCAATATTAAAATAATTTTAAGAAAAAGAAAATCTGTAAATTTCATCTCAGCTGTAATATTTCAAGTTGATCATAATTTTCTTTACATTCATCCACCCAGGTGACAAATATGACAGTGAAAATCTTAATTTGATCTACCGTTATAAATTTACAATGGTAAAAGGTAATTAATCAAATTACAGTGATCCAATCTCCATCAACCGGCCAATTGGGTTGCTCCTCCGTGGCCAATTGCTGCAACCGCCTCGCCGCCGTAACAGAGCTCGTTCTTGGCGATGGTCCATCACATTCCAACTGAGAATCCTTTCCCAAGGACCGTCCAAATTCTTGATAAATTACTGAACTTGTCATTGAAGCAGAATCTGAAAATTCAAAATGGCATCTTGGTGATGAAGAAATTAGCTCTGTTTTCCTCTCCCCCTCATCCTTGGAAACAAAGGGATGGTTTAAAAGCATCCCAGCCGTCCATCTCTTTGCCGGGTTTTTCACAAAACACTTGGAAACAAAATCTTTGCCTTCTTCACACAAATCTTCTGGAATTTCCGGCGACTCACCGCCTCCAATCCTCATCAAAAGCCTGAACATATTCCCGCCGGGGTTATGATCCCACACCGGTTTCCCACTTGCCATCTCAGCAACCAAACACCCGAGTGCCCAAACATGTTGGAACCTAAGCTAAGTGAACTGATCCAAGAGTGGAATGTGAGCTGTGTGAAGTTAGTTAAATCAGTTAAGGGAAGGTGGATTACTTGGAGGATGAGGAGTGCTAGCTGTCACATGCTTCTAGGCTTAGGATCCAAGTGTCTCATTGTAATTGGATGAGCTGTTGAATTGTAACAGCCTTCCTAACTAACTAACTAACTAATTGTACAAGGCTCACATATATAAAGAGATTAAAAGAGAAAGAAATGTAACAGAGAACAATCGGATTGAATGAAAGGAAACACAGTTTAGCATTCAATTCTCTGCTCAGACATTTTATCAAACACTTTGTGTGCACTGTGTCATCATTGCAGAATTCTCAAATTCCCACATCAAGTAATCTATTCCAGAAACCGAAATCAAGCAAGATCAAACCCTATTCTACTTGTGATCAACCTAACCAATTCAATTACAGGCTAGTGTGTGAAGTGTGATTCAAGAAGAGTACAAGAAACATACCTGCTGCTGATCTCCAATATGGTATCAGAGCTGGTTGGTCTCTGATCTTGTTGCTGGGACGCGACTTGTGGAAGAAGCTAATATGGCTGGTTCTGGAATTGCTGGAGGGGAGCTACGGGCTCCTGTGTTCGATGGGAACAACTACGAATTCTGGAGCATAAAGATGAGGACAATTCTGAGGGCTCAGGATCTCTGGGAATATGTAGAGATAGGACTCAGTGAAGTCAAGAATGAAGAAGGTGCTGTGATCAGTCAGCCAACAAGGACTGATTTCATTAAAGATGCTCGAGCCCTTGGGTTGATTCAAACCTCTGTGGCAGACACAATCTTCTCCAAGATCAGAAATGAAGACAAAGCAAAGGGTGCTTGGGATCTGTTGAAGAGAGAGTACAGGGGAGATACTAAGGTAAGGGCTGTCAAACTTCAGTCCTTAAGAAGGGATTTTGAGTATACAAGAATGAAAGATAATGAATCTTTAAACTCATATCTGTCTAGACTATATGATGTAGTAAATCAAATGAAAACATATGGAGAAGATATCCCTGAAAAACGTCTAGCACAGAAAATACTCATAAGTTTGACAAAGTCCTATGATTCTATTGTTTCCATCATTGAAGAAACAAGAGATCTTGATAAAATTGTAGTAGAAGTGGCTTCTATTAGAGCCTTTAATCAAAGACTAGAAAGGCATGAAGAAGAAAGTATTAATGTGGACAAAGCCTTCTCTGCACAATCTGGGGGTTTCAGAGGGCAGGGAAGTGAGCACCAAGGAAAATGGAAGAAAAATCAAAAGAATTACAAGAATTGGAGGGTCAATTCTGGGAAACCAAGTCACCAAAACACAGAAGCAGCAAAGGCTGAGTCTAGTACTCCTAAGTGCAAGATTTGTGACAAAAGTCACTGGGGACACTGCTGGTTTAAAATGAAGAAATGTTTCAAGTGTAACAGGTCTGGTCACTTAGCCAGAAACTGTTCTGAGAAGCAGACTGAGGTAACTACTAAACCAGAAGTTCATCAAGCTAGACTTATAGAGGAGAAAGACACGGTGATGTTCTATGCATGCAACTCAGCCTCAGTATCAAAAGATGTTGGTGACTGGTATGTTGATAGTGCATGCAGTAACCACATGACTTCACATGAGTCATTGTTGGTCAATGTTGACAGATCCCTAACAGCTAAAGTTAAAATGGGGACAGGAGAATTGGTACAAGCTACAGGCAAGGGCACTCTTGAGATAAACACAAGAAGTGGCAAGAGGCAGATCCATGAGGTAATGTTGGTTCCTGGACTTGATGCAAATCTGCTCAGTGTGGGGCAAATGGTGGAACACGGGTACCATCTGACCTTTGGGAACAGGAAGGTGAACATCTATGAAGATGAAGGACTCACTCAAATGATTGCCACAGTACCAATGCTAGGGAACAGATGTTTCTCTCTGTCCCTGGATTGTGTCAACACAGTGGCAAGAAAGGCCACAGTTGAAGGAAATGCCTGGCTATGGCATAGAAGGTATGGTCATCTAAACTATTCCAGTTTGATGACACTGCAGAAACAACAAATGGTCTGGGGTCTACCTAGGCTGTCAGAATACAAAGAAACCTGTGAAGGCTGCATTGCAGGGAAGCAGCATGTAGAGAGTTTTGATAAAGGGAAGTCATGGAGAGCTTCAAGTCCCTTGGAACTAATACATACAGATGTATGTGGCCCTATGCAGACAGAAACAATGGCAGGAAACAGGTACTTTGTGACATTTATTGATGATATGTCTAGAATGTGTTGGACTTATTTCTTGGGATACAAATCAGGAGTCTTTAATGTATTCAAGAAGTTTAAGTCAATGGTTGAATTACAAAGTGGCTACAAAATAAAGAAGTTGAGGAGTGACAGAGGTGGAGAGTTCACTTCCACTGAGTTTGTGGAATTCTGTGAGGCAGAAGGAATAGAGAAGCAACTAACAGTAGCCTATTCCCCTCAGCAGAATGGAGTGGCTGAGAGGAAAAACAGAACAATAGTTGAAATGGCAAAAGCCATGCTCCACGACAAGAAAATGCCCTATGAGTTCTGGGGTGAAGCTGTAAGTACAGCAGTTTACCTACTAAATAGGTGTCCAACAAGAGCAGTTGAAGAGAAAACACCATTTGAGGTGTTTAGTGGAAGGAAGCCTGGTGTAAAGCATCTAAGGGTGTTTGGATCTGTGTGTTATGCACATATTCCCACTCAGTTGAGACAGAAACTAGATCAGGCCTCCATCAAGTGTGTATTTGTTGGATATGGAACCTGTGAGAAAGGGTACAGGGTTTACAACATGGAAACTAAGAAAGTGATGGTTTCTAGAAGTGTGATCTTCAATGAAGCAATGATGTGGAACTGGGAATCAAACAATGAAGTGACTGTGACTACACCAGCAGGTTTTGACATGGAATCTGGGGAATCTGAAGGTGATGATCAGAATTCAGATCAGCAGCAGGCAGGGACAACAGACACAAGCACTGATCAGGGGACTCCTAGTTCTACTCCTATCAAACTCAGAAGGATAAGTGACATCTATGCTAGATGTCACATGTCCATCATTGAACCAGAAACTTTTGCAGAAGCTGCAAAGGAGAAGACATGGAGAAAAGCAATGGAAGCAGAAATAGAAATGATTGAGAAGAATGCCACCTGGGAGCTGGTTGACAGGCCTAAAGATAAACCTGTTATTGGAGTTAAATGGGTCTATAAAGTCAAACTCAACCTGGATGGAACAATTCAGAAACATAAAGCTAGATTGGTTGCAAAAGGTTATTCCCAAAAGCCTGGGATAGACTTCAATGAGACCTTTGCACCCGTGGCTAGACTGGATACTATCAGGACACTCCTAGCACTAGCTGCACAGAAAAACTGGAAGCTTTATCAGCTTGATGTCAAGTCTGCCTTTCTTAATGGCAGGTTGGATGAGGAAGTGTATGTTGAGCAACCAGATGGTTTTGAAGCTCAAAAGGAACCTGGGAAGGTGTACAGGCTGAGAAAGGCTCTATATGGACTAAAACAAGCCCCAAGGGCCTGGTATGCAGAAATAGATGCACATTTGTGCAGCTGTGGCTACCTAAGGAGTCCTAGTGAAGCAACCCTCTACATGAAGACAGTAGGGAATGAGAGGATGCTAATAGTCTCAATTTATGTAGATGATATAGTCTACACTGGAAACTGTGACCAATTGAAGGCTGAGTTCAAGAGGGAAATGATGATGAAGTATGAAATGTCTGATTTGGGGTTACTACATCACTTCCTGGGGATGGGAGTAATCCAAACTGACAAGTCTGTGTTCATTCATCAGAAGAAGTATGCTCAGACACTTCTTGAGAGGTTTGGAATGAAGGGATGTAAGCCTCTAAGCACACCACTTGCAACAAACGACAGGTTGTGCAGAAATGATGGTTCAGAGGCTGCAGATGAAGGTGTTTATAGACAGATTGTGGGCAGTCTGCTCTACTTAACAGCAACTAGGCCAGACATCATGTTTGCTGCCAGTTTGCTATCTAGGTACATGCATGGCCCCTCTAAGAAGCACTATGGAACAGCAAAAAGGGTTCTGAGGTATATCCAAGGCACATTGGATTATGGACTGGAATATGTGAAGGGAAAGGAGGCTACACTAATTGGATACTGTGATTCTGATTGGAGTGGTAGTCTGGACGATATGAAAAGCACCTCAGGGTATGCTTTTTCTTTTGGTAGTGGGGTTTTCTCATGGGCTTCTGTAAAGCAAAACAGTGTTGCACTGTCTACTGCAGAAGCAGAATATGTTAGTGCAAGTGAGGCCACCACACAAGCTAAGTGGCTCAGGTTTGTGTTGGAAGACTTTGGTGAAGAACAGACAGGACCTACTCCTATCCTATGTGACAACACTTCAGCAATTGCCATGTCTAAAAACCCTGTGTTTCATCAGAAGAGTAAACACATACACAGACGGTTTCACTTCATTAGAGAAGCAATTCAGGCCGGTGAAGTGGAGCTATTCTACTGCAAGACAGAGGAGCAGTTGGCTGACATTTTTACTAAGGCACTGGCCAAGGGTAGGTTTGTCTACCTAAGAGGAATGTTGGGAGTTAGATCAGTACATAGCTCAGAGGGGAGTGTTGGAACCTAAGCTAAGTGAACTGATCCAAGAGTGGAATGTGAGCTGTGTGAAGTTAGTTAAATCAGTTAAGGGAAGGTGGATTACTTGGAGGATGAGGAGTGCTAGCTGTCACATGCTTCTAGGCTTAGGATCCAAGTGTCTCATTGTAATTGGATGAGCTGTTGAATTGTAACAGCCTTCCTAACTAACTAACTAACTAATTGTACAAGGCTCACATATATAAAGAGATTAAAAGAGAAAGAAATGTAACAGAGAACAATCGGATTGAATGAAAGGAAACACAGTTTAGCATTCAATTCTCTGCTCAGACATTTTATCAAACACTTTGTGTGCACTGTGTCATCATTGCAGAATTCTCAAATTCCCACATCAAGTAATCTATTCCAGAAACCGAAATCAAGCAAGATCAAACCCTATTCTACTTGTGATCAACCTAACCAATTCAATTACAGGCTAGTGTGTGAAGTGTGATTCAAGAAGAGTACAAGAAACATACCTGCTGCTGATCTCCAATAAAACATCCGACGACGCCTCGTACTCGTTGTGGTTCACCGATTCCGGCGCCATATACATCGGAGTTCCCCTGACTTCGGTTCTGCTTTCTGCCTCCCCTGACTTCTTCGCCAGCCCGAAATCCGCAATCTTGGCCGAGCCGTTGTCGAAAACAAGAACATTTTCCGGCTTCAAATCACAGTGAACAAACCCTCTGGAATGCACAAAGCAAAGGCCTTTGAGCACCGACATTGTGTGTCGCCGAACATCTGTTTCCGACAAACGTCCGCCGGCTCGCTTCATCTCATCGGATACTGTACCTCGGCTCGCGAACTCCAAAAGCAAATTGTAGAACACCGCGCCGTTTTCGACGGTGTGATCGTCGCCATAACAGCGGATGATTTGTGGGCAAGGGCCGATTTGGTCGAGAATTTGCTTCTCGATCTTGAGAGAAGCAGAGTGGTCGGAATCAGAACACTTGACCGCCACTAATGGTGGGAATTGTAAAGATGGGGTTTTGGGTTTTGCAGTGTAGACTGTGGCGTAGCTACCACGACCAAGAAATCGTCCTCGAAGCCCGAATTCGGTATCGACAGACTCCATGGTTAGGGTTTTTTGGTTTCCAACGGCTACAGGGTCTTGCTTAAGATGTGCGAGTGGGGGCTTAGGAGATGATTAGAAACTTAATTGCTTACTGCCCAAGTAAGCAAGTACCTTCCCTTAGTTCCCTATGGGGTCTTTTTTCGGTCTACTTCCTTATAGGGTTTTGGAATGTCGATAACGTTGTCGTTTGTTAAACACCAACAAAACGACATGTGGGTGGTCTTAATCACATATTGCATGTCATCTTTTTTATTAACTAAATTATCGTAATTTTTTACTTTTTAAATTACCGTATATATATGTTATTTGAGTATTACATTAGTAAATATTTTTTATTTATTACATTTTGTGCGATGAACTTTGTGTTTTTGTTTAAGTATTAAATAGATTCTAATCGAAGTAAGTATTTAATCTTTCCCTAACTTGCAATTTAGAATTTTTGTTAAATTTTTTTATTTATTAATCTTTGCATGCTGAACTTTGTATTTGTGAGTTCTTACTTCTATTATACTCTACATGAATGATTTTTTATTAGAATTGTTTGAATTTAATGTTTTCAATTATGAAAAATTATCACAAAAAAAAGAGTAAATATTAATTAAAGTATAACGATTTCAAAAGATAAAAGCTCGTCGATAACAAATATTAATACGATAACTTAATAGCATAATATGATGTTTTCTATCTTTCGGTTAGTATTTTTTGTTGTTGTAGGTATTTTGTAAACGAGTCCCTAGCTCTCAACTTAATTTCTGGCTACACATCTGGATCGCGATGTAGTCATGACTCATGAGTAATGCATTATTTAGGAAAAATGTGGTCATGAGTAATTGATTTGATTATAAGAATAGGATTGCATTAGATTTCATAGAGATACAATTTATATGGGAAGGAATGAAGGATGTAGTTATGAGTAATGCATTATCTGGGAAGGATGTGGTTATGAGTAATTTGACTTGATTATAATAATCGAATTATATGAGATTATATAGAGATGCAATTTATTTGGGAAGAATGTTGGTATGACTTACGAGTAATGCTTTATCGGCGAAGGATGTGGATGAGTGAAGATGAAAATATTGTTTTACACATCAGCATTAGTGGAAGATTTCCTAAGCCAAAATAAAAATAAATAAATAAATAAATGAGAAGTTAGAGTTTGAAATCTAACTCTATCCTTAGTTATCTAAAATGGTTATATGTTTGGTGCTTATATTTTTCTAACACAAATTTATATACACTTAGAAAAATAAGTTCATGATGATCAACATATCTTGCAAGATTATTAACAGTCACTTTTGTAATGAGCAACATATCATGTGAAAGTAATTATTAACATCACAACTGAGAATCCATTCCGATCATGGATTTGGATTTGTGAAAACTAATCACTTTTATAATGAGCAACATATAATGTGAAACTAATTATTAACAATCATAATTGAAAAGTGCATTCCGATTCAAGGATTTGGGTTTGTGAATACTAGATTTAAAATGTTTTAAAATTATGAAGCTTTTTTGCTTCATTTTTATCTGAGGTGAAGCTTTTTGTTTGGCTCCTCAATAGACAAAGGCTTAACACAATAGATAGAATTCACTGCAATTGTGGTATTTGTCACTCGCAGACTGAAACTCTAGAACACCCTTTTTTGTAATTGTGCTTTCGCCCAGCTGGTATGGAGAGCCTTTGATCAACTTACCAGTCCTAACTTCAGCTCCTTGTTGGATTGGCTGCCCTATCTTAACCATTTGGAGCCTATTAACCTATCCCCTTTTAGCAAAGCCTTGTTAACTTGTTGGCAAATTTGGGCGCAATCTTCTCCAATCTAAGGCCACATTCCTCTAGATATGTTGAGGTGGCTTCTTTGAAGCTAATAAGAAGCCTCAGAGCATGGTTAGAACTCCTTCAACTATTCGCTGGATTCCTCCAAGTATGGGTTGGTTCAAGCTCAACTTTGATGGCTTTGTCAAGGCCAACTTGAATGTGGTTGTTGGCTTTGTGATTAGAGATTCGAATGGCCTCCCGGTGGTTGCTGGAGCAAAAAATGCTAGTAAGACTAATAACTTAGTGGCTGAATGATTGGCTCTGTTGGAACGTCTCAAGGCTGTCTATGATCTTGGTTGTCTCAACTTGGTTGAGGAGGGAGACTCGAAGACTCTCATTGACTTCATCTCTACAACTCTAATCAAAGGCATCGTTTGAACTCTAAGGAACTAGAAAAGATGCTTCAAAGCCACATTCAATTTACCCACAATTTTCACGACGCTAATCTTATTGTTGACGCTCTGGCCAACTTGGCCAACAAGATGGCTTGGATCAGACTTGGAGTTTTAATGTTCCTCCCTCTACCTTTACTACTTGGAAATTTTATTTCTTTGGTGGTGGCTCGTTTGTTTAATTTTCCTTAAAAAAAAAATGCTGGTACGACTAATAACTTAGTGGCTGGAGGATTAGCTCTGTTGGAAGGTCTCAAGGCTACCTATGATCTTGGTTGTCTCAACTTGGTTGAGGAAAGAGACTCGATGACTCTCATTGAGTCCATCTCTACAACTGTCGACCCTCCCTAGAGAATCAAGTGCATCATTCGAACTGTAAGGAACATGAAAAGATGCTTCAACACGATTCAGTTTACCCAGAACTTCCATGAAGTTAACCTTGTTGTTAACAAATTGACTAAAAAATTAACTAATAATAGTACTTAGGTGATGTTTTTTAATAGTTAGAGTGCATAGATAAAAATTTCATAATTAGACTGTAAATTTGAAATGAACCCTATACTTTGGGTAATTTTATGTGTTTCAATAATTTATCTTTCTATTATTATATTCACACAGTTGAATTTGGAGACCCCAAATTATAATCCAAACATAAGGCTGACAAATCTAAACCTCAAGTTTATCCTAAACAGTGTATTAAAGTAAGATTATACCTTTAGTTAGGATAATTAAGATATATATTATTGTCACAAGTATGAAATGTTTATTTCCCCTTCGTCCCCACTGGTAAAAATAAATAATACCATCTGCCATTTGAGGCCTCGAGTAACAATCTGCTATAGTAACTTACAATATTGTCCATGAGAATCATATTTAGAACATTTTTTGTATGGATCAGTACGAATCATGTGTAAACCAAAAGTCTGCCCAAATTTTTTTTTAAGAAAAAAAAAACAACGACAAAAACAAAATTCATGTGTCTTGTGTACATTTTCCATGTGGTCCTAAAACAAATTTTTAGTGTACTTCTAAGAATACTTAAGAGCATTTTGTTCAACAACCAAATTATCAATTTATCAGCAAACATCAAACGATTTCTTATGTGGGAACAAGAAGGTTAGGTATACATAGCCACGTGGACGGTGTCTTTTGAAGTTTAAAGTGTACAGAGGTTAATTTACTATTCTTGTTTGATTAAGGAAAATCTAGGTTATGAAATTACTTAGCTTGAAAGTTTCCAATACCAAAAAGAGAAACGGACGTTTTTCTAACCTTGTGTAGGGATGGAAAAAACATTTACGTCATCAGGTGGTCCCCATTTTAGAGTTTAACGGTAACAGATTAACAATGATCGATTGTCGGTTAAATTCTATAATATAGTGTCGTTAATACGTCGATTGTCAGTTAAATCCTATCATTTATTGTCGTTAATATGTTCTACCAGTAATTGTAACTTAAACAATTTGAACACCTTATTAAAGAAAAAGAAAAATTCCAAAATGAAACAAAGTCCACATTTCAAATGTGAAAGATGAAGTTGCTTTCTTGACGTAAAGAAGTCAATTCATGTGCTAATTAGTTGAGCATAATTTTGAATTTGCACGCGCTGTTAAATTTTGCTTAGAAAATTAAGCAGAACAACATTCTTGAATTTTCAAAGTCAAGAAGAAAATGAGAAGAAGAGTACTTCTTCTTCCCAAAAACCCACACATTCTCAGAAATCTGCAAATTTTCCTGGAAAATAATAATGTCAACTATGAAATATCTCAAGTCAATCAAAAATCAAAAAACTTCTGTACACTCAGCCACCCACTCGTGGCGCCAATCAGGACCGCTCAATCACCAAAACTAAGATCAGACCGTTAAAAAATATCATATGTGTTTTTCTGTTCTACTCTAAATATTTACAAACGTAAAGAAGAAGAATCACACGACTGTTACCCAATCTCCAGCAACCGACCAATTCGGCGTCTCCGCCGTGGACAGCTGCCGCAACCGATCCGCCGCCGAAACAGAACTGGTTTTCGACGACCAATCAAATTCCGAATTCAAATCCTGAGAAATCTCTGAGCTTGCCATCGAAACCCAATCTTGGAAATCAAAAGGACATCTTGGCGACGACGACAAATCTTCTTTGCTTTCCGATAATTCAATCTCATCGCCGGAAACGAATGAATGATTTAAAAGCATCTCAGCCGTCCATCTCTTCGCCGGGTCCTTCACGAAACACTTAGAAACAAAATCTTTGCCTTCTTCACTCAACTCCTCTGTGATTTGGGGCAATTCTTCTCCTCCAATCCTCATCAAAAGCTTGAACATATTCGCGCCCGGGTTATGATCCCACACCGGTTTTCCACTCGCCATCTCCGACACCAAACACCCCAGAGCCCAAACGTCCGATGACGCCTCGTACTGGTTGTCGTTCACAGATTCCGGCGACATATACAGAGGAGTCCCCCTGACTTCGACTCTGTTTTCCGTTTCCCCTGCCTTCCTCGACAGCCCGAAATCGGCAATCTTCGCCGCTCCGCTGTCGAAAACCAGAACATTCTGAAGCTTCAAATCGCAGTGAACAAACCCCTTCGAGTGAACAAACCGAAGCCCTTTCAGCACCGACTTCGTATGTCGCCGGACATCAGATTCCGGCAAACGACCGCCGTTTCTCTTTATCTCATCCGCCAAATTGCCTCTGCTCGCGAACTCCAGAAGCAAATTGTAAAACGACTCGCCGTTCTCGACGGTCTGATCGTCCCCAAAGCAGCGGACGATTTCCGGGCAGGACCCAATTTGGTCGAGTATTTGCTTCTCGTTCTTGAGCGAAGCAGAGTACGCCGATTCAGAAGACTTCACCGCCATCAATGGCGGCAATTGAGAAACCGAGCTTCTGGGCTTCGCTCTGTAAATGGTGGCGAAGCTGCCGCAGCCGATTTCTTTCCCTCGAAGCCACTCCATGTCGACTTGAGAATTGAGAACGTCGGTTCAAAAAAAGAATGGTTTCAAATTTGTGTTGTTAGTGAAGGGATTGGATTTGCTTTTAGTGGAGGAACAAAAAGAGAGATCATAACAAAACTGAGCAAGCAAGGTTGTGTTGAGGAGCAGCCTCTGTCTGTGCAGATCCTTTTATACCCGCAGAAAAATAAAAGGAATTTTTATTTTTTTATTAGTGGTTGATTTTTATTTTAAATATTTTTCTTAAAATAAATAATTAGGACTGTGGGGCCGGTTGAGTTTATTGACATGTTTAAAGCACGTGATAAGCGAGGATATTTTGAGCCACGACTGGCTTCCAAACGTGGTTGATTTCGCTAAGATTTTTACTCGCCACACGCGGCCTGAATTTTTTTTTTTCAATTAATTTGCATGTGTAAATAGGATTTTTTTTTTCTTTTTTTTTTTTTTTGTTTTTCCAAGGGTACATAGGGCTTGAAGTCCCTAGATATTATGTTGTGATTATATTGATTGATGATTAAATCATTGAAGTAGGGTTTTATTGGTGAAGGTTATTTCATATAATAAAATAAAGAATATAATTTGGAATTTTTTTTTTCCATTTTTTTGTTTTATTACTGAATATCTTTTTTAAAAAAAAATTATCAACTTGAAAGAAAAAAATGATTGGGAGTAAATATTTATTGATGAAGTTTATGAGTATGTAACTGAGCTTTAGTCTTTAACTTAATTAATGTGCGCCTTTTTGACGAGGCGGTAAGTTAATTAATTTCTTCATAATTAAGAATTGGATTTTATTCTATGAAAAATACGAAGTATAATTTTTTTTTCATTTAAGAAAAAAAAGTACGAAAAAGGAAAGAAAGGCGGTAAATTAATGGGAGAAGATAATAGTAATTTAGTAAATCTATCTTCATTAAGATCGATTAAGGTGATTGATTGGAGTTAAACTCGTCATGCATGAATTAAAAATTAATACCAAATCACAAATTAAAGAAGCTCAATTAACAATGATTGATTGGTGTTACCAAATAATCACATCTCCATAACATGCAAGCATAATTTAAAATTCAACCGTATTCAAATTTATTAGGAAATCATTTGATAATCATTCTTTTTTTAGCTTGTCATTCTGATATCATTTGATTCAAAGAATCATCTGATATAATTTCTGATTTACTTATTAATAATCGATTTTAATTTTTCTAAGTGGTATTTTTTTTTCTTAGATCGTGTTAAAAGTCTGACGAGGTTTTATCAATGTCATCGTATGAGCACCACCGTTCAATTTCCTCGACCTAATTCTCATAATAACGAATCGTTTACAACATGTTTTATATTTGAAAAGAAATAGTTTTCCCATCTCACGAGGTTTTATCGATGCAATCGTATGTGTACCATGTCATAATATCGTTTTTTTTTTAAAAAGGCACTAAAGATAAAAACTAAAAACGAAAAATAATTATCAAACGTACCATTCGATTTACTCGACCTAATTCTCATACTAACGAATCGTTTACAACATGTTTTATATTTGAAAAGAACTAGTTTTCCCATCTCTCTCCCTCTCTCTATCACACATTGTTGAAGAGAAGGTAGAGGCATCTTGTTGTTACTTCAAGAAAAAGAAATGCATTAAACCTTTTTTTTTAATAAGCTTTCGACTCCTTTCACTCACCAAAAAAAAAAAAGCATGCCTCATGTGCACTTACCGATGGACCCGAAATTTTGACAGCCCCACTTTTAATTTTATTTTAATAGAATATAAGCAAAGAGCCTACTTTAAATGAAAATAATAATAATAATAATAATAATGAGAAAATAATTAATATGCAGCCCACACATGTGTGACACAGCTCACGTAATATGGGGCCTAATGACTTATCAAAAATAAATAAAATATGGGGCCTAATATTATTATTATTATTCTAAATCTCTTTGCCGTATTTCTTGGTGTGGAAAAAAAGCTAATATAAGGACCGACACAATTTGTTTGAATCTTATCTATCTCCCATACTTTGGTTTAAAGGAATGTAATAATATCATATATGTCACACTTAATTAAGCTAATATAAGGACCGACACAATTTCAAAATATTTCTGAAATTAACCTTACGTTCACTACCAAAGTTATAAATGTTTATCGAAAATTTGGTAGAATCGGCACTAGTAAAAAGGCGTAGACCAAAATCCAACATCTCAGACAACTAAAGAAAAACTTCCAAAAGTAATTTAAAACGAAAAGTGGCTTTCGGATCCTCAACACCCAAGCGCAAACTTGTCCTTTCTCAGATCATTTCCCCGAAATTTATTTCTTTTTCGATAGGAATCGTTATAGCGACACTATCTTGAATGAGTACACTCTCGTTAACGAAAAAAAAAACGACACAGCTCGTGGGTTCAATTCACTTCAGACTCAACCAAAATTTAAGCCGAAGATTGTACCAGTGAGTTGCTGAGCTACTATTTTCGAACTTATATTTGACGATAATAAGTACAATATGACAATAGTTTGGTAGATTATTATTATTATTGTTTTGGTTTTTTGAAAATAGTTTGGTAGATTAGTTAGATATTCCGTGCTTGCAATGTGCTTGAATTTGAAGGAATTAATTAATGAAACAAAAGCTAGGGCTAGGGCGCTAGGGGTTGTTCAAAGACCCTAATTATAATTAAACACACGTAATTAAGTATTGCGTAAAATTACTAAATCTAACCACCACCACCACTACTGCGAAGTCTGCAACAACAGAATCCAACAGATCTTTCATATATTTTTGTGCAATATGAATATGATGTCAGCTGATGGCTTAATTTGAGCTGATGGCTTAATTTGAGCTGCTTGCTTGTGTATTTATTTAATTGTATTCTGAATTATTCCAAGAAAACGGATTTTGGAGCTAGCTTTTGTACTTTTGTTTGGATAATTTTTTTTTTTATGTTGTACCATGTTCATCACTTATTTAATACAAGATTTGAGTTTTACATATATGGGATTTCCGAATTGGGTACTAAATATCTAGTCATTAATTTGATGAATAAATAAATTTTTATTTCTGATAAACAGACGTGTCATAATATTTGCGTATTTTATAAAGACGGGATTTACGTTGTCAGGACCCGACCCTCCTCTATCAGGTCCCGACTCATCTAGCATGATATTGTCCGCTTTGGGCCTCCTTGTCCTTACCCTCACAGTTTTATTTTCGGGAGCTCACGGTGCAACTTCCCAGGGGGTCACCCATCATGGAATTGTACCAGCCTCAACTCGCTTAACTTTGGGGTTCCAATCCCTCCTAAAGCCACTGAGCTCCCAAAAGGCCTCATGCTAGATAGGTGTGTGCCTACACCTTTAAGGCACACTACCATCCTCTCCCAGACCATTCCCCCCTCGCAGGAATGTGGGATTGTTCACCGTTCCTTTCAGGACACGGGTCTTACAATCCACCCCCCTTAGGGCCCAGCGTCCTCGCTGGCACACTTCCCGGTCGGGTCTGGCTCTGATATCAAATTGTCAGGACCCGACCCTCCTCTGTCAGGTCCCGACTCATCTAGCATGATATTGTCCGCTTTGGGCCTCCTTGCCCTTGCCCTCACGGTTTTATTTTCAGGAGCTCACGGTGCAACTTCCCAGGGGGTCACCCATCATGGAATTGCACCAGCCTCAACTCGCTTAACTCTGGGGTTCCAATCCCCCCCAAAGCCACTGAGCTCCCAAAAGGCCTCATGCTAGATAGGTGTGTGCCTACACCTTTAAGACACACTACCATCCTCTCCCAGACCATTCCCCCCTCGCAAGAATGTGGGATTGTTCACCGTTCCCTTCAGAACACGGGTCTTACATACGCGATATTCCTATAATGTTTGGGAAAACACTACGTAGGCACCTTATAAATTATTTTTATAAATCACATGATGTGGCTGTTGAGTTTTCAAGTTTTTAGTAGTCTAACTTAGTTATGTAGCATGCCAATGCATCGATCACATCATAGGGTTTATAAATGTGGCTTATAAAGTGTTTCTCTCTAGCATTCTTTTTAGGTTTGTAATAAAAAATAATTTAGGACAACCTGCATAGAATCCCCAAAATTTAGGGGCAATTTCAAGTTCATACATAAATTATAAAATATTTCAATTACATACCTAAACTATTAAAATACGTCATCTAGGTACCCTCCTTGTAGTCAATACGTGCATGGCAATTTAAAACTTTTATTTTGTTAAAAATTCCTATTTCTAAAATACTCACGTCAGTGAAAAAATACATAAAGCCCAAATTGGCAACAAAAAAATATATTTAAATATATTTATTCAATATATCCCAATTAATTAATTTATTTATTATTTTCCTCCAATTCAAATAATAGTGGATTGAATAGGGAATTTAGCTCAATCACAATAGGTTGGTCTAGTGATTTAGGGCGCTTCCAGGTATAGTATGCTCATAGCTAGCCTTGGGTTTGATTACCCCTAAGTTATATCGTGATTGTGGCTAAGGCTATGTTGCAACGCGTGTGTGCGTGATTACGATTATGGTATGTTGCAACGCGTGTGTACCATTGTGGTCGGCGATATATTGCAACGAGTGTGTACCATCACATTGTGGTCAGGGTATACTATAACGTGTGTGTGTATAATTGTGGTCAAGGTATACGGTAACGTGTGTGTCTGATTGTGGTCAATGGTATGAGTCTTCCAAGTTCTTGATGCATACTAGTCTTACCAACTACTGTGTATCAATGACTGGAAAAAGAAAAAAAAAAGGGTAATTGAACTCAAACTTCCAAGCCAAGGAATAAAAGAAGCTATTTTTATCTTTCCACAAAACAAAGAACAAAAAAAAAAAGACGGCAACTTGGTAGCAATCTTGAATGTGGTTAGGAGTAAAATGCAATGGGTGTGTGCCTGATTATGACCAATGATATATGACAATATGTATGTGTGTGAGTCTTTTGAGTTCTACTTTGTATCCATGACTATTAAAAAAAATAAAAAAATTAAAATAAAAAAGTGGTAATTGAGCTCAAACTTCCAAGCAAAGGAATCAAAGAAGTTATTTTTAACTTTCCATAAAACAAGGAACAAAAAAAGACGGCTGCTTGATGCTACATATGGCAAGTGGCAACTTTAATAGAGATAAAGCCATGACTGCCAGAAATGGTGAATCCTGCCTGCCCCCCCGCCCACTCGGCCTTAATTTGCCAAATCCACCACCCAAATGTAATCAGTTTTAATCCAGTGGGCAAATAAAACCAAAAACAGTATCCATACATATCACTAATATCCAGCCTAACTTACCTTTGAAGGTTTCAGTTTTTGTCACATCAAAAGAGGTCCCTTAAAGTCTTAAACCCATTTTTGGATATATAGTCTAGCAGTTGGAGTGTACTTATGTTCATGTATCTAGCAATTTGTCGGCTCGATTCACTATTAAAATCAAATCAAAATTCAAACTATTAAAATCAAATCAAGATTGAAACGAAAAAAAATATCGTAACAATAAATTCACATGCAAATTAATTTAGTTTTGATGTTATTAGGTTCAGGCGCAATAGAGCCTTTGACCCGTCTTTGAGTAACCTAGTGATTGTGATTTGTAAACTGTGAAGAACTTATAGGTGTGCACTTAAAAGTTTATGGGTTCGTTGCTCTTAAAATTATATCAAAACACTAGAATTTACAAATCATGAAATTGTAAATTATGAAATTTGTAAATTCCCATTAAATTAGAAATCCTACATCCGAACACACTCAAGTTTTTATCAAGATGTGTATTTTAATTTTTTTTTCTCAATTTATGAAGTAAAATTTTGAAGTTTTTATTGTTATATTTATTTATTCTCTTATACGGAAATAAAATATATAATACAATCGTAAAATACTAACCCAAAATTATATATATTATTAGATCCGCCATTGTAACAATAGTTGAGAGGTCTAGTATGTTGAGATGCGAAAAAAATGTCTCTATCAAAAAAGTACAATAATAATTTGTATCTTATATGATATTAAATTACTCTCTAATTACTAATTAATTTTAAAATGAAATCTCAATTTTTTAGACAGTAATTAATTAGTCCGTTAAAGTGAATTTTTTATATATGTGTCGAATAATTCATGGTTGTTTTCTGTTAAAATCTTCCTAAAAAAATTCTATACATCTCCCCCGAAAAGCAGCTCTCGCCATCAAACTGAAAACTGCCAGGAGCAGCAGCCGGAAGCTCGCTTTTTGAAGTCTGCATGCAAATTGCAAGCATACACTTTTGATTTAATAATAATTGGTCATCCGACAGTCAGTCACGCGCCGGCAAGTTGGCACGTTTGTAACATAAACAATATTATCAGTAGCCACCACCACTTCTGCTGGGCACAGCACTTTCAAACTTCCAAGAGCCAACCGTATAAATATTCGGATAAATATCTTCAATTTTTTTAAACACCCTTTTCTTTTTAGTATTTTTAGTGATCATTTTTCATTAAAAAAAATATTTACATCTGATGATATATTATTATATAATCATTTAATTTATCAAATTGAGTTTTGTACATAATTTATAATTGGAATCGTTCATTTTTTAAATCATAATGTCAATATCATCTACGTAAAAAATTAATAAAATTATAGATCGTTTATTTATTTATATGTACATGCACGAATTCAGGAACTAAAAATGAGGTGAGTTAAATTTTAACTAGGATAAATTTTTTTATATCAAATTTCAACGATATTAAGTGGATTTCATTGATTGAAAAAATACATATTTTATGCAAAAAAAAAAAAACAACAAATAAAATACAATAACACCTAAAGTTACAACAAACACCTCTTGTATGTGGATAAGACGTCATATAATTTTCAAAAATATCATTATCATCTTATTTATGCGTAAAATAAATTAATTAATGGGCAACATAAACTAATATTACATAAAAATTTACATTGAATCATTAATTTCGAGTGGGCTGGAGCCCACTCCAGCCCTTAGGGGCAACCCGTGCCTACATATGTACTAACTAGATCAACTGTTTCTGGAAGAATTAAGATCTTCACAGCGAAACTTCTATTTAGTTGATATATATGAAAAACTAAACGATTTTTAATCTTATTGATTTTTTATATAGATGATCGTCATATGATGATTTAAAAAATAAACAATTCCGATTATATGATACATGTACAGAGAAAATTCGATAAATCAAAAAATTAGTACGAAGAGGTATTATCAAGGTGTGATACAAATATTGTTTTTTTTTTTTTAAATTGATTTAGTGGTGAAAATTGAAAATGTATATAGTTATTAATTTACTTGTCATATTTTAGTAAAAGGTGGTAAAAGGTGGTAAAAATGTATAGTTACTAGAGCATTACGATGTATTCCGCTAAATTGTATTGTTATTGTCAATTATACATTGAATTTTTTTGTCGTCGGAATTGATTTGTTTATTTTATTACCGCGCGATACATTTTAGGAGTCTTCTAGTTCTAGCCATTTCAAAAAATATATATATATATATATATATATTATTTAGACAAAAAGTTCATAATGTAATTTTAAAAAGTCGCATGTTAGTATTCAACTCATTATTAGAAACATTTTAGTGATTTCTGTTTGTAAGTTTGGCAAAATTGTGCGCAAATGACGCACATAGAAATGCACACATTCGTAGTGATTAACCTAACATTAGGCAATTAATTGGACCAAAATTGTTATCGTAATAAATTGGGCAGGCCAAATTGTGCAAATTTGAGGCTTTGATTTAGGGTAGGAGTTTGGATTTCAAAAAGAGTTATTCACTTCTTCATACAAATGCACTCTGAGTTTTTTTTTTTGGTGTTTTCATAGACATGGGTTTAGATTTTGGATCTTATATAAACACCTCTTAGATTCCAAAAATATTCAACATAATCAGAAAGTATATGAAAAATCTTTAATTAAATGTAATATAAGCTGTGTAAATACTAAAATGCCCTCGTCATTCTAATTCTGAAAAGTATTATCGTAGAAAGTCAATTTAGTCAATTTTTAGGTTGATATTAACTTTTGATTGATAATCACTTGAAAAAAGAGTTTAAGTGTGATGTTTTTGGAATCTAAACATGTATTCGTGTAAGATTTGAAATCTGAGAGAGTGTTTGTGAAAACATAAAAAAATCTCGGAGGATATTTGCGTAATTAATCATATTTAAAAGTAAAGTTAATTTTGTTACTATGAGTACAAATAATGAATTAGGTCACAGGCACTTTGCAATAGGGACGGACTTAAAGGGTTTGGGGTGTGCTTTTGCCCACCTCAAATATGAGAAAAATATGAAAAAATTAAATGATTTTTTTTACTAAATTTATATTAAATGTTATTTTACTAAAATAATTAGTTTTAAATTTGCCAATCTATATTTCAATTTTGAATTTACCATACCTCTATTTTTACTGCCGGAGTATGAATTACCTTGTAATGTTTACCTAAAGAATAAAAAATCAGTAAAATTAAGGTATTGCAAGTAGGCATGTTGATTGTTTCGCAAAACGCGGTCACGTGATGATGGCCGCGGCCTAACAATAATATACCCTGTTTGCTAATTGGAATCTGAAGGGCAGATATATTGCGTGGATCTGCTGCGGGCCGTCTGCAACCTTAATTACCCTTCAACTTGGCGATGACGTCTGATGACCGCACTGCCGCGTCACACAATTGGATCATGACTTAGATTCACTTCACTCCACTTCATCTCAGCCGCACAAACCTCCATGTGTAGGACTGGGGGCCCACACCCAAAAAAAAAAAATCAGCATATTCCGGGAATAATTAGAAAACTTTACGTGAAACGTGATGCCTGATTCACTAAATTGGTTGCGTTCTCCTTATGCTTGCGGCTTGCCATTTGAAAACCACTCCCTCCACTTTAAGACCAATCGTCACTGAAAACAAGGCATCGCATCATCATGGATTGATTGGATTCATGGAGGAATACCGTTCATTTGTTTAAGCAAGCCGTTCATCTAATATCGATTTTATATGGGTATCGTTGTCATATAAATATCGAAATTTATGATAAATATTGAAATTTATGATAAATTATGATCTTTAAATTTTTTTAAAAATTATCTTAATTTAGTAAATTTTAGAAAATTTGAACATTAAAATGACATTGTTTCTCTTGTACACGCACTTGATAGTAAATGAAAACGTCATTAATTCAAAAAGCCGCGTCAAGATGTTAAAGTCTCAAATTACTTAGAATGTAGAGTTTTCAATGTAAGGACGAAATGCAATTCAATGCCATCATCATAGGGAAAGTGCAACTGTTTATGAACTATAATTTGGGCCATGTATTAAGTATGTACATAATAAAGATAATATTATTTTCTTATCCAAATTCAAAATGCAATTCAATTACATTATCATTCGGGAAAGTGTCACTACTTGAGGACCAAAATTTGGGCAATGCACATGATAAAGATAATATCATTTACATATCCAAATTTGAATCAGGATAACGCCTGGAAACTGACTTGTCTTAAAGAATAGTTGACAAGTTATGGTTACGAGTAAAATGTTACCCAAATTTAAAAGCTACATAGTTCTTTCGGGAGCTCATCGAGACATAAATAGTTAACCATTAAGAATAAAGCTCTTAAATTAGGTAGGAATGACCCAAAGTACTTAGCATATAGTAATGAAGACTAATAAAAGTCTTGGCAACTTCTATAATTAGTATCTATCGCAAATTCTCAATGGTTAGTTGCACCTTTGACATTTTCCTCAAGTCAATGGAGGGGAATTGTGAGCCTTTTGTTTTTCCCTTCCTATATTCCAAGTCCAATTAGGCTTTTCAAAATCGCACTATAACCAACTCATGCCAACTTGTTGCCATTTTTATAATAATTATATCTCACTAATCTAGATAGTCAACGGGGTATTTTCACATGCACTTGATGATGATTATGGGGTCACACCACTAAACTAGACCCTTTGGAAGCACCAAAAGCACACACAAAAATGTATAGATATCTCCGTAGATAAATATATTCATAGTATCTGCGATATTTTTGTGAATACATACCTATTTAAGGGTTCAGTACAAAAATAAGGGGAAAAAAATATTCCCTCAATTTGTATGATATCCGTATAATTAATTTTTTATAAGTAATATTGGGTGTTAAACATGAACGATATCAATATTGAAATATATATCGATATTACATAAATTTAATTGTCGATAGAACTAATATTACTCAATTTTGAAATATATTATGCATTTATATTCACTTACATTATAACGTATGAATTAAAATACAAATTAGTATTTAATTATAAAATATATTATTTATCATCAGCTGTGATATGCTATCATATAATTTCTTCGAGAAATCTCATGGTGCCATTTTGAACGGTGCCGGTGGTTTTTGCATGCGAGTAGGACCAACACGAACACATGCAACAAAATTGGAAAAGGAAAATCTTAATCGCCGTCAAAAAATTATAAATAAAAATTAGGGGAGAAAATTAAAGAAAATATTTGGTGGGATTTGTCGGTTCATGCTCTCTCATACTCATGGAGTAGCCCACGTGAGAACCAGCAGGCACCAGCTCGTTGATTGTTTGAAGCCGACGGTCCGACCGCGGACCCTCACTAGTCAATTCTCACAAACACAAACCGTCGGTCCATAATTTCGTAATTATTTTATTTATATAGCACCTTATTATAAAATATTATATTATCAAGTATGAACGATAAAGGAGACTCGAAAAAAAAATATAGGGAAACAAAGTTGCGTTCATATGAACTTGAATTATATTTCAACTGGCCCAGCAAAATCCGGTCAGCTCTGAAATTATGCTTATAGGGTTTACCCAAAAAGATTGTCGGTTATATCAATTTATTTATTTTTAATTTTTGTATATTCATAATTATTAAGGTGAATTTCCTCGTTTTTCAGTCGTTGATTATCGAGTTTTCTTTATATAAGTGTGATAGTTAGACAATTTTCCAACTGCTGTCTCCCGTACGAGTTTGGATTGTATCTCGATTCAAGTGTGGCTGATCATTCTCTTGGATTAGGTACTGATCATCGCCTTGGTAAACTATTTTAGCATTTTAATTGAACAACTAAATTGAAGATCATTTGTTAATTCTTGTGAATCAAAACAAGCCATAGTTTAAATAAACAACTAAAAATCTATATGGTAAATCGTCGATTAATCAATACATGCATAACACTGAACAACCTCTATTTATTTATTTTTCTTGGGATAAAAATAATTTTTGAGAAATCAGTAGTTTCGACAAAAAATAAAATGCAACATATCATGAGTGCAAGTATTTCTACCACCGGTTAGGCCAAAGCATATATACATATATTTTATATTGTGTGCACCAATTGCGGTCAAGGTTGGAGCGAGGGTCGGTGTCGGCGGGAAGACGAGTGGGACCCCATGCACCTGGGGGTTCATAGAAGCTGTGTTGTTGAGTCGACTTAAGAGATGAGGTTGAGAAGATTCCAAGGTGGTGGCCGTTAGTGTTAGTGAGTAGCCAGCCGAGTTGGATTTGACCCTTTCCATTGAGAGATTTTTGGGCTCTTAATTTGTTTTCTTTCTTGCTTCTGGTTAAATCACAACTGGGGTTAAGATTTTGATTGGGATAATTACCGGGGGGGGCCTAATACGATAACGAAACTTCTTGTTGGCTTGTAGATTTCACTTTTCATCAACCAACGATGCTTAACTTATGGTCTTTCCTTGCTTTGTCTTTCTCTTAATTTCCAGATATTTTAATGTGCACCAGAAATCGATTTAGAGTGGCTCCTATAAAAGGGCGAGTTTGATATTCAATGTGGAGTTTCCGAATAAGAAATCATGGTATTGCTATCAATATAAAAATGAAGAATAGTGCATCGTTAGTTGAACCATTCACTTGGTGGTAGTATGCAATGGGACCGTGGGATGAGAGAGCTTTCCTCGTGCTTCCAAAATTCTAGTAGGGAGGATTTGCGGCCACGATCTTTACACCAAAATACTCCCAAGGCCATGGGGATTCCATTTCCAACCTTGGTTTTCTATGACTCGACCCAAAAACGAGTCACCAATGGTGGTGAGGGTAGGGTGGTCGCACCGCAAGGAGAGAGAAAATGAGATCCAAATTGACAAATCGTGTGAGGAGAGAGAAAGTGCACCCACTTACATACATTGTACTTTTCTCAAATTACCATTACGTCCTCACCATTTCAGACCAGTAACTTTCGTTCACGAATTTCGATTCTCGCATGTTGTCTGTTTACGAACTCATGAGTTTGAGACCTATATAACGGTAAAAGGAAAACATCCAAAAGTATTCCCAAGGAAAAGTTTACCAGCGGATTCCTCCAAAGCCAAGGGTAAAATTTTCCTTTTCTACGTGAATTCCCCAAAATAACTCTATTTTCTGGTCCGTGTCCTTACATTACTTACCTTTTATGAGAGTCGAATCTAAAATCTACTACTATATGCTAAGATAAATACTCATCGATCATAATACTAATGGTTGTAAATAACTTTTTTTTATTATACAAATTATGATATTAAGAGAAAATATATGTTGCGTTACAATCTCGTTGTAATTTGGTTCTAATTTGTATAGAAGAAAGAAAAGAACCAACCGAATGAAATGGCAAAATTAGAAAGCTTCAAGAGAAGGTCCAGACAACATGATGCTTCTTCCTAAAGCCCAAATTGAAATTCCGGGACTAACAATAAGCAAAAAGATCAACACTTGACTTCACTTCAGCCCACTGGATGCAGCTATTGATGTAAACCGCGGGTCTGGTCAGTTTAGTCCAGTTGGCTTTGTGATTGTCTTTTTGCTGGGCCATGGGCTCCAAAGTCCAAACCTGTTGACTTTGTAATTTCTGTCTTGTCAAATTTTCTTTCAATTTTTAATAAAATTTGATCCTATTTTATCATTTTTTTTCCAATTTTTAAATAAAATTTAGCTATATTTTATAATTTTCTTCAAATTTTGAATTTATTTTAACCTTCAATTAATTTTTTTAAAAAAAACTTGATAAATTTAACCTTTTTCTACTTTTAAAATGAAATTTGGCTTCATTTTATCTTTTCTCTTTCAATTTTTGTATAAATTTGGCTCTATTTTATCATTCTTCTTTCAATTTTTGAATGAAACTGGCTTTGTATTATCATTTTCTTTCAATCTTCGAATAAAATTGACCCAATAAATTTGGCTTTAAATACTTGATAAATTTAGCTCACTGACCTTTGAATTCCTGGATCCGTTCGTGGTTGAACCGTTTATGTTGAGCTGCTTGAGCATGTTTTCCTTTCTTTCCTTGCATTACAAACAAACAATTTCACATAACGGCTAAAATAGTTATTTCGAAATTCAAATTCCTTAAACTTTTGTGGAAAATAAAGTGTACTACATATAGCTTTTGCAAACGAGTCGTCCGCTGGTATTCAAAATTGCAAAAGTATTAGCTTGGTTTCCAAAAAGTCCATATTTCCTAATGAAGCAATGATTAAGAGGAGTTTATTAGTTTAAGATGCTAATCACACTTTATAAACAAAAACGATCATACTTTGTGTTTTGATTAATGTTGATGCAAGAAATGGATCAACCTACTCCTGCCTCGCTGAGCTTCCTTCGCGATCCCCTCCGAAATATTGTGGCCTGCACAGGAAGAGGGTAAACGCAAAGGGACACCGGTGTGATGCCGGCCGAACAGTCTCTGATGCCTAAGTCAGTTAGGTAGAAGGGTACTGTTGTAATTTAGACAGCGTGAGGGCAAGATTGTCATTACCTTTTGGAGGGGGATGCCCTTGTATTTATAGTAGCATTGAATGTGTTTGTTGGTGTTTGTCAATGTGGGATAAATGTTGCTGCCTCTAGGAGTTTGACAGGTGTCCTGTGGTGGTCCCGGATAGCATTTATGACTTGTTAGTAAGCCTTGCCGACCAGATTTGGTCTTCCTATGTCGTTCTTGGCTTTGTTAGCGTAATCTGAGACTTGCCTGGGACTGGTGGAGCAGGAGCAGGTCAGATTGGTTCGGGATTTTGACCAGGCCGACCAGTTTAGGTACGAACAATTAATAAACTTTTATGCATAAATATTAATACATTCACACGAGAATTAGGGTTTTACGTGCATTGAGGAGTTACAAATTATAAAAAAAGGCTCAGATATTTTCTTTTCCTTAGACTTTATTAGAATCAAACCCAAACCTAATACTTTTCTTATTCTTTACGAGAATTGCGAGATCTCTTATTACAAGTTGAATTCGAATTCGAAACTATCATCGTTTTTTTATGAAAGTTAAAAACTAGCAAGAGTGTAATACGAAACTTTCCACTGCACAATAAGATAATTAAAATACGACCCAATGATTATACCAAATCACCGTTTGGGTTGGTGGTTGATATTTAATGGGGTCGGTAGTTGACATATGGTTTTACAGTTGAAACCATATAAAAGCAAAAAAGAAAAAAAAAATCCAAAAATTATAGAAGAGAATCATAGTTATAGATAAATTCATAGCAACAATTAGAGACAAATTACATAATAAATTCATACTAATTAAACAACATAGCAACAAGTAGATGCCCATGATAAACAACCTCAGACATTAATCCTTAATACCCTCAACTTAATTACTAGTTACCACTCCGCCCTACCTAGTACCTCGGGCACCACCCACCATAAAACCCTAACCACCTCCATTTGATCATCTCCGGCATCTGGCGATCCTAGAGCAACCTCTGGTGTAGGGATGAACTGGGCCTCTGGCTTTGAAGCAGTTGTTGGTGTAATAAGACCGCCCCGACCGCGGCGGACACGGGATGCGGTTCGCCGACAGCGCGCCGTACGAAATGTAGTACTTCACCCTCCTCCAGAACAGAGATCTGCGCGCGTACCCATTTTCCACGTCCTCATCGTCGTCGTCCTCTCCCGCCGCTGCCTCCTCGTCCAGCTCGTCATAGAGGGTGGAAAATGCGGCGGTGGGCCACTCCAGCGCCGCCTCCGTCACCAAGTGCAAGCTGGTTTCGTCGATCTGGGCGTGGACTTGAGGACCCAAGTAGAGGAAAATTAGGAAGAAACAGAGGAGGAGATTGGAGGGAGTTGGGATTGCCATGGAAAACCAGAGAGGGAAAATCACGAGTGTTTGGATTTTGGTTTTTCTTTTCTGTGAAAATGTAAAATTTGGTAGGTTTTGGCGGTGAGGGAGAGACAAAGAGGGGCCGAGAGTCACATGTGAGTGGAAGAAAAACGAGTGAGTGTGAGAGCAGAGCTGATTGGGTTACAGCTGGGTTTATTAAAAGGTATGTCCGGGGGAGATGAGTGAATGTGACCGATAATTACGGCTTCATAGTTACATTGTACATTCAATTTACGAAAAAAATGGCAAGTGAGTTTAGTTTGGTCGGTAAGAATTTTTTGAATTTTTATTTTGTAAATTAGTGGTCTTAAATTTGAATTCTAGTGATATTTAGTATGATAGGAATTTACTCTTTCCATGTACGTAATTTTCGAGGTCTAAAAAAAAATAAAGTAAAAAGCGAACATTTATTCAAATTTAGAGTAAAATAATGTCAAAATTGATCATGTATTCAAATTTAGAGTAAATTTGATGAGTTCGAAACTCGCTGGAACACTAGGAGCACTTTGTGAGCAATGAAAGAAAGCCCACCATTTGGGTGTGAGGTGATGACATTCTAGTATGGTAGGAATTCCCTCTTTTTCTGTATATAACTTTCGAGGTCTAAAAAAAAATACGTAAAAAGTGAACATTTATTCAAATTTAGAGTAAATTTCCTGCTGTATTAGTAAGAATTTGAAACTCATTTTATAATACTTAACCGAAAAAAAAAAATTAAGGTCCTTCTAAATCCAAAAGCCCATTTCCTGTGGCCCTCGTCAGGCGCTTGTTTTTCGGGCTTGGAGTTGCTAACTAGGCCCAGAGACCTCTGCGATTACTTTAGTTCTTGTTGGGCTTGGGACCAACATAAAGTGGTTTGGTTTGAAGGATGTAGTTTAGATATATGTACCTCTACACAAGGAAGATCATGCATAAGATTTCATCAGCACAATTTACTTCGTTTCTTGTGTATCAATAACTTTTTTCCCCGTATAGAATTTATACCATATGTAAAATACTATTATGTGATATTTATTTAAATTTTAATAGTAAAAAAGAAAAAAGAAAAAAAGAAGCAAGTCTATCAAAGGTGACGATGGTGACCTTACACTTCCTTGGCCAAAAAAATCAGTGTTAAAAGAACGTTCGATATGAAGGTCGGTATTGTGGAAGATACCATCCCCGCCTCTCTCTATTAGAGACGGGGCTAAGGGTTGGGCTAGAAGGGTTATAGTCATTTTCATCCAAGTTTGCTCCCTTACACATTTATGTGCTAATTCATCCCAATTTTAATATATAGCCTATCTCAGTTTCATTATGTAATCCATTTCAATTTTATTATGTAACCCAATTTGAAGTTAAAAAAAAAAAAAAATTAAAGCAGCTCATTGCCTAACCCCAATATCAATATGATTGTACATATTGAAGTTTGTTATAATTTGTTTTTTTTTCTTTTTTTTATTATCAAACTTTT
This sequence comes from Prinsepia uniflora, assembly GCA_032719365.1. Taxonomy (NCBI): domain Eukaryota; kingdom Viridiplantae; phylum Streptophyta; class Magnoliopsida; order Rosales; family Rosaceae; genus Prinsepia; species Prinsepia uniflora. The sequence continues at coordinate 2,859,579 of CM064875.1, read as the reverse complement.
ATTTATGTATATAGATGCATTTTAAGGTAAGGGTCATTACGTCCGCCCTAATTTGGTGTATCTTTTTATATTTATTAATGAAATTCACTCGTACCGTCGAGTTTTTTCTAAATCTAATATGTAAGTTTAGCTCATGTCAAATTTGGATTCAGGAACCGTCACTGCTGACCTCTATCCAGCCATCTCTTTCCTTTTTCTTTTTATTTTTTATTTTTATTTATTTTTAAATTTGGGTTCTTTAGGACACAATCATGATTTACTCTTAGCGTAAACTTTCCGTCCACATAAAATTTGTTCCATATCAATATATTAGAACATAGTGGAAGAATTTGTAAGAAGTTGAGTTGTTTATCTCGTTTCCCGATTCCTTTTAGTCCACCACTATATACCAATCTATAGTTACTCTTCTCATCTCCTTTAGATTTTTTATTTTTCCTTGTTGTTTTTAGTGTGATATATATGTCTCATACATGTACATGTACAATTGCTTAGTGGTTCATGCTTATCAGCACCGTGACTTTATAGAGATGAAGACAGGTCCATGTTGCCAATGTTCCATAGCCAGACTCCATTATAGGTCACAGATTAGCATGATTTCAAGCCAGAAGCCAGAAGCCAAAAAGTGGTCCATTCTCCTATTGTTTTTATTATCACGGTTTGCTTCCCTACTCCTCTATGCAAAGTTTAGCAGAAAATTCATCAACCCTAACAAACAACCACATGGACTAGACTACTCTCAAACAGATGAAAAACTAGGTATTATTCCTTTGTCCATTTTGTCATTTGTCACTCTTTTTGTCCATCTCAAACTCGATTAATTTGACGACATTGAATCAAGAAGAAACTCTTCCGAACCCAAATCCGATTAATTATCTAGAAAGTTATTTAAACTTATTTGTATGTTTAAAGATAGCGTTTGTGAGTTAATCTTGAAACTTGATCAAATCTGAATGACTGTTAATAATTGATAGCTAAGTGGGAATGCAACCCCATCACGCTTGCTAGTGATGAGCTCGAACAATTAACCGGCGACAACCACACACGGTGGCTAGATTAGACCCAAAGATACGAAACTTGAACAAATTCGAATGTGCCTACGAGCCTCCATGAACCCTAACAAGAAATGTAAGGGTCGAGTAGGGTTCTGTTTATAACCTTCTAATCCTCCCAACTTACGTCGGATTACACCCGTTTATTTCATAGTAAAAAACAAATATAAGGCCGTTTTGAAGATTTATCGGGTGTAATATTAATAGTAATCGTAGAAAATATGACTCGCTTGCAAAACTCAAATAACCATCAATAAATTACAACGTAGTCGCTATAAATAATCATAACGAATGATCCAATAAGCTACCAGCTAGGTTTGCCTTGCTAGTGGATATAGCCATCAATCACCACAAAGCAAAATGATGACCAAGCTCAAAGCTAGCTTTGATGATATTTCAACCAGACCCTTAAATATGCAATGCATGGGTGACTCTGCGAATTCACAAAAACTGCATTAAAAAGAAAGACACTGTCAATTTTGTACTTGCTAGGGTTTGAATTATGAGCTCTTTCTCTCTCTCTGTCTCTCTCCCTCTCTCACACACACACACACAAAAACTAAGATTCCCTCACTGACTAAATTTCAACAAAATACAGTCACCCATGGATCCATCAATCTCTTCTGTTGCTTTCAAATTTTCATGAATAGGCATGAAAAAAGGTTTCTCAATAATGTTCATATGAGAAGTTCTAGCTAGACAATCTGAAAGGAAGCAATCTCTACAGTAGCTATTGGCCTGTGCTTTTAAGGTGCAAGTAAAAATAAAATCAAAAAATACAAAATTTAATTTTTTTTTTTTTAAGATTATCATATCGACACACAACACTGATAGCTACTTAAGATCGATTGGGACCACTCTCTGACCAATTTTTATTACCAGATCAAGATTCTTTTGCAGTTGATTTGATAGCAATTGACATGATCTAAATACCATTTTCAAAAAGTATTGGTACGCAACCATAGATAAATTTATATATTCGTATTTTGAATATCGATATTAAAATATAAGTGAGATAAATATTTACTAATTTTTGTTAATATATTCGTATTTAACGATTTTGACATAAAAATAAGAAAGAAAGAAAAATCTCTTCTTAAATTTTCATAATATATGTATTAGCTTTGTATACATATTATTTTATGATTTTTTATTAAAAAAAAATTCATTCATAATTTTCAAATTGTCAAATTTTGGACTAAATTTTCAATATTTGTTTGTTGAGCGTATCAAAATTGATATTTTCATAAAATTTAACTGTCGATATTTATATGAAAAAAGATATTTTCATCTTTGGGTATAACGAGAGAAAGTGTGGTGACGGTAAATTTTCTATTGTCTAATTCGTGGGAGTTTGAAACACATTGGGAGTAATTCGTAGTCAATAATAAACTATATTCCAAATAGGAATTAGATCCACTGTTCAGTGTGGGACACTACGTAATTTGATACCTACTAACCCAAAAGAAAATAATTTTCTCCCTCCTCTCTCTTAGTAAAATTTCTTTAAAAATGATTAACTAGGGTAAATTTATCTAAAGCTTCTTTTCCCTCATAATTTGATAGTTGAGATCAAACTTATATAATTGATTCTCTAAATAATCATTCTGTATAAATATTGAATGGCTCTCATGGCATGCAAAACTCCCTTTCTAGCTTTCTCTCTGCTTCACTGAATTACTGTGGTCAATTTATTTTCCAGTCAGCTTCTCCATATCTTATGCCTAGCCATCTCTTTAACGTCACGTCGTTTTACTATAGCGTAATTAGTTACCATGTTCATGGAAACTGAAAAGGCTCTTGCTCGGTATAAAGTTTTTACCATTAGCTATCAAGCAAGGCATTATCAGTCACAAAAAAAGAGCAAAGAAAAAGATAAAACAAAAGTTGTTTGGGAAGACAAAGCAACCACCGTCAGCTTCTAATCCACCTTGTAAAGTGTGCCACTAGCTTGCCACTGACGTCACTGACCCAGCCACCGGAATATGTCGCTGCGGTGACTTATTCCGGCCACCGCCGCATTCAATTTGGTTGTGCTGCGTAATTTTCTGACACATTTCATGTGGTCTGTGGGCACATAATTATAATCGATCCTTCTTGTTTTTCATAAAGTTAAAAATTTTGTAGGCAAAGCAAAAGGCCTTTCAGTCAAAGAGACGACATATATAAGTTCAAGTTCATGCATCTTATAAAGTTTTAAAAACCGATTTTTTTAATCTGTGACGCCATTTTAAATACGTATTTTCAATATCATTTAAATGCTTATATTTAGTCATATTTACGAGTTAAACATACCAATTTTAAATCACTCAATTTTAAATCTTTGGCCTTTTATTTGCATTAGAACTAAGAAGATCGATCGGTGATGTGCATTGTTCGTTGAGATAAAACCCTACAAGATGGGCGGTCTCTACCATCATCTACATTAATGGCATTCATAAATGAGTTCATTGAGATTTTTTCTATACATTTTCATACATGGAGAATGCCATTGCCAACCACTCTCACGCGTACGTGAACATTGATTTTATGCGCGTGAACATTGATTTTATGCGCGTGAACAGTCAGATCAACGATAATGTTACGTTTCATATTATGATAAAAGGTAATACTAGAGAGATTACATTATCATATAGAATCCACAAATACAATTAGATTAATGCATATGGTACATTTTATACATGTTAATCTCCAAATAAATGATAATTTTAGAGAGATTAACGATAATGTTAGAGAGACCACATTACTGGATCATAGAATTGTAAAAGATAAAAACATTCTACGTTTTGTATGCATTATTATTCGAATAAAAGGTAATGCTAGAGAGATTACATTATCATATAGATTCCACAAATACAAATCAGACTAAGCTGTATCAGAGCAATGCATGGTACGTTTTACACATGTCAATCTCCAAAATCAATAGTAAATTACCACATCTCTAACATGTACCGATAAAAAATTCATCGTTAGAAACATGTCGACCCAATTGTTTAGAAATGTAGCATTATAATGCAGTCTCCTTAACATTTTTCTTCGGTCAATCTATCCGCGAACACGAATACATTGAATATATACATGACTGGCAATAACAGTGTATAAGGACTCATTTGGGACGTCGTATTGTACTGACTATTTTAGTCTGATAGACTAATCTGTCAATCAGATAGACTGATTATTTAGTCAAGCAATTGATGCTCGACCGGATTAAAATGTCGACTATATTATACTGGACGAATTATATTATAGTAGTTAATAAGAAATATTTATATATAAATATTAATTATAGATATTATTATTTATTATCTATTTTAATTAATTATTGACATATTATTATTTCTTTTTATTAAAATTTTATTTTATATTTATTATTATTATTATTATTATTAATCATTCAATCGTATTAATTTACACAGTAGCTAAATAATATGAGAGATATCAAATACTAATTTTATCCATACCTCATAAAATAACGGGGATTGTCACAAGTTGCTATATAAAGGGGGGTTGTTTGTTCCACTTACAAGTGAAGCTCTGGTGGATTCTGTAAATTCATAAATCATTCTCACTCATATGATTCACTTGGCTTTTCCAACTTTTTCTCCATATCTCTTCTTATCCACTGTCACTCTGCATAAACAAACCCTAAAATCTGAATCCTCTTCATCTCTCATCATCACCGCCCTCCGTACCTCTGTTTCCTCCCTCCCACCATTTCCAGTCTGCTCAAAGCTCTGGTTGTTGTTGGCCATGGATGTTGACATGCTCAAATCATCATCATTATCATCATCTTCAGATGCCTATCATCACCATCATCATCATCATCATAACATGGACATGACGGCAATGATGATGCAAATGCCGATGCAGAAGCAGAAGCAGAAGCAGCCATTTCCTGAAAATTATTTTCGTGACCCACCATCTTCGACATTTTCAGACATTGATTTCGGTTGGGCACCAAACTTAAACCCCAACAACCCCAACGTTTCCGAAACCCTTTTCCATAACTACCCAAATAATGCTTCATTGATGAACGCTAACCCGAATAATCTACCCTCCTCTGTTTCCTTCATGGGAAGCCCAATTCAGGCCCAGGAGCCCAATCCGAGCCCAAGAGTACTCATGACGTCCAGCAGGAACAGAACTACGTCCATGGCAGCAATGAGAGAGATGATATTCAGAATTGCGGCAATGCAGCCCATCCAGATTGACCCGGAGTCGGTGAAGGCGCCGAAGAGGAGGAACGTGAAGATCTCGAAGGACCCGCAGAGCGTGGCGGCCAGGCACCGGAGGGAGAGGATCAGTGAGAAGATGAGGATTCTGCAGAGGTTGGTTCCCGGTGGGACAAAAATGGACACGGCTTCGATGTTGGACGAGGCCATACATTATGTCAAGTTTTTGAAGAAGCAGGTTCAGAGTTTGGAGAGAACCGGCGGTTCAGAGGACAATAGACCAGTTGGGGTCGGGTTTCAGGGGAATTTCCCCGGTCTGGTTCGGCCGGGTTCTAATTATTCTCATCATCACTCATCAGTTGGTTGGGTCGATGCAGATGCTTCGATAATTACTGTGTTCAGAGAGGAATGAGAGACCGTCGTGTAAATTAAGGTAGAAATTAATTAAGTTGCTGATTAAGGTTAATTGGTGCATGCTGCTAGCTGCTGGTTGTTGATTTGAAGAAATTAATGTTGTTTTGGAGAAATTAAGAAGTACGATGATATTTGATGTATGCATGGTTTCAAAAATTGTTATGAAGAAGATTCTATGTGAATGAATATATTTATATCCATGCAAATACTGTTTACTACATAGTTTTGGATATTTTTTTTTATCGTAGATTATGAAGTTGAATATTGACGCCTAATATATATAAAAAAACAGTACCTCATAGAGTTTATGCAGTGGAACATAAAATATACCATCACACTACTAAAATTAAAACACAAATCACATATTAAGATTGTGAAATAACTAAAAAATGTACATTGTACACATATAATAGACATAAAATGGCGCACCTAGTAACCATAGCTCGTATTTATTTATACATAAATAAAAGTTTGATAACACACATATAAGTGTACTTGGAGGAAACTTGAAATTGGTCAAAACACTAAGATTTGAATCCGGTTCAATAAATTCGAGACCGAGTTAGTAGTTCACTTTTTAGACAGAAGGTGAGAAGATATTCAATAATTCTTAATAAAACTAGTATCCTTGTCAGAATAAGATTTCAAATCTAAGCACATTTCCTTTGAATATAATTAGACGGTTGATCTTTCAAGAGCATAATAGAATTACAAATTGTAAACTTTATTCGGAGGTACGAAATAGGGTTTGGATCGATGAGAGCCTGTCAAAGAAAACGAAGGCTAACTAAGGAATAAATAGTTATTGTTTCTCTTATAATCATATTGCAAGCATTGGAAAAGCAAATTAAAGAAAGAAAAACAAAATTGAATAGAGGTGGGTGGTAGCTAGGTTGCCTCCCAAGGGAGGGTCGAATAATGGGGGTGTTCATGTCTCAACCATCATGCCTCAAAGACAACCATTTATCTTATCTACTACAAAATAACAACCAATTGAAACCAAAATGATAAAAAATGCACCCTATCTTCTTGTACGTATTTTTCGAATTTTTGTCGTGTCTGCAAAAAAAAAAAAAAGAAATGAAAGAGGAAACTTTTAATTTTGGTAAAACCCCATCTATAAATATCAAATAGAAGAGCTAGCCATGGCCATTGGAGACGCCTTATTAAGTTTCCAACATCAAAAGGAAGGGTTCATTCTTAGAGAGATTGAGCAAAGAGCCAAGCCCTTGGCCTTTTCATGTATAAATATTAGGGCCTTCTATTTCAAAACCCTCAACAAGTGCATTGTATTTGTATCATATCCTTCTGGCACATTCTTCTTCAATCATAATCTCAACTTCCATTTTCCTCATATCCTCAATTTATTTTAATTCTCAATTTTGTGTTTGTCCTATTAGACAATAATTTTCATCGTCTCTAAATTATACGGAATTTTAATTTTTTTCCTTAAACTTCAATATTAATATTTATCGCTGTTAAAATATATGCGTCTAGTTACCTTAAGTTTCCTTATCTTCAATTTTCTCAAACTGTTTCCGTCCAAATTAATAGTAGAGTGTTCTTTCTATATGAGTTGAGTATACGTACTATACTCGACAACTAACAAACTTCCTTGAAAATAATCAATTTTTACTCGCAAAAAACCCTTAATTCCTCTTTTCCCCCCTTCTTCCAATCAAATGAATATAAAGATAAACTGAGGGTTTTTCAGGGAGTAAAATTCACTATTTTAGGAGGGAAATTTGTTTATTGGGAGGTATACATATAGTATACCCCGAATATAAAAGACATCTCTACTCTAAATCTTAACAAAAATCGTTAAGAAAATTGATGAAAAGACGATTGATGTAACTCAACACATAATTCAAGAAATATAGACATACCCTAATTTTAAAAGACTATAATCGAAATTTACAATTTATATATAATTCAAAGACGATACCAAATTCAACTGCCTTCCTTTGCCATCTGAGATCGAATTAAGGGAATTAATTCTTTATAGATGGTCAGATCAAGCTTGTTCGATCATCTAGCTGGAATGATATAAATGAAGATAAGGTGGAGTGACCCCAACAAAAGAATTTTTATATGGTAAAGTTATTATGTATTTATTTATATGAATAGATAAATATATATATAAACAATAGATGAATCCATGCAGAGGATAAAATGGGTTGGTTGGTTGGTTGAATAGGAAGCCAATTTAAAGAAGGGGCAGGTGGAGCAAGCATATCGATCTAAGATATTGGAAACCAAATTCTCTCTATCTTTTCTCTCTTAATGTGTTGGAAGGTGACAATTCATTTGCATGTCCCTTATGCAAGGTGAGATGTATTAGGATGACTCATAATTTCACATACACACTGGATCTCATCATACAATCAAACCAAAATGAAAGGATCGATGAAAGAAGAACAAAAATAAAAAATAAAAAATAAAATTAATTGATTGAAGTTTTTATATTGCAAGGTTGGCTGTCCTAGCTAAGCCACAATTGAATTCATTTGTTAATTCAATGATCTTTGCTTTGGTTTTTGTTGGTAGTACTTGCAATACTTGCTAGTGCATTGTAATTCTTTTTCTCAAATTAAGTGAGAAATTATTGATACGGTACATAATATTTTATGTAAAGAAAAAACGAGAAAAATGATATCTTGTAATTTCGAATTTTACTCAAACTTTTTTTTTTTGATTTAGGTCAACTGGCTCTAACATGGTTGTGATACACTTTCTACCATGGAAGGAGTATATATCTCAAGTATTTATGATTTCTCTAGCGTTTCATAATATTACAAACGTTAGAGAAATAATTTTTTTTGTTGGTTTTGAGTTTAATTTTTTATGAGAATTCGAAGAATATATAATATTAGAGTTTCAAGGAAATTTTGTTTCCCAAATTTCTAGTTTGGATTTTGAAATTATAAGTTTTATATGAGCTCTAGGGATTTGATATTGTGGGTTGGATAAAAAATTTTGACTTTTTTTTTTCTATTTTAGTTTGGTTTTTCTACAGCAATAGATTGGTATTATGAGAATTTAATCAAAAAAATCATTTAAATCGGAATTGTAACAAAGAAGTTATGAAGGGATGAAGATTTAACAGTATAAGATTAGTGTTTTAGAATTCAATTTTATTTTCTTCAAAGTTTCGAGTTTGGATTTTAAAATGTAAAGTTATATAAAGTCCAAGGTGATATTTCAGTTAGAGAAATTGTTTTTTGTTCATATCAGTTTTGAGTTTGATTTTTCTATGGTAAAGTTAATGTTATGGTTCAAAGTTCAATTTTTTTTTTCTTTTCAAAATTTTGAGATTGGATTTTGAAACTATTAGCTTTATATGAACTAGATTTGATATTAGCTTTACCATGGATGGAGTATATATCTCAAGTATTTATTATTTCTCTAGCGCATCATAATATTACTAACGTTAGAATTTTTTTTTTGTTTTTTGGTTTTGGGTTTAATTTTTCTATAGCAAAGTTTATGATAATTCGAAGAATATATATAAGATTAGAGTTCCAAGGAATTTTTTTTTTTCCAAAATTTCGAGTTTGGATTTTGAAATTATAAGTTTTATACGAGCTCTAGGGATTTGATATTGCGGGTTGGAGTTGGATAAAGAATTTTGACTTTTCTATTTTAGTTTGGTTTTTCTATAGCGATAGATTGGTATTATGAGAATTTAAATGAAAAAATCATTTAAATCGGAACTGTAATAAAGAAGTTATGAAGGGAAAAAGATCTAACAGTATAAGATTAGTGTTTTAGAATTCAATTTTATTTTCTTCAAAATTTCGAGTTTGAATTTTGAAATGTAAAGTTATATAAAGTCCAAGGTGATATTTCGGATTGGAGAATTTTTTTTCGTTCATATCAGTTTTGAGTTTAATTTTTCTATGGTAAAGTTAATGTTATGATTTCAAAGTTAATTTTTTTTTTTTCAAAATTTCGAGATTGGATTTTGAAATTATTAGCTTTATATGAACTAGATTTGATATTGTGGACTAGATAAAGAAATTTAAATTTTTTTTTCCGCTTTGAGTTTGGTCTTTTTATAACAAATTAAATTTATGTGAACTCTAACAATATAAGAATAAGGTTACAAAATTCAAATTTTTTTTTTCAAATTTTTGATTTTGGATTATGAAAAATGAAAATTTTTATATGAACTCTAACATTTCATATTATTGTGGATTGAAGAAAGATTTATGAATTTTTTTTATTTTAAATTTTATTTTCTACAGCGAAGTTGATATGAATCCTAACAATTTAAAAAATAATAAACTTAAAACGAGGGTACCGGACGTGACTTGTATTATCGAAAAATTATTTATATCTGCCTATTATAGATGTTTAAAAAACTATTTGTATAATAATTAAATTTTTTCTTACATTTCTCAAATCAACGATGTAAAATATTTATGCCTTCTCATTCTCCAACCTCCCAAAACCAAATAACTAATGATATACCTAACATTTCTGCCATCTACTTGAACTGATTTTTTTCTCTTCAATGCTAGAAAACATACCGAGTTATAATTCATCTTCCCAATTGAACAAAAAAAAACTCCCTCAAGAACCTCTTAAAGATCATAGAAAGATTATTATTTATGAAAATCCTTATCAAATGTGTGGATTAGAAGGGTAATTTTTCTTCATATCTAGTCACCCTATAATTTCTTCTGAAAACGAAAAATCATTCACTCCTATCTTTAAAATACGACTAAAATTAAGAATCATTCCATCTCATTTCATTCCATGTTTTATAAATCAGTCCTAAAAGAGCTTCAATATAGTGCATGGCCTTTAAAACAAGAACCCCTTTATGGGCTTTTTAGTCGAAAATGAGAACATCCTCCAAGCAAAGCTCCTAAAGATGGGCCATGGTAATGGAGATGGAGAGTTCAAAGGGACCAAATCTTTGGCTCAATGTTCATGACTCAATCACAATTCGGAGTTCAAAGGGACCAAATCTTTGCTTCATTTTTGGACCAATTCATAGTTTTTGAAGCAGATCTTTACATTTTGGTCAACCAACCGATCCAAACATGTGAAGATTCAGGATAAAAATAGAAAATATATCATCAATTCACATACTTAATCATTAAAAATGTAAATTTCATTTTTATTTTCATGCTATGAGCCCTCGTTAAAACCTTATTAGGAAAAACTCATAGGGACAAAATTTTTGACAAAGTGAAAAAAGAATTCGATGTCTAAAACATTACATTCAATTTAAAAAAAAGACAAATCTTATATTTTTGACTGGTAGTGATCTTCCTTTGCTAGCTTATTGCTTTTTATCTTTTCATTGACATGACAACATCATTTTATTTAAGGTTAAGCGTGTTAGTATTTGATTTGCATACTTTAAGGTACTCAAATCTGTCTGCATCTCGATCCATGACTCCATTAGTCTTCATTCATTTTCTCCGCAATCATTATCTAAACCTATTTTCTCAGTTGGCTGCTCGCTCGTGTCCATATATGATGATGAACAACGTGACAAATGAATTAACGCTGATGAAAAGTTATGAGGTAAAAAATGAATTCATGCTGATTAAAATTACGACGGAGAAAATGAAACACTTGGGTAAATGGACAGCAAAATTCGAAGGTGGTAGCCTAAATAATTTCATAAACTGGAGAAATTAGGCCCGGGAAGAGCTATTGCTATCAGGGACGGATGCAAAAATCTAAGTGCAGTAGGTTAAATTAAATAAAAAATTATGTGGGCTAACTTTAAAAGTAAAAAATTAAAAATTAAAAATGAATTTGTAGAAATGATAAATTTACAAACCAGATAAAAAGAAAAGAAAAAAAAAATCAACAAAATAATTCAAAATGCCTCAAATCAGCAAAATAAGTTAACTCTTTTTTTTTTTACAAATTAAAGTAATATATAGTAATCTTATAAGTGAGAATTTAAAGCACAAAAGTTATACATATAACTTTGCAAGGGTTTATAAGGAATTGGGTCTTTCCCTAATTTTCAATTGGTAATTTTGAAGAATCGCACGATTGGAATGATATAAAATGAAAAATACAATATATAGATGCATTTGAGAGATAATTAAGGCTCATTATGTCCCTCGTGACTAGTCACATACGTCTACTTTGCAATCAACGGATATTATACTTTTTTTTTTTCTAAAAAATGAAATAGTAATAGGTACTTTGTTTATGAATAAAATGGAAATCATTTGTTAATAAACAACAATGTAAAATATGTTAAATGAAATATATGTGAAGATAATTTTGAACTGTTTAAAAAAAAATTAAAAAGTAATTGGTACCTATTTTTTTTAGGTAAACAAAAAGGAAATTATTTGTTAATAAAAAATCATGTAAAACATGTTAAATGAAATATATGTGAATAAAATCTTGAATTCTAATTAATAACATGTATATTGGCAAGTATGACTGTTTAATTACTCTTGACATCTCTAATTACTGTTTGTGGAAATATTTGATATATTTTACTGGTGTTTTGAAAATATGAAAAGGAAGAAAACGTGTCTCGGAATGCTGTTATATATATTCCGACCGTTCAATTATATCCAGTGGTCAAAATTGATTTGAATTGTTCTCTTATTTTCAATGTGAGCAATATATCCGGTTAAAATACAGTATATATATTAATTATTATGATGAAGATCTTGTCAGATTTCTAAAACATCTTTATCCGATAAAAGAGAGGGAGACGAAGATAAAGTGCTAGGGTTGAGTAACAAAGTTAAAGAAACTACAGGAGAGGTAAAACCTAGTGAAAATAAGGAAGTTTCTTGTAAAAGGAGTCAAATCCAAACCTAACCACGAATTAAGGACCCAATAATTAATTGGTTAACTATTGACTGGTAGTTGTGAATGTTGCTTCCACGTCACTGCTCAACATCGTACTGGGGCTGCCATGGATCCAATATAGAAAAGACTATAATTGTGTTATGACAGCAAATTGTAGAAAAATAAGACCAAATTTTATCTTCAAATACAATGCTTAAGGATATATTATGGAGAAACTTTTTTTTTTTGGGAGCCAAAAGCCAAATAATTTCTTAGATTTGTTCAAATAGGTAGGAAATTTCCTAAAAGTTAACACGAAGCTTAAGGAAGGAAGTCTATTACCTTTGTTTCCACTCGTATACCAATTTTTTTTTTTTTTTTACCTATAAATGACAAGAAAATATTGAAGCAGTAGCTTCGAACGGTTGAATATAATAAAATATGGCTATGCACTATTCATTAAACAAACAAAATTTTGACGGACCTTCAAATTTGACCTTCATAATTAAAAATGACCTTAATTATTCACTTTTATTAATACACATAAATAATAACAATAATATATACTAACCTCATCACGGACGCTTCGCACATACAAAACACTTTTCGGTGAACGAAAATTGTGTTAAATTCGGATCGTATTTTTCTTAATTATTTTATCATCATTATCTAATCATCACGTAGAGTAATTAATCCAAATCGAACCCCTTTTCAAATAGGAAGTAAGAAACAAAAGGAATAGTGTACTATTACTTGTAGGACACGGGAATAATTCGAATGTAGAATAGTAATTTGTCCCACACTACACAAAAGAAATTAAAGAAAAAGGATTTCCACATGTTTGCATGGTTATAATTCATATGGACTTTTCTCTTCTGAAGGACGCGTCAAGTAAACTCTAACCGGAAACTTTGCTAGACTCCAATTTTAGCCCCTTATCAGCCTCCATAGCTGATCAAGAATTCTACGTACCTATATCTAACCCTAGCTCTACCTGGCTATCTATATATATATACCTATAGGTGTTATATATTATGCACACAACTCACTAATTACTTGCTCATTACTTGATATCGATCAAGCCATGGGTTTTGGGAGTGGAGATGACAAGAGTTTTTCTTCCAATCATATGCTCTTGGAGCCCAAGGATGTTGGGTTCTTTGATTTGTTTCACATCTTGTTTTCCAAAAACTTAGAGAGGAGAAGGTTTGTGGATTCTTCTAAGGAGCTCGAGGAAGAGTTCGAGCGCAGATGGCTCATATTCCTCTCCATTGTGTTGCAGAAGTTGCTACAACTTGTGGCAAAGCCTTTGGCAACCGTTGGATGGTTGATCGAAACGTGGCTCAACCTTTTAAACTTTCTGCGAGGTATTGTAACTTTTTTTTTTCCTTCATCATCGATCTCATATACGTAGATCAATGTTTATATTAGCAAGGTTTTTTTCTTCCAAGGGAACACTTTAATTTGATTAAGGCACAGTTAAGAAAATTCAACCTCGTATCATCGGACCTGTAGTGCATGCAGTACGTGGTGCTAATTAACTCAGGCACTTGCGAAGAAATTAGAGTCAAACAACCGAGCTTTGGGTTTAGAGCTAATCCTAGCTCAGCGCCTATGCTCGGAGGATGACAATACTTACATCATACTCTGGTGATATTTTCTCATACTATCATTTCGATTTATCGAATTGTCTTTGTAAATATATTATAATCGGAATCGTTCATTATTTAAGTCATCATGTCAATATCATCTTCCAAAAAAATCAACAAGATTGAAGGTCGTTTAAACGTTCAAATATATCAACTAAATAGACAGTTCGCCATGAGGATCTAAGGTGTCTTACTAAAATCGTTGGTTTATTTGACACATATGATTGACTAAACGACATCCAAACTTGTTGATTTTTAACGGGGATGATTTTGACATGATGACTTAGAAAATTAGTGGTTCAGATTATGTTATATGTAGAAAGAAAATTCAATATATAAATCAAAATGATGGTATAATGAGGTACCACCAGAAATGAAATGCATGTATTTTTATTAGGGATCGAGTTTGCTCATATTTTTCTCAAAAAAAAAATAATTAAAATTTGCAATAAATTCGTCATTACTTCACTCATTCTGAGCTCAAAGACAGAATTAGACGAAACTAACTTCTTAATTATGAAAATATTAGAAAGCAAGTAACGGCGTACTAATATATAATTGTGATTGTGAGCCATGAGCTCAATGAACTATAGATAGAGTAGGTTTAGCTAGCTAGTGCATACTTGTGGGACGTACTAATTAATGAATTAATGGGGATTTAATCAATTAATTAATAGAATAATAATGATTTATTTTTCTCGTACGTATGTATAATTCCAGATAATAAAAAGTCGAGAGCATTCTTGTCGTTTATTGGGCATCTGGATAAGCGAGTGGAGTTGGACAAAAGCATCAAACAGGGAGATCCAAATTATTATGCAGCTCTCAGTATCATGGCCTCCAAGCTCTCATATGAGAATGCATTCTACATCCAAACTGTCGTCCAGAACCACTGGAAGGTACGTCGATTTGCGCACAAAACTATAATTAACCTAATACGGTACTATAATCGCGTGATAGAATTTATTTCGTGGTAATAATATACACTTGCATCCACTTTAAAATGAATGTGCTCATTTTCTCCATGATTGATGATCAAAACGATTGATTTATTAGAAGAGCATATGATAATGATCATTAAAAAAAAAATCAATTATATTGACAGTTCAATATGTGTTTCTTAACTACGTCGTTCTTCTGTTTTCTTCTGTTTGCAGATGGAGTTCTTGGGCGCTTACGACTTCTGGAATGGTAAGAATGACTAGAGCTGAAAATTAATCCACACATAATATGATATGTCCAACTTTTCAACAGTTGAATTGATAGATTAATTTTGGAAATGAACTTAGAAGATCAAGTAAAGATAAATGGAAATAGTTGCGTCTCACCTTGGTGATATACTTCTCCATACCAGTACCCTTTTGATTTATCAAAATGTCTTTCTGCAAATATCATAATCGGACTCGTTCATTTTTTAAATCATTATGTCAAGATCATCGATCCGTGAAAAATCTTCAAGATTGGAGAACGATTAGACATTCATATCTATTAAGTAAATCAACGGTTTTGGTAAGAATTAAGATCCTCATAGCGAACTGTTTATTTAGTTGATATATTTGAATGACTAAATGATATCAAATCCTGATGATTTTTTTTTATGAAGGTAATCTTGACATGGTGACTTAAAGTATGAAAGACTCTAATTACGATATATGTATAAATTAAGACAACCCAATAAAACGAAAGGTGATACGAGTAGGTATCATTGATCAGAGTGAAATGCAAGTATTCTCCATATAAATTTTAGCTACTCTGAAAAATATATTAATTATTTTTCTGTGGCAGATTATCAAGGAAAAGCCACAACACAAGCCTTCCTACTTCGTGACAGAAGTGATGACCACGACACAATTGTTGTGGCCTTCAGAGGCACTGAGGCCTTTGATGCCGATGCATGGTGCACCGACTTTGACATCTCTTGGTATGAGCTCCCAGGGGTTGGAAGGATCCATGGCGGCTTCATGAAAGCTCTAGGGTTACAATTACAGAAGACGCAGAAAAAACAAAGCAAGATCATCAATGCTGGTTGGCCCGAGCCTGACGAAATCGAACACGATGAAAGCCGGCCATTTGCTTACTATGCCATTAGAGACATGCTGAAGAAACTTTTGATTGAAAATGACAAGGCAAAGTTTATAGTAACTGGACACAGTTTAGGTGGGGCTTTGGCAATTCTCTTTCCAGCAATTTTGACATTTCACAAAGGAGAAGATTCGGATTTGCTTTTGGAGAGGTTGGAGGGAGTTCACACATTTGGACAACCTAGGGTTGGAGACAAGACTTTTGGGCACTACATGGAGAACAAATTGAAAGAGTATAAGATTAAGTATTTTAGGTTTGTTTATGGCAATGACATTGTGCCAAGGATTCCTTATGATGACAAAGCCCTAATGTTCAAGCACTTTGGGAGTTGCCTCTACTACGATAGGAAATATCAAGTTCAGGTAAGCGACAATGAGTTAGTCTTTTCGTAATACTAGAAAAAGGCACATTCTAAAACTATATAAGTCATGAGATTTGATGTTTTTCTGACAACTTATTATCCTTCCATAAAACTTATTATTTTTATATATGTTATTATTAACATGTTTGTATTTATATTGCAGGTTCTTCAGGAGGAGCCAAACAAGAACTACTTTTCCCCAACGAGGGCAATACCCATGGTGGTGAATGCTTTTGGTGAGCTGATGAGAAGTTTCACCATTGCAGAGAGGGAAGGGCCAGACTACATAGAAGGGCCTTTGCTCAAAACGATTAGGGTTTTGGGTTTGGTAATTCCAGGAGCACCAGCACATTGTCCCCAAGATTATGTCAATGCCACCAGATTAGGGTCGTCCAAAGTCTTCCTCACACCCAACCACTTCATGTGAAACCAATAAAAATGCAAATCTATCATTATCCCAGTCGTGATTTGATTTCAGTAAAAGCTAAAGCCGATATCCAATCAATAAATATATTCCCCCTTGATCCCTTGTATCAAGATTATAATCAACTTCAAATTTCATATATATTCAATAATTTGTAATATGTTATGTTTAGAGTATATTTGTGTGGTATCATCGATGTTTAGAGTATTTTTTTCAAACAATTCATGGTAATGAAGTAATCGAAGATGAAAATATTGATTGTAACGAAAATATCGAAAGTTCAATTCTAGAAATATCTACAGATATTTTAATTTCGACATCGATATCATTCAACTCAACAAAAAAAAAAGTTCGAAAAATTTAGTGTAACACTTGAAATTTTTGAATGAAATTTTGCGAAAAAACTTAAGCACTTAATAATATTTATATAAGACTAATATTACATATACCCTAGAAATTAGGGGAAGAAAAACTCCACCTCCTATTTTTTGCTGAGACTTTTCAACACGGATATATTCACGAAAATATCGCAGAAATTAAGATCCAGAAAAAAAAAAAAAAATAGCAGATCCAGACAGTTTCATCCATGGAAGTAATTAATCATATAAAAACGTGGAGCCTGTCCTGTTTGGAAACGAAAGGTAGTCTTGACTAAATGATGATAGTGATAATTGTAATCTTGTATACCGGTACGCATATGGCATAGAATAATAGTGTTTATTATTTGTCCCTGGACATGCTTAATTATCACTTATGATCATTATGATGAACAAATTAATATAATCCTCCTCGATGTAAATTATCACTACATGGTGAGCATAGAAAAATAGTGTTTATTACTTTCAATGTGAATCTACTTTAAAAGGGTTCCCTAGTTAGCTAAAAATATATAACAATTAGACTGATTAAATTATTCACACAATGTAATCCCCTACTTTTCTAAGAGCAAATATAACCTAGCGAAGTTGAGACAAAACAGTAATTAGGATCTCAAAAAAATCCAGATTCAGGCATGGAAGGATCCGAAAGGGAGGAGCATCATGCCAATAAAAGTAACAGATATCCCATCTTTAATTTTCTTTAGGTGAATAACCTATTAAGCATTGAATTTACAAATTCATATTATAACTCAATTGATGGTCATCATTTGCAGTTGGAGCGATTGTTTGTGGCTAGGTTGCCTTATGATGGCATGGCCATGATGTTCTTTGGGACATGCCTTTGCCATTATATACAGTAACAGACCGACCGGAGGCCCAGTCCTCTTCTGACATCATGCTACTGGCCGACTCTGGAGGCCTAGGCCCTGTCGGTCGGTGAGTCGGCCCAGACCGACCTATTGGCTCAACACTGCCGCCTAGCACAAGCCCAAAGGATCCAAGCCCACTCATGCGAACAAACCCTAGTCGGGTCTGGATGGCACCTCCACGTGTCAGTCCCACAACAATTGACATTTGTCCCACATCGGGAGAATACAATTATTATATTCACCACACTCGTACAAAAGGGGTCCATTTGTCGTACAAAGGTAAGAAAGCAATTACTGTTCACTATTATTTTTACAGTTTACTTTCCACCACTCACCCTACACCTTAGACCGACTACTGACTTGGGCGTCGGAGTACCTTTGGGCTGGTACCACACCGGTACCTATACTCTGACTGACCGACCAGTTTCCTTCCTTTTCATGTCTACACAGGATTTCCTTACTTTTCAGGTCTACGCAGGGCACGTGGCAGAGCAGCATTCGTTCCCTAAGTTGGCACATTTTGTGCATCAACAATTATATTTAAGAAGTAAGAAATATAACTGTGTTGTTATTATACACTTCTTATAAGTTACAACACAAGATAATTTATAAATCGGTATTGGATATATATAGCTAGTAGAACCACCAAATTTACATTTTTTGTTTTATTTTCTCTAATTTAGTGTAACAGTTCACTATATTTAGCAAGGTTGAATGAGATAAGGTTTGCTGCTCTATCCTAGCTGCGAAGGCTCCTCGAAATTTCGAGTGTTCGTATTTAGCAAATGAGTACATTTTCTACATCAATGAACTAATGAACTATTCACACCGTACCTAACAAACAGTAGTTATAGCAATCAAAGAGTTTTATTAGAAAAATGAACGGATCATTTAGTAATTTATATATTTTAAACAAATTAACATTATTAATAATTTGAATTAATATTTTTATGATGAGTCGTTTACTTAGTAAATCTAATATGTATTTTTTTTTTATAAATCTCAAGATTGATTTTTTTTACATGAATCATCTTGAAACAATGATTTAGGAATGGAACGATTAGCCTGACCGACCACAATCTCTCTCTATTCTCTATATATATAGTCTCAAACAAACATAACCCTTATATTAAAGCAATATACAATTATAATACAAGCTAATTACAAAGCCATGGGTAGCTGTGACAAGACCTTTCCAGCAGTTACTTTCTGCTGAAGGCAGAAGAAGTAGGGTTATTTGATCTGATTCACATTTTGTTCTCCACCAACTTTGACGAAGGAAGGATTGCAGATAGCTATAAATCGAAGGGCACCTCCGACGATGCCGGCCATGAGGATTACTCTAACTTCAGGCGTAGATGGCTTATATTTGTGTCCATTTTAGGCCAAAAGTTTCTGCAATTGGTGTCAATTAAAGCCACTCGCATTTCTGGGGTCGGAGATCGAAATGTTGTTGAACCTTTTGTCACACAACCGCAATGTTTTTGTGCTCATCTTCAATTTCATCCGAGGTTGGTGTTGAGGTGTAAACTGCCACATGGACAGGGTGCCAGCTGGACAAGTAAGTCTAGAAGCTTTAGAGTAATCAAATGTGTGTGTGTGTGACCTGTAATGTAACCGTGAGGAGAGAGGAGTGGTTTACTTGATTGCAAAGTTTTGTAACTAACTTGCTAGGTGTCAGTTTTCTATTAGATGTTGAGTGAGAGCATCTAAGCTGTGAGGTGTGTGAATTGTACGAGTGAGGTGCATATGTGAAAACAGGTTGAATGGAATGAAAAATAAAGAGAAGATTTCAGAGTGAACAAGTGTACTAAAATCGTGTGAGGAATTTTAGCAAACAGGTTGTGTGCATCAGAGAGTAGTGATTGCACACACACCATTCAATCATCATCATCTTCCTCATTTAATCAATGAAACAGTAAACAATCAAATACATTTCATTCTAACCTAAACCAACGAGCTAGCCTCGATTCAATTCAGCTAGTGTGTGCAAGAGTGAGTGTCAAGCTCAGTGAAGAACTCTACCTGAGCTGCAGTTCCCGTGCTCCTGGGATTCATCCTTCGAACTTCAATATGGTATCAGAGCAGGCTTGATCTGCATCTGGGGCGTGAGTGGAGAAGAAGAAGCAATCGCATTTGACGTTTGAAGCTGCATCTGCAATGGCAGGTCATAGAGGTGACTTGAAGATCCCACTCTTCAATGGAAGTAACTACGACTTCTGGAGAGTAAAGATGAGGACAGTTCTACTTGCTTGTGATCTCTGGGAGTACATTGAGATTGGAATTCCAGAGTCACCAAGGACAACTGAAGTCACTGGTGAGAATCCTGCTACACAACCTGCTGCACAAACTGAAATCAGACCAACTCACATTGACCGTGTCAAGGATGCTAAGGCATTAAGCATGATTTAGAATGCAGTCACTGATGAGATTTTTCCCAGAATTCAGAATGAGGTCAAAGCTAAAGAAGCTTGGGATGTTTTACAGAGAGAGTACAGAGGAGATTCCAAGGTACGGTCAGTTAAACTACAATCCCTTAGAAGAGATTTTGAGTATGCAAGAATGAAGGAAGATGAAACATTATCTCTGTATCTGTCAAGATTGTATGCAATAGTGAATAACATGAGAACTTATGGAGAGGATATCACTGAAAAACGTTTAGCTCAAAAGATTCTGATCAGTCTTACCAAACCATTTGATCCTATAGTGTCTATTATTGAAGAAACCAGGGACATTGACACTGTAAATGTTGAGAGTGTTGTGGCCTCAATAAGGGCATTTGATCAAAGGTTGGAGATGCATACAGATGGAGGTTTAGATAAAGCCCTAGCTAGTCTATCTGTGTCAAATAGGCCAAGCCATGGCACTGATCGTTGGAAAACCAAGAAACCTTTCAAGTCTACTAAGAACTGGAACCAGAAGAACAGTTCAGTAAAGTTCAATTCAAGTCAGGGATCGGGTGCTGGTTCTAACTCAGGAGCTGGTACTAGTAAGGGTGATTATCTAGGGACAAAACCTCACTGCAAGAAGTGTGACAGGCATCACTATGGAAATTGTTGGTTCAAGGGTGGTGTCAAGTGCTACAACTGTCAAAAGTTTGGTCATATGGCTAAAGATTGTACACAGAAGCCAGCAGGAAATTTGGCACAAGAAATTACAGATCCATCACCTAATCTGTTCTATGCTTGCAATGCTGCAGCAGTCAAGGATTGCAGTAAATGGTATCTTGACAGTGCTTGCAGTAATCATATGACAGGGCAGGAATCTATGTTAATTGATATAGATAGAACTGTTAAAGCAAGAGTGAAGATGGGAGATGGAAATCTTGTGCAGGCAGTGGGGAAAGGCACACTGGTGGTACAGACTAAACAGGGAGAGAGGCATATCAAAGAAGTGATGCTCTTACCAGGACTGGATGAAAACCTGTTGAGTATTGGACAAATGATAGAGCATGGGTACTTTCTGATGTTTGGGGATCAAACTGTGGACATCTATGAGGACAGTTCCATGACACAGAAAGTTGCTAAGGTTCAAATGACCAGGAATAGATGTTTTCCTTTGTCATTTGAATCTGTTAACCCAGTAGCAATGAGAGCCACAGTGAGTGAAGCCTCTGAACTTTGGCACAGGAGATTTGGACACCTAAACTTCAAGAGTTTGAAGCTGCTACAACAAAAAGATATGGTGGTAGGATTACCTATGCTGCAAGCTAAAGGAGAAGTCTGTGAAGGGTGTGTGGCCGGGAAGATGCATGTTGAGCAGTTTGACAAAGATCCCACTTGGAAAGCATCTGATCCATTGGAATTGATTCACACAGATGTGTGTGGACCAATGCAGGAGACAACAAATGGTGGAAACAGATACTTTCTTACCTTCATAGACGACCATACCAGGATGTGCTGGTTATACTTCCTTACACACAAGTCAGGAGTACTTGGTGTTTTCAAGAAGTTCAAGAAGATGGTGGAGCTGCAGAGTGGATATAAGATTAAAAGGATCAGGAGTGACAGAGGAGGAGAGTACATGTCACAGGAGTTTCAGACTTTCTGTGAAGAAACAGGAATATGCAGACAGTTAACTGTTGCATACTCACCACAGCAGAATGGTGTGGCAGAAAGAAAGAATAGGACTCTGGTTGAAATGGCCAGGTCAATGATGCAAGAGAAGGATGTTCCTAACAAGTTCTGGGGTGAAGCTATAAACACTGCATGCTACCTTCTGAACAGATGTCCAACAAGCTCACTAAATGGCATGACACCATTTGAAAAGTTCACAGGGAGAAAACCAGGTGTCAAACATCTTAGAGTTTTTGGATGTGTTTGCTATACACATGTTCCAGATCAACTAAGACAGAAGTTGGACAAGAAAGGGATTAAATGTGTGTTCATGGGTTATGGGAGCTGTGAAAAGGGATATAGGCTCTATAACCTGGAAACTAACAAGATTGTGATATCCAGAACTGTAGAGTTTGATGAAGGAACAAAGTGGAGATGGAATGAAACAAGAGAAGGAAATGAGGGGTTATATGTGAGGCAATTAGGAATTGATCATGAGCAAGGACAGGTTCAAGCATTGAATGAGGATTCTGTTGAACAAGCACAAGATCATGAGGAATCAGTTGATCAGAACCTTTCTGATCCTGATTCTCCAGAGATGCCTCAACCTAAGTACAGGGACTTAAGTGATGTGTATGCAAGGTGTCATATGAGTATCATTGAGCCTGAAAACTATCAAGATGCAGCAAGGGACAGAGGATGGCAGAAAGCTATGGAAGATGAGCTTGAAATGATAGAGAAGAATGGTACATGGGAGTTGGTTAAGAAACCACTCAATAAACCAGTCATTGGGGTTAAGTGGGTTTATAAAACCAAACTGAATCTTGATGGTTCAGTACAGAAGCAGAAAGCAAGATTGGTTGCTAAGGGATACTCTCAAAAGCCAGGGATCGACTTTAATGAGACTTTTGCCCCTGTGGCCCGATTAGATACAATCAGAACACTGATTGCATTGGCTGCACAGAAGCAATAGAGGCTGTATCAACTGGATGTCAAATCAGCCTTCCTGAATGGTGTTTTACAGGAAGAAGTGTATGTGCATCAGCCTGAAGGCTATGAGGTTAAGGGACAGGAGGAGAAAGTCTACAGGCTATACAAGGCTTTGTATGGGCTAAAGCAAGCCCCTAGGGCCTGGTATGGGGAAATCGACTCCTATTTACTTAGGTGTGGTTTTCAGAGGAGCACAAGTGAAGCAACCTTATATCTCAGAGTTAATCAAGATGTGGGAACCTTGATTGTATCAATATATGTTGATGATATTATCTATACTGGTGACAGTGAGGGAATGATGCAGGAGTTTAAATCAGAAATGATGAGGAGGTATGAGATGACTGATTTAGGATTACTTCACCATTTCCTTGGAATGGGAATCTTACAGTCTCAGTCTAGCATCTATATTCATCAACGAACATATGCTCAGACACTACTCAACAAGTTTGGACTGAAAAACTGCAAACCTGCAGGAACTCCCCTTGCAGCAAATGACAAACTGCAGAAGGAAGATGGGAGTGGGGCTGCAAATGAACAAGAATACAGACAGATTGTGGGCAGTCTGTTGTATCTTACTGCCACCAGACCAGACATTATGTATGCCTCAAGTCTCCTAGCCAGGTTCATGCACAATCCTACTAAGAAGCACTTTGGAACAGCAAAGAGAGTTCTTAGGTATGTGCAAGGGACTTTGAACTATGGCCTAGAGTACAAGAAAGGAAATGCTGCAATCCTACTTGGTTTCTGTGATAGTGACTGGGGAGGATCGATTGATGATAGCAAAAGTACTACAGGGTATGCTTTCAGCTTTGGGAGTGGAGTTTTCTCATGGGCCTCAGTCAAGCAATCAAGTATTGCCCTATCTACAGCAGAGGCTGAATATGTTAGTGCTTGTGAAGCAACTACACAGGCCATTTGGTTAAGGTTTGTCCTAAAGGATTTCGGGGAGGAACAGGTGGCAGCTACAAGTTTGATGTGTGACAATCAATCTGCCATTGCTATGGCAAAAAATCCTGTTTTTCATCAGAAAACTAAACACATAAACAGGAAGGTGCATTACATAAGAGAGGCTATACAGAATGGAGATGTCACACTCCTTTACTGCAGGACTGAAGATCAAATTGCAGACATCTTCACCAAACCTCTGCCTAAAGCTAGATTCAACTACCTACGGGGTTTGCTAGGAGTATGTCCAGTGAACAGTTTAGGAGGGGCTGTTGAGGTGTAAACTGCCACATGGACAGGGTGCCAGCTGGACAAGTGAGTCTAGAAGCTTTAGAGTAATCAAATGTGTGTGTGTGTGACCTGTAATGTAACCGTGAGGAGAGAGGAGTGGTTTACTTGATTGCAAAGTTTTGTAACTAACTTGCTAGGTGTCAGTTTTCTATTAGATGTTGAGTGAGAGCATCTAAGCTGTGAGGTGTGTGAATTGTACGAGTGAGGTGCATATGTGAAAACAGGTTGAATGGAATGAAAAATACAGAGAAGATTTCAGAGTGAACAAGTGTACTAAAATCGTGTGAGGAATTTTAGCAAACAGGTTGTGTGCATCAGAGAGTAGTGATTGCACACACACCATTCAATCATCATCATCTTCCTCATTTAATCAATGAAACAGTAAACAATCAAATACATTTCATTCTAACCTAAACCAACGAGCTAGCCTCGATTCAATTCAGCTAGTGTGTGCAAGAGTGAGTGTCAAGCTCAGTGAAGAACTCTACCTGAGCTGCAGTTCCCGTGCTCCTGGGATTCATCCTTCGAACTTCAATAGTTGGTTTAATTGCTTTGTAACTTTCCTTTTTAGTACTTGAAGTGTAAGATGTTCAAATACGTTTCATCCTGAAATCTTATCATACAACGAAAAGTAATATATCAAAACTTTATGAAAGAAAAGTTTGTAGCTTAATTAGATGGTGCTTTCAATTATAAATTATTTGTAACTTGTGTCTTTTTTTTCTTCTTCTTCTTCTTCTTCTTCTTCTTCTTCTTCTTCTTCTTCTTCTTGTGGTCTAAAAGTGTATGGAAATTTGAGTTGATGTTGTTCAGGGAAGGTGGTAAAACCAGACAAAACATCAGCTACATTCATTTCATTCATAGGCAATATGGACAAGAGGGTGGAGTTGGACCGTAACATTACCTATGATGATCCCAATTACCATGCAGCTCTCTCTATGATAGCTTCCAAGGCATCATATGAAAACAAAGCCTACATTCAAACTATTGTCAATGATCAATGGAAGGTGTATATATATATACATATATAATAGTTTCCTACATGATGCACCGATATATATATATACGAGTTTGGTCATACGTACGGTATGAGTTTGATATGGCGATATTAGGGATTATTATTATCGTATATCAATCGTTATACTGAACTTGATTGTATAGTACTATAACGAGGCATTTATGATACTTGTCTCAAAATTTGAAGTGTTGGTGCATCATAAATAATGCTTTATGACTTATATGTACATCACTACTAATGATTCAGATTCACAGTATGACAATATAAGTATTAGAATCAAACACATGGTCTTTACTTTTCTTTAGTTGAACACATCTTAAGCAGTGAATTTACATTTTTTATGCCAAAATTCAATTGATGATCATCTTATATGCAGATGGAGTTCTTAGGGTATTTCGACTTCTGGAATGGTAAGAAATAACCTACCTTCTTTAAGTTGCATTCTTTAATTTCAAGTTATTCAACTATATTAATTGTTAAAACAAAAATATATATTTGGTTTTCTTTTCAAATTTCTCTTATACAGATTATCAAGAAAAGGCAACAACACAAGCCTTCTTGCTTCGTGGCGACGAATTTTGCGACCGTGACTCCATTGTTGTGGCCTTTAGAGGAACCGAACCCTTCGACGCAGATGCATGGTGCACCGATTTCGACATCTCATGGTACGAGCATTCACCCGAGGTCAGAAAAATCCACGTGGGATTCATGAAAGCTTTAGGGTTACAAAAAAACACCGGTTGCCCTAAGGAACCCAAACAAAAAGATGATAAGCCAGCCGTGGCCTACTATGCCATTAGAGACATGTTAAAAAAACTCTTGCCACAAAATGACCAAGCAAGGTACATTGTCACGGGCCACAGCTTGGATGCGGCTCTAGCCATTCTGTTTTCAGCAGTTTTGGCACTGCATGGCGAGACATGGTTGCTGGATAGGCTGCAAGAGGTGTATACATTTGGGCAACCGCGCATTGGCGAAGAGAGATTCGGAGAGTTCATGAAGATGACATTGAAAGATCATGGTGTGTGGTACTATAGATTCGTTTATGGTAATGATATGGTGGCTAGGTTGCCTTATGATGACACAGCCTTGATGTTCAAGCACTTTGGGAGAGTTCATGAAGAAGACATTGAAATTTTTCTCATCTGATGATGCATTCTGGTTGTGTCACTAAAGCCCATCATTCTGCACCTAGCGCAGGGTTTAAAAGCACAAAAGATGTAATTGTTCTGTTTGTTTCCAACGTTGTTAATCGAGACTCATACTTCGTTTATCGTTATGTTCTTTTCTTTTCATCATATTCAAGATGTACCAATTAAGTTGAGTGATGATTTTGCTTCTGATTCCTCTCTTCATGTATACTAAGTTCGAGGAGCCGTTGGGGTTGCCAGATAACTGACACCGGATTGTACAGAATATCATTGGCCAAGTGCATCACCAATCTAACATCCATTTCTCTATGGGACATTACAGGGATCACAGATAAAGGTGTTGCTCAACTGGTATGTGATTCGTATGCTTGTATCACAAACATGCCTTCGCATACAATTTAGAAGTTTGATTCAACCGTTTCCTAGTTTACTTTCAATCAGATATCAAGAACTAATTCTTTGCAGCACCTGAATAACGGTGGCTCATTCATTACAGATGAGTCGTTATATGCCATTGCCGGCAGCTGTCCCCACCTAAAGGTAAGTTGTTATATGTGCATTTACAAGCTGGGTTTTCATTTAGCACCGAGTTTTTCGAAATGACATTTCTGAAATCTGTTTGGGAAGCCGAATCTATTGTGTCATTTCCAGACCATTGTACTATGGAGCTGCCGTCATGTAACAGAGAATGGCCTTCTTGTTCTTGTAAATAGTTGCCGCAAACTTGAGTCCATCAATGTATGTGGGACGAGAGTTCCAGTAGATTGCTTCATCGCTTTGCTATCAGTCCGGCTCTAAAGATCAAACCCGGAGGATAGGATGAACTAATTCAAGAGTGCAAAAGTAAATGGAACGATTATAAATTTGGTAGGATTCCAAAGTCAAACAATCGTGTCGACTATTGTGAAGTCGAAATATATGCCTTTTCAAAGATGGCTGAGGGATGTTATTATGATTTGGGACATAAAACAAGAGCATTGAAATATAAAGTGGAGAAGTAAATCGATCTTCAATTTTTAAAATTACATTCTCTAAAGAACATGAATACATATTATAAGAGGGAAAACTGGCCAAAGATGTGAAATCTAAGCATACAACGATTAGGAATACCTAGTACTTGACAATAAAATTACTTCTATGAAGAATTCCAGGCCGCACGATGCCCTACTGATACTACTTACACACCATTACTTGACATAAGACCTGAAAACAAAAGCGAAACATGTTAAGAGGAATGAATGACACAACAGTTCTGGCAGTTGATTTGTTATCATCCATTTTTGCTCCATGGTGATCACCATTTCTACAATGTTTCGGTTCTGGTAATGAAAAATAGCTCAATGCAAATGTTTGATTCTGATGAAATTATCCAAAATTCACAAAAGAAACAAACTAAGCAACAAGGAACATAATCATTGCAATGTGTTTGACTTCTTGACCAACCTTATACGTAACAAACTAAGAAACAGAAATGATGTTGATATAGATTGAAAGGACATTCTATGGATCTTTTAAGGTAAGAAATGGTAATAAAGTTGAGAACAAGGCATATAATGAAGGATACTACGCATACCTGAACCGATTCTGATACAATCTTGGTCCTTCATAGTCACTATCTACTTGAGATGCCTGTGCAACTCATAATTCTTGTATGAAAAGAGTCACAGATGTCTTTTCGTTTACAACCACGGGTAATTACTCTAGAAATCGTAGATTATAGGGATGGGTATAATTACCCTTGGGTATTGTTGAAATGGGTAGAAATTAGATGGGTAAAGGATGTTGAACCAAGTTGATAAGTGAAGTGCTTACTTGTAGATCAGTATAAGCCCCTTTCACCCCATTGATAAGTGAAGTGCTTACTTGAATGAAAATATCAGGAAACAGAGAATCCAGAAAGGCTTTGTAAAAGGATGTCGAACCAAGTTCAAATCCAACATAGTTCCTTAATATTTGGACCCAAAAAAAAAACACATGCATGATTATAATACTTGTCTCAGAAAAAATTCCTTCAACAGAGGGAGGGAGGGTTAAGCTGGCACTCAACAGTTCAAGATGTGACATTTCACTCACCAGTGAAAACAGAACGCAATTTATCCAATTTATCTGGGACTCCAAGAGATTCCGGAAGCCAAGTAATACGAAGTGAACTTGGGTAACTCCCAAGTTTTAACCTGGATATACCAGAAACTCGTGCCTGTTCACAGGATAATCGTCTTTAGAACCATGAGTAGTTGGGTTCCCAACAAGCGGTGTTGCGCTCACATCTAGCACTAATCTGTACGCTTTATTTAGCTATGATTCTAAGGGGTCAGGTCTCAGGCCTCAGGTACAATGCATAAGACTGCCATTCTAATTTTTGGCTAAACTATTACTGCCATTCTATTTTTTGGCCCAAAATCCAAATGTTTGAAACCCTAATCAGTAAAAAATTTCACACTTCACTGAACTCATCTAGTGAGGCAAATAAACTAAAGAAGCATAACAAAACCCCAACAGTCAGTCTAGCTACCAAGAAGCCAAACCATGGACGAAACAAAAGTGTCGCAGTAATAATTTCCATAACAACTTAACAAAAAGCAAACTATGCCAAGAAAAATGAAAAACAAGTCAAGTACAAGCATTTATTTAAACGGAAGGAAAGAAAGAAACAAACAACCCATACTGAAGCAGCAAAATTTCACTAATTTCCTTATGTTTTCTCCAATCAGTCGACCATAGAAACCCAAAAAAAAACTGAAGGTAAAGGGAAATAAAGGGAGAGCGGTAAGTACATCTGATAGTGACCGCATAACTGGCAAGTGAGGGGGTCGAAAGAGAGAGGCAGAGTGCAAAAAGGTAAAGAGTGGCGGGGGAAGAAGAAGAGTGGGAGGGGGAGAAGAAGAGCTCAGTACACGGGGTTTTCACTACTGCAAGCTTTTTCGCAAATCACAATCAATCCACAGTCGAACATGAAACATTTATCTACAGTAAGTATCTAAAGCAAGAACTCCACCTTTAGTTTACTACCAATCAATCATACATCAAAAGGATAAAGCAGGCAATTGAAGCCATTGTATCAAATTTGGAATTTGGATGTTTGATTTCAAGTATATTTCCACCATAATACCCAGGAAAGAATCATTGCCCCTCCTTTTTATAACCCTCCAACACTTGTAGCACTCTCAGACCGATCTGATGTTCATGCAATCAAGTGCCATCTTCTCTCCTCACACTCGTCAACATCATCATTTACTATCTTTGAAATGAGCACAAAACCCCTTTTCCTTTATGGCTATTCTACTTTCTATAATTTTCTAGGGTAAGTAATCTGTTTATGAACTGGACTGAATCCTTAAACCATACTGCCTTCTAACCTTTTCATAGTATTTCTTAGTATTAAGCCTCTGCATAATTCTGTAGCAGGTAAACACAGTTTCCTGTCAAAAAATAACTTTCATCAGGCATAGACTTCAATCTATTTGATAGATAAACCAATGAGAAAATTGATCAAAAAAGAAACTACAAGAAAAAAATAACTCACCATATCCAAAAATTCCAAACCAGGCCGGCTTCTGATTCTGGCTTCCATTTCGCGATTCGTTAAATTCGCATTCAGCACCATTAAGGCAGCGGCCGCTGCTATGGCAGACGGGCGATGATGCATCAAATTAATCCCTAAAAATTAAAGAAACAAATCATAATTAGTACATTCTTGAGCCAAATAAAAAAAAAATCTAACTGACATATAAAATACCTTCCATTATGGACAGAAGTACAATTTCAATGCAATTTAACACCTCTGCATCCCTGGATGGCACATCCCCATCAGCTGCTAGCGATGGAAACAAATTCGAGATGTAGAGAAAATCAAAAGGGGTGGGGGCTGTGATCCTCCAACCCTGATTATCCAGCAATTTGCACTCCATATTTGGAAAAGCTTCATTTGGAAACAAATCTTCAAATTTGTCGGATGATGGTCTTTCAGACCTCCAGTGCCAAAGGTTTTCCTCGACCTTTGCAACTATGGTAAGATACGTAACTGCAATTAAAAGATACTGTCTTGGATTTGCCTGCAATTCAATCAAGACAAAGGAACTTGGAAAACTTAAGGGACTGTAATCAAACTTTCATGTGTAAGTACAAAAAAAAATATTGAATCTTACCGTGTTATTGGAAATGAATCGATCAGATAAGGTCATGGACAGATATAATGTCCTTGGATGAAATCGTAAGTCATGGCTTTCCTGAATTCCATAAAATCCAATGTTGATGCAAAAATTGTATCAACGAGACTGTAAAAACACGCACGCACATCAAGACACCAGAAAGTACGTGGTTCACTCAAATCGGACTACGTCCACGGTGTTGCTCTTCTCTCATTAATAGTATGATGATATGGTTCGTAAGAGAGAAGGGAGAGAGAGGCCCCTTTTGATGGGAGAGTGACTCCATATTTATAGAAGTTGTTTAGGGTTTAGGTTAGGGTAATAGTGATGGGCTTTGAGGCATGAGTCTTGTGTGATCTTTGAGATCTTCTGGTGGGTTTATTCCGTAGTCCAGTGCAGTATCTTGGCAAGCCCATTGCTCGGTCAGGTGCAACGTCAACAAGTCCCCCAGTTCTTAACTGAGGCGGACTGCCTCGGTTGAAGACTTTTAAGTAAAATGCATTGACCGAGCAACTCCTCATTTTTTCACTGCTCTGCTCGGTTTATCATCAGTCCATGAAGTCCTCGGTCGAGGTAGGATGCGGAAGAGAAGGCGCCCTGTAGTGTGTCGCATGTCTGAGTGGATTGACGTTGTGGCGATTGCACTCTGGTCGTCCCTCGGTGAGTATGGCTTCAGGTGTGAGTCTGACTACTTGTGAGTGATTCTTTGATGTACATTTCTGTCATTCGGCATGTGAGCTAGGTGTAGCGTTGAAGGTAGGCTCATTAGATGAGCGACTCAGTATGCGTTAAGCTGATGTGGGTGCTCGGTAATGTGTCGAGCGGCTCAGTAATGTGTCGAGCGTATGTGGGTGCTCGGTAATGTGTCGAGCATATGTGGATGCTTGGTAATGTGTCGAGCAGCTCGGGTAATGTGTCAAGCGTATGTGGGTGCTAAGTAGTGTGTCGAGCGGCTCGATATGTGTTGAGCAGATGTGAGTGCTCAGTAATATGTTGAGCCGATGTGGGTGCTCGGTAAAGTGTTGAGCAACTCGGTAATGTGTCGAGCATATGTGGGTGCTCGGTAATGTGTCGAACGTATGTATGAGTTCACGTATGCTTGACATGGATGAGTGTTTATGTTCATCAGCACGCACGAGGGCATGCATGTGTGACATTTATGTCTGTATGCACGAGGGCATGTATGTGTGACATGTATGTATGTCATGTATGAGTAACATGTATGTCAGTATGCACGAGGCATGTATGTGTGACATGTATGTGTGTCATGTATAAGTGACATGTATGTCAGAAGGGGTTTCTGATTGGAAGTGTTACCTAGTTGTATTCAGGTGTGTTATCCTTGGTGCATGCTAAGTTGTTTGTCTTGGGATTGTGATGACCGACCGAGTAAGGAGTCCGAGGGGACATCGGTGGGGACCGACAGAGCGGGGAGTCCGGGGACATCAGAAGACCAACCAAGCAGGGAGTCCGAGGGGGGCATCGGGAGACCGACCCAGTAGGGGGTCCGACTTTCCAAGGGGACATCGGGAGACCGACCGAGTAGGGAGTCTAAGGGGACATCGGGAGACCGACCCAGCGGGGGTCCGAGGGGACATCGAGAGACCGACCGAGCATGGAGTCCGAGGGGACATCGGTAGGGACCGATGAAGAGGGGGGTCCGAGAGGACATCGGGAGACCGACCGAGAATGGAGTCCGAGGGGACATCAGGAGACCTACCGAGTAGGGAGTCCGAGGGGACATCGGGAGACTGACCAAGCAGGGAGTCCGAGGGGGGGCATAGGAAGACCGACACAGCAGGGGGTCTGAGGGGACATCAGGAGACCGACCGAGAATGGAGTCCGAGGGGACATCAGTGGGGACCGATGAAGAAGGGGTCCAAGAGGACATCGGGAGACCGATCGAGTATGGAGTCCGAGTGGCTCCCTATTTATAGAAGTTGTCTAGGGTTTAGATTAGGGTAATACTGATGGGCTTTGAGGCATGGGACTTGTGTGATCTTTGAGATCTTCTGGTGGGTTTATCCTGTAGTCTAGTGCAGTATCTTGGCAAGCCCATTGTTCGGTCAGGTGCAACGTCAACACCCAACAATTTGAATAAATACGTAAAGTTGCAATAATGAAGATTAAAGAATTGAACTTTTACGACTTACACGAGTTAGAAGACGGAGGACTTCGCTGTGCCATTCAAGAAGATGCTGGGAATGTCAATTATCTTGCTGAACCCGAACGTATTTTCCTTATGTATCAGGGTACTAAAATATTCATCTTTCAAGATTTTTGGGAACGTTATGAAGGCGTTGTGGGGCGACGAGGGAGTGCGTATGAGTGAGGGTGATCGTAGAAAACTAGCGTTTTCTCGGCATGAAAGGTCATCCTGCAACTCGAAATAAGCTTGCAGAGCGGGTAATGGTGAGTGCAGAGAACTTTCGTCTTCTTGGCCAGAAATGTCCATGCCCAGCGACTCGAAAGAAGATTACGGAGTGCGTAACGGTGAAAACAGAAAACTGTGGTCTTCTTGGCAAAAAAGCTTTGATGACCCTGAAGGCTCTGATGACTCTGACGGTGGACTTTTGTATCTCCTCATTTTTTCTGT
The DNA here is from genome assembly GCA_032719365.1 of Prinsepia uniflora. Lineage (NCBI taxonomy): Eukaryota > Viridiplantae > Streptophyta > Magnoliopsida > Rosales > Rosaceae > Prinsepia > Prinsepia uniflora. The sequence goes on along the minus strand of CM064875.1, from coordinate 2,826,199 downwards.
GATAAATGGGGGTGGATGGTGGTGATTGGTGGAAGGGGAGAATCTCCTTACGAAAAAAAAGGAAAACTTGCTCTCTCAAGACGGCGTGAATTTAAGAGGGGACATCGGGATACCGACTTGGCAGGGATACTGACCGAGCAGGGATTTCGAGGGAACATCAGGAGACCAACCGAGCTGGGAGTCCGAGGGGGGACATCGGGAGACCAACCTAGCATGGGGTCCGAGGGGACATCGGGAGACTGACCGAGCATGGAGTCTAGGGGATATCGGGAGGGACCGATGAAGAGGGGGTCCGAGGGGACATCAGGATACTGACTGACAGGGAGTCTGAGGGGACATCGGGAAACCGACCCAACAGGGGGTCCGAGGGGACATCGGGAAATCGACCCAGCACGGAGTCCGAGGGGACATCAGGAAGACTGACTGAGCAAGGAGTTCGGGGGGACATCGGGGGATCGACCGAGTAGGGAGTCCGGGGGACCGACTGAGCAAGGAGTCCAGGGGACATCGAGAGACCGACCGAGTAGGGAGTCCGGGGGACATCGGGAGACCGAAAAAATAATGAAAAAAGGAACAAGACCTCACCTTTTCGATTTGATTTTCACGGCCAAAGTTTTAGTCGTCGTCCAGGACCTTTCCACCGCCTTCATCCTCCGTTTTTGATCGCCCCAAACTTGTACCAATCCCAATGACAACATCCAATCATCAGAGGCCATCCAAAACGTCCAAAAACTGAAATTGAAAATTCAAAATCTAAAGGGTCATCGGTTTACCTGGCTTCTCAGTTTTCCACCGCCGTCCACGGGGCCTGGCCGTCCTGCTGCCACCTCACATAATAGCCATTAAATATATGTTTATTTGTAACACCCCTTTGATGTTTCATGTAATGGTACTGATTGGTTGCACGCCCATGTGTTATTTTATTAAAACCTTGCTAAGTAACAAAAAACCATATGAGACAAAAATAATCATGGTCAAAGGAAAAATGATGCAACGAACATGGAGCATCTGAATCTTCTGAGGTAGTTAAAGTCGTCTCTTATGAAATACAGGTAGATAGTATGTCTTTAAGATAAAATGTATTAGTACGTCTTGCTACACTAAAATCTTGCCGGGTAAATAAACCCTTGGCCGAAGGGAAAAGATTAACAAATGCACATGAGTAGACTCATTGGCATCTTTAGGATGCATTGATAACGGGGTGAGTATACTAAAATGTGTCTCATTAAATACCAAAATGTGTCTTATTAAAACATAACCAGGTAACAAAACCCAATTGGCAAAATAAGTTTGCTCGTAGGAAAAAAGATTACACGATAGTCATGTGAGTATACTTTCTTCCGGATACTTGGTATACTTCAGGATACTCCCTATGATCTCAACTCCTCATGAAAGCTACAAACTGGGTAGATTAGCAATTCTACATAAGTCAATACCTCACACATGCTATTGGAATGTGGCCTTGGTAATGACTTGGTAAAAATGTTTGCTTCGTTTTCTTGAGACCGAATTGACTTGGCCTCAACCTTCTAATGTTCTTGTTGTTATTGGTTGAAGAAGAATTTCGATGAAATATGCTTGCTGTTGTCTCCTTTATTAAAACCCGCATTCATCTGCTCGATGCAAGAATTTTCGGTTTATTATTGGTAAAATGCAGTTTACAAGTGCTTCGAATATACCTCATAATGGTCTCAACCATCTACATTCATGAACTGCTTTGTGAAAAGGTAGAATCTCTGCATGATTTGAGGATGTATCAATAAGGGTCTATTTCGTAGACCCCCATAATATCATTTTGCTCCTAATGGTAAGACATAATTGGATTGGGAAAGCGTCTTTGTGGGTTTGATAGATAACCTGTGTCAACGTACCAAAAAAGCGTGCATTATTCTAAGGACGAAAGGAGATTCATTCCTCGATGCATATGAATAGAATAAGCTCATATCTGTTGTACCTGTAAGATATCAAAAGATGACTTTTATGCCATTGGCGACATGTAGGCGCAAAGCTAAATCTAGCTACCAATTTTACAGAGAATGAAATTTCTTGTCTATTACATTGAGTCAAGTACAATAATGCGCCTACTGTACTTAGATGTGACACTTCTGGTGTCAATATCTCTTTGTTATCCTCTACGGAACAAAACGGATCCTTCTTAGGATCTAGACTACAGATAATCATGGGCGTGCTTGCAAGTTTCACTTTATCCTCATTAAAGCATCTTAACATCTGGATGCAATACGATTAATGGAGTAAATCTAATTTGCACAGTGCTCAAGCTCCAGACTGAGATAAAAGTGTGTTCTCTTAAGATCCTTCATTTCTAATTCTAACTTTAGGTGCTTAGTAGTTTCCTTGATCTCTTTAGGAGTACCAATCAAACTCATGTCATCGACATAAGCTGCCACTATAGTGAACCAAAAACTTGTTTTCTGAATAAACATGCATATGCATAGTCCATTATTGACATATCCCTCTCGAATCAAATACTCGCTTATACGGTTATGCCACATCCGCTTGGGTTGTTTCAATCCATAAAGTAAACGCCTCAAATGAATGGAAAGTGTGTTATGTGGTCTAGACTTATTTGCATAAGGTATCTTAAGTTATTCAGGAACTTTTATATATATATATATATATATATATATATATATTTCTATATCAAGATCCTCATAGAGATAAACAGTAACCACATCCAAAAATTATATACTCAGTTTTTTGAAAATTACCAAACAGATAAGGTAGCGAAACAATATGCTATCCATTATGGGAGAACACTTCTCCTCGTAATCAATCTCAGGGCATTGAGAAAAGCCCTGACCCACTAGACAAACTTAATATCTCACAATCTCGTTGTTCTCATTATTTTTCCTTTCAAATATCCATTTAAAACAAGTTTAATATAGGGAGGTGTGGGAACTATAGGTCTAAACACCTTCCTTTTTGTCAAGGAATCTAATTTGACATGGATTGCTTTTTTCCATTTTGTCCAGTCTTCTCTACGTTGGTATCCATCAATGAAGCAAAGTTTGATATCGTCACTAGTTATTATTTCGGTAGCTACCATGAATATTGTCAGGACCGCCCCCGAAAGGAGCATCGATACTCGTGCCCGGTCCTGCTCCCGTCTGGCAAGATGACTGAAAAACCCCAAGTTACCCTCAGTACTTGCCAAACCAGGGATAGCCACACGTACATACTCATGCCTCCGCCCCTCGTACAGCCTCGAACAACGCGCCACGACCTGGAGGGTCAATAAAACCAAAAGGTGTGAGTGAAAAGAATTCAGTTCATAAAACAGTTACGGAAAGACGTTTTTACCCTCCAAGTAAAAACCAATGCATGCATACAAAAATCATTTCGCAATCGGTTAAAATTTCAACATAAGAAATCAGTATATGAGAATCAAAATCATTTTCCTTTTTCTAAATCTTCGGGTCATAGCCCGCAGTTATAAACACAGGGCCACATCCCAAAACCACAATCCAAATCCAAGTATACGACATCAACCAATCCATCAACCATATAAACCGGGCCACTGCCCAACACACCCAATCATCCGAGAATATCAATGAATCATAATCAATCAGTTTGCTGGATATCAAGTGCGCCCGAGTCTTTAAACTCAAAACCATGCGCATCATCAGGCCTTCCTGGGATTTCAACGAGTCTTTAAACTCAAAACAGAATCAATAGGCCTCAGGGGTATCACAATAACCGAGTCTTTAAACTCACGAGTCTTTAAACTCAATAAGGGCCCTCCCCCGTCATCAATTAACCGAGTCTTTAAACTCAAAACGTGCTCCAGCAATAGCACCGGGTTTTTAAACCCAAAACAGTTTTCAAACACAACAACGGGTCTTCAAACCCAAAGCAGTTTTCAGCGGGTCTTTAAACCCCAAAACAGTTCATCAATCACGACCACGTGGGATCCATCCCAAAATCACATTTTTCACAACAGGACCCATGGTCCGAAATTCCACATTCATTTTCCCCAAATCATACTTTACAAACATAATCAAATCATCATGAAACATGGGGCATGCAAAAACAGACCAAATCACTTTATTAAATCTTTTTTCATTCCCGAATTCGAATTCGCAATAATGATTCCGTAAGCCGGCATCCGAAAGCATCATCCCGAACCCAAACCAAGAATCCACTTTAAATTTCCGAAAACTAAAAACTCGTTACTCCAAGTTACTTTTCTGCCCCAAGCACCAAACCAGAAATCATCTTTTCCAAAAGCCATTTTAATTCCTTGAAATCACTTCAATTCTCAAATCACATTATCCGGGCATCAAAACCACGACCATAATCACCAAAATCCCGGTCTAGTCAAGCATACTCAAAATCCAATTTAAAATCCTCGAAATCGCAAACCTCAATTCACATTCCCAAATTCAAACATCAAACAGTGATCAAATCACAATAAACTCAAATCTCGTAAAACGTGCAAAACCGCAAAAACCTCGAAAATCGTGTCCACCCGTAAATTGCACTCACAATCATACACAACTTTCTTAAATCATCATACACCCATTTCATATAAACTCTTTCATTAAACCATTATTAAGCACAAAAGTAACCATAGCCTCGAAATACGTGTAATTTCACATATAAAGTAAAAATACGTATAACTACGGAAATCGAATACGTATAAATACGGAAATCAAAATCAATCACAACTTATAATCATAATCATAAAAATCATGGAAATATTTATGCATGCATTAAATTTTGAAAGCAACGTCCACTCACACACCGTCCAAAAGGGCTCGATTTCGCGCCGCAAGCGGTTCCGTGATTTCCGACATTTCCAGAAAATCTGAATCCTGTCCGAGAACACATCCCCGGGTTATTAAGGTGTCAAATAACAACATACTAATTTCCCATAATCTTCCGGGAATTAATCGTTAATTACAAACGTAACATAAATCTTCGGACCCTCGAAACAACATCGAAACGGCGTCCGAAAAATCCGAAACCAACGTTAAAATGTTCGTTACAACGTATAGGACAAAAGTCATGTTGGGCCTACCTCGAAAATCGGCCCCACGCGCCGTCACGCGCCGCCGCAAGCGGCTGCGCGTGACACTCACGCGCCAGCTACAGTAACCCCAACGGTCACCAGCTTCACCCGACTCACTGACATACGGGCCGTTCCACCCGCGCGAGGACCCGGTTAGCAGCCCTTCAATTCGCCATCATTTTGAACGATTGAACACACCAATAGCTTCGCCACCATTCGAATTAGGGATCTGCACTGTTCATATCAGTCGTCATGACCTCGAACCAACTCGACTCAACCCAAGTTCCCAAAGTCGAGTTCCTCGTCTGAGTTTGATTAAAAGCCAAGGAAGTCTTCGATTAGTTGGTCGTCCAGCATCATAGCACTACGGTAAGGATAATTTAGGATTCAATTTCACGAAGACTAACCTCCAATTGCACGAACACTATGCTCGGTTTTCCGGCCACCCGTGACTTCCGTCCACCGCTCCCGGAGCTTCGAAGCTTGCAACAACCGTTCTGGATCGACAAGCTAAGGCCTCAGAAAGTTCATTCGAGCCTCAATTGGGTTTGGGCTGGCCTACAATTCAAATTCGAAATCGAATTTGCCCAGAAGCGAGTTTCGGGTTCCAGTGCATACTCTTCACCCAGTCCCCCCGTTTTCCTCTCCAAACGTCTCTCTGTTTCTCTCATGCCTCCCCAGCTCTCATTTCCTCCCAGACCGAAATTGGGGAGGTCGAAAAGCCAATGGCTCTCCAGTCTCTGTTTTTCCATTTCAAAATGTACCCGCACAGCTCACTGTGCAATTGTCTCCTGCACATCACCTCCACCAACACAACCGTGCACTGACCTCTGTCACGGTTCCCTCACTCCCTGCATAAACAATTCGTCCAACCCTGGGTTCCATTTCCAACCTTACCCGGCATTAGAGGAATCCGCCCGTGCTCTGTGTGCTACACAGTCCCCAGGCTCCACTTAGCCCATAATGCTGAACAATCTCCCCCCAATGTCACTAACTGGATAAACAATTCCTTGGGAAGATTAAACAATGCCCAAGCTCTGTTAAGCAAAGTCCCGCACGCGGCTGTGCAGGTTGTCTCCCACGGTGGTGAACAGTAACCACCGTGCAAATGACCAAAATGCCCTCAGTTGGCAAATTACCAAATTGCCCCTCGCCTTCCGTGACCCGTAACTTGGTCATCCGATGTCCGTTTCAAGCATGCCGCCCGTCGTTGTACTCGGGGTATCAAGACCTTCCTAACGGTCCTCGGTCCCCGGCCATCGGACCCCCCGATCAAAAAGTCAACATTTTCCCTTATTTCGTCCAAATTACGGAAATGACCCTGAATTTCCGAACGTCATAACTTTCACCACGAATGTCGGAATCGAACGTGCCACCTGTCTATGAACTCGTGACGTCCCAGACTACGTCACGGTCATCGGTCAAAATCCGTTTGACCGTCTGAACTAAAAGTCAACGTTTTACCCACGACCAGGGGCAAAACGGTCATTTTGCACCGTTCGTCCGATTTCACCAAACTAATCACCGATTAACCCCGTTAATCATGATTAGTTACAAATCTAATCTCGAATTCCGGGACGGGTCGTTACAAATATAAATATATTATCGATGATAATATCATTATGATTCCATTTCTCATTTAAACATACATAATTTATCGAGATCTCTCTATTCTCGGAAGTGAGTTCAGACGTTGGAGAGTCCCTCGATGTCGTCTCTTTCAAGACATACCCATAATTTGGAATTATCTCTTGAGATGGATCATCTAATATTGTGATATCAAGGGATTTGATTGTGCCAAATTTAACCTCTTTTGGGGATGAGAGTCCTTCGAATCTATTGGTCTACCTCACTTCTGTGCAGTTTCATATGACTGGTTAGTCGTCATGGCCATACCTCATCTGTCTGCGGTGGCTTGTCCATCTAGGATGATGTGTCCTATAGGGATGTCTATCCTTGCAAACACGTTTTCAGTAAGTATACATGATCTCGCCACTTCGGCTAAATTAGAGAAAATGTTTGGCATATTGTTAGATATACTCTGTAGATATAGAATTCTTCTTACTTTGTTCTCATTTTTTGCAGTATGTGGATCAAGATGAGACATAATGGGGACATTCCACTTCAATTTATGTTATTCTTCAGGAACAATGACATTCTTATCTCCCCTTAATGGCAAAAAGATTGTCTCATCAAAATGACTATCTGCATATCTAGTGGTAAAGTGATTGTCTATGGAGGGGGATTCATAACTCACATATATGCTTCTCCTGCGTTGAAGTCCTATTTTTGTACGTTGTGGCGATACAATTGGCACGTAAACTAAACACAAAAAAAATGCATAAGTGCAAAACGTTAGGTTCGTATCCAGTTACCAGTTGTAACACATAGTAGGGTTGGGTGACAGTGGGCCTCAACCAGACCAACATAGCTGCATGAAAAATTGCATAGCACCATCCAAAAATTGAGAGTTTGGTGCGCATAACCAAAGTTCGTGCGAAAAACTTAAGCACTTAATAATATTTATATAAGACTAATACATATACCCTAGAAATTAAGGGAAGAGAAACTTCACCTCCTATTTTTATGCCGAAACCCTTCAATACGGATATATCCACAAAAATATTGTAGAAATTAACATCCAAAAATACAAAAAAAACAAATCGCAGATGCAGAAAATTTCATCCATGGAAGTAATTAATCATATAAAAAACGGGGAGCCTGTCCTGTTTGGAAACGAAAAGTAGTTTTGACTAAATGATGATAATCGTAATGATAATCTTGTATATCCGTACGTAGATAGCATAGAATAATAGTGTTTATTATTTGTCCCGGGGCATGCTTAATTATCACTTATGATGAACAAATATAATCCTCCTCGATCTAATTATCACTACACATAGTGAGCATAGAAAAAGTGTTCATTATTTTCAATGTGAAACTACTTTAAAAGGGTTCCCTAGTTAACTAAAAATATATACCAATTAGATTCATTAAATTATTCACACAATGTATTCCTTTACTTTTCTAAGAGCAAATCTAACCCGGTGAAAGTGAGACAAAACAGTAAGTTAGGATCTCTAGAAAATCCGAATTCAGATATCGAACGATCCAAAAAGAAGATGCATCATGACAGACAACTAAAGAGGATAACAAACCTAAATTGACTAGTTTGTCAGCTACGTACTACATTTTTTTCTAGAAAAATATGAGAATAACATAAAGTTATATGCTTTAAAAGAAATGGACAATTCAGACCAACGAATTCGAAGAGGCCACAGTGAAGAAAAGGAGGGGATGAATTAAAACTATAAACCGCACTGGAAGAATCATTTTCAAGTCAGAGAGTTTGCCACCCTTAGCAGATCAGCAAACTTCACATTAGGGATAACAACATAAAACTCTATATAGAAAGAAGTATAACGTCCAAGATTGTGAAAAAACCACCAAAAAAGAAGATTCGAACCTGGGCTACAAATCAAGGAGGATAACAGACAAACCAACAACTAGGACAATCTTTTAGCTCAAAATGATCATTGATATAGTTGATTATTTCAAAAGTCTAATGTTTAAGCTCGATCAAAATTATCATTTTAATTTTTAATTTTTGAGAAATTGGCTATTAATCACTTTGATTTGAAACTTAATGATAGAGCATTAGACCAAAATTTGATGAAAATTTATAATCGAAATTCATATGGTTAACCACCGATCTGAAACCCCAAAAATTAAATACTTAAAAGTTCATAATAGAGAAACAAAAGAACCATTTTATGCCGATATATTCCATCAATGATAAAATCAAAGTAAAGAATTGAAGACGAAATAAAATTTTCACAATCCTTCATATCTTTACCAATAGCCAAAAACCCAAAATATATATATGCAATTTTGTTTGACACCAATCATGAGATACTTTGTTGAAATTTGACTATAAGTGGATAACTTGTGATGCATGTTTTATGGTCTAATGTGACTTAAAACCTAATAGAATTCATTATGAATGAAGAGTCTTTATTGAATCCGAAGAGGGTTATGGAACTTAGTCTAGTTGTTACATTTTCTAAGTTATCTAGAATTTCTACTAGTTATGTAATAGCATGATATGTTAGTACAAATCTAGCTAAGTGCATATAAATATATTGGTCTCTGTTTTAATTTACAAAATTGTTGATTAATACCCGCGTTAAAACTTATCTTAAGATTAAACCTTTTGTTATGGAAGAGATGAGAAGATTGTCATTATTGTGTCTTGTTCATCAAGATGGCCAAACCAAATTCGGATGTGTAAGCCTATAACCTTATTCTTATTGCTTGAATTGATTATAAATGTTGTAATTTTTTATGTATATATAACCTAATGTATGTAATTTTTACATGCGGTATTAGATCAAACAAGAATCTGATGATGGCTTTTCAATCGAAATGAGATCATTTTTTAAGTAGACTCCCAGTGAACACGGAGATTGCTTAAGGTAATGACTCAATCACAATTGAGATCAGTTCAAAGGGACCAAATCTTTGGTTCGTTTTGGACCAATTCATAGCCTTTTTTTTTTTTTTTTTTGTCTTTCTTTTTTGCAGCAATGCATAGCTAGCTTTTTTCTTTTTGGTCAACCAATGTACGGTACTTTGTTCATTAATAAAATAGGGAAATTATTTGTTAATAGAAAATCATGTAAAACATGTCAAATGAAATATAAGTCATGAATAGAATTTTGAGCTCTAATAATATCTATGTTGACAAATATTAAATAAGAAAATCTTATTGAACATTTGTGGATGAATTATTTAAAATTTGTGGATGAATTACAAATATAAAATACTAATGTGCGAAAAAGAGAAGAGGATGACCCGATAGCTATATTTTCTTTTGGTTAATCCTGTAGTTAGGATTGTAAGAAACCAAAATAAAATAGATAATTGACATGAGTTTGAAATTCAGTGAGAGTAATTTGAAGTTAAGAGTACACGACGCAGCCCGAACATGAATTAAACCCATCCTTCATCAAGTGTAAGAATACCTTGTAATATTTACCAAAACAAAAATCAATTATATATATAACTAGCTAAAACTTTTGGTTTTGGGCTTGCAAAAGCTAGCACTTTATTTGAAAGTCACATAAGTAGGTAGCTCTGAAGGGAAATATTGACAAACAAAGAACAAAAATTGTCAATATTCATAAAGAAGCATCTGATATACGCTACAGGTAAGACAATCGGTCGATCTTAGGACGCACAAGCCAAATTAGCAGACCAAATTGCTTTTAATTTTGAGTTTAAAGACATATATATATTAGTTTTTCTTTTTAATAAAGAAGATATTCATTTTATTGGTAATAAAATTGTACAAAATAAACTAAGGTAGATGCTGATAGATTGACAGCAACATAGGTTCAACACCTCTAATGATCATGATTGACAAACGCGAAACAAACCACGAGAGATGATTGACAAATTCCCGACGCACCGCCATATCCATTGTTGCCGTCACCAACTCCCAACTCCCCGATTCCAAATCATAGCTAGCACCACATACAAATCTGGTCACTCAGTCACGTTAGACAATCGAATATGCATATCTCCAACCAAAATTTGTAAGATCTAAAACCTCTCGTTCAAAGAGAAAGATAAACGATTAAAGTAGGGTTGCGTAACAAAATTAATGAAACCACAAACAAAAGAGGAAAAACTTGTGAAAGTAAGGAAATGCCCCGTGGCAACTTAGTCAAATCCAAATACGTAGCTAACTGCGGATTAAGTTGAATTAATTTATTTCCTTTTTTTTAAACATGACAATAAGAGCTCTCATACGTTTGAGAAAGGTTCGCATTGAGTCATAACTACTCGCCACAATAGGACGAACATGTCACCTCAGTCCCAAATACGAACGCGTCACCTCAACCCCATCGAAAGACTAGCAAACAAGAACCAGTAGAATTTGATCACAGAACTACCGCCCGCCAAATCTCATGAGAGTAAACTCTTTTTACTGGGCCATCACCCATGGGGTGAATTAATTTCCTTTTAACTAAACGCCTTGATGTGCTATAAGATTGCTTCCAAGTTCCACGTCACTCATCATGGTACTATATATTCCAATATACAAAAGATTTTATAATTGTGTTATGAGCTCGTATAAGTTCAAGTCAAGCGCAAAATAAAGTCAATAATATTATTTTATTATATATGAAACATATATTATATATGTTTTTCATTATAAACACCAATGTTATGACTTGTTAAGATCGCCTTTAATCATGGACTAAAAAAGAAATTGGGAAATTATTGGACAAATTAACATCTATCTTCAACCACAAGGAGTCTCTTGGACAACATTTTTTCCACGGCCAAATAGTTTATCAAATTTGTTCCAATAGCAGGTAGGAAATTTCCTAAAATCTACAGAAAAGGGGCCCAATGCTTTATTTCCACCGGCATGCTAATATTTTTTTTTCCGGTCCCACAAATAATAATAAAATAAAATATTAATTATTTAGCCCAAAATGGTTAAAAATAATAAATATAGGTAGGCACTATTTATTAAAAAACTAATTTTTTGACCAAAGTTTGTCTTAACTTTTAAATTTGACCTCCATGTCCTTGATATTGAAGATGACCTTATTTTCTCCCGTCGTCAACTCGGATAAATAGTAACGATGATTCATATTTGCCTTAACTTCTTTTTATTTATATAGGGAATACAATAACTTGTAAGACAAGGGCATTGGAATATTAATGTAGAATAATTAATTCGTCCAACATTAATTACAAAGAAATTAAAGAAGAAGGATTCCACATGTTTGATTATAATTCATATACATGGACTTTTTCTCTTTGAAGAACGCGTCAAGTAAGTCTACCAGAGACGTTGCTAGATTTCAATTTTAGCCCATATCAGCCTCCATAGCTGATCAAGGATTCTACTGCTTATATCTAACCCTAGCTCTACCTAGCTACCTACACACATATATATAGCTCCTTGTATAGATATATAGTATATACACAACTTAGTTTTTAACAAGTCTTATTAGATATTTGCTAATTACTTGATATCGATCGAGACATATGGCTGTTGGTGGTGGTGATGACAAGGGTTTTTCTTGCAATCATATGCTCTTGGAGCCCAATGATGTGGGATTCTTTGATTTGATTCACATCTTGTTTTCCAAAAACCTAGAGAGGAGGAGGTTTGTGGATTCTTCTAAGGAGACCGAGGATGAGTTCGGCCGCAGATGGCTCATATTCCTCTCCATTGTGTTGCAGAAGTTGCTACAATTTGTGGCAAAGCCTTTGGCTACCATTGGATGGATGATCGAAATGTGCTTGAACCTTTTCTCAAGTAACCAAAGTTTGCTTGGACTGGTCCAAAATTTTCTCCGAGGTATATATTGTAACTTTGTTTCCTTGATATAATTTTATTAGCAAGTTTTTGTTGTGGTTGTTGTTGTTATTATTGAAGAAACTAGCTCTTTGAAAAATACGGTTATATTTAACGCGTTCCTATTAAAAGAATCTTCCTCACATCATCGGATTTAGGCACGGGCCACACCTTAAGACTGGTGTAGGCTAGCTCCAGCTTACTCAAAACTGAATATTTGAAGGAAAAATTTATGTAATGTTAGTTTATATATATATATCACAATTTATTAATTTGTTCTATACTTAAATAAGATAGATTGTACAATTTTTGGAAATAGTATGATGTTTTGTCCACATAAAAACAAACGTATTGCAATTTAAGTGTTTTATATCTATTTATTGCATGATTATTTGTTAATTTTTTACATAATATATGTATTTTCTAAATCAATAAAATTCACTTAATAATGTCGAAATTTGATAATAAATATTTTTTACCTTAATATTTAACCATCATCTCAATTATAATTTCTGAATTCGTACTTGAATTCGGATCTGTAGTCTTTGTAGTGCTAACTCGGAACTTGCAAAGAAAGTGGCATGGGTTTGAAACTGACCTCTGCGCCTGTATCACATGCATGGAATTTTACCTTACCGGCCAGTTACCAACTACACGCTGATTAATTAATAATATATAATTGTGATTGTGAACCATGAGCTCAATCAATTACTATAGATCGAGTAGTACTTGTTGGACTAATTAATTAATTAACTAAATAATTAATGGGAATTTTTACGTACCCCATGCAGGCAAGGATATAATTCCAGATAAAAAGTCGAGAAGATTCTTGTCGTTTATTGGGCATCTGGATAAGCGAGTGGAGTTGGACAAAAGCATCAAACATGGAGATCCAAATTATTATGCTGCTCTCAGTATCATGGCCTCCAAGCTCTCATATGAGAATGCATTCTACATTCAATCTGTCATCCAGGATCACTGGAAGGTACGTGTATCAGGTTTTACGGAAAATTATAACCTAATATCGTACTACAATCACGTAATATAACTTTTATTTAAAAGTAATTAACATTTACAAATTTTTGGTTTGATTCCTTCTGTTTGCAGATGGAGTTCTTGGGCTCTTACGACTTTTGGAATGGTAAGCTGAGAATTAATTCATACCTAAATCAATGCATCGAGTTTTTCAAGAATTGAATTTATCACTAATTGAAAATATTTTTTGTGTGGCAGATTATCAAGGAAAAGCCACAACACAAGCCTTCTTTCTTCGTGACAGAAGCGATGACGACCATGACACAATTGTTGTGGCTTTCAGAGGCACCGAGGCCTTTGATGCCGATGCATGGTGCACCGACTTTGACATCTCTTGGTATGAACTCCAAGGCGTTGGAAGGATCCATGGGGGCTTCATGAAAGCTCTAGGGTTACAATTACAGAAGAACAACAAAAAGCGAAGCACGATCAATGCTGGTTGGCCCGAGCCGGAAGAAATCGAACGCGACGAAAGCCGGCCATTTGCTTACTATGCCATTAGAGACATGCTTAAGAAACTTCTAGTTGAAAATGACAAGGCAAAGTTCATAATAACCGGGCACAGTTTAGGTGGGGCTTTGGCCATTCTATTTCCAGCAGTTTTGACACTTCACAAGGGAAAAGATTCAGATATGTTGCTGCAGAGATTGGAGGGTGTTTACACATTTGGACAACCTAGGGTTGGAGACAAGGATTTTGGGCACTACATGGAGAAAAAAATGATTGAGTATAAGATCAAGTACTTTAGATTTGTATATGGCAATGACCTTGTCCCAAGGTTGCCATATGATGACAAGGCCCTCATGTTCAAGCACTTTGGGACTTGTCTCTACTACAATAGGAAATATCAAGTTCAGGTAAGCGACACCTGATTATTCTTTTCGTAATGTTAGAAAACCGGCCCTTACAATTTACATAGGTGAGATTCAATCTTTTTTTTTCTGATAACTTATTGTCTTTTTATAAAACGTGTTTGTATTTATATTTATATTGCAGGTTGTTCAAGAGGAGCCAAACAAGAATTACTTTTCCCCAATGGGGGCAATGCCCATGGTGATGAATGCTTTTGGGGAGCTGATGAGAAGTTTCATCATTCCAGAGAGGGAGGGGCCCGACTACAAAGAAGGGCTTTTGCTCAAAATGTTTAGGGTTTTGGGTTTGTTAATTCCAGGAGCACCAGTACATTGTCCCCAAGATTATGTCAATTCCACCAGATTGGGATCCCCCCAAGTCTTCCTCACACCCAAGCATTACATATGAAACCAGCCAATTAAAATACAAATGTATAATTGACAGGACCCGTCCCAACTGGACGTCAAAAACCGTACCCGGTCCTGCTCCCGTCTGACAAGTCAACTAAAGGTCCGAAACTCCCCTTCAGTGCTTGCCAGACAAGGGATGTTTGCGCGGATTTCTGCTGCTGTCACTGCCTCACGATCAGTCCCGAACGTCGTACCACGGCCTGGAGGGTCATAAAACAGAAATGGTGTGAGTGGACAAAAATGACCTCTTATAAAAAAAAACATTCACCAAAATACAATCTTACCCTCCAGTTTTCACAAACTTGCATGCATATCGTAAAACATGAGTGACCGATAAAATTAAAACATATTTTCCCATGGTCCATAAAACTCATGTTCACCAAATCAGTTCATGTTATGCAACATCAAATCCCGGCTCTCAGGCCAAAACATGTGAAAACATAATCACCTGGCCACAAGGACCAAAAACCCGTACTCAATACCAGTACAACATCACAATCAATACCAATCAGCATTACTTACCAGTGCACAATAAATATATCAATCCAATCAATCCGCACTACTCACGAGTGCATAAAATATCACCAATCACATCTGCACTACTCACAAGTGCACAATCAATCAAACTGCACTACTCACAAGTGCTGCACTACGCGTAGGCCAATATCCAGTCACTCTCTCGGGAATAAACACCTCTGGGCTCAACCCCCTCGGGCTCAGTCACCTCTGGGCGAACACATCCCCAGGATCAGACACCTCCGAGTGGTACATCCAGGCTCAGTATCATCCGAGAAGCTGACTACCATAGGATCAACTCCCGATCCTACAATCACATCCCCCAAGCTCCGGTCGTCTGGGTAATCCCCCCAAGCACCGACCGTCTGGGAATATCACAATCACAATGAACACCATCCCGGGAATTACATCCCAAAACATTTCAATCAAATCTTGACTTCATACCAAGTCAAGGTCATTCTCAACTGGGTCTCAAGCCCAAAATACCTTTTACACATAAACCGTTAAAATCACATTTAAATCAATAGAATAATCCGGAAATCATCATTGACTCACCAACCAAGTCAAAACATCATTTTAGAAATCATTTAGACTCCGGGCCTAGCCCAAAACATCATTTGTACGTACCTCGTAAAACGTGCCCGAAAGGACTGATTAAAATAATCATAAAATCACAAAAATCATTAATTTCATCAAATTCACAAGTGACTCCAAAACCGAGTCAAAATCACTATTCACTTGGGTTATCATGCCCAACATATCATTATCACGCAAATCCATGCGTTGCAACCTCCGTTGCCATTTTCACATAAATCCACGAAATTGACCCTCGACTCATTCCCGAGTCACCACATCATCTTTCAATCCATGACTCAATAATCCGGGTCCAAACATTATTTTCAATCAATTTCAATCCCGGACTCATAAACCAATCCAAACATTATTTTTACCAAATTTCGTAATTTCTCGAAAATCGCCCAAAATAATAATATAATAATCATAAAACCGAGAAATTACCGGATTGAAACACAAATCATGCCCAAGCATATAAAATCATATAATAAGGCATTTAAATCATATATGCATGCATCACTGTTAGAAAACAAAGTCCACTCACACACACCGTCCAAAACGGTCCGTTTCCGAGCTGCACGTTTTTCCGTAAAATCTGGAAATCACAACTCCTGTCCAAAAATCATTATAGAGGGTTACTAACATCTCAAAATACATCATATAATTTCCCCCAATTTTTCCGGGATTTAAATACGTATTTTTAACGTAATACAAAACTTCGGATACGCGGAACATTAACGAAACAATATCCGATTTCCCCGAAACCAACGTCAAAATGTTCGTTACACTAAGAGGATCAAAAGTCATGTTGACCTCACCTTGAGACTAGGCCGGACGCGCCCTCACGCGCCGCCGTGAGTGGCTGCGCGTGAAATCCACGCGCCTGCTACAGTGTCACCGTCCCAACCCGTTTGTCTGGTAAACGGGTCGTTTAACCCGCGATCAGACCCGGTTTCAATCCTATCAATTCGACACTGAATTCATCAATTGAGCATTCAAACAGCTTCGAATTAAGTTCAATTTAAGATCTGTGGACACAATTACAATCGAACTTACCTCAACCCTCATGATCACAGTTGATCATTCGAAGAACACCCCGCACACTGTTCATCCTCAGAACTCCCTCAATTTCAATCGATTTCTCTCAATTGATGCAACGAGAAGCTTCAGTGGATTCAGGTAAACTCTTTCCCCATCTCAATTGCATCAATTCATAGCTCAAACGCCACGACTCAAACTCGATTCTTCGTCACTGTGCAACTATGGAGTTCAGTCAATTTCAATCAGTTTCTTCCAATTGATGGATCCAGAAGCATCGTGGGATCCTCAGGAACACAATCCCCACATCAATTACACCGTTTGATCGCTCCAAGATCACGACACAGCCTCGATTTCTCTCACTGTTACCAAACCCGTTCAGAGCCAAATGAGCCTCAATTCATCTCGTTTTTGATTTGAAACAACTCGTCTCAACCTCAGGAAGCTGAATGTGAGCTTCAATTTGATCCTCACGACCCCTCACTCGACATTTGAATTTCCCCCCAATTTTCTAAATTTTCGATTTTGATTTCATCCTCCCTCACTCTGTCCCGTGTGTTTCTCTCAATTAATACAATCTTCAAGTCTCACAATTCCCTCAATTCTGCCACAAGAAGGCAGCCAAGTCCCCCAGCTCACACACTCCATAGATGTAGTTCACGGTATAAGGAAATATGGAGGAAAAGGAAGAGAAAATGGAGGACAAGGATGATTAGGGATGATGATGATGTTGTAATGATGGTGTTGGGAGGGAAACATGGACCAGATTTCAGGGGATGGGTGACACTTGTCACTCATCCGAATGTGCACAGTCACCGGGTACTGTTCATATTAAAATATTATTTTAATCCCGGTTCGTTCGGTTAATCGAGCCCGATTCCGTGACCATAACTTCGTCGTCGAATCTCCGATTTCAGCATGCCGCCTGTCGTTGGATTCGTATCGACGAGACCTACGTAACGGTCCTTGGCCCTCGTCCATCGGACCTCCCGATCAAAAAGTCAACATTTGGCCCCTACTATGCCAAATTACCAAAATACCCCTCATCATCCGATCATCATAACTTTCACTACGAATGTCGGAATCGAACGTGCCACCTGTCTATGAACTCGTGACGTCCCGAACTACGTCACAGTCATCGGTCAAAGTCCGTTTGACCGCCCGAACTAAAAGTCAACATTTTGCCCACACTAGGGGCAAAACGGTCATTTTGCACGTTTCGTCCGATTTCACTCAACTAATCCCCGATTAGTCATTCTAAATCATAATTAATTAATATTCAATCCCGATATTCGGGACGGGTCATTACAACCTTCCCTCCTTAAAGAATTTCGTCCCCGAAATTCCAACTATCCGTATTCCACAACTACCTCGTGGAAAACAAATGGGCCTCACAACACGTGTACACCTGTACACCCACTAGCCAACGCAGAACTCGTCTGCACTCAGACGTCACATCGCCAATGCACGTCATACTAACTACACTCGACCGCCTCGAGTGAAATCGATCACCGGAAATTGGAAATATCGTCACTAAGCTGACTCCTTCAGCCTGACGGCCCCACGTAGTCACTAATGTGCCCTGACATCCGCTCTCATGGAGAGTCACCAAAACTCACCTGCCAGTCCATGCTGACACCACAAGCCAAACTGTCACCACCAAGCTTTACCACCCTAGTAAAGCGCCAATCAGTAACCAATTAGTGACAACACATCATACTACAACGTCCGTCAATGTAGCATATGATCATCAACATGATCTCCCCTCGCAGGGCAAACTCAATCCTGCGACAAATACCACCAGCAGTATCCACAACTGTCACCCCCGCAGCGATCCCAGATGCTGGTAAGGTCACGACAAGGTAACATCTCGCCGCAAAGCAACTTGCGGTCACACTAACCACCAACTCACTCATCCTGAGTATATGCATACCGTCATCACACTCAAACAGACGGTGTAACTGGAATATATTGAACACCAGCCTAGCAGTGATCACACAACTCAACACTAGAGTTATACTAGCCAACCATGGCTCAGAGCACCTGCTCAAACAATCACTGAAATCATCAGAATCACCCCGCCCAGTGCATCGTGTTCAATGTCCAGTTCACGTTCACAACCCATCCAATGGTATCAGGATTAAGCCGACTACTAACACGTTCACCAACGTACTACTGGTATAATCCGTATATCGTCACCCGACACCACAAGTCTGCAAAGTATCGTACCCCAAACCATAAACAAGGTACACCCATCTATCCATTGACAAGACTACAACCACCTAGGTCATAGCCAAACACGTTTCAATAATGGAGTCCATTCGCCCAAACCAACAAGAGACAAATCGAAACTCCACCCATCAACTAGTTCCAATTCCAAATTCGAATCCGCAATTTCGTAAGAAATCCCGAATCCGAACCCACACATCACATTTTTAATTCATGTCCAAATCCGAATCCGAAATCATTATTCCGTAAGCTAGCATTTGGAATAATCATTCCGCACCCAAATCCAGTATTCCACTTTCAAGTTCTAAAATCGAATCCTGAATCGTCACCCAGAAATTCGATTCCAAAACCCGAAATCTCGTTCACGTCCACTCGGACTCACCAAAACCGAACCTATCGGTTACCCATTTATTATACTCGGTTGACTTCATAAGGAAGCCAATCCAACAACTACACGGTTAAGGTTGACAAAATCCGATCACTTCGGAAACCTACTCACTCGTGTAATATACCACAAAGGGCCCCACTTTGAAAAGAAGTTCAGTCCCGTCATTTACGATTCACATACCGGAGTAAGAGTGACAAACTCTCTACCCAACTGGATCATCAGGATCACGGTCCAGATCCATCACTACGTCAGCTGGCCATGAACATCACGATCCTAGATCGTCACAATTCCCAATGTCCATGACATCACAAACCCGATCCACCTAGGGAAAACCAAGGATGATCCCAAAACAATAACACCAATATTCATCCCCAGGTCAAGTTTATTCTGGGCCCAACACGCCCATCTACAAACCAAACTGTTAACAAAAACAACCATCCGGACCCACAGTAGTCCGACACACCCAAAACACCTGATACAAAATTACAACACAAATGGACAATACAAACCATTTACAAGGTATCACGAAAACATGTATCAATACGATTATTCTGACCTACGGTCAAGTCGATCGGGGCAGTTCCTTCGCAAATGTCCAAGGTTCCTACAAAAGTGACAAGTGGCAGTGCTGAGGCGACTTGCCCCACCACGCCACTTACTTGTCGACTGGGTTGAAGTTCCACCCGAATGAACGCCCACCGAGGATTGCGACACAAGATTATGAAGGCTAACTCGCTTCGTTGTTTCCTGACTCATCTGTTCAGTATCCTGACGCTCTCGGCGTCGTCCAGAGCCCAAAGGTTGTTCTGGCACAGGTACAATAGTAGCCTCCACTCGGATAGCAGCATCCGATAATTCCCTCAGGGTGGAATACGAGCCAACAGTTACAGCACCTCGTAACTCATTCCTCAATCCCTGCTCAAACCTTCGACACTTATCCTCCTCTGTAGCCACATACAGAGGAGCGAAACTAGATAAGTGCAAAAATTGCTGTTCATAATCGACCACTGACCGATTCCCTTGCTGCAATTGGAGAAATTCAACCTCCTTAGCGTTTCGAAATGAGCGAGGATAAAACTGATCCAAAAATCGCTCTCGGAATGCACCCCATGCCAAGGTACGGGCATCCTAGCCAGTCAACTGCAAACTATGCCACCACCTATAAGCATAGCCATCCAAAAGAAAAGTGGCTAAGGGTACCATGTCCTCCAGGGGACATATCATAACCTCAAAAATCCTTTCCAATCGAGTAAGCCAATCTTCGGCACCATCCGGTCCCGAATCACCACGAAACACAGTGGCTCCCAACCGTCGAGCTCGCTCAATATCTGGGCCTTTACTAACACTACTCTCGCCCCTCCCATCTTCAGACCGTGTACGGGACGCACGACTCGGAGGCATGACGTATCAACAGAAATCAAGAACCAAATGCTCTGATACCAATTTGACAGGACCCGTCCCAACTGGACGTCAAAAACCGTACCCGGTCCTGCTCCCGTCTGACAAGTCAACTAAAGGTCCGAAACTCCCCTTCAGTGCTTGCCAGACAAGGGATGTTTGCGCGGATTTCTGCTGCTGTCACTGCCTCACGATCAGTCCCGAACGTCGTACCACGGCCTGGAGGGTCATAAAACAGAAATGGTGTGAGTGGACAAAAATGACCTCTTATAAAAAAAAACATTCACCAAAATACAATCTTACCCTCCAGTTTTCACAAACTTGCATGCATATCGTAAAACATGAGTGACCGATAAAATTAAAACATATTTTCCCATGGTCCATAAAACTCATGTTCACCAAATCAGTTCATGTTATGCAACATCAAATCCCGGCTCTCAGGCCAAAACATGTGAAAACATAATCACCTGGCCACAAGGACCAAAAACCCGTACTCAATACCAGTACAACATCACAATCAATACCAATCAGCATTACTTACCAGTGCACAATAAATATATCAATCCAATCAATCCGCACTACTCACGAGTGCATAAAATATCACCAATCACATCTGCACTACTCACAAGTGCACAATCAATCAAACTGCACTACTCACAAGTGCTGCACTACGCGTAGGCCAATATCCAGTCACTCTCTCGGGAATAAACACCTCTGGGCTCAACCCCCTCGGGCTCAGTCACCTCTGGGCGAACACATCCCCAGGATCAGACACCTCCGAGTGGTACATCCAGGCTCAGTATCATCCGAGAAGCTGACTACCATAGGATCAACTCCCGATCCTACAATCACATCCCCCAAGCTCCGGTCGTCTGGGTAATCCCCCCAAGCACCGACCGTCTGGGAATATCACAATCACAATGAACACCATCCCGGGAATTACATCCCAAAACATTTCAATCAAATCTTGACTTCATACCAAGTCAAGGTCATTCTCAACTGGGTCTCAAGCCCAAAATACCTTTTACACATAAACCGTTAAAATCACATTTAAATCAATAGAATAATCCGGAAATCATCATTGACTCACCAACCAAGTCAAAACATCATTTTAGAAATCATTTAGACTCCGGGCCTAGCCCAAAACATCATTTGTACGTACCTCGTAAAACGTGCCCGAAAGGACTGATTAAAATAATCATAAAATCACAAAAATCATTAATTTCATCAAATTCACAAGTGACTCCAAAACCGAGTCAAAATCACTATTCACTTGGGTTATCATGCCCAACATATCATTATCACGCAAATCCATGCGTTGCAACCTCCGTTGCCATTTTCACATAAATCCACGAAATTGACCCTCGACTCATTCCCGAGTCACCACATCATCTTTCAATCCATGACTCAATAATCCGGGTCCAAACATTATTTTCAATCAATTTCAATCCCGGACTCATAAACCAATCCAAACATTATTTTTACCAAATTTCGTAATTTCTCGAAAATCGCCCAAAATAATAATATAATAATCATAAAACCGAGAAATTACCGGATTGAAACACAAATCATGCCCAAGCATATAAAATCATATAATAAGGCATTTAAATCATATATGCATGCATCACTGTTAGAAAACAAAGTCCACTCACACACACCGTCCAAAACGGTCCGTTTCCGAGCTGCACGTTTTTCCGTAAAATCTGGAAATCACAACTCCTGTCCAAAAATCATTATAGAGGGTTACTAACATCTCAAAATACATCATATAATTTCCCCCAATTTTTCCGGGATTTAAATACGTATTTTTAACGTAATACAAAACTTCGGATACGCGGAACATTAACGAAACAATATCCGATTTCCCCGAAACCAACGTCAAAATGTTCGTTACACTAAGAGGATCAAAAGTCATGTTGACCTCACCTTGAGACTAGGCCGGACGCGCCCTCACGCGCCGCCGTGAGTGGCTGCGCGTGAAATCCACGCGCCTGCTACAGTGTCACCGTCCCAACCCGTTTGTCTGGTAAACGGGTCGTTTAACCCGCGATCAGACCCGGTTTCAATCCTATCAATTCGACACTGAATTCATCAATTGAGCATTCAAACAGCTTCGAATTAAGTTCAATTTAAGATCTGTGGACACAATTACAATCGAACTTACCTCAACCCTCATGATCACAGTTGATCATTCGAAGAACACCCCGCACACTGTTCATCCTCAGAACTCCCTCAATTTCAATCGATTTCTCTCAATTGATGCAACGAGAAGCTTCAGTGGATTCAGGTAAACTCTTTCCCCATCTCAATTGCATCAATTCATAGCTCAAACGCCACGACTCAAACTCGATTCTTCGTCACTGTGCAACTATGGAGTTCAGTCAATTTCAATCAGTTTCTTCCAATTGATGGATCCAGAAGCATCGTGGGATCCTCAGGAACACAATCCCCACATCAATTACACCGTTTGATCGCTCCAAGATCACGACACAGCCTCGATTTCTCTCACTGTTACCAAACCCGTTCAGAGCCAAATGAGCCTCAATTCATCTCGTTTTTGATTTGAAACAACTCGTCTCAACCTCAGGAAGCTGAATGTGAGCTTCAATTTGATCCTCACGACCCCTCACTCGACATTTGAATTTCCCCCCAATTTTCTAAATTTTCGATTTTGATTTCATCCTCCCTCACTCTGTCCCGTGTGTTTCTCTCAATTAATACAATCTTCAAGTCTCACAATTCCCTCAATTCTGCCACAAGAAGGCAGCCAAGTCCCCCAGCTCACACACTCCATAGATGTAGTTCACGGTATAAGGAAATATGGAGGAAAAGGAAGAGAAAATGGAGGACAAGGATGATTAGGGATGATGATGATGTTGTAATGATGGTGTTGGGAGGGAAACATGGACCAGATTTCAGGGGATGGGTGACACTTGTCACTCATCCGAATGTGCACAGTCACCGGGTACTGTTCATATTAAAATATTATTTTAATCCCGGTTCGTTCGGTTAATCGAGCCCGATTCCGTGACCATAACTTCGTCGTCGAATCTCCGATTTCAGCATGCCGCCTGTCGTTGGATTCGTATCGACGAGACCTACGTAACGGTCCTTGGCCCTCGTCCATCGGACCTCCCGATCAAAAAGTCAACATTTGGCCCCTACTATGCCAAATTACCAAAATACCCCTCATCATCCGATCATCATAACTTTCACTACGAATGTCGGAATCGAACGTGCCACCTGTCTATGAACTCGTGACGTCCCGAACTACGTCACAGTCATCGGTCAAAGTCCGTTTGACCGCCCGAACTAAAAGTCAACATTTTGCCCACACTAGGGGCAAAACGGTCATTTTGCACGTTTCGTCCGATTTCACTCAACTAATCCCCGATTAGTCATTCTAAATCATAATTAATTAATATTCAATCCCGATATTCGGGACGGGTCATTACAATAATGGGAGGTCTTTATGTGATTTTTGTAAAAGACAAAATGATCAATATATATAATCCCTTCCCAAAAAATATATAATAATTCCTATATCAAGATTATAATTGAATTCAAATTTCATATATATATATATATATACATTCATTTGTAATACATTATGTTTAGAATCACATTCCGCTTTTATAAATTCTTTAGCTTTTATATTAATAGAATTTTTGACATCCCAGTTTATCAGTCTGTTTCACTTTTTTTTCTTCAGATTATTTAATTTTTAAAGGAAGGTAAAAGATTAATCATATAAAAAAAAGGCGGAGCCCGGCCTTTTTGGAAAATAAAAATAGTTTTGGCGAAATGATGATAGTGAGAATCAATCTTTCATGTATGTATCTTGACATACAGCATAAAATAAGTGTTTATTAGTTGTCATGGGGCATGCTTAATTATTATCACTTTTATATATGATCATTATGATGAACATATATATATATATATAATCCTCCTCGATCTAAATTTTTGTTTTATAATATTTTTCTAGGTATATCTTCTTGGTGGGTGATTTGTCACTACTCAATTACGTGGAACTACAAAACAAATATTAATATATGTTTAATTATATATACACGTGAAGCATGATACACTTGTTTTAATTAATACGAAGAAATACGCACTTAATTAACCCTCCAAATTGTCCAAAAAAAAAAATTAACCCTCCAATTTGTGATGCTTACACTTTGAAATCATTGCACGTACATTGAAAAAAATTTATATTTCTTTTAAGTACCATCTAGATTATCCTGTATTAATATGATGGATAATCGATCTAGTTATTAGAGTAAATTTGTGTATGTAACTCTAATATTGAACTCATTCTTTCAATCAATAAATTTATCTTCGTGATAAAAAACAAAAATCACTGATCCGAAATTTCAAAATTTAATACTTAAAAATTTATCTTAGAGATCCAAAGAACCATTAATTTTTTTTATACTCATCTATTCCATCATTAGCAAAATCAAAGTAAAATAGATCAAATAGAATATTCTTTACTAATATATAGTCTAAACATGTATCCAAGTTTTGACATCAATAATTTAAAACACCAAAAGATATTCCCGATCTTGTCCCCCACATTACTATTTCTTTTTTTTTTTCAGGGAGATTCATTTCAAGGCTGTAATAATGGCGCTGTGCACATTTTCTTGGAAGCCTCCGCGAAGTTGTATTCTTTACGCAAGCACGTTTTAAATAGTAAGGTAACAAAAGAAAGCTCGCTTTATGTAGGGTCAAATGCAGGCATGGTCAATCCTGATCGACGATCAATAGTGATTTATTTATTATATACAGTGATAATCGATCTTGAGGGAAATACTCTGAAGCTAAAACACATGGGTATGATTAATTAAATATGTATTATATATATGAATTATTCTCTTTATTTTTATTCTATTTTGATCCAATTATTTATGTCATGTGCGTAGGATTCTAATGAATTGCTATACTAGTCTTTTTGAGATTGTTAAGTAGGAGATGTAGTCCAAAATTGTTGTACTTATTCGTGTATTTATTCGAGTCCTTGTAGGATCGAAGCAAGATTTTAAGATATGTTAGTCTTTTCGAGATTTTACTTGATAGCAGTGATGAATATACAATGTTAAGTGGGAGGCCATGGTGGTTGTTGTACTAGTTTTTATGAGACTGTTAAGTGGAAAATTATCGGGCTGATTTCTATACTAATTTTCCTATTTAAAATTTTACTTGATACGAGTGAATTTAATGTTGCATGCAAGTATCTTTCACATTTGAGTCGAATTTATAATAATGGTTTTCTAATAAACAATCCTGAGAACAGAAGCCATGGCGATGAAGACTTGGCAATAAACAATCCTAAGTGGGGACTCATAAAACTCTTTTTGAAATGAAGAGGTCGATCAATGAAGACTTGGCAAGATCCCAGCCCTCCGATCAACAATAGCCCGCTACAATTATTTGCACGCGCACTTCTCTTATAGCCCTACCTCTCTCTCTATATATACACTACTTCTAAGGTGGCTCAAACCAAACCAAATACACATTTTCCAAACGATCATCGATCTACTAATAACTCTCCCATCAAATTTGGTTTGTGAAAAGCTTTGATTTTGATCCACCCAAGCTAGCCGGCCATGGCTTGTGACAAGGGTTTTTCTTGCAATTACATGTTGCTGGAGCCCAAGGACGTGGGCTTCTTTGATCTGATTCACATCTTGTTCTCCAACAACTTGGAGAGAAGGAGATTCGTGGACTCGTCGGAGGATACCGAGGACGATTTCGAGCGCCGGTGGCTCATATTTCTCTCCATTGTGGTGCAGAAGCTGCTGCAGTTTGTTTCTAGGCCATTGGCAGCCATTGGCTGGGCCATCGAAATGTGCTTGAACCTCTTCTCATGTAACCCAACCTCGCTTGGACTCATCCAGAATATTCTAAGAGGTATAACTAATTTGCTTCCTTCTCATGCAAGCAATTGTACTTTTTATCATTTTTAAATTCACAAACATTAAGCGCATATATATATATAGTGCTTAGGTAATTGATTACTTTTATAAGCAGCTGCCATGAGCGCTGCCGTTCACGGCCGCACCTCTAAATGGAAGTCGGTCCCAATGCCGGCCCCGGATTGCCTCCATGGGCAGCTCGGTTACTTTCCTATGGGGTCGTTTGTTAACCATTTCATTTTTTGTTTCCAATTTTCATGTATTTTTTGTGCACAAGACATATAGAAAGTAATGAAGAAGTACTAGTCTAAGTGATAAAGGAAATCGGTGATATAGAGAGGATGAAATAGAGAAGGAATAACGAAAAAATTCATATCCGTCTTCTATATCTCTTCCCTCATTTCTTATTTCCTCAAATTTTATCGAATGAGTATAATTAATAAGTAAAATTGAAACTGTACTAGTTATCAAACGGCCCTTAATATTCACAGGAGAGAAGAGAGAGACAAGGCATTTTTTTATTTTGATATGTTAGGAATTATTATTTATTTATTTTTGTTCTAAAGGTTGTATTTAATGTATTAGTTGGGTGTGTTTTAGATAATATATATATATATATATATATATATTTATATATCATAGCGTCTTCTTCCACTCTGGAAAATTTGGCAGGATCGACCAACAGTGGAGGGAGCCAGGGAGGGGGTGTCCAGTGGGGTCCTGGGTCACTTCTCATTTATATATATTGTGCAATTTATTATATATAATATTATACTATATTTTATTAAAATAAGCATGAAATTAATTATATTTTAAGAAAGTATTTTTTATTATCATTTTATTTTTATTAAACAGATCAATTTATTAATTATTGCATCGATCTCTAAGTTTTTTGTTTATAATTTCTCATTTTTTGTAAACAGTCATTAAAAATATGATATAATTTTTAGATTTTTATTTAATATGATGTTATTATGTATTGTTATTTTAAACCACTTGAATTATTTTACGACTTAAATACTTAAATTACATCAAAAGTTTAATATTTTGTCGTGGATCATTTCAGGAAAGGTGATAATACCAGAAAAATCGTCGAGGACGTTCTTGTCATTCATTGGAAACTTGGACAAGCGAATCGCTCTGGACAGAAACATAAAACCTGGAGATGGCAATTACAATGCAGCTCTTAGTATGATGGCCTCTAAAATTTCATATGAGAACACATTCTACATCCAAGCTATCGTCGAGGATCATTGGAAGGTATAAAAAAAAAATTAATTTACCAACTTATATTATCATCCTCAATGCTTCGATATTAATTTGAATTACGCTCGAAACTAATAGAACTTTTTTTTTTTGCCTACTTTTTGTAGATGGAATTCTTGGGCACTTTTGACTTCTGGAATGGTAAGAACTTCGTCAAATTGAGAAAATTAAAATTACTAAAGTTCATGTAAAAAGAGAAAATTACGTCATAAAAAAATTGTTATTTTTACTGTGATTGCTAAGTGTGGCAAATTCGTGGAATTATGATTTTACTTGTTTATTTTTTTTATAAAATTTAAGGGTATTGTTTAGGTTTAACGGTTAAGGATTTAATGTTTAAACAAAAAACAGGCATTTGATGCTGCGGGGTGTGCTGAAATTGATGAGTCAACGTAAAATTTTATAATGTTAGTTTATATAGTCAACTTATTAATTAATTTTATAATTAAATAAGAGAGATTGTGATATTTTTGAAAATTATATATGATGCCTTATTCACATAAAAGAAGAGTTCGTTACAATTTTAGGTGCTATTGTATTTTATTTGCATGAATATTTTTTGTTTCTTTGTATAAAATATGTAGTTTTAGGTGTATTTTTTAATCAATAAAATTCACTTAATATCATCGAAATTTAATAAAAAAAATTTACCCTAACTAAAATTTAGCACGTCTCATTTTTAATTCATGAGTTCATGCTTGATTAGTAAAAGTACGTATAAACGGGAGGTGAAAGAACTTATGGATTAGGGCCGGCCTAGTCCACAGGTTTTAAGAAGAGCCTACAACTTGTGGTTAAACTCTAAACGAGTAATGATTATATTATTACTTTCGTTATTGTTGAGATTTTAAATTTAAATAGGGTATTTTTTAGTTGTTTGTTGAAATATTTGTCATATAATGAATTGTCACTATTTTTTTTTAAAATTTTACCTGATTCTTTAGATGTAAATAAAAATATTATCAAACATCTCTATTCTCACTGAATATTATTATTTTTGTATGGCAGATTACCAAGAAAAAGCCACAACACAAGCCTGTATGTTTCGTGACAGAAGTGAAGGACATGACACTATTGTTGTGGCCTTTAGAGGAACTGAGCCCTTTGATGCCGATGCATGGTGCTCTGACTTTGACATCTCTTGGTATGAGCTCCAAGGGGTTGGAAGGCTCCATGGTGGCTTCATGAAAGCTCTAGGGTTACAAAAGAACTCTGGTTGGCCCGAGCCAAAGGAAATCAAACAAGATGACACACGCCCGGCTTTAGCTTACTATGCCATTAGAGACACGTTAATGAAACTTCTATCTGAAAATGAGAACGCAAAATTTGTAATTACTGGCCACAGTTTGGGTGGTGCACTGGCGATTCTGTTTCCGGCGATTTTAACATTCCACAAGGGAAAGGATTCAGATATGTTGCTGGAGAGATTGGAAGGAGTTTACACATTTGGGCAACCTAGGGTTGGAGACAAGGATTTTGGGCACTACATGGAAAGGCAATTGGTAGAGCATAATATTAGGTATTTTAGGTTTGTTTATGGGAATGACATGGTGCCAAGGTTGCCTTATGATGATAAAGCCCTAATGTTCAAGCATTTTGGGACTTGCCTCTATTATAACAGACAATATGAAGTTCAGGTAAATACTAATTTTTCTTATGTCGTTTCTTCTCAGACTTACATTGTTAGACAAATACTTCTGTTGTCAGATTGTAAATTTAGTCACACATTCAGAAGAATTAATAACATGGTTATTGGTTCTAATTTCCAATCTAACCCTATAAACATCTTATTGCAGGTTGTCCCAGAAGAGCCAAACAAGAATTATTTTTCCCCAACAAAGGCAATTCCCATGATGGTGAATGCTTTTGGTGAGCTACTAAGAAGTTTCACCATTCCAAAATGGAAGGGACCAGACTACAATGAAGGGCCATTGTTTAGAATGTTTAGGATAATGGGTTTGATAATGCCTGGGACATCAGCACATTGTCCCCAAGATTACGTCAATGCCACCAGATTGGGGTCCCCCCATGTCTTCCTCCTACACAAGCATCATTCTTTATGAAACCAAGATTGATTAATTAGGTTCAAATTTTGGGCATCCACACGCTGAAAAATGCCCACATCAAGTTCAAATTTCCCTTTAATTTGCTAAGAATATGTAACAATTTATGAGTTGGAATCTGTATTAATCAATACACATATCTTAAATCTTTCCACCCAAAATACATCAAGTTATTTCTTTAAATATCCAATCCTAATGTGAAGTACACTAACTTCCGATACAAGAAATAGAGTCGCACTATATTGATTTGCAAGGCGATTTTTTTGCTGGCCCTTGAACATTTACATATATAGTATTTGTTTGTTGGTAATGAAATTCCTAGCATATATCCTATCATTGTTAATTTTATTTTCATTAATGGTGTAGTACTATGTCTTATATTCAATACATGTAAGAAACTGAAATCGATATTTAATGTATCCCATTTTCTTTATATCAAATAATTGATATAAAATTCGTGGAAGTCGTACATAAACCTTATCCTTTAGGATTAAAATACAAAATCTTATCCTTTAAGATTAAAATACAAAGATGAAATCACCTCTTAACAATGTAAGACAAAACAGTAAGTTTGGATACTTAAAAAATCCGAATTCAGAAGCATAGGTATTTGGAAGGGAGGAGCATCATCCCAAATAATTGAACTGCAGATGATAGCAACTCTCCTAAATACGCAATGAATATTAAGTTTTAGAGTGATCTACTGCTACGATTCACTGAAATTAAGCCCATGGCTGCTTCAAAAGTTGCAAAACTTTCCTCCGTTCGTCCCTTGCTGCGCCACATATGATGGCTGATAGGCTCCATCGATGTCATGGTTGTGATCGTGAGGGAGAGACGAAGAGAATAGTGGTGGTGGTGACGGTTGGGTCGTTGTCGAGTGGCAACAATGCTAATGGCTTCCGCAACAAGCCTTTTGTTGGAGGGAGGACATAAGGAAAAGAGAGAGAAAGGAATGGGCCAATAGGGAGAGGAGAAAGAAAATCTCAATTTATGATCAACATACTAAGCCTGGTTGGCCGATCATCAACATACTATAAATGTGTGAACAAATTAATAGACAAATTAAATTTCTGATCGAAAGCAGATTTGGTGTAAAGGTAAGTAATAAAATGTCTGATCCCCGACTCCACAAAGTCGGTGACCCACGACCCGTCGACCCACCCATATATATAGCACTGGTAATGACTACGTACCCAGTATGTCGGACATGCTCGCCCCTGTTGACCTAATAACCAAAATTGATGTCAATTGATTACAATTTTTATTGAATTCACCTGTGTGATAGTTCAAAAAATTTAGGATAGAGATCGAACCATTGGTGCAAAATATTAGGCTTTATCCTCACTAGCAACATCAATGTGATTATTGAATTCATCTGTGTACGTAGTGTAAACGGTAGATTTGCAACTATGAGCTTTATATGCCACGTACGTGTTCGATTTCTTATGGAACTAGACTAAAGTTAAAGTGCATGGGAAACCATTTTGGTTGGTTACTGCACTAATCCTTCTGAGTTTTAACTCGTAAAAAAAAACACAAAATTACAATGAATTTTCCATATAGGTACCCATCAAAATTTCAGTACTAATCTTCTTCCTCTTGTGATCTAATTAAATGTTGGTTCCTAAGCAATCACTTATTGCATTTAGTGTGTGTATGCATCATAGTGCAAGCACCACTATGAGGTGGCACTCAAGATGACTGTGAGAATCTGTTACAACGGATTCGGGTTGCTTGAAGAGCAAGAAGGACAGATGTCTCCTTCTCACTGGTCAAGAGCTAGCCTATTTCCTATTGTTTGTCATCAAAATGACATCATCTTGTAACCGTTTTCTAGATGTAATCTAGGCTAGAATAATTGAATAGGGCGTGTGTGCTGAGTGTAATAAAAAAGAAAGAACAGAAAGAAAAATTTCAGAGAAATACAGGGAGAATTGCTAATAGGCAATTTATCAAACACTTTGTGTGCACACAAAGAAGGAAGTTCATTAGTACTTGAAATCAGAGAAGCCAATACTAAAGTGTTTGGAAATTTGAGCTGATGTTGTTCCGGGAAGGTGGTAAAACCAGCGAAGACATCAGCTACGTTCGATAGACACTATGAAATGAAGGTAAGTAGTATCGAGGGGTTCTTTTTCTTCATAAATTTTTGTTAGTGTGGGTGTTAGGAGCGATTGTTTGTGGGAGTTCTATCGGGAGCTCTATCAGTCCCCTTTCAATTGTTTTGTGCATTGGGAGGGTAGGCTGTTGCAGTAGTCTAAAGGCTAAGCTTCTTATGTATAACTAATTATGGTAGCTTAATTTTTGATCGACCTCTCTTGTTTGAGAAGAAAATTTTTAAATGACTAAAACATTTCGTTTATGCCTAGGTAATAAGAAAGCCATGCCCAGCCGTGACCAGCAGTTATTTTGTGCTGAAGCCAGAAGAAGTAGGGTTCTTTGACCTGATTCACATTTTGTTCTCCACCAAGTTTGATGAAGGAAGGATTTTAGAAAGCTCTAATAAAACTTGGTAGGATCAGGAATTGATTTTGGTAGGATCAGGAATTGATTTTGGTAGAATCAGGAACTGATGTACTTAGTATATTTGCTTAGATTTGGTTTAGGATTTTGATTCTACTTTGGATTGAAAGTTAGGTTTTGTTGTTCTGGTTGACGTAGGATTTGCTGCCTATATAAAACTTGGTTTAGTCTTATAATTTGTAAACCCTATTTGTTTCTAAAGTGCTTGCATCCATTACGAGTGCGCGTAGCTTCGTTTCTCACATTAGAGTCATTTTTAGATATGTATCTAAAATTCAAAATATTATTATTACGTAATTTTGTTATTCTGTCTATATTTACTGATTTTCATTATTATTATAGCTAAGAAGTAAGAAATATCAACTGTGTTGTTAATATACACTTCTTATAAGTTGCCACACAAGATAATTTATAAATCGGTATCGGATAAAGCTAGGAGAACCACCAAATTTATATTTTTTGTTCTATTTAATTTCTCTAATTTAGTGTAACAGTTCACTATCTTTAGCTAGGATGAATAAGATAAGGTTTGCTGCTGTATCCCAGCTGCGAAGGCTCCTCGAAATTTCGAGTACTCCTATTTAGCAAATGAATACATTTTTCTACATCAATGAACTATTCACACCGTACGTAACAAACAGTAGTTATAGGAATCAAAGAGTTCCATTAGCCTGACCGATCACGATCGCTCTCTATTGATCTCTATATATATAGTCTCAAACAAACATAACCCTTATATTAAAGCAATATACAATTATAATACAAGCTAATTACAAAGCCATGGCTAGCTGTGACAAGGCCTTTTCCGGCAGTTACTTTCTGCTGAAGCCAGAAGAAGTAGGGTTATTTGATCTGATTCACATTTTGTTCTCCACCAACTTTGACGAAGGAAGGATTGCAGATAGCTATAAATCGAAGGGCACCGCCGAAGATACCGGCGATGAGGATTACTCTAACTTCAGGCGCAGATGGCTTATATTTGTGTCCATTTTAGGCCAAAAGTTTCTGCAATTGGTGTCAAAGCCACTCGCATTTCTGGGGTTGGAGATCGAAATGATCTTGAACCTTTTGTCACACAACCGCAATGTTTTTGTGCTCATCTTCAATTTCATCCGAGGTTGGTTCAATTGCTTTGTAACTTTCCTTTTTAGTACTTGATGTGTAAGATGTTCAAAGACATTTCATCCTGAAATCTTATCATACAACAAAAAATAATATATCAAAACTTTATGAAAGAAAAGGCCTAAGAAAATTAACAAACGATTAAAATGGTTGGGAAATGAGTTTCCATTTTATTTTTCTTTCAACATTGCATGGTTCTTTGTATAAAAAAAAAAACATCAATTGCATCGTTCTTTATTAATTTGTACACTAATGGGTAAAATTTTATGAATAGAATTGCAGCTTTTGTCCATGAAAAACACACAATATTATAATGTACATAAATATTCATTTTATTACTGAGACATTTAATCTCAAAGACTGATAAAATATATTTAATTACAAGAAAAAAAATTAAATTAAGTCGCATAATAAGTCAATTATATTTCAAAGCAAAAAAAAAAAGCAGTCAGTTATATTTAATATCAAACTTAATACAAAAATAAATTATTTTTGTCATATATCGTGAAAATCGGCTCAAAACTGTAAAATATTCAAAAATTCAAGGAACCCTTCAATTAATTTGTAATAACGATTTTGAATTCAATTTTTATAAATGACCAAATTGATGCTCAATACATATAATTCATATTGATATATATATATATATATATATGAAGATAAACTTATATTTCTTTTCATATAATTTGATGTAAAAATAATAATGTATTAATTTAAGACTGTAAATGTGTGAACAAATTAGACAAATTAAATTGTTTCAGATTTGGGCCGGTTTGATGGTGAATAAAGAAATTTCCTATCCAGAGAGGTACTGAGGTAGAACCTAATTCAAAATCAGTGACCCACCACGACGACCCACGAGTACTCATGACTCATGACCCACCCATATATAGCACCGACAATGACTATTCTCATGTATCATTTTGTTCGGGCGTCGTAGCCCCCATTAACATAACTACAACCAAAACCCAATGTGAATTGATTATGAATTTTCTAATACATTATTAAATTCATCTTCGTATGTGTAAATAGAATTTAAAATTTAAGTGGGAAGCCATTTTAACGATTTATTGTATTAATCTATTGCGTTTAAATTTGATAAGGATAATTTGAAATATTTCTATTTTAAAACTGGTTTTCTCGTAAAGAAAAAACGGAATTACAATAAACTTTCCATAAATACCCACCGAAAACCAAAGGCAGACCATTTCAGGATGAGTTTGTAGCTTAATTAGATGGTGCTTTCAATTATAAATTATTTGTAATAACTTGTGTCTTTTTCTTCTTTTTCTTGTGGTCTAAAAGTGTATGGAAATTTGAGTTGATGTTGTTCAGGGAAGGTGGTAAAACCAGACAAAACATCAGCTACATTCATTTCATTCATAGGCAATATGGACAAGAGGGTGGAGTTGGACAGTAACATTACCTATGATGATCCCAATTACCATGCAGCTCTCTCTATGATGGCTTCCAAAGCATCATATGAAAACAAAGCCTACATTCAAACTATTGTCAATGATCAATGGAAGGTATATATATATATATATATATATATATATATATATATATATAATAATTTCCTACATGATGCACCGATATATATAGTTATATACGAGTTTGGTCATACGGTATGAGTTTGATATACGCGATATTAGGGATTATTATTATTGGATATCAATTGTTATATCGAACTCGATCGTATACTACTATAACGAGACATATATGATACTTACTTGTCTCAAAATTTGAAGTGTTGTTGCATCATAAATAATACTTTACGACTTATATGTACATCGTTACTACTCATGATTCAAATTTGTAGTATAATAATATAAGTATCAAAATCAAACACCTGGTCTTTAATTTTCTTTAGTTGAACACATCTTAAGCAGTGAATTTACATTTTTTATGCCAATTGATGATCATCTTATATGCAGATGGAGTTCTTAGGGTATTTCGACTTCTGGAATGGTACGAAATAACCTACCTTCTTTAAGTTGCATTCTTTAATTTCAAATTATTCAACTATATTAATTGTTAAAACAAAAATATATATTTGATTTTCTTTTCAAATTTTCCTTATACAGATTATCAAGAAAAGGCAACAACACAAGCCTTCTTGCTTCGTGACGACGAATTTTGCGACCGTGACACCATTGTTGTGGCCTTTAGAGGAACTGAACCCTTCGACGCAGATTCATGGTGCACCGATTTCGACATCTCATGGTACGAGCATTCACCCGAGGTCGGAAAAATCCACGTGGGATTCATGAAAGCTTTAGGGTTACAAAAAAACGCCGGTTGGCCTAAGGAACCCAAACAAAAAGATGATAAGCCAGCCGTGGCCTACTATGCCATTAGAGACATGTTAAAAAAACTCTTGACACAAAATGACCAAGCAAGGTACATTGTCACGGGCCACAGCTTGGGTGCGGCTCTAGCCATTCTGTTTCCAGCAGTTTTGGCACTGCATGGCGAGACATGGTTGCTGGATAGGCTGCAAGGGGTGTACACATTTGGGCAACCGCGCGTTGGCGACGAGAGATTCGGAGAGTTCATGAAGAAGACATTGAAAGATCATGGTGTGAGGTACTATAGATTCGTTTATGGTAATGATATGGTGGCTAGGTTGCCTTATGATGACACAGCCTTGATGTTCAAGCACTTTGGGACATGCCTTTACTATAATAGGCATTATGAAGTCAAGGTACGTAAGCAGTATATCGCGGGGTTCTTTTCTTCATAAATTTTTGTTAGTGTGTGCGTTTAGAGGGATTGTCGGAGTTCTATCGGGGTTCGATTAGTTCCCATGTTATTGCTTTGTGCATTAGTAGGGTAGGCTAATATGGTAGTCCTATATATGACTAAGCTCTTGTGTATAGTTAATTATATATAGTAGCTTAGTTCTTGATCGCCCTGATAGCTATTGTCGTAAAAAAGAAAATGAGGGTACGTACTTGTAAAAAAAAAAATATCTCAATATTTCGACGATTTAAAGCCTGAGGAAAGGATTTTTAAATGACTAAAAACATTTCGTTTATGCATAGGTTGTTGCAGAAGAACCAAATAAGAACTACTTCTCACCATGGGGGACAATTCCAATGATGATAAATGCTTTTTGTGAGTTGATTAGAAGTTTTACTATTGTATACAGTAACGGATCAGACTATACAGAAGGATATTTCTTGAGAATGTTTAGGATAATTGGCTTGGCGGCTCCCGGTGTTCCAGCTCACAGCACCCAAGATTATGTCAATGCCACTAGATTGGGGTCTCCGGATGTCTTCCTCCCTCTCGATGATGTGTCATATAAGATTGATTTTGAATTGAAATCTTAACTTTTTTCAAATATCTCGCTACGTCGAAATTAGTATATGTGATTGTGTAATAAACTGATGGATAATAATCACTTGTGTTTATACTCGATTGTGGTGCCAAAGGATTCAAACCATAAGTTTGAAATTGTTAATTATGGGTCATCTTTGAATTGAAACATACTGGGGTTGTTTAGTTTTTGCTTTAGTTAATTCTCATTGTATTCTTGAATGTTTTTTTTTTAACACATTTGGTGATTTTTGTATATGATTTTTAAAGAAGATAATATTTGCATCCATTTCAGAAATACCTTTTGGTTTAACTTTTTTAATTTATTGTTTTTATACACATATATATTATAATGGGAACTACTGAACCTATAAATAATCATTTATAGATGAATGATACAAAAAATTAACCAAATAAATATTTCGTAATTCGATCATATGTATAAATTAAATAGACGCGCGCGTGATTTACTATGAGGACCGTAATTACTACTAATATCGTTGATTATTTATTTGATACATATGAACCAAAATCGTGGAACAAGAACTTACCAAAAGCTGGAACACGAGCCATTACCCATTGGCTTGAAATTAAGTAGCTTTCCCAAAGCCTATTATTAATCTTTCGAAGTCATCTTCAAGCTAGACTTCTTTTACTCCTTTAATTGTCCCGTTATAGATTATTTATGTTCAATAAATAGTGGATGGAATTGGATTCTTTGTGTGCTTTCAAAGTTCATCACATTCTCTATCAAAATGCTCCATCCTCTCTAGCTTGCATGCATTATATGACTAAACGCAGGGACTTTCATTACATATATTCTCATTATAATACAAGCTAGCTAGGTAATAAGAAAGCCATGGCCAGCCGTGACAAGGCCTTTTCCAGCAGTGATTTTGTGCTGAAGCCAGAAGAAGTAGAGCTCTTTGATCTGATTCATGTTTTGTTCTCCACCAAGTTTGTCGAAGAAAGGTTTGCAGATAGGTCTAAGTCCAAGGCCACTGTCGACACGAAGTACTCCAACTTCAGGCGCAGATGGCTTATGTTCGTGTCCATTTTGGGCCAAAAATTTCTGTCGTTCGTGTTAAAGCCACTTGCATTTCTGGGGCCGAGGATTGAAATGTTCTTGAACCTTTTGTCACACAACCGCAATGTCTTTGTGCTCATCTTCAATTTCATCCGATGTTGGTTTTCTTTCCACTTTCATTTTTGGTAGTTGAAGTGTGTCCTATTACTACTGTTTCCATCTTACTAAGAACATCTTTGTAGACTAATATCATTAGCTATGGCTCGGACACGACGGGGACATGTTTAGGACACGCCGGGGTCATGGCTCGGATACAAGACCAGCCATAAGGGGTGGGGGACAAAGGAGCATAAGTCTTGGGCTCAAGAAAAATATAGGGTCCAAAACTAAAGGTACATTTTCTATATTTGCCCTAGATCTTTAAGTATTCATAATTAGAAGAAATTTGGAATTTTTTTCTTACTTTTTTTTTCTCTTTTTTTTTAAAAAAAAAAAATTAAAAAATGTGGGAGTTGAATTTTAAAGATGACTTACCTACCCTTTACAAATGTCTAAACTACCACTCGTAAATTTATATGAATAATCACATACTTTGATATATTTACAATACTTTACCTTAACATATTTTATGTAATAGTGATGTTTGGCTGCGCGCCTATATTTTGTCTTGTTAAAACTTTGTTCGGTAACAAAAACCTTGTGGGACAAAATAATTATGGTTTAAAAAAAAAAGAATGCAACGCGCGTGGATAGTAGTCACATTGAAAATCTAGCTAGGTAACAAAAATCAATGAGACAAAATAACGTTGGTCGTAGGACAAAAGAGTACACGATGGACATGTGACTATGCTTTATGATACTTAGTATGCTTTGGGATACTTCTCTTGGTATCGACTCCCCATGACAATTAAGAACTAGGTAGATCAATTAGTCTACGCAAACTAATACCATGAACATGTTTCTGGAATGTTGCATTGAGTGATGACTTGTTGTCTTCTATAATGAAATTGGTTCTCATGGCAAGACCATCCCCGAAATCATGCACCTCGATACTCATGAAAGGACCTGCTCCTGTTTGACACAAAAACCTAAAATCCCCAAAGTACCCTCAATCGAGTAATAAATACAAAAAAATAGTGTTAGACAATGAATAAACTCCACGTGTCAACCGTTAAATAAAAGTTCAGTAATTACGATTATACAGAGCACTAGATTAACGATAAAATAATAAGAACCCTACTCTTCTAAATGTGAATGCGCAGTCCAAAGTAATAAGCGTCGACCTCAATACAGTCCTTGTCACAAGATCAGCCTGGAGGGTACAAAACCCAAGAAAATTGTGAGTGGATAAAAATAAAAGCTTTTGGAAAACCCATTTCCGAAAAACATGTTTCCCCTCCGATTTATAAAAACAATGCATGCATAGGCAAATAAACAATGAATTTCAGGTATAAAAATTTCAAATATAAAACCACGGGACCCAATATAAATCATGTAAATCCTATAAAAACCCCTAGGCCACATTTCCCTGAAATCCCCATTTATAAGTATTTCGAAAAATCTCTAGACACAATAACCAATAATAGTCAAACCTCGAATCATGCTGGTCCCACCAGCTAATCCCTGTACAACGCATAGATAATGACAAAATTTGTGGAGTCCAACCCTGTCGGAACGCATGAAGTCTAACTGTAACGTCGTCTGAGTCCGAGTCTGGGAATATGTGTTAACACCCGACCATCCTCGGTCAAGACCTGACTCATCTAGCACGATATTGTCCGCTTTGGGCCTCATTGCCCTTACCCTCACGCTTTTGTTTTCGGGAGCTCACGGTGCAACTTCCCAGGGGGTCACCCATTATGGAATTGCACCAGCTTCAACTCGCTTAACTTTGGAGTTCCAACTGAACTCAAAGCCACTGAGCTCCAAAAAGGCTTCGTGCCAAATAGGTGTGTGCCTACATCTTTAAGGCATACCACTCCTCCTCGCAGGAATGTGGGATCGTTCATCGTTCCCTACAGAACACAGGTCTTACTATCCACCCATCTTAGGGCCCAGCGTCCTCGCTGGCACACTTCCCGGTTGGGATCTGGCTATGATACCATTCTATCAAGACCCGGTCCTCCTTGGTCAAGACCTGACTCATCTAACACGATATTATCCGCTTTGGGTCTCCTTACTCTTACCCTCACTTTTTTGTTTTCGGGAGCTCACGGTACAACTTCCCAGGGGGTCACCCATCATGGAATTGCACCAGCTTCAACTCGCTTAACTTTGGAGTTCCAACTGAACTCAAAGTCACTGAGCTCCCAAAATGTAACGCCCCGAAAATCCAAATTATGTAAAAATTATAAAATAATATGTAAAATGACGTTTTTACCTCTGAAAAGAGAGTGGCTAAAGTTGACTTTTTATGTAAGATATTTTTTCATAACTTTGAGAGGACCGTTGTGTAGATCTCGAGACGCTGAATCCGTAGACATGTGGCATGTCGAAAACGGAGCTCGGATGTGAAAGTTACAGATCTACGAAGTCCATGGGCAAAACGGTAATTTGCCGAGCGAAGGGCAAAACGGTCTTTTAACAAACGAAGCTGACTCATGCTACCAGCCAATAACACATGTCACCTTGTCCCCCACCTTTGCACCTGATTTCATGGATGAAATTATGGATTAGGGACATTAATCCCTTAATTAGGGAAAAACATCTCTTTTGTCCATTCCTTGACCGTGTTAAACATTGGATTGCTTCAGTTGTGAGAATGAGAGATTAAGAGGACTGAATTAGAGAGAAAAGAACACGAGGAACAGAGAGGTACCTGCCATTACAGAATTCGAAAATTTGAAAAATTATGGTGAGAATTCGAATTCAAAATTGTGAGCTTTGAGAATCAAAATTGAGGCTTGATTAAGCTTCCTGAGATCATTTCGAACCAATCCACAACAAAAACGAAGAGAATTGGTGCTGTATTGAGCAAGAACAGAAACTCCACTCCTCTCACAAAATCGAGCTTGGGTTCGAATAGCTGGAGGTAAGAAATTATGAAATTGATTATGTAAAAATGTTCATTTCACTCTCAAGATGCTCTCTGTGTAAATTCATTTGGAAAACAAGGACGAATTGAATGAGCCCGATAACGAAACCCGTTTGAAAGTTCATCGTGGGATATGAGGTTTTCGGTTGTAATTGAAGCAATTAAATTCACAGAACCTAAATTAAGATGGTTTAGATGAAATCAGGTTAAAGAGTGGAAGAAATCGAGGTCGAATTGAGGGAGATTGTGTCGGGTCTGATCGCGAGTTCACGGCCTATTTATCAGGCATTCAGGTGAAAGATACGGTACTGTAGTAGTACTGTGCACATTGCGTGGCTTTCACGATCAGCCGCTTGCGGCGGCACGTGAGGGCGCGTGGCTTGGTTTATGAGGATGGGTCCAACATACTTTTTGATGGTCTCGACGTTACGAGCCTATTGGCGTTGGTTTCGGGTCAATCGGATATGGATTCGGAGCAGTTTCGAGTACCCGAAGCGTATAGTTTATGTTTAAATAATATTATAAAATTTCGACGATTAGGGAATTCATATGTGGGACTATACGATAGTCTAGTAACCTTAAATTACTTTGTTTGACAGGCCGGAATATTCCCAGGACGTCGGAAGATAGCGAACAGCTTGAGGCTGAACAATCTGGGCGGTGTGTGTGAGTGGACTTTGTTTTCTAACTGTGATGCATGCATATATGATTTAAATGCTTTATTATATGATTTGATATGCTTTGGCATGATTGATGTTTCAATCCAGTGATTTCTCGATTTTCTAGATTATTATATTATTTTTGGCACGATTTTCGAGAAAATGTGAAATTGATGTTTTGGGCGTAGGCTAGGGATTGAAAATGATGTTTTGACTCGGGTTATGAGTCAGGGATTGAAAATGATATTTGACTCGGGTTATGAGTCAATGATTGGTTTCATGGATTTATATGAAAATGGCAACTGAAGTTGCGATCACATGGATTTGCGTGAAAATGATATTTTGGGCTTGAGACCCAATTGGATAGTGATTTTGACTCAGATTTGGAGTCACATGTGAATATGATGATTTTGATTTATAAAGTGAATTCTGGACACTTTTTTATGATGGAATTGTGGAACTTGTTTTGTGAAAACTATGTTTCGGGCATAGGCCCTATTGAAATGTTTTTTATTTGATTTGAGACATAAATGTTTTTCAAATGAGATTACTGGATTTGGTGACTGTTCCACATGTATCATCCTCTGTGATTTGATAGTCTATTCTAGACGTCGTAGATCCTGGAGTAGTCACGATCCACTGCCTGGAGATGAGTAGCTCCGAGGGAGGCTCAATCTTAGGAGTGTGAGATTATGATGATATTTTCCAGACGTCGTAGATCCTGGAGTTGATATCACCCCAGACGTCATTGATCCTGGGGGATGTACTCGGACGTGAGACACCGAGTTTGCACGCGTTGCATTGATATCGTGACGGTTACTTGGATATTGGGATTGGATATTGGGATTGGATATTAAGGATTGGTGATATTTGTGATTTATTGATAATTGTGTCCAAATACTTTATAACATGAACTGATTTGATGAACGTGAATTTTACGGACCATATTGATTTCACCTCATTACTCGTGATTTATGATATGCATGCATGTTTGCGAAACTGGAGGGTTAGAGTGTGTTTTGGTAAACGTATTTATAAAACTTTGTTTTGTCCACTTACACCTTTGATGTTTTATTTACCCTCCAGGCCAGTGCACAGGTACAGGGGCTAGAAACGAGGCAAAAGAATAAGTAGACCGTTTGCGCACTCATACACTCTACAGAGTAGGATTTTGATCCCTATCTGTAACAGTACCTATGCTCTGTAATGTCGTTGACTAGTTGAACTTGTGATGTCAACGGTCCTGTAAAACTTAACTATCCCTTGTCTGACAATATTTGGCGTTTGTTGTGTGGTATATGTATATATATGTTTGGTTACTTTTGGTACTTTAGAGTTATTCTCAGACGGGAGCAGGATCCATCACGACTATCGAGGGATAATCGGGATGGGTCTTTTCACAAAAGGCCTTGTGCCAGATAGGTGTGTGCCTACACCTTTAAGGCACACCACCATTCCCTTCCCAGACCATTCTCCCTCGCAGAAATGTGGGATCGTTCACCGTTTCCTTCAAAACACGGGTCCTACAATCCACCTCTCTTATGCCAGGGGTACGTTGGTGAGCGTGTTGGTAGTCGGCTTAGTTCCGATACCATTGGATTAGTCGAGGACGTGAACTGGACATTGGATACTGTGCATTGGGTCATAGTATTTCTAGTGGGTCCAGTTACACACAGATCGAGTGTTTGTTGGTATACGTATTGTAACGACCCGTCCCGAATATCGGGATTGAATATTAATTAATTATGATTTAGAATGACTAATTGGGGATTAGTTGAGTGAAATCGGACGAATTGTGCAAAATGACCGTTTTGCCCCTAGCGTGGGAAAAATGTTGACTTTTAGTTCGGGCGGTCAAACGGACTTTGACCGATGACTGTGACGTAGTTCGGGACGTCACGAGTTCATAGACAGGTGGCAGGTTCAATTCCGACGATCAGGGAAAAGTTATGACGTTCGGAAGTTCGAGGGCATTTTCGTAATTTGGACGAAAAGGGGGAAAATGTTGACTTTTTGTTTGACAACTAATTTTCATGCTTCGAGAACCGTTAGGTAGGTCTCGATGCCCTGAGTACAACAACAGGCGGCACGTCGAAAACGGAGTTCGGATATGAACGTTACGGGTCACGGAAGCCCAGGGGCAAAATGGTAATTTGTCGAACGAGGGGCAAAATGGTCTTTTAACCTTGATCAGACCATGACACCTGTCCTTTTGTCTTATTCTTGCCCCAGAAAACATGGAATCGGGTCTTAAGGGAAACATAATCATAGGGACATTAACCCCTAAATTATGGTTTGTCTTAATCATTATCAATCAACAAATTAACCAATGATAACTCCAATTGACTCAGCCTCATTGTGTATTTGTGTAATTGAGAAACCGAATTGAGAGAAAAGGGACTCGAGAGACTGAGAGGTGACGGGAGTACTGAGTTCGAAAATTCAGAAATTTGGGGGAAATTCGAATTCGCATTTGTGGGCTAGGAGAAGGGAAATTGAGGATTACATTGAGCTTCTGGGATCAAAACGAAGCTCCATGCAACAAAAACGAAGAGGAATCATGTCGAATTGGGGAAAAACAGAAGCTTCCATGGCTGCTGAAAATCGAGCTTGAGTTCTACCAGTTAGAGGTAAGGAATTCTCGAATTGATCTTGCAAAAATGTTTCTTACACTCTCACGATGCTAACCGTGTGAATTAATTGGAAAATCAGGGGGACGAAATCGAGAAACCCGAATAGGAGACCCGTCGAAGTTCGATCGTGAGTCGTGAAGTTTTAGACCTTAATTGAGGTAATTGAACTTACAGAACTTAAATGGAGTTTGATTAGATGGGATCAGTTGAAAGAATGGATCGATTTGAGGTCAAATTGACTGAGATTGAGTCGGGTTCTATCGTGGGTATTTCAACCCGTTTATTAGACAATCGGGTGAGAACGAAGCACTGTAGCAGTACTGTACTACGCGCGCGGCTTTCACGCGCATCCGCTTGCGGCGGCGCGTGAGGGCGCGTGGAGGGGA
Source organism: Prinsepia uniflora (assembly GCA_032719365.1). Classification (NCBI taxonomy): domain Eukaryota; kingdom Viridiplantae; phylum Streptophyta; class Magnoliopsida; order Rosales; family Rosaceae; genus Prinsepia; species Prinsepia uniflora. The sequence continues at coordinate 2,781,383 of CM064875.1, read as the reverse complement.
TTCCAGCAAAGTGGTCAACATGAAACTTGATGTTCTCGATGATACGAACTTATCCGCGTTGGTTTCGGGTCAATCGGATATGGTTTCAGAGTAGTTCCGAGTACCCGACACATTTAATTTATATTTAAATAATATTATAAAATTTCCGACAATTGGAGGATTCTGATATGAGGACCATATGATAGTCTAGTAACCTTAAATCACTTTGTTTAACAGGCTGGAATATTCCCGGGAGGTCGGAAGAAAACGAACAGCTCGAGGCTGAGCAATCCGGACGGTGTGTGTGAGTGGACTTTGTTTTCTAACCGTGATGCATGCATATATGATTTAAATGCCTTATTATATGATTTTATATGCTTTGGCATGATTGATGTTTCAATCCGGTGATTTCTTGATTTTAAGGATTATTATATTATTATATTTGGCACAATTTTCGAGAAATTATGAATTTGGTTAAAAATGATGTTTGGACTCAGGTTATGAGTCCGGTGTTGAATTTGATTGAAAATAATGTTTGGACTCGGATTATGAGTCATAGATTGAAAAATGATGTTGTGACTCGGGAATGAGTCAATGGTCAATTTCGTGGATTTACGTGAAAATGGCAACGGAGGTTGCAACGCATGGATTTACGTGATAATGTTATTTTGGGCGTGAGAACCCAAGTGAATAGTGATTTTGACTCGGATTTGGAGTCACTTGTGAATTTGATGAAATTAATGATTTCTTGTGATTTTATGATTATTTTAATCAGTCTTTCGGGCACGTTTTACGAGGAACGTGCAAATGATGTTTTGGGCTAGGCCCGGAGTTTAAATGATTTCTAAAATGATATTTGGACTTAGTTGGTAAGTCAATGATGATTTCTGGATTAGTTTATTGTTTTAAAAAGTGATTTTAAAGGTTTATGTGTAAATGGTATTTTGGGCTTTGAGACCCAGTCGGGAATGATCTTGACTTTGTATGAAGTCAAGATTTGATTGAAATATTTTGGGATGTAATTCCCGAGATGGTTTCCATTGTGATTGTGATATTCCCAGATGATTGTGATATTCCCAGACGGTCGGAGCTTGGGGGGATTACCCAGACGACCGGAGCTTGGGGGATATGATTGTAGGATCGGGGGTTGATCCTATGGTAGTCAGCTTCTCGAATGAGACTGAGCCTAGATGTACCACTCGGATGGGTCTGAGCCTGGGGATGTGTTCGCCCAGAGGTGACTGAGCCCGAGGGGGTTGAGCCCAGAGGTGTCTGTTCCCGAGAGAGTGGCTGGATATTGGCCTGCGCTTAGTGCCGCACTTGTGAGTAGTGCAGTTGATGGTTTGATTGTGCACTTGTGAGTAGTGCAGATGTGATTTGATTGATATATTTATTGTGCACTTGTGACTAGTGCTGATTGATGTTGTTTGTGATGACGTACTGGTATTGAGTACGAGTTTTTGGTCTTTGTGGCCAGGTGATTATGTTTTCACATGTTTTGGCCTGAGAGCCGGGATTTGATGTTTTATAACATGAACTGATTTGGTGAACATGAGTTTTACGGACCATGGGTAAATATGTTTTGATTTTATCGGTCCACTTTTCATACTTGAATGATTTCATACTATTACTCATGTTTTACGATATGCATGCAAGTTTGTGAAAACTGGAGGGTAAGAATGTATTTTGGAAAATTTTTTTATAAGAGGTCATTTTTGTCCACTCACACCTTTTCTGTTTTGTGACCCTCCAGGCCGTGGTACGACGTTCGGGACTGATCGTGAGGCAGTGGCAGCAGCAGAAATCAGCGCAAACATCTCTTGTCTGGCAAGCACTGAAGGGTAGTTTCGGACCTTTAGTTGACTTGTCAGACGAGAGCAGGACCGGACACGGTTTTTGACGTCCACTTGGGACGGGTCCTATCACGTATACTCAGGTTGAGTAAATTGGTGGTCAGAGTAACCACAAGCGAGTATAATGGCAGTTTTCGACTGGCGACTGTCAAGTGGTGATAGATTGTCGAATGTGTCAGTGTGGATTGATGAGTGAGGTCTGGTGACTCCCAGTGGGAGCAGACGTTAGGATAGATTGGTAATTAAAGAAGGAACCGTTGAGTTGTTCGTGCCAACGAAATAGTAGATCTGACAAGTGGTTAGCTCATAGGATACTCAGGCTGCTCTAATACTGACAAGTGGTGTCAGTTCGGAACGTGATGTCTTGCGACGTGGTCGAGTGTAGTTGATGCGACGTGAGTGTTGGTGGAACGTTTGGGTACGAATAAGTTTTGTGTTGACTAGTGGGTGTACGAGTGTACACGTGTCGTGAGATCAAATTATTTCCACGAGGTGGATGTGGATTCAAGATAGATGGAATTTCGAGGACGAAATTAATTAAGGGGGGAAGGTTGTAACGACCCGTCCTAAATTTCAGGATTAGATTAGTGACTAATCATGATTAGTGAGGTTAATCGATGATTAGTTGAGCGAAATTGAACAAATGATGCAAAATGACCGTTTTGCCCTTGGTCGTGGGCAAACGTTGACTTTTCGTTTAGACGGTCAAATGGACTTTGGCCAATGACTGTGACATAGTTCGGGACGTCACGAGTTCATAGACAGGTGGCATGTTCCATTCCGACGTTCGAGGGAAAAGTTATGACGTTCGGAAGTTAAGGGGCATTTTGGTAAATTTGGTTAAAAGGGCGAATAGTTGACTTTTGGACCGGGAGGTCCGATGGCTAAAAGACGAGGATCGTTACGTAGATCGGGACGATACGAATCCATAGGAAGGCGGCACATTGAAATTGGACTTCGAACGGGAAAGTTATGGGTCACGGAAATTCGATTTCACTATGCAAGTATATCGAGGCATTGATGAGGTGGCTTTATTCTGATTGGGCAGATATTTTAAGTGGAACCCATGGATGAGTGACAAGAGTCACTCATTCCATTGGCCCAAACACCTAATTTGTGGATCTAGTTAATTAAATATTATTATCATTATTATTTTATAATTAAACCTCTCCCACCACTCAATCCTAACCATCCATTTCAACTAAACTCTCATCCTCCCCGTTTATCTAATTTCCCTCTCATCAGATATCTTTCATCCTCTCTATTTTCCCACAAAGCCACCTCACACCATCACCACCTTATCTACATCTCTACGACCGTGTGAGGGGTTGTGAGTGACTGAGAGTGTACCTGAGGGGGCTGAGGACGACGGTGAGACGGTGGTGGACACGGCGGAGGGAACCCGCGAGGTAAGCTTATGTTTCAAAAATCCAAGGTTTAGTTTTAGATTGTGTTGACCCTTTTGATGGACGGGGCTGTGACCTAGGGACCTAGACGAGTTGAATGGGACCAAAACCAAGGCTGGAGGTGGGCGGAGACGACGGTGGTGATCAGTTGCAGGTGGCGGTTCAACCATGGATCTTTAAGGTACAATTTCGACCCGTTCTTCATGGTTTTAAGGGCTGGATCGTTTGGGTTTGTTGTTAGGAACATATAGGAATTAAAAAGGAAGGAAAATGACTGAAAATAAGGGAGGAATATGGCTAAATCGGGACCGCCGGTTCGGTTGGACCGAATCAGGTTGAACCGGTCTGAACCGTTGGCTGAAGGTTGAAGACAATGCTACAATGTCGGCGCGTGGGCTCACGGGCAGGAGGCTTCAGTACGCACATGGAGGCGCGTGAGGGACATTTTGGGGATGTCTTCAACATGTGAAATCTTCTATTCGATGTAACGAACATTTTGAGACTGGTTTCGTGTCGATCGGACACCGTCTCGATAATGTTTGGGACATCGGAAGGTTTAGGTTTGAGATTTAAAATAGTTAAAAATTCAGGAAAATTACGGGGCTTCAATGAGAGGTTAATAAGGTAGTTAGTAACCCTCTAGATTGATTTGGACAGGTTTGGGAGTCCCAGTAAAGACGATTTACCCGGTGAGGCTTACGGCACGCAAACTGAGGCGGCAGCTTAGGACGGCTGTGAATGGACCTTGATTTCTAAACTGTGATACATGCATAAATGTTTTATATGGATTATGAAAGTGATTCTATGATGTTGATTTTGATATTGGTGAATTATATGATTTCACGCATTTCGAGGCGATTAATCGAGGTTTTCGGTTTTGCATTGATTTTCCGTACTTATAGTTTTGGAAATGATTTCATGAAATGGTTTTGGATTTGAAAAGGTAAACTCGGGTTCGAGACCCGTTTGTTTTGGAAACCCTCGGACTCGAAGTCCTTTTAGTGACGTTCTCGGGCCAGAGGCCCAATTGAATCTTAAATCGATTTCGGACTTGCAAATATAGAATCGGGCACGAGACCCATTTGATTTACGAATTCCTGAACTTGAGGTCCATTTGATTTAACGAGGCATCGGGCCGGAGGTCCATTTGGTTTACGTATCGGGCCAGAGGCCCAATTGGTTTACGATTCAAGCTCGGAGCCCAGTTGACTTACGTATCGGGCACGAGGCCCATTTAGTTTACGAAATCGGGCACGAGGCCCAGTTAGTTTACGATTCGGGTCTGAGGCCTAGTTTGTATGTGGATTCGGGCTTAGGGCCTAGTTATGTTTTAAGGTTGTGATGTAACGACCCGTCCCAAATTCTTAGATTAGATTAGTGACTAATCACGATTAGTAATGTAACAACCCGTCCCGAGAACCGGGATTAGTAGAGTGCTTAGGTGTGATTAGTGAGGATAATCAGTGGTTAGGTGGTTCCGCAAGGTCCGGGAGCCTAAAATGACGATGTTGCCCCTGGTCCGGGCAAAAATGTTGACTTTTATTCTGGTGGTCAATTGGGTATTGGTCAGTGACCAGGATGTAGTTTAGGATGTCACGAATCCGTAGGCAGGTGGCACGCCCGATTCCGACATCCGAGGAGGAAGTTGTGATGTTCGGAAGGTTGAGGGCATAACCGTAATTTGGGTAAATTAGGGGGAATCGTTGACTTTTTGTACGAATGGGTTTTGGTAGGTTGACCTAGTATGGTTAGATAGCTTGCGACGTCCTGAGTTCGATGACAGGCGGCACGTATTCATCGGACTTATGAGGTGAGAGTTACTGGTCTAGGACGTTTTGACAAAACCGTAAAAAATGAGTTGAAAATGAGGGTATTTTAGTCTTTTTGGCTTCTGGGGATCTGTGCAGAGAGAGAAGGAATGGAGGGTTTGTGATTGAACCAGGTGGGAGAAGGGTTGAGTGGATGGTGACACATGGCAGGGGGCTAGAGGATTCTGGGAGAATCCTGTGTAGTCACGGTCCTAATTAATCGGGTGCATCCGTGTTTGTTCGTGTGTTCGAAGAACAGAAAACAGAGAGTGAGAAGAGTGAGAGCAATCGAGCGATTCTGTGCCAGGGGGAGTGAGGAGTGAGTTGAGAGAGAAACAGGGAGGTAAAAGGAGGCTGCTGGTCGTGATTTGGGGGTGCAATCGTGCACGGCGGCACGGCGGTGGTGCTGCGAAGATTTGGATAAAACAGAGAGATGGTGAGGCAGAGATGGTGGTTGTGCCGTGAGGTGGCTCAATTCAAGTTAAGAGGAGGCTGGGACAAGTACAGAGGACTTGCTGGACACCGTGGTACACGGCTGAGCTCACGACGGCGACAGGAGGACAGGTAAATCCTCACCCCCGTTTATTTGCTCTGTTGTGTCGTTTGGGTTTAGAAGCTAAGTTGTGGACCTAGGGCGAGAGTCGAGGGAAGTGGAGGTTAGAGTGAGACTCAGGGAGGTCCCAAGAGTCAATTGGTGTGGAGTCGTGGCGGAGGAGTACACGGCGGAGGTCAGCATAACGGGAGTACCAGTATGCTCTGTTTCGGCCGTGAACTTCAAACCCAAAGTCGTCGAGTTTGGGGCTGAGTCGACGGTATAGGAGGGTTGGTCTAGGTTCAGTAAGGTCCTAGGGGTTGTCTGGTGTCGCCACCGTGAAGGACGGTGACCGGAGCAGATGGATCGTGAAATAGGGGTTTGAGGGCCGTCTGGTTCGAGCTTCAGTCGTGAAGCTGGGAATCGAATCGAACCAAGAGGAGTTGAGGAGTGGATTCGTGGTGTCTGGACGAAGCTGTGGGTGAAAGAAGGGAAGGAAATGGTGGCCAGACGGTGGAGGATGCTTCTCGCCGGTTCAATCCACGGCGGCCGGTTCAGCACAGTGAGGTCGAGGTTGATGGTGCTACTGTAGCTGGCGCGTGAGGGCCACGCGCAGCCACTTTGGGCGGCGCGTGGGGGCGCGTGCGGCGGCGGTTGGGAAAATGGTCAACATGGTTTTTGGTCTAGGAGTTGTGGTGAGTTCAATGAAGTTGGTTTCGAGTCAATCGGACGTCGTTTGAGTTTAGTTCCGCGAAGGTGAAGGTTTAGGGTCCCGGGTTATTACGTTTAGGATTCGGGGAAGTTTGAGGAAATTTAGGTGAACCTTCATAGACGTGTTAGTGACGTAATTTGACGGTGATTGACAGGATCGAGATTTCCCGAGGAAGCCGAGGAAGCCGAGGAACGTGCTGGACGTTCGGGACGCGAGTAGGGCTCAGTACTGTGAGTGGACCCTTTCCTTAAACTCGAGCATGCATACCTGTTTTCTATAATTGTTTTATGGTTTTAATCATTATTCTATGTTTATCGAATATGTTTTGATTGATTTTACATGATTGCACGCCTTTCGAGGAAGTTCGGTTTTAGCACGTTTTACGAGGAAGTGGTTTTCATTGATTCTAAAGAGCTTATTGAACATGATATTGATGATTAAAGGTTTTCGGTTTTAAAATTGGTTTTCGGGAAACGAGATTGGTTTGGAAGTTGGAAAGTGGATTCCGGATTTGGGTTCGAAATGACGGTTCTGGATGCCGGAAGGGTATCAGACCAGTGATTTCGAATTCGGGTTTGGATTTCAATTAATAAATGGTTTTCAATGATTTTGGGATTGGATTTGCTGGATCTGGATATTGGGTTTAAAGACCCGGATATATGTTACGGGGGACCGGCCGGATTGAGTTTAAAGACTCGGATATATTGATTTCCCCCGTAGGCCTTGAGTTTAAAGACTCGGGAGTTTAAAGACTCGGATATGATTAAGGCCTGGATTGAGTTTAAAGACTCGGGAGTTTAAAGACTCGGATAGGTCCAGCAGGTTTGATCGAGAAATGATGTTTTACTATCAGTGGTTTATGATACGGTTTCTGATACTCCTGCTATGATTCCTATAACTGTTTTATAGTGTTTCTGTTTCTTATGATGTTTTATGAGAATTGAGTTATAACTGTGTTAATAACTGTTGGTTATGCATGTGATTTTCAAATCGGAGGGTTAAACTCGGTTTTTCTGATAAATGATTTAGAACTTTTCTTTTATTATGGTCCACTCACACTTTTGTTTTAACTTGCCCTCCAGGCTGTGGAGCGAGCGCGGGGGTCTTGACGTCGAGGCAAGTGTCCGAGGCATAGAAGTGACGTGAGGGATCCCAGACGAGTTTAAAGTCTTCCATGTGCATGTAATTTATCAGTTTTTATTTTCCTTGTATGTTCGTACTCCGCTCTGTAAACGATAAACTTGAGACATGGTGTAGATTTACTCCTGCGTCTGACTGGGTTTGAGTGAGTTTTACTTAAGTGTTGTGTCGGGGAGTCAGACGGGAGCGGGATTTACCTCGGGTTTCGGGTGAAACCAGGGGTGGGTCCTGACAAGTAAGGTTAATCCGTGATTAGTTGGGCGAAATCGTGACGAACGATGCAAAATGACCGTTTTGCCCTTGGTCGTGGGCAAAATGTTGACTTTTCATCTGGCGGTCAAATGGAATTTGACCGATGATCTGACGTAGTTCGTGACGTCACGAGTTCATAGACAGGTGGCACGTTCAATTCCGACGTTCGAGGAGGAAGTTATGACGTTCAGAAGTTTAAGGGCATTTTGGTAATTTTAGTTAAAAGGAGCAAATAGTTGACTTTTGGACCGGGATGTCCGATGGCTTGAGGGCTGAGGACCATTACGTAGATTGGGATGATACGAATCCATAGACAGGCGGCACGTCGAATTCGGACGTTAGACGGCGAAGGTACGGTTCACGGAAGTTCAAGTGCACTATTGCACGAATTACGAAACAAGTTACACGTTGGACTCTAGTGGGGCCCAGATATTTATGGAGGCCCAATGTATGAGTGACAAGTGTCACCCATCCATTGCACAGCCCACACATATTCATGCACCTTCCCCGTGCATCGATCATTTTCTTTTCCCCCTAAACAACCAAACCCGATCTCATTTTGAGCTAAACCAATCCAACCCTCTTCCATTTGATCAACTGTGAGGACTAGGGAGTGAGGGAGGACAAGAGGATGTGGTGGCCGGCCTAGGACGGCGCCACCTGTGGGCGGTGGAGCCACGAGCCCGAGAGGGTGCTCGGTAAGGCCCAATCCTTCCCATTTTTCAATTTAAGCATTATGGTTGCTTTTGGGTGCCTAGGAAGTGATTGTTAGGTTGCTAAGGACTTAATATGAAGATTTTTAATGGGGTTGGACGGTTGTGAAGCCATGGGTGCAGTTTTGGAAACTTTGAACCGTATGGTTCAAAATGGAACCATGAATTTTTGGGCGGTTTTAGGTTGGTTTGATGATTGGAAATGATATGGAATGGAAGAAATATAAATTATAGGATTAATTAGGGTTGAAATCGGACCAAAAATAGGGGAGGAAAACCACTGAACCGGGTCACCGCCGGTTCAACACACATGTGACATGAACAGTAAAAACGATTCAGTCCAAGGTTAGGGATGATAAATAGTGATCTGAGCCTTCTTGGGGCGCCTGAGGGAACGTGAACAGTAATTTTGGGGAAGTGTTCAACATGAGAAATCTTCTATTCGATGTAACGAACATTTTGGGACTGGTCTCGTGTCAATCGGACATTATTTCGATAGGTTTTCGGGATGTCCAGAAGGTTTGTTCGGGTCGGGATTAAAAAATAGTTAAAAATACCGAAAAAATTAAGGGGGCTTTACTAGGAGGTTAATTAAGTAGTTAGTAACATTCTATTACAATTTGTTACAGGTTTGGGAGTCCCAGTGACGATGATTTTCCCGATGACGCTTACGGCACGCAAATCGACGCAGCATCATAGGACGGTCTGTGAGTGGGACCTTGATTTCTAACTGTGATGCATGCATAAATGTTTTATATGGATTATGAATATGATTCTATGATGTTGATTTGAATGATTGTGAATTATATGGTTTCACGCTTTACGAGGTGATTTACGTGCTTGCACGTAAATCGAGGTTTTCCGGTTTTTACTCTGATTTTCCATTCTTATGGTTTTGGAAATGGTTTAATGAAATGATTTTAGATTTGAAAAGGTAAACTCGGGTTCGAGACCCCTTTGTTCGGAAACCCTCGGACCTCGATGTCCCTTTTTGTTACGTTCTCGGGCCGGAGGCCCAATTGGTTCTTAAATTGATTCCGAATTTTGGAAATATGGAATCGAGCACGAGACCCATTTTGATTTACGGAATCAGGCACAAGGCCCAGTTGGTTTACGATTCAGACTGGAGGTCTAGTTTGTATGTGGATTCGGGCCTAGGGCCTAGGGCCCAGTTATGTGTTATAATGGTGATTTCGGGTCAGGGACCCTAAAAAATGGTTTTTACGAGTCATGATGGTTTATGGGAACCGGCATGAACCCTTGAAATGGGATTTACGTGTCATGAAGGTTTATGGGAACCGACATGAAACCCTTGAGAAGGATTTTATGGATCATGGCGGCTTATATGGGGGCCCGGGCATGAATTCTGGAAATGTTTAAAGAATGATTTCAAAAGGTTTTCATATTCCATCCTTTATACATGATTGTCTCCTCCGGGGAGGGTCGTTGGCCTGGGTGGACCCCGGAGTAAGTCACGGAGCACTGACTGAGTGGAGTCGCCCCCCAGTTGGGTTCCTTACTCTTAAGATGGGCATGGTTCGTTACCTCCAGGGAGGGTCATTGATCTACGGACATTGACCTGGGTGGACCCTGGAGAGACTTGGGTTTGAGACCCCGGTTAGCACGTGTAACAACCCGTACCTTCGGGAAGGGTATAAATGTAATTTTTGTAAAGTTTTGTATAAAAGGACGATTTTACCCTTGTGAATAGTGCGTCAAAAGTTGACTTTTAGATTTACCGGTTGGATGAGTGTTGACCCTTGACCGTGACGTAGTTTAGGACGTCACGAGTCCGTAGACAGGTGGCAGGTTCGATTCGGACAATCGGAGAAAAAATTATGACGTTCGGAAGATTGAGGGCATTACCGTAAGTTTGACTATTTGAGGAAAATGTTGACTTTTTGGTGGACTTGTGATTTTCTCGTAGACCGAGGACCGTTGGATAGGTCTCGACGTCCTGAGTACAACGACAAGCGGCACGCTGTCATCGGACGTCAGATGAAATAGTTACGGGTCTGGAAAATGTGAGGGCAAAAAGGTAATTTTAACACTAGGGACATTTTTGACAGGACCCGTCCTAACTGGACGTCAAAAAACCGTACCCGGTCCTGCTCCCGTGTCAACTGAAAGTCCAAAACAACCCTTCAGCACCTGCCAGACAAGGGAATTTTGCGCCTGTGCCCACACATACCTCCACCTCTGGAATAGCCTCGATCAACGCGCCACGACCTGAAGAGTTGATAAAACAGAAAAGGTGTGAGTGGACAAAAATGACCTCTTATAAAAACATTTATCAAAATATATTATTACCCTCCAGTTTTCACAAACTTGCATGCATATCATAAAACATGAACAATAGTGTGAACAGTGGACCGATAAAATCAAAACATATTTTCCCATGGTCCATAAAACTCATGTTCACTAAAACAGTTCATGTTATAAAACATCAAATCCCGGCTCTCAGGCCAAAACATGTGAAAACATAATCATTGGCCATTAAGACCAAAAACCCGTACTCAATACCAGTACGTAATCACAAACAACATGTTTCCATAAATCATTTTAACCGCTAAACCACGGTTTCCTCAAAATCATTTTTCATAATCCACGGGACTTATTTCCATATCCTGTTGCTTAGAGTCACGTTTATCCCTGCAACGCGTGCATATCAATAGGCTCAAGGACCGCTCAAAATCCGAGCATCTCGCTGCTGTGAACACATCACCAGTCAGCAATCCGTCGCTGTGAAAACCTCACCAGCCGACGATCCGGATCTCGTGAACACATCACTTACCGATCCATATAATTCAGCACATCTGATCTGAGTCAAGCCTCCCCTGGGCTGCAAGACAAAGATCGTGCTACGTGACCTCTTCGGGGGTAAACACTTCCCTCCCGAAGGCGAGCGTTATCCCCAGGGTGCACTCCGGGGAAAAACATATTTTCTCCCGAAAGCCCTAATTATCCGCAACATATCATTATCACAAAAACCAGTGAAAAACAGTTGCATTAAAAACCAAATCATTTACAATACAGGGTCTCAGCCCCAAGTCCCGATTTACTTTATAAATCCGAAAATCATCAATATCATCATGTCATCACATGGAATACAAATCCAATCAAAAACACAATTCCATTGGGTTTCAAGCCCAAAATATCAATTTTACGTTGATCCGTGCAACCGTAAACCCGAGTTGCCACGATCACGTAAATCCATGAAATCAATCACTGACTCATAATCCGAGTCCACATATCATTTTCAATTTCCTGACTCATAACCCGAGTCAAAACATCATTTTCAATCCGGGCCTAGCCCAAAACATCATTTGCACGTTCCTCGTAAAACGTGCCCGAAAGACTGATTAAAATAATCACAAAATCACGAGAATACCAAAAATCATCAAATTCATCAAATTCACATGTAACTCCAAATCCGAGTCAAAATCATTATTTACTTGGGTTCTCACGCCCACAATATCATTTTTAACCAATTTCATGATTTCTCAAAAATCGTGCCAAAATATAATAATATAATAATCATAAAACCGAGAAAATTGAGAAATCACCGAATCAAAGCATCAATCATGTCAAATCATAGAAAATCATATAAATAAGCATTTTAAACCATATATGCATGCATCACAGTTAGAAAACCAAAAGTCCACTCACACACACCGTTCAAAACGGTCCGTTTCTGAGCTGCACGTTTTTCCGTAAAATCTGAAAATCGCAACTCCTGCCCAAAATCATTATAGAGGGTTACTAACATCTCAAATTACAACATATAATTTTCCCCAATTTTTCTGGGATTTAAATACGTATTTTTAACGTAAAACAAAACTTCGGATACGCGGAACATTACCGAAACAATATCCGATTCCCTCGAAACCAACGTTAAAATGTTCGTTACACTGAGAGGATCAAAAGTCATGTTGACCTCACCTTGAGACTAGGCCGGACGCGCCCTCACGCGCCGCCGTGAGTGGTTGCGCGTGAAATCCACGCGCCTGCTACAGTGTCACCAGCCTAACCCGTTTGTCTGTAAAACGGGCCATTTAACCCGCGAGGCAACCCGGTTAATTTCCTATCAATTCGACACCCAATTCAACAATTGAACATTCAATTAGTTTCGGTTTAAGTTCAATTAGAGTTCTGTAACATTGATTACACAAGACCTTACCTACAATCCCACGATTCGATGATGAACACCAAGAACACCCGTCAATTGTTCATCCTTCGAACCCCATCAATTTCGATCGATATCCTTAAATTGATTCAACCAGAAGCTTCCATCGACTCAGTTAAACATTTCCCCCAGCTCAATTGCATCAATCCATTGCTCAAACTCCACGACTCAAACTCGATAGCCGTCACTGTGCAACCATGGAAGTCTGCCAATCACAACCGTTTTCTTTCAATTGATCCTTCCAGAAGCATCGTGGGATCCTCAGGAACATAATCCCCAGCTCAATTTCATCCATCGAAGCCTCCAATTCCTCGACTCAATCTCGAATTTCCTCCTTTGTCACCAAGTGTGTTCAGAGCCAAAACGTTGCCAATTCTTCATGTTTTTGATGTGGATCGACTCGTACTGATCTCAGGAAGCTAACTCGAGCTTCAATTCCACTCCTCACGGCTCAATTCGCAACAATTGAATTTTCCCCCCAAAATTTCTAAAATCCGAAACCCAGAATTCATCACACTCACAACCCCGCGTGTTTCCCTTGTTATTCCAGTCATTCAATCTCTCATTTTTCTCTCAAGAACGGCAGAGAAAGGGAGCCAATTCTCCCAGTTCAATCCCCCCCCCCCCCCCCAAATTGTGCACGGTTTGAAGAAAATTCAAAGAAAATAAAGGAAAATGGTGGAGAACATGATGATTAGGGGTGATGATGGTGTTGGGAGGGAAACATGGAGCTGGAAACAAGGGATGGGTGACACTTGTCACTCATCCGGATGTGCACAGTCACCGGGTACTGTTCATATTAATATATTATTTTAATCCCGGTTCATTCGGTTAATCGAGCCCGATTTCGTGACCATAACTTCGTCGTCGAATCTCCGATTTCGGCATGCCGCCTATCGTTGGATTCGTATCGACGAGACCTACGTAATGGTCCTTGGCCCTCGTCCATCGGACCTCCCGATAAAAAAGTCAACATTTGGCCCCTAACATGCCAAATTACCAAAATACCCCTCAACTTCCGAACATCATAACTTCCTCTACGAATGTCGGAATCGAACGTGCCACCTGTCTATGAACTCGTGACGTCCCGAACTACGTCACAGTCATCGGTCAAAGTCCGTTTGACTGCCCGAAGTAAAAGTCAACATTTTGCCCACGCTAGGGGCAAAACGATCATTTTGCACGGTTCGTCCGATTTCACTCAACTAATTCCCCGATTAGTCATTCTAATTCATAATTAATTAATATTCAATCCCGGTATTCGGGACGGGTCATTACAATTTTAGTCTTTTTCCCCTCAGCCCAATCAGGTCAGAGCAAGTGGCATTTGTGGATTGGGATATTTTCTTTGGATCCATAGGGATTGGACACGTGGTAAGGGCTGGATGGTTCTAGGAAGGTCTAAGGTGTGCACGACCACATTTTGTTCAAGGCTTAACCGTGTGCTTGGCTTGGGAGAACAGAAAACGGAGAGGAAGAGTTTGTGCGTGTTCGATTAATTCAGTGTGAGGGTGAGTGGGTTGTGAATTGAGAGAGTGACAGAGAGACAAGAGTGAGCTGTTGATCGTGTTTTGAAGTGAAATCGTGCACGGAGACACGACGGTGGACGGCTGGAATTTCTGGGAAAAACAGAGAGACGGTGGACTGTGGCGGTGGTTGTGCCGTGTGGTGGCTCAAACCAAGACAATAGGAGGCTCAGGAGCTTGCAGGGGACTTAACGAGCACCGTGGCACACGGCGGTGCAGACGGCGGTGGACGGTTCGAAGGTAAGCATCGAATCCCCTGTTTTTCCCGTGATTTTGTTTTCAAAAGTCGTGGCTTTAGGGTTAGAGTCGAGAGATTTGGAGGTTAGGGTGAGACTCTTGGAGGTCCCAGGAGTCGTTTGAATGTGGTGTCGTGCCGGGGGAGGACCTGGGTAGCCGGCGGCCAAAACAGGGCTCACAGGCCGTCTGTTTCGAAGACGAAGTCGAGGGGTTTTAGGCCTTGATTCTTCGATGTTAGGACGGGGTTAGATTGCTAAGGACTGGACGAGGCTATTGGGATTGGATTGGACTGAAATGGTGGAGGAATTACAGAGAACCGGTCACGCCGGTTGAACCGGGTGACTCGAGGAAGAAGAAACACTGTAGCGGGCGCGTTAGGCCCACGCACAGCCACTTTGGGCGGCGCGTGGAGGCGCGTGGGGGAGGATTTCGGCCAACCTTCCAACATGGTTTTGGTTCTAAATGTCCTAAGGAATCCATTGGTGTGATTTTCGGATTAATCGGACGATGTTATGAGATAGTTCGACAATCCGGACGGTTTAGAGTCTAGGGTTAAAATATGAATAAATTCCCGAAAAATTGGGGAAATTAGGGTTAGTATCCTTGATGTATTTGTGACCCTATTTGGTGCATATTGACAGGACGGGAGACGCCTGAGACGGTCGAGGAGCGCACGGAGCGCGATTGACTCGTGCAGATTCGTGAGTGGACTCTTTCTTTCTTTACGAGCATGCCTAACTGTTTTATTGATGTTTTATGATATTAAATATGTTTTTATGCTTCTTGATGATGATTATATGTGGTTGATATGTTTGCACGTTTTCAAGGCATTTTCGGATTTTCGCACGTTTTTCGAGAAAAAGCTGGATTTCAGATTTTGATGTCATACTTAGGGATTTCCATATATACTTGTTTTCTGATGATGATAAATGGATTATGAAACATGATTTTGATAATCGCGGGTTTTGGTTTAAAAAGTGAAATTCCGGATTTGGGTTTGGAATGACGGTTCTGGATGCCAGAAGGGCATCAGACCAGTGATTTCGGATTCGGGTTTGGAGATGGATTTTAGAATTGGTTTTGGATTGGATTTGCTGGATCTGGATATTGGGTTTAAAGACCCGGATTCTGATTGACGGGGGACGGGCCCGAATTGAGTTTAAAGACTCGGGAGTTTAAAGACTCGGATATTTATGATATTACCCCCGTAGGCCTAATGAGTTTAAAGACTCGTGAGTTTAAAGACTCGGATTACATTTGAGACCTGGTTTGAGTTTAAAGACTCGGATAGACCCAACAGGTTTGATCAGACGTGGTTTTAATATAGTGGTTTATGAAATACATTATATCGCTGATGTGTGGTTTCAGAATATTCGTTAGGCATGCATGTTTTCAAAACGGAGGGAACAAATATTGTTATTATTATTTTTCCTTAACTCTGATTTGGTGATAAACTATTTTTGAAACTTTTATTTATTTTAGTCCACTCACACTTTTTGGTTTTAAAATTTTCCCTCCAGGTCGTGGTGATAGTGCTGGGGTGAACGTTGAGGCAGGGATCGAGGCATAGAGCTTACGACATTCTTCCCTTGCGAGACTAGCATAGTAGGATTTTGTGCCCATTTTGTAGAACTATGCTCTGACTTACAGTTGTATTATATTTACTCCTTCGTCTGATAATTATGCTTATAGTAGTGTTGAGGTTATTTTGGTACTTTGGGTGTGATTGTCAGACGGGAGCAGGGTTCGTCCCGGGTATCGAGGCGATATTTGGGACGGGTCCTGACAGCACACGCGTAGCTTTATTTTACCGTGACAGGTTCTTGGATATGAAATATAATGGATAAACATGATTTCAAGTGGATTGGGGAATTATGTTTTATGATGATAAATGGATTTGGGCTGAGATCCCACATATGTTTATGATGTTTATGGTTTTCTGTAAATGGTTTTGGGCAGGAGCCCATATGACTTGTATTTATGGAATTTGGGACTGAGACCCTAATGATGGTTGTTTAAACATATGTGTTTGGATAAATGGTTTAACTATGCATGCATGCATGCTTTTTAGTGAAGGGTATAAAAGTCCTTTATGAAATATGTTTTATAAACTTATTACTTTTTGTCTACTCACAGTCTTTCTGTTTTTAATGCCCTTCAAGTTGACATCGGATGTGGACTGTAGCAGAGACCGAGATATCACATGCCTCCTTCGGATCCTGACGTACTCTGATAGCCCGGGAGGGCAAAGGTTGGAAATATCCCTTGTCTGACACTTCGTGTCAGACGGGAGCAGGGTCATCCCGCATTAATTCCGGGGGGATTGGGATGGGTCTTGTCATGTGATTTCGGGTTAGGGACCCATAAATGGATTTACGGTTTATGGGAATTGGCATGAAACGTTGAAAGGATTTATGGTTCATGACGGTTTATGGGAACCAGAATGGACCCTTAAAAGGTTTTTATGGTTCATGACGGCTTATGGGGGCCGGACATGAATCCTTGAAAGGTTTAAAGAATGATTTCAAAAGGTTTTTCGTATATCATCCTTTATATATGATTGTCTCCTCCGGGAAGGGTCGTTGGCATGGGTGGACCCCAGAGTAGTCACGGAACACTGACTGAGTGGAGTCGCTCCCCAGTTGGGTTCCTTACTCTCAGAAAGGCTATGGTTCGTAACCTCCAGGTAGGGTCATTGATCTACGAACATTGACCTGGGTGGACCCTAGAGAGACTTGGGTTTGAGATCCCGGGTAGCACGCGCGTAGCTCTGGATTACCGTGACAGGTTTGGTGATATGAAATATATGGATGTACATGATTTCAAATGGTTTGGGAAATTATGTTTTATGATGATAAATTGATTTGGGCTGAGATTCCATATATGTTTACTATGTTATGGTTTTCTGTGAATGGTTTTGGGCAGGAGCCCATATGGATATGGTTGTTTAAACATATGTGATTGGATAAATGGTTTTACTATGCATGCATGCTTTTTAGTGAAGGTTATAAATGTCTTTATAAAATGTATTTACGAACTTATTACTTTTGTCCACTCACAATCTTTCTGTTTTTACCCTTCAGGTTGAATACGGTGCAGACTGTAGCAGAGACCGGGACATCACATGCCTCCTTCGGATCCTGGCGTACTCTGGAAGCCTTCGGGCTAAAGGTTTTAATTTTTCATGGTCTGACACTCTGTGTCAGACGGGATCAGAGGCGTTCTTCGTTAATCCCGGGGGGATTGAGGACGGGTCCTGACAATATGCGGAGTCTAACTCCGGAATAGAGATCTAATCACATGAAGATGACTACACTGGGAATTTTTTTTTTGCAAAAATGCAGTTTAAATTGCTTTGAAATACTCACAAAAGCCCAAAATTCGTAGAAAAAATATGTGTCCAGTATGAGTCAATTCCATAATAAATGCTCTAAATTCGTAAAATCATCAAAACCATTTAGAATCATTTATTCAGACCAATTAAAAGGATCTGAATAGGTTTAATAGGGTTGATAGCAAAAAAGGGGTTTGACGGAGTGAGTTCTTCTATTAAAAAGTCTAGCGACTCTAAACAAATGAAGGTATCGTGTGGTGATTACAGAGTGTGTAGCGGTGACTGCAGAAAACATGCTTTTCCTTGGAAAGAAAGGTCTGATGACTCTGGCTGTGGACAACTGATGTATCTCCTCATTATTGATGCGATAAATGGGGGTGGACGGTGGTGACTAGTGAAGGGGAGAATCTCCGTAAGAAAAAAAAGAGAGGAAAAACTTGCCCTTTCAAGACGACTTGAATTTCGAATTACTAACAATGGGCTCCACCTCACTAATAATATAAATAACAATATAACAATATGTTTTATAATTTATTGTTTTAAAAAGATCGGTGCAAAAAACCATCATATTATTAGAAAGGTTATAACCTAAATCTGGGTTTTTAACCCGATTTCCAACTGATCTAGAACGAACCAAGTTGGGTTCCCAACCATCAAGAATCTTGACTATATATCGGTGGGTCGGGATCGATATGGAAATGGCCATTCCAAATTCAAGTGGGTCATCAGGTGTTAAAGATAGGGTTGGCGATGAGTCGTGTCATGTCAGGTTTATCTTGTGTCATGAACTCTATTTTATTCAAATATGTCCAACCCGAACCCGACCCATTTAATAATCGTGTAAAGAATGTCCAACTTGAACCCTACCTGTTAATGACCAAGGTAACTTGTGTATCCAGCATAACTCATTTAATAAACATGTCATATTGAAAATCCAATTAACTTATAACTCGTTTGACCCATCTGATCCATTTAATCTATTTAAATTATAAGATTTACTAGATATTTAGGTTAATATATGAGTTAATAATGATACATTTATTAAACGAGTTAATATATAGGTCAATATACGGGTTAATATGTTAACGTGAAATCTACTCATTTATTAAATGATTAATTGGTTATTATACAGATAAATAAGTTGGCTTAAAATTCACTCGTTTATTAAATGTACTATAACTCAAAATTTTAATCTCACAAATTAATGCATAAATCTCGTACAAGTCGTATAAAAAATTTTCACTCGAGCCGACACGTCGAGCCCGTCAAAACGGACATGTCCCATCAAAACGCATATTACTTTCACAGGAAAAAAGTATTTAGCAGGGTGGGATCCACCCTGGACAAATGGGGTTCGACTGAAGCAAGACCACACTGGTGCGGTGGTGCGCCCACACACAGGATCCCTGCTCTATATCCACACGAAAACCAATAGAAAGACAAGGACCGGAGATCAAACTTGGCCCAACTGTACTGTTTGCCCAAAATTCCGAGCCGAGCGAGAAAAGAGAGAACGCGCGCGGGACGAGAGAGCCGAGAGAGGGAAAGGGAGGAGAGCCGAGAGGGTGGTCGGGTCTTAGGGTTTTGAAAATCCCAGAGATTGGTTGATTTGCACAAGGTTAGTGAGCGAGTAAATTCAACGAATTTCATATACCCGATTTTTGTTTCGTCTTATTTATCCCAATTTTGATTGAGCTGCAACCAAGAAATTTTAATTGTTTTGAAAAGAAAATGGCGAAACTGGTGAGTTTGATTTGGTATATGTCGCTTGTGTGTGAGAAAGAGGTGTGCTTATCCTGTGCAGGGAGCGAGTGTGAGAGATTTATTAGAGAGAGAGTGCTTAAAAGAACAAAAGCTTTCTCTTTTTTCAATTTTAGGGTTCCTCCGCCTTCTCCAATTATCAAATGGACCGCAAGCTCGTGGTTAGTTTTTCTTGTCTGCATTTATGTTAAATTTTGCATTTTTATTAATGGGTTGTATGAATTTGGTGGCTTTATTGGAATTGTTTGCTCCTTAATTGTAATTCAGGTTTTGGGCATTCCGTGGGATATTGATACGGAAGGCTTGCGAGAATATATGACCAAATTTGGCGAATTGGAGGATTGTATTGTCATGAAGGTTAGTCAATTGCCAAACCCAATTTATCTCTCTAATTGCTGTTTTTATTTGGAGCATTTGGTTATGTGTGCTCTTCTTTCTCTTTTGTTTTACTACCACAAATATTTTGATCAATCAATTTTATCTCTGCTTGGCTTGGACGTTCTTTATACTCTTGTAGTTGATTCTGGTGATATTTTTCCATATGATATTGGTCCAATTCATTACATTTTGCTTCTGGGTTGTCAACATTGTCACCGGAATGTGACATACAGCAGTTTTTCTGGCCCAAATTTCATGCTTGATGTTATTTCTCTTTGAACATGATTCATTATATTAGGGCTGCTATTTCCTCTCTCTTTATTTAGTTCCTAGTTTTCCAATGAAACTGTTTTTGGTTTCTTTTTGTGGCAATTTGCTTGATATGTTCGAGTGTTAGGCATTGGTTGAAATTCTGATTCATCATATAGAATTAGGCTTAATAATGCCATGGAAGACTTTAAGTTCTGTTCCAATTTTTTTTTCTATTATCATTTGTACTAGAAGTTAAGATATAGGCTTCCTGTTCTATCTATTTTTTGTATTATTTACTTTATTTCAGAACCTTACAAGCATTTGTTTCCATGTCTTTTAGGACCGGTCAACTGGTAGGTCTCGCGGATTTGGATACGCAACATTTGCATCAGCTGAAGATGCCAAGGTGAGTTAGTTTAGCATTATGTAAGGAACCTGTTTGTATTCACTGAATGATATCACTGCTGTTGTGTATTATGGCATGATCAAGTTTTTTTACTATGAACAAAAAATGTGTTAAGATCCACAGTCAATATCAAATGTTTAATACTTGTCATCTTTTTGCCTACAGGCTGCAATGTCAAGTGAGCACTTTCTTGGCAATAGAATGCTGGAAGTTAAAATAGCTACCCCAAAGGTCTTATAAATTCATAATCAGCATTGCTTTTGTCCTATTGTCACTTCTGTTGTGCATGTCCAATTGTGCTTTCTGTAATAAGAAAACTACGCTTTTACCTACTGACGATTATTCATTGTTTTTTGTTTTCTTTCTGCAGGAAGAGATGAGAGCACCTGCAAGAAAAGTTACCAGAATATTTGTTGCAAGAATCCCACCATCTGTGACAGAAGCTACCTTCCGAAGGTACTTAAGTGTATTTTTTATGCTGCAATATGTTTGTATATGTTCTTGACTTCTTTTAACACTTCGTGGGCCTATAGCAACAGCCTGATGTTTTCTTTAACTGATTTTGCAGCCATTTTGAGAAATATGGCGATATAACTGATTTATACATGCCAAAGGTTCTCTATTAATCTCATTTTACAAATTACCTTATGTTGGATGTTTATCTGCATGGTTGTTTAGCTGTGTTGATGCTTCAATACTTATGTGGATAAGTTTATAAGGCGTGTGTATATATGCCTATACACGTACACAAACTAGCCAAAATATATCATGTTCGTGAATATTATGTTGGACTTAGCATCCTATGATTGTAATAACGTCTTCTTTCAGGATCAAAGCTCAAAAACGCACCGTGGAATTGGGTTTATAACATTTGAAAATGCAGGTCAGACCATCTCACATGTCTTTCTTATGGATTGCTTTTAGTATTATGCCTAATTGAAATTAACTTTTTCCCTTTGATTTTCTTCTCCTTGGTAACCCATTAGTTACTAATTTTCATTAACTTGAGCTTGCAATAGACACAGCTTCATATGTTATTGTGAGGGACAAACATATTGTGAGATAGGGGTAGGTAACTGAGAATTGTTTCATGGAAGGAGGAGATGCTATTATCTTCTTTTTATCAGCTTATACAGTGAAATTATTAAAAATGAATATGTTTACCGTTCCTTTTAACTCTGTATTATGTGCATTATTTATTATTTTCTCCAAAATAAGGATTGCAAATTGTACAAACTTTTTCTATTTTTATTATAAATAGGACATGGTATCATTAAGTAATTGTCTTATGTTACATAGATCAATAAGTTTGCAAATGCTTGTTCCTGGCTAGCATTAATTCAGCAGTCTTAAGCGCTGTGTATGCAATGAATTAGCTTCATCAGGATAGATAGAGAATCTTGAAGAAAATTATGCTTTTTGGTTGATATATTTTTTTTGAGCAAAATTATTGAAGAAAAAATGTTCTATATATTGCAGATTCTGTGGAAAATTTGATGGCTGATACTCATGAATTAGGCGGTTCCACTGTAGTTGTGGATCGAGCAACTCCTAAGGCAAGTTACTGGATGGAAACCTTTACTTTTTATTATTATGACTGTTTAGTACTAATTCCTTTTTTTGTTGTTGTTAAGAATTCTGTTTATAAATATTAGATGTCATTAAGGGTGTGTTTGGATGAAGGAAAATAACAAAGGATTTGGTAAAATGTCAGAATTTTGAAATTCCTATGCATCAATTCTCTTGTTTGGATACATAAAATTGGAATTTAGAAATTCCAAGAAATTAAAAACATGGAATTTGGCTACTCCAAATCCCCACTTTAAATTCCATATAAAGAGGTGCCATTTCTCAAATTTCATTTCTATAACTATAATTTATGTGTAAACGTTAACCTTTATGTTTAAATTTTATTCTTTTTTTATATTATCCAAACAAGAAACTTTACAATTTTGGAAAATCAATTTCCGTCAATTTAAATTCCATAATTTTAAATTTCAGGAAGATGACTTCAGACCGGTTGGCAGAACAGCGGCACAGGCACCGGGTGGATATGGTGCATATAATGCTTACATCTCAGCAGCAACTAGATATGCAGCACTTGGTGCCCCTACCTTGTATGATCAACCCGGGCCAGGGCCAGCTTTTGCAAGTAAGCACTATGGCAAACTACAAAAGCTTGCTACACCTAGCGAACAACACTTGTGCCATCAGTCATTTTTGTTGATCTTTCTGTATTGTTGGATCAGGAGGGGAACCTGCTAGAGGACTGAGCAAAAAGATTTTTGTTGGAAGGCTTCCTCAGGAAGCTGCTGCCGAAGATCTTCGACAGTATTTTGGTAGATTTGGCCGTATATTGGATGTCTATGTTCCAAGGGTATGACATTATATATTTACAATTAACCAACTGTTTTCATTAAATATTGGAAGCTGAAAATGTGTGTACTCAATTATGTAGGACCCCAAAAGAACTGGACATAGAGGGTTTGGTTTTGTAACTTTCGGGGAAGAAGGTGTTGCGGAACGTGTATCGCGAAGGTCTCATGAGATATGTGGTCAGCAGGTATTGAAAGTCGACCCTTATTTTTCCAGTAATGTTAGGTTTCATTTTTTATCTGCCACATCAAACTAAGTCTTTTGCTCGAAAAGGAGGGAAATATGTTGCTTACGTCAGTTTACGGGCAACCCAACAACATCAGCCTCATTGTTGTTTACCTGAAACCGCCGCGAGCCCTCTATTAAACATACTCTTAAAGTGAGACTTAATTTGTTTATCTGCAGGTTGCAATAGATACAGCCACACCTGTTGATGAACCTGGTACGAGTGGAAATTATATGATGAATAATGTAGAGCCGCCCTTTGGTGGCGGCTATGGTGGTCCTGTCCGGACCTATGGCAGGATGTATGGAAGTCTGGATTTTGATGATGTGAGTATATTTTAATTTCGAAGACCAAACATATTTTAAATTAGGCCTTCACTAAGATATTGCATGGTGAACTCTTGATTTTGCAGTGGGGTTATGGAATCGGCAGTGCTAGACCAGCAAGAGCAGCAGATTGGAGGTACAGGCCATACTAGAAATGTGTCTTTGGAAACTTGGCACTAGATCTTTCAAACGAAATGTCATGCAGGACTTTATTAAGTGAATCTATTTATAAGATTGAGGATCACATCCTTAGTTGACATCCTCAATACTGCTCTTAACAACTTGTGAACTTCTCTTAGTTTGTTTTGGTTTCGAATCCGGTTTTTAAACATATCCATATGTTATATCCAGTGAAATTATAGGTGGCTAGGAATGTCTGAATATGTAATATTATTATCCTTTGCTGGCAAGTTTGTGTAGAAACTGCTATGTTTATTAAGCCATTACGTGGATTCTTTATGCCTTTATTAAAAGCTTTATACTTTTTTTTTTATTCAGCTTCATTTGCTGACGAGCTCCCTTTTCTAATAAAGACAGATATTGGATAATTGGCAATCTTCTTTTCTAGTGTTGGGAGATCTCGTGGTATTTACTAAAGAAGGAAAAAGATGGAATATCCAATGGAGAAACAGATCGGTAGAGTCGATACTGACCTCCTCTGACCAATTTTTAATACAAAAATTAAAAATAAAAACCCTGGCTTTCAAATTCTCAAACCATGTGCAGAAAGAGCACTTGAAGTTCTACATACATTGCTCACTCTTCAAATAGGCAAATGGAACAAAACTGATTTGACATGGAGGAGTTTCCTCAGACTTCAAGTGGTCAGCAGCTGCAAAGAGTATTTCCATTGGGGAAGAAGACCGCAAAGATTTACGAAGCATTGCAGATGAAGCAACCTCTCAGGGAACCCAACCGGACATGTTTGCCGGACGGAAGACATTCGCCGGAAGGATTGGGTAGTTGGTGGCCATCATTACCCGGTATTGAGCTTCTCTTCTTGTGAGCTTTGATTTGTGCCTTTCTTAGCTCTTCCATGATCTTGTCCATCGTTGATGATCTCTTCTTTTCCAATTTCATCTGCAACACCAACCCTATAGTTACCAATGCAACCCTAATTTGCTCTCTTCCTTCTAATAATACAACATACTCAAGAAGCCAAGTTTGGTGATTTGATTGGATAACCCTATCGAATTCAATGGATCTTAAGGTAAAAATAAATGTGCTTTCATTCTAAGAGTGATTGGATGGGATTATAAATAGAAGAAAATTTACCTCTTTTAATCCTACAATTTTCAAGGGATTTGATTGGATAAATTTTCTTCCATGTCTAGTCCTCGTACAATGAAAACATATCAATTTTTATATTGAAATTCATGAGTTAATCATGTCATCACCAAACAAGACGTTTCTGCCACTAGTACTATGGTCTAGTAGAATTTTACTATTGTAAAGGGCGAGGTCAATAGCTAATAGAGAATCCTTATTCCCAACATAGTTTTACTAAAAAAACAAAAAACAAAAAAGCCAAAAAAACCTCAAGTTTTCTGAGTGCTGCTTCAGCTTTTGCCTTTTGCAAATTCTCCCAAGCAGTGATCTTGGCTTCCTCCCTCTGCCTCCTGCATACACAACATAAACAATGCATCATCAATGGACATTTTCCTCACAGTTTCATGATTGCTTCATCACAATATGTTAACAAATATATAAACCTTGAAATGTTCATATCATCTTCTTCAATGTTAAACGACGAAGCTAGAATTTCGATTGCATTTTTGTCGAAATCATAAACCTCCGGGGGTCCTTCCGTGGCGCTTCCGTGTCTTGTAATCTCCTTGGTGATAGAGGCTCCATTATCGACCTGCACTTCCCTGACTTCTAACTTGGAAAGATGGTCTCTTTGTTGCTCCATAATGGAGACAAGAGTTGGAGAAGATGGAGCAAATGATGACCTCCTTTTGGGAGGCGAGTGAAGGCAACCCTTCGAGCTTATTTGAGTCCCCATGTCTCGCTGTGAAACTGCCCGGTACATCGCCGATTCTTCTTCACACTTTGTGCTCTCAGGTTTCTCATCTGCATTAATGGAGTATTTTTCAGTTTCTTAAGTTTATAGTCTAAATTTACAATCTAACAACACGAGAACATATCAGATAGTCGGATATTTTCTCATCAAATATGCCGAAATTCTGTTCTTATTCCTAGAAACAAGTAACTCATGAACTAACGAATGATTATCTCTATATTCAACCATAAGGATTGAAGAACTTAATGTTAATTTCATGATCACGAAAGAAAAAGTAAACAGGGATGCCATTAAGTTCATGATCACGAAATTTTGTACTTTTTTTTTTGTCATTATGATTGTCTATATAAAGTGTGTATACTAACAAAAAAATATTTTGAAATGGAAGATGATTAGCGGTTTCCAAACCGTTTCAGTCGACAACACCCGAACAATATCTATATAAAGTGTCCTTCCTGATCTCAATTCCTGATCCAACAAGAACAATCATATGGAAAATAAGAAAGAAACATGGGTACTATTGGAGATTGACAAGAACTCACTTTGAAGTTCATCGAATTCAGGCACACTAGTTGATCTTCCAATGCCTCCACTGCCACTGTAGGGAAGAGAGACACTGTCAACCCCCAACACTCCGGTAGAAAACGGGGAACCAACTCCGAAATTCTTCAGACTGCCACCATCAAACACCACGTTCGCCGGCGAGCAATTCGAGTAGTACACATCCCCAGGAGCCACAATTGGACCACTCTTGGACTTAGGCCTCCTCTGCATCTGACCATGAGAATGCAAACTCCTGTTGCCCTCACCATACCCCAATACCGGACTACAAATCCACCTCTCAGCATCTTCCCATTTTGAAGGTAAAGTCCTCCCTCCAGGACTCACTCCCATCAAAGAACTTGTCTCATTGCTATGCTTCTGGCCGCTAGCAGCAGGCAGAGGCACGCGTTCCGAGCTCCAGCCCTTCTGAACGAGGCTTGGAGGCGCGCCGCCCAAATCATGGGAAAGAGGGCCTCTCTTCATGTTGCGAGGAAAACATGCTGGGGGAGGCCAAGTATGTTTTTAGTACTTTATGCATTGTGTTTTGAGTCACAGCTGTAGTTTTTGGCCTTTTGGCCTCTCTTTTTTTGGCGCCTTTTGTGTACTTGAAAATCCATTGGATTTTGAACCACTCAATTTTATTCAAGAAACTTGTTAGCTTCCAAAGTTGCAGATCAAATCAAGGAGTGACAGTGATGAAGTTGACAAAATTGTGAATTAATGGTTTTGAATGGTTTGTCCATATCAATGTGCCAATTTACAAGTTTCTATTAGCTCACTATTCCTTTGCTGAATGAGTGATTGATATCTAGGGATGGCAACAAAAACTGTGGATGCGGATATCCTACCCGATAAGCAAGGGTATGGAGCTTTAGAACAGGAATGAGTCGAGACTAGAATTCGGAATTTGAAAAATATGGTGGGCTAAATTTTAGTGTGAAGTTCTCAAAATCGAACGGCATGAGAGTTGATATAAGAAAGAAATAGGCAACACATACTTATTATATAAAAAAAAATAAATAATCATGCAATCTAGCACAATATAAGATTGTTTAAATTATACCGTACGAGCATTCAAGCACGATATTCGTCAATGCTATCAACAAACTCTCATTTTGCGTGGATAATATATTATACGATCTTCAATAAATTCATCTCTTTCTTATATAAGTATAGAAAAAATAAATGAGATGAGCTACATTACATAAATTAACATTACATAGGTTTTTTGTAAAGTCTTAAAATTCAGGTGGATTGAACGTTGAAGCCCACCCTAGCCTTAACTATAGGCCTGTGCCCGGAGTACGTTTAAAAATACACGCAGTGGGTATGAGTTGGCTATGGAGGTACTAGTATTTAAACACGACACTTCTCATTGTCATCAATTTAAAGGGCTACAAGTTCATAGAATAAATTAAAAAATTATTTTTATTTTTTTTTGAAACAATCGATCAGAAATTGTTGAAGAAAAAACAATATATTTATTTTGTCTCTACCAGACTATCGAAAAATTAAAAAAAAAAATAGTTAATATATTTAAAATAGTTACATATTTATAAAACACAGTATCAATTAATTTTATTTCATCAGGGCTAGAATGTAATATCCCATTCCGACGGATGAACTTGGCATCGACAGTGTCAATAAGATTTTATCATTGACTTTATTTGTTTTGTGTACGTATAATTTGTGAATTATTGTAGGGAGTATACTACGGGAATCAACAATATGGCTATAATTTGTTTCTACTAAGAACTATGTATTGGTGTTTTGCCAAATAATAATAATAATATCTTTGCATAATAATAATAATAATAATATCTTTGTCAAGAAAATAAATAAAATAAATAAAATAATAATATCTAAATATTGTGGTGGCATCTTTTTTTTCGTTGCATGTTTTTTTTTTCCTTTCAGGGAAGTCCCTCTGGCAGGTCGGTGATTGAGACACCAGACATCTTAGTGTTCATGTGGGCAAACCCCACCCAGAAATTAATTGGCCCAATGACCAATCAGGTCTACATTCAATTTGCATTAAAATTGGAAGCTGATTTTTACTCTCTAGTTTTTTATTTGATACACTTCATTTTTAGTTTTATCTTTTATATTTTTAAAGAAGAAATAAAGTGCAAAAAATAAAATTAGAGTGTAAAAATCAGTTTCCTGAAAATTACATTGACACGCGAAGATAAATAAACAGAGAATTTAGCGGAGCGTAATAGTCTTGTATTTTGTAGAAGTCAATTTTTATCTCGGATTATTATAAAATCATTTGTGATTCAATTAGATATAAACGTTGTATTTTGAAGTTTACGAGTAATGCTTCTGATATTAGGATTGCCAACTACTGACATATTCCTACTGTGTAATCCCTTTTTCCTTCTTGCAGTATGGCCTTAGGGTCTTGTTCAAGTTCTTCTGATTGTTTATTGGGGTTTCTTCCTTGACTAATGCATCTGAATTATCAAAAAAAATTATTAATAATAATTAATAATAATAATAAATAGAGAACAACGTCTTATAATCAACGATGAAAATATCGTTTTTTTTATAGAAATATTGACAATCAAATTTATAGAAATATCGATATCAATATTATTTATGCTTAATAAAATGTAGAAATTTGATTTAAACTTTGGGAAAAATATCACTATATCATGGAAATTGGGGGAAACTTTTCTTCCCCGTCCCTTTTTTTAGGCAGAGAGTAAAAAAAATACAGATATTTATGAAAATATTAAGGTGTTGTAAATAATTAAATAGTTATGTCTATTTATGTAAATAGTACTAGGGGTAGTATAGTCATTTTGTATTTATTATTTATCCCTTCTTATATAAGGAATCAGTTACCTTTGTAAACCCTAATTCAATATAAACGTACGTATTATTTTCACACAGAACTTTCCTTCTCCCTGCCTCTCCATATTCCTTCTGCATTCTTCCTCTACCTAATTTCCTTCACAGCACGTTATCAACACGATAACCTCTGAATCGGGAATTGCTCAAGTGAATGATCAATTCAATCAAGTAGGTTTTTCGTTACTTATAAATCTAATTTTATATTATTTATCGAATCAAACCCTAGAAACATGATTTTTAGGATTACTAATTTTTTTTGGTAAATTATTGGTTTGGTATTTAGATTGAATCATATGAGTTGTTGATAATTGATATGCTATGATAATTCATTAATTAATTTTTTGGATGGAAAATTATATGAGATGTATGCAAATTTTGATACATGAAAATTTTAATATTTTTTTATCTGATAATTGATTATTTATTATAATAATTGCTATTTGGAATTTGATGCTTGCGACATGTTTCCGTAAATTAATTGGTGATTTTTTCATTAAAAAATAAAAATAAAAATAAATTCTTTCCTGCATATATCAATATGTTCCCACCTTTATAATTAATATCTTAAGTTTTTAATTTGATGTTGAATTATTGATCATTGATATAATGATGTTGAATTGAATTATATGAATTATTGCGAAAAGAAGTGATGCACCCATGAATTGATTAATACACTTTGCACAATAATTGTTTACTGCATTTTGTAATTGTTTACTGCATTTGGGCTGAGGCCTGGTATTTGAGAAAAGAAGTGTTTTCAGTTTTATAAACGGTTTTATTATTTTGGAAATGAAATGGTTTTCTAATGCATGCATTGGTTGTACGTGGAAGGTATAAACGTTTTTTCTTATAAAATGTTTTCTAAATTTATTCCTTATTTTTGTCCACTCACAGTCTTTTCTGATTTTGATACCCTCCAAGTTGTTGATGCGGTGCGGGCTGTTGTTAGTGAGAAAGAGACATCATACACGCGATCCACAGTGGTTCTGCGAACTCTGGGAAACCGGAAGGTGTTTTGGACCGTTGACCAAAAAATCCCTTGTCTGGCTTGCGTGTTCCATGGGGGTTAAACGGATGTTTAGCCTTCGTGTCGCACGCAGGTTAGGCGGGAGCATGGCTTATCCCTTAATCCATGGGGATTGGGATGGGTCGTGTCAAATTGGTATCAGAGTGCGGTTAGTGCGCTTTACGTGAGGTTATGGCTTCCAGAGTATTTGGTTCGTCGACTTGTGTGTTGTGATGTCTCGACGCGGAACAACTTGTCATCAACATGGACGCTAGAGTGATAATACGTTAGTTAATGGCTTAGTTAGTGGCGAGATCACTAGCGCCTGGGTGGTAGTCGCCCGATACGCAGTGTGTGTATGATGTATGTCGGCTTAAAGCCGAAAAGGATAGCGTGTTCGGCACTGGATATGAACGATCATTGGTTGGACCTTAGGATCGGATGTGTGCTAGAGTGATTAACCCGGATGGTAACCAGTTGAGTTAGATATGATTGATGGTTGACTAGTTGGCCTATTGGGCCGGGTGGCGATCGGATGACGATAGTATGGAATTGTGACCACTTGGTTAGCTTGGTTGGGATGGATGCCTTGAGTTGTGGGGGTAAAAGAACCTGATATCATCTGAGTTGAGGAATCCCCCCTAGCGACGATTGTTGATTTGACGAGCGTGACGATTGTGTATACATTGAGTTAGTGGATGTTCTTAGTCGGGTGGGATGACCCGAGTAGTGAGGTCGTTGTGAGCTAGTGGATGCCATGGGTTTTGATAACTCTCGTGATGAGGATGATTTGAAGAACCTCGTTGTGATTGCTGAATTGGTTAGTGTGAGTTCACCTGAGCTAGTTGATGGCCTTAGTGAGAAACCCTAGTTCGAGTGCTCAGTCTGGGAAACTTGAGTTGGCGTTTGTGGTTAGTTAGTTGGGCCGACAATTTGGCCAGAAGTGAGACTGTGTTGCTGGGTGCAGCTGAGGTTATGAATGATCTGGTGGATGACCCTGATCGGGTCAGTGTGACTATGATGCTTGGTTGAGCATGAGCTGCCCAGAATTGTAGAGTATGAGGGCGGTAAGTTTCCCTGACCCGAGCGTAGATTTAGGGTTTTGGCTCGGTATGAGCGGAGAATCGGACTTAGTGTGCGGTGAGCACTTGATAGAAGATCATGTGCCATGAGCTAGGATGCTTGTGAATGGTAGGATGGGCACATCGTGGATTAAGGTAGTAATCGGTCATGAGGTGGTGATGTGTGGTCTATACCATTAACTGAGCTGGGATAGTCGATGACCATTGGCAAGTCATGTTTCGGTATGATTGGTCAGGATGGTGTTGATTTTATCAGAGTAGCGCATCGGAAGCGCGGTGGACTTATGCTTCATTTTGGATCGGGCTAGGTTGGTATGGTCGGGTTTGACCACGTGGGCCAGTGAGGTAGTGCCACATGGCAGTGTGTCAGGATTGTTAGTGGCACGTTGTTTTAATAATTCTATGATCATGATTTGAAATGCCCTATGTACATATTACTTGATAATATTGATTTGATCATGGTTTGAAAATAAAATGATTTGTGGATTTGAAATATCGGAAATGAAAGATTTTACGGATTTGCATGAAAATGGTATTTGGGCTTGAGAGCTAATTAGATAATGAGTTTGACTTAGATTTGGAGTTAAATGTGATGGTATGATGGTTTTTAGATTTACGAAATGATTTCGAGTATTGTGAAATGAGAACTGGACACTGTTTTTTATGATATTTGTGGAAAATATATTTTGGGCTGAGACTAACCCTGTTAATCGATTTTTCGGTTCGATTTTTTTGTCAAAATTGAAACCAAACCGAATTGAGAATCGGTTCGGGTGCGGTCCAGTTCTCCGCCTCAAAATCGTTTGAACCGAAAATCGATTAAATCGGTTTAGTTTGGTTTCGAACCAGTTTAACTGATTTTCGTCTTCGACAAAGAGAACGATGGAGTCTTGGAGAAGACGAGGCCGTGAGCTTCGAAGTTCCAAGACGACGGATTGAGCTTCAAGTTCAATAGAGACGGAGAAGAAGACCTAGAGGGAGATGGAGAGATCGTGGGAGAAGGAGAAATCGAGGGAGGGAAGTGAGGCTGTGAGCTTCGACGAAGCTGGAGAGGATGAGATCGAATATAGGCTTCAAGGAAGATGGAGAGGTTGAGGGAGAGGGAGACAGAGAGGTCAAAGTTGGTGACTGGTGAGGGTTCTTGAGGGTGAGCAATCGAGGGAGATGGCTGAGTAAGGAGACGGCTGAGCAGAGGTGACGACATCTGGAATTCGAGTTTCAAGAGAGGCAAGAGTGGAGAGGGATGAGTCGATGTCGATGAGAGTCGAGAGGGAGAGATTGATTTGAGAGAGTTGAGAGCGAGGGAGGCGAGACTCGTGAGGGATAACTGAGAGCGACTCAGGGAAAGGTCGAGAGGGAGAGATTGATTTGAGAGAGATGAGAGCGAGGGAGGCGAGACTCGTGAGGGATAACTGAGAGCGACTCAGGGAAAGGTCGAGAGGGACTGAGCAAGAGGTTAAGACACGATAGGGGTTAGGGATGACTAAGAGCAACTGAGCGAGAGGGGTTAGGGATTTAGGATTATCCCTAGTTTGAACGATGTCGTTTTGAGACAAAGAGGTTGGGTTGTTTGGGTCCTGGGGAAGGTTGGGCTAGGCTTCCAAGACAGAACCAGTTTGGAGGGTTGGGTTGGGCTGGACAGAATTCGGCCACCATTAAAAACCAAAACAGAAGCCCATTCCTTAAAACCCAAAAACAGAAGCCCATTTATTTAAGTTTGATTATTCAGTTCGGTTCGGTTTTGTTAAATCAAGAACCAAAATAGAAATAGTTTGGACCCGGTTCCATTCAATTTTGACTATTCAATTTTGGTTTTATTTCGGTTTGATTTTGTTCGGTTCGGTCCAGTTTTTTATGTCAGGACCCGTCCCAATCCCCCCTGGATTAACGAGGGACGCTCCTAATCCCGTCTGACATAGAGTGTCAGACCAGGGAAAATTTGAACCTTTAGCCCGAAGGCTTCCAGAGTACGCCAGGATCCGGATGAGGTATATGATGTCTCGGTCTCTATTACAGTCTGCACCGTATACAACCTGAAGGGCATTGAAAACAGAAAGACTGTCAGTGGACAAAAATAAAAGAGTTTATAAAACATATTTCATAAAAAACCTTGACGCCCTTCACTAAAAAGCATGCATGCATAGTAAAACCATTTATCAAACCACATATGTTTCAATAACCAAATTCATACGGGTCGCTGCCCAAATCCATTTACAGAAAACTAGAACATAATAAACATATGTGGGATCTCAGCCCAAATCCATTTATCAATCATAAAACACAATTTCGCAAATCCATGAAATCATGTTTATCAAATTCATATAACCAATCCTGTCACGGTATCTAGAGCTACGCGTGTGCTACGCGGGGTCTCAAAGCCCAAGTCTCCCCAGGGTCCACCTAGGTCAATGTCCGTAGACCAATGACCCTCCCTGGGGGTTATGATCCATAGCCTTTCTGAGAGTAAGGATGTTAGGACCCGTCCCAAATCCCCTGGGATTAACGTGGGATGCACCTGATCCCGTCTGACACGAGACCAGGGAAAATTCCAACTCTAACCCTCAACGGGGCTTCCAGAGCACGCTAGGATTGTAGGAGGAGGAGTGTGATGTCTCGTCTCTACTACAGCCCGCGTCTGCGATCAACCTGAAGGGCATTAAACACGAAAACTGTGAGTGGACAAAATAAACATTTCATTAAAAACGTTTTCACATAAAGACATTTATGCCCTTCACTAAAAGCATATGCATGCATTCGAAAACCGTTTATCAAAACGTTCATAAAACCATTTGTCAAACATTCTCCAAACCTTTCCAGGGTCCATGCCCGGTTCCCATAAACCTTCATGAATCATAAATCCATTTATGGGTCCCCGACCCGAAATCACAAACTTGAAAAGTATAAATCAATACATGGGAACTCAGCCCAAAACCATTCTCAGTGAAGTACTAAAACATCTACGGGGTTTCCGCCCCAAATCACTTTCTATAAAACCTCATACGTATTGACATACGTATAACCCATCCGCGGCACTTTCTAGAAGATGCCAACTCGGGGCACATAGCCCCTAGGGAACACATCCCCGATAAATGTCACGATATCATCTCTATGCTAGTGTGCACACTACTCGGGGTCTCACTCCGAGTCTTCTCCCATGAATTCTCCATCTAGGAGGCTCAATCTCTGGATCTAGTCTGAACTCTCTCTCTGGATCTAGTCCACACAACTCTCCAGAATCTAGTCCGGGACGACAACATAATAAGTAACCCCCACTCCTGGAACGGGATCCCTATAGGGATACCCACTATGGTCTGTGGATCGTGACTCTCCAGGTCAACGTCTGGAGGAGACCATATAATCATATGGAGGGTTCATACATTTCCAAAACACTTTCTTTCTCAAAATACATTTCTCAACTAGGTCTCATACCCGATTCATGTCAACAGGATTCCTCGAATCCGATTCAAATCAGTTTCACCGGCCTCGACCTAAATCCTCAGTGTAACAGGGTCTCATGCCCGAATTCTCATTTCACAAACTGAACTGGGACTCAAGCCCGATGTTTCATTCAACTGGGCATCATGCCCGATACCACGACTAACTGGGCCCTAAGCCCGAACCATAAAGCAACGGGACTTCACGTCCGATTTCACAACCAACGGGGCCTTAAGCTCGATATCTCAACTAAAGGGGTGTCAGGCCTGATATCATAAATCAACGGGGTATCAATCCCGATAGTACAACTAACTAGGCCTCAAACCCGAATCGTAAACCAACTGGGCCCCCGGCCCGATCGTATAACACAAATGGACCCTCGGTTCGATTCCTCATCAATTCAAATGGACTCCAAGTCCGAGATTTGTAAATCAAAGGGGTCTCATGCCCGATTTCATATTTCCAAATCCAAAACCCGTTTATTAAACCCTCGTTGAAAACATGGTACGCAAAAGTACGACATAAAACCGAAAAACCTTGAAATACGTGCAATTATGTGGATCCTAAGCTACCACAAATAAATGCAATTATGGCATCACAAAACATATTCTAAAACAATTATAAAACATTTATGCATGCATCAATTTCGAAAGAAGGGTCCACTCACTGACCGTCTGAAGTCGAGCCTCGATACACGTGCCATAATCGTCTGTCGTGTCAATCGTCACCTCTGAGATTCCCGAACATGTCCAAATTAATTTATAGGTTCACTAACTACTTATATAACCCCTCACTAAAGTGCCGTAATTTTTTGGAATTTCTAACTATTTTTAAAGCAGATCCTAAACCTTTGGACGTCACGAACTATATCGAAACGATGCCTGATTGACACGAAACCAGTCCCAAAATGTTCGTTACATCGAATAGATGAAATAACATGTTGGAAACTTCCCCAAAGGAGTGAGCACGAGCCCTCACGCCTCCCAAGAAGTGCACTGTGCGTGGGCTCACGCGCCTGTGAACAGTGCTTCGTCTTCAACCCGTGGCCGATTCGGTCCGTCCCCTGCAACTGGACCGGTGTGACCGGTCCATGCCCATTTCTTCCTTTTTTTTCGTCCGTTCTACTCCTAATAAATTCCAATCTCTCGAAATAAATCCTAGAAACCTAACTATATTAATCAAAACTCCTAAAACTCTCAAAACCCGACCGGTCCGATCCTTCCTCTTCGGTTCAATTTTCCAAAACCTCCCCAGAGGTTTCTCAACCTCCTACCATCCTCAAAAATTTCTTAACACTCTCCAAGGAACCTATTTAATTCATTAAAACCATTAAAAACGGTCCATAATCATTGAAATTGAAAATGAATTAAAATCGGTTAAAACTGATTACCTGTGCACGGTTTCCTCCTCCGTCGTCCACGGCGGCTCTGCCTGGCCCGCCACCAAAACCCAGCATCATCACTCACTCTCTGTCCTCTCACAAATGTTCAAAGGATCAAGGGTTTGGATTGGATGAAATGGGTGATCGGGTTTTGGTGGGGAAAATGGGAAAATGATCGATGATGATGAATGGGAGATGCATGAATGGGAACATGGTGTCCAGTGGATGAGTGTCACTTTTCACTCATCCATTGGGCAGCACAGAAATATCTGGGCCCCACTTAAGTCCAAAAGTAATCTGTCTCGAAATCCGTGCAATAGTACTTTCGAACTTCCGTGAACCGTAACTTTTCCGTCGAACGTCTGAATTCGACGTGCCACCTGTCTACCGATTCGTATCGTCCTGATCTACGTAACGATCCTTAGCCCTCGGTCATCGGACCTCCCAGGTCAAAAATCAACTATTTGCTCCTATTCACCCAAATTACCAAAGTGCCCCCGAACTTCCGAAAGTCATAACTTCTCCCTCGAACGTCGGAATCGGGCGTGCCCCCTGTCTATGAACTCGTGACATCAGGAACTATGTTATAGTCATCGGCCAAAGTCCATTTTACCGCCTGAATGAAAAGTCAACGATTCGCCCATTTCAAGGGCAAAATCGTCATTTCGCCCTGCTCGTCCGATAATTCTCGTCTAATCCCTGATTAATCTCGCTAATCCATCATTAATCCTTAATTAATCCCGTTAATTTGGGACGGGTCGTCACAAAGGAACCCAACGGGGGCGATTCCACTCAGTTAGTGCTCCGTGACTACTCCGGGGTCCACCCAGGCCAACGACTCTCCCCGGAGGAGACAATTCATATATAAAGGATGGTATACGAAAAACCTTTTAAAAACATTCTCAAAACCTTTCAAGGGTTCATGCCCGGTCACCATAAAACGTCACGAACCATAAAAACCTTTCAAGGGTTCAAGCCGGTCCCTATTAACCGTCATGAACCATAAAAACCTTTCAAGGGTTCACACCGGTCCCTATAAACTGTCATGAACCATAAATCCATTTGTGGGTCCCCGACCCGAAATCACAATCTTAAAAACATAACTGGGCCCTAAGCCTGAATCCACATATAAATTGGGCCTCCAGCCCAAATCGTAAACCAACTGGGCCTCGTGCCCAATTTCGTAAACCAAATGGGTCTCGTGCCCGATATCGTAAGCCAAATGGGCCTCATGCCCGATTTCATAACTAAATGGGCCTCGTGCCCGATTTCGTAAACCAAATGGGCCTCGTGCCCGATACGTAAGTCAACTGGGCCTCGAGCCCGATACGCAAACCAACTGGCCTTCGAGCCTGATACGTAAACCAACTGGGCCTCCGGCCCGATGCCTGGTTAAATCAAATGGACATCAAGTCTGAGAGTTCTTAAATCAAATGGGTCTCATGCCCGGTCCATATTTCCAAATCCAAAATCGATTTAAGAACCAATCGGGCCTTTGGCCCGAAAACGTAACTAAATGGACTTCGAGTCCGAGGGTTTCCAAAACAAATGGGTCTCGAACCCGAGTTTACCTTTTCAAATCCAAAACCATTTCATGAAATCATTCCCAAAACTATAAGCACGGAAAATCAGTGCAAAACTGAAAACCTCGATTTACGTACAAGCACGTAAATTGCCTCGAAATGAGTGAAACAATGTAAATCACAACCATAAAAATCAACATCATAGAATCATATCTATAAAGCATATAAAACATTTATGCATGCATCACAGCTTAGAAATCAAGGTCCACTCACAGACCGTCCTAAACTACCGTCTCGATTTGCGTGCCGTAAGCCTCACCGGGCTAATCGTCATCACCGGGACTCCAAAACCTATCCAAATCAATCTAGAGGGTTACTAGCTACCTTATTAACCTCTCATTAAAGCCCCATAATTTTTCCGAATTTTTAAGTATTTTTAAACTCGATCCTAAACCTTCGGATGTCCCGAACATTATCGAGACGGTGTCCGATCGACACGATACCAGTCCCAAAATGTTTGTTACATCGAAAGGATGATTTTGTATGTTGGATGCATCCCCAAAAGATGCTTCACGCACCCCCACGCACCGCCCAAAGGGGCTTCACGTGAAGCCCATGCACCATACTATTCATCGTCATCAAGCTCCAGCGAACCCGGTTCACCTGGTTCGAATCGAACAGGACCGGTTTGAACCGGCGCTGTAACACCCCGGACATTCGAGGATTTTAATATTGCAATTCAATGTGTGAATTGACGCTTTTACCCTTGTGATTGGTATGACCAAATTGTTAACTTTTTGATTGATGAGTTAAATGGACTTTGACCTATGACCGTGACGTAGTACGGGACGTCACGAGTTCATAGACAGGTGGCACGTCCAATTCGGACGATCGGGGAAAAAGTTATGACTATCGGAAGTTCAGGGGCCTTACCGTAAGTTGGACTTCACGGGTAAAAATGTTGACTTTTCGTTTGACAATTAATTTTCACGCGACTCAAGGACCGATAGGTAGGTCTCGACGTCCTGAGTCCGTAGACAGGCGGCACGCCAAAATCGGACTTCGTATGGCTGAGTTACGGGTCTAGGAAGTGAGGGGTATTTTGGTAATTATTGAACCAGGGGCATTTTGGTCTTTTTGCCCTGGTTACTGTAGCAGATCGCGGGGGACATGGGCGGCACCACCATGTGCGGTGGTTCTATCGTGCAATTGATTATGCTATCATGTGCTGGAATGTCTGGGTTGTCTTTTGCTTTTGAACGTGGCCTGAGCCGTCAAGCCTGCACGATCAATTGATTAACTCAAGATCGAAGCTTTTCGGGGAACATTTTTCAGTGGAAAATTGGACACCCACGAGCCTTTGGGACGGCTTGAAATTGTTTAAAACCAATTAGAACGTGCTTGAGCATCACTCTGATGCTGTTATAACTAAGAACGGATGAGGAAAACCAGAGAAGCCATTTCTGGAAAAATTGGAGGGAAAATCAGTGTTTAATTTCTACGGTGTGTTGGGCCAATCTAATCGCAGAGTAAGCTTTCTGGGAGTATTTGGAACACAACCATATCAAAATCGAAGGCAACCAGCCACGGGTGAGCTGGGACGGTGACTGCCGTGTTCAGAAGAATTTCAGAGGTTTGGACGACTACTTCCAGGTGAGTGTTGATTCAATTGAGTGTGTTTTCCAGTTCGTTGTGATACTATGATGCTTCATGTAAGGTTAATTTGATTTCGGTTTAGAAACCAGTGAGTTGGGGTAATCAACCCGTTTGGATGATCACGGGTCGAAGGGCCGTTTGAGGATTCGATTTGGCAAATTAATAACCCAGAACTTAAATTGAATGTTTAATTAACATGTTAGGATCAAATTGGATTGAAATCGAGTAGGAATTGATGGGTAATTAACCGGTTCAAGCTGCGGGTGGCAGGCCCGAATTACAGACAAACGGGTGAAGGTGCTGACACTGTAGCTACAGTGTCAGGCGCGTGACTTTCACGCGCAGCCACTTTGGGCGGCGCGTGAGGGCGCGTTGGGGCTTATCTCCGATCACGATCAACATGACTTTTATCCCTCTCATCATTCTGAACATTTTTGGTGAATTAACCATGTTGATCTGAGATAGTTTTTGATGGGTCAGTTTAGGGCCGGTTGCCTCGGGGAACGTGTCGACGGATTCCCCGAGCCGGTTTCTATTTCGGACTTTGTGGTTAAACATTTTAGACTTGTAGTGACCCTTACATGTGATTTGGATTGACAGGAATTGTACGATAATCCCGGTGCAAGTTCGTACGCGCATGTTCACCGCGGGATCGTACAGTGAGTGGGCCATTTTCTTAAACCCTTGCGTGCATAAATGTTTTCTGGTTTACTATACTTATTCACATGCTAAAAACAATAATGGTTTTGATGATATGGAAAAATGGTTATGGCACGTTTCACGGTATTTGGGCTTGAGACCCGTCTGATGAAACTTAATGATTGGTTCGGATTTTATCTATGTATATATATGCTTTGCATGTGGATATCAATAAAATGTATTTGGTACTGCACTGTATAGATCCTTTCATATTATATTGTCCCCTCCGGATGAGGTACCCCGGAGAGGTCACAGACGTCTAGTACGTCCAGCGTCTATGACGCTAAGCATCGGGGATGCTGCACCCGAGCGGGGTTCGGGAATTGAACTCGGAATTGAGACCCGAGTGGCACGCGTAGCCTTGTGATTGTGACCTTATTGGACGTCAAGGACGTCAGACATCAGGGATGTCGGGATTGGAGTGTATAGTGCAGCAACAAAAATTATACTTATGGTTTTATTATATGCCTTATGGTTCATATTATACGATTGATGGTTTTAAATACGGTTGCACGCATGTTTGGAAAACGGAGGGGTAAATTATATGTTTTACTTATCAAATGATTTTATAAACTTGAGTTTCGGCCCACTCACCCTTAATTTTTTGGTAACCCCTCCAGGTCGTGATACTGAGGTAGAGGAGGAACCTGAGGCTGAGGCATAGATCTACTTCTGCGTACCTGAAATCCCTGTTGGGTGGTGTACCCGCAGGTTTATGTTAGAGTCGTGCTCGCAACTTGTAATTTTGGATTTCATCCCTTGTCTGACATTTGTTTAATTCGGATTTGATGTATAACTTTAATTTGGTTATTTATGCATTTGATGTTTGAGGTTAAAATTGGTATGAATTATTGGGTGTCAGACGGGAGCAGGGCACGTCCTCTTGTGGTCCCTGTGGGATCGGGGCGGGTCCTGTCAGCTTGGTATCAGAGCACTAGGTTGTGGTCAGTACTAGGGTATGGTCAGCATGCTGGACTAGCGATTAGTACTAGTTACTTTTCAACTTTTAAGAATATTGTTTTCTGATCTATGCCTCTTGACAGTTGGATATGCCTCCTAGGAGAATTCCTCATATTCGAACGGACGAGGATCTGGAAAGGGAGATGGAATGCGCGAGCATTGAAAGGGCTCAACGTTTGGGAGCCACTCCTTTCTGCGGGGGATCAAACCCCGAGGATGCTCATGATTGGATCACCAAGTAGGAGAGGATCTTCTCGGTGATGCACTGCCCTCCGGGCGAACGAGTGACCTTGGCGGCCTTCTTACTGGAAGGAGGAGCCTACCAGTGGTGGCACGGACTCGAAATGTCTGGGTGGTCTGTTCATACCACTACTTGGGAAGCTTTCCGTTCCAGATTTCTGGACCAGTACTACCCGCGATCGTTCCGCGCGGCACGGGAGGCTGAGTTCCTGCGACTGGAGCAGGGTGATATGTCCGTTGCGGACTACGAGCAAACTTTCGGGAAACTTTCCCGGTTCGCTGCATCATTCGTGAGCACGGAGGAGGACAAATGCCAAAGGTTCGAGCTTGGACTCCGAGGGGAGATTCGGGCAAGTGTGACTGCTACTACTCATGCTTCTCTGAGAGATATGGTCGACGCTGCGGTGCGTGTCGAGGCCAGTCTGGCGGCACACCAGACACGACAACCTTCGGGCAAGGGGCGACGTCAGGATCGCCCACATCGTGGGCCATCGGTCCATAAGAACAACAATGGAGGGGGCTACAGGGGAGCACCCTCATCCTTCAAGGGTCGTGGCTGGTCAGGTCGACGTGGAGGCTCTCAGGGCAGAGGATCTAGATACAACTCTGGGCAACGCTCATCTTGGAGCAGTGCTTCTGGCGGGCATTCGGACAGGCCAAGGCCAGTAACTTGTTTTGCTTGCGGAGAGGAGGGCCACTATGCCAGTGATTGCCCGCAGTTGTCCAAGAACAACGACGCTGGGGGCTCTAGTGTGGTGCAGAGCACGACTTCCCACACTAATGGAGGTCGCGGTCAGGGAGGTGACCGTGGTGCTGGGCGTGGCGCTCGCGGGCGCGGACGGAACGGAGGGCCGAGGGCCCAAGTGTTTGCAATGACCCAGCAGCAGGCGAGGACTGCCCCAGGCGTGGTCACATGTACACTACATATCTTAAACCTTCTTGTACGTGTATTGATGGATGCGGGGGCTACACATTCTTTTATTTCGAAGAGTTGTGCTGGTATGCTTGATTGTGTGGTATCGGCTTTAGATTGTGAAATGGGTGTTGGTACCCCGATGGGCATCGTGTACCTTGTGAATCAGGTGATTCGGAGGTGCCCGGTAAGAATTGAAGATGTGGATTTACCAGCAGACTTAATTATTCTGGATATCCACGACTTCGATATAATCCTAGGGATGGATTGGCTGTCGGAGCACGGATCGCTCATCGACTGCTGTAGCAAGCAAGTGATTCTGCGGAGCCCGGGTTTGTCGGAGGTTATCTTTCAGGGGGAACGTGATGGTTCGCCTCCTGAAGTGATTTCGTCACTTACTGCTACCAAACTTCTACGGAAGGGATGCCAGGGTTATCTGGCGCATGTTGTGTCGGAACAGGTTGATACTCCGGGTATCGACGTGATACCGGTGGTATGTGAGTTTCCGGATGTGTTCCCGGAAGACTTACCTGGATTGCCACCATCGCGGGAGATCGAGTTTACTATTGAACTACTCCCGGGTACCCGACCTATATCCCAGGCACCATACCGGATGGCGCCGGCCTAGTTACGAGAACTCAAGACTCAATTGCAGGAGTTAGTGGATTTGGGATATGTCCGACCCAGTACTTCACCGTGGGGAGCACCGGTGTTGTTCGTGAAGAAGAAGGAGGGAAGTCTCCGTTTATGTATTGACTATCGACAACTCAACAAGGTGACGCTGAGGAACCAGTATCCTCTACCCAGAATCGATGACCTTTTTGACCAGTTGCGGGGAGCTCAATGCTTCTCGAAAATTGATTTGCGGTCTGGGTATCACCAACTGAGGATTTCGGAGGAGGATATTCTAAAAACTGCTTTTCGAACCCGTTATGGACACTACGAGTTCCTGGTTATGCCTTTTGGGTTGACGAATGCTCCAGCAGCATTCATGGATTTGATGAACCGGGTCTTCCGACCCTACCTGGATAAGTTCGTGATTGTGTTCATCGATGATATTTTGGTGTACTCGCGGAGCGCCCGTGCACATGAGGAACATCTACGGTTGGTCTTGGAGAGGTTGAGACAAGAACAATTGTACGCCAAGCTGAGCAAGTGTCAGTTTTGGCTGAGCAGTATTGGTTTTCTGGGACACGTGATATCAACGGATGGGATTTGCGTGGATCCCCAGAAAACAGAAGCGTTAACCAACTGGGCTAGACCGACAACAGTGACCGAGGTGCGGAGTTTCGTCGGATTAGCAGGTTACTACCGGAGATTCGTGGAGGGTTTCTCCAAAATTGCTGCACCATTGACTCGTTTGACTCGGAAAGGAGTGAAGTTTATCTGGGACGAGCAGTGCGATCGGAGCTTTCAAGAGTTGAAGGATCGATTGACCACTGCACCTGTCCTTCCATTGCCGGATGACAGTGGAGAGTTTGTGGTCTTCAGTGATGCATCGCTGCAAGGTCTGGGCTGCGTGTTGATGCAAACTGGCAAGGTTATCGCCTATGCATCCCGGCAGCTGAAGACCCACGAGTTGAACTACCCTACCCATGATTTGGAGTTGGCGGCGGTGGTTCATGCTCTCAAAATCTGGAGGCATTATCTATTCGGCGCAACGTGTCGGATATACACCGACCACCAGGGTCTTAAATACCTATTCACTCAGAAGGAGCTTAACATGAGACAACGGAGATGGTTGGAACTGCTGAAAGACTATGACTGTACGATCGAGTATCATCCGGGTAAGGCCAATGTGGTGGCGGATGCACTCAGCAGAAAATTAGCGGGATCAGTTGCACACTTGGGGATGGTGTATCTTCCCTTACTGGTGGAACTCCGGAAGGCGGGAGTTATTTTGGGTACTGATGAGCATGGAGCTTTGTTGGCCAGCTTCCATGTACGACCAGTACTGATTGATCGGATCATCGAAGTACAACTTCAGGATCCGATACTCTGTATTTACAGGATTGAGGTCGATGCGGATGGGAGACAGGATTTTACCATCCGGGACGACGGAGCACTTGTGAAATTGGGCCGTTTGTGCGTACCTGCAGTGGCAGAGTTACGAGCCGAGATTCTTGAGGAGGCCCATAGTTCGGCCTATGCTATGCATCCGGGAGGTACAAAGATGTACCGTAGCCTCCGAAACCATTATTGGTGGCCAGGAATGAAGAAGGATATTGCTGAGTTCGTGAGCAAATGCTTAACCTGTCAGCAGGTTAAGGCGGAACGGCAGAGACCGTATGGGGCTATGCAGCCACTTCCGATTCCCGAGTGGAAGTGGGATCACATCACCATGGACTTCGTCTTTAAGTTACCAAGGACTCAGAGTGGAGTGGACGGAGTATGGGTGATCGTGGATCGGTTAACCAAATCAGCCCATTTTCTGCCAGTTCAGGAGACCTATAAACCTAACCGACTGGCTCAGTTGTTTGTGAAGGAAATCATACGATTGCATGGTACGCCGGAATCGATCGTGTCCCATCGTGATCCGCGTTTCACTTCCAGGTTCTGGCGGAGTTTGCAAGCTACTCTGGGAACAACCCTACGTTTCAGTACTGCTTTCCATCCACAGACCGATGGACAGTCTGAAAGAACCATTCAGACCCTGGAGGACATGATGAGGTCATGTGTACTACAGTTTCAGGACTCTTGGGATACTCATTTGCCATTGATGGAATTCGCTTACAACAACCAGCTATCAGGAAAGCATCGGGATGGCACCTTATGAGGCACTGTATGGTCGACAGTGCAGGACACCTATCTG
Organism: Prinsepia uniflora; assembly: GCA_032719365.1. Taxonomy (NCBI): domain Eukaryota; kingdom Viridiplantae; phylum Streptophyta; class Magnoliopsida; order Rosales; family Rosaceae; genus Prinsepia; species Prinsepia uniflora. The sequence continues at coordinate 2,736,848 of CM064875.1, read as the reverse complement.
TTGGACGGAGATAGGAGAGCGAGCGGCTGTAGGGCCGGAATTGATGGACTTAACCATGGAAACTGTTCGTGTTATCAAGGAGAGACTGAAGGCGGCACAGGATCGCCAGAAGAGTTATGCCGATCGACGGATTCGAGACTTGGAATTTGAAGTGGGAGGTTTTGTCTTCCTGAAGTTATCTTCGTGGAAAGGGATTATCCGATTTGGTCGACGGGGGAAACTGAGTCGGCGTTTTATCGGACCTTATGAGATCGTGGAGAGAATTGGCAGAGTTGCATACAGATTGGCGCTACCTCCAGAACTATCTAGAGTTCACGATGTTTTCCACATATCGATGCTACGGAAGTACGTACGTGATGCTTCTCATGTACTTGGGGAACAACCTGTCGAACTACGGGAGGATTTGAGCTTTGATGAAAAACCAGTACAGATCTTGGATCGGAAGGACAAGGTACTACGTCGGAAGACGATCCCTCTCGTGAAGATTTTCTGGAGAAACCAGAATGTGGAAGAAGCCACATGGGAGCCTGAGGCTCAGATGCGAGAACAATTTCCTCATTTGTTTCCTTGAAATTTCGGGACGAAATTTCTTAAGGGGGGAAGGTTGTAACACCCCGGACATTCGAGGATTTTAATATTGCAATTTAATGTGTGAATTGACGCTTTTACCCTTGTGATTGGTATGGCCTAATTGTTGACTTTTTGATTGATGAGTTAAATGGACTTTGACCTATGACCGTGACGTAGTACGGGACGTCACGAGTTCATAGACAGGTGGCACGTCCAATTCGGACGATCAGGGAAAAAGTTATGACTATCGGAAGTTCAAGGGCATTACCGTAAGTTGGACTTCACGGGCGAAAATGTTGACTTTTCGTTTGACAATTAATTTTCACGCGACTCAAGGACCGATAGGTAGGTCTCGACGTCCTGAGTCCGTAGACAGGCGGCACGCCAAAATCGGACTTCGTATGGCTGAGTTACGGGTCTAGGAAGTGAGGGGTATTTTGGTAATTATTGAACCAGGGGCATTTTGGTCTTTTTGCCCTGGTTACTGTAGCAGATCGCGGGGGACATGGGCGGCACCACCATGTGCGGTGGTTCTATCGTGCAATTGATTATTCTATCATGTGCTGGAATGTCTGAGTTGTCTTTTGCTTTTGAACGTGGCCTGAGCCGTCCAACCTGCACGATCAATTGATTAATTCAAGATCGAAGCTTTTCGGGGAACATTTTTCAGTGGACAATTGGACACCCACGAGCCTCTGGGACGGCTTGAAATTGTTTAAAACCAATTAGAACGTGCTTGAGCATCACTCTGATGTTGTTATAACTAAGAACGGGTGAGGAAAACCAGAGAAGCCATTTCTGGAAAAATTGGAGGGAAAATCAGTGTTTAATTTCTACGGTGTGTTGGGCCAATCTAATCGCAGAGTAAGCTTTCTGGGAGTATTTGGAACACAACCATATCAAAATCGAAGGCAACCAGCCACGGGTGAGCTGGGACGGTGACTGCCGTGTTCAGAAGAATTTCAGAGGTTTGGACGACTACTTCCAGGTGAGTGTTGATTCAATTGAGTGTGTTTTCCAGTTCGTTGTGATACTATGATGCTTCATGTAAGGTTAATTTGATTTTGGTTTAGAAACCAGTGAGATGGGGTGATCAACCCGTTTGGATGATCACGGGTCGAAGGGCCGTTTGAGGATTCGATTTGGCAAATTAATAACCCAGAACTTAAATTGAATGTTTAATTAACATGTTAGGATCAAATTGGATTGAAATCGAGTAGGAATTGATGGGTAATTAACCGGGTCAAGCCGCGGGTGGCAGGCCCGAATTACAGACAAACGGGTGAAAGTGCTGACACTGTAGCTACAGTGTCAGGCGCGTGACTTTCACGCGCAGCCACTTTGGGCGGCGCGTGAGGGCGCGTTGTGTAACGACCCGTCCCGAATATCGGGATTTAATAATATTTAATTGTGATTTACTAATCTGGGATTAGTTGGGCGATTTCGGACGAATTGTGCAAAATGACCGTTTTGCCCCTGAGTGTGGGCAAAATGTTGACTTTTAATTCGGATGGTCAAATGGACTTTGACCAATGACCGTGACGTAGTTCGGGACGTCACGAGTTCATAGACAGGTGGCACGTTCGATTCCGACGTTCGTGGTGAAAGTTATGATGTACGGAAGTCCAGGGGCATTTTCGTAATTTGGACGAAATAGGGGCAAATGTTGACTTTTTGACCGGGATGTCCGATGGCCGAGGGCCAAGGACCGTTACGTAGGTATCGTCGATACGAATCCAATGACAGGCGGCACGCATCAATCGGAGTCCGTATGACCGAGTTACGGGTCAGGATGCGTGAGGGGCATTTTGGTAATTTTCTGCACAAGGGCAGAATGGTAATTTGGACTGTGATTTGGAACAGCCGTGAGTTGGAGCCATGATTGAGCTGGGTGGATGGCTAGTGCGATCTATCCCTGAATTGTTTAGTGTAATTGTAACATGGGGGACATTATGTTTGTGTTATTGATTAATTAATTGAATTATTCCTCCATTAATCCCTTCAATTTCTTCAACCGTGAACAATCAACTTCAATTTTTCTCCTACCCTTAATCTCCTCTCTATCCACTGTTTTTGTGAACGAAATTGACAAGAATTGAGACTGGAATGATTTGGGAAAACACGAGGGACGAATTGAGAGCTGGGGGCTGGAATTTCGAAAATTCCGAAATTCGGGGGGAAAATCGAATTGGAAGTCTTGGGCCTTGACGATCAAATTGGAGATTGGTTTGAGTCTTCTGGGATTGCCACGATCATTTTCGTCGAAGGAACGAAGCGGATTGAGGGCCGTTTGAGGATGAACGGAACTACTGTAGCTTCAGAAATTTCGAGCTTGAGTCGTGGGATTTGAAGCTCGGAGTGATGCAATTGGACTGGGGATTGTGTTCATTATGGTCTCACGATGCTAATGGATGCATCAATTGAAAGAATCGATTGACATGGGAGGATTTCGGATGATGAACAGTGATCGGATTGTTCTTCGTGTGATCATCCTTGATCTTAAGGTTTGAGGTATGATTGTGTGTAATTTGGTCCACAGATCCCTAATTGAATCTAATTCGATGCTAATGGAATTTTGAATTGATGGAATCGGTGTCGAATTGCTAGGATTTGAACCGGGTCTTATCGCGGGTTTTTCAACCCGTTTACCAGTCATTCGGGTGAGGAAGGAGCACTGTAGCAGGCGCGTGGCTTTCACGCGCAGCCACTCACGGCGGCGCGTGACGACACGTGGGCACGAATCTCGAGGTGAGGTCAACATGACTTTTGTCCTATACAATGTAACGAACATTTTAGCGTTGGTTTCGTGTCGATCGGATCCCGTTTCGTTATTGTTCGGGATGTCCGAAGGTTTTAAATCCAGTTTAAAAATACTTAAAAATTCGGGAAAATTACGGGACTTGAATAGGATGTTAATGATGAGGTTAGTGATCCTCTAAATTGATTTGAACAGGATTGGGAGTTCCGGTGATAGTGATGTGGCCCGGGAAGGCCTATGGCACGCGTATCGAGGCGCTCGGTTAAACGGTCTGTGAGTGCACATTGGTTTCATAAATTCGATGCATGCATAACTGTTTTATGATTGTTATGGTTATGATTAAATGATTTACTTTGGATATCGGTGAATTTAAATGATTTCACGCATTTCGAGGCGATTTACGTATTTTCACGTAAACCGAGGTTTTCTAGATTTGCACCGATTTCCATAAATGTGGTTGGATATGATTTCATGAAACGGTTACGAACTTGAATAAAGTAAAATCGGGCCAGGGGCCCAGTTGAACTATGAAATCGGGCCAGGGGCCCAGTTAACATGTGGATCGGGCCAGGGGCCCAGTTAACTTGTGAAATCGGGCCAGGGGCCCAGTTGACTTCTACATGTGTTTGCGGGTCGGGGACCCTAAAACGGAATTGAATAAATGTTTTCTGGTTTACATTTTATATATATTCACATGCTAAAAACAATAGTGGTTTTGATGATATGGAAAATCTGGTTATGGCATGTTTCACGGTATTTGGGCTTGAGACCCGTCTGATGAAACTTAATGATTGGTTTGGATTTTTATCCATGTATATATATATATATGCCTTGCATGTGGATATCGATAAAATGTATTTAGTACTGCACTGTATAGATCCTTCCATATTATATTGTCTCCTCCGGCGAGGTACCCCGGAGAGGTCACGGGCGTCTAGTACGTCCAACGTCTATGACGCTAAGCATCAGGTGATGCTGCATCAGGTGATGCTGTACCCGAACGGGGTTCGGGGATTTAACTTCGAAAATTGAGACCCGAGTGGCACGCGTAGCCTTGTGATTGTGACCTTATTGACGTCAGGGACGTCAGACATCAGGGATGTCGGATTGGAGTGTATAGTGCAGTGGCTAAAATAATGGTTATGGTTTATATTATATGCCTTATGGTTCATATTACTGGATTTATGAAATAACTCTTGGATTTACTTTTGGAAATTGAAACTATGCTTTGGTTTCCGGGCTAAGGCCCTAATGGTTATTTCTAAATAAATATGGGATTATTGGTTTTGGTGCATGCATATGATTTTACTGAGGGGCATAAATGTCTTATAAATGTTTTAAACAGACTTGTTTATTTTCGTCCACTCACAGCTTTTGTTTTCAATGCCCTTCAGGTTGATTCCGAATACGACTGCAGCAGAGACCTGAGCATCGCACACTTCCTCCATCGATCCTTACGCACTCTGGAAGCCCGTATGGGCAATGGCAATCGGTTATCCCTTGTCTGACGCCTCTTGTCAGACGGGAGCACGTCACATTCCATGGTAATCCCGGGGGGATTGGGATGGGTCGTGTCAAGTGGTATCAGAGCAGGTTTTGCTCTTTTGTGCGCGAAGGACGAGGGTGTGATGTCTCGTTGGGCTGCAGTTCCGTTGTCAACCTGATAGATAGTTTTGGGTTTATATGGTGAATTGGGTGTGTTTGGCCCGATACGCCGTACATTGTTGCGATTCAACCCAAATGGGGTTGTATTCGATTAACTGGTAATGTGGGACCGTCGGTTCGGTCATGTGATGATGGATTGTTGTGCCACTGGGCACAGCTAGGTTCAGGGAACCCCATTTGTTTGGAAGTGCGAAACTCAGTTGAGTATTGGTCTAAGTTTTGGACCCTAGTAGTGTTGTCTAGTGTACGGGGGTTGGTGCATCGGAGTTAGCCGATGACCTTCGTGGTGGAACCCACGATGGAACCTATGTTGAGTTAGCGATTGGATTGGACGTCTATACGATGTCAGGACCGCGGGGTCGGTCAGGTTGTGGATTTTACTGCAAAAGGCAGTTGGGTTCGTGGAACCCTAGGGTGTGATCTTGGAACCTTAATTTTTAATCGATGGACCGAAAGGTGAACTTTAAATGAGAACTTGTGCTGCGACGAGCGGCTGAGGTCATGGATGACCATGTGGATGACTCTAGTGAGTCTAGTCTGGATTATGGGATTCGATCCACGGATGCGGTTATGAGATAAAATATGGAATCCCGTGTTGGATCGAATACTAGTGTGAGGTGTGGTTACGGATCTTGACAACGATGACTGTTGGTCGACAGTTGTGTCGAGATGACTGGCTATCGAGGGTATTTTGTGTGGCTTTCACACTTGAGGATCAGGGGATGTTCAGGGAACGACCATTATCCTGATGTGCCAGTGGTCAAATTGGAGGTACCCATAGTCGTGGGGTATGAGTGCTGTTACGGGATCATCGTTCGTAATGAACGGAGATCCAGGGTAACAACTTTGCACACTGTGTGCTAGCATGGATGTTCGTGTGCTATGTATGGATATTGGTATGGTGATACCTATATGCCAATACTAGTATGGATGCCTGTGTGCTGATACTGGTATTGATGATGGTGCGTTGGTGCTGGTGACAGTAATTGTGATGACGATGAGCCACCAGTTGGGGTGTGACTCTGTCATGATGAACAGATGATTGGTATCTGCGACTCAGTGGTGGTTGAGTCTTGGACTGGATGGGATCCAGTGGAGGTTGTGTCGTGTTGGGATAAGTCCTAACAGATATATGATGACAAGTGATGAATGGATCAAAGGTATGATTGAAAATTTGGGGGAATCTTGGGATGCTGTCCCCTAGGTCATGTGTATTGGTGGACTTGGGGAGTTGTGGTCAACTCCGAGATTGGTATGATGGTATACTTCTTATATCCCCAGGAAATACAAGGAAATTATTGAAATTTGAAAAGTCGGGGAAACCATTCGTGGTAGTGATGTGGGATTTTGTGATTGTGAATCACTTGGAACCTGAGGATTGAACCTGTTAGGGTTGAGATGTGAGACGAAAGCAGTATGGTATGCACATTCAGGAAAAATTGTGGACATTTCCGTTCGGAATCGGGGTGTGTGCATACATGATTATTGACAGACGTGAGGTCCGAGTAATGAATTGATTTTGGACACGTGGTGGTCCTAGTGAGGTATGGACGTGGGCAGTCCAGTGGTTGGACTTGACATCTCATTGGGAGCATGTCTGTTTCCAACGTGGTTGGAACTCCCGTTTCGGGGAGAGTTGTGATTGGGAGACGAGAGGAGTGCTCGTTTCCGCATCAGTGATTGGTATTCCGAAGTCATTAGGGTTGACTTCATATTTCCTGTCGTGGCAGATGATGATTGTTGCTACCAGTACGTTGAGCGTGTATTAGTGGGTGGACCCATGTTTGGCTTGGGGTCATTGGACACAAGCAGTGGTGTATGATTTTGGATTTGGTGGTGAAATGCGAGGTCGTCTTTCCACCAAGGGAAATTTGGCGAATGATTCACTGAGGGTGTAAGACCCTACGATCAGCTTTCAGATGGATTGTTAGCTATGTGGACATGTGTGGATCCTAGGTGGATCTGATTTGCGATGTTGTCGACTTTGGTCGATGTGACGATCTAGGATCGTGATATTACTTGTCGGGTGACGTAGCGATGGATATGGTTTGTGATCTTGATGATCCAGATGGATGGAGAGTTTATCACTCTTACCATGGTATGTGAGTCGTAAATGACGGAACTGAACTTCTTTTCGGAGTGAAGTCCATATGGTTGTAACTCGGTTGAGTAGGTTTCCGAAGTGGTCGAATTTTGTCAACCTCTGACGTGTGGATATTGGGACTGGCTTCCCTATGAAGTCAATCAAGTATTTTGAGCGGGTAACCGATAGGATCGGTTATGTTACGTCTTGATGGACGTAAACGAGATTTTGGGTTTTGGAATCGAATTTCTGGGTGACGATTCAGGATTCGATTGCGAAGCTCGAAAGTGGATTACTGGATTTGGGTGCGGAATGATTATTCCAATGCTAGCTTACGGAATAATGATTTCGGATTCGGATTTGGAAATGGATTAAAAATGTGATGTTTGGGTTTGGATTCGGAATTTCTTACGAAATTGCGGATTCGGATTCGGATTTGGAACTAGATGATGGGTGGAGTTCGTTTGTCTCATGTTGGCTGGGCAAATGTACTCCGTTACTAGAACGTGTTTGGCTATGACCTGGGTGGTTGTAGGTGGATTGATGGATTGATGTACGTACAGGGTACGTCGTACGAGGATTGGTACTTTGCAGGCTTGTTGTGCCTGGTGACGGTACATGGGTTGTACCAGTGGTGTGTGATTGAACGTGTTGGTGATCGGCTTGTTTCCGATATCGTGTGATTGGCTGTGTTGTGGACTGGACATTGGATACTGTGTGCTGTGCAGAGTGATTTTGTCGGGTTCAGTGATTGTATGAGCAGGTGCTCTTAGCCATGGTTGGCTAGTTGAACCCTAGTTTTGTGATGTGTGTTCACTGCTGGGCTGGTATTCAATGTGTTCCAGTTACACCACTCGATTGAGTAAGTTGACGGTATGCGTACACTCAGGATGAGTGAGTTGGTGGTCAGAGTAACCACGAATAGCCTTGCGTGATGCTACTACACCGTGATTTCCCAGCGTCTCGGTTCGCTGAGGGAGTCGGCGATTATGGACATTGAGATTAATTGGTGTCGCAGGATTGGGCTTGCCCTGCGAATTGAGATCATGTGGTTGATCTTGCGCTACATCGAGAGTGATGTAGTACATGGTGTTGTCACGGATAGACAGATGGTTGGGGCTTTACTAGGGTGGTAAAGCTTAGTGGTGACAGTTTGACTGATGGTGTCAGCATGGACTGACAAATGAGATTTGGTGACTCCCAACGGGAGCAAATGTAAGGATTTATTGATAATGGAAAGGAACCATCTAGCTGAAGGAGTCAGCTAAATGGTCAGGCGATTTTATCGCGGACCAGGTGATCATTTTCACTCGAGGTGGTCGAGTGTTGTTGCTATTATGACGTATGACTGAGATGGTATGTCTGGGTACAAACGAGGCTAGGTGTTGTCCCAGTATGTGGGTGTACAAGTGTACACAGATGTGTGGTCGAATTGTTTTCCACAAGGTGGTTGTGGAATAAGATTGTTGGTAATTTCAAGGACGAAATTCTTTAAGGAGGGAAGGTTGTAACGACCCGTCCCGAATATCGGGATTTAATAATATTTAATTGTGATTTACTAATCTGGGATTAGTTGGGCAATTTCGGACGAATTGTGCAAAATGACCGTTTTGCCCCTGGGTGTGGGCAAAATGTTGACTTTTAATTCGGATGGTCAAATGGACTTTGATCAATGACCGTGACGTAGTTCGGGACGTCACGAGTTCATAGACAGGTGGCACGTTCGATTCCGACGTTCGTGGTGAAAGTTATGATGTACGGAAGTCCAGGGGCATTTTCGTAATTTGGACGAAATAGGGGCAAATGTTGACTTTTTGACCGGGATGTCCGATGGCCGAGGGCCAAGGACCGTTACGTAGGTATCGTCGATACGAATCCAATGACAGGCGGCACGCATCAATCGGAGTCCGTATGACCGAGTTACGGGTCAGGATGCGTGAGGGGCATTTTGGTAATTTTCTGCACAAGGGCAGAATGGTAATTTGGACTGTGATTTGGAACAGCCGTGAGTTGGAGCCATGATTGAGCTGGGTGGATGGCTAGTGCGATCTATCCCTGAATTGTTTAGTGTAATTGTAACATGGGGGACATTATGTTTGTGTTATTGATTAATTAATTGAATTATTCCTCCATTAATCCCTTCAATTTCTTCAACTGTGAACAATCAACTTCAATTTTTCTCCTACCCTTAATCTCCTCTCTATCCACTGTTTTTGTGAACGAAATTGACAAGAATTGAGACTGGAATGATTTGGGAAAACACGAGGGACGAATTGAGAGCTGGGGGCTGGAATTTCGAAAATTCCGAAATTCGGGGGGGAAATCGAATTGGAAGTCTTGGGCCTTGACGATCAAATTGGAGATTGGTTTGAGTCTTCTGGGATTGCCATGATCATTTTCGTCGAAGGAACGAAGCGGATTGAGGGCCGTTTGAGGATGAACGGAACTACTGTAGCTTCAGAAATTTCGAGCTTGGAGTCGTGGGATTTGAAGCTCGGAGTGATGCAATTGGACTGGGGATTGTGTTCATTATGGTCTCACGATGCTAATGGATGCATCAATTGAAAGAATCGATTGACATGGGAGGATTTCGGATGATGAACAGTGATCGGATTGTTCTTCGTGTGATCATCCTTGATCTTAAGGTTTGAGGTATGATTGTGTGTAATTTGGTCCACAGATCCCTAATTAAATCTAATTCGATGCTAATGGAATTTTGAATTGATGGAATCGGTGTCGAATTGCTAGGATTTGAACCGGGTCTTATCGCGGGTTTTTCAACCCGTTTACCAGTCATTCGGGTGAGGAAGGAGCACTGTAGCAGGCGCGTGGCTTTCACGCGCAGCCACTCACGGGGGCGCGTGACGGTGCGTGGGCACGAATCTCGAGGTGAGGTCAACATGACTTTTGTCCTATACAATGTAACGAACATTTTAGCGTTGGTTTCGTGTCGATCGGATCCCGTTTCGTTATTGTTCGGGATGTCCGAAGGTTTTAAATCCAGTTTAAAAATACTTAAAAATTCGGGAAAATTACGGGACTTGAATAGGATGTTAATGATGAGGTTAGTGATCCTCTAAATTGATTTGAACAGGATTGGGAGTTCCGGTGATAGTGATGTGGCCCGGGAAGGCCTATGGCACGCGTATCGAGGCGCTCGGTTAAACGGTCTGTGAGTGGACATTGGTTTCATAAATTCGATGCATGCATAACTGTTTTATGATTGTTATGGTTATGATTAAATGATTTACTTTGGATATCGGTGAATTTAAATGATTTCACGCATTTCGAGGCGATTTACGTATTTTCACGTAAACCGAGGTTTTCTAGATTTGCACCGATTTCCATAAATGTGGTTGGATATGATTTCATGAAACGGTTACGAACTTGAATAAAGTAAAATCGGGCCAGGGGCCCAGTTGAACTATGAAATCGGGCCAGGGGCCCAGTTAACATGTGGATCGGGCCAGGGGCCCAGTTAACTTGTGAAATCGGGCCAGGGGCCCAGTTGACTTCTACATGTGTTTGCGGGTCGGGGACCCTAAAACGAAATTGAATAAATGTTTTCTGGTTTACATTTTATATATATTCACATGCTAAAAACAATAGTGGTTTTGATGATATGGAAAATCTGGTTATGGCATGTTTCACGGTATTTGGGCTTGAGACCCGTCTGATGAAACTTAATGATTGGTTTGGATTTTTATCCATGTATATATATATATATGCCTTGCATGTGGATATCAATAAAATGTATTTAGTACTGCACTGTATAGATCCTTCCATATTATATTGTCTCCTCCGGCGAGGTACCCCGGAGAGGTCACGGGCGTCTAGTACGTCCAACGTCTATGACGCTAAGCATCAGGTGATGCTGCATCAGGTGATGCTGTACCCGAACGGGGTTCGGGGATTTAACTCGGAAAATTGAGACCCGAGTGGCATGCGTAGCCTTGTGATTGTGACCTTATTGACGTCAGGGACGTCAGACATCAGGGATGTCGGATTGGAGTGTATAGTGCAGTGGCTAAAATAATGGTTATGGTTTATATTATATGCCTTATGGTTCATATTACTGGATTTATGAAATAACTCTTGGATTTACTTTTGGAAATTGAAACTATGCTTTGGTTTCCGGGCTAAGGCCCTAATGGTTATTTCTAAATAAATATGGGATTATTGGTTTTGGTGCATGCATATGATTTTACTGAGGGGCATAAATGTCTTATAAATGTTTTAAACAGACTTGTTTATTTTCGTCCACTCACAGCTTTTGTTTTCAATGCCCTTCAGGTTGATTCCGAATACGACTGCAGCAGAGACCTGAGCATCGCACACTTCCTCCATCGATCCTTACGCACTCTGGAAGCCCGTATGGGCAATGGCAATCGGTTATCCCTTGTCTGACGCCTCTTGTCAGACGGGAGCACGTCACATTCCATGGTAACCCCGGGGGGATTGGGATGGGTCGTGTCACGTTGGGGCTTATCTCTGATCACGATCAACATGACTTTTATCTCTCTCATCATTCTGAACATTTTTGGTGAATTAACCATGTTGATCTGAGATAGTTTTTGATGGGTCACTTTAGGGCCGGTTGCCTCGGGGAACGTGTCGACGGATTCCCCGAGCCGGTTTCTATTTCGGACTTTGTGGTTAAACATTTTAGACTTGTAGTGACCCTTACATGTGATTTGGACTGACAGGAATTGTACGATAATCCCGGTACAAGTTCGTACGCGCAGGTTCACCGCGGGATCGTACAGTGAGTGGGCCATTTTCTTAAACCCTTGCGTGCATAAATGTTTTCTGGTTTACTATACTTATTCACATGCTAAAAACAATAATGGTTTTGATGATATGGAAAAATGGTTATGGCACGTTTCACGGTATTTGGGCTTGAGACCCGTCTGATGAAACTTAATGATTGGTTCGGATTTTATCTATGTATATATATGCTTTGCATGTGGATATCAATAAAATGTATTTGGTACTGCACTGTATAGATCCTTTCATATTATATTGTCTCCTCCGGATGAGGTACCCCGGAGAGGTCACAGACGTCTAGTACGTCCAGCGTCTATGACGCTAAGCATCGGGGATGCTGCACCCGAGCGGGGTTCGGGAATTGAACTCGGAATTGAGACCCGAGTGGCACGCGTAGCCTTGTGATTATGACCTTATTGGACGTCAGGGACGTCAGACATCAGGGATGTCGGGATTGGAGTGTATAGTGCAGCAACAAAAATTATACTTATGGTTTTATTATATGCCTTATGGTTCATATTATACGATTGATGGTTTTAAATACGGTTGCACGCATGTTTGGAAAACGGAGGGGTAAATTATATGTTTTACTTATCAAATGATTTTATAAACTTGAGTTTCGGCTCACTCACCCTTAATGTTTTGGTAACCCCTCCAGGTCGTGATACTGAGGTAGAGGAGGAACCTGAGGCTTAGGCATAGATCTACTTCTGCGTACCTGAAATCCCTATTGGGTGGTGTACCTGCCGGTTTATGTTAGAGTCGTGCTCGCAACTTGTAATTTTGGATTTCATCCCTTGTCTGACATTTGTTTAATTCAGATTTGATGTATAACTTTAATTTGGTTATTTACGCATTTGATGTTTGAGGTTAAAATTGGTATGAATTATTGGGTGTCAGACGGGAGCAGGGCACGTCCCCTTGTGGTCTCTGTGGGATCGGGGCGGGTCCTGTCAGGCGCGACCGGTTCATTGTTCAATCTCTCCTATTTTCAATCCAATTCAGTCCATTTTCATTCTAATTTCTTCCTAATCTCATTTCCTGTCTTTCTACCAGTTAAAATCATGAAAAATGATCAAGAATCTCACATTCCATGATTAAACCATAAGCTTGATCTTCAAGCTCGGTTTCTTAACTTCCTAGCCACCCATTTCCTTCCAAATCGATCTTCATCGAGTTTCCTTGGTCCCTAGGTCACATTAAATCAAAAAGAGCTCAAAACCACGACTAAAAATCAACTTTCGATTTTTGCATATAAAAAGGGCTCTCAGGTTTTTGTTTGACTCACCCCGCCATGAGCCGTCGTGGGCTGCCGTCCTCGCCACTCTCAGCCTCCCATTATTCCTCCCACACACGTATGGATGCAAGTAGGGTGATGGTGTGATGTGGTGTGTGTGTGTTTAAAGAAAGAAGGGAGAATGGAGGGGGGCGGGGGTGTTTCAGGTTTGGATGAAGAAAAAACAGAAGAAGATGATGGTGGTGTTCAAGTGTGAGGGAGGGAGGTTTGGACGGCTAGGATGAAGGGATTAGATGAGATGAAAGGCTAGGATGGAAGATGGGTAGGATTAAATTATAAAATAATTAATTTAATATTATTTAATTAGTTAGATCCACTTTTTAGGGAAGCCACAAATAGGATGAGTGACACTTGTCACTCATCCATGGGTCCCACTTAAAATATCTGCCCAATCAGATATTATCACCTCATCGTTGCCTCGTAATGCGTGTATAGTATAATCGAACTTCCGTGAACCATAACTTTCCCGTCGAACATCCGAATTCGATGTGCCGTCTATCTATGGAATCGTATCGACCCGATCTATGTAACGGTCCTCGGTTCTCGGCCATAGGGCCTCCCAGGTCAAAAGTCAACATTTTACCTGTAACGACCCTTCTCGGAAATTAGGATTAAGGCTGTGATTAGTGAAGGATTAGTGAGTTTAATCGGTGGTCAATTGGATATTGACCGGTGACCGTGACGTAGTTTGTGACGTCACGAATCCGTAGACAGGTGGCACGCCCAATTCCGACATCCGAGGAGGAAGTTATGATGTTCGGAAGGTTGAGGGCATTACCGTAATTTAGCTAAAATATGGGGAAGAGTTGACTTTTCGTATGGTCGGGTTTTGACACGTTGACCTAGGACCGTTAGGTAGATCTCGTCGTCCTGAATTCAACGACAGGCGGCACGTGTTCATCGGAGATAGGATGTGTGAGATACGGGTCTAGAGGTAGTGGCATTATAGTAATTTTGATCCAAAGGAGGGGCATTTTGGTCTTTTGCACATTGGGAATTGTGTAATAGGATAGGGACAGGTGTACAGCTGAGATTGGGACAATTGTGAGAGGGTTGAGAGGATTGTGATATGTGGCAGGGACCTAGTGGCTTCTAGATGGGTTCACGGGTCCAAATAATTGGGGGTGTAACCGTGCATTCGAGAGAAACAGAGACAGAGTGAGGCTGAGAGGAAATCGATTGGTGGCAGGGAAGGTGTGAGTGTTGTGAGCTGGTGAGAGTGATTAGAGATTAAGGGGGAGTTGAGGAGTGAATTGGAGGGGTTGTGTGATCGTGAGTGAGTGAGGAGGAAGGGTGAGCTCACGGGGAAAACCAGAAAAACAGAGAGATGCTGAGGGAAATTGGTGGTGGTGTGGCCGTGTGCTGATCAATTGGACTCGAGAGGAAGCTGAGACAGCTCTGTGGACTCCAGGGAACGCGGCGGCGAGCACGGTGGTGGACGGCTGCAGGTAATTCCTCATCCCCGTTAACTTGCTCTATTTTGCCGTGAATTTCAAACGGGAAGTCGTGGGTTTTGAGTACGAGTCGAGGGCTTTGGTGAGTTGTGTGCGACTCAGTGAGGTCCTAGGAACCGTCTACGGTGGTTGCCGTGACGGGGGAGTAGTTGGTTGGCTGGGAGGAAAAACACGGGACTGATCGGGTTTTGTTTCGAGTTAGGGATGATGATGTAGGGGCTGTGTCGAGGTGTTAGAGTGAGGGGAATAGGTTGCTTAGGACTGGACGAAGAGACTGGTGAAGAGAGGGAAGAAAAGGATGAAGGTTTGGCGGAGAACCGGGTGCGCCGGTTCAGACCGGTTCACCTGAGGAAAACGATGATGAACAGTGACACTGTGTGCAGGCGCGTGAGGCCCACGCGCAGCCACTTTGGGCGGCGCGTGGGGGCGCGTGGGGCATTTTCCGGCAAACCTCCCAACATAGTTTTTGGTCTAGAAGTTATAACGAATCCATTGGGATAGGTTTCGGGTTATTCATTTCGGGTTAGTTCTACGGGAGCGAAGGTCTAGGGTCCCGTTTAAAGTACGCTTAGAAGTTCGGGAAAATTATGGGATTTGAGTAGGAATTTTGTGGAGTAGTTAGTAACCTCATTATGGACTTTGGACAGGTTCGGGAAAGAGAGGATAGCGAACTGGCCGAGAACGGCGTAAATGCGCGCGTATCGAGGCGACATCGAAACGGTCTGTGAGTGGACTTTGTTTTCTAATTCTTAATGCATGCATATATGTTTTTATATGTTTTCTATACGTGATTATATGATTTGATTTATGATTGTGATGGTTTACGGTTTTGCACGTTTTTCAAGGAAAAATACGGTATTTCACGTTTTACGAGATTTCGTACGAACTTGTGATTTGATTGTGGTTTTAAAGATGATTCGATTTGATTTCAATGATTTGAAAGGGATTTCGGAAAAGTGATTTCGGGCTTGGAGCTCAGATCTTGTGATTTCAGAAATGATGTTTTGGATTTGGTTTTGAGACTTGGAAAGGAAGTCTGGATTTGGGTTCGGGACAGTGGTTTCGGATGCCGGCTTACGGAATCATTGTTGCGAATTCGGAGATGGATTTTCTGTGGTTTTCACTGGTTGAATGGAAAATGGTTTTGGGTTTAAAGACCCGGAAAGAAAAGAGAAAAACCTACTGGATCTGGTTTTGAGTTTAAAGACTCGGATTGATTGACGTGGGGAGGGCCCTGGATTGATGTTTTGAGTTTAAAGACTCGGTATATGTTTTGAGTTTAAAGACTCGGATATGATACCCCCCGAGGCCTGTGATTGTGTTTTGAGTTTAAAGACTCGGATATCCCGGGAAGGCCTAGTTATTGCGCATTGTGTTTTGAGTTTAAAGACTCGGGCGCACTTGAGATCCAGTAACTTGTATGATTGATGTTTTTCACTGGTTTTCTGATGTTTTGGGTAGTGGCCCGGATGAAGTGGATTTGATGAGTTTTGGGACTGAGTTCCCGGTGTTGAGAATGATTTGAGATTTGAGGCTAAGGCTTGGATTTGAATTAAGTTTTGATACAGGTTTCCAAATGGTTTTCTTGGATGGTTTTTGATATGAGTGGTTTCATGACTTGAAATGATATGCATGCATTGGTTTTGCGTGGAGGGTATAAATGTATGTGTTTTCTGATAACTGTTTTTAAACTTATACTTTATTTTTGTCCACTCACAGTCTTTTCGTGTTTTCGATAACTTCCAGGTTGTTGCGGCGCGGGCTGTTGGTTGAGAGACGGAGACATCACATGGACATTCCACAGTAGACTCTGCGCACTCTGGGAAGTTCGAAAGTTGTTGAGACGATCGGACCGGAACTCCCTTGCCGACTTACATATCCCACGGAGGTTAGACGTCTGTTTGGCCCTCGTGTCATACGTAAGTTAGACGGGAGCGGGGTTTAGCCCTTAATCCCGGGGGATTAGGGGTGGGCCCTAACATTACCCCTATACAATCAAATTACCAAAGTACCCCCGAACTTCCGAACATCATAACTTCTTCCTCGAACGTGCCACCTGTTTATGAACTCGTGACGTCCCAAAATACGTCACAATCATCGGCCGAAGTCCATTTGACCGCCTGAACGAAAAGTCAACGTTTTGCCCATTCTAGGGGCAAAATTGTCATTTTGCACCGTCCGTCCGAAAGTACCCCACTAATCACCGATTAACCTCACTAATCCTTGATTAGTCACTAATATAATCCTGAAATTCGGGACGGATCGTTACATTAGATTCGATTTTTTAGAACCGATTAACAGGGATAGCTGAGACCCTATGCAAAACAACTATTTTGATTTGAAATACAACAGTTTATGAAAATGTTTCCACTTTTTTCAAATGACCATTCTCCATGATTATGAGAGGGTCTCCGGTTGTGAATATGTTTCCCTAAAGAGGACCCTATGGTATGATGATTGAGATGACTCTGGGAGGAATGTATTTCCACGGAGAGGGCATCCGGTTGCGAATATGTTTCCTCGGAGAGGACCCTATGATATGATGCTCGCCTCTGGGATGCACTGTGTCCCCTTCCCTCCCCATTTCCCCCCGGAGAGGTCACAATGCACTGCCTGTTGTCGAGCAACCGAGGAAGACTCGACTCAGGAGTGTTTATGTTATATGAGATCGATCGTTGATGTGTTCACGATGATAGTTGAACGTCGGCCGGTGATGTGTTCATGGCGACGTGCTCGAACTTGAGCAGTCCTAGAGCTATGTGCACGAATTGCTTGGATATGGTGATTGATGATGATGATACGATGATATGATGGTATAATACGGATGTGGGATATGAAAATGGGTTATGATTTTGTGTCCAGAGGTTTTTACATGTGTCAGTTATACGATGAGTGCATCGGTTTTCATATGATACTGTTTTATTGGAAACTATTGTTTTATTTTATATGCATGGATGCTTTATAAAACTGAGGGTTAAATGATGATTTTGGAAATTTGTTTTCCCAAACTGCTTATTTTTGTCCACTCACACCTTTTATTTGGTTTTGACACCTTGCAGGTGGATCGTAGATACGGGTTGTAGTAGAGACTGAGGTATCACATGAAGCTGCGTACTCTGGAAACCCCGAGTGGGTCACAGTAATATCACTGGTCTAACGCATGGTGCCAGATGGGAGTAGGACATTCCACGCTAATTCTGAGGGATTAGGGATGGGTCTTGTCACATCAAAACGTAGAAACGTGTGATTATGATTGACACAATAATGATAAATGAGAAAAGAAAGTTTGAAGACGAATAAACTTCAGCGAAATAGACACAAAGACCTCTTCAATTATCCAATTTATTCACTAGATCTCTATGAGTACCAAGGGGTAGTTCCATTGGACCTAAAAAGCTCATGCACAAGGTGAACGTCATCACCAATCCTCCTCTCTCCCCCCAATAAAAGTCGATTAGGAGTAGCTAACAATCAAAGGCAGAATCAGCTTTAATTGTTGTATAGGAAGCATCACAATGATTTTATACACAGTATTACAACAAGAAATAAGCATGAAGTCTCTAATGAGGGAAAGGGTTGGGAACCTTAATATTGTTGAACTCCTTAAAAATTCTTCACCAGAAGCCCTATACAAAAATTCTTGGTCTTATCCGAATAAAAATTCTCTACCATTTCATTAGCTTCACCGATAGGAAGGATACTTGTACTGCCAAGACCAGAAGCCCCAAGAATGTTAATTATGAAAATAAGCCATTGCATCAGTTTTTATTTCACTATTGGATTCAGTAAAAGAACCATACTGACCAACTTTTATTTCACATTTTTGTCACAACGATTGATTGTGTATGCCCAACTTCGGATTCATATAGATATTATTTTTTTGTATTCTATTTGCGTGATTTTTTATTTTATGCCCCTTTTCTATTGTTTTTTTTTTTCTTAATAAAATTTAGGCAGTATGGGTGTTAGAAAAATGTTGGGCGTTCCATCAAAGTCTCAATTCTCTCTTAATTGTTTTGTGCGTTGAGATGATAGACTTTTGTAATTGTTTGATAACTGAGTCCTAGTATATAAATGTTAATTTGATTCGATATCGATATGGGACAGTTTTTCAAAACCTCGAAACCGAAATCGTACCAACTTGAATCGGTACTGGTTTAGTTTGTAACAATCATCATATCGGTTGTACCATACGGTATTTTTTCGATTTGATCCAATCTGAAACAGTAAAATTTCGATTTTTCGATTCTATATGCCGACTCCTAATTTTATCTCTTAATTTTCATCAGATCGACATGCCTCCCTTTATCTTTTTCTTGGTTAAAGCCACCTTTTACTAAATTATCTTGCAAAGTATAATGTTCATGAGCATAATCATTCTAAATCACTTTTTAAACTTTTCTTTCTTTCTTATTTATTTAGAGATATTTTTATTTATGTGAAGGCAAATATGTCTTATTCGATATTTATAAATAGAAAAACTAGTGTGTAATAGAAATATCATCTTTTTAATCTCAATAAATAAATAAATAATTTATGTAACACTCTAAAAAGACTCTTAATTGGAGAAAGTATAAAAGATCAAGTTTTTCAAATGCAATGAGGGATGTGATATATATAGCTCTTTTAGTGAGCGGCGTTATATTAACTTTAATAATTTTTCAAATTCAATTTATTTTGAATTTAAAAATGAATGTATTTTAATTGTAAGGAAATTAAATGGAATAAATAAAGATGAAAACTTAGCATATCTAATCCCTTTAAAATAGTAAACTTACAATGGTAACCTCCCTTATATGTCAAATCATATCTAATTATTTTAAGATAAAAATACATTCATTTTTTTATTTAAAATACATTGAATTTACATAGTTATCCAATCTAATTAAGTTATGTTCATCATATGTAAACTATTATTTATTAACCTCAGTATTTATGTCGTCACACTCGAACCTTCGATTTCCAAATATTACACCTATAATTTCGTCTAACTAGTAACTATGAAAAAAGGAAAATGGATATTTTGTAACCAATCATATTAATTTATATTACAAAATTAAAACGGGCAGTTTCAGTTTCCAATCCAGACGAAGGTCAGAGATATAGGAAGCAGAAAATTGAAAGGCAAATATGTCTTGACTTAAATGGTAGGTTATAAACCACTAAGAGGAGCAGCCTCGGATATTTTTTCCCCTCTTGAGAAAATGGAGTCGGTCGCAAGGAAAGTGCCACATGGCTTGCAAAACCCCATGTCTGGTCCAAATTTCAAGCCTTTATGGTTGTGGCTCCAATCATTCTGTTTGTATATCCGATTCTCACTCCTCCTCCTTCCTTAATCCTCAGTCCTCAAACTCGGTCTGTCTCTTTCTTGAGAAGAAAAAAAAGCTCAAAGCTTTCATTTTTATTCCATTTTCTTGTTTTTGGGTTCTGAGCTAGAGCTAGAGCACATCAATGGGCTCCAGTCTGTTTTACAATTCACTGAACCCCTCAGCAACGTTTATCTCAAGAACCCACTTCCCAATTCCCATCAACAAAGACTTCCCAAATGAATTATCTCCTTGTATTCACTGCAATTATATTTTCAGAACCAGGAAAACTAGTGTGCCCACCAAGTGTTTGGCAGGGGTGAGGGTGAGAGCCACTGTGGCCTCACCCACAGAGGCTCCCAGTGCCGCCGCACCGGCTGAGGAGAAGAAGCTTCGGGTTCTGGTTGCTGGGGGAGGAATTGGAGGGCTGGTTTTTGCCTTGGCAGCAAAAAAGAAGGGGTTTGATGTGGTGGTGTTTGAGAAGGATTTGAGTGCTGTGAGAGGTGAGGGGCAGTATAGAGGTCCAATTCAGATACAGAGCAATGCATTGGCTGCTTTGGAAGCCATTGATTTGGATGTTGCTGAGGAGGTTATGAGGGTTGGTTGTGTTACTGGTGATAGAATCAATGGCCTTGTTGATGGGGTTTCCGGGAATTGGTAATTTTCTCCGGACTTACACCTTTCATGGACTTCATCATATCATATATCTGTTTTCCTGTAATCTAATCTAAACTACGAGAACGAGATTTGAATTGGAGTGCAGAGCAAATTACTGCACCTTATATGGTGTTTACTTTTAGCTGTGTTTTAAGTGATCAAATTTACTTTTAGCTGTGTTTTAAATAATCAAATTTACAGTCTTTCCAAGTTTTGTTTGGGTGGAAGTAAGTTATGTGAATTGAGAAGGTACTGAACTTTGAATACATATCAGTCAGTTTAGCTAGGAATGTGAGAATCCAATTAAAGCGCATAACTTTGCTGCTGCAGTAATTTACTAAAATTAAGAAAATAACATATGAAAATGAAAGGATCAAAGTGTTTGAATGTTTTTATTACATATTTGTCATTAAATAAAAACTGTTCACTTCGACACATTTTGATATGATATGCATGCAGCTATTCACATGTATTGATGATTAGTTGGTTATCAGGTATGTCAAGTTTGACACATTCACTCCTGCAGTGGAACGAGGGCTTCCGGTTACAAGGGTTATAAGTCGTATGACCTTGCAACAAATCCTTGCCGGTGCTGTTGGGGATGACGTTATTATTAATGACAGTAATGTTGTTAATTTTGAGGATGTTGGAGACAAGGTGATAATGTGTTACTAACTGTTTTTCATTGTGCTGCAAAATCTATGGCAAATGGCAACCTTTTTTGTTTCTTTCTTTATACAATACGCAGTTTCCTTCTTTACCGATGATTTGATGTCTTTTAGCTGCTGTGGAGTGATCAGATATGTTATTTTATTCTTATATGTCTGTCTAATACGCAGGTCAATGTGATACTTGAGAATGGACAGCGTTATGAAGGCGATATTCTTGTTGGAGCTGACGGTATATGGTCAAAGGTACAATTGACTAGTCCTTCTGCAGCAATCTATATTG
This sequence comes from Prinsepia uniflora, assembly GCA_032719365.1. Lineage (NCBI taxonomy): Eukaryota > Viridiplantae > Streptophyta > Magnoliopsida > Rosales > Rosaceae > Prinsepia > Prinsepia uniflora. Next base: position 2,715,340 of record CM064875.1, on the reverse strand, counting down.
TCGGTCAAAATACTGTAGACTGTAGGAAATTGTTTTTCCTGATAGACCATCTTTGAGATCAAATTCTGCGGAATTTACTTTACCATCTCTAGATGAACTCGACTATGTTTTTCCTTGTGAGTAGGTGAGGAGGAACTTGTTTGGATTGAAGGATCCCGATTACTCTGGTTATACTTGTTATACTGGAATTGCAGATTTTGTACCGGCTGACATTAATTCTGTAGGGTATATTTTTTTCCTCTGTTATTCAAATATCTCTGTTTTTCTGGAATTTGTATGGTTTCATTTTCTTCTTTTATGTCAGGCCGTACCATGCGTGAAGACTTAAACTTAAACTTATCTTGTGAAGGTACCGAGTGTTTTTGGGGCACAAACAATACTTTGTTTCTTCCGATGTGGGTGCAGGGAAGATGCAGTGGTATGCATTTCACAAGGAATCACCTGGTGGTGTTGATAGTCCCAATGGTATACATTACATGCTCATCCTTTTCTGCTTGATCCATGCGCCTGGTGCTTGTTCACACACATTGTCATAGTCTCATTAAGATAAAAAATTCAACCTAGAAACTTCTAAATTGTTATGATGAACTAACCTGAATCAAAAGTTACGCAGGTGTTTTCATTAAAAAATGGTTTATTCTTAAGAATTCCTCATTATGTTTATGATAATAGAGTGTGTATAAACATGCTATTCCTCTGTTCTTGCCCTTTGTTCGGCAGGTAAAAAAGAAAGGCTGCTTAAAATATTTGAGGGCTGGTGTGATAATGTGATAGATTTGCTACTTGCCACCGAGGAAGAGGCAATTCTACGACGTGATATTTATGATAGGACACCCATTTTAACATGGGGAAAGGGTCATGTGACCTTACTTGGGGATTCTGTTCATGCTATGCAGCCAAATATGGGTCAGGGGGGATGTATGGCCATTGAGGTATGCATTGCATTGTATTTCGTTTAACACTATATATTATTCATCACCCAGATCATATATGGAGCATGCTTATTGTGTTTTTTTTTTTTTCTGTTTCTTTTATCTATTGATCATTTTTGTTCGAAATTTGTGTGTGTAATCTTTTCTTTTCTAGGGAAATTTAGTCTATCATATGTCATTTGAACATCTCTGTGTTGATGTTATGATAAATTCATACCTTCTAGTGCTAAGTTCTCTTTGATTCGTTATGGCAGGATGGTTATCAACTTGCATTGGTGCTCGATAAAGCATGGAACAAAAGTCGTGAATCAGAAGTTCCTATGGACATTTCTTCTTCTTTGAGAAGGTAACCCTATGTAATCCCTATTGCATTCCTTTATGCAAGATATATATGGATGAAACGATGGTAGTAGTGAATCTTAGGTGAGTTGAAGAAACACTGATAAATTCTTTCTGTGTTCTTCAGTTATGAGAATTCTAGAAGACTGCGGGTTGCCATTATCCATGGAATGGCCAGAATGGCTGCATTAATGGCTTCAACTTACAAGGCTTATCTGGGTGTTGGACTTGGTCCTTTGTCGGTAAGATTTTTTATTTGGTTAAGCCAAGTACATACCGAAAGAAATGAAATGAATGAATGATGGATTGGATGCAAACTCATGTTGGCTTAAAACCCTTGTAGTTCTTGACCAAGTTTCGGATACCACATCCAGGAAGAGTTGGTGGGAGAGTTTTTATTGATAAGGCAATGCCCCTGATGCTTAGTTGGGTCTTAGGTGGTAACAGGTAAATTCCAATTGAAAGGGAAATATCGACGAGTGAAATATGGAGTCCCATGTTCTTTTCTGTTTTGTATGAAAAATGAAATATTAGAATTTCTTTGCAGCTCAAAACTTGAAGGAAGGTCACCCAGTTGCAGGCTCTCAGATAAAGTATGTTGTTCAAAGCATCATCATTCAGCAATGTGTTTGTCACTAGATATAGAAATTGTTTTATGTTTCCATAGTTTTAAGTCTGACTGATTGGATTTTATTGTGATTTCGCTGCTAATGCGGGAAAATTTATGTGAAGGCAAGTGACCAGCTACGAACATGGTTTGAGGACGATGATGCTCTGGAGCGTGCTATTGATGGAGAGTAAGTCATTTTTCCTAGTAATCCATTATTGTCATGCCCGGATATTTTTTATCGATTTCAAATATTCACATTTTTTTCCCCTTATAGGTGGTTTCTTATACCATGCGGACAAGACAATAGTTCTTCACCACCTATTCGTTTAAACAAAGATGCGAATACCTCGTGCGCAATTGGGTAATACCTATGTATCCATAATGCCTATATATCCATAATGCCCATATATCCATAATGCCTCTGTATCCATCATTCCCCTCCTCCCTCTATCCATGTACTGTATAGTTGCTCAAGTGCAGAAGTGTATCAAAGAACACAAATATGAGAGCAAAATATGAAACCAAAACCATAAAACCTTAAATTTTGGAATATGCTAAGTGTTTGCAATGTGATGATTGGGAAAACCTTGATGTTTTATTCCCTTTGTAGGAGCGTACCGTACGGGGATGATTCAGGAACATCAATAGCAATAACTTCCCCCCAGGTGATTTGTCTGTTTTATTTCACTTCACATTTTCCTCCATAAACAAACCTTCTTCATGGTTTTCTAATTTGTGTACTGAAGTGTTTCTCTCTCATCTCAGGTATCACAGACGCATGCTCGTGTCAGCTACAAGGATGGTGCTTTCTATGTGACTGATTTGCGAAGCGAATATGGTACCTGGATAGTCGAGTAAGTAGGGTTTTTTCTTTTGCCTAAAATTGTTGGAATAAAATTGCTGAACACGTGGCACCCTTTTTTTCATTCATAAATTTCCTTTCTAAATGTGCAGTATTGAGGAGAAGCGATACCGTGTACCTCCGAATTCTCCAGCTCGTCTCCATCCATCAGATGCTATTGAGATAGGTTCTCAGAAGGTAGTAAAAAATCCTTACAGTTGAATTTGCTGCGTAAAGACTAAAGAGTTACTAGCTAACATAAACATAAGTGATAACAGACTGGGTTCATGGAATAAGATTCTTAGCATTCCATTAAACTATGCAGGTAGCATTCAGGGTTAAAGTTATGAAGTCTTCTCCTCGGAGTGTTGAGAAGGAAGGTATTCTTCAGGCAGCCTGACAATTTGCTGTAAGGCGGTAACTTCATAGAATGAAATTGTACAGCATTATTCAGAGCAGTGAATATGCTGCATTTAGAAGAGTAGATAGCAATCATTACACCAAACATATCAGACTCTAGTCTTTTACCCGCCAGAAACAAAAACAAAAATTGTACCAAATGGACAACTTTCTATACATCAATGTGAATATATCAAATTTTGGCTAGCCTCATCAACTTTTGCGTGCATCAATATGTTGGTGACATGAAATTTAGCGCTGTATTCTCCGTCTTTGGGAGCTTGGAAACTATTTGGTTCATCTTTAGGAGCTCCTAAAGAATGGAATCATGGATGGTCATTTCTTCATGTGATCCAATGACTTCAAAAGAATTGAACGAGTTGTATGAGGTGAAAATCTCATGTACGGTTCTGTAGAGTTGTAGGTAAGGGTGACTTAATCTTCACTAGCACGGTATCACCTCTGAAAAATTAAATTGTCTTACGTAAAGTTGTCGGGATACATTTAATTTCTTGATTTGAAATCACTGTTTATATATTCAGATTGACCCTAATTTAGGAAAACATTATCTATTGTTAATAAGAAGGGGAATGGTTAAGGATCTACCTGGTGTGAGATATTACATTGTTTAAGGAATCCTAGATGTTACATATTAAAGAAAACGATCGTTAATAAGGGTGTTCTAGTTCGTTGCATGAGCATATAACACGATAATTGTTGTTGAGGATTATGAAGCCTGGCCCAATTTTTTTTGTATTTTCCTCTCGAATTTTCTTTGCAATGTTATCGTAGCCCACAAGGCCACAACTCTACCGATTCCCAGCCCAAGTCCCAGCTTTTACTATATCAAACATGAAGCGACATAGTCAAATACTATTCATGTTTAAAGGTAGTTCTCTTCATTCGTTCTGTTACTGGATATCTCGTCTTAGTAATGGATTCGAACTTTATTAAATATGTATAATATAATACTATTCATATAATTTATCAAAATATAAAAACAAATAAAGAAATCCTTTGTTTCCTACCGTTGGAATCGGTGTACCTGTCTCTTGTGGCTACCTAAAAGCATAACCGATGCCTTGTACAATATCGAAATGGGAGCCGCTGCGTCATGCACGAGGAGTTCAATCTCATACCAAAATCAAATAAAGAAATGTTAACGATCTAGCCGAAGCTCAAACACGAGGTAATCGAACCCAAGTCACAGACAATCTGCTTCGTAATAAAGTATAAGTACGTACTTTACGATGATTCCAATGTGACTTGTTTCTTTACGAACCGAGTTTAGATGTGATTCGGTCTACAAACCAAATTTAGATTAATTAAACTCGAGCCAATTATATTGACAGTTTACGTTTGAAGATTGCAATTGACATGCACACATGGAAATGGAAGAGCTACCTAGACATTCAAAACGTGCCCTTTAATGAGCTTTGTATGCGGCTTCACAAACAACAATAATAATGCAATGCAACCAAACACAGATCACACGACACAACGTCGTTTTATGCATGTCAGCAGCAAATATGGTACAAGAAGCCAAGACATCCCTCTCTTTCTCCATGCCTCCATCAAATTGCAACCATGTGGTAGAGATTTCATTTCAAGCAGCAGCTTCTCTGCAATGTCTTGACCAGCCCCTTCTCAACCAGACATGCATGTAACACATACATCTTAATTGGATTCATCATCCTTCATCTCTAACCGTCTCACACGGGATAATTTTGAAATCAAATTTAAAAGTTTTACATAAACTTTCAAATTTACATTTAAGTATCTTAAACTGGTTAAAACGTTTCATTTAGGCCCCTACATTACAATTTGTCATTATGAATCTTTTTAATTGATGACGTGTCCTATGTGGACCCAACCAAAAATGACTTTTGAATATGAATTTAGAAGCAAAGAAGCCCATTTTGCATTGCATAAAGTGAGACAAAATTATTACTTTGCCCATACACCGATGCAAAATGGTTATATATATTTTGTCCCTAAAGAGATGTAAAATGGCTTTTTTGCCTCTAAACTCAACTTTAGACCCATTTTTTGAGTAGGCCCTGCATGAGACATGTCATTAGTTAACAAAAATTAAGATGAGATTGTATCGGATGAACCTAAGTGAAACATTTTAAGGTATTTAAATACAAAATACAGTGCATTAAAGTATAATTTGCACTATAACTTAGGACAACAAGCAAGGGAAAAACCTCCATTTCATCCATTCATAATAAAACCGAAGCTTTAAGTAAACTTTCATCTTCTATGTACTAGTTAAGTTATAGACAAGATTGATGTTGAACTACCAAATTTGTATCTCTGAAATCGTAATGTGTGTTCTGGTCTTCTGTTTACGCGCGCATGCACACACACACAAATATATATATAGGGGACGGATCGGTGGCATTACATTTTAAACACAAAATTTGACACAAATTTTGTACCATTAGATTAGTTCAATTTTAATGGTTGAGATCCAATGACCTAAAAATAATTTTTTATTTTTCTTTTTAAAAATATATATTGGAAAATAGAACATAATCTTTCCAATTATGATTTATCCTTGTAACTATTATTCTCGCTCATTAATTATTAATTTTAATTATATTCTCCCTCTTAATTACTCCTTTAACCTTCCATTTTTGGGTCGCTCAGCACCATCCTTTAATCTATCTTCTGTTTCAAAACACAAATTTCTTCCATTTTGCTGTTTATATTTTCCCAAAAAAAATTATTAGGATTCGAGAAAATTAAATTCTAATGATATTCCTACCTGATTTCTCTCCTTGCATTCTCTGAGCAAAATATTCTTTCCTCTCCATGCTTTATATTTTTTTCTTAATGTTTAATTATTTAACTAACATCCAATTGATTGTCGATTATTGTTGTGAAAAAAAAAAATCTATAGAATGATGATTGGTTGCCATAATACAACTTAAAAGTTCAAAGAATCGCCCTGATATTCAATTTCATTTATTTTTATATAATAATGAATGTATGAAATAAAAATGACGGACTTGAACGAGAAAAAAAGAAGAGGGAGATGTATGGAGAAGAAAGATGGACAAAAAAAAACAGATGAAGAAAACAGACATAAAGAAACATAGAGAATGAAGGTAGGATCGAAAGGAGTAAAATTGTGAAACAATTAAGGAAAAGATTAATTAAATTCAATTAATGAGATATGAGAGAGCAGTAAAAAATTAAATAAAATCTACTATGAATTTAATCTTCAATTTAATCTACAGATTAGATGAGATCTCAACTATTAAAAGTAAATTAATCGAATGGTTTAAAATTTGTGTTAAAAATTGTGGTACTATTGATCGGCCATATATATACCCGGGCATTAGCTGCTGCCTACTAGCTCCCTTTATGTTTATAAATGTTGGAGCAGAGTTTGTTCAATTCCTCAAACTTCTTTGTCGACCTCTCCATCCGCCCATGCCATATTGAAGTCTACTAGGACCTATCCCATGATCCACCATCTAAAAGAGGAAACAGTGTGCTGTCCAGACAGAAGAAAAAAATTCTCAAAAATTGACCTTTTTTTGTCACCTAATTATAATAGATCAATCGTCAGAATTTACCGAACACATTTAAAAATCAGTGCTAAGTATCATATTTACTTCTTCTTTTTTTCTTTACCGAAAATGCATCTTTATTGATTAAACTTAAAGAAAAATATTGACATTTTTAGCGAGAAGGTTAAACAACCGGCTCAAAATTTGGCCAAACATGATACCCACTCTTACACCTAACATGATTATTTGATTAGTTATAGCATGAGCCACCATATTACGCGCCCTAGGGGCAAATTGGAAAGTAACCGAAGAAAAAAAAACTTACAAAGTACATGAATATCATGAAGAATATTGATTAGGTTATCGTCAATACCCTTATGACATAATTATTAAATCAACTATAATGAATCTGATTCCTTAATGACTGTAGAAATGAGATATATTATTTGAATATCGACTTTATTTTTCATGGGTGGTCATCAAAAGCTTGAAATCCAAATACAAATGAAGATAAGGCCATCCATCATGGAGGATGGTTCTTCTTACACGAGAGAGAGAGAGAGACAGAGAGAGAGGGGCATGTGAGGAAGGTCAATGAGGCGGTGGGAGGTGCACGTGATGGAGCAACGGTCGGTTCAGGTGGTGGTGGCAGCGACCGTTGGAACATTTATTGAGTGGACACATTGGACATGTATTTTCTTATCTTTCTTCATCAACTTGCCTTTGTCTTTGCCACATTCGCATATTGGAGTTTTTAAGGCATTCCCTAGGTGGTGGATTTCGGATTCCCACGTCTTTTATATGCTCTTTTGATCCCTTTTTAATTCTTGTTATCTGCTGTTTTGATTCTCTTTTTGTCACTTGTCTAACCAATTAGTGCCCTTTTGTTTTTGGAATGGAAGAAAATTCGTTAATAAGATTTGACAATTTCTATATCGAGCTAAAAAGAATCAAACTAACCAACAACTAATCATTACAAGCTCCAATCATCCAGTGAAGTTAGCGAAAACAAAAATTGACTAAAAATCGTGAATAAATCTTTTTATATTTTTATTAAAATATATAATGTCTTTTTATATCGTAGATGAGAATGAATATATAATAAGTCTTTTTATATTTTTTTCAAAATTTTAAAATCAATTAAAAATCATGAGTTATACCTCAATTTTTTGTGAAACATGACTCCATCGGGATTTTGCAAAAAAAAAAAAAATTGCATACTAGTCAAAGTATTACCATCTAAGGTATCCATTAATTATTTTATATTTATTCTTTCAGTAAAAAAGCTCGAATTTCAATGAATTTTTGTAATGTGATCTGGAAGTGACTCTAGGGCCCGGAGGTCCTTAGAAAACAGAACCATCCTCATGAACATTAAAATATCTTATATGGGGTGATGGAAATAGAAATAGAATAAATATTTTGTTGTTTTTGAAAAAATTTAAAAAATCGACTAAAAATCGTGAGTTATAACTCATAGTTTTTGTAACAAATGTGTTCGTCGATTTCATGAAATATTTTAACTACACATTAGCCAAAGCATTATATGCCATTAAGGACATGTGTTAACATCTAAGGTGCCAATTAACTATTTTTTAAGCAAAAAAACTCAAAATTCAATGAAATTTAAATGGGGCCTAGACGTGACTTTAGTGTTCGAAGGTCATTTGAAGATATCTCACTCAACTTCAAAGTATCTTACGAGTGGATGCGAATGAATATAGAATAAGTATATCTTTATGTTTTGTCAAAATTTCAAGAACAGACTAAAATTCAGGAGCATACCTCACATTTTTGCGAAAAACGCGTTCGTCGGGATTTCGCAAAACAATTTCACTGCACATTAGCCAATGTATTATAAGTCATTTGAGGCAAGTCATCTCATTCAAGGTGCTCATTAACTATTTAATATATTTTTTTCTAAGAAAAAAAAAACCTCGAATTTAAATGAAATTTTCTAGTGTGATCCAGACATGATGAAAATTGAAATAAAATAAGCATTTTGATGCTCTTGTCAAAATTTAAGAAATCGAATAAAAATCACGAGTATATAGCTCACATTTTTTGTAAAAAATGTATCTGTCGGATTATTACGAAATATTATAAGTGCACATTATTTAAAGTATTATAAGCCATTAAAGATATGTGCTGCCATTTAAAATGCCTATTAACTATTTTTATGCATTTTTAAAACAAAATAACTTGAATTTAAATGAAATTTCAAAACGGGCTGTGAATGTGACTATAGGATCCGAAGGTCATTGGAAACCATCCCCTTCAACTACAAAGCATCTTACCGGTTGATGAGAATAAAATTGAATAAGTATTGTTATGTTTTTTTTTCTTTTCAAAATTTCAAAAATCGACTAAAAATTGTAAATTAGCTCACATTTTTTTTGTGAAAAATGCGTTCATCGGGATTTCGCAAAATATTTAAAGTACACATTAACAAAAGTATTGTAAATCATTTGGGACATGTCCTGCCATCCATGGTGCCTATTAACTATTCTATATTCGTTTTTAAAGAAAAAAAAACCTAATTCCAATGAAATTTCGTAACGTGATCCAAAAGTGACTCTAGAGACTGAAGGTCCCCATCAACTTCAAAAGTATTATAAGCAAAAAAATGCCTTCTAAAAATGCATCAAATGGAATTTCGCGAAATATTTTAACTAGGCATTAGCAAAAGTATTATAAGCCATTAGCGAAAGTATTATAAAGCCATTAGTGACATGTCCTGCTATTCAGGGTTCTCTTTAACTATTTTATATTTCTTTTTAAGCAAAAAAACTCGAATTTCAATAAAATTTTATAATGTGGTGATTCCCCTCAACTTCATAGTATCTTTAAGGCAATCAAAATAGAAATATAAAAAGTATTTTGATGTTTTTGAAAAATAAAAATAGATTAAAAATTGTGAGTAATATATAGCTCACAATTTTTGTGAAAATGCAGCCATTCGAATCTCACAAAATATTTCAACTGCATATTAGCCAAATTATTATAAGTCATTAGGGACATGTGTTACAATCTACGGTGTAACGACCTGACCCAAAAATTCGATTAAATTTTGGAATTTAATTGGAAAAGGACCGCTTTACCCTTGCATTTAGAGGGGGTTGAAAGTCAACTTAAGTTTGGAAAGACTTTTGTGAGTTTTTTTTTAACCTTATGTGGGTCTCGTACTTATAAGTTCATAGACATGCGGCACACAAAAACCAGAGTTTAGATGAAAACGTTACTGATCTAGAACAAAACAATGCATGTATGTAAAAGGCATGCACATTTTGGTCATTTAGTTTAAGGATGAGTCAACATTTTTTTGGTCGTCAGCACTAGTGTGTGACATGTACACACCAGTCGATGGCCCAAGGTGTTGCATCAAAACAACATCATTTTCATCTCTTCTTCACCATGGAGACATACAAACGCCCTAGCTCAAGTGGGATTTTGATTTAGACATAAAACCCCATGAACTAATCACATCATCATCATCATCCCCTCCTCAACGTGAGCAAAACCTAGTCAATCGTCGAATGAAACAACCACAGGGAGCCCAAAACCAAGAAGGTGAGAAAGAACAAACTTTCAATCGATTTTTCAACCATTACAGGTGAAACTTCTCAATTTTGGCTTCAAAATTTAATTTCTGGTGATGAGTGGATAAAGTTTCATGTATGAAATGTTAAAATTGGTCAAGAATTGAACAAATTTGAAGCTCGCGCGAAAATGAAGATTTCCTGCGAGATTTATAGATTCCAACCACCGTTGACGACAGTTTGTCAGGACCCACCCCGGTTTCACCCCGAAAACCGAAGTAAATCCTGCTCCCGTCTGACACCCCGACACAATACCAAAGCAACCACTAAAATACCCCGTCAGACGCAGGAGAACTTTAAAACATCCCGAAGTTAAAATTTACAGAGCATAGTACTAAATACAACAGAAAGAAAACTGGTAACTAGATACACGCACACGGAAAACTTTACTACACTCCGAGATCGCTCTCGTGACTTCTATGCCTCAGACGCTGCCTCGACGCCAAAACCCCGCGCTAGCTCCATGACCTGGAGGGAAATTTAAAACCAGGAAAGTGTGAGTGGACCATAAATAAAAGAAAAGTTTCCAAAACCATTTATAAGAAAACCGGGTTTGGCCCTCCGTTTTGAAACCACATGCATAACCTAGTCATTAAAATAGTTATCAATCACGTAAACCTCATCATAAAAACAGAAACACTATAAAACAGCTGTAGAAATCATATCATCAGCGTCATAAAACTGTATCAGAAAACATAAGTACCAAGCCATAACCAACCGATCAAACCTGCTGGATCTATCCGAGTCTTTAAACTCTCAAGTCTTTAAACTCAATCCAGGCCTCAATAATATCCGAGTCTTTAAACTCCCGAGTCTTTAAACTCAACAGGCCTACGGGGGAAATATCAATATATCCGAGTCTTTAAACTCCCGAGTCTTTAAACTCAATCCGGGTCTTTAAACCCAATCCGGGCCCGTCCCCCGTCAAACATAATATCCGGGTCTTTAAACCCAATAACCAGATCCAGCAAATCCAATCCAAAACCATTGAAAACCATTTACCAATCCATATCCAAACCCGAATCCGAAATCACTGGTCCAATGCCCTTCCGGCATCCAGAACCGTCATTCCGAACCCAAATCCGGAATTCCACTTTTCAACTTTAAAACCAAATCTCGATTCTCAAAATCTGATTCTAAAACCGAAAACCTTGATCATCGAAATCATGTTCCAAAATCTCTTTACAATCATTAAAAACCATTTATCATTTGAAAATCCCAAAACCATAACATTATTTTCAGAATCAACATTCCTCGTAAAACGTGCCGAAAATCGAACTTTCTCGAAAAACGTGCAATTATGTAAAATCCACAAAGCATATCCGATAAACATAAAATCATAATTAAAACCATAAAACAATTATAGAAAAACAGTTATGCATGCTCGAGTTTAAGGAAAGGGTCCACTCACAGTACCGAGCCCTCAATCGCGTCCCGAACGTCTCGTACATTCCTCAGCTTCCTCGGGAAGTCTCGATCCTGTCAACAACCGCCAAAGTACGTTACTAACACATCTACGATGGTCCACCTAATTTTCCCCAAAAAATCCTCGGATCTTAAACGTAACGAACCGAAACCCTAAACCTTCACCCTCACTAAACTACATCGAATCGACGTCCGAACAACTCGAAACCAATTCCATTAGACTCGTCACAACTCCTAGACCAAAAACCAAGTTGACCGTTTTCCCAACCGCCGCCGCACGCGCCCCCACGCGCCGCCCAAAGTGGCTGCGCGTGGCCCTCACGCGCCAGCTACAGTGCATCGTCTACCTCAAGCCGACCCGGTCCAACCGGCTTTTGCAATTCGAACCGGCGAGGACGGTTCACCGCCGTACCTGCACCAAAACACCTCCTTTCTTCACCATCCACTTCGTCTCGTCCTAAGCTATCCATTCCCCTACTCCAAACACCTCGACTCACCCTAAAACCTGTCGACTCAAGCTCGAACAGAAACCCGAACACTGCCCCTGTTTTCCTTCCCGGCCACCCAGGTCTTCCCCCGTCACGGTAGCTAGCTTAAACCCATCCTAGGACCTCACTGAGTCTCACCCAACTCACCAAAACCGTCGACTCAACCCCAGACTTTACGACTTCAATTTGAAATCGACGGCAAAACAGAGCATCAAAAGGAAAACAAGAAATTACCTGCCCTCCGGTCGCCGTCGTGAGCTCCACTGTGGAAACACAACTCCTCCAGTCCACCTCCAGCCTCTGGACACCTCCACCAGCTTCGATTGCTCGAACACGGCCGCACCACCACTCACAACTCCTCTCTGTTCTCTGTTTTCCCCCTGGTTTCCCGTGGCTCACCTCTCACCCACACACAGCCACCGCACCTCCAAACCTCCTCTCTATCTCCTTCTTGATCTCTGGTCACTCCTCACACACTCACAACCTCACACCCTCACCAAGCTTGATCGATTCCTCCCCAAATTCCCAGTCTTTGTTTTCTCTCTGGGTCGAAGAACAAACACGAACACACGGGCACCCCCAATTATTTGGATCGTGCACACGCCTAGAAGCCACTAGGCCCTTGCCACGCGTCACAATCCTCCCCTTCTCTCTCACAACTATCTCAATATCAGACCTCCATTTGTCCCTCTCTGTTGCACAAATACCAAGTGCAAAAGACCAAAATGCCCCTTCTTAAACCCCAAAATTACGATTTTGCCACTAACTTCCTAGACCCGTAACTTACACATCGTAAGTTCGATGAATACGTGCCGCCTGTCATCGAACTCAGGACGATGAGATCTAGCTAACCATCCTAGGTCAATATGTCAAAACCCGATCGTACGAAAAGTCAACTTTTCTCCCTATTTTAACCAAATTACGGTTATGCCCTCAACCTTCCGAACATCATAACTTCCTCCTCGGATGTCGGAATCGGGCGTGCCACCTGTCCACGGATTCGTGACGTCCTAAACTACGTCCTGATCATCGGTCAAAGTCCATTTGACCGCCCGAACTAAAAGTCAACTTTTTTTCCCAAACTAGGGGCAAAATCGTCATTCTACACTAACGACCCCATCGAGACCAACTAATCCCCGATTAAGCTTACTAATCTCATCTTAATCACGATCTTAACCCTAATTTCTGGGACGGGTCGTTACACAGTTCGGTTATCGTCTCTAGCGAAGTGCTGGTGACCTAGTTTAGTAACTCCGTAAATTAGGTCATCGAGGATTTAACGGAATATGCTGACAACGTTAATATATTTCTCCAAATAGTAATGGCATTATAACAGAACCGTAACACCATTAGGCTGGATGGAATATTCCTTGCCATCAGGATATAAAGTCAATATTAATGAAATATTTTGTCGCATCAGTATATCGGCGCGTGTGGAGCATGGGGTGCATAATCGGTGCATGGCTTATGCATGGCGCATTTTCTCGCCTATTCTCGACATATGAAGGTGCAAGGGGTGGCCATTGGTCTTCTATCGGAACGTGGCGACGCGTGGGTCCATTCACTAACCTACTGTGGTACATACTTGAGGTTTTATCGCTCCAGATCTATTTATAACGGGTTCGAGGCCATTGAATTTCATTTAAGCCTCATTTGAGCTAGTTTTCAGTAAGAGTTGAGAGAACCGGGATATCGAGTTACGGCTCAGAATGAGACTAGCGAGCCTCAAGAAAACCAAGTCTTGGACAATGAATTAGATCAGAACATTAGGCCATGATGTATGCGTTGATGGTTGATAATGGTGGGAACTACCAGTTTGTTTGATTCAACGATTCATATCATGGTTACCAACTAAAGTCCGAGTTATCGTTTCAAAATTTACATCGTTGTTAGGGTGAGTGTCAGGGCCCACACCTAATCCCCCAGGATTAGGGACTAACCCTGCTCCCGTCTGACTTACGCATGACACTAAGGCCAAACAGATGTCCAAACTCCATGTGACACGTAAGTCGGACAAGGGATTTCCGAACCAAATGTCTCACTATCTTCCAAACTTCCTAGAGCGCGCAGAGTCTACTATGGATTGGACGTGTGATGTCTCCATCTCTCTCAACCAACAGCCCTCGCCGCAACAACCTGGAGGGTATCGAAAACACGAAAAGACTGTGAGTGGACAAAAATAAAGTATAAGTTTAAAAACATTTATCAGAAAACACATACATTTATACCCTCCGTTTTAAAAACCAATGCATGCATATCAATGTCATGTCATAAAACCATATAAGAAAAACCAAACACATTTTTCCTTTTCCTCAAATCCCGGGCCTCAGCCCAAAACCATCGAAAACCATTTTATCCGGGCCACTGCCCAAAACCTCATTAAACCATTATCATCAATTCTCAATGAACTCCAAAACACATTTGAAACCACACTCTCATTCATCGAACCTGCTGGATCTATCCGAGTCTTTAAACTCCCGAGTCTTTAAACTCAATATCCAGGCCTCAATAATCCGAGTCTTTAAACTCCCGAGTCTTTAAACTCAATAGGCCTACGGGAGAAATATCAATATATCCGAGTCTTTAAACTCCCGAGTCTTTAAACTCAATCCGGGCCCATACCCCGTCAAATATAATCTGGGTCTTTAAACCCAATAACCAGATCCAGCAAATCCAATCAAAACCATTTGAAAACCATTTTCCATTTCCACATCCAAATCCAGAACTCATATCCATTTCCTTTCCAGATCCGAGTCCGCAACCATCATTCCGTAAGCTAGCATCCGGAATAATCATTTCGAACCCAAACCTGAAAATCCCCTTCCGAGTTCCTAATCGACTTCCGAATCGTCACCTGGAATTCCGATTCCAAAACCCGAAATCACATTTCCGAAAACTACTTTGAACTGGGCCTTAAGCCCAAAAAGACTTTCCAAAATCCTTTTACTTTCCTTGAAATCCAACCGAATTTCACATCCCGAAATCAATTTATTAAACCAAGTTCAAATCACGATAGTTATCAAAACCTCGTAAAACGTGAAAACTGTCATTTCCTCGAAAAACATGCAAAAACCATAAACCATCACAGCCATAAATCAAACCATAGATGTAACGACCCGAACTTTCGTAATTATTATTTTATTGTAAATTGACCGTTTTGCCCCTGAGGGGGGGAAAGTTGACTTTTACCTCGGGAAGTATTTAGGACTTTGACACGTGACCGTGACGTAGTTTAGGACGTCACGAGTTCATAGGCAGGTGGCACGTTCGATTCCGACGTTCGAGGAAGAAGTTGTGACGTTCGGAAGTCGAGGGGCATTTTGGTAATTTGGCCATTTGGGGGCCAAATGTTGACTTTTGACCCGGGAAGTCCAACGGACGAGGGCCAATGACCGTTACGTAGGTCTCGTCGATACGAATCCGTAGACAGGCGGCACGCTGAAATCGGACTTACGACGAAAAAGTTATGGTCAAGAACGTAACCGAACTAACCGAGACTCGTAACTTAAATTAATAATAAAATATTATAATCTGTTTAACTTTAACCCAATCAATCTGGACCCTTGATGAGTGACACATGTCACTCATCTACCCCATCCACATCATCCCCAACATTCTGGATCTTGGTCTGCCATAGGATTAATTAATTAATTTCTTTTCCTTAAATCCTCACCCTTCACTCTTCACTCAGGATGAATCACAGCCATCCATTCTATTTCTCCTTCTGTTCTTAAGCCATCAGAGACTCATTTCCTCATTTCCATTCCTTCCTTCAAACCGTGCAACCTCCCACCCTTCAAACAATCACACCAGCAGCTAACCACCCAACCTTCTTCATCAGGCAGCACCAGACCGTGCACCACCACCACCAGACACCGGCCAACGCCACCACGGCCACCCTGCACGGCCGGAAAACCCACAAACCCGTGAGGACCCGTGCAGCCCAAAACCATCCAACCATCCAAACCACGACGTCTGGGCTCGAACCAACCTAGGGCTAGGACCATTGTGACCTCTGGACGGCGTAGGACTGGACTGGGCAGCCCACGGCGGCGACACGGCGGCGGTAAGCCTGCAAACCCGTAATGGCCGATTTTCCTTCCCTGCCTCAAACCGTCCGTTTTTAACGTTGCATTTGCTTGGTTGTTTTTGAGACTTAACCTAGGGGACTAGACGAACGTTTTGGACCTGAGTTGGTGGCTGGAAACGTGACGGCTCGCCGGAGAAGACGGACCAAAACCGGCAGCCATTTCCCCGTCGTTTTTCAGGTGATTCCTTGATCTTAAAATCCAGTTTTGATTACACAGAGCCATAGAACATGTTCAGACGAGTCCATAGGAACAAACCCCATCGATTTTGGTGGCCGGAATCACGATCTGTGATCGGGTCGAACCGTGGGTCTGCGGTGACCCGATTCGCAGACCCGATACTGTAGCTGATGACGTCATCATGCTGACGTCAGCAGTGACGTCATGATGACGTCATCATGTCAGAATATTGTCAGACCAGGGGCCAATGGACTGTTGACACGTGTCCTCTGACACTGTCAGTGATGACGTCATGCTGACGTCAGCAGTGACGTCATGCTGACGTCAGCATCACTGTAGCACTGTTGACCAGAGGGTTGACCGGCGCGTGGGGGGCGCGTGTGAACAGTGTTTTGTGTGGGACCAGTGCCATTTTCAAGGTTTCGACGATACGGATCCAATGGCGGTGGTTTCGTGTCGATCGGAGATCGTTAAGTTGGTCAAATTAGGGTTTGATGCCTTGGGAAGAGTGTTCGGACGGCTTTCCCGGGCCGGTTTCAGTCTAGGGTTTCGTAGTTGTTTAGTAGGGACTTAAAGTGACCTTTACGTATGTTTTGGGCATGACAGGAATTGTACTTTAAACCTTGGACGGGGCTTTACGCTCGGGAGTGCAGCGGGATTGTACTGTGAGTGGGCCTTTGATTTCACTAAACTTCGGCATGCATAACTGTTTTACTTTCTCCTATATCTATATGTGATTTGAGTAAAAGTATCTGTTCAGCTTGTGTATGATTTATGGCACGTATTACGATGTTTGGGCATGAGACCCGTCTGGTTGTTGATCAATGGTTTGGAGTCATATATATGTATAATGGAACTCGATATCATCTGTGGTACTGCACTGTATAGATCTACCCTAGGATTCTATCTCCTCCGGATGTAGGTACACCGGAGCGGTCACGGCGCATTGCCTGTGAGGAGTCATTCTACGGAGGGACCGGACCGTAGAGTGACTCAGGAGCAGGATTGCTACTATTGGACGTCTGGGACGTCAGGCATCTAGAATGCCATGCTCGGACTAGGTTCGGGATTTGGACTCGGGATTGAGACCCCGGGTGGCACGCGTAGCCTTGAGACTGTGACCTTATTGGGCGTCTGGGACGTCAGGCATCTGGGATGTCAGGGTTGGGATGTATAGTGCAGTGACTAAGATTATATTATGTTGATATTATTCTGCTTATGACTATATGGTTTTGTGGTTTTGATACTATGCATGTCTTTTCGGAAAACGGAGGGGAAAAGCTATATGTTTTCGAAATGGTAAACTACTTTGTAAACCTTGAGTTTCGGCCCACTCACCTTTGTTGTTTTACTACCCCTCCAGGTAGTGCTATCGAGGAGGAGGATCCCGAGGAGGAGGAGGAGGATCCCGAGGAGGAAGAGGCATAGGTTTACGTTGCGTACCTGAACCCTACTGCTGGGTAGGTTGGCACGTAGTGTGTCTAGAGTCGTGCTCAATAAACTGTATTCGGGAACCATCCCTTGTCTGACACTATTTGTATTTGAGTATTTGTGTGGTGTGCTATGTATGACTTAACTATGGTTTTTCTTTATGCATTTTATATTCAATAAGGGTATTTTTGGTATTTTAACGTTGGGTGTCAGACGGGAGCAGGGCACGTCCCGGGTGGTCCCAGGGGGATCGGGGCGGGTCCTGTCAACTTGGTATCAGAGCACTAGGTTGTGGTCAGCATGCTAGACTAGTGGTCAGTACTTAGTTTAAACGATGTCAGTATCTAATCTATGCCTCTTAACAGCGGGTTATGCCTCCAAGGAGAATTCCTCAAATACGAACTGACGAGGAAATCGCGAGAGAGATGGAATGTGCTAGCATTGAGCGGGCTCAAAGGTTGGGAGCCACACCGTTCAGCGGGGGATCAAACCCCGAGGATGCCCATGAGTGGATTGCGAAATGGGAAAGAATCTTCACTGTGATGCATTGCCCACCCGGCGAGCGGGTGGCATTGGCGGCCTTCTTACTGGAAGGCGGGGCTTATCAATGGTGGCATGGTCTTGAGATGTCCGGGTGGACTGTTCACACCACCACATGGGAGGTCTTTCGTGCCCGATTCTTAGATCAGTATTACCCGCGTTCATTTCGCATGGCACGAGAGGCAGAGTTCCTGCGGCTGGAACAGGGAGATATGTCCGTGGCAGATTACGAGCAGACCTTCGGGAAGCTTTCCCGTTTTGCCGCAGCTTTCGTGAGTACTGAGGAGGAAAAATGTCAAAGATTTGAGTTGGGACTCCGAGGGGAGTTGCGGGCAAGTGTGACGGCTACTAGTTACGCGACTCTGAGGGACATGGTCGACGCTGCAGTTCGTGTCGAGGCCAGTCTGGCGGCACACCAGGCGCGACAATCATCAGGCGAGGGGCAGCGCCGGGAT
The DNA here is from genome assembly GCA_032719365.1 of Prinsepia uniflora. Lineage (NCBI taxonomy): Eukaryota > Viridiplantae > Streptophyta > Magnoliopsida > Rosales > Rosaceae > Prinsepia > Prinsepia uniflora. Next base: position 2,696,489 of record CM064875.1, on the reverse strand, counting down.
CGTCCACATCCTGGACCAACCGGCCCAAAGATCTCTAAGGGGGGAAATTACCGAGGAGCACCCTCATCTCTACGTGGTCGTGGCTGGTCAGGTCGACATGGGAACTCTCAGAGGGGTGGATCGAGATTCAGTTCTGGACAGCATCAGGCTTGGAGTGGTACATCAGGAGGGTCTTGGGATGGACCGAGGACAGTTAATTGCTTTGCTTGTGGAGGAGCGGGCCACTATGCCCGAGATTGCCATTTGTTGTCAAGGAACAACGAGACTAAAGGTGTTAGTGTGGCACAGAGTTCGGCTTCTCACCCTTCCAGAGGCCGAGGACAGAGTGCTGAGCGTGGCGCGCGTGGGCGCGGACAGACTGCGGGACCCCGAGCTCGTGTTTTTGCAGTGACTCAGCAGCAGGCGAGGTCAGCCCCTGGTGTGGTTACAGGTACTCTTCATATCTCAAATATTGTTGTACGGGTATTAATGGATGCTGGGGCTACTCATTCTTTTATTTCGAAAAGTTGTGCGGGTATGTTAGATCGTGAGGTGTCAGCCTTGGATAGTGAAATGGGTGTTGGTACACCGATGGGCGTTGTGTACATCGTGAATCAGGTGATCCGGAGATGCCCAGTAAGGGTGGAGGATGTAGATCTGCTAGCTGATCTAATTCTGATGGATATCCATGACTTTGATGTTATCTTGGGAATGGATTGGTTGACTGAGCACGGTTCGCTCATCGACTGTTGTAGTAGGCGGGTGATTCTGCGAAGTCCGGGTTTGCCGGAGGTTACTTTTCAGGGAGAGCGCGACGGTTCGCTACCTGAAGTAATTTCTTCACTTGCCGCTACGAAGCTTCTACAGAAGGGATGCCAGGGTTATCTGGCACATGTTGTGACGACGAATAGTAATACTTCGGGTGCCGATGATATACCTGTGGTGCGGGAATTTCCGGATGTGTTCCCGGAAGATTTGCCTGGTTTACCACCACATCGGGAGGTTGAGTTCACGATTGAACTACTTCCCGGCACACGACCTATATCGCAGGCACCATATCGGATGGCACCAGCGGAGTTACGGGAATTGAAGATCCAATTGCAGGAGTTGGTGGACTTGGGATTCATCCGACCGAGTACATCACCGTGGGGAGCACCAGTATTATTTGTGAAGAAGAAGGAGGGGAGCCTCCGTTTGTGTGTGGATTATCGACAGCTCAACAAGGTCACGGTAAGGAACCAGTACCCCTTACCCAGGATTGATGATCTCTTTGATCAACTGCGGGGAGCACAGTACTTCTCGAAGATAGATTTACGATCTGGTTATCACCAGTTGAAGATTGCTGAAGGAGATGTCCCGAAGACAGCGTTTCGGACCAGATATGGGCATTATGAATTCCTTGTGATGCCTTTCGGCTTGACGAATGCTGCAGCAGCATTCATGGATCTAATGAATAGGGTCTTCCGATCTTTTTTGGATAAGTTCGTGATCGTGTTCATTGATGACATCCTTGTGTACTCGAGGAGTGCTCAAGCTCATGAGGAACACTTACGTTCGGTGTTAGGGAAGCTGAGGCAGAACCAGTTATACGCCAAGCTGAGTAAGTGTCAGTTTTGGCTAACCAGCATTGGTTTTCTGGGACATGTAGTGTCAGCAGACGGGATTAGTGTGGATCCCCAGAAGACCGAAGCGGTGACAAATTGGGCTAGACCGACAACCGTGACAGAGGTACGGAGTTTCGTTGGTTTGGCAGGATACTACCGGAGATTTGTTGAGGGCTTCTCTAGTATTGCTGCACCGTTGACTCGTCTAACCAGGAAGGGAGTAAAGTTTGTTTGGGATGAACGGTGTGAGCAGAGTTATCAAGAATTGAAACGTCGGTTAACTACCGCACCTGTTCTTGCCTTGCCGGATAACAGTGGAGAGTTCGAAGTCTACAGTGACGCATCGTTGCAAGGTTTGGGTTGCGTGCTGATGCAGAATGGCAGAGTTATCGCTTATGCATCGAGACAACTAAAGACACATGAGCTGAACTACCCTACGCATGATCTGGAGTTGGCGGCGGTGGTTCACGCTTTAAAGATCTGGCGACATTATCTGTACGGGGTGACTTGCAGGATCTTCACCGATCATCAGAGTTTGAAGCATTTGTTCACTCAGAAGGAGCTGAACGTAAGACAGCGACGGTGGTTGGAACTGATCAAGGATTACGATTGTACGATTGAATATCATCCAGGGAAGGCGAACGTTGTGGCAGACGCACTCAGTAGGAAGTCAGCAGGATCGATTGCACACCTGAGGCTGGTGTACCTTCCTTTGCTAGTGGAACTCCGAAGAGCTGGAGTTATGCTGGGGATGGATGAGCAGGGAGCTTTGTTGGCCAGTTTTCATGTACGACCTGTGCTCGTCGATCGGATTATCGAGGCACAATTGGAGGATCCGACACTTTGTATCTACAGGATCGAGGTCGAAGCAGACGAGAGGCAGGACTTTACCATTCGACCAGATGGAGCTCTGGTGAAACTGGGCCGTTTGTGTGTTCCTGCAGTGGCAGAGTTACGGGAAGAAATTCTCGAGGAAGCCCACAGTTCGGCTTATGCCATGCATCCGGGAGGTACAAAGATGTACCGTACCCTCCGGGACCACTATTGGTGGGCAGGAATGAAGAAGGATATTGCAGTGTTTGTGAGCAGATGTTTGACCTGTCAGCAGGTCAAGGCCGAGCGGCAGAGACCGTATGGAGCAATGCAACCGCTTCCGATTCCCGAGTGGAAGTGGGATCACATTACCATGGACTTTGTCTTCAAGTTGCCAAGGACTCAGAGGGGATGCGATGGAGTTTGGGTGATTGTCGACCGATTGACCAAGTCAGCTCATTTCTTACCAGTACAAGAGACATTTAAGCCAAACCGACTGGCTCAGCTGTTTGTGAAGGAGATCATTCGACTTCATGGTACGCCGGAGTCGATAGTGTCTGATCGAGATCCGCGTTTCACATCTAGGTTCTGGCGAAGTTTGCAGAACGCCTTGGGTACAAACTTACATTTCAGCACAGCGTTCCACCCACAGACCGATGGGCAGTCAGAGAGGACTATCCAGACACTGGAGGACATGATGAGATCTTGTGTACTGCAGTTTCAGGATTCGTGGGACACCCATTTGCCTTTGATGGAGTTCGCATACAATAACAGTTATCAGGCAAGTATCGGGATGGCACCCTACGAGGCACTGTATGGCCGACAGTGCAGGACACCTATCTGTTGGATGGAGGTAGGAGAGCGAGCAGCTTTAGGACCGGATTTGATGGACATGACCCAGGAAACAGTTCGAATTATCAAGGAAAGATTGAAGGCAGCACAGGATCGCCAAAAGAGCTATGCGGATCGACGAATTCGAGACTTGGAATTCGAGGTTGGAGATTTTGTGTTTCTTAAGTTATCTCCATGGAAAGGAATTATCCGTTTTGGCCGACGCGGGAAGTTGAGTCCACGTTACTTTGGACCGTTCGAGATCATTGAGAGGATTGGACTAGTGGCATACCGGTTGGCATTACCTCCAGAACTTGCCAGAGTGCACGATGTTTTCCATGTGTCCATGTTACGGAAATACCTACGGGACGATTCACATGCCTTGCCGGAACAACCAGTAGAACTGATGACTGATCTGAGCTTTGAAGAGAAACCAGTGCAGATTCTGGATCAGAAGAACAAGGTTCTGAGAAACAAGACGATTCGGTTGGTGAAAGTGCTATGGAGGAACCATGACGTCGAGGAGGCGACGTGGGAACCCGAAGACTTGATGAGGGAGCAGTACCCGTTTTTATTCGAGTAAATTTCGAGGACGAAATTTCTGTAAGGTGGGTAGATTGTAACGACCCGAACTTTCGTAATTATTATTTTATTGTAAATTGACTGTTTTGCCCCTGAGGGGGGGAAAGTTGACTTTTACCTCGGGAAGTATTTAGGACTTTGACACGTGACCGTGACGTAGTTTAGGACGTCACGAGTTCATAGGCAGGTGGCACGTTCGATTCCGACGTTCGAGGAAGAAGTTGTGACGTTCGGAAGTCGAGGGGCATTTTGGTAATTTGGCCATTTGGGGGCCAAATGTTGACTTTTGACCCGGGAAGTCCAACGGACGAGGGCCAATGACCGTTACGTAGGTCTCGTCGATACGAATCCGTAGACAGGCGGCACGCTGAAATCGGACTTACGACGAAAAAGTTATGGTCAAGAACGTAACCGAACTAACCGAGACTCGTAACTTAAATTAATAATAAAATATTATAATCTGTTTTACTTTAACCCAATCAATCTGGACCCTTGATGAGTGACACATGTCACTCATCTACCCCATCCACATCATCCCCAACATTCTGGATCTTGGTCTGCCATAGGATTAATTAATTAATTTCTTTTCCTTAAATCCTCACCCTTCACTCTTCACTCAGGATGAATCACAGCCATCCATTCTATTTCTCCTTCTGTTCTTAAGCCATCAGAGACTCATTTCCTCATTTCCATTCCTTCCTTCAAACCGTGCAACCTCCCACCCTTCAAACAATCACACCAGCAGCTAACCACCCAACCTTCTTCATCAGGCAGCACCAGACCGTGCACCACCACCACCAGACACCGGCCAACACCACCACGGCCACCCTGCACGGCCGGAAAACCCACAAACCCGTGAGGACCCGTGCAGCCCAAAACCATCCAACCATCCAAACCACGACGTCTGGGCTCGAACCAACCTAGGGCTAGGACCATTGTGACCTCTGGACGGCGTAGGACTGGACTGGGCAGCCCACGGCGGCGACACGGCGGCGGTAAGCCTGCAAACCCGTAATGGCCGATTTTCCTTCCCTGCCTCAAACCGTCCGTTTTTAACGTTGCATTTGCTTGGTTGTTTTTGAGACTTAACCTAGGGGACTAGACGAACGTTTTGGACCTGAGTTGGTGGCTGGAAACGTGACGGCTCGCCGGAGAAGACGGACCAAAACCGGCAGCCATTTCCCCGTCGTTTTTCAGGTGATTCCTTGATCTTAAAATCCAGTTTTGATTACACAGAGCCATAGAACATGTTCAGACGAGTCCATAGGAACAAACCCCATCGATTTTGGTGGCCGGAATCACGATCTGTGATCGGGTCGAACCGTGGGTCTGCGGTGACCCGATTCGCAGACCCGATACTGTAGCTGATGACGTCATCATGCTGACGTCAGCAGTGACGTCATGATGACGTCATCATGTCAGAATATTGTCAGACCAGGGGCCAATGGACTGTTGACACGTGTCCTCTGACACTGTCAGTGATGACGTCATGCTGACGTCAGCAGTGACGTCATGCTGACGTCAGCATCACTGTAGCACTGTTGACCAGAGGGTTGACCGGCGCGTGTGAACAGTGTTTTGTGTGGGACCAGTGCCATTTTCAAGGTTTCGACGATACGGATCCAATGGCGGTGGTTTCGTGTCGATCGGAGATCGTTAAGTTGGTCAAATTAGGGTTTGATGCCTTGGGAAGAGTGTTCGGACGGCTTTCCCGGGCCGGTTTCAGTCTAGGGTTTCGTAGTTGTTTAGTAGGGACTTAAAGTGACCTTTACGTATGTTTTGGGCATGACAGGAATTGTACTTTAAACCTTGGACGGGGCTTTACGCTCGGGAGTGCAGCGGGATTGTACTGTGAGTGGGCCTTTGATTTCACTAAACTTCGGCATGCATAACTGTTTTACTTTCTCCTATATCTATATGTGATTTGAGTAAAAGTATCTGTTCAGCTTGTGTATGATTTATGGCACGTATTACGATGTTTGGGCATGAGACCCGTCTGGTTGTTGATCAATGGTTTGGAGTCATATATATGTATAATGGAACTCGATATCATCTGTGGTACTGCACTGTATAGATCTACCCTAGGATTCTATCTCCTCCGGATGTAGGTACACCGGAGCGGTCACGGCGCATTGCCTGTGAGGAGTCATTCTACGGAGGGACCGGACCGTAGAGTGACTCAGGAGCAGGATTGCTACTATTGGACGTCTGGGACGTCAGGCATCTAGAATGCCATGCTCGGACTAGGTTCGGGATTTGGACTCGGGATTGAGACCCCGGGTGGCACGCGTAGCCTTGAGACTGTGACCTTATTGGGCGTCTGGGACGTCAGGCATCTGGGATGTCAGGGTTGGGATGTATAGTGCAGTGACTAAGATTATATTATGTTGATATTATTCTGCTTATGACTATATGGTTTTGTGGTTTTGATACTATGCATGTCTTTTCGGAAAACGGAGGGGAAAAGCTATATGTTTTCGAAATGGTAAACTACTTTGTAAACCTTGAGTTTCGGCCCACTCACCTTTGTTGTTTTACTACCCCTCCAGGTAGTGCTATCGAGGAGGAGGATCCCGAGGAGGAGGAGGAGGATCCCGAGGAGGAAGAGGCATAGGTTTACGTTGCGTACCTGAACCCTACTGCTGGGTAGGTTGGCACGTAGTGTGTCTAGAGTCGTGCTCAATAAACTGTATTCGGGAACCATCCCTTGTCTGACACTATTTGTATTTGAGTATTTGTGTGGTGTGCTATGTATGACTTAACTATGGTTTTTCTTTATGCATTTTATATTCAATAAGGGTATTTTTGGTATTTTAACGTTGGGTGTCAGACGGGAGCAGGGCACGTCCCGGGTGGTCCCAGGGGGATCGGGGCGGGTCCTGTCAATAGAATCAAATATAGAAAACATATAAAAACATATATGCATTCACCAAGAGTTAGAAAGCAAAGTCCACTCACAGACCATTCCGACGTCGCCTCGATACGCGCGCACTTACGCCATTCCCGGCCATCCCGCTACTCTCGGCTTTCCCGAACCTATCAAAGGTCATAACGAGGTTACTAACTACTTCACAAAACTCCTATTCAAATCCCATAACTTTCCCTAACTTCTAAGCGTACTTTAAACGAGACCCTAGATCTTCGACCCCGCCGAACTAACCCGGAACAACGTCCGAATAACCCAAAACCTATTCCATTGGATTCGTTAATACATTTAGAACAAAAACTCAGTTGGACTCTTTACCAGAAACTGCCATACGCGCCCCCACGCGCCGCCCAAAGTGGTTGCGCTTAGGCCTCACGCGCCTGCACCCAGACACTGTTCATCATCGTCTTCCTTGGGTGAACCGGCGCACCCGGTTCTCTGTCATCCCTCTATCATTTTCACCCATTCCAATCCCAAAAGCTTCGTCCAATCCTCCTTAATCTATTCCCCACTTGAAAACCCAACATCGAAGCCCCTAGCTCGTCGACTTCAAGTTCGAAGAAATTTACCCGAAACCCCTGTTTCGGTTCCCAGCTAATCAGACACTCCCCCGTCACGGCATCAAGCTTATTCGACTCCTAGGGACCTCCTGAGTCTCATAGCACCCACAAAAAGCCTCGAATCGTACTCAAAACCCACGAATTTTGGCTTAAGTAAAACGGGAAAACAGAGCACTTAAAGAAAATTGACTTTTATCTTTTGGCTTATGTAACAACCCGTTCTGGGAGCCAGGATTAGTAGACTGATTAAGGTGTGATTAGTGAGGTTAAGCGGCGGTTAGGTGGTTCCGATAAGGTCATTAGTGTAGAATGACGATTTTGCCCCTGGTTCAGGCAAAAACGTTGACTTTTAGTTCAGGTGGTCAACTGGGTGTTGACCAGTGACCAGGACGTAGTTTAGGACGTCACGAATCTATAGGCAGGTGGCACGTCCGATTCCGACATCCGAGGAGGAAGTTGTGATGTTCGGAAGGTTGAGAGCCTAACCGTAAAGGGGGAATAGTTGACTTTTTGTAGACTCGGGTTTTGGCACGTTGACCTAGGATGGTTAGATAGTTCTTGTCGTCCTGAGTTCGATGACAGGCGGCACGCATTCATCGGACTTACGAGGCGAGAGATATGGGTCTAGGAAGTTAGTGGCAAAACCGTAAAAAGGGATTAAAAAGAAGGGTAATTTGGTCTTTCTGCACATTGGGATTTATGCAGAAAGAAGGAAATGAACGGCTGGGATGGAGCCAGTTGGTGAGAGAGTGAGGTGGATTGGTGACACGTGTTTCAGGTGGAGTGGCTTCTGGTGAGTTCGAGTGTGTGCACGGCCCAAATAATTGGGGTGCACCCGTGTGTGTGTGTTCGTGATGGTTCAGAAAACAGAGGGAGATCGTGAGGGAAATTGAGGGGTGATCGAGGGTGATGGTGTGTGCTGATGAGTTCTGGTGAGTGAGTGAGGGACGGGAGGTCGAAGGGAAGCTGGTGAGTGGTTTGGGAGGTGAGGAATCGTGGTGTGTGTGAGTTGAGAGTTCAGGGGGAAACTCAGAGAGGAAAACAGAGAAGTTGGGTGGTGGTGCAGCCGTGATCGATCACTCGAGGTCAAGGGACGGGCTCAGAGGACGGAGGAAGGCAGGAGGAGCTACTACCTCACGGTTGAGCTCACGACGGCGGCAGGAGGACAGGTAAACCCACACCCCCATTTCCTTGCTCTGTTTAGCCGTTGAGTTTCAAGTTGAGAGTCGTGAGTCTAGAGATCGAGTCGAGGGAATTGGAGGTTAGAGTGAGACTCAGGGAGGTCCCAAGCTTCGACTGAGTGTGCTGCCGTGATGGGGAGGTACACGGCGGAGGATGGCACGACAGGGGTAATTGGGTGCTCTGTTTTGGCCGTGGGTTCAAACGGCGAGTCGTCGAGTTTGGGGCTGAGTCGAAGGTCTAGGAGGGTTGGTTTGGGTTCAGTGAGGTCCAAGGAAGAGTCTGGGACAGTCACCGTGATGGGGGGTGGCCGGAGTGGCTGGATCGTGAAGCAGGGGAGCTTGGCCGTCTGGTTTCGCGTTTCAGTCGACGAGTTTTAGGGTGAGTCGAGGTTAACGGAGTTGGGGAATCTATAGGGTTGGTCTGGACGATGCTGTTGGTGAAGAAAGGGAGAGAAACCGTGCAGGCACGGCGGTGAACCGCTGACGCCGGTCTGAGTTGCAGACCACTGTGCCGAACCGGGTTCGTCTGAGGAAGACGGTGCACTGTAGCAGGCGCGTGAGGGCCACGCGCAGCCACTTTGGGCGGCGCGTGGGGGCGCGTGCGGCGGCGATGGGGAAAACGGTCAACATGGTTTTTGGTCTAGGAGTTATGGTGAGTTCAATGGAGTTGGTTTCGGGTCAATCGGAAGTCGTTTGAGTTTAGTTCCGCGAGGGTGAAGGTTTAGGGTCCCGGGTTCTTACGTTTAGGATTCGGGGAATTTTGAGGAAATTTAGGTGAACCTTCGTAGACGTGTTAGTGACGTAATTTGGTGATTGTTGACAGGATCGGGATTTCCCGAGGAAGCCGAGGAACGTACAGGACGTTCAGGACGCGAGTAGGGCTCAGTACTGTGAGTGGACCCCTTCTTTAAACTCGAGCATGCATAACTGTTTTCCATAATTGTTCTATGATTTTGATTATGATTCTATGTTTATTGACTATGTTTGGTTGGTTTTACGTTATTGCACGTTTTACGAGAAATGTCGATTTCTGAGTAAAATGCCAGGGTTTTGGGATTTTTTTTAAAAGGAGAACTAGTTTGATTGTTTACAAAGGGATTTTGAAACATGATTTGGTGATTAAATGATTTTCGGAAAGCGGAATTTGGATTTAAAGTTGGAAAGTGGATTCCGGATTTGGGTTCGGAATGACGGTTCTGGATGCCGGAAGGGTATCGGACCAGTGATTTCGGATTCGGGTTTGGATATGGATTGGTAAATGGTTTTCAAATGATTTTGGGATTGGATTTGCTGGATCTGGATATTGGGTTTAAAGACCCGGATATATGTGACGGGGGACCGGCCGGATTGGGTTTAAAGACCCGGATTGAGTTTAAAGACTCGGGAGTTTAAAGACTCGGATATGATTAAGGCCTGGATTGAGTTTAAAGACTCGGGAGTTTAAAGACTCGGATAGGTCCAGCAGGTTTGATCAGAAAATGATGATTTCATGTTCATGATTGATGATACAGTTTGAGAATTTCACATGCTCTGGTTTTTCTAACTGTTTATAGTGTTTCTGTTTCTTATGAGGTTTTGTTTATTAACTGTTGGTTATGCATGTGGTTTTCAAAACGGAGGGTTAAAGTCGGTTTTCTGATAAATGGTTTTAAAACATTTCTTTCATTATGGTCCACTCACATTTTCTGTTTTAAACTGCCCTCCAGGTTGTGGAGCGAGCGCGGGGTCTTGACGTCGAGGCAGTGACCGAGGCATAGAAGTCACGCGAGGGGTCCCGGAGTAGTTTAAAGTCTTCCGTGTGCGTGTAATTTATCGGTTTTTATTTTCCTTGTATTTTTCGTATTATGCTCTGGAAACGATAACTTTGGGATATTTTATTTAAGTACTCATGCGTCTGACTGGGTTGAGTGAGTTTTACTTGGGTGTTGTGTCGGGGAGTCAGACGGGAGCGGGATTTACCTCGGGTTTCGGGGTGAAACCGGGGTGGGTCCTGACAGCTTAAGACTCGACAGCCACCGTGCTCACCACCGCGTCCTGCAGCGTTCACAGAGTCACCCTAGCCTCCTTCTCCGCCTTGCTTGAATCAAAACACCGCAAAACCACCACCAGCTACCTCGACACCTCTCTGTTTCCCAGAGAAATCGAACCTCTCACCCACAACAATACTTGCCCAATTTTCACTCTCAACCCAATCACCAGCTCCCTTCTTCTCTCTGTCACTCTCATCACTCACAAAAACCTCACACACTCACTGAATCGATCAAAATCCTCACCACCTCACCTCTCTGTTTTCTGTGCTTCAAAGCAAAATTGCACGGTTTAAAATCTTGCAACATGTACCCGTGTCCATTGTAACCACCTAGAAACCTCTAGGTTTCTTCCACGTGTCACAATCCCCTCAACCCTCTCACAAATATCTCAATCTCATCAGTACACTTGTCCGAATGCTGTTGCACAATTCCCAAAGTGCAAAAGACCAAATACCCCTCTTTGACTCCAAAATTACAATTTTGCCCTTACCGTTTTAGACCCGTAACTTACACACCCTAACTCCGATGAACACGTGCCGCCTGTTGTTGAATTCAGGACGACGAGATCTACCTAACGGTCCTAGGTCAACGTGCCAAAACCCGATCGTACGAAAAAGTCAACTTTTCCCCCTATTTTAGCCAAATTACGGTAATGCCCCCAACCTTCCGAACATCATATCTTCCTCCTCGGATGTCGGAATCGGGCGTGCCACCTGTCTACGGATTTGTGACGTCCCGAACTACGTCACGGTCATCGGTCAATGTCCAATTGACCACCCGAACTCAAAGTCAATATTTTGCCCAACCTATGGGCAAAATCGTCATTCTACGCTAAAGTCCAAAAGTACCCAACTAAACACTACTTAAGCTCACTAATCCTTCACTAACCAACATCTTAACCCTAATTTCCGGGACGGGTCGTTACAGTGAGTGGGTTGGTGTGGGCAGTGACTCAGATTGTTGGCTTATGTTAGGTATTCGTATATAGATACAACGTGTTAGAAAGGTTTGAAGACAGTTGACTTTCTTATAGGGGAGGTCTTGCTGATTTCCTGATGGAATCCTCATGTTTATATTTGAAGGTATTAAGGGTACTTTTGGAACTTTTTTCTAGCTTTTAGATAGGGCATGGCCTTTCAAGGTTATCAACATGATTTCAGGAACCGCCCTATCATAAGGTGCCTATTAACTATTTTTAATGCATGTTTTAAGTTAAAAAAACACGAATTCCATTGAAATTTCAAAACGAGACTCAAACGACTCTAGTGTCCAAAGGTCATTGGAAACTATCCCTCTCAACTTCAAAGTACTTTACAAGTAGATGAGAATGACTAAAAGTCAAAATTCAAAAATTGACTAAAAGTCATGAGTTTATCACATTTTTATAAATAATGTGTCTGTCGGGTTTCAAAATATATTTTAACTGCGTATCTGCCAACGTATTATAAGCCATTAGGGATATGAGCTGCCATCTAAGGTGCCATTAACTATTTTTATGTCTTTTTAAGTAAAAATACTTGAATTTCAATGAAATTTCAATCGGGGTCTAGAAGTGACTCTAGGGTCCGAAGGTCAATGGAAACCATCCCCCTCAACTTTGAAGTATCTTAAAGTTTCATGAGAACAAAAATAGAATATTTTAGTCAAAATTTCAAAAACCAACTAAAAATCGTAAATTATAACTCCCGATTTTTGTGTACGTCCATCGAAATTTTGAGAAATATTTTAACTAATATTAGCCTAATATTATAAGTCATTTGAGACATGTCAATTAATGGTTTTATATTTGTTTTTAAGGAAAAAAAATTCAAATTTCGATAAAATCTATTAAAGTAGTCCAGGGAAGTGACTCTAGGGCCCAAAGGTTATTAAAAACGATTTCTCTCAACTTCAAAATATCTTACGGTGTGATGAAAATAGAAATAGAATAATTATTCTGATGCTTTTGTCAAAATTTTAAAAATCAAATAAATATCTTAAGTTATATAGCTCACAGTGTTTACAAAAAATGCGTATGCTTGTTAGGATTTCAAGAAATATTTTAACTGCACATTATCCAAAGTATTATAAGCTATTTGGAACATATCCTGCCATCCATAGTGCCCATTAACTAATTTTTATGCATTTTGAAATTTAAAAATTGGAATTTCAATGAAATTTCTCAACATGGTTTGAAAGTGACTCTAGGGTCCAAGTGTCATTAGAAACGATTCCCTTCAACTCCATAGTACCTTATGGGGTGATGAAAATGGAAATAAAATAAATATTTTGATGCTTTTGATAAAATTTCAAAAAATGGCTAAAAATCGTGAGTTATGCTCACAGTTTTTGCTAAAAATTTGTCCGTCAAGAATTCATGAAATATTTTAACTATATATTTTCTAAAGTATTATAAGCTATTAGGGACATTTGTTGCAATCTATGATGCCTAATAACTATTTTTATGCATTTTGAAGAAGATTTCAATGAAATTTCAAAATGGGGCCCAGAAACGACTATAGTGTCCAAGGGTCAAGGGTCATTAGAAACTGTCCTTTTCATCTTCAAAATATTTTACGGGTAGATGAGAATGATGATAAAATAAGTTTTTTTATGTTTTGGTCAAAATTTCAAATACCAACTGAAAATCATATGTTATACCTCGCAAAATATTTTTACTATACATTAACTAAATTATTACAAACCATTTGGGAGATGTCATGCCATCCAGGGTGTCCATGAACTATTTTATATAGGCTTTTTGAGGAAAAAAGTTTGAATTTCAATAAAATTTTGTAACGTGATTCGGAAGTGACTCTAAAGTTTGAAGCCATTAGAAACCATCCACCTCAACTTCAAAATATCTTGTAGGGTGATGAAAATGGAAATAAAATAAGTAGTTGGTTTTTTTTTTTTTGGCAAAGTTTCAAAAACCGACCAAAACTCGTGACAGCTCGCAATTTTTACGAAAACTACATCTATCGGGATTTCGCAAAATAATTTTAGCCCAAATAAGCCTAAGTATTATAAGACATTATGGACATGTGTTGTCATCTAAGGTGCCTTTTAACTATTTTTTATGCATATTTTAAGGAAAAAAACTCGAATTTCAATGAATTTCAAAATAGTTTCTGAAAATGACTTTAGGTCCGAAGGTCATTGAAAAACATCCCCCTCAAATTCCAAGTATTTTAGAGTTGATGAGAATAAAAATATAATAAGTATTTTTATGTTTTTGTCAATTTCAAAAACCGACTAAAATTTGTGACCTCACAATTATTGTGAAAGATGAGTCCAATGTTCAAAACGGCGCTAGGCGTTTGTAGGACGGTCGATAGAGGTCTAGTGCCTAAACTGTTAGGTGAGGCCTAGGCGATTTATTTAATGATTAAATTTAACAAATTAATAATATAATGAATACTATAAAATAATTTCATAACAAAAATTAATTATCTTGACAAATAAATTGAGTTGAGAATCATAAATGTTGAAAATGTAAGTTTTTTTATTAATTTTATTATACAACATTATATATTTTTTAATTTATTATCTTTGTTTTATTTAATACTTAGCAAAAAAAATTTGAATTTCAGTGAAATTTCATTATATGGTCCGGAAGTGACTCTAGGGTCCGAAGGTCATTAGAAACAAGTCCCCTCAACTTCAAAATATATTATGGGTTGATGAGAATAATAACATAATAAGTATTTTTATTTTATTTTTTTGTCTAAATTTCAAAAATCAACTAAAAATTGTAAGCTGTATCTCACAATGTTCGTAAAATATTTGTATGTCGGGATTTCATGAAGTATGTGAACTACACATTAGCCAAAGTATTATAAGCCCTTAGGGACATGTGTTGTCATTTGATGTGCCCATTAACTATTTTTATGCAATTTTTAAGCAAAAAATGAAACTTAAAAAATGAAATTTCAAAACGGTGTCTGAAAGTGACTCTAGAGTCTGAAGGTTATTAGAAAGCATCCTCTTCAACTTTAAAGTATCTTACGAGTTGATGAGAATGAAATAGAATCAGTATTTTTATGTTTTTATCAAAATTTCAAAAATCAACTAAAAATTATTAGTTATAACTCACAATGTTTCTGAAAAAAAACAGTTTGTTGGGATTTCGCGAAACGTTTTAACTGCATATTAGAAAAACGCACCCTTCCATCCTAGGTGCCCATTAATTATTTTATATATTTTTAAGCAAAAAAATTTTAATTTCAATAAAATTTTGTTATGTGGTCCGAAAGTGACTCTAGGGTCCAAAGGTCATCAGAAATGAGTCCCCTCAACTTCAAAATATCTTATGGGCTGATGAGAATGGTAATAAAATAAGTTTTTAATATTTTTGTCTAAATTTCAAAAATTGACTAAAAATCGTAAGTTATATCTCACAATGTATGTAAAAAAAATGTGTATATCGGAATTTCACGAAATATTTGAACTACACATTATCCAAAAGTGGTTAGAAATGATCCCCTTCAACTTCGCAGTATCTTGTGGCGTGATGAAAATGGAGATAAAAGAATTATTTTGATGCTTTTGAAAAAAATTTAAAAACCGACTAAAAATTGGGAGTTATAAATCATAGTTTTTATAAAAATGTACTTGCATCAGAATTTCGTAAAATGTTTTAATTGCATATTAGCCAAAGTATTCTAAGCTATTAGGAACATGTGTTGTCATCTAAGTTACTCATTATCTATTTTTTATGTATTTTTTATTAAAAAAATTGAATTTCAATTAAATTTCAAAACGGGATCCAAAAATGAGTTTAGTATTTGAAGGTCATTGGAAACTGTTCCCTCAACTTGAAAGTATTCTATGGATAGATGAGAATGAATATAAATAGGTACTTTTATATTTTTGTCAAAATTTCAAAAATCAATTAAAAATGAATACATTTTTATGAAAATACGTTTTTTGGGATTTTACAAAATATTTTAATTGCTCATTAGCCAAAGTATAAACCATTACCTAAAATTAGTGACTCTCTGATCAGAAGGTTATTGAAAATTATTCCTTTCAACTTCAGAGTATTCTAAGAGTTGATGGTAGACTCATTGGTTGGTGAGGGAAAGGAAGGTTCTTTTACGTGAGAGAGAGCGAGAGAGAGAGAGAGAAAGAGGGGGCATGTGAGGAGGGACAATTACTATTAGGCGGTGGGAGACTCACGTGATGGAGCAACGGTCGGTTCAGGTGGTGGTGGCAGTGACGGTTGGAACGTTTGTTAAGCGGACACATGGACATGTACTTTCCTATCTTTCTTCATCAACTTGCCTTTGTCTTTGCCACATTCGCATATTGTCTTTGCCTTTGCCTTTCCTATCTTTCCTATCTTTCTTCATGATTTGATCTCTCGTATGATTTGATTCACACTTCCTCTAGATGCTCTTTAGATCCCTTTTTAATTCCAGTTATCTGCTGTTTTGGTTCTCTT
This sequence comes from Prinsepia uniflora, assembly GCA_032719365.1. Classification (NCBI taxonomy): domain Eukaryota; kingdom Viridiplantae; phylum Streptophyta; class Magnoliopsida; order Rosales; family Rosaceae; genus Prinsepia; species Prinsepia uniflora. The sequence goes on along the minus strand of CM064875.1, from coordinate 2,680,558 downwards.
TTTGTCACTTGTTTAACTAATTAGTATCCTTTTGTTATCAGAATGGAAAAAAATTCATCGATAAGAACGAAGAAATATTAAATTTAACAACCGATATAAGTAAAACATCTATGGTAATGAGGTTTAGTAGTTTCTGCATTGATGATCGATACATTAATCCCTCAAAAAGAAATACCTAACACAGATTATACCATCAACCTATATAAAGAGACGTTAGACTTATTTGACAAACTAGACTGAGAATTGAAATTAAACCCATGTGACCGGATCCCACGAACATGATTGACTTGGCCACAAGGAAATGAAGGCCCATGTCCAAACTAATATCACCCCTAAAAGTGATTGGTATTTGGTATTTATTATTCATAAGAAAGCAATAGGTACTTGAGGAAGCCTTAAATATTCTACTAGGCAAAATGCATGTGTCAAAATTAAGCAAATGATGATCACAGTTGAATCGAATTGAAGGACGAGTACATATCGAAATTAGGAAAATCGATGATCATAATTGAAGGAGCTCTTATGCTTCGACAACTGGTAATGATCTCTCGTACCAATGTAATACATCCCTTTGCAACTACAATTTGGCAAAAATACATGATTTGATTCAAAGGACCCCCCCATTTGCATGCTTTTTTGTTAACAAAATGTGTTTATATTTTCTTTATGAATTGCAACAAACATGATTTGATCATCCAAAGGACAGCTAAATGATTTGGAAAAAAAAAATGTCATCCATTTCATCAACTGAAAGATATCATGAAAAAAAAAAGAGAGGCTACCATTTGTATGATAAGATGTGGTGGGCCAAGTTTGTGATGAATTTGTATCATTTTTTCCAAGTGCATATTGTCTGACATGCAACACGCTAGAAGATTGAGAGGACTAAAAATTTGAAGCTTCATTAGCACTTGGACTAAAAGTGAAGGCTTTTTTTCATTTTGATTTTGGTCAGTCAATAATGGAACTGTACTGGAGGGGCTCATTTCTGCAGGGCATTTAAGTGCTTTTGGTACTAAGTTCTTATCAGTTGCGTATGGAGATTTCCTGCCAATTTAATTTGAAAGGGCGCAGTAGAAGAAATGTTGAACAGATTCTTTAGTAAAAGATGATAGTACATAGGAATTGTCTCCTTAATTCAATTTAAATTCAAATATTGGATTGATTAGAATTTCGGTATATTTCGATTAAATTAGATTTCTACGGATTTTGTGTAAGATTTAAATTTACTCATATTTAACTTATTAGCATGAGCCAACAAGTTTAATCTAAAAATTCGAAATATATTAATGGAAGGGAAAATTTCTACCACATATTATATCATCGATCGAGATTCAAATTTGAGACCATTAGTTTGCAACGTCAAAACTCTTTTCAAAAAGAGTTTGGATTGGTCTTGATACATGTATGTTCAAATCGATTAAAATCGAATCATATTGGTTAGTTAGAATTCAAATTACGAAGAGACTAGTTGAATCTCTGACTGAAATCGAATTGGATTGAATTGAGTTTGCCCCCTAATTAAACCAATCCAATTAAACTACAAGTCAAATTACGTGAACAATTCGAGTTGGTCCAACCCAAATTGTACCCTTGCTTGTTAGTATTAGTGGGGGAGAGAAAAGCCAAAAAGGCATATATAAGTTTATGAAGAATTCACATTATTGGATGTATTCCAAACACTAATTGCCAATGTGCAAACGCTAATTTGAAATCTCGAATGGAATTATAGTACTTTATATCCGTACCATCAAAATCGACGCTCCACCACATGTCTCACAAATTATATGTTCCCGAACTGTGTACAATGTCAACATGTTGACAAAACTAGACAATTATTATTAAGGCCAACAAAATAAAAACAAACCCAAACCCCTCCACCAAGAAATCTACTAAGTGAAAGGTTGAAAAGTAGTAGCTATTAGTATTACGGTTTAGTAGTGTTTTCGATCATTTTATGTCGGGTACCGCAATATTATGCTTGAAAATTATATCGTGTATATTATATCCATGTAACGATTAAGAACTAGGAGAAAAACTGATCGAAAAAATTATTGGTTAATTGAAAATTTAAATGTGAATATATTATTTAACTTAATCATTTAGTTTATATTCACACAAAAAAAAATATCAATAAGGTAAAAAATGCAACCACGATTTAACTTTAGTGTGGGCCAATCCAATTATATGTGAGAGACAGTAAATACAAATCCAAAAAATTAGTTTTGTTCTTTCGACCTATAAAGCTCACACGCCTCGTAGTTATGTCTCTTAAAAGCTTTACAGTGAGGAGAAGGTTACCATGTCAGCTTTCTTTCACTCTTGCTTATTTTTCTTATTTATTTTTCCCAAAACATTTCTCCAATTTCAAGAAAAACAAGCAATAATATATTAATATTCCCAATATAGTCTATCCCTATCTCTCGCAAGTCGCAACCCTAAACCCGGTGTTTCTCAAAAAAAGTAATTTTCCAAGGCATTTCCTTTCGCTTTCACACCTGCCAATCTGCCATTCCCACACACTCCCACACTCATTTTCCCGGAAAATCATTCCTTTTCCAGGAAAAAAAAAACAGAAAGGGTCATCTGATCATCTCCCATTCTCCCGTTCAGCCCATATAACGGTGTCGTTTAGCTACTGTTCACTGCCGCCTGGAATCTATGGGAATGCTGTCCCACACGGTTGCAGCTCAGCGCATCGCCGGCCCATCGCCTTGGCCGCGCCTTTCATTGGAGACCTCAGAAAAAAGCCCGACTTCCCAAAATCAAAAAGTTGCCACACGTGCAATTCCACTTTGGATAAATTCCACGACATGTCGCCATACTAAAGAGTGAGCTTAAGTGAGCTTAATTCCTTGACTCCGATTAAATTTTTTGTTTTTAAATTATAAAGATTAGAATTAGAAATGAAGTGTATAATGTAAAATATATAGCGTGAAATTTAGTTCTTTTTTGTTTAAGACTCTAAGTTTGGAGTGGCGGATTTGCTTAATCGCTTCAATTAGGAGAGAATAAACCGAAAAATGAAAATAAAAGATTGAAAGGTAAAATATTGGTGACATAACACAATAATGATAATAATATTTTGTTTATGAACAACTAATTAGGAACACTAATATGAGCTGTAACCACATAATTAAGCCAACAAGATAATTACAGAAACCATAATATTGTCTTTAAAAAAAAATGAATCAAATTATTTATACTTATATATTATTTCCTTGTAATTTGAGAACTGTGTCAATCTTGTTTCTTCTTGAACGCTTTGTTTTCATGGTACATTGCGTATGCGTCCCCCTATGTATTCGATTTCTTTTAACCCGACGGGGGGGGGGGGGGGGGGGGTAAACCCGAAACCCGAGGCCCAGAAGCTTTCAAGTTGCCCAAAAAAAATTGAAAAGAAAGAAAAATTACCGGGAAACCGATTCAGCCAGTTTCCCGATTTTTTCCACGAGCTCCGGAGACAGCTTCTTAGCCGGTTTCTTCTCCTTCTCGGGTCGAAAATTGAAACCCAAAGCGTCCGACACTTCCTCGGAGCTCCAACCCGCTTTCCGGAGCGAGTCCGAGAACCGATCCGCTTTGAGTAGCAGAGCGTCGAGCACCGCTTGGTTGTCTAGCATAACCATCTCACCTTCGAAGAACCCGGACGCCGAAACCGAAACGATGTCCGATATGTCCGTATCGGACCACCCGCCGAGTCTCAGAGCTGAGCCGATTTGCTCAATGTACTCGTCGACCCATTTCGGGATTTCGGACCTAGACGGCATATCGAAGAACCTTTCGGGTGATGATGATGACGATGAGGAAGAGTTTGAGTTCCTCCGGCGACGATCGACGGCAGCGTCGCTCCAAAACTCGACCCATCTCGGCGTTCTTGTTCCGGAGCTGAAACCCGTGTCAAGGCTCCTTCGCGAGAAATTCGAAGACACGCCGGCTGATTTCTCACTCACTGATCTTTGCTTCTTGAGGATGTACGGGTCGGAGTCGGATTTCCGAAACAAGGACTCGCGCTCGAAGAAATCGGATAGATCCAACCCGCAGCAGAAGATCCGATTCTCGTCGACGAAAAATATGGGGTTCCCGGCCAAACATGGGTTGCAAGGAATGTAGCAATGGTTGAATATCGGTATCAGAAGCGGGGCTCTCTTCAAAGCGGTTCTCGCGACCCGCAGAGCCTTTTCCGGATCAGACGGCCTCTGCCCCCACGACTTGGACCAGAGGGTGTTTCGCGCAATTTGGAACGAAATCGCAGCGATCGGGAGGTCGAGCGAAGCCCTGAGATGGAGGCGAGCACCGGCGGCGCGCCAATCTGGGAAACCCGCGCCCACAGGCAACCCGGCTGACAGAATGGCTTTGAGGTCCGGTGGAAATGCGAACCCGAACTCGGCTTCAGCTCGTGCAAACTCGGATTCGGATAGACCCGGCTGGACTTGAATACCAGAGCTTTTCAGATGGGATATCACGTTCTCGGCTAAAGAAGAGAACGAGAGAAGGCCGTTTCGTACGGGAAGGGAGGTTGTTGTGGCGGTTGAGGAGGGGGTGGGTGGGCCAGCGGCGGCTCGGGCCGAGAGACGGCGAAGGCCGGCAACGTGAGCCGGATTCAGACCGGTCATTCTCCGGTCGACGTCGACCATTGTGGTTTGATTGTAAATGGGTTAAATTCAATCAAATCGATTTTGGTTTGATTTATGTGAATTGTACTTTGTGAGTGAAGTGAAAATGGGAAAAGTGTGTGGAGGAGAGTTGGTGGCTGCTTGCTGGAGTGAGAGGAAAACTCAGAGAAGAAGAAGAAGAGAAGAAGAAGAACTTCGTAGATAATAAAATAAAAGGGAAAGCTTTTGGTACTTATAGCCGCTCTTGATTGGACCCCACTAAGATTTTGTATTTTTTAAAATTTAAATAATCACCTAGCCTAGTGGTTACTAAATTTACCAGTTAATTTCTCTCGGATTTTCTGATAATGACTAACACTAAAAAAAAACCACTAAAATTTCCAATTTATCATGTATTTAGAAAGAAAAATAATATTCTTTAAAATTTAACACGTAATCGGTTAGTTGATATGTATATTATAATTCTCTTTTCTTAATCTCCAGCATAAAAAAAAGTATGTAGTAAATTCTCCATTATTATATGTATATTTTTCTTAAGATATAATAAAAGAGGAGTTGTTAGAAATTATTTTTTTCGTTGAAAGTAATAATTTAATATAACGTATAGGTATAACATTCACCAAACTAAGTTATAAAAATCATTAATATGAAACGAGCACCGAATAAAATGCATAATAATATCTAACTGTTTGACGATTCCTGCATTTAAAATTTGGATGGGCTAAACTTACATATTAATCTTAAAAATATATCTAACAAAATATACTATTAAACATAAACAGAAGATACGTAATATAAATGATATTGGGAGAGAAAAATTACATTATATAAATATTGGGTATTGACCTCACTCGAAGATAGTCGAATTCGAGATCTCTTATATAACAAGTAGAAATGAGTACTATTAAATACGGGTCATTAAGAGTGTAAAATTCTCCACTAAACTTCATTATTGATACCATCAGCATATTTTGAAAAAATAGAAAGTGTAATATTCATTTTCATACATTTTGCTGAATGTAATATGTTAATTTTTATGCATTAAAATTTTGAATTTTAATATAACTTTAAATATCAATTATATTTTGATTGAAAATTTGGATGAGTTATAGCACACCCAGCCTAAGGTGTAGCCCCCTCCTTACCAATAAAAATATCTTTTTAGATATAACTCTTTTAGATATAATGGTGCCGAATATATAATTTTCTTGTCACCAAATTGTGTAATAAAAAAATTATTTTGACCATCTAATTTAGCAACGGTAAAAAGTGAATGGGGGTTTGGGTTTGATGTGATTGTGGTGTGCTAGGAGGCTGTCACTTTCGTTTTGTAACGGGATTTTGATGCCAACAAAGTGCTTGACCAAATTATTAATCCAAGCTTTTTTGTGCTAATTGCTGTTTTAACAATAAAACAAAAACAATAACACTTTGAATTGATGCTTTCTTTGTTTTGGTATGAAAAAAATGATCAAAACGTGGCCCGTAAAGAATAATGATTTTGCCCCAGGTTGATTGGAGGATGGATTTGGAGTCCGTTGTAAACTCAGAGATCTAAATCGCTTGATATTTTCGATTCTCAGTAAATTCCTAATTTACCACTATATCATGATAAATTCGAAAGTGTATGACGACATTGTGAAGGAAAAAATGTTGACAACGTCATTTTATACTAATTTTAACTATTATTTATTAATTTTATTATTACTAATAAGAAATTAATCACAAAAATTGTCATTACACGTTCAAAGATTCACTTCTCAATAAATTCCTAATTTATCACTATATCACTATAAGTTAAAAAATGTACGATTATGTTTTAATTAACAAAATTAAATTCAAAAGAAAAATGTTGTCAGCATTACTTTACATTAAGGTCATCTTTACATTAATCAGTCCGTTAAATTTTTCAACAATTTCTTGTAAGAAATTTAATGGAAAGATTTTAATTGCACGTTCTAATATAGTTCAAGAATGTCGATCTGCTACTAATAATAAAGATCAATAACGATAACTAAAATTAGTGTAAAATTTTAAAACTTTGGCAACCATTTTCCCTTAATTTCAAAATTTACCACTATATTTCCTATAAGTATGCAATGTAGTTTTAACTAACAAAAAAAAGTCGTATTCCAATACGATGGTCCTTTGAATGAGTTTTTTTTAAAAAAATAGGGGAGGAGAAAATTTTTTTGAATTTTTTTTTATACAATATGTGATCGGGGTTCGAATTTGAGACCAATTATCTATAAATCAACGTTACAATTAATTAAATTAGACTCAATTGACTTGAATGAGTTTTCTTAAATAACAAAAAACAATAATGATTTAAAATTGGATTGACAGAAGGGATAAAGGGGTAGCAAACCAAGCAATCATCATACCATATCACATTGCTGTACACTAGACGTTATATTGTTTTTTATGTTTTTTTTTTTTTTAACTATAGTTTTTTGGGACAACAAAGCAAATTTTTTACTGTGAAAATGTTAATCAGCTAATCATTTGGTCATTAGAATAATAAGACCAACACGGAGATGGTAAGTAGATAATGTTCCTCAGGGCGAGGCCATGGTTAATCTCCTCATTCATTGCCAATTTACCACAGTCCCCTCCTAATCAATTTCTCACCTTCCTACCATTTTGGGTAATATAACAAATCATATCATATCACTTTCCCATAAAGGATTATAAGAAATTAAGGTTATTATATTTTTATTTGCCGTTACGGATTAATGAGATGTTTACTTATTTGAAATGAGAAAATTTAGAAATTTTGGAAATCATAGAATTAAACATCAATGATATATATTTTTTTATTCACACGAAATGATTTCAAAATAAAAAAATATATATTTGTTTCTTGTTTGATTATTGAATTTATGGAGTGATCCATCTATTTTTTTACATTCCATTATTGCATATGGAAGAAAATAATTTGGATTTCTTCTCATAGACATTCCTATTATGTAAATGATGGTTTCCTTTCGGAGTTATATATATTCACAATCATTTTCATTTGTCGATAAAAATATATCGAAGAAGTAGAAGAAGAAATATGAGGAAGAAGGAGAAGAGCATAGAGGGATTGAAGGAGAACACAGTAGTATTTTAGACTTACATTTCATTAGGATGATAATCAGTTAATCACTTGTATCTTATACAACCAACTCATACACTACAATTATGAGTTGAAACAAGTCTCATAATCACAGTGTATGAGTTGGTTGTATGAGATATAGGTTATTATCACCAGACTATAATACTATTGTATTCAATTATACGAGAATAATACAAGAACCTCTCTTTCTACCTCTCACTATTAGTTTCTTTCGTATTTCCTTCATTTATGTTCTTCTTCCTCGCCTCGTGGATATCATTGATTCATCTAACATGGTATCGAAACAATGTATCCTACGTGTGAGGCCAGCTGACGTGCTCCACTCAATGTGCATTATTCACGTGCTAGAATTGAAAGTTCACCACACGTGAGAAAGTTTGTGAGAATGTGAATGAACAAATACCCTACGTGCATTGAAAATTTGTACAACCTTGTAAGCGCGTAAGTATAAGGAGCTTGACTACACTCCCATTGCCATTGATTTTGCAGCAAAAACCTCAACTTCGTTCAATATAATATTTCTATAATTTCTCAAAATGACAAACGGTTGGAAAATTTTATTTTGTTATGAGATTGTCTAACATTTTATATATTTTGTGAATTCAAACTTAATTTCGTTTGAACAGTCATGTACACTAAATATGTCCAAACTTCATGATAAATTAGTCGAGTTAGTCATACCAGAATTCATAATTTTATACGTTCGAGTTTAAATCTCTTTAAAAATAAACCGAATAATACCTACCTCACAAGGATTTAGAGTCAACCCTAAATTGTGAAAGTCAGAAACAAGGGCTTCCTGTCGAGCCGAGAGCAGGCTACGGCCGGTCCTTTCACATTTTTTTTTTTTTTGGTTTCTAAGTTCGGATTTACCTTCTGTTTTTTTTTTCTTCCTAAATGCATGTTAATCATGTGTGAAAGTCAGAAACAAGGGCTTCCTGTCGAGCCGAGAGCAGGCTACGGCCGGTCCTTTCACATCCTTTATTTATTTTTGGTTCCTAAGTTAGGATTTACCTTCTGGTTTTTTTCCTAAATGCATGTTAATCATGTTTAATTAAGGAATTAATTTTGAAGAAATTATAGGGAGAAGACAGTTATTGGGATGAACTCATGTGTACGTCGCCATCTTATTTTTAATAAATAAAAAATAAAACATGTCGATCATTATCGATCATATGGTGTGAATTAGTGCATGTACTAATATGAACGGCTACTTTCTACAGTTGATCGACGCACGTGATGATAAAAACAAATATTTTTCCCCAAGGCAACAAGAAAACAATTATAAACAATAATAAAACCTAAATTATTATTAATATCAACGGCTACTTTTCCTCGGAAGGTTAGCTAGCTAGGGTTTTTATTTTGCCTGGGCCGATTAAACAATAATGCACCTGACTACCACAGCTTTCAGAACATGCCTTGGATTTCGTCTTCTTTTGTAAACAAATATTTAATTTTTTGAATTTGATTATATTTTTTAATCGACGGTTTTGGCGGTGTCGTAGACTTTTTGATCGTACGGCGGCTGTTTTTTTATTGCCCACTGTAAAAAAACCATGCACTCACGTAAACGGTAAACAAATTAATTAATGTGGATGGAAATGTGATTAAGCTAATTAATATCAAGTTGCAGCTTCTTAATTAGATTTGAAGTATCTTCCACACCACTCATGTGGAAAACTCTGACTTTTATTGGAGTGTTATAAAGCAAAAGCCAAGTAACAAAGCAAAAAAAAAAAAAAACCTGTTAAACAGTAATTGGGCGGTATTATGAGTCCTCGCACCTAGAAAAAATAATTCTAAAGAAAAATTAGTTGTATCAGGAAACATAGACATGCAAAATAGAAGTTCTAAAATCATAAACATACAAAATGGAAAAACATGAGATGAAGATGTCGAGAGTTTGGGAGAAATTTAATTGAATCTAATTTTTTTTTTTCTTCCAAAAATAGAAATAGAAAATATTAAAAACTAAATATTTCCGCCTAACACTACAAGAGAAAAGATTTTATCCGATGAATACATATTTGTCGGGTAACAATAAAATTCATTGGATAACATTAAATCCATCGGGTAACAAGCCGTCAGACTAGAGATTGTCCAGACGAATTAAGATAGATTCGTCAGGTAAAATTATATCACATGAAAACAACGCGAGATTTTTTGAGTAAGATCAAATTTTGTCGAGCAAGAACAAATTTTGTCGGGTAAGGTAAAAAAAAATCGCACATACAATACTATATTCATCGAGTATTCGCTCCGTCGGTGAAAATTCTATCGAACAGGTAAACTCTTCATGTAATATAATCATACACCCGTCTTAGCCTATAGTCGGCTGCCCGGGGGATCTTCAGACACTTATACATTTTCATCGAGTATTCTCTGCATGCAAAAGTCCAAAAGCTTGAAATTTGTGGATCCTAGCAGTGGAACAAAATTCTTGTCCAATGATAGTTTAGTTTCTTTCCAAGAATTATACATTTTCTACCTAAAATTTGAGCTTAAGATGGATTAATTACAAACCCTTCAAACTATTTGATATATATTCAAAACGTGTTCGTCTACTTATGATCATAATTACGGATTATAACGAATTTGATAATTATTTTATAAAAATATAATCAATGTAAAAATTAACGACTTAAATTAGGTATGATAATTTTACTTAATTATATTGTGCACTCTATAAAACGTGATGCGTATATCAAAACCTTTGACCAACAAGGATCTTCGATTGATCGAGAGAGACAGCTGGTTGGTTTTGGCCTTAAGATTTGTGGGAGGTGTGATATGGACCATGAAATTAATACATAATACAAAAGTTAAGTCACATATATTTGTAGGGTTTTTTGATTTTGAGGGGTCCTGCCATGGTCCAAATAGCTACACATAGCATGGTCACCAACTACATGAGAAAATATTACACACTTGTCTAGACCTTGTCTTCATCACTCTCCAATGTGGTTGTGGATATAAGATTCCACTTTTCACACAAATCATTGGTGCATATATTTTTATACATATTTATATTATAACATATAAATCGATTATATCATCCAAGAGTTTTCATTCTAAATAACAGATACTCATTAAACTAGCTCCAAAATCTTTTTTTCTTTCAGTGAATTGGAAATTTCTTACTTAATCTTCAAAACGGCCGCCATTTTGATACCATAGGCTAATGTGGCTGGATATTTTAGTCACTTAGCTAATTGGCCAATCATGAGATGCCACGTGCCTGTGCACCCTTCTATCTCTCTCCCTCTAATCTGCCACATCGGCGTATAATTTCACAGATCTTTAATAAAGTTGATAAAACTGAAACAACGAGTCATACGACTATCACGTAATGATAATATATATCACATATATTCTTAGTCGTTGTGTTTGCAATTTGTACTTAAAGTGGAGGACATTGTGAGGGTCCTACGATTTCTAATCAGCAATGTATCGAGTGGATGTAGTGGGCAGCACTTGCTTATTTTGTCTTCCTCAAACCCACATTATGTTCCCTAATCTTTTGATTAGTCAAGCTCTCAATCCTCTCTCTTTGTCCATCGTGTTTGGTTAGAAACATGTACGTGTCTTTATTTGTTATAATGTGATGTTAGTTTTCATATTTAATACATTTGTACATGAACAAGGCCAATCGAAAGATACACTTGATATTGACATGCATATCATCCACGGGTTCATCATATTTTCAAATTACTTGACAAAAGAAAACCGATGTTTTGTTTTTATTACGAATTAATCCATTACTCTCTATCTATATCCGACATTTTTTTAATAAAATCTTACTTACATTAGTAACTAGTAAATCACTATGAGACATGAGTGACGAATCCAATTAAGCATCAAAGTAGGCCTAGGTTTTTAATTTTTTGAATTTGATTATATTTTAAAAGATATTATTGTATAAAAGACATGAAGAACAAAAAAACAAAAATGGGAGAATTGTTGTGGGATTAACTATGAAAATCTGGAACTCATAATGAGCAAGACCGAAACGTTGAAGAGATAGAAGAATGCAAAGTAGTACGTACAAATTGAAGGATCGGCGGAGAGAGGTCGAAGCTTTGAAGAAAGCTTACGCCTGCTGCAAATTGGATGTGGTTTATGTCTGAATTCAAATCTACAATTCAGTCTGCCAAATACTAACAATTGAAGCAGGTCGACAGAGAGAGGTCGACGGAGATGTGAGAAATTTTGCAGACTGAAGAGCGATTTTAGGGGGAAATTTCTCCTTTGCCGCTTTTCGAATGTCAAAGAGCACCTTAGTCGCGCGACCTCAAAAAAATTTCATTAATTTACCTCCAAAGCTTTCATTTTCCTCTTTGGCTTCAAGAGCACACATAAGCGTGCCTTAAAATGTTATTGTGCTAAGGGCACTTAAAAGCTATCTTTTGGGGCACACATTTAAAGCACGCTGTGATTAGCTATAAAAGAAGGCATACACATAATTCGTACCCTAAGTAGTATAAAAATAACTTCTTTTAAAGCGCCCTAAAAATGCACGTCCTAAAGAGTACATTTTTTAAGCGCGTGTTTTTACACATCCTAATTTGCGCGCCCTAAAAGACCAATTTTAGTGTAACGAAAATACTCTACATTCCAACCCAAAAAAAATAAAAGTGTCCTCAATTTTGTTTTTTAATTTTTTTCTAAATAAATAAAATGAAGGTTTGGTTTATGGGAACCTTGTAAACAATAAAGAAAGACTAAATCCACATGAAGACTAATTTAGGCCTAGGTTTTTTTTATATATATATATTTTTTCTCTTTTAGATTTTACCTTTTTTTTTTGTCAAATTTAGATTTTACCTATTAAGTATGCTTTTTACGCATATATAATTGCCGTCTCTATATTTTGTTGATTTTATAACGTGTGGGTCAATTTTTTTAATTAATTTAAAATGTCATTTCTAACCTGAATTTCGATCCGATGACTTCGATTCTAAATTTAATTTTCTAAGATTTAGTGGATGAACATGCATAGTATTGATGCAAAATCGGCCCCATCTAGGGAACCCAAGAAGTAGGTTTTTTTTCCTTTTCATATTCTTTTATATATAATATATATACATACTAAACTTTTTATAATTAACTAATTAAGTAATATTATTCAATCTTAGTGGAATTTTGGATGAAATTCAAATAAAGTGTCAATATTAAAATATATTTACAAAAAATTAACCACCATTAACCATTAATGGAAACAAATTTGTCTTGACCATAAAAAATAAGAAAATAAAACAAAATAATAAGAACAAATTTGTCTTTACTCTGCTGGCTGCTTGATCCAGTTTGATTCACAACCATCCTCACAATGATTCAAAGTTATGTATCTGACAATCACATATCCAGATGCATTACTCAATTAATTATAGAGTAAATCATTGTTACATCCTTAATAACTTTTAGTTTTATTTAAAACCTTTAATACTTGTATATTAAACAAAATAAGACCTTACTTCAAATTTTTTTTATTCAAAAGCCCCTAAACAGAAATTATAAGTAAGAAATTCCATATGTACCTTTTTTTTGTCTTTTTTTGTCCTTTTTACCCCATGTGCCCCTTAGTGTTTGATTTATTTGACCTCTTGGAGCATTTATTATATTATACATATAATAAATATTATATATATATATATTGTATATAGTTACGATTGATTTTTTTTCTAGAAAAAATAAAATAAAATCCGTATTGTCTGGGGTTCAACGGTAGGGTATATAATTTTTTTTTTTTCGGGGGGGGGGGGGGGGGGGGGGGGGGGGGGAGGAGGGGGGGTTGGTGGTGTGGAGATGGTGGTGAAAACTCGTACGACATAGGGTTTAATTCTTGAATTTTGTACCAAAATTCAAGAATTAAACCCTAAACTATACAAAATTAATCAAATTATTTAATATCGGAAGATAAAGAATTTTTAAATTTAAAAGTATTTTTGAAGAATTACTGCTTTTAATTATCTTACTTTAAGTTAGATTAGATATTCATATTACTTTTAAAATGCTCAAGTGAAAAAAAATATATAAATAGGAGTAATATTTTAATAATCCTCAATATAATCTTATAATAAAAAAATAAAAAGTAATGTTGAAATCATGATAAATTTTGGTAAGTTATTTTTAGATTATTGTTGGATTAGTTTACAATTAGATGACATTAGTTGTAATTTATATAAAAACTATGGTCTATTTTAAATTGTATAGTCATTTGATTAGTCAAAGGACCTATGAGTTTAATTTTTTTATATGCAAGTTTTTGAATAAATTTACATGTTAGTAGTTAATTATATATGTATTTAATTAAACATCATGAAGATTAATTAGTGATGTCACTGTGATGTTTAAGATCATTTATATTTTAATTAATTAATTAGGATTCAATTTATCCTGATTAATGATGACTGGGACAGAAGGAGGTAATATAATTAATTAACGAAGAAGATTTGCAATTGGTTTTTGTGGTGATTAGGATGATAATATAATATTAGTGAGGGGATTAAAAGATGGGAATGCATGCTTAGAAGAATAAAATCATTTTGTAGGGTAGGGTCTGGGGCTACCCTAAAACCAACCTTAATAAGACTTTTACTATAATCTATAGTTGATCCTAGAGTAATACACCATCCCATGTGCCTCTCAACCTACAAACTTATTTTATTATTGATTGATTTTGGAACAAATTTAACAATAATTGTACCTAATTAAGCTTTCTAGGGGATAATGGGGCATGCATACTTAAAAACCTAGGGCAAGTGAATTTCGTTTATGAGATATAATTAAGGAACTGTGATATGCAAATTAATAGTATGCGAATAAATACTACTGCACTCGGACTTCAATACTTATATAAGGAGAGAGGGGCTTGGGACTCGTTGGATCCCTATGCGAGTTTGTCAATTGTTGTTACATGTTGCTTGTTCTCTTTAACAAGGAGATACATAATGTTTATTCTTTTAAGTGATGTCGTTTACTTATGTTGTAATGTATAAAACAATAATGCGAATAAATTAATAGATTATCGAGACATGGATTGACGTCGGTTCTTTTATCTAAAGGTTCGTACATGATCGAAGATTGTGATTTAGGATTGATAATTGAGAATATTGACAAATCGAAAATGATTTATGTTGAATATGTTACATGGTTATATTGTCAAATTTAATTATATTTTTAAATCGAATGCGAATAAATTAATAGATTCTCGAAACATAATATATCACACTATATATGGTAAAAGAATGTTGCTAATTTCTTTTGATTGATCGAGTGTATATTTTTGTATAGCATCTTTCGGCAAAGAATTTTAAATTTATGAGGCAAGGCTTTACCCTAACACATGCCTAATTGCCTTATTATATTCCCTAAACCATCACTACTAAGCAAATTGCAAAACTTAGCCATATGAATTGATCGATGGCGATCGAGGATGCATGAGAGTGGTGGGGTTTTGAACAAAATTACTTAATTTCACATCAAAACAACATATTCCATTACAAAGTTTAAAGTGATCGAATTTATGATTAGATTAGAGGCTCCTCGTGTGGTCGTAATAAATTCTTGATTTTTTTATGTGACAAACTTTCTCTCCTAAAATCAAGTAGCTGGGCAGGTACATACAAGTAAAGAAATATATATAAATGAAAATAACAAAAGTAATAAAAGTTAAGGCCAACATAACTATATATACAATATTAAGGATTAGTCATCGGACAATGACAACAGTTTACTTTCCTAATCAACAAAGAAATTGAGAGGAAACCGAGTCGTTGATAGAATACCTCTATAAACACCCTACTAATCAAAATTTATTTATTTATTTAAAAAAAAGGGACATGAAACCAAAATCTCGCGAATACAATAAAGATCATAAAGATCCAGACGAAACAGAAGTAAGCATGCCCAATCATTCTCGATGATAAAAATGGGAGTCCCACTAAGTAAAACTAGACCCCAAAGTACCAAAATTTGCCAAAGCACCAATTAACGTTTGATGAAAAAGGGTTAAAGTTGGTGTGAAATGTATGAGAGGTTAGGGTTTAGGAGCAATTAGATATAGCTAGGCTCTTAATTAAGAATCACTTTGATGAAGAGATGGGATACGTGCGTGTGATATGGATGGAATAAAGGCAAAGGTAGCTAGGTTTTAGATCTAATTTATGATCTTCTTTTGATGGCTACCCTTCAACAGAAGCCTCCCGTGTGCCTCACGGATGCCAAACGAGATTAAAAGCTAGCCCTAATAAAGGAAGATGCTTGGATTTATCTAGAGCATCCATGCAACTTCAACTTTTCCTTTTACCTTTCGTCATTTTACTGGACAAATTGTAAACTCAAAAGTCTTAAACTCAAATGGTAAATATGTAAAAACTTACCTTGTAAGATTACTTATTACGTGTATGATTTGTGAGAGGCATTTGAGATTTATTGCAACACTTTGTCCCTAACAAGAAAGTGGGTTATGGAGTTTATGTTGTTGTCGGACAGAAAAAAAAATTATGGGAAGAACGATTTTAGGTCGGGTTAAGGAGTTTATGTTGTTGCCAGACAAAAAAAAGAGTATGGAAAGAACGATTTTAGGTCGGTTGTTAGGTTGATAGTCATTTTTTTATTTATCTCAATGATATTGAAAAGGAGGATTTAGGGTAAGTTATACAGCGAAGTATATGGACTATAGTCATATGTATCGAGTTCTAACTTTATATACCAGACACGAACTTAGGAACTAAAAATAAAGTGACTAAATTTTAACTAGGGTAAGTTTTTTTTATCAAATTTCAATGATATTAAATGAATTTCATTGATTAAAAAATACATATGAAAAAATACATATTTTATGTAAAGAAATAACAAATAATCATACAAATAAAATACAATACTACCTAAAATTACAACAAACACCTCTTTTATGTGGATAAGATCATATAATTTTCAAAAATATCAATATCTCCCTTATTTAAGTGTAAAAATACATTAATAAGTAGGCTATATAAATTAACATTACACAAAATTTTACATTAGGTCATTAATTTCGAGTGGACTGGAGCACACCCTAGGCCTTAGGGGCAACCCATGTCTGCTATATACTTAACGCCAACCGCAAGAATTAAACATGAAACTTATCACTTACAAATAAAGAGAACTATCATTAGACCGTAAATCTAATAACCCGCTGCAATCATGGTTTGAGATGCCTTGATGGGGCAACTTGACCTAAGCCCATTGCTGTTAAAGAGTTGTGTTGTGTATTCATACCAACACCAGCCTGGATTAGTTTGGATTGCTTACATTTTTGGTGGAACGTATCTTTGAAGACTGTTCTTATGATGATCGAGATCGAGCTAATTAGAAGGTAAAACTTAAAACACAGCCCATCATTTTGTTAGTTGCAAAAGCCTTCTCCTCTTTGTCCCTCTTATCACGTGATCGAGAAGGTTTTTAAAATGATCGAGAACTAATTAGAAGCTAAAACTTATAACACAGCCCATCATTTTGTTAGTTGCAAAGGGCCTTCTCCTCTTTCTCCCTCTTATCGCGTGATCGAGAGGTTTTAGAGAGATAGGTGTGACGGATATATATACACACCGTTTCATGTAAGTTGTTTTCACTCATGACACAAGAAGTAGTACTACAATTGCCTTCACGGATAAAAAGGTACACCCTCACATTCAATGCCTCCCTTAAATCACACAACATGAGGAACCACCGCTACTGAAAATTGACATAACAATGGCTTGGCATCAGTGCCGTTTTTACCATGCAGCAAAAAAATTTGGGTACTGTTGAGTGTTGAATGTTGAAACTAGTGAATATTCAACTTCCATCTTCTAACCCAACAAGCACGAGATAAGAATGCTCCTAATCCAAACAGGCATAACTTTAGATAACCTAAATTTTAATGTAATCCCTATACAACTGTCTGTTAAGTGTTAACTTGTCCCCTGGCCCAAAATCCAAAATGTCACTCCATGAATCATGATCCATGCACATAAGATGCGAACATAGCCTAAAACACCTATGTCTGCTCGCTGCCTTGCTCCGAGAAATGCTAGACATTACATTTGTAAATCACACGTTAATACGGGCGGATCTAATTTATGTTGAACCTAAATCCTACTTATTATGTGTTGTTTATAATATAATCTCCTTAGTATTGTCTTAAAAACAATTAACTCAAGTCAACCAAAACTACTCGGATCGAATATTCAAGGAACTCAGTTCGAATCCTTCATTCATATGCAACCGCTGTCTCAATCAAACCTACGTTTTACCAAGATACATGACATATTATTCATTTTATCGAAGGTAGCACATTGACATAATTTAAGGTTAGTGGAATGAGTATATAGAAAGACCGAATGAAGTTTATAACTCTAAGGATGATTTCACAAATTTTGGACAAAGCTCAAAACTCAAAATAAACTCTCAAGTCATAAGCGAGTAACCTCAATTTATTGGCAGCTGAGAAAAGTACAATTAGAATTAAGTAATTATGCTGAATTGAGGGCAATATCATCAAGCTCTAACTTGTTTTATGAAGTGAATTTTGAATGAGAAGTTGAGGACTTTTGAGTTTTGAATAAACATAATTCACAACCAAATGAATTCAATTAGTCTTACAGAAACAAACATAAATCACTAAAAACAATTTATCATATATTTCATATACAATGAACAAGTTTTTGCATAACTCATATATGGAAGTTATGAAACCAAGAAACCTACAAACAAGTCTTTTCCAAGATTTAGATAGTGACCAGTGCTGCCTTCTAAAACTACAAAAAGACTCCAACACAACAAGTGCACGACGAACCCATCGAGATCACCATGCTTAGAGTTCAATATACTTTCAATGTCTTGTCCGGCTTCTTACCCTGTAACGTCAGCTCTCTGAATCAATCTCCAAGAGTATTGAAAAGGCAACAAGGTGATTTTCAGGCAACAAACTGAAAAGGAAAACAGTGGCATCACCTTGGTGATCGGGAGTAAGTGCGTGAATGATTACGGGTTCGAGAGCGGGATCGGGAAGGGGAACGGGAACGAGTCCGAGTCCGAGACCTTGACCTTGAATAATGCTTTCGGGAACTCTTGCTTCTACTTGGACTTCTACTACGCCGGTACCTTCTGCAGTAGATAAATTTTCAGACTCATGGCTGGACAATATAGCTATAGCACAGCAGTACCGATAGCCAAGACCACCTATCTATCATGTAAAGAAAATTCAACTACCTTGGAGGAGAACGGCTTCCGCTTCTGCTCCGGCTCCGACTCTGACTCCTGCTCCTGCTACGACGCCTAGATCGACTTAATCGGCTAGTTTCTGCAAGCTTTTCCAGCCTCTGGCGCTCCTGTTCTCTCTTTTTGGCAGTTTCAGCAGCAGTATCTTTCTTAACTGAAAAATTAAATAGTTTCAAAACCATGTTATATAAGAGATACAATGAAGTACCGAAGCACAGTTCCCTGCCACCACCCCACTCCAAGGACAACAATATACCATGGACCAGGGATTTTTAACGAATTATGAGCTAATTTCTAAAATGCATGAGTAGTACAACGTACTTTGTTTGTTCAGCTGCCTGCTCATAATCCTTTTAAGTCGTTCTTGAGGAGTTTCTTTCTTCTCGCTGGTTGCTGCTTCAATGGCCCGACAGAATTACTTCCCTTGGTTAACTTAGCTAGTGCTGAAGATGTGCTGTTAGAAAAGAAAACACGTAATTTATAAATGGGAAATATAGTTATAATGGTAACAGAGCCAACAGGGAAAAAAAAATAAGGATTTTCTGATCCAGGCGCCATAAGATACCTTGCTGGTAGTTTCGCTGCTTTAGTGCCTTTATCCTTCTCGAGGGATGTACCGGATGCAGGATCAACATGCAAAGCCTCAAGTATAAGGACCAGTTGAAGGCCTGCAGGAAAGAAGGAGCATTAGAGATATAAAATTCACGGAACAAAATGAGCTTCGGTACAGAAGCCTCCTTTCCTCTTCCTCTTGGCAGTCAGACTGATAACCCTAGGCCTGATCTATTCTAAACCACAAAATTTTGCCTCAATAACAAAACGGTGTGAAAAGCTGCAGCAGAGTAAAGAGTTTCCAATGAATCTTTGCAAGAATAAAAGGTCGAGTGCTCCGACCGTTTAACACATCTGCCGTGAAGGAGGAGATGATGGTGGAGAAAATCGTTCAGGCTTCGATTCATCCTTGTCCATGGAGCCCCCAAATTCTGTAATATATTCTATTTTAGCAGTTGTTGGTTTGCTTCGATAAGCATCATCAGAATGTCGTCCACGAGGATATCTACGTGCGTAAGAGGGTGAGTATGATCGAGATCTTGATCTGCAAACACGAAACAAGAAATATTGAGAAAATTCCCTTTGTCGGAAGATCCAGATACCCACAGCAATGGATAAAGATTTTACCTTCTTGAGCGAGGATAAGCTTCATATGTCGGACTTCGTCTAGATTCACTGCATACATAAATGGATTGCAATCCTATAATGAGTGCTATACAATGCAAAATTGCATCATATAGAATAGGAGCAAAAGTCAAATATTTAAAATTGGAAGTAGAAAATTTGCAGTTTTACCGGTACGGATCATGATGGAGCACCCGAGTTCCAGTTACACGTGCAGCGTCTCTTTCTCTTTCCCTTTCTATCTGAGAAACCTTCCTTCTTTCCTTTCGACTCATCTTCCTCTACAAATTTTTGAAAATGAAAATTATGCATTGATGACTACTACAACAGAAAGGCCATTTAACCCACAGTTGTGAGAACTTACAATTGCAGGATCGCCTTTGATCACTTCCTTTTGCTTTTTCTCCTCCTCCTTAGCTTTCTTATCCATGTAAACAAGCCAATCATATCTTTTTATTCCAAATTCTTTTGCTATTTTATCCATTCCTTCATCACCACTATCATCACTGTTGAAATCATCCTCCTCCTCATCTTCTTCTTCATCTTCATCATTATCATCAGGGTCGGAAAACTGGGACTCCTCTTTTCCATCTCCATCATAAGAAAATCCCACCTGCGAATAAGTGCCCTTAACAGCAGAAGCTTGTTGCTGCTGAGACCTACCACATATGCATCAAAACACAAGACATTACGCCTCAAACAGTCAAAGGATAGGGCATAGTATCCTTCATCATCACTAGCCAACACATTTACTTAATGCAGGAAAAATATTCCTATTTGAGAAGACCAGACCCACAAAAATGTAAAAGACAAGATCAAACCTCTCAGCGGCAAATGGAGCAGTAGCCTTGGGCCTCTATCTCTTCATTCACATGTTGCAAACCCTCCACATCTGTAACTGTTAACGTAAACACCTCAAACCGTGATAATCTTAAATTAAACCCTGAATATTTTGTTGTTGCATTGGTAACATTTAGCATTACTCTAGTTTTAACCTAGAAACTTAAGATGCTCATATACTAATTTACATAAACATAACATGTTCATTATCATTGAAAACTAAAATAAAGTACCGACATCCTCTACGACGATGCTTAATTAAATCCCGATAACGCTCAAAATTAACAAACTCTTCTAATTCTTCCTCTTCTTCGGACTTTTCTTGTACCCGCAAGTGCCGGGTATCACGAATAAAATCAAGCAGAGCACGCCATCAAATCTGCATTTCCCCATTCACAAAATTCAAGATGCGATTCACCAAAAAAAAATGAAGCTACAATCGTTTCACAGCAACAATGGCAAAAGGATCAAAGCATTCTAATTTGTACCTGTCAATCAAAACATCCTGTTTTCCATTCCATGGAATCCTGAAAGAACGGGAATTTGAACCAAACAACGTCGTGTTCATACACAAATTATGCATATTTCGTTTGTGAATGATTGAGGATCAAAATTCAAACTCAATTGAGAATAATAGTTAGGGAAGAGAAGCATTACAGGCCCTGCTGGTCCTCCGTAGCTTGGTAGAGGTTGTCGTCGCGGTACAAACGGCAGCGGGAGCCGACGACCTGGATCGACTGCTGGGGGTCGCCGCGACGCTTGGCCAGGAAAACGGCACGTCGTTGAGCTCGCTTTCGAGCGGCGTCCATCATATCGTGGACCTTCCGCTCCGATCTCCTCGCTTCGTGCCACATCTTCGATCGGATTCGATTCAATTCGACTCGACTAGTTCAGTTGCGCGGCCTACCGGAGCCCTAACCCTTTTGGAAGTTACCACACCAGCTTTCCCGTTGCCACCGACTTATTTCATGAGAAGGCCGAGACCAACAATAAAATACAACTAGAGTACTTGGTCCAAACCTTTGGGCCTTTTTGGGTCCGAGGCCCAATCTATGAAGCCCAATTGGATCCATATCTTTCCTTGTGTAAATTAAGGATATCAAGTCTGCTTTGATGCCACTGATAGTACGTTGACGTTCTAATAGAATTTAAGATGAAATTGATGTTGGATATGAATAATCTCTTCTCCCAATATTATTTTATAAGATTATAATTCAGATTGGTTGATTTTGGACCCGAAATTAGTAGCATAATCAAATTGACCCAATTCAGTTATTAGTGTTGACTTTGCATCACACTCTTGATAGAACCGATTTCATTGGATTCTTTCCATTGATAAAACTTCATAGAATTGAAGTCAGAGAAATTTAGAGGGTTAGATGATATTAAGTATTAAGCTAATGAAATGAACCACATTTAGTGGTTTGGTTTAGTGATGCAAGCATGGACCCTTGTATAGGTCACCCTAGACCATGATTGAGGCAAGATTTTACATTTAGTAGTAGGCATATATATGTACATTTGTCATAATATAGGTTGGTGTCAATTTGTCGTCATAATATAGATCGGTATTAGTCTGCCGATTAAGTGTCTAATTTTATTTCTAGTGATACGATTTTAACTTTGACATCAACTTATTACTATATTTAAATTTGCAAATTGGTTCAATTCCAAATTCTTGGGTATATCCATTTAATATAGTTCAAATATCAAGAGAAGTCCGGACCTCATAGTTGAAATCAACACTCAAAAGACATTGGGGGTGTCATGCATGTGTTGGTTAGCTATAGGCATGTATATGTACATTTGTCATAATATAGGTTGGTGTTAATTTGTCGTCATAATATAGATCGGTATTAGTCTGTCGATTAAGTGTCTAATTTTATTTCTAGTGATACGATTTTAACTTTGACATCAACTTACTACTATATTTAAATTTGCAAATTGGTTCAATTTCAAATTCTTGGGTATATCCATTTAATATAGTTCAAATATCAAGAGAAGTCCGGACCTCATAGTTGAAATCAACACTCAAAAGACATTGGGGGTGTCATGCATATGTTGGTTAGCTATAGGCATGTATATGTACATTTGTCATAATATAGGTTGGTGTTAATTTTTTCGTCATAATATAGATCGGCATTAGTCTGTCGATTAAGTGTCTAATTTTTTTTCTAGTGATACGATTTTAACTTTGACATCAGCTTATTACTATATTTAAATTTGCAAATTGGTTCAATTTCAAATTCTTGGGTATATCCATTTAATATAGTTCAAATATCAAGAGAAGTCCGGACCTCATAGTTGAAATCAACACTCAAAAGACATTGGGGGTGTCATGCATGTGTTGGTTAGCTATAGGCATGTATATGTACATTTGT
Organism: Prinsepia uniflora; assembly: GCA_032719365.1. Lineage (NCBI taxonomy): Eukaryota > Viridiplantae > Streptophyta > Magnoliopsida > Rosales > Rosaceae > Prinsepia > Prinsepia uniflora. The sequence goes on along the minus strand of CM064875.1, from coordinate 2,657,180 downwards.
CATAATATAGGTTGGTGTTAATTTTTTCGTCATAATATAGATTGGTATTAGTCTGTCGATTAAGTGTCTAATTTTTTTTCTAGTGATACGATTTTAACTTTGACATCAGCTTATTACTATATTTAAATTTGCAGATTGGTTCAATTTCAAATTCTTGGGTATATCCATTTAATATAGTTCAAATATCAAGGGAGGTCTGGACCTCATAGTTGAAATCAACACTCAAAAGACATTGGGGGTGTCATGCATGTGTTGGTTAGCTATAGGCATGTATATGTACATTTGTCATAATATAGGTTGGTGTTAATTTGTCGTCATAATATAGATCGGTATTAGTCTGTCGATTAAGTGTCTAATTTTATTTCTAGTGATACGATTTTAACTTTGACATCAGCTTATTACTATATTTAAATTTGCAGATTGGTTCAATTTCAAATTCTTAGGTATATCCATTTAATATAGTTCAAATATCAAGAGAAGTCCGGACCTCATAGTTGAAATCAACACTCAAAAGACATTGGGGGTGTGGTTAGCTATAGGCATGTATATGTACATTTGTCATAATATAGGTTGGTGTTAATTTGTCGTCATAATATAGATCGGTATTAGTCTGTTGATTAAGTGTCTAATTTTATTTCTTGTGGTACGATTTTAATTTTGACATCAGCTTATTACTATATTTAAATTTGCAGATTGTTCAATTTCAAATTCTTGGGTATATCCATTTAATATAGTTCAAATATCAAGAGAAGTCCCGACCTCATAATTGAAATCAACACTCAAAAGACATTGGGGTGTCATGCATGTGTTGGTTAGCTATAGGTATCCCTCCCAACACCCCACGTTGAAAAAAATATGCAACACATCTCAATTCTCAAGCCACTCAATTGTTATGTAGCATTGGCTGGGCCCTTCCTCAATTGTTATGTTGCTTTTAATTTAAAAACAAATAATAAATTTAAAAGTCATCGATATTATTGATTTAATAGTATTCGTACTCATTTTATAGCTGTAGATTTGACGCAGTATGAAGTAACAGAGCTTATAAGTGTAAAAATCCTAAAAGAACATAAACTAGAATCCACCAATAAATAGTTGAGAAACACTCAATTTGATCGAATAATATAAAAATAATTATAATACAGCATTTAAAGGTTGTTTATATAACTATCAAACCCTAGTTTAAAAAGAAGAAGAAAAATCCTAATTAATAAAAATCCCAAAAATAACCAAAACTCTTTAAAGCAGGTTTTTAAGGTTCTAAACGACATTATTTAGCTAAAATAGCCCATGGTCATCACGCCGGTGTGAGTATTGATCTTCTCATCGTTTCCTTTCTGGAAAAGTATCACACGCCTCATTCGGAGTTGAGACGCTAAATTTGTAAATTACATCTACGTTTATTTTGCATTTTCCGATCAATCTCTTCTTTAATCCATTATGCCATCTGTTTTATATCAAGATCTCATATCTAGAACGAGAGATCTTAAGTATCGAGTTTCACAGTTATAACAAACAAAGCATATTTACTTTTAAATCTTGTATATACTAACCAAATCGATACATAACATATGTATATACTAAGTTGATGAGAAACTCAATCATGTTTACTTTAAATCTTGTGCTTTGTGAGCTCACAAAGCGTTGTTTTGCATTCAAAGGAATTTTAGGGATTTTCAAATGTGTTGGTTGATTACATAGTAGCTGTTGACATTAGAATCAAAAGACATGGGACACATGGCAATGATGAAAGTCGATGCAATTGAATTTGAATTAGGGTTTTTGGCATGAGAAGGATCCAAAGTCAAAACCCAAAACCACAGTCAAGTTTCCAATAAATTAAAAAGATCGTCAATTATGATTCATGTAATTTGTATATAGGAGGAACCAGAAAATTGGCATCCACGTCCAACTTAAAAATCTTGGTCAAGAGACTCGACAATAAAGCCAAAACTCAAATGGCTTGCATGCCATGGAAATCCACAAAAGACTTCAGACTCTATATATACAAACCAAGCTATGAATTATTCCCTCATGTACCGTATCTAAAATTCGGATGAGCTAAAATTATGAATTATTCCCATTATTAATTGGTACATATACATATATAATACCGGTCCATATATTTAAAATTCGGATGAACTAAACTTGCATACTAATTGAGAAAAAAACGATATTAATGAAATATGTTATTAGACACAAACGAGATATACATAGTCAAAAGATATAACAAGCTTATTTGCCCCATAATTGCATATACGTACAAAAAATAAAAACTTGAAAGGTAAAACATAAGTAATTAAACACTTTACGCACATGTAAAATATTATTATATAATTTTATCCTACGAGTCATTAAGAGTGTAAAATCCTCCATGTACTAAACGTCATTACCAAATCAGTATATTTTGAAGAATATAAAGCAAAATATTTATTTTCTCACATTTTATTAAGTGTAATATGCTAATTTTTACGTGTTAAAACTACAATTTTTAAGTAATAATTATTTTTCTATTGGAAACTTGGATGAGCGATAGGACATCCAAAAGGATAACCGCGTCATTATATATACATTGCCTTTGACAATAAGATTCGATAAGGGAGTAGATATTTTAACACGAGCATAATCTATTTTCTAATTTAATATGCTACAAGATATATATGGTCGGTTGTATTAGGTATGCATCACATTTTATAATTACAAACTCAAACTTAAATTAAGAATTGTATGACTAATTCAAAGGTTTGCACATACACTTGGGTGTGTGACGAAATTAATTTAATAATATGCATGCTGATCTTGATTTAATATAAATAATTTAAAGCCGCCACACCGTGACAGCCACCCCTCTTGCCGGCTGCTCTGCCGCTTACGCATCCAGCAATTAATTGACAAATGACAAGTATAAAGTATAGTTTAATTTTCAATCTCGGATTTTGGGTGAATGTTTTTTTATCACGTATGTTATATTGTCACTTACTAGATATACGACTAATTTATCGCTTTCATTGAAATATCAGATAAATTATACGGGGAAATATAGGATAAGGATCCTCTAGAAATTTGATAAGATCTCGCTACGATGATCATTATATCTGGATTATATTTTGGCTTTAGTAGTGAAAATGTGAGAACAATCAAAACTAATTTCTGATGGCTGGATCTAATTCAATGGCCAAGATACAATGATCTTCCTGGTGGAGATCAAAAATATAAACTTAAAACACACAAAATAACATCCCAAATAGGTCGGTTTATTACTACAAGTGTGGATACCGAACTCGAATCTTAGTGCATGAATTTCCATTTGAATTGTAATCTACTATATTATCGCTGGTGTGATATTAGGATTATATTGGTAAATTATAATTAATATTGTGATAATTAAGCAAGAATGAACCGCAACTTGTGGCATTAATTAATTTGATGGGCAATTTCTTTTTGTCTAATGAAAGATTGAAGACCAATATAATCGATGCTCTTGATGAGCGTATACGTGAGGCAACAAACGTAAGCATAAAAATGATTAATAATTTGTATTAATTAAATTTCATGGCTTATTCAAAAAATTGGGAGAAAAATCTGCTTAGCATTCAAAGTCTACCCAAAAAAAAAAGACCATGAAGATTAAAAGTAATTTTTTTTTTTAGGTTTAATAATGTGTTTTCTTAAAAAATAATAATAATAGTGTGTTGATACAATATATTGATTTTCTGATAAAAGAAAATGATATTTTATTTATGATCGTATTTAGTTTTTGGATTTTGTTTTTTCTTGGTAAGAAAATGATTATTAGCCACTCGATCTCTTGACATGAGATATGAAATGAGAGCATGAAAATGAAATTAAACTAAACTGATTGGTAAGTTACTTAATTAATGATTAATGGATTAGTAAGTTACTTAATTAATGATTAAGGGATTAGTAAGTTACTTAAGTAATGATTAATGGATTAGTAAGTTACTTAATTAATGATTAATGTGTGAAACTAATAGTGGTGAGGTGTGAGGAAAATATCCCATATCAAAAAAATACAACTGTAATTTGTGCATTATATGATCTTAGACTATTCCTTCTATTGCTAATTGGTTTTGGGATAAAATATCAACTTCTTACAATAATGCATCAGATTTTTAAATTTGAGTAAAATAATTTTATTGATCCTCTACTAATAGTGACGTTGGCTCTATTTTTTTTTTTGTTTCAAGTCTTAAAACCCTAAACCCTAATTTGACCTATTGATCAAATGAGTTCGCTTCATTCCGTCTTAGAAGTTATTGTCCTCTTGGAATTCTCACTTCTTTCAATTTCAATTCAATCAGATCACGCTGACTTTTGTTAAATACTTATTTAATGAATCACATCTTTCATCTCAACTACCAAATCCTCCTCCACTTAATTTTTTGTGTATATTAACTAATTGGCCTATAATATTTTCATAAAAATCTTCAATTATTTAACCGAAAAATAAAAATTAGATAACTCACTCACATAATCATTAACCCTCAAATTAGATAACTCACTCACCTAATCATTAACCCTCAACTCAACCTAACTAAAAAACATACAAGGCGATGGTTATAACTATAAAACTAATTTCACTCAAATGAACCATCAATGACGAGTACAACCACAACCTAACACAAACAAACCATTCACTCAATCACGTCACAACATTTTCTCAGCAAGCAAACAGAAAATACACCAAAACACTTGTAAAAAAAGAAAAGAAAAATATCTAATTTTGAGAAAGAAAAAAAAGGAAAAGGAAAAAACTAGTGAAAAAGTAAAGAGGACAGGTCATCATAATGCGGACCAACCGAAGCAAAGCGGAGTCTCCATCAGACCAAAAAAGAAAAGAAAGGAGTCTCCTCCAATTGGGCCGCACATGGGCCCCACCGTGGGCCGCACACCATTTCCTCTTCTATTTAACGCTCCCTTGAGAATAAACCAAAAACGCCAAACAAAGCATAAGCGCTCTCGACTAGCGCGCGCGAGGTCCCCCGACCTCCGCCACGTCCCCACACGCGCGGGGCTGTGGTTGTGCCCATGTCTGAACCCCACGCGCCACGTCCTCCGCCGCTCTACAAGCAACGGTCATGGTCCCCGGACGCCTACCGGGACGAGGCCTGGGACCGTCGCAAGCAAATCAAAGGCAGATCCAAGCTCCAGCGGAGCAAGAGCGTCACCGACGAAGACCTCGACGAGTTGAAAGCCTGCATCGAACTCGGGTTCGGGTTCGCCTCGCCCGAATCCAATCAGCGGCTCGCCGACACTCTCCCCGCTTTGGGACTCTACTACGCGGTCAACAAGAGCTACTACGACTCTGTTTCTAATAAGTCTATGACGACTCCGACACCGTCATTTTCACCAACGCCGTCCGAGTCCGGCGACTCGCCGATGGGCAGCCCCCACACCATTTTCGGACCCGGTATGCAATTTACATTTCAAACTAAAAACTGGGTTTTGTTCCTTTTGTGAATTAATCATCTCATTATACATCAATTCCCTTACTTTCTGTTTGTTTCCGGGAACATTGAAGGAGATACGCCGCAGACGGTGAAGGCGCGGCTGAGGCAGTGGGCCCAGGTGGTTGCTTGCACGGTGAGGCAGAGTTCGTGAGGTGATTAATGTTAACCAAACCAAAGTTGAAGAATCGTAACCAAATATCAACATCAAACTTTGTCTCTGTAATTATTGATTATGATTCCGATTACCCACCCACACGGACTTTCATGGATTAAAATAATAATAATTTTAGAGGGAAAATCAAAAAGTAGCGGTAATGTGAATCAAATTTGTACTGGGAATGGGAATGGGATTGGGATTGCTTGACTCTTTGCTTTTGATTTCTTTTCATTTGGTTATTCGGCTATGTTTTATTCCACTTGTCTCCTCTTTTTCACATTACAACTACTAAGATAAGGTATAAAGGTGAATTAGATGTTTGGTTGAATCTTGTTTATGTGCTCGATATTTTTTCCTTTTTTGTTCGATCGAATAATATTTCTCTTTCTAGTATGTTTAAATTCGAATTCTATCAAAACATTATAAGACAAACATATTTATTGCCTATAATACATATATATATATATATAAACCATTAGATATTCATTTGCATTCATAATATCATGTATTTTTATAATAAAATCAAGAATATTTTGGTTCAAGTGGGTTTTCAATTGATAGTTTGATACACAAATGCAATAGCATTTAGCTGGAATAGAATATTCCTTATCTTAAGATTTGGATATTCCTGTTTAGAGTCCTAGATTAGCATGCATAATTCAATTAAGATCTCATGTGTTAAACTCCAATCATGTATCTAACCAAATATCTAGAACATGGCATCTTTGAAGATGCTCTATATTTCCACCATTGTAATCATAAAAACAAGCACACTAGGGTTGTATTCAATTGAAATTACAGATGACTTTTAACATCTTTCCGAATACGAAAAAATGATCGAATTTGTCCATCATAAAGAAAATAAAAAATGATTGCGTCCCGCATACAATGTACGGCCTTCTATCCCTCATAAATAATCGATTATCAAATTTTTTCTCTGCAAGTGTAATCATCTTAACTATTAATTTCTTCAAGAATTATGTAAGGATTATGTGTTATTTTTTTGTCCAATAATGATCTTTACATAATATTAATAAATTAGATTCCTTCTCGAATCGTAATTTAACTCGTGTAAATAGTATGCTTGCTCATTTCCTTGGTCCTTCACAAGAATGATTTCTTGTACAACTCATTCTTAAGGACATTGGCTCTTTCAATTATCACACGACCTTCCCAAATCCTCGCCGTCGACCTTTCTCTTTTCCGTGTCTGGATTTTTCTTGGCGAGCTCTAGTCAATGAAGATAGGGTCACTCATTTTTTATTGGAATAAAATGAATATCAAGATAATTTCTGCGAAGTTCTTTCGATTCGTAGATTATTTTTATGAAGTAATGGCAGGTAGCTAGCTAGCTGGCTTCAACCAGCAACCCCACTAAAATCACTAAGCCTTTTCTTTTTACTATTTATATCATTGCCAAGATTGACGTACTGCGATTGTGACTGGAAAATGAGATCTCTAGTTTTAACGATTGGACTCTTAATCGTGGCCCTATTTTGAAAGTTCGTCTCAAATAAAAAAAAATGTCGATACTGACTGGGACTGTCACGGGCCATGTATGATAATAAAACATTAAAACCCAGTATTCATGGATGTAATCTAGCAGCTGTTTCCAACTGTTGTTCCCCTCCGCAGGGTAAGTTCTTAAGCGTTTTTCACCCGTTTGCGACTGGAAACACCACTTTTCGTCCAGAAAAAATTACACAGTACGCCTAACAAAGAAAAATAACACAATACCTTATCTTACAATATTGTATTTAAGAGTCTTTCAAGGATGTGAAGCACTCCATGATTGAGAAAAAATTCTTCCAGCAAAATAGGATAGAAGAAGACTCCTTCCTATTCCTAAAAAAGCAATCAAAAGCGCTCAGAAAAACTGCTGACCTGTATAGAGCGACCCCCCCATAAAAAAAGGGAGCGCCAAGGGATCATAGCTATATATCCTTCCTTTACCACATCATGGGGGTTTACAGGAGATCTCAGAGACTCGCTCGGAAAGGCTGCTATACCATACTTTTTAACTCAACTCTACTCTAATAGTCACTAGACTCACAATACGTATGCCGAAGTGGACCAATGTAGGGTCCGTATTACGGCGATATCTAGCTGGAGGTTTATACAGGTAATTTAAAAGTGCGAGGAGCCGAGTATATGGATTCTCATTCCACCATAGAGTGGAAAAAGGAAAGTAGAGGAGAGTGGGGAATTTCGTGCGTAGGGATGAAATACGAAGAGAATCTGCATGCGTTTGAAGCTGATTATGAACTATTTCTTATGATTGGAGATGAGCATCTGGGTTGCTTGCTCAGGAGGCAAGGGATCGAGAGGAGGTTTCTTGGCTTCTTTTCCTAGGTATCGAGGTTTAACCTTGAACAAACAAATTTATGATTCCCATCTTTTCTTAAAATGCTATAGTACTATGTTTTTTTTTTCTTTTCGTTTTTCTTTATAAACCGTCACTTTTACTCAACTTAAAATTTAGAATGATCATTGCAAGCTTAGACTTTAGGCTTCTGGTTTCGGATTGATTAATCGCTGTAATTTAGCACCTTCTACTTCAACCTTCATTTTTATCATCCTCATCGTACAATGTTTGCTTAATGATATGAAAACAGTTTTTTTAGGACACCTTTTAAAGAACAACTTCGAAAAAACCCCCCAAAAAAAAAAAACATACAAAATAATTCAAATTCCTTTCGTCGTCTCCATATTATCCCAAAAAAACCACATTTTTCAAGTGAAAATGAAATATATGATGACGTTCAACATTTAAAGGATTTTGATTTGATTTAGTTAATTTATTTCTTCTAATTATTTTTCTTTTCTAGATTTGATCAATCGAATCTTGACCCCGATTAATGAGTGTTCTAAAAAATAGACAATGGTATGATGCACATCAATTACCCATCACAAAAAATGTGAGAATGTGAAAGAACAAAATTGCTAAGTTGGAAAAGATAATCAATCTTACAAGGCTTGTAAAGCGATGAACTACTTCCCCTATTGCTAATAATTTCGGATTTAGAACCTCATCTTCCTTTTGTATTTAGAACTTCAAATTTATTTCGAATTTAGAAACCTCAACTTCATTTCGAATTTAGAACCTCAACTTACTTTCGGATATCAAAGCAAGTTATTTCACATCTGAATTCAAACAAATATATCTATTTTGTGTATAATAATATTGCTTTGTGGTAATAAAATGAAGATTTGCATTAGATTAAGGTTTTATGGGCTTATAGGGCTGTAAGATGTATTGGGCTTATATATGTTTTCTCACATCAAGATTTGCTTGTTGGTACAATATTATCTTTCTGCCCAAAGTATCATAAATTTTTATGACTGAATTTCAACATTTTTAGTAGATGTTGTATAACAACAGCCCTCAAGGGCTATGTATTCCGTCGGTTCACTTTACAAAATAATATATTATGATTTAATAGTTAATTTTGTACGTTTACATTTAAAGATTATCTTTACAAAATTCATCCAAATTGGTAATCAATTTAATTATCAAAGGCTAGAGTCAAATTACATACATAGGTAGATAGTGTGCATTAATTTGGTAAAACGACCATCGCTACATGAAAAATTCGATGCGCTAAAAGAAAAAAATTTGTCGGCAAAGACCAAATTTTTTCGGTACAATTCTATGACAACAAAAGACTTTGTCAACTATATATATTGTCACTATAAGCTCATCGGGAAAGATACTAGCCGACAAAAATCAACCGGCTAAATATTTTCGATTTGGGTGAATTTTTATGATATAATAATTAATCAGCTAAATGTTTTCGATTTGGGTGAATTTTTATGAGCATAATTTTTCAAACGGGTCTATATATAAAATGAAGAATTATATACTGTCATATACATTTTTTCTAAAATCTAAAGTACGTGACTCTAAACAAACTTCAACTGATTAACACTTAGAATGCTCGAGTGTTTTATAGAAGGAAGAATTTAGCTAGCTAGTTAGGTCTAGTAGAGAAAGAAAAATCACAGAATCAAATACACAAAATTTTCTTTTTCTGGTGGCCTTAAGCTTCTATTAATTATCATCTGCTACGTAACATATTGCCATGAATCTTGTCAACCTCGAACCAAAGAGCTTTGATGTCAAGCAGTAAAGAAACCAGTAGCCAAAGAGGAGGTTGATTGGTTTGCAAGAATATATATTAACTTTCTCTCATAAATTTGATCAACTTGCTAATTAATTAATAAATAAAACAATTAATTATGGTTTAAAATCATTTTCCCCTAAGCTTTTCAAAGTTGGTGTGAGTCGACATTCGCTTCTTCATTTATTCCTTTGGCGCCATGCATGCTACCAAAATGGCTAGGGACATCAATATATATATATATATATATATATATATATATATATATCGATCGAAGACAATTTTCTTCTGGTAAATTAACAAAACTCCCGATATACAAAGTTGAATTTCTTGTCCGAGAGAATAAATTAATTTGGATAAATCTTTGATTTTTGTCTCTTCAAATTGACTTGGTCGAGATTGCGTATTTTCTTTCCTGGGTTTCCCACATATAAAAAAAATAAAAAATAGTTAAAATTGTGGAAAGATAAGATGAGATAAGTTAGAAAATATACGTAAATGATTATACACATCTAGATGATGGTGTTTAGGTGGGAATCGTCTAATGAATCGATGTTCAATTTTGTATCCGTGTTTGTGATCACTATGGGAGTTCCGAATTAACGATTAATTGTCTGATACTTTATTGAGATTAGAAGATTAGTCCGTCACCAATGTATATAGGAAACTTCTAATATTAAAAAGACAAAAGAACAAAATGAAAAATATATATATATATATATAAAATAAAATAATCCGTGTTTGAAAATATACGCCTACAACGTAAAGGAAGCCCCAGCTGTCTCGGATAGAATCATAATTCATAAGAGATATTTAAGGGTGTGATCGATGTTCATACTCCTAATTTTTTTTATTCGATTTTAAGACTAAAAATTAAGAGATTAGTGAAGGAAGTACGTTGAGGTTCTATTCCAAAATCAATTAGTAATGGGAAGAGTGACTAAACTCCTTATAAGCCTTTGCAAGATTGTGCAACTTCCCATTCTCACACGCCTTCCTCATGTGTGACGATTTTCAAGCCTAGCATGTGGACAAAATATTAGGTGATGTGGAGCACGTGTAGCAGCTAAGTCTTACATGTTGGATAACCCGCTCTAATGGAAATGGGGAGGAGGGTGCAACTTTCCGATATGGAACTTTTGTATTTTCACATTCTCACACACCCCCTCACGTGTGGAAATTTTCAAACCTAGCACGTGGATAACATATTAGGTAACGCGGAGCGCGTATAGCGGTTAAGTCTTACATGTTCGATAACCTACTCTAATGGCAATGAGGGGGGAGAGTGCAACTTTCCAATATGAAACTTTTGTATTTTTACATTCTCACACACCCCCAAAAACCAATTGACAATGAGAGGAAATGCCAAACTTCTTATAAGCTCTCATATAATTGTGCAACTTTGATAAAAACTAATCCAGAGTTTGAAATCACTATCCAGCATTCGACTTTACAAGAAACAGAATTTTTACATAAATTTACTATTACATCATGAGTTTTATAAACGATAAATTTACGTGGAGAAATAATCCTGAAAAAATTATATACAAGGTCCTTAATACATTGTGTCAAGAAAACACTAGAATATATGAGCCTCCGGGTCTACTCGACAAGCGCATGCAAATATTGGTCGCTGAAAACGACTTCCATTGAATAGAATTATGTATGTTGGTAGTGCCTGCGACTTTCTTCCACAATATAATTCACTGCTCGATGCGATCCAGAGGCCACTTTCCTTGAATTTTCAGAACCAGAAAGAAACCTCATTTCCATGTACTTTTGAGTGTACAACACAACATGTGTTCCTCAGCGCCATAAATTATTGGAAACTTGGAATTGACTACCAATTCTCTCTCTCTCTCTCTCTCTCTCTCTCTCTCTCTCTCTCTCTCTCTCTCTCTCTCTCTCATTTCTTAGACCAGGATAATTATTTTAGAGTTGATTTAATAGTACATCACTAGTTTGTTCAATTATTAACCATCAACAACCCTGGTACGTAGTATGTACTCGGACATCTGTTTCTTAAATTGAATTTCTTCATTCCTTATAACTCCTTATAAAGTTGTGCAATTTTATGACACGAATTTGTTCTGATACCATGAAGGAAGTACTTGATCGAGGTTTCATTTCAAAATCAATTGACAATATATATGAGGCGAAACTCAATTCCTTAAAAGTCCTTACAAAGTTATGCAATTTTATAATGTGCGACGTTTGTATGTTTCACATTCTCAGAGCTGTATCAATTTTATTATTTCTTTTCTTTGAGCTTTTATTCTTTTTGGAAATTAAGGGATCGACGTATGTTGGAGTGTAAACGTACCAAACAAAGAAAGTGTCAACACAAAGGAAATGGCGCAACACGCTTTTGACAAAAATTCATTGTGAAGAGAATATATATATATATATATATATTTAATATTTATAAAATTTGGGATATTATGATAGGTGATGGATATGGAAATTTAAAATATAAATAATAAATTAAGAATCTAAAATGTAATTCAAGTGACAGAATTCAAACTAAAAGATTGATAGACTTTCCATTAATAATTAGAGAATCTAAAATAGCATGTCTAAAATGTAATTCAAGTGATAGAATTCAAACTAAACTCTTCGTATTCATAAAGTTCAAACTTAATTAAATCTCTCATTGTCCATCTTCATTAGTGCAGACGTATTACAATAGTCGAATACGAATATCTTGTCAGTTCGATATGTATGTCTACTAGCTAGGTCAATGATATATTCATTGACATAGATATATCGCCGGATATCCAAATATGTCGTATTCGATACAGACGTATTCGTGCACACAAAAATTTCTGATTTTTGAAAACTTCGTGCACACAAAAATTTCAGACTTTTTTCGGGTTTCCATTCCAAATTAGCTAGAGTGTCCTTTTGCCAATTGTCGTTTGTGGGTTGTCATTTGGTCACAGGGACATTAATTCAACGCCAATGGTGTTCGAGGCAGCTACGTACATACACGGATGGACAAAGAGATTTAGTCATGCAATATATGAAAATAGTGAGGAAAAAATCTATGGGATATTTCCATAAATATATGTTCATATTGAAGAATCTTAACATAGAAAGTGGGGAGGAAAGAAAAATAGCCTCCCAATTTACATAATATAGGTATTAGTTTTATGGAATCATTAGCAGATGTTTAATTTTTTTTTAAATTTCATTTAAAATTTTCAAATTTTGATTAAATTTTAATTTTTTTTTTCTGTTGAGCGTGAACGATATATATCGACGTCGATATAGATATTAAAATTAATATTTTTTATAAATTTAACTGTCGATATTTTTGTGAGAAATGATATTTTCATCCTTGAATATCAGTGAATGTTTTCTGTGATTAAATTCCAACAGTGTTGTATACTATGATTGCATATGGTACTAAGGCCTCCGTCTGCTTCACGCTATTAAAAGATTATTCATATACTCTCCTGGAGAACGAAATCTGGGCTGCTTTCTTCATTTTTCTGATTTGGTGACCCGGTTTTTAGCCCCTAGCTACATGCCTTTCATTTTCATCAACCTTCTCCTTGACAAAAAATTCTCCCTGATTTCGGTTTTAATTACTTTTCATTCAAGAAATCTTATTTAAAGGCAAGCCTTGTCGGTTGCAAGAGAAATGTTATCGAAAGGATAAAAAAGAAGTTACACTTCTGTTTTAATTTGTACCACTCATGTCCTAGTAGTATTTTACGTTTATCGAGTAGAAGTTCTCAATTGCTCCTCTAATGTTCATACTTCATACCGGCATTTAGGTGTGATGCGTCAAAAATCAAGATATAATTGAGGTAGTTGGTTAATTTATGATCACCAAAGTTGTATACTATACTCAGTATTTTTTGAATTCTTAATTGATTTTTACTAATTAATTTTTATACGACCTCATAAAATTCACTGTTTTAAATTATGACTTTGTCATCTGAACATTATCGTTTAGATGTCGGTTAACATACCTCAATTTCGGTGTCCATGTGAACTTTCCGGATCGAGAGTGCGTGCGTTTCAATTTGATATCAAATCAAAGCAGAACATGTTCCTTTAGAGATTAAAATGTAAAAATAAAATCATCCATTAAGAAAGTGAGATAAACTGACCTAAAAATATCCGAATTTAAGAACGTACAGAAGAATCTGGAAATTAAGGAGAAGCACCATGCTTGTAACGCCCCGAAAAATCCACAAAATGTAAAATATTAAAATAATGTGAAAATGACGTTTTTACCCTTGGAGGAATATGGCTAAAAGTTGACTTTTTGTTTAAAATATTTTTGTACATTTTTCAAGGACCATTGTGTAGGTCCCGAGACGCTGAATCCGTAGACAGGTGGCACGTCGAAAACGGAGCTCGTATGAAAAAGTTATGGGTCTGGGAAGTTCAAGGGCAAAATGGTCATTTGTGTTGAAAGGGTAAAATGGTAATTGTGAACAGGTCGTTTATTAAGTAACTGCAGTAGGGTTAATTAAATGAATTAAGTGGCTGAATCAGCCCTTAAAATGACTCAGGGGCTGCTGGAAGTGACATGTGTCACTTGTTAAGGTGAATTAGTGGCACTTAGTTACCTATGCTATAATTAAATGATTAATGCAAGCGGTTAGAGTATCGACCAAAATTAAAAACAGAGAACATAACCCTCCTTCATTTTGATCGATTAGCAGCAAAACAAAAGGAAAATCAGTGCACTAGTGTCAGGACCCGTCCCAAATATCACTTCGATACCCGGGAAGAATCCTGCTCCCGTCTGACAATCACACTTACAGTACCAAAAAAAACTTAAGCATAACTATCAGACGAAGGAGTAAATATATACAACAGTAAGCCAGAGCATAGTTCTACAAAATGGGCATCAAAAGTCCTACAAGTCTAAGTCCACAACGGAAGAACGTCGGAAGCTCTATGCCTCGATATCTGCCTCAACGTTCATCTCAGCGCTATCACCACGACCTGGAGGGAATTTAAAAAAAAGAAGGTGTGAGTGGACCGAAAGGAATAAAAATTTTAAAACCGTTTACCATCAAATCAAAGTAAAGAAATATAATCATTTGTTCCCTCCGGTTTAAAACCAGGCATGCCAATGAAGTATTAGAAAAGTCATAATATGAAATATCATAAGAAACAGATACACTATAAAACTGAGATAGAAACCAGAGCATAAACATCAAAACACTTTTTCCGATCAAACCTGCTGGACCTATCCGAGTCTTTAAACTCAACCAGGCCTCATATATATATATATATATCCGAGTCTTTAAACTCCCGAGTCTTTAAACTCAATAGGCCTATGGGGGTAATATCAATATATATCCGAGTCTTTAAACTCCCGAGTCTTTAAACTCAATCCGGGCCCGTCCCCCGTCAATCAATATCCGGGTCTTTAAACCCATATCCAGATCCAGCAAATCCAATCCATATCAGTGTAAACCCATTCTGAAACCCATCACCAAACTCGAATTCGGAATCCCTAGTTCGAAGCCCTTTCGGCGTTCAGAACTGACATTCCGAACCCAAATCCGGAAAAAGATCCATGTTCATAACAAAACCATAGGAAACTCCCAAATCATATTCCAAAACCTATTTACCATCATCAGAAAACGTTTTTAGGTTGAATTTCTGAATTATAACATCAAACTCTGAAAACCCACTTTTTCTCGAAAAACGTGCAAAATCCCGAAAACGTCTCAAAAAAAAACGTGCAAACATCTCAATCACATATAAACACACATAAAAGCATAAAACATTAATAAAAACAGTTAGGCATGCTCGGAAGTAAGAAAGAGTCCACTCATAGTTCAGAGCAAGTCACTCGCGCTCCGTGCGCTCCTCAACCGTCTCTGGTGTCTCCCGTCCTGTCAATGGATACCAAATAGGGTCACAATTATAACACGGATACCTTCCCTATTTTCCCCAATTTTTCGGGAATTTAATCATATTTTAATCCTAAACCCTAAACCGTACGGATTCCCGAACCATCTCGTAACACCGTCCGATTAACCCGAAAACTATACCATTGGATTCCTTAGGACATTTAGAACCAAAACCATGTTGGAAGCTTGGCCGGAATCATCACCACGCGCCTCCACGCGCCGCCCAAAGTGGCTGCGCGTGGGCCTCACGCGCCTGCTACAGTGCCACCGTCTTCCTCGTGTCACCCGGTTCAACACAGTTGAACCGGCGTGAACAGTTCTCTGTAATCCGACCACCATTTCGGTTCAATCCAAACCTAACCTCTTCGTCCCGTCCTAAGCAACCTGACCATGTCCTAACCTCGAAGAATCACGGCCGGAAACCCGCCGTTCACGGCCGCGAAACAGACGGCCCGCAGCCCCTGTTTTCCTTCCCGGCCGTCCACTGCTCCCCCCTTCACGGTGGCGATACCAGCACCTTCCTAGGACCCTACTTAGTCCTACCCAACTCACAGAATCCGTCGATTCATCCCCGAAGTCCACGACTTCAAGTTTGAAGTCACGGCCAAAACAGAGTACTGGGTACTCGCCGTCGACTGAGCCCCGCCGTGTACGCCCCCGTCACGGCATCCATCACAAACTATTCCTAAGACCTCCCTGAACATCACCCTGACCTCCTAATCCCTCGACTCTAAGCCCAACTCCACAACTTTGCATTTGAAAAATCACGGGAAACAGAGTAAAGAAACTTACCCTGCGATTCAGTCGCCGCCGTGAGCACCGCCGCCTGCCACGGTGTTTGTTGGACACCCTGCAACCCCTTGGACCTCCTATAGCCTTGGTTTGCCTCACCACACGGCACAACCGACTCCACGAGCTCACGGCCTCCCCGTTTTCACAGAAGCTTAGCTGCACCGCCACAGTGCCGCCGTGCACGGTTTCCGTCCAATAGCACCACCACCAACTCACCGTAAGCTCCCTGTCACTCTCTCAATTCACCAAAACCGCACTCACCCCCTGAATCGATCACCGTCTCCCCAAGTTCTTCTCTCTGTTTTCTGCGCACACAAGGTTTGCACGGTTTCAAAATGGACAAAGTGTGGTCGTGCACACTTTAGACCTTTGTGGAACAATCCAGCACCCCCACGTGTCCACAATCTTATGGACAAGCAGAAAAATATCCCAATCTCCTTTTGCCACTTGTCTTCATCTGCTTTGCTGAAAGGAAATGACCAAAATACCCCTTGTATAATTAATTACCGTTTTGCCCTCGACCGTTCTAGACCTGTAACTTTTCCGTCCGACGTCCGATGACAGCGTGCCGCCTGTCGTTGTACTCAGGACGTCGAGACCTACCCAACGGTCCTCGGTCTACGTGAAAATGATTAAGTTACCAAAAAGTCAACATTTTCGTCTACTATTCACAAGGGCAAAATCGTCCTTTTTTACTAAACTTCACACAAATTACATTTTTACCCTTCCCGTAGGTACGGGTTGTTACAACTAGAGTGATCAATTAGCGTGAATTGGAGAGAAAAATCGAAAGAAGAACAAAGAAAACCCAGATAGACCCATACTGGGAATACCCGAAAAACCAACCAAAACCTTAATTCTCGATTTTGATTTCTGAGACGGTTTTGTGTGAAATTGAGGTGATATTAAGCTTTCTGGGAGCTAAACGCATCAAACCGAATCGATTGGGAAGGAAATTGGTGGAGAATTGGTGACAAACAGACCCTACGACTTCTTTGAAACTTTGAACTTGAGTTCGATTACGTGGAGGTAAGAAACTGTGAAATTGACTTCATAATTGTGTTTGTATTGGACCTAGGATACTTCTGGTATGATCAATTGAAGGAAACAGATCGATTTGGGGTCGAACCCGAATTAGGACCCGTCGGGTGTTCGTCTTGAGTCGAGGATTTTGAGGGCTTGTTTGATTAAATTGAACTTAGAGAACTGTAATTTAGATTGAATTGATGTTAATGAGTGAAAGAAGGGACAAAATTAAGGCTGAATCGAAGGAGATTGCACCGGGTCTGATCGCGGGTTGCAGACCCGTTTACCAGAGAAACGGGTGAGGGAGAAGCACTGTAGCAGTGCACTGTTCACGGCGCGTGGCTTCCACGCGTAGCCGCTTGTTGCGGCGCGTGAGGGCGCGTGGCCGGGAATTTCACCTTGGGTCCAACATAAATTTTGATACTCTCGATAATACGGACCTATTAGCGTTGGTTTCGGGTCAATCGGATGTGAACTTAGAGTAGTTTTGCATACCCGAAGCGTATAGGTTACGTTTAAAATAATATTATTTTATTCCGACGATTAGGAAATTCGTACAGGGACTTATGTGACAAGTTAGTAATCTCATATTACTTGTTTGACAGGCCCGAATACTTCCAGGACGTCAGAAGAGCACGAACAGCTTGAAACTGAACAATCTGGATAGTGTGTGAGTGGACTTTTGTTTTCTACCCTGAATGCATGCATATATGTTTTACATGCCTTATAATATGATTCGAAATGATTTGGTATGATTAAGGTTTCGATATGATGATTTTCGAATTTTTGGAATATTATATTATTTTATATGCTTTTGGGCACAAATTTCGAGAAAATTATAAAACTGATGTTTGGGGCGAAGACCCAGGATTTGAGCTTGATTTTGACTCGGATTATGAGTCTGGCACTAGATTTGCGTGAAACTGGTTTACGGATGTTGATAAATGGTTTTGATATTAAATGTAATTGTTTTCACTGATTTTTATGATGATGATATGTGAGGGCTTTCGGTGTGGAATATGTTTCCCCCGAAATGAACCCTGGAGATAACGCTCGCCTCCGGGATGGAAGTGTTTACCCCGGAGAGGTCACGTAGCACGGTCTGTTGTCGTGCCGCCAATGGAGGCTCGACTCAGACCAGATGTGCTGGATTATATGGAGGTCAGTCAGTGATATGTTCATGACGACCTGGATTGCCGGCTAGTGATGTGTTCACAGTGGCGGATGCTCGGGATTTGAGCGGTCCTTGAGCCTATTGATTTGCACGCGTTGCAGGGATAACGTGACTATATATTGGATCTGGATCCTGTGTAATTATTGATGTTTGAGATTTATATTCACATATTAATTATTTGATTTATAAGTTATGATATGCATGCATGTTTGTGAAACTGGAGGGTAAGACTATATTTGATAAATGTATTTCTAAACTTTATTTTTTGTCCACTCACACCTTTGATGTTTTATTTGCCTTCCAAGCCAGTGCACAGGTACTGAGGCTAATATCGGGGCAGAGGAATAAACAGACCGTTGCGTACTCAGACACTTTGCAGCGTAGGATTTTGATCCATACTTGTAAATATTTTCTATGCTCTGTAAACCTGTTGACTAGGTCAACGGTCTCGGAATACTGAACTATCCCTTGTTTGACAATGTTTATCGTTTGTATGTTCTATATGTATATATTTAAAACTACTTTTGGTACTTTCGAGTTATTGTTAGACGGGAGCAGGATCTTTCACGGTTATCGAAGGATAATCGGGATGGGTCTTGTCAATGCTAATTAAACAACGGAAAAAGATATATACCAACTCTAAATTAGCCGAAAATTAAACCATTTGTTTCAAAAGAGGGAAAGACAAATCACCCCATTTAATAAGAAAATTTCTCCATTATATATGTCATTTTATTTGTTGTTCAACATCCATCCACGGGTACGGGAGTCGATTGGAAGTGTTGAAATTTTGTTCTTATTTAGAAAACCTAACACTTTCCAACCATTTTGTGTGTGCTTATATTGACAAAATGGCCATATTCAATTAGGACTAAATCGATGGAACGAAAGAGATCCACATCCCATTGCGATCTGTAACTTGAAATTGAAGTTACTTAAGCTATTGATAAGGTTGTTTGCATTGATATAGCACTCAACGAATTTGAGACAGGTGAACCTGATAAGGATCAGTATGTATCTAATCGTGATTAATTCCATACTTGGTGACATATGTCGGCTTAATTAGCTTAGGAAAGAAGCTTCTCACTAAGTACTCCAATAATAGAGCTTTCAAATTGTATGGCTCAAGAGAGGTCAAAATAAATTTGGTAGCCTATTTGACATTATGCAGCTGGTAATCTATCTAACTATTCCAAAAGTAGGTCAAATTTTGTGAGACATTATTAGTTGGTATTAATTTTGAAAAAATAATAATATTTTTATTTATTTTAAATTAAAACTGCTCATTTTCTCATAATTAATTATTGAATTTTAGACATATCAATGTGATAATCGAAACCGTTAATATATAACAGCTTATATTCTGTATATATCATATTTACCAAAATAATAATAATAAATTGAAGTTGTGTGTTAGTATGTATTAAAATAATTGACAATAACTATGTATCACAAAATATTTGCTTTATACAGAAATGATTGTTATATATATAAATAAGAAATGTCGGTAATCAATTATGAGGAGAGTCGAATCTACCTAGATATTACAAATATTGCTTATTAATTTTAGTATTAATCAAATACATTGGATCTTTGTCGTCTCCATCGCCGAATACAGTATATATATATCTTCCTTAAAGTTATGGCGGCACCGAAATATAGAGTTTTGCTTTTGAAAGGAAGACTGAAAGAGCAAAGAAGTATCCTATGTGTGACTAGTAATTTAGGAGACATGCACCATTAAGAAAGGGGTTTTCTTTTTAGGGTTCATCTAACAACCCACTTCTTTCACTAATAATCTTCTTTTCTACCTTGAATCGTAAGTTTCATAACCAAATCTTCAAAACAAGACTTGCATCCACTCTAACGTGGATATTCCTACGGTTGATTATCAATTTTTTGTTGTATACGTGGAATAATCGTAATTATGGACTTCTTATTAAAACCAATGTTCCAAATGGCGATAGGCACTCCTAGGGAGGTGAGTGGGGGGCTAGCATCTAGGCGGACGCCTAGGCGGTTTTTTTTTAAGGACAAAAATTAATAAATTAGATACTACATAATTACATATACACAATTACATAAACATATAGTACATAATTCATTTCAAATATCAATCTATATCAATATTGAACCACAATATCACAAATACACAATATGATGATGACAATATCAAGATGAAAAGTAATTACTTAATTATAGATGTATCATTTAGAGTTAGCATAACAATGAAATTGAATTTAAGTGGATATGTGATCCATCACAAATTCACAATATGATAGAGAAGAGACCATGAGATTGGCTCACTCACCATCCACTTTTTTTTTCTTGTTAATTAAATTAATTGTCTTTGTGACTTTGTGTTATGTCTTTAACTCGAGCAACTGGAAGATAGAAACTAATGAGAGAGAGACTTATTTACGTGACCAAGGTGGGGTGGATTTTTTTAGAGAAAAAATCAATAAATCTTATTTGACAATGAAATTTCTAATTTTTCATTTGAATTGTTAAATAACAAGTGGAGCCGCCTAGGTCTACCGAGCCCTCCTAGAATCCGAGTAATAGTGCAACCGTCTTTCTCTACTGCCGAAACTAAAGTCGGGCCGCAACACTCCCGTTTAGCGCCTAGGCGCCCCTTAGGCGGCCGCTGATTAAAACAGCATGCAAAAATCATTTCTATAAATATGAATTAACTATTTATGAATTAACTGTTTACTTGTAATAAGTATCATGAAATTAGAATGTGTTAATTGAGAAAAAATAAACCAGGGAAGAAATTAATCAAAGTTTGAAATTGGAAGTGTTAGGTGAGAGGAAATTAGAAAAGGGTCTTGATCACCTTGGTGGCCAATAAAAATTATTCTATGTGTTTCGACTTGTTCTTCTTGTCCTGTTAATTAAGCCTTCTTTCTTCTTTTCTTCTTCCACAATCTCCAAAAGAAGGAAGAAAAAAAAACCACCACGTGTACGGCTGTAGATTGATAAAAGAAGAAGACCAATCTTTCGGAGAAGAAATGTGGGAGCAGCTTCTCTCATCCTCAAAGAAAGAAGAGCTCATCCACACCACCCATCTCCCATTAGAAAAATAAAGCGCTAATTGGGTTAATTAAATTAATTAAATCTAATCATTTTCTTCAAGAAAGAAAAAAGCGTACGTGTTGTTTGTCTCTTTGTCTCTTAGCTATATTTAACAGTTACTAATAATCTCATCTTTGAAGCATGACAAAAGTGGGCTTCATGTGTGGTGAGGTTTCTTAATTCAATATATAAATAATTTATTTATATAAAGAAAATTGTATGGAATCATGTTATCGTATTTATTTATATAAATAATTTATAAAAACGATCAACTTTTCGTATTTTGATGATGCAATATTGTTGAACGTTAATATTTCATGAGTTATTAAATTTGTAAACGAAAAATATATACAGCTTAAATTTAACGATTTAGATAAAATAAAGATTAAATTTGTTGACACCATATTTGACTAGACTTACTGTGCCGTATACTTAAAAATCAGACTCCGTATAAGGCCCAAAACCACCGTACTTACACAGCCCCAACACCGGGCCCAATGCGGGATGCTACGTGGAAGTCTATCCACCCTCGATCTGCGTAACACGTGTCAACACGCGAATCGAGGAGTATTTATCCCACATCGAAACTATGAGAATTGAACATCCTAACTACCCATACATAAGGGGTACATATTTCCCAATAAAAGATAACTGATATCTACTATTCATTATTACTCTACCGAACTTACCATTTACCGTTTCCTCTTAGGAACAAAATTACTGACTTGACCGTCGGAGAACTTTAAGCCGGCACCACACTGGTGCCCGTACTAACAGAAAACCCACCATTCACTTAAGTTGACAGGTTACAAGGGAGGACACACGTCACTTGGTGATTGGACGACGAGTAATCGACAGTTTGAACATTTAACGCTTCAACATGATTTAATAAGAACTTGGAAGAAAAAAAGTCATTTTGTGTGTTTTTTGACATTATGTTATTGGTAATGCTAATGTATTATCAAATTATGTACAAATTGAAGAGGTCTAAGAGCACGTCCAGTGCATGTCTTTTTGCCCGAGCAAGGCTTCAAATAGCCCTTAGCCTGGGCATTGCTATTTCTAATGGGCTAGGACAAGCCTTGGCAAGGGGAGACTAAAAGCAAGAGGCTATTTTGAATTATTGCCTCTCGTTCCTCCCCATTAGAAACATTAAATTTTGCCTTGGTCAAGATGTCATGAATAATATCATTTGATGGGCTAAATCTTGTCTTTAGCCCATTGCCTCTTGTCTTTAACTCCTGCCTCTTACCTTTAGCCGTTCTACCATTAAATGTGCTCTAATCACTTGTCAGTAATAATTTGTAATATAACTAACATAATAAACAATGTTGACTTACAAAATTCTAATCACTTGTCATTAATTTTAATCACGAATTATCCAGCTAAATCCAAACTTAAGCACAAAATTAATGCATAAATTTTTATTAGCTTACATTTACGTTGTCTAAATTCACAATCCGACATAATAAATGTTTGATTTGAACATAAATTAAGATTTTCACATGTGCTTATGTGATATTATTTGGTTGCATATAAATTTGATAGATCTAAATTACGTCGCAATAAGAAATAATTAGTAGCCGACTCACACTTAAATTTAAATTTATGAAATCATCAATTTTCACGTGTGGTCTGTTATGTTATTAGACTGCTTAAAAAATTAAGGGATCTAAATTACCAATATTGATTCACAAAACTCACATAATAAGTATTTAACTCGCATTTAAATCTATAAAAGAATATTAGCTAATAGAAGACGTAAGCAATTAAAATAGTGAGTAATCAGAGTAATGTGTAATCATTTCTATTAAGGTGTTTACTAGCAAAAAATAATCAGAACATTGATAAAAATGATTTTCATTATCATTGTTTACAAACTATTATTAATTAGAATGAAAATTAATTGATTACTAAAATGCTATTTCTTTTTTCTAGTTTTCTCAATCTCTCGCTCTTTTGTCTGATCACTATTTCAAAACTCATTAGTGGAAAGATTTTATTAATTTTTTTTTTAAAATAAGGTATTTTTATTAATTTATTAAAAAAATAAATAAATTGTCATTCTTTCCTTTTACATATATAATTTACCTATAAATTTATTCTTATTGAACTTTTTAATTATTGTAAAAATTATCAGGTAATTTTGATACATAAAAAATTAAAAATAAAATAAAATAATCAAAATTTATGTGCACCGATTTAAATATATAATTTAGATTCAAAGTCTGTTAATATAAATATTTATTCGCGACCATAAATCCCTAAATCTAATAAAGAAAAAAGAGAAAAAAATATGATGAATGCATGGCCCCACATTCACTTGTTTTATACTTGTAAACAGGAAGAAAAAGTGGTTTGTTTCTCAAAATTTCTAGAATCCACGTCACTTTCTTTAATTTTTTCAATCTCTTCCTCCTTTTATAAGAGACATGCCAATACACACGAATGCGCTACAAAAAATACTCCTCCTTTGTTTTGAGATTGAGCCTTTCATTATTGAGACACAAAAAATATAGATTGAAAAATCAAGAAGAGTTATGGTCTTGGTTTTGCCTCCACCACCACCAACTGACCGCCGCCGCCACCTCCGCCGCGATGGAAGCTGGTAGAGGCAAAGCTCGAACCAACACCCTTCTCTCCCGCTTCTTCCTTTCTGGTTTTTATTGTTGGGGTTGGGAGTTCCTCACCGCCCTCCTCCTCTTTAGTTGCTCTAAATAAATATTATTCCCTTTTTTTTCTACCTTTTTATTTTGAATCTTCTAATTCACTAACCCATTAATTAATTAATCCCAAAAAAAAAAAAGGGGGCGGTGGGGGGGGTGCCTAGCTATAGCCTAGTTTAAATTCTCAATTTTCTTTTTCTCGGGCCTTTTTGATCGGAGAAAATGTCGCAACGGTCGGTTCCGGCCCCGTTTCTGACGAAGACGTACCAGCTGGTCGACGATCCGAGCTCCGACGACGTGATCTCGTGGAATGAAAGTGGGTCCACTTTTGTGGTTTGGAAAACTGTGGATTTTGCAAGGGACATGCTGCCTAAATATTTCAAGCACAACAATTTCTCAAGCTTCGTTCGCCAGCTCAACACCTATGTAAGTAATTATATTTTTACTATTTTACCCTTTTAGCTCATCTTTTTTTTAGACGATGTTCCAAAATTTTCTAAAAAAGAAATCTTCTCGGCCAAAATTGAAGACAGTTGGGATAATTTCGATGGTGGTTCTTGGTTTTATATTTTAATTTTAATTTTTTTTTTTTGTGATCATTCCAAATGCGGTTTATTTCTGATTGCAAAGTATTTCAGACGCGTTTGCGATTTATTTCTAACGAGAAGTTCGTTTTTAAGAGTTTATTGACTGCATCATATCTTTTGATTTTTAATTTTGATTTTTTTTGTTCAGTAGCTGGTGAAGTGTTCTTGGCAATTAGAAAAGAGAATTATTTGATGCTAACAACTAAAAGAGAGGCTTTGATGATCCCCACCATCCATGTGAATCCAAATTAATTGGAAAATAACCCAATAAAAAAATAAAAAAGGAAAGGAAAACGTTGAAAATGGTCCCAATTGTTAATATTATTTTTCATTTTACCACTTGGTATTGGTTAAGCCCTTTTATCATTCTTTTTCTTTAAGCGAAAAAATAAATATTCATTCTTTTCAGAGTGTTGAAACTGTGATAAGGAATAAAATAAAATAATAATGAACTCATTTTAATTATTTTTAAATTGTTTTTATTCCTCATTTATTTTTAAATTGTTTTAATGAAATAAAATAAAATTTCGAAGTCATTTTCCTAATTAAAATTCAGGATTAATTAGTAAATTATTTTTTAAATATAAAATAATAAAAAGTAATAAACATTTGAAAGTAATGACCCGTTCGTCTCCCACCACTTTTTTCCAAATCGACGGGCGGAAAATGGAAGCTTCCAAATAAATAATTATTCCATAAAAGGCGTGTTAGATTTAAATACGAATTAATTATTATCAAAATGGAAAACTAGAAATTAATTATTATTATTATATTTTCATTGGTAGGGATTTCGAAAGACCGTGCCGGACCAATGGGAGTTCGCAAACGACAACTTCCGGCGTGGGGAGAAGGAGCTTCTCGCGGAGATCCGTCGCCGGAAATCGGTGGCGGCAATAGCGGCCAAGGCTACGGCTGGCGAGAAGTCCGGTGGACCGTCGACTCCATCGAACTCCGGGGAGGAGATGGCGTCGACTTCGACGTCATCGCCGGACTCGAAGAACCCGGGGTCGGTGGACACGGCGGCGCTTGGCCAGGTGGCGGATTTGTCGGACGAGAACGAGAAATTGAAGAGAGAGAACGAGAATCTGAGCTCGGAGCTGGTGCAGACGAAGAAGCAGTGCGACGAGCTGGTCGGGTTTCTGATGAAGTATCTGAAGGTGGGGCCCGATCAAATCAATCAGATCATGCGGCAAGGAAGCCGCGAGTCCACCGCTGATGATGATGATGATCTTGATCGTGATGATAACGATGATGACGACGAAAAACAAAAAGAGGGACTGAAGCTGTTCGGAGTCTGGTTGAAAGCGAACGAGAAAAAGAAGGGGAAAAAAACGGGACGAGACGAGAAGTTGGGGGTTGGTGGTGTTGGCGTCAGCGGACCCCACGCGAAGAAAATGAGGGGCGTGGATTTTGGCGCCGCGATGATGAAGAGCGGGAAGGTGTGCAACTGAAGCTGAGCCGAGCAAGCCGAGGCTAAGCGAAGCAAAAGCTTAAAAGAAGGGGAGGTGTGTACGGTAAGGCCTGTGCACCTGGCCGCATGTTGTTCAAAAAGTTTGTAGAAGAAATTAAGTGAAGTTTTTAATTACATGTTTATATGGAAAATACCAAATGCATTGGCAGTTCCATAAAAATGAAATTAGATAGACAAGAAAATGCATGGTTTGTATAATGTTTAGTTGTAATAAGGATTATGAAGAACAACATCCATAATCATTTTTCATTTTTCCTTACTTTTTTTTTTTATTTTTTATCTTTGTTATCGAGTTTTGAGATTTTGTAAATTGTTTTTTATATAAGGAATATATTAAAGAGGCTAAGAATTGAATTTTGGTTTTGGAAAATATAAGGAATGATTTAGTGGCGTAATCAGAATTAGAATTATATTTCAAAAAATACATAAAAAATGAAAATGAAAATTTGATGTAATTTAATTTATAATAGTATTTTGAACAATTTGTGTTTAGATGAAGTGGTATTTAAATTACTATAACAAAATTAAATTAAATAAGGATTTAAAAAATTATACTATATTTTTAATATTTTATTATATAAAGATATATTGACTAATAAAAATCCAAATAGGAAATATAATATAAATAAAAAATTATAAATAAAGAGTTCAAATGTACCATTTAATAAAATTAAAATTATAAAAAAAGTATACATATTTTCTTAAAGCACAATTAATTTAATATTTAAATAAATATTTTAAGAAAAGAACTCTAGGGTCCGAAAATAATTAGAAATAGTATCTGTCCCACTTCAAAATAACTTACATAAGGATCTACATAAGAAAAGGCTAGACCTGTTAATGCCATAGTATACGTCTTTCCCTTTTCTCTCTTCTCTTAACAAAGTAGGCTTACTACAAGCTGGGCTCATGGGCTGCAAGACGGTTAAGCTTTTTACTCACTGCCATTAGAAAGGGCATTTGATTCGATTTCTGAACTTGCATTCACATGCCCTCTTTCCTGAAGTACGAAGTAGGTTTTTGTTTTGTTATTATAGACTTAGTAAGAATTTTGATGTTCTTGTTGAAATTTCAAAAACCGACTAAAATTGTGAGCATAGTTCATATTTTTCGTGAAAAATGCTTCCGCCGAGATTTTATGAAATATTTTAACTGAAAATTAACCAAACAATTATAAGCTATTTGAGACAAGTTATGCCTATTAACTAAGTGTTTTGAATTTTTTATGGTAAAAAACATGAGATTCGATGAAATCTCATAACTCTAAGACAAAAAATAATTACAAATCTTCTATGCCTGCTTCAAAATAAATTATATGGAGATAAAATTGGAAATATAATAAGATTTTTGTTATTTTTTATTGACATTCAAAAGCTGACTAAAATCGAGAGTTAACTCATAGTTTTTGTGGAATTTTTATGATACCTACTAACTAAGTGCTTTGAAATTTTTATTTGAGAGAAATTCTGACATTTATGATACCTAATATGTAAGACCCTTGTCCTGAAGGAAACAGTGAACGATCTCATGTTCCTGCGAGGGGAATGGTCTGGAAGGGGGTTGGTGGTGTGCCTTAAAAGTGTAGGCACACACCTATCTAGCACGAGGCCTTTTTGGGAGCTCAGTGACTTTGGGTTCAGTTGGAACTCCAAAGTTAAGCGAGTTGAGGCTGGTGCAATTCCATGATGGGTGACCCCCTGGGAAGTTCCACAGTGAGCTCTCGAAAATAAAACCGTGAGGGCAAGGGCAATGAGGCCCAAAGCGGACAATATTGTGCTAGATGAGTCGGGTCTTGACCGAGGAGGGTCGGGTCCTGACAGAATGGTATCAGAGCCAAACCCCAACTGGGAAGTGTGCCAACGAGGACTCTGGGTCCTAAGGGGGGTGGATTGTAAGACCCGTGTCCTGGAGAGAACGGTGAACGATCCCACATTCATGCGAGGGGAATGGTCTAGGAGGGGGTTGGTGGTGTGCCTTAAAGGTGTAGGCACACATCTATCTAGCACAATGCCTTTTGGGAGCTCAGTGGCTTTGGGTTCAGTTGGAACTCCAAAGTTAAGCGAGTTGAGGCTGGTGCAATTCCATGATGGGTGACCCCCTGGGAAGTTGCACCGTGAGCTCCCGAAAACAAAATCGTGAGGGCAAGGGTAAGGAGACCCAAAGCGGACAATATCGTGCTAGATGAGCTGGTTCCTGACCGAGGAGGGTCGGGTCCTGACATACTAACTAAGTGCTTTTAAATTTTTAAGCTAAAAAACATGAAACTTGATGAATTCTCATAACGTGCTCTGGAATGGATCTGAGGGGCTATACAAAATCTTCTCTATCAACTTTAATCAATTTTTTTTTTTCTTCAAAAGTCGACTAAAAATATTTAGTTATTAGCTCACAATTTGTGAAACAGGCTTCCGTCTAGATTTCACAAAATATTTTAACTCCACATCAACCAATTAAATATAAGCCAATAGAGACATGTTCTGCCATTTTGGGTGTCCACTAATTAAGTGTTTTGAATGTTTTGAGCAAAAAACATGAAATTCGATGAAATCTCGTAATATGGTCTAGATTGAACTTCAATAGCAAAAAATAATTATAAATATTCGATGTCAACTTCAAAATAGCTTAAAGGTGATGATAATGCAAATATAGAAAGAATTAAAACTCGAAAAAAAATCTTGAGTTTATATACTTACAATTTTTGGCACAAATACCTCCGTCGAGATTTCGTGAAATATTTTAATAACACATCAACCAAAATATTATAAGTCATTTGAGATAAGTTCTGTCATTTAGGGAGCCCACTAACTTAAGTGTTTTCAAAGTGACTCATGTGGTCCCAATGGGACTCTAAGGGCCAAAAACAATTTGAATTCTTTGATGTAACTTCAAAATAACTTACATGGTGATAAGAATGAAAATATAATAAGAATTTTGATGTTTATGTTGCAATTTAAAGACCGACTAAAAGGGAGTATTATAGATCATAGTTTTCGGGAAAAATGTTTTGGTCGAGATTTCAAGAAATATTCTAATTGCTCATCAACCAAACAATTAAAAGCTATTTGAGGCTAACTA
Source organism: Prinsepia uniflora (assembly GCA_032719365.1). NCBI lineage: Eukaryota > Viridiplantae > Streptophyta > Magnoliopsida > Rosales > Rosaceae > Prinsepia > Prinsepia uniflora. Next base: position 2,627,674 of record CM064875.1, on the reverse strand, counting down.
AGTGTTTTGAATTTTTTAAACTAAAAAAATGCGAAACTCGATGATTTGTAACATCGTCCAAAAAGGAACTTAGGGTCTGAAAAGAATTAGAAATCCTCTCGCAACTTCAAAATAACTTAAAGGGTGATGATAATGGATATAATAATAATTTTGATATTTTTGTCAATATTTTTAAAAATCAACTAAAAATCATGAGTAGCTAACTATTTTCATGAGCAATGCTTCTATCAACATTTCTGAAAAATATTTTAACTGCACATCAACCAAACTATTATAAGCCATTTGAGACAATTATTGAATTTATGATTTCCTCTATCTATGTGTTGTGAATTTTTTAAGCCAAAAAAGGCGAAACATGATGAAATCTTATAACGTGTTTTGGAAGGGACTTTACGGGCCGAAAAGAACTATATATCTTCTCTCTCTCAACTTCAAAATGATTTAAAGGTGATGAGAATGAAAATATAATAAGAATTTTGATGTTTCTGCCAAAATTTCTAAACCATATAATTTTCTACACATTAACCATACTATTATAAACCATTTGCGATAAGTTCTACCCTATAGGGTGCCTACTAACTAAGTGTTTTGAAAGTTTTAAGCCAAAAAAAAATATATAAAAATTTTCTCTGTCAGCTTCAAAATAACTACAGTGTCATTAGAATGGAAATATAAAATTGTAATTTTTAAAGTCGACTAAAAGTTCTTGAATATATAGCTCACAATTTTTGTGAAAAATGTTTCATTCGATATTTTGTGCAATATTTGATCTACACATCAACTAAACTATTATGAGCTATTTGAGATAAGTTTTACCATTTATGGTATCCATTTACTAAGTGTTTTCAATTATTTAAGCTAAAAAACGTGAAACACGATGAAATCTCGTAATGTGATCTGGAATGGACTCTAGAGGCCGAAAATACTTAAAAATCTTGTATGTCTACTTAAAAATAATTTACATGGTGATAAGAATGAAAATAATAAGAAATCTTGTATGTCCACTTAAAAGTAACCTACATGGTGATAAGAGTGAAAATATAATACGAACTTTGATGGATTTGTTGAAATTAAAAAAAAAAAGGGACCAAAATCATGAGTTATATGGTTCACAGTTTTCGTGAAAAATGCTTTCATCTAAATTTCTCAAAATATTTTAGCTACACATCAAATAAAAAATTATAGGCTATTTGAGACAAATTTTGTCATTTATGATGTCCACTAACTAAGTGTTTTAAATTTTTTTAGCTAAAAAATTTGAAATTCCATGAAATCCCGCAACATCGTCTATAAGGGACTTTAGGGGCAGAAAAGTAATAGAAATCTTCTCTCTCAACTTCAAAATAGCTTTAAAAGGGTAATGATAAAGGAAATATAACAATTTCGATGTTTTTGTCGAATTTTGTGAAAACGGCTTCTGTCTAGATTTTTTGAAATATTTTTAACTATACATCAACTATGTCTTTTGAGATATGTTCTGGCATTTATGGTGCCCACTAACTAAACAATTTCAATGTTTTTATCGAATTTTCGTGAAAATGAGGCGTCGGAATTGCGAAATATATATATATATATATATATATATATATATATATTTTTGGCGATAAGGGAACAATCAGACACAAGCAAACCAAACAAAGCACCCACTCTAAGTGGGAATAATTCGCCGCTTGGTCATTCTCAGGACATCCTCTTCCAACAACTGCAAAATTTCCTATAGGGGAACATCTAGATGTCGTCTAAATCTCTGGGAGTTGGCCATCAGATGGTCCTGAATAATGAGCCAGAGATGAAACTTGATCTTAGGAGGGCACTACAAATTTCGAACTAGGGGACATCATAAACCTCTTCATCTTCACACATCATATAATAAGCTGATTTAACCGTGGACTTGCTGTTAAGTGTGAGACTCCATATCACAGCATTTGCCCCTTCACCGGGCAAAACCCATAGGAATGCAAATTAGTCTACTGATTATGTCCATAGGCAGGTCCTCTTCCAGCTTCCTCATATATATCCCAAGCACCCTCATAGGTGTAATCAATAACATTGTACTACAATTTCTCATCTGCAAAATCGTGCCCATGGTAGTCCTTAAGAATCCCCATAACATCAAACAGAATAGATACTGTCACACAATTAATGAGTCACCCTCACTGCCGCACATAATTAACATCGAACTTTCCCATGAGGCTGGTCTTTTTTGAACCTTCTGAACCACCGTCCGGTCAGTTGCCTTACTGACCGGTTTATGAACCATGGGAACCCCAAAGTATATATTGGCCTAAATCATTTGTAAGAGGTGACCCACATATAGAACGAATTTTACCAGCGAGTCTACGACGGACATTAAGGGAACAATAAATATGAGATATCTCAAAGCTCACACCGATTGTCCAGAGGCCTCCGAGTAATAGTCCAAGGTAGCGTTTCATGGTTCTGGCTTGCCAAGTACTGGCCTCTGCTAAGAGGATGGTGTCATCTGCAAAACACATGTGGGAAGTTTTAGTCTCCAAGACAAACATTCACCGCCCACCACTGCTTATTCTGCATTGACTCACCAATCAAATGAGAAAAGTTTCTCTACGCAAAGAACAAAGAAGTAAACGGAAAGAGGGTCCCCTTGACGAAGACCTCGTTAAGGGGCAAATGATTCCTTTAATTCACCATTTAGGACAACTTGAGAGGACACCGTAGAAACAAGTTGCATATTTAGCACACATACCTTTCCGAAAATCCCACCTCAACAAGCACCTCATTCAAGAACTCTGAGTTGAGGCAGTCGTCGTAGGCTTTAAAAAGGTCAATTTACCACGGGATGAACCTTTATTCCCTTTGGAAAAGCTAAATTTATGCAGAAGCTCCTGGGCAAGGATGATGTTATTTGTAATCTGCCTTCCTGGAATGAAACTGGTATAATCTGGGCTATTCAGGTCATGTTGAATAGGGGGAGTTGGTTGACCAACATTTTAGACACTAACATATCAAACTACACATCAACCAAACAATTATTAGCTATTTTAGACAAGTTCAGCCACATCAACCAAATAGTTTAACTGCACATCAACCAAACAATTATAAACTCCATGAGATCTCGTAATGCAGTCTGAAAGGGGGTTTTAGTGACCGAAAGTAACTAAAAATATTATCTGTCAACTTCAAAATAACTTATACCGTGTGATGAATGAAATAGAAAAAGAATTCTAATGGGTTTTGTCGAATTTTAAAAAACCGAAAAAAAGTTATGAATGGCTAGCTCACATTATTCGTGAAAAATGCTCCCATCGAGATTTCATGAAATATATTAACTGCACAACCAAACAATTATGAGCTCTTTGAGATAAGTTCTTCCATTATTGTGCCCACTAACTAAATGTTTTGACTTTTTAAAGAAAAAAAAAAGTCAAACTTGATGAAATCTCGTAATGTGATTCAGAAATGAGTTTAGAGCTAAAAATAACCATTTATCTTCTATGCTAACTTTAAAATAACTTATACAGTGATGAGAATGGAAAAGGCTAGACATAGCTTAAGTGACATTACTTTTGATGAACCTTTAAATTAGGATTGTTCATGGTTTCCTACCATGTACATGATAACATACTTCGAGATTATTTGCAATCAAAAAAGAAATTTCTCAATGCTTTTGATCTGGGGCCGGTATAAGAAAATACATGCTTATATTAATGATTGCTATCTACTTAGAAAAGATTTGGCATATGCGTACATATCCAAAATGTGGTTCTTCACGATGGAAAATACAAGAAGGACCCCCTGCAAAAGTGTTGAGGTACTTTCCAATGATTCCAAGATTTAGGCACACATAAAAGTGAAGATGGGCTAGCTGATATGTCATCCAGTCGATTCATTAGGCACATTTTGGATGTCATGCACATCAAAAAGAATATTTGTGAGAACATTATTGAAACTCTGTTGAATATGAAGAAAAAAAACAAAGGATAGATTGACTGCTCGAAAAGATTTGGAGGAAATGGGCATTAGAAAAGCACTGCATCCAAAAGGGCAAAAAAAAAATTAAAAAAACACCATATGTGCTATGTAAGAAAGAGAAGAATTTTTTTTTTTTTTTGAAATGCTATCGAATTTGAGATTTGCAGAACTCCAACGTTACAAGTCGCGTCTCGTTACATGGAGCAAGTGTTGCCGCTAGCATTAAGAAGACTCTTAGAAAAAGACCAAGGGTTGCTATATAAAATTGTGCGCATTTTTCTATGAATTGTGTCAAAAAGTGATCGCCAAAAATAAAGTAGAATAGATTGAAGATGATGTTGTACAAACGATGTGCATGCCAGAAATGTACGTTTCTCCATCGTGCTTAACTATTTTAGTTCATTTAACTATTCACCTTGGACAAGAAGCCCTAATTGGTGGTCTGGCACAATTTCATTGGATGTACCCTTTTGAGAGGTAACCCATTTAATATTTTGGTGATTCTGTTCAGTAAATATTTTCTAAGATAAAGAATCAGCAATGTTACTAAATTTTATCTTGTAATTTTATTTTATGATGGTAATAAAAGGATATGTGAAAAGTTGTTCAAATTCTGAAGGATGCATGGCAGAAAAACACCTATCAGGAGAGTGCACACAATATTGCAGTGAGTACATAAAAGAAACGAATGAATTATATGTTCTAGGAAAACTTACTATAACAAATTAATCTTACTCTCCGTCTTCTATATAATTTCGCATGTGAGGGTTATTTTTTGGTTTCGTCGAGTTATTAATAACTTGATTATTTTTAAATAATATTAGATAGAAACAACACACGTAAGAGGTCTTATTGAAACCAAGAAATATGGGTCTGCCTACCATCCATATTAGAATAAATGAAGTTTTCCGAAAAACCTACTAGTGGAGGAAGACCTCATAATTAAGGATAAGAGACATAGGGCTAACGAGACAGCTACATAAGGATTTTTTGTGTATAATCCTACATAATCTCGAATGTTATCAGTTCTGGTATGCAAGCCGACCAAATGATACAATGCAAGCAAAAGTTCCTAGATTCATGGAGATATAGTCTACAGGGCCGGCTCTGAGGGTGGTGGGAGGGGCCCCGAAACTTTTTTATACATAGTTATTGTGTACATTTCATATATTATTTTGTTACTTCGGTGAAATGCAGTATATGCTATGTGGGCGAGTTGGGTGAGGCGTGCCCATGTTTGTAGGAGGCCCTGTTTGAGTTGATTGAGGGCTAGTAGGCTTTTTGTTTTGCTGTTTTTTCCCTTTTTAATTTGCTGTTTTTTTTTCCTTCCTTACTCTTTTTTTCCCTCCTTACTATTTTTTTTTCCTTCATTTCTCTTTTGATTTTCCTCTCAAAATGCAAAAAGTGCATTATTTAAATTAAGTTTCCTTAATAAGTATATGTATTTTTTGAGAAATTGTTAATTAAAGAACTTAAGTACTTATTTTGATTAAATTATTTGGTAATTATTTCTTGTCATAGTTTTAATTTTTTTGAATTGTGACATAAAATATAGTTTTTTTTTTAAAAAAAAGTGTTTAGAAAATATATATATATATATATACGGATACTTTAAAGGTTGAAGAATGTGACGGACCCCAATTTAAAGGTTCATTTTAGACCCCCAATATCTCACGGCCAACCTTAAATATAGAACAACATATAAATTATCAAGCTTGATATCCACTATTTGAGTCTCCAAAAATTATTCCAATAATTGGACGAACAAATTAATCTTACTCTCTACAAGATTCCCCACATGCTGTATTCTCTAACACACAATGAAGAGCAATAGTTAACATGGCATAAGACATTGTCAGCAACTTTATACCACCAATCGACCACCCTTCGATTATTATTTCATCTTCAATATCCTCATTTTATTATACTCACACCCTGAATTTCTCTACAATTTTACTTTATAATTTAATTGATAGGAGTATATTTATGCGACATTTTATCTTATTTTCAAATATTTTTCTTAGCATGTTTTCCTATGTTTTCATAATACGTTTTTATATTTTGTAGGATTTTTGGAAGTTTCTTACACAAGGAGTTAATGTGTTGTTGTTTTAGAAGTTTCAAGAGGAAAAGTTGAAAAGACGGCAGTATATGTGTCAACTTCTTGGAATAAACTGTACCTTCTAGGGAATAACTAGCTGATGAGCCATATATCGTTGGAAAGATACGGAAGTCTAGTTTCTAGAGCATTTTAAGGTTTATTAATTGGAATTTTCTAAAATGAGTGATGGAGATTTTGGTGCAGTAAGGTCAGATTACTCGGAAATTCAGCATGTCATGTATTTCAAGTTTCTAATCTTTAATGGGCTTGGATGACTAGAGGCCCCGATATTATGGTACAGAAGGAGGCATTTGATCAATGTAGATAATAAAGAAGATAAAGAAGAAGAACATAAAAGGAATGTCGAGGAGAATTTTGATAGCAAAGAAGATGGATAAGCTCATTCATTTTGGAGACAAAACATCAAGTCCCTCTCATTATTTGGTTGCAAGAAAACGTTCTTCATTTACTTGAAAGTAAAGAGGAGTTATGAGGAGAATAAAGCAATGAGTAAACAAAGGAAATGGTGGTGGATTTTTCACACGGCAATAAGAGCTCTCTTTGACGGGTAAGACTTCAATGCTATGGAGATCCAAGGGTGGACGAAGGGTGAGTTAATTTCAATTTCTGTTTGTGGGTTTCATTGTGTCGAATGATGCACTGGGCCGGAATATGATTGTGGGTTCAGCTTTTGCTGAAATTTGAGCTTGGATGGAATAGCTTAGTTTGCTGAGTTTAACTGGGTTGTCATGCTTTAGCTTCACTGCACTCTTGGATCCATAATTATTGTTGTTGACGGTCAACTATTTTGTTCAGCATATGTTGTAGGTGCAGACAAGACCTATTGAGTTGAATCAAATGATTATTGTTGCAGTGAAAGTTTAACCAACATCGATAATTAATGATCCTGAAATAAAATTGAAAAATCAACATAGACAAGTTTTAAAGGATTAAAGTAAGAAGAGCCACACTTGCATTTCCAGCCTTTAGGCTCATAATTGCCTATTGAACCCCAAAGTGATCATCAGTTGTTGTAGGGATCTGAACTGCTACACATGGATCACACCTTTCACATTTTTGCTCACAATGTTGTATGGAGCTTCCTTTCTATTTCTTCCCTCTGGAGGTGATTTATGTATTTCATCTTAGGATTATGGTTTAAGGTTTTATGAAATTGAATTAGGTATTGATATGTTACTCCTTATATTTCTTCTTTGTGATAGAATTTAGTATTTTGGGGATAATATGTGATGAAATGTTAGGATTTGGTTTAATAAGAGTTTGTTTATGTTTTTGGCCTGTTTTTCTTTTTCAGAAACTTGTTCTTATGTGGCTTCTCGCTCTCTTCGACTCTCCTCCTCCGCGACTCGGCAGATTCCTTGCTCGCACCATAGCTCAAGAGGTGCTCAATCTCTTCAACTCTGTCTTTGATTTTTTCAGATCTATGTATATATGTGTTTTCTTGATGTTGATCTGTTGTTATTTTTCAATACCATTTTTTTTTTGGTACAGTATTTGATCTTTGGTACAATATTTAATTTTTGTGGTAACATGGATTGAATCGTGGTGAGGTTTTATTGGTTGTGTCTTAAATTCCTACATTGTTTCGGGGTAGGGTAGGGTGGGGTGGGGTTGCCGTCTGTCTATTCTCTATTTTCTGCAAAATAGGTTAGTTTTGAAATTGATACTCTGGGGACGAGGAGGAACATTGGGGTTTTTGTTTCTTTATTTATTCCATAAAATTTTTACTTTTCAACTTCTATAAATAAAATATAAATTTGACGCTATAGGATCAAATACAATGATATGACGAGATCAGAGTAATTTTCGGAATAAATGGCATAACGAGCTCGTACAAATTTTCGGAATATTTTTCGGACGGTCTTCTATTTTTCAGATAATTTTTTTTTTTTAAAAGTCATAATAAATAGATAGAATATCCGAAAAATATTCCAAAAACTTGTATGAGCTTGTTATTTCTCCTCTCCGATGCTAAAGCATCATATTCCGATTATAATTTCAAGAAATTTTAAAGTAATAATTATAAGGAGCTTTATAGAAATAAAGTTTAAACTTATTATGGAAATAGTTAGTAATATTAGGCTAAAATGAGTTTCGTGATTTTTTAAAAAAATTTCAGAATTTCAAATGCCAATTTTAACTTAAGAACAACGAGAATGTAGCGAGAAGTGCATGGAACTTCACAGTATATTTTTATGAGTTTTTATGATTTACTTCATGAATGCAACAAGCTAGTAATCTAGATGGATGCTTCTGATTTTGAAAACGTATGGTATTGGTTGTTATGTATCATGCTTGTCAAGCCTACCTTTCTTTGTACAATCAAACTAGTCTCTGTATGACTTGTATGTTGGTTTGTGTTCCAGGAGGACCAGGACTGTAATAAGCTTTGATGAAGTTACCTATCACTTCATTGAGTGCATACATGCCCATCCAAGTCACATGTATTAATACTAATCGAGACTGATGAAACACTTGCCTCTATGCATTCAATCATCTGTTTGAAGATGAAATTGGATAGTATGTGGAACTTATGTCTCTGTGTGTGTACTATAGATATGTTAAAGCTTTGTATTGTATTATAGATATGGTAAAGCTTTGCCTTTTCACTTATGTCTCACCCCAAAGCCAGGTATAAATATTTTTTGTTTAAAAAATGAAGTGAAATTTTACAGTGGGCAGATTTTCCTCTGCTCTGCCGTTTGTCGGCCTTCGTCTCTCTCACCGAGGACAGACCTTCACCTGGATGATGAAGGTGGTGCAGGTGCAGTCCCGGAGCTCAGCTCACCAACCGGTCTGATCGATTCTTCTCCCTCGCAACATCATCGTCAACCCAGATCTATGTCCATTGTCACCGCCGGTAAGAATCAGCCTCATCCATCGATGCTTACAAAACCTTTTTTCTTTATCCTTGAAGGTTGAAATTGGATTTGGGTATGGGTTTTGGTTGCAGGAGGTGTTTGAGATCTTGTGCTTCAATGAATGCTCCAAGTCCCCCCAAAATAACATCTGTTTCAATGGATTCTAGGGCCATTTGACTGTGTATCAAGATTAGCCCTTGTCTGGTTATAAACACATTAAATGTCTCTTAGCAATAATAATTATAGGGGTACATTGATAAATTGAAAAAATTAAACACACGATGACATTGTCGAGTAGAACTCCTAGAGGCTCCCATTGTCTAATGAAGACCATAATATAATCTCAAATTGCGCAAAATAATACGGAAGCGCGCTGAAGAGCCTCACGCAAGCTCAGAGCCTCATGTTGCATTTGATGAGACTGATAATAGTGGAAAATTTAAAAAAAAAATGATAATAAAGTTATATATTATAAAATTTTCAAAATGTTATTTGTGATGGTAAGAACTACATTACAATAGTCATATACTTTTTTGTTACTTTAGGTCGTGCAAGTTTTAATATATAAGCAATGGTGTCACCTGAACCCATTGGTGTCAGTTTGGATTTTTCTTAGTACTTAAAAATCTCGAATATCAAATATATAATCTTTGAAGTGTGAAAATTGTTAGCTTTTTATCTCGCCACAAAGAAAAAAAAATAGAAATAAAAAAATGAGACCTTCATATAAGCAGAAGATAAAATAAAAGCAATCAATTATATTTTTATCACGTTGATTATATACCTAATTTAAAATTATTTATGTATATCACAAACAAAAAAGTAAAAGAAAAACTAAATATTCATTTTGGTTTAATTTTCCTCCTTAAGCAGGAGGGCAATTTTTAACACCTCTCTTCCACATCAGGAGGGCAAGTTAGCTTTCCCCACCACCACCGGAAGTCTTGTCCTCCTTTTGGACAACTGCTATGTGTACAGCTAATATTATCATACAGCTAATATTATCATACAGCTAAGAAGTTGAGATTGTGCTTTTCCAATCACGTGAGATAATCTCGCTCTGATACCATGTAAAAAGTTGAGGTTCCACTCTAAAACCAATTGGCCATGAAGGGAGTAGTCCAAGATCTTATAAGGCACAAATTGTAGTTGTGCTTTTCCGATATGAGACATTTTCCTCACATCTCAACAATATAATCATTTGTAGTTAAGATTATCATGTTAGGTTTTTGATTTAATGTTGATAGCATTTTTTAATTTCCAATCAAATTGAAATTGAAATTTCAAGTATACTCTGTAGCTTATGTTTATAATTCCAATGTGATTTTCATTTCTATTGCATCTTTAACAAATATCAAAATCTGAGTTTTTAATTTAAAACCGAAGTATTTATATTCAATGTAAAATATAAACATACAACTGGAGTTTTATCCAAGAAATCTGAGTTCTCTAGTCCGCGAGTTTGCATCAACATCAAAGAGCAAACCCGCACTGCTCACACCGTATGTCTCAAAATTTGTCCCTTCAAATCTCATTTCCTTCTATAACTTCAAAATTTATAGCAACAATTTGTTCTTTACAATTTTGAACTGCTAGCAAATGCCCAAAAAAAAAATATACGGCCGGAAAGATTGAGGGAGGAGAAGGAGAAGGTGGGTAGAACGGGAAATCGCTCGGGAAATAGTAAAGTGGGTAGAACCACATGCCTGTACAAACAATCAAAAAAATAGTTTTATCAAACAAAATAAAAATTACAAAATGGAAAGCGTCAAAACGAAGCCAAATGAGTATACCTATATTCGTAGATGTCATTGAAGTACTTCTCCGAGTAATGAATCTCACCCATTTGAATTACATGAATTACTTACATAGAATCTTCAAACAATTTTATGGATTGTAAAGAAAAATTATCGAATTTAAGGATGCATATCAACCAACAAAATATATGACAAAAACCTAATTGAAACATAGATATTTGTTGGAATTCTCCCTTCAATCTATGAACCCAGTAATTAAGTGACAAAACCTATAGAAAAATTGATGAATCCAGACTTAAATTCAAAAAAACCCATAACTGCATTGAAATTAAAAGATCGAAAATCCTTAAAAAACTCATACTTGAAGCCGGCGCTCCGAAGATGACGACACTTATTCTTTCTGGAGATCGATGAGGGCTCTCTCTTTCTCACTTATTGTTTGTACGGCCGGAAAGATTGAGGGAGGAGAAGGAGAAGGTGGGTAGAACGGGAAATCGCTCGGGAAATAGTAAAGTGGGTAGAACCACATGCCTGTACAAACAATCAAAAAAATAGTTTTATCAAACAAAATAAAAATTACAAAATGGAAAGCGTCAAAACGAAGCCAAATGAGTATACCTATATTCGTAGATGTCATTGAAGTACTTCTCCGAGTACTGAATCTCACCCATTTGAATTACATGAATTACTTACATAGAATCTTCAAACAATTTTATGGATTGTAAAGAAAAATTATCGAATTTAAGGATGCATATCAACCAACAAAATATATGACAAAAACTTAATTGAAACATAGATATTTGTTGGAATTCTCCCTTCAATCTATGAACCCAGTAATTAAGTGACAAAACCTATAGAAAAATTGATGAATCCAGACTTAAATTCAAAAAAAACCCATAACTGCATTGAAATTAAAAGATCGAAAATCCTTAAAAAACTCATACTTGAAGTCGGCGCTCCGAAGATGACGACACTTATACTTTCTGGAGATCGATGAGGGCTCTCTCTTTCTCACTTGCTCGCTCGTGCTCTCTCTATCTCTGAAGGCTCTCTCCCTCGCTCGTGCTCTCTTTCTTTCTCTCTCTCTTTTGCTCTCTCTCTCTCTCTCTACAATTACTTTTTTTATGCTAATCGCAGATATTTGCAATTGATCTCCCACATATTTGGTTGCTCCTGCACATTGGAGCGGTTGTTGTTCGTGGGAGTAGAGAGCGGTTGTTGTTCGTGGAGTAGAGAACGGCTACGTCTCGTTGGAGTAGAGTTCTTTAAATTTAATTTTTTAAGTTAATTTTTTTAATATTTATCAACTAATGTAAAATGATTGTTAAACCCACATTGTATTTAATTTCTGTTGCTCTAGAATTTTTGTTAAGTAAGGATATTTTGGCCAAAAAAGTTCGTGAAGTCTTTTGAGTGTCCTACCTTTATAATAACAGAGATAAACTTAATATAAGAAAATTTACTAGTAGCCAAGCACTAAAAAAAAGAATTATATTATCCAAAAAATTATAATATCAAAAAAATTCCAAACTTCTAATCGAATTATAATTCCCCCCCCCCCCCCCCCCCCCCAGAAAGGTTAAATACCGATAGAGGAAGCATAGTGAGATTCCTTGTGGGTTCTTCATCTTTGAGAAATGACTCTATGAACTCAACATTTCTTCAGTTCGCATAGATAATCAAATCATCTTCTACTCACAATTTATCTTGAATTTCTGACTCGGTCGATTTGCCTATCGAGATCCGAAACATACCCTATTTGTATTCCGAATTGCGGGTCCAAATATGTTATTTTATGTTCATGAAAAAAGTTACAGACTAATTCAAACATTGACTCACAGATCAATCTCATCATAACAACGGAATTACAAATGGAGTTGCAATTAAAGCATACATATATTTTCCTTTTTTTTACTCAACATACATATATTTTCTGTACACACAAATCTAAATTCGATCTGGTGCAAATTGAAGCTTTTGATTAAGAACAATGTACCTGACCGATCATCTCGCATCGGGATCTATGATTTCAGAGAAATCTGTCCCGGACATCGCTATGGATTCATTGGTTATCAAACTTCGATCACCGCTCGTGTTCGACGAGTCTCTTGGTGGCAGATTTGATCTCCGACAGTGAAAACTCACGACACCCCGAAGCTGAGAATCTGGCCGTGAAATCCTTGGCTCTTATTCGCCTGAAGAAGTAGACTCCGATGACAAAGCCTAAAACAAGTACCCTAGAAACAGAACCAGCAACGATACCAAGAACAGAATCCGGCTTCTTCTTAGGCTTCGATAAGTTTCGCAGCCCCTGGTTCGGTGGCGGTGGATCGGGGTTGGGCCCAGCCAGATTGCCGTTTGTTTGATTGAGTTTGAAGATTTCAACGCCGTTCAAGAGTGCATCGTTGTAAACTGTCAAATAATCACGAGGGTTTGCTTGCAGCGCAAGAGAGAGATTAACCTTCTTCCGATGATCTCCGCTTGGTGGCATGAACACAACATAATCTCTGTACACCGGTTTTCCATTTCCCTCTCCACCGGTCCACTTGATTATATCGGCGTCGTTTTCGGCCTTTTGATCCGCCACGTAGATTAGAAAACGCCTGTAATTGGTCATGTTCACTAGAGACTGAAACTCACAAAAATGGAGCCTAACCAGGTAATGAAACTTGGGATCCACCGGAAAGTTCCAGGTGAGTTTGTAGCTCTTGGTTATGGTTTTGTTGTTGCCCATGGACCGCCCTGTTCGTAAACTTCTCTCGGAGCAGAGTAATTTTTAATTTTCACAAATTTGAGTTGGATACTAACATTCTGTGGCAGAAAGCTCAATCTAATACTCAAATCATCCAAATATCTTTCTTCCTTTACCATATCATCCCATTGTCGATACATCCCGGTGTCTTGATTGAATGAAACTGCCCGTCCACCGACGTTGATCCGGTACGCCGTCTCCATGGCAGTGCTGTTTAAGATGGGATATATGTTTTGATTGCCGATGTAATTAGCGCCGGAGTCTTCATTCTCACTGTAGTAAAGATTGGTCGGCATCGAGACAATTTCAATTCCATTGATGAAGGCATAAGCGTCTGGGATCGGAGTGAAAATGATTTTCAAGCTCTGTTCTTCGTAGATGTTCAAACAGAATTCTTTTGTTAGGGTGTCGACGCCGTAGGCGTCAGCAGTGACCGAAGCGTTGAAGTCATGGAGAAGAGTGAAGGTACCGGCTTTGACGGAGAAGAGGGAGTTGGATCGGTTAAAGTCAGCTCCATATGAGGCTGGATTGAAATACAATCGAACGAACTTTTGGCCGGCGGTGAGTGGAAATACGTAAGAGAATCCGGAGCGGGAAAGCCGAGCTGTCGCGTATGGAACTGCCATGTCAGAGGAGGTAGGAGTTTCTCTGACCACTTGACCTGTTTCTGAGGGGGTATATTTTGATTTGATATCTCCGGTCCAGTTTCGATTGTCGTTGATATTGAGTGAGCTTCCGGAGGAGCCACAGTTGACGGTGATGTCCTCCACCGGAGAGTAGATAGGTGCTGAAAAAACCCCGACTAGCTGCAGAAACACGGGAAGGCAAACAAGCACAGAAGCAGAAATGGGTTTCCTCATAATTGAAAAAGAGACACTGCCCTGTTTTTTTGGCAAATTCGAATTTGGAAACTCTATTGATACAATCAATTTGCCACAAGGAGAATGAAATTGAAAAACTGGGTTGTGTTTAAGATTAGAGTTTCGAGTTTCGTCTTGGTCTTCGACATCAAGGGGTTCAGATGGTGGATTCTTTTCTTCAATATTTCTGAGATATCTTTTTTCTTGGTGGGACGATTGGAAGACTCTGTTTTTGGGTCAAAAAGTTGTAAAGCTAGAATCTCTGCTTTTGCAGTAGTGCTTGCCTATCTTTTTCATGTGTTGATGTGTCTGATTGGTAGGCTTTTTATCAATAATTTTCAAAAACCCAAAATAGGGGTTTCTAGTTTCATGAATTTCTGTCTGTCTAGTGTAAATTAATTGGCCTTCCAAAACATCTCAAATTGCCCAGAAATTTTGTGTGCACATATTTTAATGTATCAATATTCTACAGTCAAAATTTCATAAAATTCCGTTGAGTTTAGGTAAGTTAAATAATTTACTTTTATTTTCTAGGTTAACATAGTGAAATATATTGATATTTTATAATAACTGTGTGTACGTAGTTAATCGGTTATGAAATTCAATGAAAAATCTTAGACTTCTTTGAGAGTCAGTTGGAAGCACATATAAATGCAATGCATGACCGCACATTTCCTAACTTTTGGATTGTCTATTTACTCGGATATTTTAGGGATGCGCAATTATGTTATGTGTAGTTTATAGTCTACAAGTGTAACTTTTGATCATAGGAAATTCGATTTGTATCCACTCAAAATTCCCCGAATGCATACTAAGTATTTGTTTATAATATCTACAGCGTGCATTTGGGGAACTGTATGAAGGAATTGCCAAAATTCCACTTGATCGAAACTTAGTGTACAAGCCTACAAACTACACATCATAGAAAATGCACATTAGCAACGTATTTTAAGTCATTTGAGACATGTTCGGTCATCTAGAGTGACCATTTACTATTTTTATACATTTATTTAATAAAAAAAGTTAAATTTCAATGAAATCAAGTAATGGTGTTCATAAGTAACTCTAGGGTCTAAGGTAAATTAGAAATCATCCTCCACAACTTCAAAGTATCTTAAAGGTGATGGGAAGGGAAATAGAGAAAAGTATTTTGCTATTTTTCTCAAAATTTCAAAAAACGTCTAAAATCATGAGTTAGCTCATAGTTTTTATAAAATGCATCTATTGGGATTTGGCTTAATATATGTTAAGTGCAAATTTCCAAATGTAGTAGAAGTCATCTAAAACATGTCTTGTCATTCATGGTGCACATTAATTATTTCTTAGGTAAAAAAACTCGAATGTCAATGAAATTTTGTAACTGAGTATATAAGTGAGTCTGAGGTTAAAAGATAATTGGAAATCATTCTCTCAATTTCAGAGTATCTTATGGGGCGATGAGAGTGAAATAGAGTAAGTATTTGAAGTTTTTATCGAATTTTCATAAACAGACTAAAAATGGTGAGTTATAGCTCACATTTTTTTTTTATTATGAAAGATGTGTTAGCTTGGTTTTCACAAAATATTTCAATTGCACATAGAAAAAGTATTATAAGCTATTTGAGACACAATCTAGGGTAGCCATTAACTTTTTTTTTTTTCACTCAATTTTTTTACAATTCCATAATTGATCCAGAAGCAACCCTAAGGTCCGAGGGTAATTAGGGACCATTCCCCTTAATTTCAAACTATCTTATAGAGTGATGAACATGAAAATAGATGAATTATTTTGATGTTTTTGTTGTAATTTCAAAACGAGTAAAAATCGTGAGTTTATATTTATAACTCACAATTTTTGTGAAAAATGCATCTGTAGGAATTTTATGAAATATTTTAATTGAACATTAAAAAAAGTATTATAGGTCAATTGAGACATGTCTGGTCATCTTAAGGTGCCTATTAATTATTTTATATGCATTTCTAAAATAAAATAACTCGAATTTCAAAAAAAAATTGTAACGGGGTTTGAGATTGATTCTAAAGGCAGGGCTGAGAGTAGCTAAGTATGGGATCGCCTTGCATCCCCACCTTAAGGGGCCCTCAAAATGTGTTGTTATGTTAATTTTGTATATAATTATGTTACTTTAATAATAATCAAAATTTTTTATTTTGGCGTGTTTGTTGCCTTTCTCTTCCTTCAGAGAAGACACCTGCTCAAACCCCTGGCTTTGTTTTCATATGATGCTTTGGAAGCCATCATCGAGAGAGCTGCATGGTAATTGGGATCATCATAGGCAATGTTACGGTCCAACTCCACCCATTTGTCCAGATTGCCTATAAATGAAATAAATGTAGCTGATGTTTTGTCTGGTTTTATCACCTTCCCTGAACAACATCAACTCAAATTTCCACGCACTTCTAGACCACAAAAAGAAGAAAATGAAAGACACAAATTACAAATAATTTATAATGGAAAGCAGTAAAGCGCCATCTATATAACTAAGCTACAAACTCATCTTGGGCTGCCTTTTTTTTTAGGCTTTTTAGTTTAAATGCACCGTGAATTTATATAATTGTCATATTTTATACTTTACACTCGTTATTGTTTCACTTAACTGTATGAAACGGCCGAGTTATTCCATTCAGCTCCATTTTCGTCACAGGTGATAAGTGACGAAAAACATTAAAATAATTAGAATTTGATAATGAAAAATAATTAGAATTAGCAATTGGGGAAAATAAGAGGGGCGTGAGGGGCTACTGGGCGAGGCGGCAATTGGGTGAGGCGATCGTGACGGTGAGGGCGAGACGGCGCGAGCCACAGCGACGACGGACGAGACGAGAGGGGTGGAGCTGTCGTCGAGGGTCGAGTCAGTCGTCGAGGAGGAGTAGAGCGAAGCGGAGAACCGGGGATGCAGAGGTGGTTCGACTGGCTGTGCGGTGCTTCGGCGTCGACGTCGATAGATCAGGGGTGGGCTGGGTTCGAGGTTTTCTTCGGTTGCCCCCTCCCCCTCCCCCCCATTTATGCTTTTCCTCTCAAGCGAAGGTGGTGACTGCACTGGTGAGCCCGTGATTAATTTTTGGTGTTTCTTCCATCATTCTGTTCGTCCGTGTATGCATTGAATCATTGCTTTTTCAATTTTTGATTCCTTGTGTGTATGATTGATTGAAATTGAATCAATTGAGTGTCCTTCCTCTGTTCAATCCATGATTTCGGTTCTTTCCTGTGTATGATTTGTATTTTTTTGATTTCGATCCTTTGCTGTCGAACTTCACTCGTGGGTTCGGTGGATTGGTCCAAAATCGGGATTTTTGTGACAATATTGGTAATTTCGGTCACTATCGCCCGAAATCGACGATATCCATCGATAATGCCCGAAATCGCCGATATTGGGGGAAGAAATACCTTCATCCCTCTACCTTTTAGCTGTCGTCGACCGGAAAAATCGATATATCGGCGATTCCGTCGATATTTACATCACTACGAACAAAGATGTTCGATGGGCTGAAAGTAGTGGGCCTCGAGCTACATTCAATCCCTAGATGGACAGATCAGAAAGCGAACAGGTTTTCTCAACTCAGGTGTAAGTGTGCCACTAGTAGAAAAACTGATACTAGATAGTGTAAATGGGTTCTATTTTCGGCCCAAGAACCTTCCTTCTAACCAATGTGATTGTGAGGCAGACGGACAAGAATTCTCCTGTGCTGTTCTTTTCTGTGCCATTTTTAAGGACTTAAAATTCTTTTTTCCAGTGTTGCCCAAATCAAATAAGTTTTATTTCACCATGATATTCAGATTGGTGACGTTGTTATTTCAGTTGTTAAAGTGGTTAGTGGTCCCAGGTTCTCTTGAGTTGGAATTAAAGTAGTCGAATTGATGCTCAAAAATGAAATCCTTACTTGGAAAGTCGAAAACCTCATTTGGATGGTATATCTCGAAAACTAATTACATACATAAGAAAATCTAGTTTGCGTATTTTAACAAACATAATTTAAAATCAAAGTATTTATATTCAACGTAAAATATAAACATACAATTGGAGTTTTATCCAAGAAATCTGAACTCTCTAGTACACGAGTTTGCATCAACATCAAAATGATTGTTAAACCCATTGTATTTCATTTCTGTTGCTCTAGAATTTTTGTCAACTAATGTAAAATGATTGTTAAACCCACATTGTATTTCATTTCTGTTGCTCTAGAATTTTTGTTAAGTAAAGATATTTTGGCCAAAAAAGTTCGTGAAGCCTTTTGAGTGTCCTACCTTTATATAATAGTGATAAACTTAATATAAGAAAATTTACTACACTAATTTATGTAGCCAAGCACTAAAAAAAAGAATTATATTATCCCAAAAATTATAATATCAAAAAAATTCCAAACTTCTAATCGAATTATAATTTGTCCCCCCCCCCCCCCCCCCCGCAAAAAAAAAATAAAAACATAAAATAAAAATTAGAGAAAGGTTAAATACCGATAGAGGAAGCATAGTGAGATTCCTGGTGGGTTTTTCATCTTTGAGAAATGACTCTATGAACTCAACATTTCTTCAGTTCGCATAGTTAACCAAATCATCTTTTACCCACAATTTATCTTGAATTTCTGACTCGGTCGATTTGACTATCTAAATCAGAACTATACCCATTTGTATTCGGGATTGCGGGTCCAAATATGTTATTTTATGTTCATGAAAAAAGTTACAGACTAATTCAAACATTGACTCACAGATCAATCTCATCATAACAACGGAATTACAAATGGAGTTGCAATTAAAGCATACATATATTTTCCTTTTTTTTTTACTGAACATGCATATATTTTCTGTACACACAAATCAAAATTCGATCTGGTGCAAATTGAAGCTTTTGATTAAGAACAATGTACCTGACCGATCATCTCGCATCGGGATCTATGATTTCAGAGAAAACTGTCCCGGACATCGCTATGGATTCATTGGTTATCAAACTTCGATCACCGCTCGTGTTCGTGGCGGATTTGATCTCCGACAGTGAAAACTCACGACACCCAGAAGCTGAGAATCTGGCCGTGAAATCCTCGGCTCTTATTCGCCTGAAGAAGCAGACTCCGATGACAAAGCCTAAAACAAGTACCGAAGAAACAGAACCAGCAACGATACCAAGAACAGAATCCGGCTTCTTCTTAGGCTTCGATAAGTTTCGCAGCCCCTGGTTCGGTGGCGGTGGATCGGGGTTGGGCCCAGCCAGATTGCCGTTTGTTTGATTGAGTTTGAAGATTTCAACGCCGTTCAAGAGTGCATCGTTGTAAACTGTCAAATAATCACGAGGGTTTGCTTGCAGCGCAAGAGAGAGATTAACCTTCTTCCGACGATCTCCGCTTGGTGGCATGAACACAACATAATTTCTGTACACCGGTTTTCCATTTCCCTCTCCACCGGTCCACTTGATTATATCGGCGTCGTTTTCGGCCTTTTGATCCGCCACGTAGATTAGAAAACGCCTGTAATTGGTCATGTTCACTAGAGACTGAAACTCACAAAAATGGAGCCTAACCAGGTAATGAAACTTGGGATCCACCGGAAAGTTCCAGGTGAGTTTGTAGCTCTTGGTTATGGTTTTGTTGTTGCCCATGGACCGCCCTGTTTCGTAAACTTCTCTCGGAGCAGAGTAATTTTTAATTTTCACAAATTTGAGTTGGATACTAACTGTTGAAGCAGAAATCGAACCCGCCGCGAAAAGTTCTCACAATTCCTGCAAACAGCAAACAATTAGCTATCGTTGTCTCGATCGATTTACCCGGGGGGTTGTTCGACCAAGAACACTCCGATGCCTAAGTTAGCTTTGAGAGAGGAAAAGGATATACTTCGAAGCGAAGAATCAACTTAACTTGGAAATGAAATGTGCCTTGCTATTTATAGGGGTGAATGAAATGTTCGATTTCCATAGTTTCGATGTGGGACAAATGCTCATCAATTTACCTCTTATATAGGGGTGAGTGAGATGTTCAATTTCCATAGTTTCGATGTGGGACAAATGCTCATCAATTTGCATGCTAACACGTGTTATACAAATCGAGGGTGGAGAGGCTTCCACATGTCATTCTGGTTTGGGCCATGTCCGGTGCTTGTGCTTACAAGTATTATTGCCAAGGGCAATTTGGTCATTTTGAGAATTATGGGCCACGTGGCAGCTCCACATTTTTCCGGTGATTTTGGGTTCCACAAATGCCCCCACATCGATTCGGTATTCAGGGAATCCGGAGGGATGTACATTGTTTGGAGTCTTATATTACCGGGTTACCAGTTACCGTTGGGTTCAAGAATCGATTCAGTGTTTATTTGACGATTTTGCCCCTGGTTATAAAGGTAAAAAGTCCATTTTTAGTTTTTAGAATGACTATTCTGGGTTTAGTGGTGTGAATCGGACATAATGTGCAAAATGACCATTTTACCCCCAAGCATGGGCAAAATGTTGTCTTTTGAACCGGGGGGTCTAAAGGACGAGGGCCAGAGACCGTTACGTAGGTCGAGTTGATACGAATCCATAGACAGGTGGCATGCCGAAATCGGAGATCGGATGCGAAGGTTATGTGTCTACGAAGGCGAGGGGCATTTTCGTAATTTTGGAAGCGAAGGGCAAAACGGTCTTTTTGAGACAAGCGAACGGTGGACGCTGACTCATGCTACCTACCAATGATTCTTGCTGCTTTGTCTAGACAACATGGAGGAAATCAAGGATTTTAGGGACCCTAAACCCTTAATTAGGGAAAACTCAATCATTTTGTCCAAACCTTGATTTTGTTAAATAGCAGAGCAATTCGATTGTGAGAATGAGAGATTAGAGAGTCTGAATTGGAGCAAAACAAACACAAAGGACAGAGGGTCGCTGGTTTTTGCAGATTTTCGAAATTTTGGAAATTGTGGTAAAAATTCGAATTCGAATTCGTGAGTCTTGAGGATCAAAATTGAGACTGGATTAAGTCTCCTGGGACTAATTCGAACCGATCCAAATCAAAAACGGGGAGGATTGAGGCCGTATCGAGCAAGAACAGAAGCTTCAAAATCCTCGAAAAATCGAGCTTGAGTTCTACTAGCTGGAGGTAAGGATTTATCAAATTGATCTTGTAAAATCGTTCCTTATACTCTCACGATGTCACGTCGTGGACGGAGTTTGGCCGAACAGTCGACGGGGACTTGGTGGTGACTGAGTGCACTTGCGGACGTGACTAGTGAGCATCGGTAGGCAGGATCACACCTACTGTGACTCTTGCTAGTACCACATACATGCTCGCCATGCGTCAAGATGCCGAGAGACCTAGCAAATTTGTCCTGTGGGAGCGTGGCGGTTTTCGTGGCCTAGTCCATTCCGAGGGAAAGATATGGATTTTGAGAAGCTTGAAGACCTCATGGAGTGGAAGGCTTGCAATCAAAATTCCTTTCCAAACGACGTTCTCGTGGAGCTTGGCGACAGATGTTCTTCCAGAGTTCCGGGACATGAGCCGGTTGCTTTCTCCATGAATGGCGCGAGGCTTTCAGACATCCCGATCAAGGAGTGGTTGTGCGTTCCACTGTTCTTGAAGGAGACCGTTGTTCAGAAGAAGGACAATAAACAAGGACTTACTGTTCTTGGGAGAAAAAAACCATGCCGAGCAACTTCTTTCCTAACCTTTCCGTTCTGGCCCTACGAATGTGCCATCTTGATGCGAAGGGCAGGCAGAAATGGAAAGTTATGTTGTTGATGTGAGATTGCGATAACTAAGATAACTTGAGGTCTCAATTTCACATCGGAAGCCAAAATGGGCGAGTTGGAGATGAGCCGTGCAGAGAGGATGCTGATAGAAAATGAGCGAGATACCACTCGAGATGAGCTCTCCCTGCTGCACAGAAATTTGCAGGACTCAGAAGGCTTTGATGCTTCGATGGCGAAGGCTTGAATGCTTCGCAGGGCGAAGGCTTGGATGCTTCGATAACGAAGGCTTAGGTGCTTCGCATGGCGAAGGCTTAGATGCTTCGCAGGGCGAAGGCTTGAATGCTTCGATGACGAAGGCTTGGATGCTTCGCATGGCGAAGGCTTAGATGCTTCGCAAGGCGAAAACTCAGATGCTTCGATGACGAAGGCTTGAATGCTTCGATGACGAAGGCTTGGATGCTTCGCATGGCGAAGGCTTAGATGCTTCGCAAGGCGAAAACTCAGATGCTTCGATGACGAAGGCTTGAATGCTTCGATGACGAAGGCTTGGATGCTTCGTATGGCGAAGGCTTAGATGCTTCGCAAGGCGAAAACTCAGATGCTTCGATGACGAAGGCTTGGATGCTTCGATCATGAAGGCTTTTTACACTAGAGAGAATAAGCTTTGAAAATTGTACATGGTGAACAAATCAATTTGTTAATCTCATTTCATTGATACTTGAATTCAGAAGGCAACTTGAAAAGCAAAATTGAAAAGCTCCATAGAGTTTTATGTCTTTCTAATGTTGACTTGCGTCTAGTTGATGCGGATCACCTTTGACGCTGGCTCGTTTGACTCTTTGTTCTCCATGTGATTTACAGTCTTGTTTTTGATGTAGTCTGTACAATGCCCCTCCCTCAGGAGATTTCGGAGATATCTTTCGAAAGATATACATGTGCTGATATTGTGCCCATAACATTCATGATAGGCGCACCATTTGGTTTTATCAGCATTCTCTTGATTGCCTTTGACTGGCTCTGGCTTCTTAAACCATGGCTTGTTCTTAATTTCATTGTGGATCTGATGGGCTGGTAAAGATAGCTGCAAGTTAGGCTTCCCCATAACTGGCGTTTGGGAGTGTTGCCCTGCCTTTCGCTTGTTGAGCTTTCCAGTTGCAGACTTTCCATGGGGGTTCATCCTCATCGGAGGCCTTTTCGCTAGTCCCAGCATGGCCATGAGTATGAGCGGCGCGCTTCTCGTCCTCCCAACTTGCATGTCGCTCTGCTAGCGAAAGTATTTCGGAAAGACTTCGCGCATTGCTCATGACGATGTCCCCGTAAAGCTGGCTGTCTCGAGGGAGTCCTTGCTTGAATGCCATTGCCGCAACAAAGTCATTACAGCCGATAATGCGAGACTTCTCCTCACAAAATCTCCGTATGTATTGTCGCAGAGTGTCTTTTGCTCTCTTTCGGACAGAGAAAAGATGGTCGTCTTTCACCTCGATTGTCCGAAGTTGTGCGTATTCCTTCACAAATGTCAAAGCCAACTCTTCGAAGGACTCAATCGACCTCGGGGGGAGATGATTGAACCAAGTCATGGCTTGGCCTTGAAGGGAAGCTTGAAAAACTTTGCACATGAGTGCATCGTTAGACCTGTGGGGGATCATGACTCCTCGAAAATGATCTATGTGTTTTACTGGGTCGGAGGATCCTTTGAATGGAGTGAAATTTGGTGTTGCGAACCTCTGGGGTAATGGCTCCTCCTCAATATCCCTTATGAAGGGCGTAGAGAGCTGTATTTGGCGACGTAGATCGTCTTCTAGATCGCCACCCTGTTGAGCACGAAGGTGCATGTCCAGCATTTTTTGAACATCATTAGCCCGCAATGCTCCTTGCTGAGCCGATGAGTCCTCTTTTGCTAATTGTTGAGAAACTCTTTGAGCTTCTTCCCTTTTACTGTCGTGGGCAGATCGTTTTGGGTTTTTGTTTTGAGCTCGAAGTTGCCCCCTGCCCCCACGTGAGTGCTGTGAATGCTCTGCCCATGAAGTTGCCCCAGTCCTACCTCCTAGCCGTTCACGTACTAACGGCTTTAGGCATTGTGGGATTTTTGCTTGATGAGCGTGACTTTCTTCTCCAGAGTTTCCCAGCGAAGTATCTTGTGACATTGTTTGGCAGCGGGCCTGCTCTTTCCTAGGTCGTCCCTGGGCATTCTCTTGTCGGCCACGTGACGTGGATCGTCCGTCCCGCTCCTGGATTGGTCTCCCTGCTAGGAGTTGCTGCAAGAGCTCTGACTGAAGTTGAATTTGTTTGCTTAACCCTTCAACTTGCTGCGCCAAATTGTCTTGGGGAGGTTGGTGACGGCTTCTCCCTGAGATGTCATGACATCCGTCCAGAAAGTCCTTTAGGACCATGTTTGTTATGGGTCGATCATGTCGTGATGCATTTCCCATCAACCTCTCATTCGCTTGTTGTAAAGTCGAAGTTCCTTCCCCTAGCGCGGGTACTTGGTTAGCTGGAGAGGGGAATGCTCCAAAACTGAAGGTTGGCCTCCCTTCGAGTGTCTCAA
This sequence comes from Prinsepia uniflora, assembly GCA_032719365.1. Taxonomy (NCBI): domain Eukaryota; kingdom Viridiplantae; phylum Streptophyta; class Magnoliopsida; order Rosales; family Rosaceae; genus Prinsepia; species Prinsepia uniflora. The sequence goes on along the minus strand of CM064875.1, from coordinate 2,603,180 downwards.
GGGGCGCTTCCATAGACACGCGCCTGAGTTGAGCTGGGCGCTTCTCCGGAGTTTCTATGTGAGCTTCATTCCTCGTCTGAGCTGTTGAGGCAGAAATACCTTCTCCGGCTGACTGAGGGGATCGACGAGCCTTAGCCATGCCGATTCGAAGAATTTTGAATTTGGAAAGCTGTTGATGGGTAATTTGAACAACGTTCAGAATCTTCGAACAATGTCGATGAACGACGAACGAAGAGAGATGAACGATGAACAATGTTCAAAATCTTCGAACAATGTCGATGAACGACGAACGAAGAAAGATGAACGATGAACGAATTCTTGATGAGTGATGAACAACGTTCAAAATCTTCGAACAATGTCGATAAACGACGAACGAAGAAAGATGAACGATGAACAAATTCCTGATCAGTGATGAACAACGTTCAAAATCTTCGAACAATGTCGATAAACGACGAACGAAGAAAGATGAACGATGAACAAATTTCTGATGAGTGATGAACAACGTTCAAAATCTTCGAACAATGTCGATGAACGACGAACGAAGAAAGATGAACGATGAACAAATGAAAGAGCTTCTTCTGAGTATAACTCAATAGCTCTCAATGAAAGCACCAATTGTTGAAGCAGAAATCGAACCCGCCGCGAAAAGTTCTCACAATTCCTGCAAACAGCAAACAATTAGCTATCGTTGTCTCGATCGATTTACCCGGGGGGTTGTTCGACCAAGAACACTCCGATGCCTAAGTTAGCTTTGAGAGAGGAAAATGATATACTTCGAAGCGAAGAATCAACTTAACTTGGAAATGAAATGTGCCTTGCTATTTATAGGGGTGAATGAAATGTTCGATTTCCATAGTTTCGATGTGGGACAAATGCTCATCAATTTACCTCTTATATAGGGGTGAGTGAGATGTTCAATTTCCATAGTTTCGATGTGGGACAAATGCTCATCAATTTGCATGCTAACACGTGTTATACAAATCGAGGGTGGAGAGGCTTCCACATGTCATTCTGGTTTGGGCCATGTCCGGTGCTTGTGCTTACAAGTATTATTGCCAAGGGCAATTTGGTCATTTTGAGAATTATGGGCCACGTGGCAGCTCCACATTTTTCCGGTGATTTTGGGTTCCACACTAACATTCCGTGGCAGAAAGCTCAATCTAATACTCAAATCATCCAAATATCTTTCTTCCTTTACCATATCATCCCATTGTCGGTACATCCCGGTGTCTTGATTGAATGAAACTGCCCGTCCACCGACGTTGATCCGGTACGCCGTCTCCATGGCAGTGCTGTTTAAGATGGGATATATGTTTTGATTGCCGATGTAATTAGCGCCGGAGTCTTCATTCTCACTGTAGTAAAGATTGGTCGGCATCGAGACAATTTCAATTCCATTGATGAAGGCATAAGCGTCTGGGATCGGAGTGAAAATGATTTTCAAGCTCTGTTTTTCGTAGATGTTCAAACAGAATTCTTTTGTTAGGGTGTCGACGCCGTAGGCGTCAGCAGTGACCGAAGCGTTGAAGTCATGGAGAAGAGTGAAGGTACCGGCTTTGACGGAGAAGAGGGAGTTGGATCGGTTAAGGTCAGCTCCATATGAGGCTGGATTGAAATACAATCGAACGAACTTTTGGCCGGCGGTGAGTGGAAATACGTAAGAGAATCCGGAGCGGGAAAGCCGAGCTGTCGCGTATGGAACTACCATGTCAGAGGAGGTAGGAGTTTCTCTGACCACATGACCTGTTTCTGAGGGGGTATATTTTGATTTGATATCTCCGGTCCAGTTTCGATTGTCGTTGATATTGAGTGAGCTTCCGGAGGAGCCACAGTTGACGGTGATGTCCTCCACCGGAGAGTAGATAGGTGATGAAAAAACCCCGACTAGCTGCAGAAACACGGGAAGGCAAACAAGCACAGAAGCAGAAATGGGTTTCCTCATAATTGAAAAAGAGACACTGCCCTGTTTTTTTGGCAAATTCGAATTTGGAAACTCTATTGATACAATCAATTTGCCACAAAGAGAATGAAATTGAAAAACTGGGTTGTGTTTAAGATTAGAGTTTCGAGTTTCGTCTTGGTCTTCGACATCAAGGGGTTCAGATGGTGGATTCTTTTCTTCAATATTTCTGAGATATCTTTTTTCTTGGTGGGACGATTGGAAGACTCTGTTTTTGGGTCAAAAAGTTGTAAAGCTAGAATCTCTGCTTTTGCAGTAGTGCTTGCCTATCTTTTTCATGTGTTGATGTGTCTGATTGGTAGGCTTTTTATCAATAATTTTCAAAAACCCAAAATAGGGGTTTCTAGTTTCATGAATTTCTGTCTGTCTAGTGTAAATTAATTGGCCTTCCAAAACATCTCAAATTGCCCAGAAATTTTGTGTGCACATATTTTAATGTATCAATATTCTACAGTCAAAATTTCATAAAATTCCGTTGAGTTTAGGTACGTTAAATAATTTACTTTTATTTTCTAGGTTAACATAGTGAAATATATTGATATTTTATAATAACTGTGTGTACGTAGTTAATCGGTTATGAAATTCAATGAAAAATCTTAGACTTCTTTGAGAGTCAGTTGGAAGCACATATAAATGCAATGCATGACCGCACATTTCCTAACTTTTGGATTGTCTATTTACTGGGATATTTTAGGGATGCACAATTATGTTATGTGTAGTTTATAGTCTACAAGTGTAATTTTTGATCATAGGAAATTCGATTTGTATCCACTCAAAATTCACCGAATGCATACTAAGTATTTGTTTATAATATCTACAGCGTGCATTTGGGGAACTGTATGAAGGAATTGCCAAAATTCCACTTGATCGAAACTTAGTGTACTAGCCTACAAACTACACATCATAGAAAATGCACATTAGCAACGTATTTTAAGTCATTTGAGACATGTTCGGTCATCTAGAGTGACCATTTACTATTTTTATACATTTATTTAATAAAAAAAGTTAAATTTCAATGAAATTAAGTAATGGTGTTCATAAGTAACTCTAGGGTCTAAGGTAAATTAGAAATCATCCTCCACAACTTCAAAGTATCTTAAAGGTGATGGGAAGGGAAATAGAGAAAAGTATTTTGCTATTTTTCTCAAAATTTCAAAAAACGACTAAAATCATGAGTTAGCTCATAGTTTTTATAAAATGCATCTATTGGGATTTGGCTTAATATATGTTAAGTGCAAATTTCCAAAAGTAGTAGAAGTCATCTAAAACATGTCTTGTCATTCATGGTGCACATTAATTATTTCTTAGGTAAAAAAACTCGAATGTCAGTGAAATTTTGTAACTGAGTACATAAGTGGGTCTGAGGTTAAAAGATAATTGGAAATCATTCTTCTCAATTTCAGAGTATCTTATGGGGCGATGAGAGTGAAATAGAGTAAGTATTTTGAAGTTTTTATCGAATTTTCATAAACAGACTAAAAATTGTGAGTTATAGCTCACATTTTTTTTTAATTATGAAAGATGTGTTAGCTTGGTTTTCACAAAATATTTCAATTGCACATAGAAAAAGTATTATAAGCTATTTGAGACACAATCTAGGGTAGCCATTAACTTTTTTTTTTCACTCAATTTTTTTACAATTCCATAATTGATCCAGAAGCAACTCTAAGGTCCGAGGGTAATTAGGGACCATTCCCCTTAATTTCAAACTATCTTATAGAGTGATGAACATGAAAATAGAAGAATTATTTTGATGTTTTTGTTGTAATTTCAAAACGAGTAAAAATCGTGAGTTTATATTTATAACTCACAATTTTTGTGAAAAAATGCATCTGTAGGAATTTTATGAAATATTTTAATTGAACATTAAAAAAAAGTATTATAGGTCAATTGAGACATGTCTGGTCATCTTAAGGTGCCTATTAATTATTTTATATGCATTTCTAAAATAAAATAACTCGAATTAAAAAAAAAAAATTGTAACGGGGTTTGAGATTGATTCTAAAGGCAGGGCCGATCCTGAGAGTAGCTAAGTATGGGATCGCCTTGCATCCCCACCTTAAGGGGCCCTCAAAATATGTTGTTATGTTAATTTTGTATATAATTATGTTACTTTAATAATAATCAAATTTTTTATTTTGGCGTGTTTGTTGGCCTTTCTCTTCCTTCAGAGAGGACACCTGCTCAAACCCCTGGCTTTGTTTTCATATGATGCTTTGGAAGCCATCATAGAGAGAGCTGCATGGTAATTGGGATCATCATAGGTAATGTTACGGTCCAACTCCACCCATTTGTCCAGATTGCCTATAAATGAAATAAATGTAGCTGATGTTTTGTCTGGTTTTATCACCTTCCCTGAACAACATCAACTCAAATTTCCACGCACTTCTAGACCACAAAAAGAAGAAAATGAAAGACACAAATTACAAATAATTTATAATGGAAAGCAGTAAAGCACCATCTATATATAAACTCATCTTGGTGTGCTTTTTTTTTAGGCTTTTTAGTTTAAATGCACCATGAATTTATATAATTGTCATATTTTATACTTTGCACTCGTTATTGTTTCACTTAACTGTATGAAACGGTCGAGTTATTCCATTCAGCTCCATTTTCGTCACATGTGTTAAGTGACGAAAAACATTAAAATAATTAGAATTTGATAATGAAAAATAATTAGAATTAGCAATTGGGGAAAATCAGAGGGGCGTGAGGGGCTACTGGGCGAGGCGGCAACTGGGTGAGGCGATCGTGACGGTGAGGGCGAGACGGTGCGAGCCACAGCGACGACGGACGAGACGAGAGGGGTGGAGCTGTCGTCGAGGGTCGAGTCAGTCGTCGAGGAGGAGTAGAGCGAAGCGGAGAACCGGGGATGCAGAGGTGGTTCGACTGGCTGTGCGGTGCTTCGGCGTCGACGTCGATAGATCAGGGGTGGGCTGGGTTCGAGGTTTTCTTCGGTTGCCCCCTCCCCCTCCCCCCATTTATGCTTTTCCTCTCAAGCGAAGGTGGTGACTGCACTGGTGAGCCCGTGATTAATTTTTGGTGTTTCTTCCATCATTCTGTTCGTCCGTGTATGTATTGAATCATTGCTTTTTCAATGTTTGATTCCTTGTGTGTATGATTGATTGAAATTGAATCAATTGAGTGTCCTTCCTCTGTTCAATCCATGATTTCGGTTCTTTCCTGTGTATGATTTGCATTTTTTTTATTTCGATCCTTTGTTGTCGAACTTCACTCGTGGGTTCGGTGGATTGGTCCAAAATCGGGATTTCTGTGACAATATTGGTAATTTCGGTCACTATCGCCCGAAATCGACGATATCCATCGATAATACCCGAAATCGCCGATATTGGGGGAAGAAATACCTTCATCCCTCTACCTTTTAGCTGTCGTCGACCGGAAAAACTGATATATCGGCGATTCCGTCGATATTTACATCACTACGAACAAAGATGTTTGATGGGCTGAAAGTAGTGGGCCTCGAGCTACATTCAATCCCTAGATGGACAGATCAGAAAGTGAACAGGTTTTCTCAACTCAGGTGTAAGTGTGCCACTAGTAGAAAAACTGATACTAGATAGTGTAAATGGGTTCTATCTTCGGCCCAAGAACCTTCCTTCTAACCAATGTGATTGTGAGGCAGACGGACAAGAATTCTCCTGTGCTGTTCTTTTCTGTGCCATTTTTAAGGACTTAAAATTCTTTTTTCCAGTGTTGCCCAAATCAAATAAGTTTTATTTCACCATGATATTCAGGTTGGTGACGTTGTTATTTCAGTTGTTAAAGTGGTTAGTGGTCCCAGGTTCTCTTGAGTTGGAATTAAAGTAGTCGAATTGATGCTCAAAAATGAAATCCTGACTTGGAAAGTCGAAAACCTCATTTGGATGGTATATCTCGAAAACTAATTACATACATAAGAAAATCTAGTTTGCGTATTTTAACAAACATAATTTAAAATCGAAGTATTTATATTCAACGTAAAATATAAACATACAATTGGAGTTTTATCCAAGAAATCTGAACTCTATAGTACGCGAGTTTGCATCAACATCAAAGAGTAAACCCGCACGGCTCACACTGCATGTCTCAAAATTTGTCCCTTCAAATCTCATTTCCTTCTGTAACTTCAAATCTCATTTCCTTCTGTAACTTCAAAATTTATAGCAACAATTTGTTCTTTACAATTTTGAACTGCTAGCAAATGCCCAAAAAAAATATACGGCCGGAAAGATTGAGGGAGGAGAAGGAGAAGGTGGGTAGAACGGGAAATCGCTCGGGAAATAGTAAAGTGGGTTGAACCACATGCCTGTACAAACAATCAAAAAAATAGTTTTATCAAACAAAATAAAAATTATAAAATGGAAAGCGTCAAAACGAAGCCAAATGAGTATACCTATATTCGTAGATGTCATTGAAGTACTTCTCCGAGTACTGAATCTGACCCATTTGAATTACTTGAATTACTTACATAGAATCTTCAAACAATTTTATGGATTGTAAAGAAAAATTATCGAATTTAAGGATGCATATCAACCAACAAAATATATGACAAAAACCTAATTGAAACATAGATATTTGTTGGAATTCTCCCTTCAGTCTATGATACCAATAATTAAGTGACAAAACCTATAGAAAAATTGATGAATCCAGACTTAAATTCAAAAAACCCATAACTGCATTGAAATTAAAAGATTGAAAATCCTTAAAAAAACTCATACTTGAAGCCGGCGCTCCGAAGACGACGACACTTATTCTTTCTGGCGATCGATGAGGGCTCTCTCTTTCTTACTTGCTCGTGTGCTCTCTCTATCTCTGAAGGCTCTCTCCCTCACTCGTGCTCTCTCTCTCTCTCTCTCTCTCTCTCTCTCTCTCTCTCTCTCTCTCTCTCTCCTCTCTCTCTCTCTCTCTCTCTCTCTCTCTCTACAGTTACTTTTTTTATGCTAATCGCAGATATTTGCAATTGATCTCCCACATATTTGGTTGCTCCTGCACATTGGAGCGGTTGTTGTTCTTGGGAGTAGAGAGCGGTTGTTGTTCGAGGAGTAGAGAGCGGCTACGGCTCGTGGGAGTAGAGAGCGGCTACGGTTCGTGGGAGTAGAGTTCTTTAAATTTAATTTTTTAAGTTAATTTTTTTAATATTTATCAACTAATGTAAAATGATTGTTAAACCCACATTGTATTTCATTTCTGTTGCTCTAGAATTTTTGTTAAGTAAGGATATTTTGGCCAAAAAAGTTCGTGAAGCCTTTTGAGTGTCCTACCTTTATAATAATAGAGATAAACTTAATATAAGAAAATTTACTACACTAATTTATGTAGCCAAGCACTAAAAAAAAGAATTATATTATCCCAAAAATTATAATATCAAAAAAATTCCGAACTTCTAATCGAATTATAATTTGTCCCCCCCCCCCCCCAAAAAACCATAAAATAAAAATTAGAGAAAGGTTAAATACCGATAGAGGAAGCATAGTGAGATTCCTTGTGGGTTCTTTATCTTTGAGAAATGACTCTATGAACTCAACATTTTTTCAGTTCGCATAAGTAACCAAATCATCTTTTACCCACAATTTATCTTGAATTTCTGACTCGGTCGATTTGACTATCTAAATCGTAACCATACCCCATTTGTATTCCGGATTGCAGGTCCAAATATGTTATTTTATGTTCATGAAAAAAGTTACAGACTAATTCAAACATTGACTCACAGATCAATCTCATCATAACAACGGAATTACAAATGGAGTTGCAATTAAAGCATACATATATTTTCCTTTTTTTTTTTTACTGAACATGCATATATTTTCTGTACACACAAATCAAAATTCGATCTGGTGCAAATTGAAGCTTTTGATTAAGAACAATGTACCTGACCGATCATCTCGCATCGGGATCTATGATTTCAGAGAAAACTGTCCCGGACATCGCTATGGATTCATTGGTTATCAAACTTCGATCGCTGCTCGTGTTCGTGGCGGATTTGATCTCCGACAGTGAAAACTCACGACACCCAGAAGCTGAGAATCTGGCCGTGAAATCCTCGGCTCTTATTCGCCTGAAGAAGCAGACTCCGATGACAAAGCCTAAAACAAGTACCGAAGAAACAGAACCAGCAACGATACCAAGAACAGAATCCGGCTTCTTCTTAGGCTTCGATAAGTTTCGCAGCCCCTGGTTCGGTGGCGGTGGATCGGGGTTGGGCCCAGCCAGATTGCCGTTTGTTTGATTGAGTTTGAAGATTTCAACGCCGTTCAAGAGTGCATCGTTGTAAACTGTCAAATAATCACGAGGGTTTGCTTGCAGCGCAAGAGAGAGATTAACCTTCTTCCGATGATCTCCGCTTGGTGGCATGAACACAACATAATCTCTGTACACCGGTTTTCCATTTCCCTCTCCACCGGTCCACTTGATTATATCGGCGTCGTTTTCGGCCTTTTGATCCGCCACGTAGATTAGAAAACGCCTGTAATTGGTCATGTTCACTAGAGACTGAAACTCACAAAAATGGAGCCTAACCAGGTAATGAAACTTGGGATCCACCGGAAAGTTCCAGGTGAGTTTGTAGCTCTTGGTTATGGTTTTGTTGTTGCCCATGGACCGCCCTGTTTCGTAAACTTCTCTCGGAGCAGAGTAATTTTTAATTTTCACAAATTTGAGTTGGATACTAACATTCTGTGGCAGAAAGCTCAATCTAATACTCAAATCATCCAAATATCTTTCTTCCTTTACCATATCATCCCATTGTCGGTACATCCCGGTGTCTTGATTGAATGAAACTGCCCGTCCACCGACGTTGATCCGGTACGCCGTCTCCATGGCAGTGCTGTTTAAGATGGGATATATGTTTTGATTGCCGATGTAATTAGCGCCGGAGTCTTCATTCTCACTGTAGTAAAGATTGGTCGGCATCGAGACAATTTCAATTCCATTGATGAAGGCATAAGCGTCTGGGATCGGAGTGAAAATGATTTTCAAGCTCTGTTCTTCGTAGATGTTCAAACAGAATTCTTTTGTTAGGGTGTCGACGCCGTAGGCGTCAGCAGTGACCGAAGCGTTGAAGTCATGGAGAAGAGTGAAGGTACCGGCTTTGACGGAGAAGAGGGAGTTGGATCGGTTAAAGTCAGCTCCATATGAGGCTGGATTGAAATACAATCGAACGAACTTTTGGCCGGCGGTGAGTGGAAATATGTAAGAGAATCCGGAGCGGGAAAGCCGAGCTGTCGCGTATGGAACTGCCATGTCAGAGGAGGTAGGAGTTTCTCTGACCACATGACCTGTTTCTGAGGGGGTATATTTTGATTTGATATCTCCGGTCCAGTTTCGATTGTCGTTGATATTGAGTGAGCTTCCGGAGGAGCCACAGTTGACGGTGATGTCCTCCACCGGAGAGTAGATAGGTGCTGAAAAAACCCCGACTAGCTGCAGAAACACGGGAAGGCAAACAAGCACAGAAGCAGAAATGGGTTTCCTCATAATTGAAAAAGAGACACTGCCCTGTTTTTTGGCAAATTCGAATTTGGAAACTCTATTGATACAATCAATTTGCCACAAAGAGAATGAAATTGAAAAACTGGGTTGTGTTTAAGATTAGAGTTTCGAGTTTCGTCTTGGTCTTCGACATCAAGGGGTTCAGATGGTGGATTCTTTTCTTCAGTATTTCTGAGAGATCTTTTTTCTTGGTGGGACGATCGGAAGACTCTGTTTTTGGGTCAAAAAGTTGTAAAGCTAGAATCTCTGCTTTTGCAGTAGTGCTTGCCTATCTTTTTCATGTGTTGATGTGTCTGATTGGTAGGCTTTTTATCAATAATCTTCAAAAACCCAAAATAGGGGTTTCAATATTCTACAGTCAAAATTTCATAAAATTCCGTTGAGTTTAGGTACGTTAAATAATTTACTTTTATTTTCTAGGTTAACATAGTGAAATATATTGATATTTTATAATAACTGTGTGTACGTAGTTAATCGATTATGAAATTCAATGAAAAATCTTAGACTTCTTCGAGAGTCAGTTGGAAGCACATATAAATGCAATGCATGACCGCACATTTCCTAACTTTTGGATTGTCTATTTACTTGGATATTTTAGGGATGCGCAATTATGTTATGTGTAGTTTATAGTCTACAAGTGTAACTTTTGATCATAGGAAATTCGATTTGTATCCACTCAAAATTCACCGAATGCATACTAAGTATTTGTTTATAATATCTACAGCGTGCATTTGGGGAACTGTATGAAGGAATTGCCAAAATTCCACTTGATCGAAACTTAGTGTACTAGCCTACAAACTACACATCATAGAAAATGCACATTAGCAACGTATTTTAAGTCATTTGAGACATGTTCGGTCATCTAGAGTGACCATTTACTATTTTTATACATTTATTTAATAAAAAAAGTTAAATTTCAATGAAATTAAGTAATGGTGTTCATAAGTAACTCTAGGGTCTAAGGTAAATTAGAAATCATCCTCCACAACTTCAAAGTATCTTAAAGGTGATGGGAAGGGAAATAGAGAAAAGTATTTTGCTATTTTTCTCAAAATTTCAAAAAACGACTAAAATCATGAGTTAGCTCATAGTTTTTATAAAATGCATCTATTGGGATTTGGCTTAATATATGTTAAGTGCAAATTTCCAAAAGTAGTAGAAGTCATCTAAAACATGTCTTGTCATTCATGGTGCACATTAATTATTTCTTAGGTAAAAAAACTCGAATGTCAATGAAATTTTGTAACTGAGTATATAAGTGAGTCTGAGGTTAAAAGATAATTGGAAATCATTCTTCTCAATTTCAGAGTATCTTATGGGGCGATGAGAGTGAAATAGAGTAAGTATTTTGAAGTTTTTATCGAATTTTCATAAACAGACTAAAAATTGTGAGTTATAGCTCACATTTTTTTTTTATTATGAAAGATGTGTTAGCTTGGTTTTCACAAAATATTTCAATTGCACATAGAAAAAGTATTATAAGCTATTTGAGACACAATCTAGGGTAGCCATTAACTTTTTTTTTTCACTCAATTTTTTTACAATTCCATAATTGATCCAGAGCAACTCTAAGGTCCGAGGGTAATTAGGGACCATTCCCCTTAATTTCAAACTATCTTATAGAGTGATGAACATGAAAATAGAAGAATTATTTTGATGTTTTTTGTTGTAATTTCAAAACGAGTAAAAATTGTGAGTTTATATTTATAACTCACAATTTTGGTGAAAAATGCATCTGTAGGAATTTTATGAAATATTTTAATTGAACATTAAAAAAAAGTATTATAGGTCAATTGAGACATGTCTGGTCATCTTAAGGTGCCTATTAATTATTTTATATGCATTTCTAAAATAAAATAACTCGAATTAAAAAAAAAAAATTGTAACGGGGTTTGAGATTGATTCTAAAGGCAGGGCCGATCCTGAGAGTAGCTAAGTATGGGATCGCCTTGCATCCCCACCTTAAGGGGCCCTCAAAATATGTTGTTATGTTAATTTTGTATATAATTATGTTACTTTAATAATAATCAAATTTTTTATTTTGGCGTGTTTGTTGGCCTTTCTCTTCCTTCAGAGAGGACACCTGCTCAAACCCCTGGCTTTGTTTTCATATGATGCTTTGGAAGCCATCATAGAGAGAGCTGCATGGTAATTGGGATCATCATAGGTAATGTTACGGTCCAACTCCACCCATTTGTCCAGATTGCCTATAAATGAAATAAATGTAGCTGATGTTTTGTCTGGTTTTATCACCTTCCCTGAACAACATCAACTCAAATTTCCACGCACTTCTAGACCACAAAAAGAAGAAAATGAAAGACACAAATTACAAATAATTTATAAGGGAAAGCAGTAAAGCACCATCTATATATAAACTCATCTTGGTCTGCTTTTTTTTTAGGCTTTTTAGTTTAAATGCACCATGAATTTATATAATTGTCATATTTTATACTTTGCACTTGTTATTGTTTCACTTAACTGTATGAAACGGCCGAGTTATTCCATTCAGCTCCATTTTCGTCACAGGTGTTAAGTGACGAAAAACATTAAAATAATTAGAATTTGATAATGAAAAAAAATTAGAATTAGCAATTGGGGAAAATCAGAGGGGCGTGAGGGGCTACTGGGCGAGGCGGCAACTGGGTGAGGCGATCGTGACGGTGAGGGCGAGACGGCGCGAGCCACAGCGACGACGGACGAGACGAGAGGGGTGGAGCTGTCGTCCAGGGTCGAGTCAGTCGTCGAGGAGGAGTAGAGCGAAGCGGAGAACCGGGGATGCAGAGGTGGTTCGACTGGTTGTGCGGTGCTTCGGCGTCGACGTCGATAGATCAGGGGTGGGCTGGGTTCGAGGTTTTCTTCGGTTGCCCCCCTCCCCCTCCCCCCATTTATGCTTTTCCTCTCAAGCGAAGGTGGTGACTGCACTGGTGAGCCCGTGATTAATTTTTGGTGTTTCTTCCATCATTTTGTTCGTCCGTGTATGCATTGAATCATTGCTTTTTCAATTTTTGATTCCTTGTGTGTATGATTGATTGAAATTGAATCAATTGAGTGTCCTTCCTCTGTTCAATCCATGATTTCGGTTCTTTCCTGTGTATGATTTGCATTTTTTTGATTTCGATCCTTTGCTGTCGAACTTCACTCGTGGGTTCGGTGGATTGGTCCAAAATCGGGATTTCCGTGACAATATTGGTAATTTCGGTCACTATCGCCCGAAATCGACGATATCCGTCGATAATGCCCGAAATCGCCGATATTGGGGGAAGAAATACCTTCATCCCTCTACCTTTTAGCTGTCGTCGACCGGAAAAAACCGATATATCGGCGATTCCGTCGATATTTACATCACTGCGAACAAAGATGTTCGATGGGCTGAAAGTAGTGGGCCTCGAGCTACATTCAATCCCTAGATGGACAGATCAGAAAGCGAACAGGTTTTCTCAACTCAGGTGTAAGTGTGCCACTAGTAGAAAAAATGATACTAGATAGTGTAAATGGTTTCTATTTTCGGCCCAAGAACCTTCCTTCTAACCAATGTGATTGTGAGGCAGACGGACAAGAATTCTCCTGTGCTGTTCTTTTCTGTGCCATTTTTAAGGACTTAAAATTCTTTTTTCCAGTGTTGCCCAAATCAAATAAGTTTTATTTCACCATGATATTCAGGTTGGTGACGTTGTTATTTCAGTTGTTAAAGTGGTTAGTGGTCCCAGGTTCTCTTGAGTTGGAATTAAAGTAGTCGAATTGATGCTCAAAATGAAATCCTGACTTGGAAAGTCGAAAACCTCATTTGGATGGTATATCTCGAAAACTAATTACATACATAAGAAAATCTAGTTTGCGTATTGAAACAAGTATGGAAGTAAAAATACAAGAACGTAAAAGCACTTGGAATTAAATAACAACTGAAATTATAAGTACAAGGAAGTATATTATTCCCTTCATGTTTCGAACTCGTGACGAGTAAGAAAATCCAAGAATCATCAACTGAACAAAAAATCATTCGGAAATCATGTCATGACATGACAGAGTATTCAAATACGACAGCGAGACGTCAAAAGGGAGGATTGAGCTCCTCAGCAATCAGTCATGAACTGGCAATCAGGATGACTTTTCGTGGAACGATAGTAAGGATGGTTTTCCATGGAATGATGACTGAACATTATCCGTGTACACTGGTAGTCGGGATGACTTTCTATGAGCCAGAATTTGATAATATCAATCTTTATGACACTGAATGGTCATGAAAAAGATTGATCTCCCACAAACTTCAACCGAAAGTCCAAGAACTGGTCAGTCGGGATAAAGGTAACCTTTATGACACTAGATGGTCAGAAAGAAGGTTTGCATAGGAAATGAAGCTTAATCATTATGGCATTGCTACTGGAGCGGTCAAAAAGACGGTTAGGTGGTTGCATAAATGCCTCGAAGGGGTGAGAAGAGAAGTTTCATCTTGATTTCCTAGGCCGAAAGAAATAATTTTTTCCACAAGGGTTAACCATTTTTAAATCATGAAACCTTGGTTCAAAGTGTTAATAGGTTCAGAAATTGATGGAGATCAATTTGCTAAGTTTTGATTGGTTAATTCGATATCAAAAGTCAAGTCGTTCTCTATTTATAAGGGGTCGAGGGAGTTCTCAACATGTTGAATTAGGATCCCATATGGATGTTGCCTTCCCATTTTTTCCGTTAGGATACTTCCTCCTGCCTCTATTTTCTCTATACTCTGTCAGCACCATTCAAGTTTTTATTTCTTTCCACACTTGCATCGTTCGGGCTTGGGCCAAGAGTTCTTTTTTGGGCCTTTAATTTTCTTGAGCCATACCTTGAGTCCAGATAAGATTTTTTTGGGTGTAAACACGTAGACTTTTAGAAAAATGCTGAGGGTTGAGATTCTACAAAATAGTTTAAGTGCACATTAACAAAATTGTTGCAATTCCTTTTAGATATATCCTGCTATTTATTGAGCCAAATATTTATTTTTTAATTTTCAAGCTGAAATAATAGACTGAATGAAATTTAACTACGGGTCCTATACCTTAGGGCCCGAAAAATAAAAGAATGCGACTATGAGCGCTATAGAGATTCATAAGGCCCATTAGATTGTAACTCAAACGACTCGTTTTGATCGCATAATCCTTCCAAAAAAGGCTGTCATAAATATGATAAGAGCCAGTCAATGTGCTGACTTGCTGAAACTCCGAACGAATGGCTGCTATTTTCCGCCACATTTTACATTGTCCACCCTCCTCCGCCGCCTCCTCCTCCACCTCCGCCTCCCGTTTCCCTCGCTCTGCTTCTTCTCCACTTCTCTCGACGGCCTATTGCATCCGCGCCTCATCAGCATCATCTCCCATGGACCCTCACATCCAAGGGCCTAAAACGAAGTTCGAGGGCTTCCCCTACGTCTCGGGCCCACTCAAGAACCTCATGGTTGAACTTGCATCGACACTGGAGACGCGCCTTGGCTCGCAGCTCCTCCCTTGTACTCTCCCTCCCGACGTGCAGTACTACCAGAACGAGACCGGCACCAACCATGCATGTCTCCACATCAGATCCGGCTTCGACTCCTCCCCTGTAGTTTCTCAATCCCTCTGTTTTTCATTGGCACTTTATCATTTAAGTGAAAATTATGGATAGCAAATTATCAATGGGTTGATGCAATGGAAATTGAGCTTTTTGCTTTTTCCATAAAACTGAAATATAATGGAGTGTTGTAAGTACTAAGTAGTAATATTGGTTTAGTGGTATTCTTTTGACGGTGTAATGAAAGATCTTAGATTCTTAGATTTTCGGTTTGGGAAAGGTAAAATCGAACGCTAGAGAGATAACATTATAGATCACATTTCTATATACGACAAATTACGACTTAGAACATCCAAATTAGGTCAGGTTACTCTCAAAGTGTACCTAATAATTAACGATAACATTGTTGCTCATCGCTATTAGTTTGGGGGTGGACATAACTAGTTGCTTTGCTGGGTTCTGCCTGTATATAAGAGATGTGGTTTACAATAGATTAACGGGAACATTCAAATTAGGTGTTGCTACTCTTGAAGTGTACTTACTAATTAACGAGAACATTTTTGCTCGCCATCCTCAGTTAGTGACGAGCATTACTCCTTTCCTTCAATGCCGTTGAGTGTAACTTTTGAGATTCATGTAATTGGCTTAACTAACATTCATGTTTCAGGTTGATGTCATACTAGAAAGTTGGATCCACTGTGCCCTACCATCAGGTGGAACATTGAACATCGCAACTCTCGCATCCTATCTAAACCAAAATACAGATGCGCCAAATTTCCTACTTGAGTTCATCCAGAGCTCTCCAACATCTCTAATTCTCATCCTGGACCTCCCTCCAAGAAAGGACCTTGTCCTCCACCCTGACTATCTCCAAACATTTTATCAAGACACCCATCTGGACACGTACAGGCAAGCCCTTGAGAAACTTTCTGAGGCCAAGTCCTACATCTCTCCGACACTATACATCCGAAGCATGATGTCTCCGACCGTCATTTTGGTGCGGATGGAGGCGGGGGCGGAGGCTGGTGGGCAGGGTCAAAGCTTGGAGGAGATCATAGAAAACCATGTGGGTCCTGTTACAAAGGAGGTGCTGGGAATCTGGTTGGATCAATGTGCTTGTGGAAAGAGAGAAGTGGGAGAAGAGGAGAGGAGTTATTTGAAGAAGAGGGATGATTTGATCAAGAGGAAGGCTATTGAGATTGATTTGGAGCCTACTTATCCAAGATTGTTCGGGCCTGATACTACAAAGAGAGTACTGGGTGCCATTAGGGATGCTTATAGGGTGTGATTAATTAGTGCTTCGGTGTACAATATGATACTCCAAATAAGTTGTCACATGAATTTCCAACAATCTGATTATCATAAGCTGTGCTTTGAGGCTCCCTCCAATGATCACAACTTCTCATAGTGGCATCAAACATGAATGGCACCGAACATTTTAAAGAAATTCCGAAAGATAATGTTGAAGTCAATCGTTTACATGCAAACTCGAATTCAAATATCAATTTTTCAATAGAACAGAAATGATTGTGTTTCATTTGTTTAGGCATGGCTTATTAAGAAGTAGGAACCTCCATCAATTATTTCTAACATGTTTGTTGATACCATATCGACCGACCCGACTAAGACTCGAAAGATCACTCGAACCAAGCTCGGCCCACCATCATGGCCCATCACAACATAGAAGGCCACCTGGACTAGGCCCATCAACAAAGCCCACGCTTAAAGCCCATTACTAGACTCATCACCTAGACCTAGACATTTCCTATAAATAGGGAGCTCCCTCCCTCATTTGGGGGATCCCACTCCCTCTCTAGAGATAAACTCTTCTTTCTCTCTATATTCTTATTCTTTCTCTAAGGCTCAAGGTCTCTTATATCATGTACAAACACTTATATCATTAATGAGAATAGAGCAACACCGTGGACGTAGCCCGATTTGGGCGAACCACGTACATCTCATGTCTTTTGGATGTGTGCGGTCTTCACGGACTAAGTTGATCCATTTCGTGCATCAACAGTTTGGCGCCGTCTGTGGGAATCGATACAAGAAGTTATGTCGGTTCTTTCTTATTTTCCTACCCGCTGAAACCCACAAATTCGAGACCATCATCCATGCCTTTCACACAAGGGAAAAACCTCTCTGTCAGAATCTCTCTCATAATACGTGGGAGAAATTGAATGTTCAAAACCACTCCAAAGTGAATTGAATATTTGATCAAAACAAGCCACATGCAAGCACACATTTTGTGTTCTCACAAAATCAGTCAACAGATCTTTGAGGGCTCGCACGATGTCCTAACCGATCGACCTCAACTTCAAAAAAAAAAAAATATTATTATTATAAATCTTGCTCGTCCAGTCAAGGAGAGAATCCACACGGTGCCTATGCCGATCGGTTTCTTTCACCTCCAAATTAAAAAAATCCATGATCATCCAACCTCTAGGTACACCAACATCTCATCTTGGTCGGCCTATTCCATCTACCTTGCTTAGCCATGAAGTGGGGAAACTCGCACGACGACCAGGCCGATCGGCCACCTCATCGTGCGAGGATCCGCCAAGTTTGACTCAAAGGACCCTTGGTCGGCCAACCCTCACTGTGGTCGGTCTACCTCCTTGATGCAACCTCCTCTTTGTCCACTCAAAGGACCCTTGGTCGGCCAACCCTCACTGTGGTCGGTCTACCTCCTTGATGCAGCCTCCTCTTTGTCCACTCAACGGACCCTTGGTCGGCCAACCCTCACTGTGGTCGGTCTACCTCCTTGATGCAACCTCCTCTTTGTCCACTCAACGGACCCTTGGTCGGCCAACCCTCACTGTGGTCGGTCTACCTCCTTGATGCAACCTCCTCTTTGTCCACTCAACGGACCCTTGGTCGGCCAACCCTCACTGTGGTCGGTCTACCTCCTTGATGCAGCCTCCTCTTTGTCCACTCAAAGGACCCTTGGTCGGCCAACCCTCACTGTGGTCGGTCTACCTCCTTGATGCAGCCTCCTCTTTGTCCACTCAAAGGACCCCTCTTTGTCCACTCAAAGGACCCTTGGTCGGCCAACCCTCACTGTCGTCGGTCTACCTCCTTGATGCAGCCTCCTCTTTGTCCACTCAAAGGACCCTTGGTCGGCCAACCCTCACTGTGGTCGGTCTACCTCCTTGATGCAGCCTCCTCTTTGTCCACTCAAAGGACCCTTGGTCGGCCAACCCTCACTGTCGTCGGTCTACCTCCTTGATGCAGCCTCCTCTTTGTCCACTCAACGGACCCTTGGTCGGCCAACCCTCACTTTGGTCGGTCTACCTCCTTGATGCAGCCTCCTCTTTGTCCACTCAACGGACCCTTGGTCGGCCAACCCTCATTTTGGTCGGCCTACCCCGTTGGTCATCCAAGGCATCACAATTGGTGAGTTAATCTTTTATTGTCACCCTTTACTATACATGAGTCGCATAATTGAAACATCATGCGCATCATCATGTGCACTCATGCTCACATCATCACCCATGGCACATAAGCATCATATCCACATCATTGGATCTTAGCCATATGCATCAGCATGCACGCATCATGAGCTCACAGACATCCCCAGTACAAGGTAACATACCCTCACCTTGAAAATGGCTCTCGGTCGACCATGGACATTCCTAGCCGATCGTCCAAGTACAGTGCATCCCACGAGTTTTCCTCCACATCCTACCTCAACCGAGGACTTAGGGGACTGGATATAGTGCACCTACAGATTGATAAACAAAGTTGTTCAATCAGTGCAATCTTGTTACAAGTCCTCCCTTGAGGCAATCTACCTAAATCAACTTAGAGGACTTCCTCTAGGAAGCATGCTCCGATCAGCAAACGCTATCAGTAGTTACTGATCGGACGCTCCATTCGACTTCCTCCGGGAAGCATGCTCCGATCAGCAAATGCTATCAGTAGCTACTGATCGGACTCTCCGATCAGCAAACGCTATCAGTAGCTACTGATCGGACGCTCCATTCGACTTCCTCCGAGAAGCATGCTCCGATCAGCAAATGCTATCAGTAGCTACTGATCGGACTCTCCATTCAACTTCCTCCGGGAAGCATGCTCCGATCAGCAAACGCTATCAGTAGCTACTGATCGGACGCTCCATTCGACTTCCTCCGGGAAGCATGCTCCGATCAGCAAATGCTATCAGTAGCTACTGATCGGACTCTCCATTCAACTTCCTCCGAGAAGCATGCTCCGATCAGCAAACGCTATCAGTAGCTACTGATCGGACGCTCCATTCGACTTCCTCCGGGAAGCATGCTCCGATCAGCAAATGCAACCAGTAGCTACTGATCTGATGCTCTGATCTGCATTCTGGGGACTAGGAGGTATACTTCTCTAACCGGTCGACATGCATCGGCCTGGATTACAAGTCCTCGACCGAGGAAATCCACCTCAGTCAATAACTTGGGGGACTTCTGTTGATACCATATCGACCGACCCGACTAAGACTCGAAAGATCACTCGAACCAAACTTGGCCCACCATCATGGCCCATCACAACATAGAAGGCCACCTGGACTAGGCCCATCAACAAAGCCCACGCTTAAAGCCCATTACTAGACTCATCACCTAGACCTAGACATTTCCTATAAATAGGGAGCTCCCTCCCTCATTTGGGGGATCCCACTCTCTCTCTAGAGATAAACTCTTCTTTCTCTCTATATTCTTATTCTTTCTCTAAGGCTCAAGGCCTCTTATATCATGTACAAACACTTATATCATTAATGAGAATAGAGCAACACCGTGGACGTAGCCCGATTTGGGTGAACCACGTACATCTCATGTCTTTTGGATGTGTGCGGTCTTCACGGACTAAGTTGATCCATTTCGTGCATCAACAATGTTACTCATCTTTTAGGAAAACTTTAGAAATCCAATTTTACAATTCATAAAAATGGGACTATCGATCATCTTCACATTGTGTAATACTCTTCTGTCCTTAGGTATGATTTACTAAGAAGTAAGAACCTCAATTATTTCTAACATGGTGGTACTCACAATTTAGGAAAATCTTATTGTACATGATTAAGAGGTGAAGGAAATATTATAAATAAATTAATGATATCATATGACGTGATTCTATTGCGTTTCGGCCTCATCTAAGATCCGGAACTTTCGAGGACAGTACTTGCAAGGTTCTAGAGTCTCTCTGGTCCCAAGCTCTAAGGCGATGTATCGATGCATACGAACTTTGTGGCAGGCAATGTGAATTGTGAAATCAAAGCATGCGCGCATTCACGACGTTTAGGAAAATCAGATGGTGACTGCCTACCTGACCGTTGCCAACCGTCGAGATTGACATCTCGAACTTATGGCAATACCATCAAGGACCGTCCAGCTAGAGTGGGACCCCATTCTGGTACTTACCACGTCCGCTCCACCGACTTAAGTCCCCCACCATGTGGTTCGGCATATGCTATGACGGCCGTCGGATGAGACTTGTCGGAGACCCCTTTGCCATGTTCCTCGGCCACGGTCGGCCAACTTGTGTTGCATGGATCGAAATGCAGGCTGCCTTTGATCTTAAACAACAAAAGTTAACGCCAATAATTCGAACGATATGCTACTTAACGAATTTTTCACAACACACAGTAAAGTGAATATATGTTACGTGGTTTCCATGTATATATATCCTACAAATTTCATGTGAGGAGGAGAAGAAATAAAAGAATATAATAAAAAAAAAATCCTTTAATTAAAGTAAAAATGAGTTGAAATGAGTATTGATTTTTTGGTTTTCAGTTCGTGTACATTTCTTTATAAATTTATTCTATATTAAAAGGTGAGAATTATTGTCCATATATTAGGTTTCGGAAACATGTTAATTACTTTCATGGTTTAATTTGTTTAGTATCTTTAGAAATCAGAAGTGATTCGATTGAGCTATCCATTCAATGGAGTCATCAAAAATAAACTTGGTACCTAATAATAAAATACAGCTCTATATATCTAGCAAGTGATCGAAGTCAATGTCACTACATTTCTTAGACGGTGAAAGTACGTACTTGTGGGTTGGTTTGGACACTATTCAAAGTTGTGCAACAAGGGCATTCATTCATTGGCCTAGCACTCTTATGAGAGAGAGAGAGAGAGAGAGAGAGAGAGAGAGAGAGAGAGAGAGAGAGAGAGAGAGAGAGAGAGAGAGAGAGAGAGAGCCACAAGCTGCTTGCCACAGTGCCATTGCTGCTATATATATACAAGCACACTCATTTCCTTTTTTAAGTAACTCACCATAGAAGAAGCATAGAGTGTTATCTGTTAGGGTCAAAGTTAGAGAGAGAGAGAGAGAGAGAGAGAGAGAGAGAGAGTAATATCATGATTTGTTTTCCTCTTCACTATATTTTTCTCTTTGCTCTACTCTCCATTTTACTTGCAAAACAAAGGAGAGGGAAAAAACCCAAAACTAACCTCCCACCAGGCTCAATGGGTTGGCCCTATGTAGGTGAAACCATGCAACTCTACTCTCAAAACCCAAATGTCTTCTTTACCACCAGACAAAACAGGTAATTAATTAACTTAGAACAATATTTGCATATTATTTTTAGATTACCTCTTTATTCCATTATTTATAGTTATCGAATTATCTTTCGGAGCAATATATTAAATTCAGAATTATTCCGTCACTAAATATCATTTTAAGATCATATATTTGTAAAAGCAGTCATATTGTAGATCGCTTAATTATTTATATGTACTAACCAAATAAACGGTCCACTAGCTATAAAGATCTTGAGTGTTACTAAAAATGTTGATTGTTTAATTTTGATATATATAAATGTTTAAACGACATCTAATCTTATTATTATTTTTTTACTAGGATAGTCTTGCAATGATGAAACACATAAATTGTTCCAATTATGATATATAAGTGTGAGGACTATTGGATAATTTGAAACTATAGAACGAGGAGGTTTCCCAAAGTGGGATCCAATTATTATCTCCTTAATTAATTATATTTGGTACTATTATAGGTATGGAGAAGTTTTCAAGACTCACATACTTGGGAGTCCTTGTGTAATGCTGTCAAGCCCAGAGGCTGTGAAGTTTGTGTTGGTGACTCAAGCACATTTGTTCAAACCCACATACCCTCAAAGCAAAGAAAAACTAATTGGTCCCTCAGCCCTTTTCTTCCACCAAGATAATTACCATGCACAAATTAGGAGACTTGTCCAAGGATCATTGTCCTTGGATGTCATCAAAAACTTGGTCCCAGATATTGAAGCCATTGCCATTTCTGCCTTGGACTCATGGTCTGGAAAAGTTGTCAACACCTTCTACGAGTTGAAGAAGGTGATTGATCGGCTAGAATTAAATTCGAAATTTTTTCTGTTCTCATACTTTTAAGTTAGTATACTGATGATTTTCTTGATCGATCACGTCGTGCATCCAGTTCACGTTTGATGTTGCTGTCTTGTTTATATTTGGTCACTTGAAGGATCACTACAAAGAAATGCTGAAGAACAATTACTACACACTAGACAAAGGTTACAATTCTTTCCCCACAAACTTGCCCGGCACCTTGTACAATAAATCGGTATTGGTAAGCATGAAAATGCCTATACATGCACATCTTAGGGGACGTTTTGATAATCATTCCGTTTTTTGTTTTTTGTTTTTTGTTTTTTGTTTCACTTTTCATTTTTTAATGTTTGCATAAAATAGTTTTAAAAAAATGAAAACCACAAAACAGATATTTTTTTTAGGTAAAACTGTTACTATAGTAGTATAGTCCCTGAATTATGCCCAAATATGCAATAATCGTCATTCCATTAAAATTGTTAATTTTTACTACTAAAAATAAGGGTAAGATGGTCTTTTCAAGTATATTTATATAATTCTCTCTATTCATCCTAAATGCAAACCCAAATTGTTAACTTCCCAATCGATGGATATTTTGGAATTTTCGAGGCACAATTTAATAATTGATTAAAATTAATATATATATATATATATATGAAATTTCTGAAGAAAAAAAATCTGGAGAAAATTTGAATGTATATGCATTTTTTTGTAACTAAAGGTGAAGAACTCCTTTAGTGATGAATATTTTTATGAACATCGAAAAAACATGTTTTGGCAATACTATTCATCAGAAAAATTTGCCACTAATGGTGTTCATCTTTAGTGACAAAAAACACATATACATTCAAACCTTTTTTATTTTATTTTTTGTTCTTTCTTTTAATTTTAATCAATTATTATATTAGTTAGTGACCCTAGAATTTCCAAATATCCATGGATTGATGTTTGTGGGAAAATAAAAGTTTTGGGTTTTATTTAAGTTAAATGGAGGGAATTATATAAATATACTTGAAAATATCATCTTACCCATATTTTAACATAAAAAGTTAACAAATTTAATGGAATGATGATTATTGCACATTTAGGCATAGTTCAGGGACTATAGCTAATATTAGTATAAAATTCAAGAATCATATATAGCAAATAATTTTCCCTTTTTTTTAATTTACTTTTTCTTCAACATTTATTTTTCATCTATTTTACGTACCATTTCCTTCCTCCATCATTTTTCATCCTTTATTTTCTTATATCTCAAACATAAAAATACAAATTGAAAACGGAATGGTTATCAAACGCCACTTAGTCTCTTCAGATCAAAGGTAATCAAACCAATAAAATCACTCACTTTATCTTTCAATGGTTTATTATTCTTGTACAATATCTATTTGGGGATGGAAATATAAATTCATTTGTGAAGGCAAGAAGGAGAATAAGCTTAATTCTTGGTGAGATAATAAAGGAGAGGAAGGAAAAGAGTTTGGTTCACAAAGATCTGCTGGGGAGCCTATTGAACTTCAAGGATGAGAAGGGACAAACCCTAACACACAACGAAATCGTCGATAATGTCATCGGCGTCATGTTTGCTGCTCAGGACACCACTGCCAGTTTGCTCACTTGGATGATCAAATACATCCACGATGACTCACTGATTCGAGAAGCTATTCAGGTCAGATCTATACGTACATATAGTTACGTGGTGCATTCAATCAGATAGATAATAAAATTTATATTTTTCATTTTTAAAGTACATTTTTTTTTAAAAAAAATATCCACTTAAAATATAGTATGTGGATTGGATGCATCAGGTGACTATAATACGTAATATACTAAAATTTACTAACAAATATTATGGTAAATTAATTAATGAGAAGTTATTTCGAATATAGACGGAACAGAAGGCTATATATGAATCAAATTATGGAGGAAATCATTCTCGACTGAGTTGGAATCAGACTAGAAATATGCCCTTTACCAACAGAGTAAGTACACTTGAAACAACTCATGTCATTTTAGTGTTAATAATTACTTGTTCCTCAATGATTAATTATCGAATTTTATTTATGTACTGGTAAAACTGGAATAATTGATTTCCTAAAGCATCATGTATAATTGGAGATCATTTGATAATCAGTATATGTATGAAAACAATTGACGATTTTGATCACAGTTCAGAATTTTACGATGAACCGTCAATTTTTTTGATACATACAGAAGAATAAATAGTCTCAACTTTATTTGATTTTTTTTAGCAGAGTTGATATTTTTATCTTATGTTTTAAGAAACCAACCATTTCGATTATCATACTTGCATAGAAAAATAAAAAAAAAATCGGTATCAACTATTGTAGAAACGAGTACATATCCACTAACGCAAGAATATATTATCCTACATGTAATACTTCTGTAATGGAAATTAGAGTCAATTGTGCATGTAAGAATATTATTAATTTTATAATTTGTAAATGGACCGAGCAATTATACGTATGATGATATAATTAATATGCAGTTTAATTTGTCTTCTCAGGCTATAAAGGAGAGTATGAGGATGGCAAGTATCATCTCTTTCACCTATAGAGAAGCAGTCCAAGATGTCGAATACGAAGGTATATTTATATTTACAATCACCATGAAAGTACAAGAATCATTGAAGCAGAGAAATGGGCAGCATAAAATTTCAACAAAATTATTGATCGGAGAAACTACACTGACTAGTAACCTGTAAAAGTTTATTTTCCAAACCCTAGCTAACTAGGAAAATTGTGATTAGAAGGATTTAAATTTATGTGCATAAAATGGGCGTCCGAGCATGTGCTTTTTGCATACTTGCATCGGCATAATGTACACATTCTAATGAAAGAGGTTTAAGAAGAAAAACTCTATAATTTTTTTTTTAATAAGTACGTACGTATGATATTCATTGAAGAATTGAAAGCGCGCAGTAGATGGTACTGAAATGTAGCCTCATTATTAGAATTTTATCGGAAATTTCAATATGATAAAGAATACCATACATCGAGAACATTACATATAAGTTATATTCTTCTAGCCATAGTTATAAATCGACAATTACATTGAAAGATTCTTCAAAACAAATCGAAATAAGAGTTAAACTTAATTTGTGATGATGTTGAACATGCAGGGTACTTAATCCCAAAGGGATGGAAGGTACTGCCTTTGTTTCGGAACATTCATCACAATCCAGAATTTTTTGTTGATCCACATAAATTCAATCCATCAAGATTTGAGGTATGAAAATATATATATATTACCAAAAATAAATCTTCCTCTTCTAAAATAATTACCTTTTTCTTGGCATGGATAACTTAGGCTGGAATAAAACCAAACACATTCATGCCATTCGGCTATGGACTTCATGCATGTCCAGGAAATGAAGTTGCCAAGCTAGAGATGCTTATTTTCATCCACTATCTTGTTAACAAGTTCAGGTACCAATTACAATAATTTTGCTTCAGTAGCTTCCAGCTATTTATAACACAGGGGCAACAGTTTCATCTCACTTTCAAAAGAATTTTTTCTTTCCATCCATTTAATTTAGAGATTTTTTGTAGTCCATTCTCCAAATTATCATTCTCTATAAAAAAAAAAATCAGCAAATATTAGAGATCATTTAGTTATTTATACACAAACACGAGCCTATGCAAGGGGCTAGGGTGTGCTCTAGGCCATCCGAAATTGATAACTCAAATGAAAAATTCATATAAGGTTAATATAACCAACTTTATTAATTTATTCTACACTTAAGAGAGATAATGAATTTTTTGGAAATCATATGATATCTTATTCACATAAAAAGAGGAGAATGTTGCGATTTAAGTGTTTTATATTATATATATTTACACATGAATATTTGTTGTTTTTTGCATAAAGTATGAATTTTACTACGTATATTTTTTAATTAATAAAAAATTCATTTAATAGCACCGAAATTTGATAAAAAAAAAGTTCAAGCTAAAATTGAGTTCAGCACATTTTTATTTTCTGGGTTCGTGCATGTTTATACGTATCAAACAAAGCAACATTATTCGTAACAGTTAAGATTTTCATGGTGAACCGTCAATTTATAGTTGCTATATATAAATAACTAAACGATCTCCAATTTGATGGATTTTTTGCATAAATTTTGCATAAATATATCGATGATCTTAAAATTATGATTCATTAGTTGAATAATTCCGATTATAATATATATTGCATATGCTGAATTTGATGAATGAAAAGTATGGACCAAGAATGTCTTCGAAAATAAATTGCAAGTATTGCATTTATAATTTAAAATTTTATTCTTTGCTTAATTGAAAATTGCCACATAATTAATTATGTATACTTAACTAATAATTAAGGTTAACTTGTTAATTATTGCATGCATGTAGGTGGGAAGTAGTTGGGGCAAATGGTGGGATTCATTATGATCCATTTCCAATACCTCAGGAGGGACTTGCTGCCAAATTTTGGAAACAATCTTGCACTGATCATCAAGGACCGCAAACTCTAGCTGCCAGAAGAGGAAATTGAACTGCAATAAAAATTTTTAATTAGGGCACTATATATTTACTCTTTCTTTCCAAACATAAAATGGCACGTACCCCTTGTATCCATAATTCTTTTTTTTTTTTTCAGGTGAAATGTATGTATAGTGATAAAAAAATAAATCATCATTTAGCAAATTACTTGCCAAAAATATAAGTCATGGATCTAAATCTCCATTCTCTCCATATCGAATATTTTCCAAATAAATATTTGAGCATTGATTTAGGTGGTAATAAAAGGTATGGATGGAAACGGAAGATGTCGGAGTTGGATGCTAGTAACTCCATTCTCCTCCATATTCATATCTGATACGATTTTTAACTTCCATATCCGCTTTCATATGTGGTTATTATTCCATTTGATATTACCTATACCCGTATTCATTTGGTAGTAGCATTTACCGCGAACCCATCTCAAATTTAAATATAAACTTGATAAAGAACCTGCAGTGTCTCATTTACTGATGAACTGAGCAGTAGATTTAGGAAGATTGAGGAAGGGTGTAGTTGTTTGTGAATTAATTTGGAAGTCAAACGATGTTGAAAGATAAGAACTACGCCACACAATATAGAAGAAAATTAGGGCAATTATAATATATATATATATATATATATATATATATATATATATATAGAGGTGAGAAAATTGAGAGTGCGTGTCATGTCATCTCGAAGTGCGGTCAATATGTATTTTGATGTTTTCGATGTTACAGATATTTTGGCACAAATTTCGAGTCGATCGGATATCGTTTTAGAGTAATTTTTGGTGTCTGAAGCGTTATGCATATATTTTTAATACGTAATTTATTCCAGAAATTAGAAGATTTTAATGTGACTCTTGATGATGATTTTTGATAGGCCAAATGACTCCTGGAATTTTGGAAGAGCGTACAACTCAAAATTGAACCGCTTGAATAGTCTCTTGCCCCTCTAATATTATGTTCTTACCTCCATATCCTCCCCAATCAAATAGGGTATCGATGAGTACTCACATCTACTGTTTTTATTGCAATCCTTCATAAAAGGAGCATGGTTTATTTACAATATTTCATTTGTTGTTAGTCACTAATAAAATTGTTGTTCCAAGTTCCAACTCAATTTTATAAAACAAAATGAAAGAGAAAAGATAAATAAATAAATAAAATGTTTTTTTTATCCAAAATGCACCCTCATCCATTGTCATTGTCTCAAAATGCACCATAAACTATTTTTGTGTCAAAATGCACCCCGAACTCCCAATATCGTTTCAATCTGATCTTTTTCCATTTGTGGGGTTAAAAATAAGGGTGAACTGGTCAAATTGTACAAGTAAGCTTCTCAAATAAAAAAAATGAAATGAGATGGCCTCCACATCAGATGATGATGTGGATAATTTTTTTCTTCCCTAATATCCTTCTCCTTCTTCTCCTTGAGTCCTCTCTGCCTCCAGAAGAAAACAAAGACCACGCACGGAATGGCTTGAACTCGCGACGGAAACTGCGAGTGACCAGCGACGACGGCAGCCGCAACCAGACCACGCACGGTAGCCTCGCGACCAGACGACTGCACCACCTTGACTGCACCCCCGAGCAACGACGGCACCCCACGACGAGGAGAAACCCCGTGAAGAAGAAGAAGAATACGAGGGAAGAAAAAAAATTGAGTGAATTCCTCCACCGTGTTTCTTCCTCAATTGAATTGGTTTCAAAAGCATTCTACCCTTCCTTGGCGACTTGGACTAAATATTTGAGCAATTCCTCCACCGCGTTTCTTCCACTTTCCAATATCGTTGTTAAAAAATAAAAAATAAAAATAAAAACTCTACAAGGTAATATTTTGATTTTTAGTTTTCTGTACTTTTCATTCCATATTTATTCGGCGACTCTTATTACCGTTTTCCTGCTCCCCTCATTTTCAGTTTTTCATTCCTCGAATTTTTTCATATTAAATCCATGTAGTCCATAATGGCAGGAACCGAAGCCCAGCAAAGAAACAAAAAGTAGGCCCAACTCATCATCGGCCATGAAAGTGATACTCCATTCCATTCAACTAAGAGCTAAATGGAACTCCAGGGTTTTATGGGTAAACAATCCAATTCACTCCTTTGGAGTTTGAACGTTGAGGCTTTTCAAATCGGCAATTAACTACGAGCTTCAGCTAGTGAAGAGTCATTGAAGCTGGTAAGGAGATGGAGGGCAATGAAGCTGCATCACTTCCACCCTTCAAGGAACCTGCTTTTTCAGCAACAGAGGGGGAAGAAGAAAGCTTTTTTCGTAAATGAGAGGCAGAGAGGACTCAAGGAGAAGAAGGAGAAGAATACTAGGGAAGAAAAAAAATTATCCACATCATCATCTGACGTGGAGGCCACCTCATTTTATTTTTTATTTGAGAAGCTTACTTATACAATTTGACCAATTCACCCTTATTTTTAACTCCACAAACGGAAAAAGATCGGATTGGAACGATATTGGAAATTCGGGTGCATTTTAACACAAAAATAGATTTATGATACATTTTGCGACAATGATATTAATTCAGGGTGCATGGATAAAAAGTCTAAACAAAACTAAAGGGCCAACAAAACTCGGGGCAACCCGACAATTCCTTAGTAGACAGACATTGATATATCAAAGTCCAATCTGGCCGACTATAAAATCCCCAAAACATATACGTTCTTCCCCAAACGGAAAGAGTTTCTGGCCTTGTGAGAAGGATCAAATTCATCCAAAGACTACAGCTTTCTTCCATCTTTTTACTTAACGCGTCCATAAATGGTAGGCTTCTCAATTTCGATCTGAAAGTTTCAATATTTTCAACCCAATATGTGCTTACTCTTATTTTGGGAATTGCGTTTTCTTAAAGATTGGTGTGAATGAATGTGAGATTGAATTCAAGAACAGGGATCTGGGTATTTGAATTGATGAATTTTAGGAGGTGGGTATGGCTTTGAACGAAGTATTTTGTTGAGTTTTGGTTATGGGTGTGTAGGCAAGCCTTTACGGAGGCCCGTCTAGGAAAGAGAAACCCAGAGGGAAGCACCATGGATTACCTCAGCATAAGAGGCAAGAGATCAAGGAAGCGTTCGAGTTGTTCGACACTGATGGCTCAGGTAATGCAAATTTAGTATCTTTGATTCAGACATTAAGTTTGTTTTGTTGTTGCCATGTCAGGTATGTATGAAATCTTTGATTAGTTTCCTAGTTTTTTATGCTGACCATGTTGTTGTTTAGGCACTATTGATGCCAAGGAGCTTAATGTTGCCATGAGGTATGAATTCTTATCTTTTGCACTGTGGATTTGGATCGCTTGTGTAAATGCTTACAACTGATTTTCTGTTTTGTTATGATAGGGCTCTGGGCTTTGAGATGACAGAAGAGGTAACTTGACTTATCCACCATGCAAATTTAAATTACTTTTTCAAATTGTGCTCTTCCGTGTGTTTATGAGTGTGAGTGTGATTGCATGAGAGACCATGCTGATAATATGATATAATTCACGTTGTGTGTGTTATTTTGCGAAAATTAGTATTGGGTGTGTTTTATCTAAATGTTGGTTGTTGTCGTGTTCAAACAAAACCTGGTGCCAAGGCCGATTAGTAATTTTTCTATCTGAACAATTTTTGATTGCTTGTTTTCATGGAATCTACATCTTTCAAACTCAAAGGGCTTCTCTATTTTCTTGTCTTCCGGATTATTAGTTGATTATTGGTTTGGAACATTGAATGAATGGCTAACATGTTGATCGGCCTTTTCATTGCAGCAAATCAATCAAATGATTGCGGATGTTGACAAGGATGGCAGTGGTGCTATTGACTTTGATGAGTTTGTGTATATGATGACAGCTAAAATTGGAGAACGGGACACGAAGGAGGAACTCATGAAAGCATTCCATCTCATCGACTTGGATCACAATGTATTGCTTGCTATATAAATGTTATATCTGTTTCTGTTTTTATTACTTCAGTTTCCAATGTTGGATTTTTTCGCAATCAATATCGCTTAAATCCTTTCCCTTTGGCATTTGAATCCAGGGAAAGATATCTGCTGCAGACATTAAAAATATCGTAAGGGATCTGGGTGAGAACTTCAGTGATAGAGAGATCCAAGAGATGATTGAGGAAGCAGACCGAGATCGTGAGTGTTCGATCATAGAAACCCTAACTTGTTTTCTCAAAGTTTTCTTGTATATGCTTTGCAATCATCTAGTACCAGTTTCCCTCACTGTAGGGCTCTATTTGAAAATTACAGGTGATGGAGAAGTTAATGCCGATGAGTTCATCAGGATGATGAAGAGAACAGGATATGGGTATTAGAACTTGAACAGTTTCAACCTTCATTTTATTCATAGCCACCTTCGTCTCACTTTGATATGGTTTTGTAGAATGATAATTTTAATCTTGGACATAACAATGGTGTGCCTAGTGTTGTAGTGTGGTGAGGTACATGTCTGTAAATTTGAAGCATTTGAAAGATTGATAAATGGAATCATATTTATGGTATTTTTGTTATTTGATTCAATTGTTTCTTTTTCTTGTTGCTATGGAAGGGAATTATAACATGATTTTGTTTATGCCAAGAGAAAATCTCCCTTTTCGTTCGAAGTTTTCTAAACCCAAAATTAGACTTTGGATTTATAATTTTGGATTAGTTAACCATTTTAATTTTAGGTTTTAAACTCAAAATTTGATTCGTCATATTGAAAAAAATTTAAATTTTAAACTCAAAATTAGATTCGTCGTGTCTAAAAGCGAAGTTCAAAATTGAAGTCTAATTTTAATATTCAAATGTTGAGTGTTATGATATCTTTGTTGAGATCAAATATTTTGAGACCTTTACTTTGAATTGTGTCACATTACCTATATTTTTTATATAATCAAAATAAATTTCGGATTCGTAATCATTCCAACTAATGAAATATCTCAAATCTCGAGTTCTACGTACATTCACTTCTCCAATATAGATGTATAAAGAAAACAAACTTTTATGTGGTGAAAATTGGCACAATCCAAAGATAGTTTTTTGGCTCTTGGCTTCAAACCACAAAGGGCCAAATGTACGCATCAGAGGTTAGCTTCCTCTTTTAAATTTGTAAAGCTTTTGTCTTTCCCATCTCAGAGCTTTGCTCTAATGGAATGGGTTTCTTCTTCCGACTCTTGAACACTCTTTCTTATTCTTCTTCTTCTTCTTCATTAATCAATTCCAAACACACCAACTTTCTTCATCTGTTAAACCTCTGCAAAACCAGTAAGGACTTGAAGCCCTTCAAGTCCATTCTCATTGTTCATGGACTTATTAGCAACGTGTCTTTGATAGACCAATTTGTCAAGTCCTGTTTTCATCTGGGTGCCTCTCAATTAGCTCTCTCTTTGTTCCAACAAATCCAAAGGCCAAGTCTTGACTTGCAGAACCTCATAATCAGGTGCCTTTGCAATCATGGCTTATACCAAGACCTCTTATTTTTCTATCTCAAATCCAAGGCCTCAGGTTGCCCTTCTGATAACTTCACATTTCCTTTCGTCATCAAGTCGTGTGCGGCTCTTGGAGCTGTTAAGATTGGCAAAGAGGTTCATGGTGTTGTGTTCAGAACTGGGTTTGAGCAAAACCTTGTTATACAAACTGCATTGGTGGATTTCTATGCAAAAACCGGTTGTATGGGGATTGCACGTGTAGTGCTTGATGAAATTCGTCAACCAGACTTAGTTCCTCGGAATGCATTGATGGCTGGCTATTCTTCGAATGGATTGAATTTGGAAGCCTTTGATGTTTTCAGGGAGATTCTTTTGATGGATTTGAAGCCAAATTTGAGCACGCTGGCTAGTATCATCCCTGTTTGCACTCGTTTGGGGTGTATTCATACGGGCAAGTCCCTACATTGCTTTGCTGTGAAATCTGGATACTTGTTGAATGATTTTCTGGTTCCTGCTTTGATCTCAATGTATACTAGTGATGAGGATTTATCTGCTGCTAGAAACCTGTTTGATTCAGTACTAAAAAAGAATGTTATTGTTTGGAATGCTATGATTTCTGCCTACACACAAACGAGCAAGGCTGTGTCAGCTTTTGAGATTTTCAGACATATGCTTCGAGTTGACATACATCCTAATTTGATCACTTTCGTATCAGTTATTCCCTCGTGTGAGAATTCCAGTAGCATTGCTTTTGGTGAATCCCTTCATGCTTGTGTCATTAAGCATGGATCCGAAAATCAAGTTTCAGTTGTTACATCCCTTGTATCAATCTATGCAAAGCTTGGTGATATTAACTCATCCAGGTTTCTGTTTGATGAGATGCCTAGTAAAACCCTTCTCTTGTGGAATTCAATGATTTCCGGATATGTATACAATGGGATATGGGATTCAAGTCTCGCTGTATTTCGTGAAATGAAATTCTCAGGAATTGATCCAGATGCAGTCTCCATTATTAGTATTCTTTCTGCTTGCTCCAAACTTGGGGCTCACTTGCTTGGGAGGTCTGCTCATGCATTTAGTATTAGAAACGGCATCTACTCAAACATCAATCTGTCCAATGCACTGCTGGCTTTTTACTCTGATTGTCATCAGCTATCCTATTCAATTGCTTTGTTTCATCAAATTCCGGTAAGAAATAGCATAACATGGAACACATTGATATCGAGTTGTGTTCACCATGGAGAAACGGGACGCGCAGTTTCCCTTTACCACCAGATGCAGAAAGAGGGCTTCAAGTTGGACTTGATCACCCTAACAACTATACTCCCTAGTTTCACTAAGAAAAACATAGGGAAAGGAATGGCTTTTCATGGTTACGCTATCAAAAATGGGGTTTCTTCCAATATTTCTGTGGTTAATTCACTCATTAGCATGTACTGTAACTGTGGAGACCTCGACTCCGGGCAGTTTCTTTTTCAAGTCATGCCAGCAAAGAGTCTGGTGTCATGGAATGCTCTCATGACTGGCTTCCGATACCAAAATTTACAAAATCAAGTTTTGGCCTTGTTTGGTGAAATGATGAAGCAAGATGAGAGACCAAACTTTGTGACCTTACTAAACTTATTGCCTGTATGCTACACACACTTACAGGGCAAGTCCCTCCATGCAGCGGCGATTACAACAGGAATGGTACAAGAAACCCCTCTCCTTACCTCAATTATTTCCATGTATGCTAGATTTGACAACAGAAACTCATGTCTCTTGCTCTTCCAAATGGGAAACATGGAAGACATTTCTTTGTGGAACGTGATTATATCCGTGCACATACAGGCAAACGATAGCAAGACTGCTGTTGCCTATTTCTGTGATTTGCTTCAGATGGGATTGGAACCTAACAATGTAACTGTTCTGAGTTTAGTTTCAGCTTGTGTTCAAGTAAGTAGTCTCATTCTTGCCGATTCTGTGATGGCTTACATCGTACAAAAGGGATTTGAAGACGATCTTGTTATCAGCAATGCCTTGATAGATTTGCAAGCCAGATGTGGAAACATATTGACTGCAAGAAAGCTGTTTGATGGAATGGACACAAGAGATGCTGTGTGTTGGAACGTGATGATTAATGCATATGGACTACACGGTGATGGTGAAGCTGCCATTGATCTTTTCTCGCAGATGGAACGGTCGCGGATGAAACCTAATGGCATTACATTTTTGAGCATTTTATCGGCCTGCAGCCACTCTGGCATGGTGGAGGAAAGCCGGAGGGTCTTCAAATCTATGGCGGAGCATGGGATCTCACCTGGGATTGAGCATTATGGTTGTATGGTTGATCTTTTAGGAAGAACAGGCAACTTGAGTGAGGCTTACGACATTGTTAGGGACCTGCCATTTAAGCCTTCAACAAGTTTACTTGAGTCTTTGTTAGGTGCTTGTAGAATCCATGGGAATGTGGAACTTGGAGAAACAATTGGTACGATGTTGTCTGAATTAGAGCCTGAAAATTCGAGATCATGTGTAATGCTTCACAATATTTATGCAGCAGCTGGGAAGTGGAAAGATGCAGATAGAGTGAGGTCTGAGATGGAAAGAAAAGAACTTATAAAGATGCCTGGAGTTAGTCTTTTAACCGAACATGGATTTTACGATAAGAAATAGGATTTAGTTTAAACTAGAGGAACTAAATTGAATGACTTATCAAATTGAATATATTTTGAAAGTAGAGTTAGACATTTTCTGAGTGCAAGGGAAATATAAAGGATTTACATTTAAAATGAAACTTATCTCATACCTGATCCCCTCAAATTTAAGTCGTGGGGATTATCTCAGTAATTCTTGACCTACTTAGTGCCCAACTAGCCGGTATGGAGTTCAATGCTAACTAGATGCTATTCATGGCAAAAAATGAGTATGAAAATATCTTTGACCTTTTGAAAACCTAAAGAATTTCAGGCTTTTTGTATTCAGGCTTTGCTGAAATTAATTTCATTCTTTGATGGGACTACCTCGGCTTTAAAAAATAAAAATCCCCTCAAATTTATAGTGAAAAAACATTTACTTTTATTTTTAAAATATATTAAGTTTGATGAATTAACGCAATCGTGTTCAAATATCATTTCCCACAAATAAAATGTCTGAAATTGAAGGGTGTAAAAGGAAACCAATTTTATCATCTGATAAAACAGAAAACCAATTTTATCATCCAATAAAAGAAAACCCCAACTTTATGTGCCTTTGACTAAAGTCAGTTTTTGTCTCATGCTAAACGTGGGGATTGAAGAAACCGACCGATCACAATCGACTCGTACCAAGATTTTTTTTCTGTGGCCAGCTCCAAATCAGCTTGCATGCCTTGAAAGAAAGATACCAAGGATTAGATTATTCGAAAAGATTAATTTTTATCAGAGTCGAATTTAATATATGTTTATACGATTATGGAATTGTGAGATTTCGCATTCTAAAGAAATATTATTAGAAATATTAATAATATTAAATGAGTGCTCCAACTCATCCGAAATTAAAGATTTAATTGAAAAATTTATACAATGTTCACTTATATATTCCAACTTAATAATTTATTCTATATTTAAATAAGATAACAAATGAATTCTTTGGAGATCATAAGATATTTATCCATATAAAAAAAATGAGATTTTACAATTTAAGTGTTTTGTTTTGCATTTATTGCATAAATATTAGTTACTTTTTTGCATAATGTATATATTTTTAATAATAAAATTTGCCTTATACAATGTTAACTTATATCTTCCAACTTAATAATTTATTTCATATTTAAATAAGAGGACAAATGAATTCTTTAGAGATCATAAGATATCTTATCCATGTAAAAAAAAAAAAAAAAGATTTTACAAGTGTTATGTTTTGCGTTTATTGCATAATTATTAGTTGTTTCTTTGTATAATGTATATATTTTTAATAAGTTTATTTTTTTAATAATAAAATTCGCCTTATACAATGTTAACTTATATATCCAAAATTACTAATTTATTCTACATTTAAATAAGATGACAGATGAATAGAGATAAGATATCTTATCTATAAAAAAAAAAAAGAGAGAGATTTTACAATTTAAGTTTTTTGTTTTGCATTTATTGCATAATTGTTAGTTATTTTTTTACATAATGTATATATTTTTAATTAAGTATTTTTTTAATAATAAAATTCGCCTTATATTAATATTATCGAAATTTGAGTAAAAAAATTTCACGTTAATATTTAACTCTTTTTTTAATAATTCCTTATTATCAGAATTTGTGCACAAAAATTTCAGTGTTTTGTTTTGCATTTATTGCATAATTTTTAGGTATTTCTTTGCATAATTTTACGTTGGTAAAAATTATACATATATATTCGGTCTGGACCACCGGCAGACATTACGCATGCGATAGAATCAGCACGATACTAAACTCGACCTGAAATTAAATTCTTCCGAGCGTGTCGAAAATTGGGTGCTGAGCTGGAAGCCAGTTGTACTTCCACCAACCTCGCTGTCTCTCCGCATATATATAAGCCAACTCTCTTGCTCCTTTCCACAGTCGATGCGGTGGTGAAGAAACGCTCTTATATATTTTCAGAGATTTGAATCCTGGATTTCGAAAATACCCCTAGCGAAAACGCATTAGGACAGAAATGGCCTCGCGTTCGCATTCGATCCGCATACGGCGGCAGCAGGAGCACTACATCATGGTCTCCGCCTTGAAGCGGGTATTGTTCGGTGCCGCCACCGCAACCAGCAAGGCCGGTAGTAGCAGTGGCGAACCCGCAAATGCAATGCATCATCACCCAATGGGAGCCGATCATAATGCCACGTCAGATGTGGGCCAACAGCTGATGCATAATTACGACAATAATGATCAGATACTGTCATTTTCAGTAGATGGTGACGCGTGTTCGGTTTGCGGAATCGACGGCTGTCTCGGGTGCGATTATTTCCCGCCAATGATGCCACAGGGGATCAGGAAGACTAATGCTAAGTACAGGGGAGTGAGGCGGAGGCCGCGGGGGAATTGGGCGGCGGAGATTCGAGACCCGCAGCGGGCGGCGAGGGTGTGGCTGGGGACATTCGAGACCGCGGAGGAAGCGGCCAAGGCTTACGACAAGGCAGCAGTTGAGTTCCACGGGGGCAAGGCCAAGCTCAATTTCCCGTTATTGGCCCCTAATCACCACATTGCCATGGAGACGGTGGAGGAGGAGAAGGCTGATGAGATCAAAGCCAATGCAAGTACGGCGATGGTGGAATCGGCGAATGCCGGTAAAGAAGACAATGGTTGGTTTTTTTGGGGCATGCTTCCAGATAGAGACGATGATGAAGAGTTATTGAGTTGAAAGCAGGGCTGCGTCGTTAAAACCGATCAAGAAGGTTCAATTTTGGGTCGGTTTAGTTTTCGGGTTGGAACTGGGTATCTATTTAATTTTTGGTCTGTATGATTCGTTTGGTTAATCGGACCCAGCCCCAAAATATTTCACCGACTCCATAATAACCCAGGCCCAATATATATATATATATATATATATATCACCTACTCCCAAATAATGTGTCAAAAAAATAAATGCAAAACCGGTTTATCACCATCTACGAACAGAGTTGACACCGCTGTTAGTTAGTAATATTGATGGATAATTACTGTTTTTTTTTTTTTTTGGAGTAGTGTTTTTTCTCATCGAATTTCTCCGATTCAGTTGAATTTTATAATAAGAATTTTAATAAGATCTTAAACACTATCTTTGATACACTCACTCAATTTATTTTCTTCGTATTCCTCTTACTAATCAAGTTCTCTTTGAATAAATAAAAAAAATCTACAAATTTTACATTAATTTTGAATTATATCAAACATTTTTTTTCCATAAATTTCTCTAATAATTTCTATTTAAAAATAAATATAAAAATTATCATATTAAAAATACTTTTTAAATTAAAATTATTGAGAAAATTAACATTAAAAATGCATATAATAAAATTCATAAACGATATATAAAATTGGTATAAAATTTAAGACGCACACCATCATGACTCCAAAGATAATAACACCGAGTCGGATTTTAAACATGTACTAGTTTGCGAAGTGAGAAAGAATTAAAATTTAGTATATAAAGAGAAGATCGAGTCATCTCCAATTGTTACAAACTGGTACCAATACAGTCAATTTGATAAACTAAATACAAAAAATACAGATTTACTGAGAAAGAGGGGAAAAATAAGGCCACGAAGGGCAAGGGCGGGCCACATTTTGTCATTAGACAAAAAATTGGAAGGGGAAAAAATCAATGGAACCTGAAACATACAACATTTTAGTACATAACCAATCTCCAATAAAATGACAATTTCTGTTTGAAGCCAACAACGACGACCTAAACAAACAAGAAACACCATGGATATGGATGGATGGACAGCAACTGGAAATAATAGCATAGTTGCCCAGTCAACAGAAGTGAAGTGAACTGAACTAGTAGTAAGTGCGTCAACTTGAAACTCAATCCCGTCTCCCTAATGGAGCAGGGCCTGCCAATTTATGCAAAACCTTGGTGGGAAAACCAGCATGCATGCATTACCTATGTATCTATAGATCATATCTTTAACAAAATCTCAATCTCAATACTAGACATTGCAACAGCAGCAGCACCTACCTCATGGCCGATGGATGCTGCAGCGAAAACGAAACCAAAAATCTTTTATTCCTGAATGAATGTTTCAACCTGCACACTTTCTTGACACCCAAGCAAGGCAGCAGCTCATTTTGTAGCTATAGCTACTCATGAAGCGGATGAATTTCCAGCTGAGGGCTGTTTAGCCACGTATATTTGCTTCATCTTAGAAGGTAGAAAGCTCTTTTCTGCACCCTGAGACTGATTCCTTCCTTGGAACCCCATTCTTCGGTGGGACCAGTCGCCTCCTGAATTATTTTTCTGAGAGCCACCACCTCTCGGGTAATAAGATGAATGACCGTACTGCTGGTTAGAGTAGTTGTTCCTGTGCATGGATGACTGAGACTTGACATTATGAGTCGGATTATTTCCACCAACACTGGTACAGACATTCTGATCGCCATCACTCTTGGCAGCCTCTACGGTGGTACTTACAGATGAGGTCTTAATGACAGCAGTCTGCGCTGAAGCCCCGGTGCTGCAAGAGCTTGAAGGATCTACTAAGCCCAGTTCATCTGGAAACCGGGTGGCATTGGCATCACCTGCCACGGGAAAATTCCGATTGTTATCAAAGGATGCAGAAGTCCGGGGCTCAGGGAACCTGTTAGCTGGCAATGATTGGTCAGCAGGGCCATGGCTAAATTTAGAAGGAAGTATACTGTCAGCCTGTTGCTGCATTGGCATGGATAGAGGAACAGACTGAAGAGGTGCTGCAGGGACATGTGGCCACCGAGCTTGAACTGACATGTCAGGAGCCGACTGGAAACCAGAAATTTTACCAGAAAGTTAAGTTACAGCTATATGGCACAAAGAAAAGAGCATGGTGACTGCTAACCAACCAATTAGTAATACATTGAAGAAAAAAAATAGTTTTATCATATTTCACTTAAAATTAATGCATCTAAAACAAAGTCTTAATAGTATCATATCTTGTCAAAAACCATCCCCCTTCCCCCTCTTTTCATACAGAACTCTTCCCAAAAACCACCAATGTTACTAAACACAAAAACCACCAAACTGGAAGGGGATATTTCAGCACAGAAATTGTACCTGGAAAGGTGAAACATCGAACATGGCCAAAGGTGAAGCCATGGGAAGGAGCGGTGAGCCAGGGGCCAAATGCTGGATTGAAGCAGGCATGTTGGTAGGGTTGCGCTGTGCAGAAACCATATTTATATTGTTCATCTCCCCCTCACCAACACCCATCGTGGAAGATGAAGGGTTGTGCTTCCAATCTGGCTGCTTTCCTGATGGAATATAGGTAGTACCCATGAAACTTAAGCCAACTTGTCCAAATTGTCCAACAGGTGCAAAATGGTTATAGACAACCATGTGTGGGGGGCCAGGAACACCTGGTATGCCTCCAGCTGGGCTAATAAAAGGACCTGTGAACCCTGCAGGAGGACCATAGAATGAATCTACCCCGGAATGGCATTGCTGCCAGGTCCCAAGTGGTGCTGAAGCTGGTGCATTACTCTTTTGGGATTGTTGTTGGGTAGTAGATCCAGATTCATCATGAGGTCCAAAAGCAAAAACAGGACCTCCCAGCATGGGATTCATCTCATAAAAGGGAAAATGGGAAGGCGGGCCACCAGGAAAATGTGGAAGCATTTGGCTTGAAGAATTCTGAGGACTTGGCAAGGGTGGCCATAACGAAATTGGTGGAGTCTCAACAGATAGATCTGCTGGAAGGGAAACACTAAGTGACTCTTCGCCCCTTGATTGATTGGCTAATTCTTGATCGCCAGCTCCACCTACCGAAGATTAAAAACACTATCAGCCAACTACCAAAGATTGAAAACACTTTAATTTGATAATAAGTACTACAAGTCAAAGAAAGCAAAAAATAAAACAGAAAATCTATTCACCTGTTGTTATCCCATCAATATCAGCACCTTCAACATTCGTGGGGAGGGAGGAATAACAAAATTGGTTATAAGGAAATTATTCTGACCTGGTAAGGGTGGCCTCAATGAAATCGGAGGGGTCTCAACAGATAGGTCTGCAGGAAGGGAAACACTGAGAGACTGTTTGGCCCTTGATTGACTGACTAATTGCTGATCGCCGGCTCCAGCTACCAAAGATTAAAAACCAATCTAATAAGATAATAACATCTAAAAGGAGAAAAGCAAGATTCAATAATAAACCAGAAAAAACAATTCAAACCTGCTGTTATCCCATCAATATCAGCACCTCCAAAACACTTGGTATCTGCAACTGAGACAGAGCAAGCACCCAATCCATTCCCAACAATTTCATCGCTGCTGATGGCGGCAGCAGCAACAGCAGAAGCAGCTGCTTCAGCATCAGCTTCACAATCTTCCAAATGAGCACGAGAGTCAGCAGCATGTTTCTCTTTTTTGAAAAGAAGATCACACTCATTCTCAACAGCAGAAAGATTGTGGGACAATTTCATATCTGAACGAGATGGTCCTGGTGGGCCAATTCCATGTGAAATAACACGGAAGCTGGCAGGGAGTATCGTTGGAGAAGTGACAGCACCTGAAAATAATAGGATAAACTAAATTGTTATTCAGTTGTATACACCTCAGAAGCCTCTCAAATAGACAAGAACCATGAAGGCACAAAGTGTAGAAAAACACCTATCAATCGCCCAACCTCGAGTTCTCATCTCCCACTCTTGTTCTGTTATTCTTTGTACTGGATAATATTACACTACAGCACTTACATTTCTAGTTATAATATTTTTGTGGGGGTGGTGATTAGCGTTTTAAGATAAATACAATTTATGTTCCTAACTAATCTTTAAAATCATCAGACAAAGGTGATTATAACTTGTAGCAAACTCTTGAGTTGTAATATGCTCACCAAACTGGATTTTCTCGCCAGCAAGCAGGGAATTGATTGGATTTGCAGCAGAAGAAAATGGCTTCTCCTTTGTCAAGATGGATGACGATGGCATGCTGGACTCACAAACTGAGCTCGTAATTTCTCCATGAGAACCAAATTGACCAGGTTTCATAGCCTCATCAAGTTGGGTCTGCGTCAAGGAAATAACCTGCCAGATGTAGTCAATCAGTTGCAGACTCTTGGAAATACACAGAGAAACAGATATCTAGTGAACAAAGAAGAGTATTCAAGTACACTAATGAAAGGTAATTATGTCCCTATAGAATGAATGAAAGGTAATTTTGTCCCTATAGAATGAATGCAAGGTAATTCTGTCTGTATAGAATGAACGAAAGGTAATTCTGTCTGTATAGAATGCATGACATCAAGGTGCAATGATAAAACAATTTCAGGACTAAGGATCTAATCAGTTGCAGACTTGCTTGTTGCAACACAGCAAAGGAACAAACAAACAAAAAAACACAGCTGCACATTTCCTAAAGAAAAATTATTAGGAAAGAAACTGGAAATCCTAGGATAAAAAATGTCAAGATCAAGAACATAATTAATTTGCACACCTGTTGATTAATCCGTGAATCACCCCATGATCCCAAAGAAGCTTGAACATCATCAAGGACCTTATTCTTGTCGTCAACAATGGAGCCTCGCCCAAGATTTTTTACATTACCAGACACTACAGGAAGGGCACTTGTGTTGAGTGACCTGTTGAGAAAAAAAAAATTATTAGAAAACTTGGGTGCAAGTTATTTATGTCATAGGTTTCTTCAGTTTGAAAATATACCTGATTGTTTGGGATCTATTATCAGCCTGGGTATCACTTTTCACAGCAGGAGTGCCAATTGGAGCCAACGGTTGAGACACCACATTAGTGTTAAATCCAGCTGAAACTTCAGCATTTGACAGTCCACGTCCCTCAGAAGCAATAAAATCAGAGTGAATGCTGTTTCCTGCATCTCCGTTTGTCACTGCAGAAATTTTACCTGAGTTGGCAGGAGCAGTACTACTTTTTGGAGTAGAACGAGGTTTACGTGGCACCTGATAAAATGAGTACAAAAATTATATTACGCAACTTTATAAATTAATGCAGGCAGAAGGAAAAGGTGAAGCACTACAACTATTACAACCTTTGAGACCCGAGACTTCGCCTTGATTTCTTTTACTCTCTGTTCACGCCGATCATTTAGCATTTGCCTCTTTGACCTGACTTCAATGAAATCGTCTTCGTCACTAGGAGCCTCTATGCCATGTTGCTCAAACACGCGCACAACACCACTTTGCAAAGGAGCATAAACATCTTCATCAGAATGAATATTTCTTTTAAGGTTTCCCTCTCCAGACTGCCCAATATTCTGACTCTTTGTCAATGCCTCTTTTCCAGCTCCCTTTTCAGCCCTGCTTACAGATTCTATTTCTAGTGAATTACTTGGACCGGGACTCGAGCCCTCTGAATCTAACATCTGTTTGGATGGCTTATTTGACATGACAACCCTCCTAGGCCCACTTCTTACAGAAGGCCCCAAACCCCTTCCAGAGACATAGTTCTTTTCAATTCCAACGTGGTCGGCAGATACAGAACCATTAGATTGCCTCTTATCGGAACTTTCTCGTACTCGAAACTCAGTGCGCTGCATACTGCGTCGAGGCCTCCTCTGAAATCCACTAGATTCATGTTGGGTAGGCTCAGCGACTGGATATGATCTTGAGCCAGAATTTTTACCTGTAAATACAAATTTTTTTCCTCTGCCACCAGATGTTGGGCGATGAGCCTTAGGCCCACTAAACTCTTTTTCTTTCATCACTGACTGAGATGGACCTGCTCCAGTTTGAGCCTGACCTTCAGATTCCCTAGAACGAAAATAACTACTGAAGTTTTTCCCAACTGAATTATGGTGTCTCTGATCTTCTGGTTGAAACTCAGACCGTGAAATGCTATCACCAATATGGGATACCATTGATCCCCTCTGCACCATAACAGACGCATCAGACTTATGTCCTGCTGGTATTGAATTTAACTTCTCTGATACATTCTCTTGAGATGTATCCAAGTGCCTTGAAGTAAGTCCCGGTTGGTTATCCACTGAAAGCAACATATCAGTTTTTATGTTTTGAGAAGTTTCTTGACCAGTTTGAATAGGCAGAGGACCTCCTGTGTTCTGATTCAAAGAAAAATCGGACGGGAGATTGGGCTGAACAAAAGACATTGATTGAGGAGCGATTGGCAGTACTCCCTGGGATATAGGGGATGTATACCTCAGCTGACCAAACTGGAAAAGAGGAGGTTGTGATGGGTGCATGTGGGCAAGAGGGCCAACCTGATGATGCAGAGGAAGAGGCATCTGTATAGAACCAATCTGTATAGCTGGGATCGGAGATGGTATCAGAGATGGACCTGAAAACAGCCCAAACTGAAGTTTAACAGGTCCATCTGCCTGATTGGGAACAGAAGATACCGTAGGCATGACAGCTTGACCAGACAA
This sequence comes from Prinsepia uniflora, assembly GCA_032719365.1. Taxonomy (NCBI): domain Eukaryota; kingdom Viridiplantae; phylum Streptophyta; class Magnoliopsida; order Rosales; family Rosaceae; genus Prinsepia; species Prinsepia uniflora. Next base: position 2,558,946 of record CM064875.1, on the reverse strand, counting down.
CAAATGGGAGGTAAGGCTAGCTGAAGATGCAACTGGAAGCTGAGAAGATGGACCAGGACTACTAGACGCATCCACATGATCTACACGTTCAGTTACAGATGACATATGAGATACATTATTAGGCTGAATAACTAAATTCTGAATTCCCTTCTCAGTTTCCTGGAGCATTCTTGAAGAACTACCGACATTCATTTGGGAGGAACCATCCATAGGTTGAAGGGTCTGTTCATCAGTACAAATTCCATCAAACGACCTGTGTTCTATAACAGTGCCAGAGGAAACCTGAGGTACGAGAAATGTACCTTCTTCATTCCTTGAACTTTTCTCAAACTCATCATTTGGCATTCCAACTTCAACACCCTCATTGAAACCTAGGACCAAGTGGTCCATCATGTCCGTGGACTCTTTCTCGTCTAAATGCATGTCTTCAAACTCCTGGGGTATGTCAATATTCTCATCATCTCCTTCATGCACTTCATCTTCCTCCCCGTACCCATCTTCATCTTCATCATACTCTTCTTGCTCCTGAAGATGCTCATTGTTCTCAACAGCCCATTCTTCATCATCACCAATTGAGACAGAACTACAACCATTCGTCACATTCTCTTTTCCAGGATTGGTAGATAATTCAAGTGATTCCCCCTCCTGCCCAGTCAAGGGAACATCTTTGCTGTCCCCAGGAGCAGATAACGCTGAAGAATCTCTGGATTCATCTAAATCATCATGAGAAAGATGAGTTGGAGAACTAGGGGGGCTAGACACAGAAAGAGAAGATTGTGAATCACACCTTGGGGTGGTGTTACTGTCCAGCTTCTGATTCTCATTCCCAGTGCTTTCTTGTCTGACATCAATTATTACAGGGTGTCCAACATTCTCTGGACGATTGGTATCATACCCTGTCTGTAAGGTAGGTTCACTTCTAGCTGCAATATTGTAATGCATCTCATTGTCTATAAAAGCTGAGGGACCAGGATGATCAACTTCACCCCTGTAGGAGGTTTTGTGCATGGGAACTAGTGAAGGTGGCGGAAGAACACGAGGCTGTCTCAAGGCATATCGTGACCTACCAAAGGAATAAGGCCCATCTGCATCAGTATTTGGATACAATTGTTCAGGGTAAGGAGAATAAGGATTCCCATGGAGATGGCCCTGTCCCCATCCAACATCATTAAACCTTTCAATGTTATCATGGAATTCAGTCTCAATCTCCATGTTTCTGCTATAATGATCCCCATCCCCAGATTGGTTCCACCTCTGCCCTCTGAAATGAGTGACATCATCCATGTGAGGCTCAGCAATCCCCCCTTTGTGATGCATACTAGAAGACATGAATCCGCTGCCTCCATAGAACTCCTTCCTTATGTGACCTCTACCTCCAACAGATGAATCTCGTCTGGGGCTATGATGGCCGTTGTCCTGATCTTGTAGAAGTAAATTTGAGCTGTTCCCATTCTCATATACATCTCTTCTCCATGCATTAACAGGCTTCCCTCTATCCACAAAAGCAGAACTATCTCTGGAATAATGCGACCTAGAACCCATATCAAAGGACCTGTGCATACTTGAATCAGAAGAGGCTGAGGCTGTGATCCTCTCCACCATTCTTTCACCATCCTCCCAGTCACCCATGTCTGCTGCCCCAGAGGCATCTTTTTCTTTCTCCAACCTAGACAATTTCTCATCTGCATCAGCAAAAGAATTACCAGCAGCCTTTCCAGCTTCGGCCTGCCTCTTGGCAATCTTTTCCTCCAATTCCAAAAGCTTTTGTTTAGCAGCATGCTTCCTTCTTTCTTCCTCCATAAACAACCTTCGTTTTTCCTCCTCCCGGGCTACTCTCTGCTCTTCAGCTCTGCGCATGGCTTCTAGTTGTTCTTGTTCTGCTCTCCATGCAGCCTCCCTAGCTTCTTCTTCTAACCTTCTCTGCCTTTCTTCCTGTTCCCTAGCCATCCGTGTTCTTTCCTCCTCTTCTCGTCGGACTAGCTCTATAGCTCTTTCATGTTCCACAATGATCCGCTGCCGCTCCTGTTCTTGCATTTTCTGAACTCTCTCAAGTTCAGCCTCAAAAGATTCTCTAACAGGATCATGGAAATCAATTTGTTGTATCACATCTTTCTTCTTCTTAACCACTCCCAAAAGACCACCAGAGAACGGATCCCGGCCGTCAAAACCAGTACCTCCAAAGTCTTTCATGAAAGGGTCCTCCACATAAGGTTTTTCACCATTAGAGAACGCGCGCTTCTCCCTACCAAAATTGAGCAGTGGATCATTGACAGGAAGCCCTTTACGACCTAAAGAGTATGAGGATTTGGACACTGAGCTATTCTGTGTAGTGTCACCTCTGTATCTATTGTGTTGTTCACTGCCATAACGGTCTCGTTTATTCCAGTCAGCCCCTCTATTTGCATATGAATCGGTAGAATTGTTCCAGGGCTGTCTCCCTCCATGTCTATACCCTACATCCCTCCTCGAAAAATCATCATGAGCATTTTCTTGAACGGTTGTTAGACTATACTTATTCTCTTTACTTGTTTCTCTGTTTAGACTTGATGGCCTTCCACCAAAATCACTTCTGTCATTTCCAACTTGACCACTAATACCATCTTTTGGAAGAGTGGTATTCCTCCATGAATTCCCTTCCCTTCCTTCTCTGCTAGGTGTTCTTGCATCTCTGCTGTATGGGTCCACCTTTGGGCCTTCACTGGAAGACACTTTTCCAGTTTCGTTGTCACGCAGACCCCGCCACTCAGATGGGTTATGAACTGGCTTGTGTGGTGGAACACTTATTCTGGGCATATCAAAATCTCTATCCCAATAAGCTTCAGGCTTTGATAACCCATGATCTCTGCCCCGGTCAGTGAAACCATGACTTGTATCACGCTCATCATCCGCCCAATCTGATCTTGGGCTTAACCGAACTAAAGGTAACGGACCTGGAAAATACTCATCCTGCTTCCTTACTTGTTCTGATGCTCGATTACCACCCAAACCCTTTTCATTTCCATTCTCATTTAGTCCATTACCTGTGCCACGCCGTGGCGTCTGCAACTGAGGGCGCATGTCAACAAGCAAACTTGAATCAGAACCATCCCTCTGTTCATTCGACAATTGATCACGGGCAGCTTGCCTCTGTTTCTGATTCAAACCATCCTTTTGCTTTTGGGAAGCTCCTGATGAAGCAGGCAAAGCAGCTTGCAGAGAAGGAAAATCTTCACCCCTCAAAAGCAATGCTTTCTCTGCCGGCTCATAAGCTATAGCAGAAGCAGTAGGGAGTTGTCTCACTGAGCCAGACCGAGCTGAAGGTGGCATATAAACACTGCTCCCAACACCATTTCCCCCACTCACCCTATCGACACCATGAAAACTCTGGTCAATTCCATCAGCTCCTCCATGATCAACAATCCCTTTTTCTTTCTCTTGCAAAGCAACTGCAGCAGGCTTCGTCCACCCCACTCCAGATGAAGAAGGTCTTGACCCGCTACCTGAAGCCCCTGCCCCGGCCTGCCCACCACCTGAGCCCAACGTATCAAATCTCTCATGCTCTTTGCGCAAAGAGGGGAGATTCAAGGGGGGTGGAACAGATAGCTTCGACCCAGCCTTGTTCGCACTGCGAGGCCTCGAAAGGACCACCATTCCTCCACTGCCATGACTACCGGGCCGGCCCCTGTTCGACCCGTAAGACCCAGGATGCGGTGGGTGATGATGGTGATGGTGATGGTGAGAAGGCTGCCCATACGATTTATTCAGGTTCGCAGATACAAACTTTGCCCCGACTCCGGGATTGGCCATCTCACAGCTACGACCCACACTACGATCCAATTAGCCGGCTCTGAAATCCGCCAACGCATCAAAAACCCTAACCCTAGATTTCAGCTCCCGCCCGCCCAGAAAATAAATTGAATCACAGACTGTTCCCCTTTCACGGATCTCCAGTAAATGATTAACGAAATCGGAACCAAACCCTAGAGAGCCTCTCTCTAATCCTGATCAATCAAAAAATTAATTATCAAATAACAAATCACACAGCTTTGTCTATTTAAACTAATTAATTTGCAATGCTCGCATACAATATTGGATTAAATGCGATTCTTTGTTGCTTAGGGTTTCAATGTTCCAATGGTTCAATGTCAGAGTTAAAATAGATCAAAAGGAAATGGGAGATGAGGGGAGTAGGATAAGAAGCTTACCTCCAGGAGCGTAAGATAGAGAACGGCGGGGTTAACGTGCGCCGCGAAGAAACACGAGTACGAAAGCGTAAGATAGAAGAAGAAGAAGAAGCCCTACTGTCACCGGAAAGAGAAAATCAAGGGGTGAGAGATAGAGAGAGAGAAAAAAAAACGAAAAATGAGCTAAAGATGAGAGGAGAGGAAAGAAACTAAGAGAGGGATGGTTTTGTTGTCTTCTTGTTTTCTCCCCTATATTTTGTGTTATCTGTATTTTGACCCACTGTTACGTTTGTGTTTTTCACTTGTACCCTTTCAAACGGGTACGGAAAATAAAACCGGGTGGGGAGAAATTTGAGAGAAAAACACGAGCAATTTGACTTGACCTCTTCATTTGGCATTTTAATTTATCCATTTTGTTTGTTTCCATAAATATATATAATGCCAGTCGACCCTAATTTTCAATCAAAACAAAATACGTATTTTCACGCATCTACTAGATGTTACTTTAGTAATATTTTTATATAAAATATTAATTTTAAAATTTTAAGAATGTAAATGCATTTTAAAAGTATAATATTTGGAAATTATTAACATTTACTGAACAATTATTAAATTGTTAAGAAATGTAATGCATTTTAAATTGTAATATTTTTTTGTAAAAAGACAATATTTGTATTTTACCTGAGTGATCTTCATTATAACACGCGTTCGATTTATTAAACAATTTTTATACATATTATCATAATCAAAGCAATTCAATTCCAAATTAACATTTTAGGATAATCTATACAAAAAAAATCAAATGAAATGAAAATTATTTAGTCATTTATATATATAAACTAAATAAGCAGCTCACTATAATGATCTTAATTATTAGCGATACCTTTGATTTTTTTATACACGTTGTGGTGTCATAATTTGTCTAAAAATTTTGGAGTTGTCACATGATCCATAATTTAAAAATAATGACAACTTTGTACCTTTGATATTAACTAATGCACAGTAAGTTGAGATTCTTTTTCAACTAGGGTTCACTTAATAAGTAGTCTTTGGATTTATTTATTAATTAGAGCTCATTTTCTTACTCGTAATAAGTAACTTCTCAGTGAATTGTTTATTGTGAAAAGCTAATCCTAAGTCTTTCTTAATAATAATCATTTATTGATTGCAAACACCTTCAATTGATCTGACTCTCCAAAGACCCTCCCTGCTATAAATAGAGGACATGCCCTCATCGCTTGGGTACCTAGCAATTATCTCATAATTGTTTTTCAGTTTAATCTCTAGACTGAGCTGATTTAAGCATTGGGGCAATTTTGGCTGAACCCTCCTTGGTTAATTCTTACATGGACGATTTATGCATCAACACACATGAATAGCTAAACAACTTCCAATATTATTGATATTTTACATAAATATTCTTAAAATAGTGAGTTAGGAGTTGAACAATTATTACGATTATTCTCATAATTGGTCTTTCCGTTTATTATCTAGATTGGGTTGACTTAAGTATCAGAGTGTTCTTAGTTAAACCCCTTACTTGGACTATTTATACGCTAGCACATATAAATGGTTAAATGACCTCTAGTATTGTTGATTTTTTACGTAAATGATTTTGAAATTGGGATTTATGAGTTGAATGGTTTCAACTATGATATACATATAAGAATTATCAAATAATTCGAAATGGTGATAAAATGAGGTATCAACAGAATATGATGCAAATATTATCCTATGTAAAACTCAAAAGATAATCAATAAAATATAAAATTGGCATATCGTGTATGTTATTGGGATTTATAAAGACTATGGAAATATAGGTGTACAAAAAAATGCTGGATAATGACTGAATTTTAAAGGATGTTATTAATTTTCTTTAAAAATATGATCATAACACAGCCATCAGTAAACTTGACAGGACCCATCCCAATCCCCCCGGGATTAACGCGGGATGACCCTGCTCCCGTTTGACACGAAGTGTCAGACAAGGGATATTTCCGACCTTTGCCCTCTCGAGCTATCAGAGTACGCCAGGATCCGGAGGAGGCATGTGATATCTCGATCTCTGCTACAGTCCACATCCGCTGTCAACCTGAAGGGTATTAAAAATAGAAAGACTGTGAGTGGACAAAAATAAAGAATTTATAAAAACATTTCATCAAAGACCTTTATACCCTCCACTAAAAAGCATGCATGCATAGTAAAATCATTTATCCAAACACATAAGTTTAAACAACCATAATTAGGGTCTCAGCCCCAAATTCCGTAAATCCAAGTCATACGGGCTCCTGCCCAAAACTATTTACAGAAAACCATAGTATAGTAAACGTACGTGGGATCTCAGCCCAAAACCATTTATCATCATAAAACATAATTTCCCAAACCAATTTAAATCATGTTTATCCCTTATATTCATATTCAGAACCTGTCACGGTAAAATAGAGCTACACGTGTGCTAACCGGGGTCTCAAACCCAAGTCTCTCTAGGGTCCACCCAGGTCAATGTCCGTAGATCAATGACCCTCCCTGGAGGTAACGAACCATGCCCATCCTGAGAGTAAGGAACCCAACTGGGGGGCGACTCCACTCAGTCAGTGCTCCGTGACTACTCCGGGGTCCACCCAGGCCAACGACCCTCCCCGGAGGAGACAATCATATATAAAGGATGGAATATGAAAAACCTTTTGAAATCATTCTTGAAACCTTTCAAGGATTCATGCCCGGCCCCCATAAGCCGTCATGAACCATAAAATCCTTTCATGGGTTCATGCCGGTTCCCATAAACCGTCATGACCCGTAAAAACCATTTGTAACACATAGCTGGGCACTAGGCCCGAATTCACATAGAAACTGGACCCCCGGTCCGAATCGTAAACCAATTGGGCCTCTGGCCCGATTCCGTAAATCAAATGGACCTCAAGTCCGAGAATTACCTTTTCAAATCCAAAATTATTTCATTAAATTATTTCCAAGACCATAAGAATGGAAAATCGGAGTAAAACCGAAAACCTCGATTTACGTGCAAGCACGTAAATCGCCTCGAAATACGTGAAACCATATAATTCACAAATATCCAAATCAACATTATCAAATCATATGCATAATCCATTTGGAACTCCAGAACCATTTCATTTAGACCCATAAAGACATACAGCCCCGTATAGGCACCGTATAGGGCCGAAACCTCGAAATACGTGCCTATACGTAACCACACATCCAAATGCACTCATGGCAACACAAACAAGTATTTAAAACATATAATAAACATTTATGCATGCACCAATTTAGAAAACAAGGTCCACTCACAGACCGTCCGAGCTGCCGCCTCGATTTGCGTGCCGTAGGCTCTCCCGAGCCGATCACCATTACCGGGACTCCCAAACCTGTCCAAATTTTAATAGAAGGTTAATAACTACTTAATTAACCTCCCATCAAAGCCCCGTAATTTTTCCGAACTTTTAACTATTTTTAAACCGACCCTAAACCTTCCGACACCCCGAAAACTATCGAAACGATGTCCGATTGACACGAGACCAGTCCCAAAATCTTCGTTACATCGAATAGAAGATTTCCCGTGTTGAACACCTTCCCAAATTATGGCCCACGCGTCCTCACGAACTCCTAGAAAGTCAAAAACACTGTTCATCGGCACTAACCTCTAGTAGACCGGTTTTACTGTTCATGGCCGGTTCACCTGGTTTGGCCGGTCCAACTGGACCGGCGTGACCGGTTCACAGCCCTAGACACCCCATTTGTCATCCTAGTTCTTCCTTTTCGATTCCTTTCTTCCTATTTTGATGTTTTCTATCCATTTCAATCCTTAAACGCAACCGAAAACACCTAAATCCTAAGGTTCGATTTTGAACCAAACGGTTCAAGTTTTTCAAAACTCTCCCATGGCTGCCCAGGCATCCCAAGCTTCCTTAAACCTTCCTAACATGTCCCTAGCAACCTAATGGACTCATTAAACCCATTAAAAACTAACCAAAACGCCAAAACCGAATTAAAGGGAGAAAATGGGCTAACCGGGTACCTTGCGGGTTTCTCCTCCTCTCGCCGCCGTGGACGGCGGTTCTGGCCGGAAACCACCTCCCATTGTCCTCTCTTCCATCCCTGGTCTCAGTCCTGGTCCCTTGAGTGAAGGTTGGATTGGTTTGGGGTGAATGGTTGGGTGAGAAAATGAGATCGGGTTGTTTGGGTGTGTGTTTGAAATGAGGAAAATGGAATGCACGGTGCATGAAGGGAAAAATGGTGTCCATTGGATGGGTGACACTTGTCACTCATCCATTGGGTCCTCCATTAAATATCTGGGCCCCACAAAATCCAAAAGTTAACTCGTTTTCGTAATTCGTGCAATAGTGCACTTGAACTTCCGTGAACCATAACTTCGTCGTCGAATGTCCGAATTCGACGTGTCGCCTGTCTATGGATTCGTATCGTCCCCATCTACGTAACGGTCTTTGGCCCTCGGCCATCGGACCTCCCGGTCAAAAAGTCAACTATTTGGCCCTTTTTACTGAAATTACCAAAATGCCCCTAAACTTCCGAACGTCATAACTTCCTCCTCGAACGTCAGAATTGAACGTGCCACCTGTCTATGAACTCGTGACGTCACGAACTACGTCACGGTCATCGGTCAAAGTCCATTTGACCGCCCGAACGAAAAGTCAACGTTTTGCCACGCCGAAGGGCAAAACGGTCATTTTGCGTCGTTTGTCCGATTTCGCCTAACTAATCACGGATTAGCCTCACTAATCGTGATTAGTCACTAATCTAATCTCGGAATTTGGGACGGGTCGTTACAAAACCACCTACAATACCATCATCAGCTCCGACACACTTACAACCTCCACATAGTAGCGAAGCCACTTGAAGCCCAAAGGGGGCTCAGGCCCTCAGTAGATTTTTTGTATTATGTGTATATGTAATTATACTTATAATATTATCAATTTTTTCATGTATTTACTCTGTGTTCACGAGCATTCCAATTATTATTTAATATTACGTGCTAAGTATCGAATTTTAAGTGTATAATTAATTATTTTTGCAGAATTTTAGATATTCAAATTGAAGATAACACAATTAATATTTAAAAATAAATAAATAAACACGTATGCATGAATATCTCTAAATTATTGCCATTATTTATATATTTTTATTTTTTTACCATTATAATTTTCTATATAAAATTTCCTTTTTAATATTAGTTTTTTTCATGATCGAATCAATATTATAAAATTATTTCAATTGGAGAATACCCTTGGCATTATTTATATGATCACTACCACAACTATCATTACCCTTGGCATTACCATTTTACCATCACCTATGGGTGCTGTGAAAAATGAACCTTACCATCACCTATCATTACCCTAAACCCAAACTGAATTTCACAAAAATAACATAATTTTTTTTAACCCAATTTCATAATTTTTAGCTCATGATTTTATTTCTTATACTATGTCCAGCCCAAATCCTATAACCCAAAATAGCTTTTTCAAATACCCAAAGTACAAAAGCCCAAATCCTTAATAAATACCCAAAACTCAAATCCCAAGCCCTAGTATCACTTTAACAGTCACTATTCAATTCGAACTTACTCAAGCTATGTTTAGACGATAAATTTTAAAGTTTCAAGAAATTTAGACTACATTAGTTAAAAATAATATACTTCCGAATGGACTGCAAATGTTTAGAAGAAAAACATTTAGATTGGACCTGTAATCAACGCTTGAAAATAACTTGTCTAGCTATTTTGTTATATTTGTTTGAATACTTAGAATTTCTTCATTTTTAACTAATTTAATATATTTTTTTTGAAATTTTGAAATTGCTCATCAAAACATATCTTAAAGTTCTATAAAAACTCAATTTCCTTATCTCTACAATGGTGTATATATGTAATATGAGCTTGTTCATTATGAGTAAGCTCAGCTCAATCTTCAAGTTGGATGTTTCATTAAGATAGTATAGATCTCGAATGTTTGATGAAATAAAAATTTATCGAACAAATACCCATGTATAATATTATGACCTTTCAATTGAGGAACATTAAGTTTTGAAACTCTCAAAAGGCTCAGTTTGGAAAAAAAAAAAATAACTGTTTTATGTAAAAGTGAAACAGTATAAAAGTGTTTGGTACAAATAAGAATTTTTTTTTTAAACAATGAACTTTTGATAAAAAAAAATTTAAAAGTAATCTGCATGTTATTATTAAAAGCTTATTTTATCAAAATTATTTTAGTGTACAACTATTTATTACAAAAGAACAAAAAAAAAACACACAATGGAAGCAACTTAAAAAAAAAACAACAATACCAAAGTGGCCCTAAATGTATTTATATGTGCCTATGTGGCAAGAATGCTTTAGAATAGTACTCTAAATGCTCCTACACACCAATAATTAGACATACATTAGCACAATTTAGTTTGATCCTTCAATTTAATTAAATGTTTTGAGGAAATTTTAATGATTTTTATTTGTGCATTTTATTATCTTAATTTGTACAATTTAGTCATTAATAGATACCGTATTTTTTTCCTAAAAAGAAAAAAAAAATTGTGAATATCTTGTGATTATATAACAACATCATGCTCAAAAAATGTGAATATCATGTGATTATATAACAACATCATGCTCAATCGTCTCAATCTCAAATTAAATGTACCTTCTTCTTCTTTTTTATGCGAAATCCCTAACCAATGTAGTACTAATTTTCCTTTTTCATCATATCTCATAGGAATATATAAGAATCTCCAACTCTGTTGGTACCACATGATCATGATCAGAAACCAAATTGAGTGTTGGAATAGGAATCAACAAAAGATCATTACATGCAACTTGGTAAGAATATATTTAGGTTGTTCATCGACACATTGCACCTCAAACTAACTCACACGTCTAATTTTGGTCCATATGACTTTGGGAAAGTATATAAGTGGAATAAGAATACAAGCACATCATAATGCTCTTCCCTTCTTTTCTAACTTTGAATCAGAATTTTTTATATTTGTATATTGACTTCGTCTTTTACGACAATAAAATATAAAAGTACTTACTACCTCATAATAAAAATACACCCACTAGATATGATAAGGATAATATTTACATCTCACTCCGGAGAGAACCTCCTCCTCCTCATCCCATTTTCTTCAATTTTTTGAGTTGTTGACATCCTAGATAGATTGTAAACAAAGCTATTTGTATTCTAAATCAATATTTCAAGATTATTATAAATTGTTTAGTTATTTATATATACATAAATCGTTTATTCATTATGAGTCGTACATTTAGTTCATACATATAAATTATTAAACAATTTCTAATTCCGGTTGTTTTTTTTTAAGATAATCTTGAATAATAATTTAGGAGTTGTTCCGATTATGATATATATTTAAATATAACTCGACGAATATAAATAGTGAAGCAAAGAGATCTCTCGTGATGAAGTGCAAGTGTTGTGCCAATCATAACAAGAGTACGTGGTAGAATGAAAATTGATGTTAATAATGCACCGCACGTCGAAACCTTGCTTTATATTATTCCTTTTTCTTTTCTTTTTTGAGGTAAATACGAAAATGCATTAGAAGAATGATAGCAAATCGTACACCAGATTGATGTGATACCCAGCTACCTTATATATAAGTTAGTATTAGTTAATGCGAGCTCATCGATCAAATTGTATTAGAAACCATCTTAGAGAAAGAAAGAAAAAATGTCGAATTTCAGCTTTCTTAGGTTTCAATCTGGCTACTCAAAAAAGCCTCAAAGTAAACCAGCTCCCCAGCTGAGCTCCTTCTCCAAATCTTTAGAAACAACCCCTCATCAATTGATGAGTTTCACATCGAAAAAAGCTGGACAAAGGTCGTCGAGCTTTCCGAGGGCGTGGTCGGCGCAACCGAAAGTGGAGGAGCTAAGGTACGCGTTTGATAAATTTGACACAAACCAAGATGGGAAGATCAGCAAGGAGGAGTACAAGTCAGCCCTAAAAACCCTAGACAAGAACATTGCAGAGGGTGAGATCACCAAGTCTTTTAGGGCACTTGACATCGATGGAGATGGGTTCATTGTGTTCAAGGAGTTCATGGAGATGTTCAACGTGGGAGCTGATGAAGCCAGAGACAATGCAGACATCCAGGGCGCGTTTCGATTGTTCGATTTGGATGGAAATGGGAAGATAAGTGCGGAGGAGTTGTCTCTAGTGTTGAAGAAGTTGGGAGAGAATTGTAGCCTTGGAGCATGCAGGAATATGGTGAAGGGAGTGGACATGGACGGTGATGGTTTAATTGACATGAAGGAGTTTACCAATATGATGGGAACCTTCAAGAAAACAACTACTTAAAGCAGATCACGAGTTCTGATATTTCAACACTATTTATCGATTATATTGCGAGTCATTCTCTCATAAAGTGACGTACGTAAAAATGTGGTACTTTTTAATTACTTATTTATATATTTGATCATGTACTTTGCTTCTAATAATAAGCTTACCAGGTTAAGCTCTGGATGTGTCTGCCTTGGCTTTTAGCTTTACAAAACAGCAGTGCAATATGATGTGATTCTTCTTTTGGAGGGTATTCTACAAATACTAGTAATGTTTATAATGTCCTCCTCAAAACATGGTAGAAAAATTGCAAGTTTTTTTTTTTTTTTGTTCTTTATGACATATAAAGTTAAGATTAGTCGCTTACCTAGAGTTGTATATTTGTATTGATCGGGTACATGCATGTACGTAGGTTATACTTCTAACTATTAATTAGTGTTTACAAAGTTTACAATATACTAAAAATCAAAATTAATCTATATAGATGTGCGCAACTGATCTTAACATTCCTCTTATATAAGGGAATATGAGAAAGTAATTATTCATGCCCTTAAAAGTGGTGAAACTATGGCTGAGAGCCGTTAACGACAAACCTTAAGAATTTTGAACCTAAGAGTACTCTGATGCCCAAGTCACTGTAGGTCGGTGTGTATAGGAAATATGTGATGAATAGTAATGTATAAGTATATGTAAATAGTAAAATTTAGTTACTTTTATTGAGAAATGTGTCCCCTTCTATATAGATGTGCGAGGGGGGATAATGAATAGTTTTGATGTGGAAGAACGTGCTCTTGTTGTGGGACTAACATGTGGCATCTTGGATAAATGATGGCAATTTGTCCATGCGCCAACTAATAGATAACCCTTGCTCATGTGTTCTTTGACCCTTGAGGTATTAGATTCATCGAGTCTGATCCAATATGATATCAACACAAACAAAAAAATAGTTCAAACAAATCGAGACCATGGGAGGACACACAATGCAAAGGTTGCAATGTGGTTTAGCCACTAATGCCCAATCCATGGTACAACAGTCCAGAAGCTGAAACCCAGGCCTGGAACTCAGATTGACTCAGAAAGCACAATAGCCCATGGTACAATAGATGGGCTTTATGCACACAACCATGAACATTCAAAAAGCACAACTTGATGGATGCTCAAATAAATCCCCTATTGGGGAATTTTGAAATAGTTTGAAGTAGACATGAGCATTAATATTCTAATCAAAGCATATCATCCACCACCACTATTATGCTTTATTTATAATGATCTTTATGAAAAAAGTATTTTATGTCGCAGTCGTACACAAAACTTTCTCCTACAGTTTAAATTCGCACAAATATCTTTGGCCATAGGTTGTTAGCGAGATTCATCCGAAATCAGACTTGGACATATAGTTCAAGATCAAGCATTGATCAAATTGGCCAGTGTATTAATATTTCTCCCGACCTTCCAACTGCTATTTTCTCAGGTAAATGTTAGATGCACAATCTCCATATACGTGTATATGGATGGCTCTTGAATGAAGAAGATTATCATCTCTGTGGACAACCAAACAATTGTCATCAATTGAAGTTCCATCTAAAAATAACTTCACATAACATTGACACAATACAACAATATATTTTACTCTCTATTATTCTGGTGCAGCATGTGGCGTGATATCTCGATATTTTTTTAGTGGTTTTTCTTACAGTCATGGATGTACATCATACTTGTTTTTATACAAAGCTTTATATTGTCATCATCGTTGTGGAGTTTGCTCATACAAGGGTGTTGCATGCCCTCAAAACTTGAAAGTGATTCTTCTAGTAATATTTTTTGTTTTACTTTAGCCTATTTTTCTCTACCTTGGCCGCTGTAAATTCATTGAGCGAATTGTCTTTCTATTTTGAAGCATATAACTTTTCGTTTTCTCCATCATTTTCAGAACAAGACATGCAGTATACAAATTACTTGCACATTCAGATTTTTCAGGCATCTTAACTTATCATTTTGTCTCACCTTCTCAATGAGTGAATTTATTTTTACATTTTAATCATTGAGGAGTGAGGCTTTTGTCCTTCTCTTAGCTATATATAATTTTTTATTTGAAACAAATAAAACATCGCTTGCACTAACGAGGTTTATCCAAAAAGATGAGATGTATTTGGCGACAAACAATTAGTAACGTTTAATATATATAAGATGCTCCCCACCTACAAAATAATAGTAGCCTAATTCTTCAACTTTATTATCATGATAAGAGCCGAGTTCTCTACTTTCCAACAATCTTGAGTGGATCAACCATTGATTGCCTAGTATATGTTAATTTTTATATAAATTAAAATTAATCTTGTGATTCTCATGCCTAATTAATTATTGGAAGAATAAACTTTCACATGGCCTCAAAGAAGAACAAGCGATGGTGGTAAAAGATGCCAATAAAAAAGTGTCAATCCACAATTAGATAAGCTAGATTCGATTCTCAATCCACTACCAAAATCCACTTTAAAGAGTACTTGTACATACAGCACAAACCAAACTAAACCAAACCAAATCAAATCAAGGCTTGTTCTTAAATAGATAGGTGACCAAAAGAACTTGCCAATTTCCCTTTTCTCTCATAAAAAAAACTTGTTTTTAACTAGATAGGTGACCAAAAATTTGTTCTTAGAGCCATGGCGATAATGTGTTGTATGCAGGTGCAGCCTGATCAGGACATGACTGTGGACGAGTTCAAAACTTGGATTTACCGGTTTGACAGTGATGGCAATGGAAAAATTAGCCGCGAGGAACTGAAAGAGGCTCTCAAGAGCCTAGGAATTTGGTTCGGGTGGTGGAGAGCCCGTCAGGGGATGAAGAAAATCGATTATAATGGCAATGGCCAAATTGACAACGCCAAAGAGTTTGAGAAGCTCGTCAACTATGCTCAGCAGCGTTTGGGCATGAAGATTCATGAAAATAATGGATGGTGATCGATCTTGGTCTCCATAATGGCATGTCTCAATAATAATTCTGACATATATCTATTAGAAGGAAGATTCATGAAAATAATGGATTGGAATTACTATGTTCAAGCTATATATTTCTTGGTCTCCATTTCGCATGCTCTACTTTTATTGAAGTTATCATTTCCGTACTGCAATAACTTGTGCTTATTTTATAGTAAGTTACAGTAAGTTACAAGGGTATGCCGAGATTTGACGATAGTAATATAGTAACGTAACTTGTAATTAAACTAAATGTAAAAATGATTGGAAGGAACAGATTTCATGGGGATTTAGTTTTGTTCTCTAGTCTTCCATTTCTTAGGAAACAAGAATAGGAGATTCTTCTTTTTTTTTAATTCGCGCACATACTATATAAATCTTAACTTGCTTCACGCAATTTATAATTATAAATCATAAGGTTCTCTACAAAGATGAATTATAGATCTTTTCAATGGTATAGGAAACATGAGGTTCTTCAGTATGAAGAAGCTTGACAATCAATCTGCAATATCAAACTTCGATTTCATATATATATATATATATATAAGTTTTGTTCTATAGTCTTCCATTTCTTAGGAAACAAGAATAGGAGATTCTTCGTTTTTTTTTATTCGCGCACGTACTATATAAATCTTAACTTGCTTCACGCAATTTATAATTATAAATCATAAGGTTCTCTACAAATATGAATTATAGATCTTTTCAATGGTATAGGAAACATGAGGTTCTTCAGTATGAAGAAGCTTGACAATCAATCTGCAATATCAAACTTAGATTTCATATATATATATATATATATATATATATATATGAATTCTTCTTATTCGCTCATTTATACGTATTAGAAAAAACATTAACGTTCTCTACATAATTCATAATCACAGATTATAAGGTCCTCTATAAAGATGAATTATAGATACTTCCAATGGTATAGGAAACATGAGTTTCTTCCATATGGGGAAGGCTGACAATCAATCCGCAATACCAAATTTCGATTATATATATATATATATATGAGTTTTTCTTATTCGGGTATTTACACGTACTAAAAAAATCTTAGCTTTACGTAATTTATAATCACAAATTATAAAGTTTTCTATAAAGATTAATTATAGAAATTTCCAACGGTACAAGAAACATGAGTTTCTTCAATATGAGAAAGGCCGACAAAGTAAGGAAAAATAATTGCCTAAAATGGACAGCCGAGCGTGAAGTATAACCTTTCAAATTAAATTTCCAAAAAAAAAAAAATCAAACAGAGAAAAAAAACCAAGAATATACGGTTCTGTAAAACTACACGTCAGAAATAAGTAAATCTGGTCAATGAAAAGCCCAATGACATGATCCAACTTGTTGGTATGGATAAGCTGGTAACATGTACGGGCCAATGGGCCCCCGACGCTTGTGGCGGGGCGGAATGATGTGGACAGTTACCTCAGAGAGAGACCCACCTAATCTGAAATGAATTTTTTTGTGTCTGGGTTTTTTGTCCACAATCGAATGCAGTTGCCTTATAGGAGCCCGCCACGTGGCGTTTCCCCATTTGGTCGAGCCTTCTGAAGAGGAAAAGGTGTTTTGTTTATTGTCGTCACACACCACAGGTTAAACCATGTGATTGACAGCCATGTCCTTTCTGTGCAAGTTGAGTTTCAAAAGCTCCCAATTCCGTACATATTCAATAAAATAATTTCCCTTTTTTTTTTAAAAAAAAAATTTATCGTCAAAATAAATAAAATAGATCAAATATATTGTGGCATTGATTCTCCATGAAATTATTTGACGCTTTTCATTTTAATCGTATGAAATCAATAAGCAAAATGCCTTATTTATATTCACTAAAAGTTTTAAATTCAACTCTCATAAAAATTTCACCAATTATCTATACGATTCTTTCATTACTTAATGAAATATCGTACCAATTTAAAAAATAATAATAAGCAGAAGGGAACCCGAGTTTGCACATTGCACTTGAAAAGCCGACAAAATTTGTATATTTAATTAGATTCTCTATATCCGTATCTTCTAAGTATTTGGTCATAAAGATCCCCTTTGTAAATTTAAAAAACCCCTAATTTGTGACTTATTAAAAATAAATAAAATCCCAATTTTTGTTTCCATCATATCAAAGAGACAATAGTTGACGACCACTCCACCATTATCATCTACTTATCAGTTTTTATTTCATTTTTTATCAGATTCACATTTGAAATGTGAGACTAATCTCAATTTGGAATGCGATTTGTCCGTAGCCACAAAGTATTGGCCAATTAGACACTAGAAAATTTGTTATCTAAGAAGTAACAAGTTTCCAATTGCACCACATTTTATAATTATCGTATATTCTTTGTTTTAACGGATAATTGGTAGCATTATTTCAAAGCGAGCCTCGGTGTTTAGTTATTTAAATTGATTTTACGAGTAACGTTTAGCTAAATTTAGTCTAGAATTGAACCAATATTGGATATAATAATATTTGAGAGATTTAATATCGACATTAATTGAACACCGAACTCTTTTTTATGAGTGTAAATATATACAAAACTCGAGACCTCATACTACTAAATGAATAGAAATACTATCAAATCCATAATATCAAAATCTCATGTCTTATTCTATTATCATTAGGATCCGACTAAAAATAAAAATTAAGTAAGAAATCGAAACGATAAATTACTATTTAATCTTCCTCAAATTTTAATCGGGAGTTTCTTCCTTAAAAAATTTTTATCTTTAACAAAAACAAATTGTTCTTGAGTATCTCCTAAATATAAAGCTATATAAAGCTATATATATATCATGATGCACTAAAATCATCCAACTGAAAACGTTTAAGAAAAGGAAGAAATTGGTGTCAGACCCAAAAAAAAAGAAGGAAGAAATTGGTGTCACTATTGTCAGTGGCCACCACCATGCCACTATCTCAGGAAGGAAATGACCTCTGCACGTGCTCACGTGACCTCTTCCAGTGTACAACAGAAATGAGTTCGTATTTGTGTACTGTCCTACAAGTTCAATTCGATTCCTCTGAAATCGTGACCTAAGAAATTTAATTAAAATTTTAAATAAATAAATAGCTTGAATTATCTGTTCAATATAACAATACGTGACGAAATTCGTTGATTTTTTTAAAAAAACAAATCAGTTAATGAAAAATTACAATAACTCATTCTTTCTGAGGATGAGAATATCGTTTTTCCCTAAAATATATACCGTTAAATTTATAGAAATATTATTTTCTTCAATAAAAATGTTTAAAATTTAGGTTAGAATTTGAAAATATTTAAATGAAATTTTTGAAAAAATTAAGCACATAATAATATTTATATAAGATTTGTGGAAATTGAGAGGATATTTTTTTTCCCTTCTTATTTTTATGTTAAGACCCTAAAATAAGAGTGCATTTATGAGAATATCGTCGGATATTTTTTCCTTCGTATTTTAATACCGAGACAAAAAAATACAGATATATCAACGAAAATTTACGAATATTCGGTATTCTATGTTGAATGTTCGACGGTAAATGTATATTAATTTGTTCTGATTACTTTGGGTGCCAAAATTAGAAAATCCTTCTAAACATATGCAGTTTTCTAATTTTAATTTTATTTTTTTTGTGATTTTTTAAATAAAAGTTTATTAAAATAAATAAATAAATTGCAATTGCTAGGGCACCCCTGGTGTCACGTGGTCCCTTTGACCAGTCGAAATCGCCAGCTCATTCACTTAGCAGTCAAATCTCGGTCAACCTTGACAATGCATGCCGACTCTCTCTGGACTCTGTCACTCTGAGCTCTCTCTGTCCAATTTGCATTCCAACTCCAACTCTTCCGCCATTTTCATTTTCTTCTTCTTCAAAAAAAAAAAAAAAATTGAATTTCGCCTATTTTTATCAAAGAATTTCGTCAAATGCTTGTAAATTTATCAATTAATTTTTTTTTTCTTTTTATTTCTCGATATCTCGTTTAGTTGATCGTATCCACCAAGAACATTTCTTCTCTTGAGCGTAAAATTTCAAATTACAAAGCATTTCTATTACTACATGAGAAAAAATTAGAATTAGATCCAGAAAAATGAGACTCAAATAGATGCTCATTGATCGTGTCATGTGCAATGTCCATCAATGATGATTCATTAACGTCCATTGATTAAGACGAGACGATTATACATATATGATTGAGTTTCGACAATTATTAAATCGATATCTTACGTTTGATTCAATTTGGCCAGTTATGCAGTGTCCTCATGTTCTTGGCCCCATTTATTTTTCCACCTTCTGTTTGATTCAATTTTCTGGCTCTGAAATTTTTCACATTTTTGTTTCTCAGCAAAATCTGCATCCATGCTTTTCATTATCACTGCCACATATCCTTATTGTGAAATATAATTTAATCAATAAAGATATTATTTTTTCCTTCAAATTTAAAAATATAATTAATTGACAAGAAGACTATATGATTATATTGGTTTTGGTGAACAATCTCATCCAATTAATCTTAATCTACTCCAAATAGCAGCATCCCCTTCTTATTCTTAATTGATTCTTTTACCAAATCGATGACCTTAATTAATTGAGGTTGTACTATTTGTACATGCTTAGTACATTTGATGTTGTGCACTGAAACTCATTTAGAATTACTCAATAATCATACAATAATATTTCTTCTCATAGTTCATGGATTCGATTCCCCTTAAGAGTAATAAAATCAAGATTTAGGACGAGTTTGTAACTGTATTGCTTCACGAGTGGTTTGTTCGATTCATCCTGAGATCAAAACATGAACATATTTCTCAACGTTACTTATGGTGGTGACACATTACATGACAAATACTACTTACTAGACTCGTTATAAAAAATTATGAATTTGAAAGGCCATTTTAATTAATTAACCTAAAGGACAATTGCTTAGAAGCTTATATATATATGTGCAAAGTAATGCAACTAGGGTTTGGTTTGATTGGTTTGAGAGCTTCTTCTTGTGTTTTACCCAAGTGGAAGAGGAATGAAGAAAAAGGAAGAAAAGAGTGGTTTCTTGGCAACTTCACCCAACATCCAAGGAAAGCAGTGAAACATTGGAGACTGTAACCCTCCCAGGATTTAAATTTTAATTGGTCACCATTCAATGCCATATTTATCATGTCATGACAAAAACATCAAATCACTCATGCATGCATGGAAATTAAAATTATTATATAAAAATTAAGCATCTGAGTTTTGAGATTGATATATAAATACCCACATTATATAATTTTCTTTTCTTGTCAAAATATGTTGGTTTGAAATTTGATGGCCTGCTTAGACATGTACAACTCAGAGCATAGTAAGGGTAGCCATAGCCATGGAGGTCATGGGCATGGGCATCATCATCACCAGCATCAATTTGCTCCAATGAGCCCAAGAATCTCCTTCTCCAATGATTTTGCAGATGCTTCCCAACATGGCATCAATCATGAGATCAGTAGGAGCTCATCAATGGAGGCTCCAAATTCCTCAGATTTTGAGTTTTCAGTGACAAACTACTCCATGATGAGTGCTGATGAGCTCTTCTGCAAAGGGAGGTTGCTTCCTTTCAAGCAAAGGGGCCCCACTACCACTCTCAGAGATGAGCTGCTTCACGGGGATGATGATGGTGATGATGTGGCATCATCAAGGCCTCCAAAGGGCTCATCAACAACAAGATGGAAGGGGTTTCTTGGGAGGAAGAGGACCCACATTGGTGGTGGCTCAAAGAAAAATGACAAGACTATTGACCAGAGGTCTGGTCTTGTGGTGGTGCATGAAGAAACTCAACAACAACATCATCATCAACATCATGTTGAGAATAAAACATCACAGGTAATTTTAATTTAAATAAGACCCATTTTCTAAAGTTCAGTTTAACTAAAACGCATTTGGGAGATTTTAATTTTTATAATGATATTGTGTTGGTATTGTTTTCTTTGTTGCAGGAAGCAGGAGGGTCAAGTTGGAGAGATGTGGAGATTGGAATATAGAGAGAGAAGGCCATTGGTTTAGCTGGGTGTGGTGATCAAATTGTAGAGGTGAGGGAGGACCTTTTTCTAATTTTTCCTTTCTTTTTTCCTTTTGGATGCTGAATTAAGAAAAGGAGGATGCGACTATTATTATAATTATTAATATATTACTATTTTTGTTGTATTTTTACCTCTAGCTAGCTAGTTTTGGATTAAATTTAGCCTATTTTTCTCTCTATTTCCCTATATTTTTCTGGAATATTTTGTTTCAGAGCCTCTGTTGTTCTGGGTTCTTATTTTTAGTCTCTGGATGGGAATATGCTCTTTTGGCTGTTCACTGTACAAAAATGTTTGTGGTTGAAGAACCCTCTATGCAATGTCAACCTCTTTCTCCTCTCCTAGTGTTATTGGATCACAATTTTCTTCCTAGCAAACATGTTAATTCTAAGTTTCACTCAAATCTTAGTTCTTAGGTACATATTTACCTTAGCCAACATAATTTACTGTGTCGAATCTGTTCATGCATGTTATATATCAGCAGATAACCTCAAAAAATTGTGAAAGAAAGAAAAAAGATAAACTCAAGAAGTTACAGTTATGCCAAGGGGTTTAAAAATTAAAACCCATTTAAGCATGCAATTTAGAATGCACAGAATAGGGTTAATTTGACATACTCGAAAGACAAGATTAGATCTTATAGGACTAAAAGAAACTCATTTTCATATAATTGACCTCAAATTTGAGTTTAGAATCATAAAAGTTCATAAGCATAAAAGAAACACAAGCATTTTAACTAATTAAAAAATTGAGTAAAAGAATTGAAGATGGTGCTGCAACAATAACATGGACATGGAGGGTGCTATAAATGTGACAGCCAAGCCATGGGTGTTCAAGGTTAATTAAGTATGTACGTGGAGTCAGAGGCTAGATGTGTGCCACATGCAAAGGAAAAGACCTAAAAGAAGTGGCCGATAGAAGTTTGGTCAAAATAACAGTAGGGTTTAGCAACTGATGGTCCAAACTCAAACATCCTCATGATCCAATGATCCATCATCCTATATGAATGACTTGCTCACTGCAAAGCCATTAAAGCATGCACCTAACCCTCCTCTTCAGTGAGGTAGGGCAAAGATGAGAGGATATGGTACTTTCCTTAAAAGATTTTAATAGTTCAAATTTGAAATGTAAGCTTTAAAAATCAATTACGTCGCTAAATGAGATCAATATCAAAGTCGAATAGAATTGAATCATTGAGGGTTTCCACAAGACCATAACCAACACATACAGATTATGTGAGATTTTAGAGCTCCTGGTAAAAAAAAAAGCCCCATATAGCTAAACCACACAAAGCACAATGAGCCATCTTTTGGGTTACAGTCATTTACATAAGACTACAACAAATAAGTACACATTGAGAAATGAATAAACCAGGAGGAAAGAATAGAACCAAGAAAAAAGGAAGAGGAGTTTTTTACTTTTTACGTCCATGATAGTATTGTTACCAAGGAGAAGCGGCCTCTTCCTGGAACCTGAGTGTGTAGGCTTCAGCTTTTGATCTCAGACTCTCAATGGCAGCACCGAAATCATCGCACGCGTCCCTCAGTTCATCTAACTTGGTCTCAATGGTTCTTATTCCTATCCCTGCTTGCGATCGTTCAATTTTAGAATGTTTGTACATCCTCGCCTCCACAGCAGCGTCTGAGTCATTAGCGAAGTTTGCAAGCCGGCATACCCGATCACGTAAGAATCCAACATTCATGCCCAACAACTCAAAGGCTATTAGGCATTTTTCCCATGACATGAAATCATCCCGCGACGTGGTTAGCTTGCAGGCTTTAATGGCATCAGCTATATATACAGTTTCAGATATAGCTCCTATAACCAAGTTGTGATTCATTCCCTCGACAACATTTTCATGAAGGAAGGCATTCTGACTGCAACAGAGCTTGTAGTACTTTTTTCGTACCTCTTTCGGGAATTCAGAATCTACAAGCGATCCATTTACTAGAATGCTGAAGTTGTCAAAACTTCGGACGTCTTCAAAATGACGAGCTATGAAAGGAAACTTGGGATCTTCTGAAACTTCTGAATCAAGCTCCTCACTATCATTTTCAGATTGTTCTGCTTGCTGCAAGCTGGCCTTTTTCTTCTTTTGAAACTTCTTTTGAATTACCAAGGGAGGGGAATGTGCACGTTTACGGTTACCGTCATTAGAAGCCGCAGTGCTTGTTTCTGCAGTATCTTCGTCTAAGTGCAACACCAAGGGGGGAGAATGTGCACGTTTCCGGTTACTGTCATTACAAGCCGCAGTGCTTGTTTCTGCATTATCTTTGTCTGAGTGCAAAACCAAGGGGGGAGAATGTGCACGTTTCCGGTTACTGTCATTACAAGCCGCAGTGCTTGTTTCTGCATTATCTTTGTCTGAGTGGAACACCAAGGGAGGAGAATGTGCATGTTTCCGGTTACTGTCATTACAAGCTGCAGTGCTTGTTTCTGCAGTATCTTTGTCTGAGTGCAACATCCAAGAGAAATGGTAGATACATCAATACATGCATAAATTAAAACTATAAATGCATGATACTAGGAAGAAACAAACAGAGATGCCCATGAACTTGCCTGCATCCTTTTGTTTTGTACGATTATCTAAATTTAGAAGCCCAAGAGCTCCATCAACTTCAGTCAAATCATTTGACCGTATTATGTAAACCTGCAAGATGGAGGAAGATATGATCATACGTAGTAAACATCCAGACAGACACAAGAACAAAAGCATACAAAATCTTGATCTAACAGAAACCCTTTGGTACACCTTCATGCGTATGATGTTTTTCCATCACAGTGCAGAAAAAAGGGTAAGTTAACGATATGAAAAAAATTGACAAGGGAGAACTGCTCGTATTGAAGGTGCACAATTGTTGTAGGGTTTTATTTTGTCACCAAATACATGATAAGAACTACTCCTACATGGCTAACAAAATGCAGCATATTATTGTCTTGTGAGTTTCAGATAAAAGACTCTAACCATTACCTTGAATTTGGTAGGTTCGACTAATTGGAAGACGAGAACATCTCCCTCAATCAAATTGTGAGAAGCAGCAAACTGTCTCCAACCGGCACTCAGTCCCGTCTTGTATGCAATATATTTCAACTGATAGTGTCTACCACTTTCATCTTCCAAAGTCATTGTAATATCTTTATCTGGTAAGTGTGATTTGCAGAACAGCGAAGGAAGGCCCTATTACACAGAATACATAAATATATATATATATATATATATGGGTAAAAAAAGAAGTATTATAGCATCATCTATTTTAACAGAACTTACCATCCAAAAACAGCTAGCTACATGTGATCTGACCAGTGATTTCACGAAGCTGGGGAACTGAGATTCTAGGTTTGATCGAACTTCCTGTGCTCGAATGACAGCAGATGACTTTGCTTGACCTCGTGAGGGTGAGCCATCAATTGGATACTCGAACTGCGTATGGCTTTAAGAGAAAGACAGCATGTCATGAAGCAAACATACAAAGACACACAAAGAGGGCCAAAATACTTGCAAACTATGTGATGCTCCACTGACCTCATGGCCGGTGACTTCCCTCCATGATGACCCAACATCTGCAGTTCAGACATTTAAAAAAAAAATTCTTCAGTTACCACAATCCAATTCATAAGGAACAATGCCATTTCATCCATCCATCCAATCAAACACAATCACAATAAGAAGACGCATATAAACTATATAAATTGAACCCATTTTGCTAATCCAATTTTTTTTCTTTCTAACTAGTACTCCTATCAACTTCTCTATCCCAAACAAGAAATTTGATCCTGTTTACACCCGAAATCGGGCAGGAACAGATCCTCATATGCCCATTGCCCGGAAAAGAGGTGAAGCACAAAAAAAAACCGATTTTTCAATGCACTTGTGTAATTTAAAGCAAGTTTTTAACATAAGCATCAAATTTTACAAAAACCAAAGGTTTAATTAGGATTCATAAATAAAAAGGGGTGGAATTCATACATTCTTAATTTGGGTATTGGAAAGCTCCTTCATTGGCATAGAATGCTCCACTTCTTTCTCGTTTGGCTTGATTGGCTTCTTCAGCTTGGCCTATTCCACAACGCATCAAAAACCTCACATCAATTACAATGAAAATCAATCACCCTAATGCAACATTCGACGATACACACAGAGAAAAGGGGAAATGGGGAAACCGGGTTGAGAGAAGAAGGTTTTGGGGTGTTGCCGGACTTCGGCCTGGCCCTGGGCTTGGACAATTGAGCGGCAGTTGGATGGTCGTCCTCCTTAGACAGCGGCGTTTGAGAAGGCTTCTCCTCCTTCACATTCCGACCCATGATTAATGAATGCCTGCTACGCATTTGTGTTTATGTCTGTGTGGGATTTGAACAAACAGCAAGACCACAGACACAGGTGTCCGTCCGTCCGTCGGTCTATGCCCAACAGAAGGAGAGACAAAGCCAGATATCATAGGGCTGTCCTGGCTTCATGTCTCCCCCCTTTTTCCTTAAATTTTGTTCGGATTTTGACATTTTTTGTTGTTGTTTTTGTTGTTAACCTTGTCTAAACACCAAAACGACCGTTTAAAATTGTTAGAACAGAACACAATTAAACAACAAGTGCTCTCCCTCGACGACACGTGCCTCCCCTGATTTCTGTTGCGCGCCGAACCCCGCGCGCGCTTTAACTCCCTGAAACGGCGACGTTTTATGGCCCTTTTTCCTCTTGAAAGTTGAAAACCTTTTTTTAAAAACAAAATAGAAAAAATAATAAGTTCACGTTATTTTTTTTTTGGTTAGAATATATATACGCGACATTTTGATGGCCTTGAAAAAAAATACATCAGATTTTGGCGAAGCAAAAAATTACATTATAGTTTTCAAAGATCATCCTCCAAAATATAGAAACGTTTTTATTTGTTGGGCTTGTGAGTGGAAAATGTACTAAATAGAAAATCAATTAACCACGAGAGTTAGTAATTCGCTGGCTAAGTTTGATATTACTTTTTTTTTTTGAAGTTGTTTTATTTGAAAACGAAGCAGTATAAATATGTTTAGAGTGTGTTTAGATGAACGATTTATAATTTAATGAGAATTTCCAAATTTCATAATTTGTAATTTCATATTTAAAATTTCCTGATTTGTAAATTCTATTGTTTGAATATAAATTTTAAAAATCATGGAAATTATAATTTCATTTGTTTCAACTCATCATTTGAAATTTTTTGCCTCTTAAGATAGAATCTCAACTCCTCATTTGAAATCCTCAATTCCCACCATACTTTCCTCTGGAAATCTATCAAATCCAGACTCAATTTTCCTTTGGAAAATTGATTTTCTGCTCACCAAATACTCCCCTCACGTCAAATGACTTATTTATTTCTTGGTGCCAACTACTCCCCTCACGTCAAATGACTTATTTATTTCTTGGTGCCAAACACACTCCTAGTAAAAATAAAAAATCTTGTCTTTCTGAAAAGTAATGGACGTTTGACAACACTTTTTTTTAAAAAATATGTATATTGTTTTTGAAAGCTGCTTTTACAAAATTTAGTTTAGTATATAGCTGTTTATTATGAAAATAAAGCATAAACAACTTTTCAAAAAAACACAGTTGAAACAGTTTAAAAAAAAAAACACAACAATCTCAAACTGGCCCTAAGAACACTTTGTAATCAAAACAAGTCACACGCCTAGCGGAAATTAGACACATCATTTAGGTGTGGGACACCTAATTGTAATTACCAAAAAAAAAAAGAGAGTACAAAATCAATTTACCGTATATGACCAGGTTGTCAAATATTTAAAAATTACGAAATTTTTTTTTAAACAGATATGATTTTGACAAATCTTAAAAATTAGTAAAAATAAATAAATAAATTTCCTATTTTATCATCGCAATTCATAGTACATAGTAAGTTTCCTTAAAAAAAATATATACAATAATAAGTAATTTCGTTAACTGAAAAATTTATTGTATAATGTTTCACAAGTTAGACATGAATAACTTGGTAGCGAATTTACGATAGTTCCCTTCAGTTGATCGAATTCCTATTTTTCTTTGCCTTCATAAATAAATAAATAAATTGATCATATATAAAATATAACCAATCATAATCAAATGTTCAACGGTTTGTTAATTACGTTGTTTGTTTTCTAAAACAACGTTAAAAATAGAAGAAAACAACAACAAATGGCTTTTCGCTTTGTGCTTTGTCATGCATAAAATATAAATAATATATACATATGTGTGTATATATATATATTTATATGTCAAATGGTTGAAGAAAAAAAAATATTATGTCAAAGATTATCTAATTAGATATTTTGTTTTCGTTTGAGGAAATATCTAATTAGATATTTTTATATGCTAATGATCACCATAAAGAAAGATTAGTTTATGTGACATAAAGGATGATGTATTTTACTAATCCACTATGAAGATGATGATGTTATAAGATAAAGTTTGGTGTGTGAGGTGATTTACATTAAAAATATTCTAATGAAAAATTATTTAGTACTAAGAATAAAAGATAACATTAAATAATAACGTGTGGACCGAATGATTACGAACTTATCTTATACTATCAAATAATATCTTTTGTGATCTAACATCGTTTACGAATACACTCGCAACATAAGCAAAAGAACTCAGTATTATGAACATGTACAAATACATGTTCCTTTCTTATAAATATAATCATATAGTTAACGTATTCAAATTAGCTATTATTGAACATATCATATGATTATAAGACGATAACATGTAATAACTAATCTACGGTATATACCAGTACACTAGCAACACAAGCAAAGGAACTTATACAGTACGTCTAGTAAGTAGTAACAATGTCCGAACATATTATTTTTTCTTGTAAATATAATTGTATAATTGACGTATTCAAATTAATTATTATTAAACGTATCATAACATTGGAAGACAATAATTTATAATAACTAACTGCACGGTATATATTTGTACACTCGCAACACAAGCAAAGGAACTTACATGGTAAGTCTAGTAAGTAGCAACCATGTCCGATCATATTATTTTTTCTTGTGAATATAGAGGCACAAATGACGTGCTTGGACCGGCCATTATTGACCGTGCTTGTGAATATAGAGGCACAACAAGGATTCCACAACAGAAAACCTACAGAGGGGCTTATTTATTTATTTTTTTTATTTGCATGATTTGTTGGTTTATTTGATTTTTTTTTTATGGGTTCCCTTGGTTCATGGGATTGGGAAGGGAAGAGTTGCGAGTGATCCAGATAGAACCGAAACTAAGTTTGATGTGTCTGTCTGTTTGTTTCTTGTGCCTCTTCCAATGTGAGCAGTTCCCATAATCCCATTTGGTTCATTCGTAACATTCTGGGACAAATTGATTTTGGTCTCTGAGATCTTTCGGGGTTTTCTTGCACCTTTTGTTCTCTTTCTTTGTCATCTTCTCCTTGCAGCACAAGTCTCCTTCTCTCTCTTCCTCTCTTTGTCTCTGACACATAAAACTGTTGAGATTTATAATTTTTATAACAACAACAACAATTTCTAGATAAATACATGACAATTCTGCATTTTCTTCATCTGGGTCACAAATTTCTAGTCCAATTTGAAAAGGGTTGATTCAAAAATCTCCAATGGCGGTTTTCTTGTCACTCTGGTCTCTTTTTCGACCCGATTTTCCGCAATCTTGGAGTGGTTTTCTCAAGATTTTCTATGTGATCTTTGCATTTGGCTCTGCTTTCTGTTTGGGTGCCCTTAAAGGTATGAACTTTTTCATTTGGGTTTTGATGATTAGTGGACTAATTTCTCTCCATCTCACTATTGGGATTTGATTTTAATTCCATTTGAATCAAAATTTTGCAGGTCTTCTTGTTGGTCCAATCTCTGCTCTCATACTAATTATAGGAAATGTGGCCATAATTTTGGGTTTGTTTCCTGCACATGTTGCCTGGACAGTTTACACTCTCATAAAGTTAGGATCTTTGAAACTGCCCTTTTTCCAATTTATTATTTTTCTTAAATAAACGTCTAGCTTCTTAGGGATTTATTAATTTATTTTTTGTTGGGCGAATTTATAGGGTCGATAGATTTGACGTGCCACTTAAAGTTGGCATCTTGTTTTCCTTGCCAGGCCTTTTGGGCATATGGCTGGGTTTGAGCATAGCTGTGACTGTTCTTGGTGGAGTTGGCTATGGCATCCTCACTCCCTTTGTTGCTACATTTGAGGCCTTTAGACATGAAAATGAGTTCAAGAAATTCAAACATTGTTTCATGGTAATCAAATCCGTAAATTTATTTGATTCTACATATAATTTACGATGTAGTACCCGGTTTAGCAAAACTCATTCTCGTTCACCGCAAATTTCCGATGTAGGATGGAACTTGGGGAACTGTCAAAGGAAGCTGTACTGTAGTTAGAGACTTTGCAGACCTATGTTACCATTCGTACCCGCTTTACTTGAAGGAGGTGCGTGAGTCCCCCATTTCAGAGGAACTTGGAACCGTAAGGTAACAATCATGTTCTAATTCTTGAGTAAACTTGTTTCGGATTACATTTTGTTGAAAACTCTTCATGTTAAGGAAGCATCTTCGTAGGTTGATTCACATTCCGGCATGTATCATAGTTGGGGTCTTGGGGCTAATTGTGGAGATTCCTCTCTACACTGCAATTGCAATTTTCAAGAGTCCCTACATGTTGTTCAAGGGCTGGTATCGACTTGTTCATGATCTGTTTAGTCGTGAAGGTCCATTTCTCGAAATCGCTTGCATTCCCATTGCCGGTTTGACAATCCTTCTGTGGCCAATCGTGGTTGTTGCAAGCATCGTGTTGGCATTTTTCTCATCCATTTTCATCGGATTGTATGGCTCCGTTGTAGTGTATCAGGTTGGTCTTGAATCTTCCGAAATATACCCATTTTTAGTTTCCTTTCAGTGCCTTATAAACATGATCACTGAAATTGCATATCGGTTTGTGTCGATGAAGGAAAGATCTTTCGGAAAAGGAGTGGCTTATGTGATAGCAATGGTGGCTGAATTCGACGAATACACAAATGACTGGCTGTATCTTCGAGAGGGAACGATCTTCCCAAAGTTAATAACTTTCCTGCTAACAAAAAAAAAAAAAAAGCTTTCCTTTTGAGAAGCTCGCTAATTAAATTTGCAGCTACTTTGTGTCAACTTTTTTGTTATATTTTTGTAAATCTTTAACAGTTGTGTTCTCATTATGCGCAGCCAGGCCCAAATATCGAAAAAGATCTGTTCCTCATACACTAGACGTATCCGTCCGGGATAGTCAGCTGCCCGGAGCTAAACTCAGTCCTCCTCCGGGCGAAGCACCTGCCATGCTTATGCCAAGCACAGCCAATACCAGATCAGTTCGAGACGTTATACAAGAAGTGAAAATGGTACAGGTAATGCTGGTTCTAGAGCAAAAAGCTGGCTACATATAAGCACAAGTTGGTGCCTAAATTTGGTTCAACAACAAACTGAACTCTCAAAGTTTGAACGAATTGCCTGATCTCAACCTCCGAGAGGTCATTTTGTTGTTGAAGATTACATGATATTTATACTCAATCCGTTCACTTGCCTGATCTCAACCTCCGGAGGTCATACAAGCAGATGTTGGTGCCTAAATTTGATTCAACAGCAAACTGAACTCTCGAAGTTTGAACGGATTGCCTGATCTCAACCTCCGAGAGGTCATTTTGCTGTTGAAGGTTACATGGTCTTTTAACTGAATCCAATCACTTCATTCATGATGAGGATGTTCTAATCGAAATGCAGATATGGGAAAACATGATGAGATCGTGTCAACTGAGGGGCCGGGAACTAATGGATGCGAATGTGATAACGCAGACAGATCTAGATGATTGGTTGAAAGCAAAGGAAACGAATGAAGGCTCGATTATTGGTATTGGATTGCCTTGTTATTCATGCCTGCAAACTCTTTTGTGCTCCATCAGATCAAACTCTGATGGTTTACTGTTGCTGGATGATGTTGAGGTTAATTATTTAAATCGACCACATAACAAGTTACTCGACTGGTTCTTCAATCCGATAATGGTGCTTAAAGACCAGATTAAGGTTATAAAATTATCGGATTCTGAAGTTCGGTTTTTGGAGAAAGTGGTTCTGTTTGGTAACGATACACAACGAATACAGGCTTGGGACAATGGAGGTGTAGCGCCTAAAGATCTTGTGAGAGCTGCCCAAATAGAAGGCATTAGTAGAAGGTACGATTTTTCCCTATGCCCTCATATAACTTTAAGATGTTATCGTTGTCAAACTGTCAATCATTAATTCTTCGGGGATCAATATTTTATAGGATGATTGGGATGATGCGGAGCGTATCGAAATTTCCGACTTATAGGCGAAGATTCCGGCTGGTTGTGAAGTCTCTGATGACATATTGTTCACCGGAGGAGGCTTCCAATGAATCGGGTTCAATTATATCTTCTGCCTCCGGTGAGGTTGTGTTAGATGTCACAGATGAACCTTGAATTATCTTTCTTACTTTTTCTTTCCCATATCAGATTCTAATGAATTAATTTCCAAAGGAACTGCAATTTAGTTTTAAGGGCAATCTTGTGTCAATCTTACCTATAATTAGTTTGCTAACTGAAACTTAACCCGAAAATCATACATTTTCTAGCGATAATTTAGATGAATTGAGACTATATTTTGAATTTTCAACCTCATACAAGAACAAAAAACTGAACTATTTTCTTCGTGGTGGATGAAGAATCGCGAACTTATTGATCTTCAATTACTTGTCAAGAAAATGCTGCTAGTATAAAAGTTATAACAAGACTCCGCACATTATACTTTTTATACGATTTCCTGCTTGATTCATGCTTAGCAATATCGTCTCATGCTTAGCAATATCGTATTTTTTTCAACAACAAGATAAAACTGGAGAAGCAAATTCCGATTACTCAATTTCCATTATTCGTCGTGGACTTTAGGGTTTCGTGATGCTACCAATCCAATATCCGCTAGTTCAATTGCATCAGTGATTCGTGATTTGATCAATCTAATGCAAACTTTGTAACATTTTAATTGTGTCAATAATTCTGCATATGTGTCGATGATTCGCGATTTACGCATTTAATTTCAAATAAGATCTTTGTAATGTCTGGATACGATTCCTCAACCTTTTGTTTTTTTTCTTCTCAGAGTTAAAAGATTGAAGATCCTAGAGATATCATCATTCATCAACAGTTAAAATTTGTTGTTGGGTAACTTATGAGCTATATATGTACTGCAGAGAATCAGAATCTTCCGAACCCCTACCAATTTTGTCTCTCACTCTCTGTGTTCTTAACTCTCCAATGTCCTATATAAGCAACAAATTTCCAAAAACCATAAATGGTCCACATCTACAAAACAGAAACCACTCTTTGCTCTTCAAGCTGTGCATTCCTTCTTCTTCAACGATTATTTTACGAACACTGACTACAAATATCTTCTATTTAATTATTACATTAGAATAATCTACATAGTAATTGATAAGATTTATTTGTTTGCACGTATCGTAGCAAAATTACCTTATTCTATCAGTCATTCCAACCGGTATTCATGATAAGTTAAAAAAAAATTATCTCGAGAAATTTTTAAGTATGACACTCTAATCGCATTACTTATGTGATCATTCTTATAAGAATAAAAATATCTTGCATGAAATCGATTATGAAATATAGCTTAGCCGGATTTTTCCACTCAATAACTTTCCCTTATATCTCTCTACGATCCAAAAGCCAACCTTTTGCAACCAAATAAATGCAATCTTCCTTTTTGTAACGACAACACCACGAACACTCACTTAACACAAATATTTTTATTCACTTATCATTCTTCAACAATCACATAAAAATACCTAACACGTCTTCCACACAAGAAAAAAAAAACCTCTTTAATATTTAAGAGTTAAAAGAAGACGTAAAATCGAATAAGAAATATGCCGGGTCGAATTTCCAAAAAAAAAAAAAAAAAATCACCCTATTTCTCTCTAGCTATATTAAAAAGAAACTTCCTTATTTGCCTTCTCTGTCTCTTTTAACTGTTTTGTAGCACAAATACAAACAAATAGAGAGAAGCAACGTTTGACTGATTTTTCCACACAAATACACACATATATATATATTATATCTTATTTATTTATTTCCACACAGTTATTAATTAATTCCTGCAGTTGGCTTGATTTTTTAACTTTTAATTTTTTTTTTTACCAAAAATGAGTTCTTCCGCGCCGTACGTAAATATTCTGTTCTTTCGCTTCCATTTCCATACATATTTAATTTCCTCTGTTTTTTACTGGGGATTTGGAAAAAGTGGATATTGGCCAAACCGCACATGGACATGGTTGGTGGATGATGGAGGAGATAAGATCATCAACCTTCCGATTTCCTGACACGTGTCCCGGTATCACACGCCAGTGTTAAATAACTTCAACACTGATCTTAAGATATTTCCAAAATACCCACAAAATTAGGGAAATTAAATATATTTATTTTAACGAGGAGGAAAGGGACAAGGACTTTACATAAGTTCTTTTATTTTTTTATTAAATTAACAAGGAGATTGACCACCGAAAATTACTAGAATTATTGCCTGCATATCATAAGAGAACAAAGAACAGTAGCAGATAAAATTCGAGAAGTTTTTTTTACTCATCGAACCGCTGTTTGTTCCTTG
Source organism: Prinsepia uniflora (assembly GCA_032719365.1). Taxonomy (NCBI): domain Eukaryota; kingdom Viridiplantae; phylum Streptophyta; class Magnoliopsida; order Rosales; family Rosaceae; genus Prinsepia; species Prinsepia uniflora. Next base: position 2,524,800 of record CM064875.1, on the reverse strand, counting down.
ATTTTTGTGTACGATACAAAGACTGTTCGTACACAGAAACAGAAACCATCCAAAATACTGGAATGATTACCTGCATATCATAAATTCATAAGAGAACAAGGAACAGTAGCATATAAAATTCGAGGAGTTTTTTTATTCATCGAACCGCTGGTTGTTCCTTGATCTTTGTGAACGATACAAAGCTCGTTCGTACACAGAAACAGAAACCGAAACCATCTCCTTCCTTCGCAAGCATCAACGGGCTTCTTTTACCCTTTTTTTTTCTTTTAAATTAAGATAGAGCTAGCTAGCTGTACATAAGTAGACCAGCGGACCCAATTAACAAACAAATAATTAAAAAAAAAAACTAAAAATTACTAATAGCAATTTATGCATGTGGAATTTCGATCTTTTTGGATTGCCTTTGATTTCATGGCCTTAATCGAACCCAATCGAATCGTCCTTCCGCGGGCTGGTCCTTCACGATATCATAATTATACCTGCAATATTGGAATATTCGTGAGCTAAATTAATATAATTAAATATTTTTGAAGGAAAAAAAAAGTAAGAAATTGGACTTACTTGTCCAAAAACTGTTTTTGGATGTCTTTCTCGGCAGCTGCGAAGAATTCTTCAAGCTCCGCCTCCGCCACCGCCATGCGCTTGGGTGACGATCTTCGTCGAGGAGACTCCGCCTGCGTTGATTCTACTTCGCCGGAATATTGCGCTTCCGCTCGAAGCTCGCTGCTAGGCACCGTCATCGACTCTCTTCTGGTTACCGAATAATAATAACGCACGCAAAGCGAGATCAGAGAATTGATGAGAAAAAAAAACTGAGGCATTGTGCGAATTTAAATACATTTTACGTGAGGAATTCAAATTTGAGATGAAATTGAAATTTTGAATTTTGAATTTTCAGGATAAAATGACACATGAATTACAGTAATAAATGTTTGAGAAATTATAAATAAAAAATAATTTTTTTTTTAATTTCAAACCTTTCTTTGCTTGAATGGCACGTCCACGATTCGACCTGGTCACTCTCCACCTGCAAAATAATAAATAAAATTCAATTAATAAACAGACGTGAAAAATTAAATCGAGTTAAATTCGAAAGAGTTAGAAGAGATTGAATTTATTGCGCAATTAATTAATTTCAAATTTTCCAATCACCTCCAGATCTACAAATTTGATGTTTCTATCTTCCACCACCTCACTCGAGCCGTTACTTGAGCAACAAGAGGTCTCGGCATGATCGGAGCTCGATTCGCCGTCGTTTTCTACTTCCCGTACAGTCCTCTCCTCGTTGACAACGCCTCGTCTCGGTTTCTTCAGGTACGACGTGGACGACGGTAGTTCGACGGATTCGTCCTCATTCGCGTTGTTGACTTTTCTCTTCTTCGCGCTCGCGGATGACGTGGCTGCTCGAGCCCTGGTCTGAGCGACCTCCATGGCTCGAACCTCAATTAAACTCGGTGACGTCGTTTTGGTGCTTGCTTGATCAATCAATTTCGCATCGTCGTTTCTCTCTCGAAAATGCTTCGCTCTTAATTTCTCTGAGAATCAGGGAGTGAGAGAGAGAGTGTGGGCGATGACGATGATAATGATGATGGTGATGATAGCGATGATGATGAGTTGGCTGGACGGTTGCGATTGATTTGGTTTATAAGTGCAAAGGTTACGTGGTGGTCCAGACTCCGTTAACAGTGACGGGGAATCTGAAAACGGGGGATTTGACGGCGCCGTTACGTAGATCTGGACTGCACCGAACATTCCCCGAATACCACGTGGCCACGTGGACTCCTTTCACGTTGAAGATAACAGGAGGGGGAAGGGAAATGATTGCCTACGACGGTACAGGTTCACAGGCTGCACGGTCGTGTAAGTTAGAACGGGATTCCCATGAGTACTAAATTATGGGCAGTTAGAAATTGAATGCTTTTATCAAATTACTTGCTTGCCCTTATTCCATTCAGAATACCGGAACTGCCATTCATTGCCAATTAGCTGACAATGATGTTTTGTGCATGCTAATCTGCATGGTTAAGCCAATTAATGAGAGTGAAAAGAAAAAATTACTCATACGGCCAACGGTAAATTCATGGAGCGAGTTAGTTTTAAGCCGCTGGATTGACAAAAGTTACCAACGAAACGTCCAAACACTCAATGGCCGCATTATTAACATATTATATTCTCGATAAATATTCGATTTTTTGAAGTTTTAACTCATAAATTAAATCTTTTTACTTGTTAAACATCTCGGTAGAGTGACATATGATTGGTTTATTCATTAAAGAGGGAAAAAAGGATAGTTGGCTGGAGGTTGAACTGGAGTACGTTAGCAGGAAATCCAGAAGACTCGGCCGTCATCACCTCCACGAATCCACCTACATCCTTTCCTTTTCACGACTCATTCCTCGTGTTACTTGCCATCTTTTTCATCCGAAATCATCAATGAGCACGAAACCCTAAACCCTAATTCCTCGTCTCCAGAATGTGTCAAAGATGAGCAATTAATGACGAAACGGAAAAGCTTTGAGGTAATTGAGCAAGAAGAGGCTGTAATTTTACTCATAAAGCTCAAGAGGACGAAGGAGGAGCTGAGAATTTTGCTATGTACCCCTCGGCTTGTCTCAGCCCTCCGATCACTGATTATCTTGCGATACAACACCGTGCAAATGAACGACGTCTTTTCGTTGGTTAATTTGTCCCTAGAGAAGGCCAACAAGGTGAAGATTGTATGGTTAGGATTCGTCCCGCAGTTGGTTGATGTATTGAAGAGCGGATCCAGTGAATCGCAAGAGCACACAGTCAGTGCACTCTTCAGCTTGGCGTTAGAAGAAGATAATAGAATGGCGATTCGCGATTGTGGGAAAACCAGGGCCAGTGTGAGGCCAAGAGTCTGAGAGGACAAGAAGAAGCCATGGCCATGGGGCGGGCACTGGGCGATCGCGTGGTAGTCAATATGGAGAAAGAAGATGCATCTATAAGGAAAAATATGCATTGGTCAATACGAGGGAAGAATATGTAGTTATTGTTGAGTTAATGCCTCCTTAGTGGATTATTAATGCATTGAATTTGATTATGTATTGGGAATAAATACATGGTGTTGTTCATTCAACCTTGTAGGAAAAGATTGATGTGGAAGCTTCATGAAGAAGAGCATTAATTGAAGAAGGTGCATGAATGAACTTCAATGAAGGATGTTGAAATGTGAGGAAATTGTCCCACATTGGAAAAGCACAAATACAACTTGTGCCTTAAGCACTATATAAGGTGGAGAGCTTGGTCACATTTAAACATCAAGGAGAACACCTCACAAGTGAGTGGGTGCTTCAAGAGTGTGTATAGCTCTTGGGCTAGAGTGATCTTCTTGAGCACTTCAAGAGTGTGTATAGCTCTTGGAGTAGAGTGATCTTCTCGGTTAAGAGAAGGTGAAAGAGTGTGTATAGCTCTTTGGGGTAGAGTGATTTTCTCGGGTTGAGAGAGGGTGTACAAGGGGTATCCTATTGGGTACAAGGGCTCAAGTTGGGTATAAACTTGAGTAGTGTAATCTTGTATTTTGTATTCTTTCATAGTGAAGGAGAAAACTCTCCGAGGACGTAGGCAAGTTAATTGGCCGAACCTCGTTAAATCTTTTTTTTTCTTGGTTTCTTTATTTTCTTTTTTCATCTTTATTGTTAGCAATTGCGTGGCGGAGGATTAATTTCCTAACAGTTATGATCAAAATACTATGTTATATAACTATCTTAAACGACGTCAAATGAAATATCAATTAAATGGTGCACCTGTTTCCAGTGCAAAGTGACATAAATTTTCGTCACTGGTGCATTTTGATATTGAATGGCATGTTTCTGATACATTTAGTCTAATAAGCAAAAAATAATAATAAAGTCTTTGGCTTAAGGCTAACTCATCTTATGAATTAGTCATAATTAGTTATTTTTAGCTAACAAAGGAACTCTTTAGATACATAAATACATTAACCTCGGGCTTGTTAAATAAAACCAAGAAGAATATTAGCGCAGTTCACCGTTACAGCTAATCGCCATAAATTAAGCATAATTAGTTTTATTTTTGTTAATGAAGGAAGCAAAGCATGTTATATATACACATGTTAAAATAAAATATTGGAAAAACTAGCATAGCTGTTCACGACATTCTTCCACTTAAATCTTGTTTTAATATCAAGGATCGGAGAATAAAGCCCACAAGCATGTGAAGCTCACACATACTCAAATTCGCCTCAGTCACTAGGTTGTTAATCAAATGTTGAAGGTGATCGTTAGCCATAAGTAACTGATACTAGGTGAAAGGCAGTACGTACTGGTTTGATGATCTCCATGGGATTTATAAGCGACCTACAATAGTAGGTAGGTGTGAGTTGGAGCAGAACAACTGCAAACGAAGTACATGGATCGAGCAGCGTCTTATACTATATGCACGTAAGAACCCTAATCTAGATGCATGTGCACGTTGTGGTCACACTCTTCTGCGTAACCATTAATATTTGATTCCAAACTAATTAATGCCACAATTAAATTTCAAAATTAATTGCTGCTAAGCCAAGTTACCGAACAAGTGCATCATTTTCGTTCAAACAAAACCCTAGCGATCGAGCTCTGCCAAGCTAGGAAAATTGGGCTTCTATTAAGTTACCGTGTACTGTAGTTTATGCAAGTTATAATGGTATAACGGGAGGGGGATTGTAATATGCATCTTTATAAAAATCAAATTAATATTAGACATTCCACACATATCACTAGACCGTAAGTAGTATTAAGTGACAATTAGTTACTACATACTTTTTCAATTTTGTACTTCGATATATTTATGTTTGCTTATTTCTAATAAAAAAAATTAAGAATTGAGAAAATTAATATGAACTAGCTAGCTATATATGTACAATATTACTCCCCTAGCTAGTTGATAGAAACATTCATAGGAGATGATGTTAAAATGGGCATTTGATTAGAATTTTAAGGAGAAATACTACAATTTTAAGGAGAAATACTACGTACCTTTGGTAACCAGTTCCAAATAGATGATGTTAAAATGGGGGAATTTTGCTGTTGTGGTAATTAAGGATGAAAATATTGTTTTTCATGGGTATATATATCCACATTTAAATTTATGGAAATGTTGATTTCGATATTGATATTAATATCGTTAACGCTCAACAGAAAAATATTGGAAATATAGTCCAAAATTTGAAAATATTTTGAATGAAATTTAGAAAAAAATTTAAGCACCAAATAGTATTTATATAAGACTAATACCAAGTTATATCATAAAAAATTGAGGGGAAATTTTTCTTCCCTCCTTATTTTTCTGTCAAGACTTTTAAAATACGGGTATATCATGGAAATACTGTGGATATTTCTTCCCCCCTATTTTAATGTCAAGACCCCAAAATATGAATATATCAATGAAAATTTTACGAATATATTGCCGATATTTCATTCATGGTAATATTATATATACCACATTTTACTAATTATAATATCGAATTAGAAGCATATATAGTTTTGGTGCATTTCACTTCACATAATTATTAATAGTGGCGTAAGAAGGTTAAATCAGGAGGGATCCTCAAATAAATAATAATAAGTGAACTTTTTAGGTGAAATACTTCGAAAAATTAGTGTTTTATCTGTTTGTATTCTGAAATAAATTAATTTACGAAGAAGCACCGTAGATAATAATAATACTAGAAAAAAATAATAAATAAAATTTATGCACTTTTTTTTTCTTGCTTTGCTCTCATTAATCCGTTGGAGCTTAAGGCGTGCTGAATTTGACAAATTAAGATACCATACCTACTCAGCTAGAAGTTTCTTCATACCATCAATCACTTTAATATCATATTTACTTATAAGCCCACCTTACGAATTAAGCTCAACAAATTTCAATACTTTACGGATAGGTGATATTGATATATTAATGGAAAATAGACCAATAACTAAAAAAAGATAAAAAAAAAATTAGAGATTTTTTTAATAATATTAATGCAATTCACATAAAAATAGTAATGAAAAATATTGCTAAAGCTAGCCGTAACAGTTCTGATTATTCATGCCGAAATCAAACCGAACCGGACCGAATAAAAATTAATTAATTTCAAATAGTAAGGCGCCAAGTCCTAATCGATGAGACGAGATGACGAAAGGAACAAAGAATCGAATTTCTCAGTTGAGAGACACGGCACTATGGCAGACATGGTCATTTAATTTTGGGCCATAACGGCAAAACGGTTAGGTAAGTGTTTAATTTAATTTTTTGGAATAGTGGGGATTGTATGAGGACCTCTACGATCAACACACCCACATGTTTTTATCATACATAATGCAAACCCTAACCGACGTCGTGTGGACAACTGGAACCAAAGGCCTCCTTTTCACAAGTAAACTTCATCGGAAAAATTATTGAGTATCTTCGAGATCCTGAAACGGGGCATATTTGATATTTCACTCATTTACTGAAACGGCTCGACACGTCAGGTTGCCTTCTGAGATCCTGAGCTACTTACAACGGACACACGTGGCAACTATTTTTCTCATCCCTTCCTTTCTTTCGTTTAGAACTCTCCATTTTTTTTTTCTTTTCTTTTGCATGTCTGCAAGTCTGCAACTTCAGTTCTCCGTCCCCGGTAGAGATGAACGACCTTGCAGCCTTGGGATTCGCGGTAGGTGACGCTGGAGGTTTGGTAAAGTTGGCGTCGTCCATTTTTGATGATAAGGATAGAGAACGAGAGTGGGATGAGAGTTGGCACGTGAGAGTGTGAGACCGTGAGAGTGAGCGTTACCGACGCTGGCGGCTGTAGGGGGAGTGGGGAGGGACAGAATTGGACCAGATTGGTGTGAAGTCGGACAGGCCGACGAGGGCTCCAGAGCAAGTCAATTTTGTGCCACCGCTGTTGCTACGCGTCCACTCTACGCTCGGGATACCGGCAACATGACCTGTTTTAGTTAACAGACCTGTTTTATTTGATTCAGGTTAACGGAGTTAAGTTTGATTCTTTAGACACGTGTTAAAATCTTATACAGCGGGACAGCAACCGACCAGGGAAATTGGGACAGCTGATCTGCTCCCTTATTGGCAGTATTAGCCGAAAAATAACAAATTGGTTTGTCGACGGATGAAAGGCGTTATCAAAGGTCCTCTTTTAACGACGCTAGTATTTGTGACCCTTCTCCCGCCACTAAAAATGTCAGCAAAAGCATTGATTTCATTTATTAATTCAACTTTTAACTATATATACAATACGTACCGCCTTTGACAATTGATTTTAAATTAACCCACATCTATTTTCAGCACTGAATTCAGCTAACTTCTAATTCGTATCTAGTATTTATTATAGTCCATTTATACTATCCAAATTGGAGAGTGACTTATCTGCATGCATTGAGCTACCTCTCATCATCTTAGGATCCTCAGTACTTCGCAGTTGGATGGGGTCCATTATCAGTTCGGGTGTAACATCCAATAATCTTTGGTAAAACTTCAATTATTCATATTCAATCCACCTTTTGAATTAAGGTGATTCCAATAAGTTATGTCAAAAGTTTTAGTTATCATATGCTATGCATGTGACATTCACTTGCTTTAAATTATAAATAAATTTCAAAGCATCAATTTCTTTTAGCTTAGTATTTTTTTTTTTATTAGGCTCGGGCCTTAATCCTCTCAAGATTTAAACAGTTCATATATAGAACATTTACATAATATGCCTCTATTTTCATACTAATTCTGTGATAATATTGGTTATTTTTATTATAATGGACGATCGAAAAGAAGAGGCTCAACTACTTAAAAGCTTCGTAAAATTGTGTAACTTTCCAACGTAAAATATTTATTCCTATCACATTCTCTGGCATGCTAGTAGTAGAAATATAAAAACAAGGAAATTTCATTGTTATCCAATGATGAATGAAAGAATGAAAGAGAGGGAGAAGCCTATATTCCACACCAACCACAAAGAAAGAAGAGTGATATAGATTTTGTACCTAATAATGGCAATACACTCTACTAAAATATTGCTTGTTAATTATCCAGTGTTTGATGCTTATTTTTTTAGATTGAATGAAATCTTCTCCAAATCTTTTTCTAGTGTATAACTGACAGAAACTTAAAATTCGTTAGAAAAAGTTTTACTGCCAAAAAAATATCGCATCCTAATCCGGATTTATTTTACCTTCTGATGTAAAGACACCTTGTGTAATTTATCAAAATCAGAGAAAGCATATACAAAGTAATTATCTAAAAAAGCTTCACATACGTTTACTATTTACTTATAATATTTTCAATGTTTCATACATATAGATTATTCTTATATATATATATATTATAACTCATAAAATAATAACGTGAATCATATATTATTCCCACCCATAACTAAATATTTCTCTTACCTAAGATAATGACCTAAAGTAAGATTCCCATTATGAAGTAAGAAATTAAGAAAGCAAAATAGACATTAGACAAAGATCACATGGATCTTAGTGATCGAGACGAATGTGTGGACACAGAAAACTAGGAGACACTTTAAAAAAAAAAATCTTAGAGCCTTTATTAGGAGGAAATTTTAAGTGCAATATCCTCGAGTACTTTAATTATTTCTTTCATATGATATCATGTATTCGTTTTATATTTTATAATATCTCGAACAATTTTTATCTTTTACTTTGAATTTAATTTGACTGAAAACTTTTCCCAAAATCTTCTTTCATTAACTCTTAATCTTCAAGTTAAAGTTGATAATCTGAATAATTGTTAGCTATAAATAGAAAATTTGGCTTTTGGCCAAATCTTCAAATTGCAAAGAATTTTGAAAAAATAGGGGAAAAACAAGTTTAGCCAAAATTGACTGAAAATGCTCTTAAAAAATGAAAAATATATATATATATATTATATTTTTGTTTATTTATTAACATAATACTAAAATTTGTCTTCTAAAAAATAAGGAAAAGAAATTAAAAATTGTCCAAATTTTTTTAAAGTAAAGTCCCAACATTAATGTAAACATAAAGTGCTTTTTTATGCCTTGCTTTAGTTGAGAGCCAGGCGGTGCATGCAATTATAAAAGGTGACTGAATGATTGTTTAGTAGGGTGACCTCACAATTATTACCCACTAATCACCACAGTTAATTTACATTAATTAGTAGGCTAATGCGAATGACCTTTTGTTCTTTTGACACTCGAGAAATCCACGTCACTAATCAAGGCTCTTTCGATAATCTTTTGTTTATATATTTATTGGTCAATAACCTTTTATTATTATTATTATTTTATGCATGGTCAATGGCTGTTTTTTATGGTAATTAATCTCTTCCTCTATATTCTACAAGATTGCAAGATATATATATATTTATTTGCATAATATTTTTTTCTGTTACAAGTAAATTAAACAATTCATAAATAAAACCATCCACATCATAACACATCTAACATTATCATAAAATATATATTTTTTCTTTGAAAAACATAAAAGGCGGGAAGACAAGGTACAAAAGTTTCAAATTGTGAGAGTCAAATGCAAGGACTAGCTAGAGTTAGAAGACAAAAACCCAAAAGGATGACTGATCAACTTTAAGCTTTGTTATCTCTTATTGATGTTAAATCAGTGAGAAAAGGAAATGGAAAAAAAGAGATCGAGAAAAAAGAAAAGGAAAATGAAGAAAGTGATGAAAAAGCAAGCAAATAATGATCATGAGGAATCTCAAGAGTAAAATTGAAGAAATGAATGGTCCAGTGGTCAGGTCACAAACTTTTGGGATGTCCCAAGCTCTCTTGATTTCGAAACTGTTTTAGTTATTCTTGTGCGGTTAGCATTCATGGAAATAGAAAGGAGTTAATTTGAAGGAAAAATGTACTTGCCAGTTGCCAGCTGTTTGATCCTCCGACTATTTTCTGAGTCTTTCGTTTACTCTCTCTTATCGTATGAGACTAGCTAGCTTGAATCGAAACTCAACATCCAATGAAATGAAGACATACATGAGAGAGCTAGCTTTTGATCCACAACATCAACATGCATGCATGTCTTGAGTGACAGTGGTTGAATGGTCCATTGGGTTTCTGTGAAAGCACTTCTTTTTTCTTTCCGAATTCGGAGCTAGGTTACAGATTTCGAACCCCCACCGGCCCCTCATCTGATCAGTCCTCTCTCTCTCTGCCTCTCCTTTTAAAAGTGATGATGATGATGTAGATGATCTTTTGCGGCTCATGTCTTTTATGTCTTCTTTTCGAAGTGATTCGAAACAATTTGACTTCATGGCCAACAACGACTGCTGCATGCCTATCTTCCTGTCACAAACTGTGCCGGGAATCTTGTACAAAAACATAATAATTGATTCTGATTATTGTGATACATAGCGTAATTTTGACCGAGTTGAAGTATTTTAGTTTGTATCGTTAAATTATGCATTAGCACCTCGACCCAAAAATTTAGCTCCATCACTTAGGCGGCCGGCCTTGACGTTTGAATTTGGACACGTGTCAACTCTCTTTGAGGATTTTTCAGGATTTAAATGGCCATATGACTGTGGAGCCTGATCTCTTAATGACTATGGAGTTTGATCTTTTAGTACATAAGTTTTCCGATCACTAGGCTTGCCCTAAGGGTGATATTACAACAGTATATAAGGTGGTTTTTCAATTTTTGATTCAAGAACTATAAGTTTAAGACATTGTGTATGGATAGTTGGCCGTGTTTATTAACAAAAAATAAATATGATTAGTTTCGTTATTGTTAAATATTTTTGGTAAATGGTTTTCGTCCATCTTAGCCTGTATTTCCTCATAGTACATGAAAATGTGAACGTAGTTAAATGCATGTTTATTTCTTGTGAGCCGATTATTCATATTTTTTTTTTTACAAATTTTTGTTGAGTAATTTTGGTTTAAAACCGAAACCATGCCAAAATCCTACCGAACACAATTAGTACGGTATGATATGATCCAGTATCAATTTCACATTGTGAAATACCGAACCGTACATAATTAATTAAAATTAATTGGTCGGTTCTGGTATCACCTCTATACCGAACCGTACTCCGAACTACTCATTATGAATAGGAAGGTCTGCCTTCTTCAAATGGAAAAAAGACAATATTGCCCTCATTCGTTTGAAGTTATAACCTAAAATCTCATATCCATTACTGATCTAAGCATTAGAGACCGTTAAATTGACATATCGCCAGTGGATGCTCTTTCACTACTTTCTTATATATATACAAACTTGCGACCAATTATCCATACAATATGTCATTGAGGTTCGAATTTGAGATCAATTGTCTACAAGTCAACATTAGAACCAACTAAATTAGACACATTTGACAAGCTTATTATACACGTGTACACACATAAGAAGCTTAATAAGAGACTGTTGTAGGTTAATCATGAAACACGTGTATTTTAATCCATGCTGAATTTTCTTAGTAAGTTAGATAATATATATTTATCATGTGTGCACATATTAAATAAAGATGGTAGCCAACCGCATTATTTGAAGATTATGAGATAATGCTAGAGAATGCTTTTCCCTCCCAAATTCAAACGTTATCAAACATTGGCCAGTGAATATCCTTCAATTTTATATGCAAGATGTTGGAGACAATATAAGAAAATGAGAAAAAATGATTGAAAATGACCTTTTTAGATTAAAACACACACACACACTTTCATCCACCATTTAGGGGCTTTGATCACATGTGTAGGGCACACAAGCAAGCTACCCGAACTCAGAGATTAAAACCGACATGTGTAAAAATAAGGTGTGAAGTGTCATTTTTAGTAGGTGAATTTTTTAATGACTAATTTACAGAGTCCGAAACTTGCTTTATATACTTTGTGGTTAGGTGCAAACCGCATTCTGATCGGTGATTAGTCACATCCTTCAGGTCTGGAACATCTCGTAGTATTTACCAAAATCCAATATGCGTCTATGTGTTGATGAATTTTGCGTGAAATTAAACAATAATTTAAGTAAGGAATTGTGATGCCCAAGTTATTATGTACGCTAGCTTTTCGAAATTTTTTACATTACACGAATGAATATAATATGATTCAAACATTTAAATTAAGAGTTTCTTGATAACTTAGAAAAACAAAATAATGGAGTGGTCCATGAAAAAAGAACCTATATGTCCAAATGCATAAATAAAACAGGTGAGTGCGGCCAAATATGTAGTGGGATTTTATTAAAACAAGTTATAATGTATTAATATAAGACTATATATGTACTCTGTCGATCAAGGATCTTCCTTGTGGGCAAAAGGCCTTGAATCCTTGATGAGCTCCACCAAGTGTGTACGTTGTGGTCCATTTGGAACTAGCTAGGTAATCTCTTGAGAGATTTGTACTTGTCCTTAAGCTAGTTTTGGCTAGGGCAAGAAAGTTCTTTGCCTTATTGACCACATCCTCTATATCACCACCTTAGCTTTTTGGACCATCTTCAAACCAACCAATTAAATTTCTAGTGTTTCATTCAGACCAGATGAATTAGTGTTAATATATTCTATCTTATCTGACCCATCAGTAACTCCTAACAAGATATACTAAGCAAATTTTTATGAGACTATCCCAATCGTAGACTTGGTACTCTCGTCGACCGGTTGTGCACACCGATGACACATGTATAGGCTAGCGAAGCCTATTTATCTAATCACGTCACCCACCTGACTACTAAACTTCACCAAGACATGCATAAGTTCGACAACATAGGACATTAATTCCACATCTCCTATTTGATTATAAATACAAGAGGCCTCCCCTTTTTATAAAGGATAATTTGACTATATTGCATTGACGCTGATAAAATCACCTCTTACATTATCCTCTTAATAATTGACTTAAGTATCAAAAACTGTTAGACCGATATTCTAAACTCCTCCCCTTTTAACGTTATTTTTATAATTTTGCACACGTATCACATATTACGTATCTAACGACGTCAAAACGAACAGTTTCACACCCGCGATCTCTATCCTTAGAAGAAACGAATTGTTGAAAAATGGAAAAATCTCAATTAGTCACGTCTAATTCACTTGGTTGGATTCCAATCATGCATTTTGTGGTCCATTTATCACTCAAGTTGTTTTCAATAGTGTATTTTGGGAAGTAGGGCCAAAAAAAAAAAAAAAAAAAGAGAAGTAGGGCCAATTGTTAACCATAATTTGTCTTCCTTTTTCTTTTGGATCCAATTATATGTATATAAAGATCATCACATATGAAAAAAAGGTATCAAATAAGTGGTAATTAAGCTTATCATAATCAAGCTTCATTATGTGAGGCCCTAACTCTCATTATTGTGCTTCAAACCTTTTGAGTTGTTGAGTCAGTTTTCATGTTGTTGAAATGTATCTTATCCCAAATTAAAAAAAAAAAATCATCAGCATTTTATTCCAATATTAAATGTACTATATGCTTAATAATACACCGAAAATTATGTAACATATTAGAAAGTACATACAATTATAGAATGTGAAAATCTTTAGAAACTAAGACATCAATATTCTGCCAGAAATATATCATTTTTATTCAATAATATGAGATTATGAGCGAGGGTATTTACATCATACATGTTGAATCAAAGATTGAACTCGTCGCGAAAAGTCCTCACAATTCCTGCAAACAGCAAACAATTAGCTATCGTTGCTTCGATCGATTTACCCGAGGGGTTGTTCGACCAAGAACACTCCGATGCTTAAGTTAGCTTTGAGAGAGGAAAAGGATATACTTCGAAACGAAGAATCAACGTACCTTGGAAATGAAATGTGCCTTGCTATTTATAGGAAAATCTTGGGAGCCTTGGAGCGTTCTGATTGGTCGGTTGAATATTTAATTAATAAAAAATATATTATTAATTAAATATACTATTTAATAATTGTAATGATGGTTCATCATGATAGTAATGACAATTATTGTATTTTAATATCAATATTAATTATCCATTATTAAGAATAACGACAATTAATTCTCGGGGAGAATATTGATATTACGGAGATTTTAACCCCATCAAACGTATTTAACTGGTAAATAGATTATTTAATATGCGAGTGTTTTCAAATGATTAGTGTTATTGTCAGGGGCAATTTAGTCATTTTTGAGAATTACGGGCCACGTGGCAGCTCCATAATTTTCGGATGATTTTGGGTTCCATAATACACAATGAACATCGACCTTACCCAATCAAACCTCAAGGCCTTTTACGTACATAATGAATAAAAAACAAATACTACTAAACCATAGTAGTACTAAGTGGTTGTCCTAGAAATCAACCATAGTTTTGCTACCAAGTACCAATCCTAACTACGTACCTTTTGTGTTTTCTTTAGGAACGAATGGAAGCGTCCCAAAGTTAAATCTCAGTGGATTGCAACAGTAAAGTTATTGTACCCTTTACAATACCGTGTTACGTATTAATTCGTCCACGACAGAATTCTATCAGTCGCTTGGTATTCGAAGCAACCCTCGCAATTCGATCGCTTGCTTTGTTTTCTTTGGTGACACATTAATTATATGCAATTAACTCTGATAACAAAATAATATAAATAATTCAATATATCAATTATATTATAGTTTAATGAAATCCTTCCTTCCTTATATTTATTTATTTATTTATTAGTGAGATATCTTGAATAAATGACGAAAATTATGTATATTTATGTTAAGTTCGATACTTAATGACACTACTAACGTGATTTTTGAATTAAAAATAATATATACATATGTAGCGAACTTTACGTAAATATATTCTTACTGTTATCAACTAGGAAAATCGAACATAAATTTATTCACTAAACAATAAAAAAAAAATTAGCACTAAACCGTAGTAATAATCTGGTTGAAATCACATCTTAAATATAGGGGGATTTTTTTTTTTTTTTTAACGTGCCACTCGTACTCAGCCACTGCCAATCAGAAGCAAAGCGTGGGGACGAGAACTGTAAAGTATAAATATGCTTTAAAATTCCAACACGTGGGTGTGGGCCGTCACTTTGAGTCTTTGAGTCTCTTCATCAGTGGGCCCCGTGATATGGGCCAGGCCCACTGTTAGATAGCATATTTGGTGCAAACTGCAAACTGCG
This sequence comes from Prinsepia uniflora, assembly GCA_032719365.1. Taxonomy (NCBI): domain Eukaryota; kingdom Viridiplantae; phylum Streptophyta; class Magnoliopsida; order Rosales; family Rosaceae; genus Prinsepia; species Prinsepia uniflora. The sequence continues at coordinate 2,509,734 of CM064875.1, read as the reverse complement.
ATATTTTCTATGATTCTATTTTCTTCAGGTTCACACGATGCTTTCCAATTTCAGTGCCTCGGATTCCAAAAAACATGTCGTCTTTTGAGGGCCGGTGGCAGTTTGAAAATGACAGGTCGTCGTCGTCGCTACATGGGCTTGTCGACAACATTTTGTATGGATGGGCCGCAAAGGGTATCAATTGCGTACATCGAAGGCCCACCAGGCTTACAGGGCCCGCTATCACTTATCCTTTGACGATTTACCTCCAAAATGTCCTCAATTCTTGTGTTTTTTACTCTGACAAGTCCTCTCATTGTCTTTTCTCATTGGCCTCCTCTAAGATCCTTAAGCAAAAAATAGATTTTAAATGCAAGAAAGTTATATATATATATATATATATATATATATATTGAATATCGATCTTGGATTTTAAAAGTGGAAAATTCTAAAATTTCTGCTATATAATGTAGATAAGTATAACTAAACTATAACATTAGCAGTTGAATAGAAAGTAAAATATCAAAATTTTGAACAAAAAGTTTGGAAATATCAGACAAATTGCTCGAACCGTACAAATCGACCAAACCTTGTGGTGAGATTCGTGAGAATAAGAGAAGAAGAGGGAGAAAGTTGGCATATGTGGTGGGAGAAATGACGAGTGGTTTGAAGTTAATGCTTGGATTATATGTTATCTTTTTGTTTTGAAGTTAATGCTTGGATTATACGTTATGTTTTTGTTTTGTTTGTTCTTATGGATCGATAATGTAGTCACTTCACACCATCAACTCATGTTTTTGGTGGGAGTTTGTAGGCGACAAAGCATACGGAATTTGGAAATCAAAACGAGAATTGTGAAGCCCAGTATTAGAGAAAATGCTAGTTAGCCCCAACGTCAGTGTAATAGATTTCTTGTCATTTATATGTAATATATAGGTTTGTGGGAGGAACAAATATATTTACGGTCATAAATGATTTATCAAAAGTGCAATCCAATGATTAGAATAGTTGAGGTGAGTAGACTTATAATGTAATAACGTCTTCATAATTTCGATAATTCGTAATGTGACATCTTAAATTAAGGGTGTTAATGTTACATGCGGTACATCAACCTGACTTGATTCGTGGTCCAATGGAAATTCGAGTTCCAAGTCAAGTTTACTCCTTAATCTTGAGTCCGAGATACGAAATTGACATTTGACTTATGATCAGGAGAAAACTGAAATGCCTATGTGAGTCTTCGTGATCCTCATCGCAGATTAGTTCTTAATGGAAAGTTTTGTGAGGTTACGACTCGAGTTTTAGACCCCACTAGATATCAAACGGGTAAAATTATTAAGAGTAAAAAATTATACCATTACTCCATTTCTTCAAGTACATGCTACATTTCTAGTTCTTCATCCGTTGGCTCTTTGTAAAAAGAATTTGTCCGCCTTAAGCCCATCATATGTACACACTAATGCCTCTATCATTTTTGGTGTTAAGGAAGCTCTAAAAGGATCCACAATCCTTTTGCCTAAGCAATGCATGGTCAATCGCGACCATTAACGTTAGGATTGCAAATACATGTTAGAATTTGAGTATAAATGGATAATTTGTGATGCAAATTTTCATGGTTTGTCAATGATGTGCTCACCGCAAACACTCTCTCTCACCTCTCACCTCTCCATTAACAATTTCAATTTGGCAGCTACTTGCTTCAATTTTGGTGAAGCTAAGCTTTATCATTGAGAGTTTATATCTTGGATCTAGGGCATTGGCTACAAAAACAATCTGTTAACACCACCAAAACTCGTCAAATTCCGTTGAAGGTTGCCACACTTTTAATATTAAAAAGAAAAAGATTATTTTTATAGCCAAATTCCCTAGATCTATAAACATTCAATGATTAAGCTAGGCTTCACCAAAATTGGAGCTAGTAGTTCCCAAATTGAAATTAGGTTAAAATATGTATAAACATGAATCAATGTGTATATAATCAAGCTAACCTTTGTTTGGCTGCTTACGTGACATTTCAGCTAAAAACTCAAGCTTTACATTATAAACATTGCCTATAGGTTGTCCATGATCTCGGCCGGAGTCGTTGGAGGCCTTCTTTATTTTGCAAAGACAGTACGACGGAGTCCTCCGTCGTTATTGTCCACCAACATCCCATACCTGTCATGATTGGCAGGAACCATTGGTAGTAATAAACGAACCTAAGGAAGATATAATGGCTTCAAGAAGGGAAAAATATATGAATGATTACAATTGTCCTGCGAACTTCTTGAAAGTAGTCCAACAATTCTTGTTCTAATTGCATATCTGCGGTAACATGAGATCGCTTCCATTTAAGTTCCCTGATCATATTATCAGTTTCAATATTGTGCTTTGCAGACATGCTAGATTCTGTCACAGGAAATTTGATCCCGAAATTGTTCCTGAGAGGAGAAAAGGGATTTCAGAAAAGAATGGATATAGCAATACAATGGACCTGAACAGGCTTCATACGTTCTGCATACAATTGCAAGCATAGTTTCCAGACGCAAATACTCGAAAGAAGCCTAGTTCATAGTAACAGGGAAGCAAAATGTCAGTCAAACTTGTAAATACTTGACTGGAAATGATCAATGACTATCGGAGTCAAATCTGTAGCAGGAAGAACCCCAGAAAGAAATCTAGTAACCCGTTATCACGAACCCTTTGATTAGGATGAGCCATAACACATACGTTCAATCAAGAAATATGATCAGAAACAATTCTGACTTCACCCAGCTAAAAAATCTCCCATTCATAATGGACACTAGGAGATCAAAATGGAATACATGAAAAACTGACCTGCTAAGGTTGGACCTGCTAAGGTTGTCATCGTTTACTCTGCCAAGAATGGCAACAATGCCAACGATACTGAGCACATTCTTTGTCAGAGCGAAATTCAAAGCCTGAGTCCCATGATGAGATTTCAAAGCTTCCAGCCTGCACAATATGCTAGCCGCAGAGTTTTCATGCCGCAATATCTGTTCTGCTTCCTCCTCCTCAGGACTTGTATTATCCTGGTTTTCAATTGTTGTTCCAGTTCCATTGGCTGAGTGGTAATGTGCAAACTCCCTACAAAACAAGTTAGCTAGGACTCGTTCAATGCGACAAAAAAGTTATCTCTAAGATCAAATTAAAATAAATAATAGCCTTAGTTTATCAGAGGTATAGCAAAGTATCATACTTTTCAATGCGACTAGTGTTTTGACCCGCGCGTTTGCTGCGGGTTTATAAATTGGATCGAAGATTCTGGCCATGGGATCTCAGAGTTAAAATTACGGACAATGTTTATGAATAAATTTGGAGGTAACATCACATAACACATCAGACACATGCAAATAAAACCCAAACAGGATTCATATAAGTTCCTCGACACATTGTCATTTCTATGAGGTCAAACGTATATAACCCAAGACGCTTCATTAACACTAAACGAGAAAGCAATTCACATAGATTTGCAAAATCAGAAAGTTGTCATTACATTCCGAGTATAGAATCATTATTTGAAGGATTCTTAAATTTGATATAAAATCATGGTGCTATGGGACTTAAGGCACTGTTTTAGAGAAACAAAGTGTGACAATACCAACTTCTTAGCTGGGTACTTAATGATGCAGGTTAAGTCACTGCATGTGTCTCTTGTCCGCTTCCTAAGAAGATGCAAGGCCGTAAAGCAGAATATTCAAAGGATGAAGGCATTTCATATAATTTTGAAACAAAGGAAAAACTACTGAGCTTAAGGAAAGCATGGTACATATGACAACATAGTGACGGACTGTCAATATGGACCATAAATTAGGTGAATACCTGCTTAATTGTAAAATCCACTTAACCATCTGGAAAGAGAACATTTCTTCTATACATGCACAGTACATACATACAGACGAAGGAGAAACTTACAATTGACAATGACAACATGGTTATCTGGTTGGTCCAACCCACAATGATGTTATGCAAACTTCAGAATTTCAAGAGCTCTACTGCTGGTAAACAATAAAGAATACTACAGAACCATCATATTCCAAAGCTTTATCAAAATCAATATGGATTTCCATTTAAAAAAAATGAAATACAGAAGTTCATATAAATTTTCAAGGTTTATATATCTCTTCCGGGTATATAGACATCATCAGAGCTCAAAATATAAGCCATATTGAGCAACATCAACGTATCTTTTTCATAGATTAATACAAAATATAAAACATTCTAGAATCTCATGTGAAAAGTGAATGCAACACAAAATTTGCTCCAAAACCAGATAAGTGGTTTGCTCTGATGCAACTCTTCCTTTGATGTGTTGATGTTGTAAAACTGGCACGTACAACATATGAATATGGATATTCCCAAACGGTCGACAAAAATCTTGAGCGGAATCCCTGATCAGCAGCCAACATAGAAGAATTATCAGCTCCTGGAACCGTGTGAAAAGGATCCATTAAAAGGACGATTTGATACATCTGACGTCAATTTAGTTAGTAAACCTAAATATTAAGGCGTTATTACAGGACCCATCAAACACATATTTCCTTATCTTTAGATTATAATTTTGGATCAAGGCAAACATGATCATGTGGACAAGGAAAAACATAAGTACGGGGAATTCTAGAATCTAAAACATGCGCCATAACAACTTCACAGCCAGCCACAGTTTCAATTTAGCGTTGAATAATCACAGTTGGTTCAGCCTTAAAATGCTTTTTAGAAGTTAATGAGATCAAAATGAGATCCAAGGATTACAAAATAAGTGACATTATGCCTACATGTGTCAAAGATCAAAAGAGGCAAGGTCTAATGTTAGTTCTAGGACTTTAGCAGCTGTATCTAGTTTGTTGCTAACCCCAAAATACAATGTTCATGAAAGAAAATTGAATGAATTAGGCTCATGAATCATCAAAACATATTTTATAAGTTATCTGGAGGTAAGGTAACCCACACCCAACCATACCTTCAATAACCTGCATGGCATTATGTAACCAACTATTATCGCAGAGACCTGAAATAATCACCCTATAAGCAGTGACATCAAGATTCAACCAAATGATTTAAAGAAAGAGCATCAAGGGATGAATCAAAATAATCTGCAAGTGAGTCTATAAAATCCAACATGGTTAAAATAAATATGCTGCGATGTAGGATCATAATCCTGATAAGAAACTACGCCATGTTGAGCTTTTCTTCTGTATTACAATGTTAACAACTATACCTGGAAAATACGAGCTAGACCAAAACTACTGTTTATTATTTTCGGCTGCAATCTCTTCCTTCCCAAGTGCAACCACCAATTTCTTCAGAATTGCTTCTGTTGGTTGGTGGGAATTCTCCACAGCCTTGGAAATAGGTTGCCATTTTTCACCGTGCTTTGGTTCCGCAGCAATGCACCTTTTCAGTACATCCTTCTGACTATCCTCCATCCCATGTTGAAGCTCAAATTTATAGTACAAAGCCCAGAAATCCCCAACATCTGGGGCCAATGTCACTGCCCTGTTGAGCCAAGTCCTAGCTTTGTCAACCTTCCTGTCATGCCAAAATAATTTGGCCACAGCAGCAATGACATGGGGATCATGATCGCATTTCTTGAGGGCATCCATGCTCTTGGTCTTCCGTTGGGGACGAGGTACCATCTCAATAGATGCAGCCCACAAGATGCCGCTATTGGGACACTCCTGCAAAGCCTTAGCCATCAATATATCCGCTTCCTTCTTATTTTTGTGCCTTAACTCGGCTCGAACAGCAGCAAGCCACAATTCAGCGTTCTGAGAATTCTTCTTCCTGGCCATTGTGAGAACTGCACGAGCTTTGCTCAGTCCAGTCATCCTCTCTTCAAGGTTAGCAAGAGAAAGCCAGAGTGGTATAGAGTTGGGACAGTGCTTCAATCCGGAGTCATAAGCCTCCTTGGCTTTTTCCAGGTGATCAAGCCTCTCTTCTAGCTGTCCAAGCATCAACCACAACTTAAAGAACTTAGGGAAGCGAACCAACCCTTCATCAAGCAACTTCCTCTCTTCAGCAAGGTTCCCTAATTCTCTCTCAACAATTGCTGATTTCATCCACACTCTCTCTGTGCCTCCCCTTTCACGGGCTTTGGCAAGAAGCATTCTAGCTCTCTCAGGTTCATGGTTCTCAAATTCAAGTTTAAAGGCAGCAAGCCAAATTTCTTCAGAATTGGGAATGGCAGCATAAGCTTCTTGGAGGATGGCACGGGCAGCAGGGACATCGCCAGCAAGCCACTTCTCCTTAGCTCCCATAAGCCACAACACTTCAGCCTGGGGTCGGTATGTCACAGCTTTGCGGAGCAAAGCATCAAGAGATTCCCGCGTGCCATGGCTCTTTTCAAGTTGTGCTGCTTTGAGCCATATGCTCTTCTTGGTTAAGAAGACCGTAAGTGCGTGGGCATATATAGCTCTGGCCGTTTCAATGGAGCCCCTTTTCTTGCACTCTTCGGCATCAGCAACCCATGTCCTCTTTCTATCTTCTTCTTCCACACCAATCCCAATTGTGTTCCGAATGATTGCTTGGCAAGTTGCTATTGACCCTGCACGCTCGGCAGCTTCAGCCTCCTTCATCCATTCTTCTCTATCAATCACCAATCCTTCTCTTTTCAAAGCCCTAATACCCCTTTCAATAATCTTCCCAACCATGGACGTATTCCCATTAGCTTCTTCTAACTTGGCAGCGCTGATCCAAATGGCAGGCTCCTTGGAAAGCTTCTCTCTTGCTTTATTAAGGACCTTCTTAGCTTTCTCATAAGTTTCCAGTCTAGCAAGTGCAAGCCACAATTCAATATGCAAGGGACAACACTCCACAGCCCTATGCAGCAAGAGTCTCGCATCCTCCTCATTTGCCAACTCCACCACAGCCTTCCACAGCCTAACAGAATCAGGAATGTGTTCCAACCCTTTCCTGAGCACCCTGCTCCGATTCAAATCATTTTGCTCCAGCTTGGCAGCTTGCATCCACAACTTAACTGAATTCGGTATGGACTTCACTGCCTTCGCAATCACAGCCTTAGCTTCATCAGGGCTCGCAAGCCTACATGCCTCTATCCACACATCCTCACTAGTAGGACACTCCTCGCAACCTTTCTGAATCAATAATCTGGCTGCCTGAATCTTCCCAGCCACCTCCTCTAGCCTTGCAGCCGCAATCCAACCAGGTGGATGCTTTGGATTAGTCTGTGTTACACTCTTGAGCAACAATCTAGCTTTTTTAATATCAGAAATCTCAGCGTCGCTCGTAATCTTCATACTTTTAAGATCAGTAAGGTACCCCTTGGGGTCAACAACAGTTAAACCAGAAACAGAATCAGAAAGCCTATCTAATTTCAATGACAACACAGTACCTCTGCCCTCACCTACAGCAGTCAAATCAGTAACCGGAGTTTGAGACCATGGAGTCTCTGTACCTCCGGCAGCCCTAGTCTTTGGGTCTAATGCTGTGACATGCTCCTTTTCCTGTCTAGCCTTCTCTAAGAGGGTATCAGGCACTGGCACAAAGCTCTCAAACCGCTTCTTTTTGTTCCTCGAAGAATAGTCTCCAATTTCGGGTATGCTTTCCCATTCCTGAGCAGACACCGTATACAGCTTCCTCTTCAAATTCGAAAACTGCTCTGTGATCTTGGGGTTTGAAGCTCTGTACTTTTCAATCTCCTGCTTCAGCCGAGCTTCTCTCCTGTCCTTTCTCCTCGAATCCATTCTCTGATCAATGGCTTCCCACACGGAATCAGCCTCCTTATCCTCGTCATCGTACTCAGCCGATGCGAATAACCCTACATCATTCCCTTCAAATTCATCAAACTTCTGATTCTCATCGTACCCTTTATCCTCCCCTTCCTCCTCCTCTTCTTCCTCGGGCTTCCCGCGACCACGGCCAACCCCCGGTGGTGCAGCAGCACCAGCAGCACCCGCAGCGCCGCCAATTGTCGTGGCGGACCTATCCGGCAGGTCAGGGGCTGCTCGGGCAGGCCCAATATCGGACCTTGTTGTGAATCCGGTGGCTCCACGGCCGAGACCAGCAACATAGTTTGGGGGAGGCTTGGAGTTGAGAAACTCGAGGCGGGGTTTGGGGACGGCAGGGGGCTGGGTACCGCCGAATAAGGGGATGTGAAGGGTGAGCGTTGAAAGGGATCTGATTCCGAGGTCGGAGAGGAGCGTGGAGTCGGCCCGATTCAGCAATTGGAGGCTTTGAGATATGAATAGACGCTGCTGAGGGATGGGGATTTGGCACTTTTCTTCGATCTGGAGCTTTAGAGTTCGGAGGGTGGTGGTATTGGGGTTTACAGTTAGGGTTAGGGTTTTGTGGTTTGGTGATGCGATAAACACCATTTTCAGATGCGTGTGTGTTGGACAGAAGATCGATTTCAATTTTGAGTGGTCCGAAATTGTATTTATAATAAGCTGAAGAAGGGGAGGAAGATAGAACTGATGTTGAGGGTAGAACAGTCTATTTACCGTTCATAAAGAAGGACAACAAGGGCAAAAATGTCATAACACTGTACCTGAACCGTAATTAACCGTAAAATTTGATTCTATATAAATCTAGGTATATTAAATCGATCTTTTAACTGAGCAGGTCGTAGTTTAAGGCCACAAGAGTGACCGCTCCGGGTCCATGGATAAAGGAGGGTCTATAAATTTTACATTGATTCATTTTTATGGAAAGAAAAAAAAAAAAATGAAAGAATGTTTAAATTTTTTGAAAAATATTTAAATTGAGTTTAAAGAAATATTTTTTTAAAAAATTAGGCACATATTCTTGAAATATTATAAGAGTTATTCTAATTAATATATAGTTATCTAACTTATCTTATGAAGTCATTAAGACACTAAATTTATTTTTTTATTTATAAAATTTCACCGTTTTCTTAAAAATATAATATTGCAAGACGATTGATGTACTTAAATTCTTGAATTCTTTTGATATATTGCTGGGAATATGAAGAAAAAAAATTATTTTTTATATGTGTAAATATAGATTATGAGCACTTTTATTAAAGCTCTTTAAATTTAGGTATTTAATCCGATTGTAAAATCCGATGTACAAATATAAGTATATTAAAAAATTTCATGACTTTTCGTGATTTGATAGATTGATGAATTTTAATGGATTATAAAAGAAAGGAAAACATACGCATATCAACCGTTCAATAAAATACCAAATCACATTCTAATATTTCATTGGATTTAAGGAAAAAAGAAAAACTTCCATAAAACCTACTCTTCTACTCTATTCTATTGTTATGTAGTGTTCATCATAGATTTGGAATTAGAACCAAAATCTCTATTCTATTGTTATGTAGTGTTCATCATAGATTTGGAATTAGAACCAAAATCCTCTGGTTCAAGGACACGAGGTGCCCCTGATTTTGCTTTTGTTTTTTTTTTATTTAAATATATTGCAACGGAGGATTTCACTGTTTATAGTTGAACTATGACATAAATGGATATATAGGAATCAAAATTTGCTGAATAACTCATGTTATGATCTAGGGGTGGCAATGGGTCGTGTCGTGTCGGGTTCGTGTCGTATCATGAATTCTGTTTTACCCATTTATGCCCAACCCGAATCCGACCCGTTTAATAATCGTGTCAAGAATGTCCAACCCGAACCCGACCTGTTAATGACCCGTGTAACCCGTGTAACCCATTTAATAAACAGGTCATACTCAAAACCCAATTAACCTAAGACCCGTTTGACTCGTTTAACCCGTTTAACATATTTAACCTATTTAAATTATAAATTTTAATAGATATTTAGGTAGTAAATGGGTAGATATATGGGTTAGTAATGACACGTTTATTAAATGGGTCAATATATAAGCCAATATACGGGTTAACCTGTTAACCCGAAATCTACCCATTTATTAAACGGGTTAACAGGTTATTATACGGGTTAACAGGTTGACCCGAAACCCACCCGTTTAATAAACGGGTCATAACAGGTTGACCCGAAAATGACCCGAAATTTTAATCGTGCGGGTTGACCCGCATAAATTTCGTGCGGATTTCGAGTCGTGTATCGGGTCATGTCAAAAATTGCCACCTTTATTATGATCTTCTACATCCTAGATCTTCCGGTTCCTTCATCTAACATATGTTCTTCATGTAGCACTTAGACCGAATGACTCAATGAAATTACGTCGATACTTCCACATATTACGGATAACGTAGGAGACATCTGAGTTTTTCTATTTTTACTTGCCTCCCCCCGCCGTAATGGATAAGAGGCTGGAAGACTCATTAAACTGTGAAACGTTACCCTAACTTTTGAATTAGAAAACATTAGTTTACACCAATAATTCCACACTAACACACCCATGACACAATCTAATGATGAAAATAATATGGTTTACACCCCACAAACATCTCCTCCATGCCTACCAGATCAACACTATAGTGTCACACTCCCGTCCCGTCCTGTCCTGTCCTGTCCTGTCCTGTCCTCCTCGCGCTTTCAAATTCAATGGCAACTGCTCTGCATACTCCCCAACAATCACAATAACCTCGACGGGTACCACCTTATTATGTCTCCCCGTGAGCCCCTCCATATCTGCATGCAACTTCTTCCCCTTCTATTAGATTTTCCACAGCATCAGAAGGAAGCCCGATCATCTCCAGCGTCTTCTCCCACACTTCATGACAAGTTTCAGCATTATGTGATTCTTCCGAAGGATTTGTTGGACGACAATCCTGAGAGATGAAAGCACAAACGGGCCAGTCGTCTGTTTTCAACAATTCACAATACTCGGGAATCTGAGGATCGGTGGCTGCAAACAGACTACTCCTCGAACCTGCATGCAAATTTTAATGAGTTTTAATGAGTGATCAGCCAATATCTACGGTAAATTTTCCATGTCGCAAATGAGACTCCATCGAAAGGAGTAATCAGAAATTCAGAATACTACTTTCTCGTAAGGTTAACAAGCTTGTGCAACTTATATAGTTATATGCATCTTGCACATACAAGGCACAAGGGGACCAACAGGTTTTTAAGATTTTCAATACCTACATCTTCATTAGAGAAATATGGGTTTCTGTTCCTTGGATACTCCCATCCACCGACAGCTCTTCTAGCACTATTTCTGCTCTTTTATTTCACACCTTGCATTTGACAAAGTGAAGAGGAGCAGGACCAGAAAGAAAATGGGAAGAACAAGCTCTTCTATTCTTATTCAGCATTTTTTCCTCTCTTTTTTTTGGCCAAGGAACATGCCTATATGATTTTTTTTTTTTCCGGTTACATACTTATATGAGACTTTTAACTATGGCCCAACTCTAACTATAATGGTGGCAATAAAAGGCATGTAAGGATAAGGTAAAACAGAAAATGAAATGTAATCGCAAGAAGACACACCTTCTTGAGCACTAAAGATAAAATAGGGAATCAAACGATAACCAGCTTGAACAATTTTTGGAAGATCCCTTGCCTGAAATTAATTGAAAGCCAAGGTGACACATAAATCCACTATAGTGTATGTCTAAATAAAATCTGAAATAAAATCTAGAAGGTGCATAAATCCCTTACAGAAAACAGTAAACTAGAAGGTACAAGATAAAAAAATAAAATAGAGTAGGGGGAAGGAATGCATCAAGATACTTACAACATTAGTCTGGACAATACCAGGCGATACACACACCACAGAAATGCCGGACTCAGCAGGCAGACGCTTATGAAGGATACTACTAAACATTATCTGCCAACCAAAGGCAACTAGGTCAATGATCAATTCACATTTCATGATGTGCAAGATGATGTCTTGGGTTGCTGACGTTCAGATTTTATAAGCTCATAGAGAAAGAGATCAGAGAAGATGTTTATACAGCAACAGGAAATATGAGCAAGCCGAAAAAGACAAACACATGTTATATTTATAGCATGCAATCATCAAACCCTTGTTCAGTGTACATGAACATCTGTATCATAAAAATTCATAAAAGTATGGTAAAGAGTAGGTAAACAAAGTACATAAAAGGATCTGACTTGATATGGACAAATTTTTTTTTTCTTCTCTAAAGTATGGAAAACTTTGTAATCAAAAAGCACCTGTGCCAACTTGCTGCTTGAGTAACCCACCAAGCTTGTATATTTTCTTTTCCCAGAAACAACGCTCATGTCTTCTGTATCAACGAAGCCAACATAATGCATCTAACACAAAGAAGACAGAGTATTCTCAGATTTAGATAACATAACAGTAACAGTAAATTAATTTCTATCTGTATGATGTCATAAACTCATTTAAAGTGCCTACAAATTGAACCTAAGGTTGCATCCAGTGCTAGTTAGCATATGAACCCGACTAGTTTTTCTTTCCATGTGTCTGTATATAGATGTCCGTGAATGTATACGTTCACATGTATACTTATAAAAGCATGAGCACAGATGTGTAAAATTTTATGCTTGATTGTCAAGGAACTTACAACGGAATTCAAATTAATAATTCGACTTGGAGAACCTCTAATGAGAGATGGCAAGAGGAGTACTGATAGCAATGCTGGTGCCAGATGATTCACTTGCAAGTGTTCTTCATATCCGTCTTTTGAAAACTTTTGTGGCTCTGAACACAAAGTATTTCAGTGAATGATAAAACAAATTCTGAGTAGCTTTAAAATTTCGTAAATACTTGAATAAAAGGATCAACCTCCAATTGAAAATATCCCAGCATTATTGATAAGAACATGGAGAGGTCCTAAACGTGCATTCCATGCTTGAGCAAATCTCACGACAGAATCCAAGGAGAGCAGATCAAGTTCCATCACCTATCTCATTGCACATAATCAATGTAATGTGGAAAATTGGCGTTGGCTTTTGGCCGTGCTATAAATTTTTGATGTTGAAACATGTGGTGTTGAATAAGTTACCTCAATATCGAGAGGAAGGCCCATTCCAGACCATTCATTCTGCCATTTCTGGATCAATTCATTAGCTGCTTTCGTATTCCTCACTGCCATCACAACATGAGCTCCGGATTCCGCCAACTGCCTGTTCAGTACATAACCAGCAGAGAGCGTTCACGTTTTATGTTCGAGCAATCTAATTCACAATTCAAAAGTGAAACTGGGACCAGATTTTTTTTGCATCATTTTCTCATCAACCAAACAGAAAACAGACATCCCAATCCAATCTTTGCAAAGCGAGTAAGACTACACTACACTAGAGACTAGACAAGCAATCTAAATGAAGGAATTCATTCACTCATCTTTGTGGATTCGAAAGAAGGAGAAGCGAACCTGGCAGTTTCGCGGCCGATACCGCTAGTGGATCCAGTGATAATGCAAGTGAGATCGTTGACGGGAGGCAAAGGCATCGGGTTTTCCAAGTGGCTGGCCGAGATTCTCTGGAACAGCATCTCGTACACCACATATAACCAACCTCTCAGCCACTCTATCCATCCCAATCCCTCCTTGCTCTTCGTCTTCTTCGTCTTCTGCACTTCGTCTTCCGGGTGAGACGACGTCGTTGCCATCTCAGCCTCCTCTCCCTACTTTTGCTCTCTACTCTCCTCTTTCTTCTCTGTTCTCCGATGTGATAAGAAGTATAGGACGATAGGGTTGGTCGGAAATTGTACTTTTCTATAATAAAGCTGAAGCGGGGAGGAAGATGAACCGATGTTGAGGGTTAGAACAGTCTATTTACTGTTCACAACGAAGGAAAAATAAATGAAAGGGGGGTACAAACGTCATTACAGTATCAGTTGTTCATGGAATGGAAAATTAAGTATAATTATGTTGAGTTGCTTCATTTATTGCATCTGCATATTAACCTCCAAAACAGAAAATTTCAAATTTATCAACAAAAAAAAAACACAAATTTTCAGATAAAGGTTTGATTTTTCAATTGTTTTGAAATTTGATGATAACTAATTGGGTTTGTGTTCTTTATTTTTTGTTGTTAGTCTCATTCGAGTTTTGTATTCTCTAGTTTTAAATTTAAGCCAATTTGACTGATGAGATATGCTTTGTTCATATTTAGCTAAAATTGGTTGGTTATGATTTTATTTTGTTTTTGTTGACGATAACTGATATTTGGATGTGATGGTGAATGCAAATTTGTTAATGCAAACCTTGATTAAAGTTCTTAATGAAGACATTGATGATCTTTGAGTAAATGAAGTTAGCATTGAGTTATTAAAATGAAAAAATTTCATTCAATGTTAACACAATACTTAAATTCAGGAATATCAACAAGTCGTTCAAACGTTCAAATAATGAACATAATTTTGATATCGGATAATCATATAGCAATTTCTGGATTTTAGGATTGGATAAAATTCGTGAGTTTGCTTCGAGTTTTTGGGGACTCGAGGGATTTGTTGAAGTAGGTTTTGGGTTTTGAACCTTTTGGTGCTGCCTAGATATGCTTATAATAAAAGATTATTAAGTGATATGTTTGTCGGATAAGTTTTAATTCGGTGATAATATTTGTAATCCAATTATGTACAAGCGCTTATAATCAAAATTTTGAGTATTTATTATTTTGCTATTTCTTTTTATCCTTACTGTTTTTTTATATTTACTTTTTATATTTTTTAAACATAAACGATTCGATCCAAATCATCACTAACTATTCGATTTGGATTGAAAATGTTTCATTTATAATTTTAAAAAATTCAAATTATATCGAACTATTAAAATTTTGAATATTTGAATTTAAATATTATCGAGATTCATATCAAACTATACTGTGCGTATCCTTAATAAAATTTATCAAGCAGGTAAAAATCTAACAACCTATATGAAGAAGAGATTTAACCCGTTAATTTCATCATAAATTCAATATTAAATTTACCTCAACTTATAACATCTCTAGGTCATACTGATATTACGCAAGCCCATGTTACCAGGCTTGCAATTTATGCATCTCATGATGTTTTTACTTAGTTTACACAACCCAATACCTTGTGGCCGGTCATAAACGAAAGAGCAAAGCGAGGCTCGTTGCTTATCGCCTCTTGTAGAGCAAAAGACGAAGAGGAGAATTAACAGATAAAAAGGAGAGAGAGAGGGGGAGAGAGGAAGGCAGAGAAGCCGAAGCCGCGAAGAGCGTAAAGCAAAAAAGAAAATGGTAAGCGCGAGCGCAACGCGTGTTGTGCAACCCGCAATCCTCTCCTCTTTTGTGGGTAACAAACTGTTCCACTCATCGCAGCCTCTGCATCAACTCTTCGGCTACAACCCAGGTAGGTGCCTTACTCCCTTCTCTTTACATTCTCTTCTAGCTAAGAGTTTCAACATTTCTGATTCAGCTTCAGCTTCAGCTTCAATTATCAATTGTATGTGCTCTATTTTTGTTTGTTTTGGATGTGTATGAAATGGGACTTAGTGTGATTAACGGAAGCTGTTAGAATTTGTAGTTAGTCTAGCTTGTTGGGTTTCTGAGACTGCTTTTACAGGTATGAATTTGATATACCACTTACAATTACCCTATTGTTTTATTTTATTTTATTTGGACAATACCCTATTGTTTTATTGTTTATAATTGTCTGACTTGAACAGAAAAAAATAAAGTTGGAATCTTTAGTACCAAATGAATGACCCTTGATGTTGTAGTTATTCTAGCTTGTTGGGTTTCTGGGACTGCTTTGATAGGGTAGGAATTTGATATACCACTATCCTAGTGTTTTATTGTTTATAATTGTCTGACTTGAACTGAAAAAAATAAAGTTGGAGTCTTTAGTACCAAATGAATGACCCCTAATGCTGAGTTGAGCTCTTGAAAGTACAAACTTAGTCCCTTAGACACAACCCAAGTCTTGGTTATTCTTCTTTTTATTTGCTTTTAGTTTTCTTCTTAGATTGAGTGTAAAAAATTTCTGATTCAGATTTTGTTTTCATCTTTGTTATTGTTCATAAGTTTTTTTGTGCCGGCTAATTCTAACGATGCAAAACTGTCCTTGCTAGTGATTTAGTTCGTAGTGATTTTTTGAGACAGCTTTTGTAGCTGCAAGAACTGCAATATACCATATAAAATTACCTCAATGATTTTGTAGTGATTGTCTAATTGTGTGAACTGAAAAATTTGTGGGGGTCTTTTGTATCAAATCAATATACCTTGATGCCTAATTGAGCCCTCATCTTGAAGCTACCAAAATTTATCCCCTATGGTGCAATTGTTGCTCTGTTTCCTCAATAGTGTTTTACCGAAAAGATTCTCACACATGAGAATAAAGTGAAAGTAGTGGTGGTCATTATTATTATTTTTTGGTGGGATGGTGGATTAAATTTTAGTGTGCTCAGGAACGCCTCATTCTTCAACTATCTGAATTTTCACCGCATTCTCTTTTCACAGTCCTATTTGGCACTGACCTTGACCATGCTAAAATTTCAAAGGACATGAGAGTATGGTGCGCTCAACGAGCGATCTCAATCTTGTCCACAACCAATAACAAAGCACCGTCTTGTTCTGAGCTTAATTATTACCTGCAACGATGCAGCAAATCAAAGTCTCTAAATCAGGGAAAGCATGCCCATCAAAAGGCTATACAATATGGGTTGCATCAAACCCCATTCCTAGTCACCAAGTTAGTCCAAATGTACGCTGATTGTGATGATTTGGTATCTGCCCGGAAGTTGTTTGACAAATTGTTAAAACCAAATGTCTTTGCTTGGACCGGAATCCTCGGATTCTATTCTAGGCATGGAATGTATGAAGAATGTGTGAGAGCATATGGTGAAATGATTTTAAAAGGAATTTGTCCTGATGCATATGTGTTTCCTAAGGTCTTAAAGGCATGCACGCATTCCTTATGCTTAAAAGTGGGAAGTTTGGTTCATAAAGACGTGATCATAGGTGGGTTTGAGCTTAATTTGCAAGTTGGCAATTCATTGATTGATATGTATTCGAAATGCGATGATATTGGGAGTGCGAAACAGGTTTTTGATGAGATGGCGAGAAGAGATCTGTTGTCATGGAATTCAATGATCTCTGGATATGTTTGTAATGGGCTTTCTGGATTGGCTGTAGAACTGTTTGATTGTATGAATTTGGATGGTTTGGAGCCTGACATTGTCACTTTGAACACGGTAATGGATGCTTATTGCCGGATGGGACACTGTAATGAGGCTAAGAGAATCTTTGAACAGATTAAGGAGCCTAATATCATTTCATGGACCACTTTGATATCAGGATATTCAAAACTTGGGAGTCATGAAGCATCCTTGAGGATTTTTAGTGATATGATGGCTAGTTTCATGGTCTACCCTGATGTGGATTCTCTTTCTACTGTCCTTGTCTCCTGCCGGCATATGGGGTCTTTGTTAAATGGAAAAGAAATCCACAGTTATGGGATAAAAATGGAATCAACCATTGCATTTTATGACTCAGCTGGCCCTGCATTATTGACAATGTATGCTAACTGCCGTAAAATTCAGGATGCTACAAATGTATTTAGATTTATGAATCCAGCTCATGTTATTTCTTGGAATGCCATGATTCTTGGTTTTATTGATTTAGAACTGGAAGATTTGGCACTTGAATGTTTTAGAAAAATGCAAAAAGCACAGGTCCATGTTGACCAAACGACAATATCCACTGTCTTGCCAATTTGCAATTTGAAAATTGGAAAACAAATCCATGCCTTCATTTGGAGAAATAGGTTTGGGATTGTTCCGGTGTGGAACGCACTTATCTACATGTACTCAAAATGTGGATGCATTGGATCTGCATACTCTGTGTTTTCAAACATGGTCAACAGGGATTTAGTGTCATGGAACTCAATGATAGGGGGCTTTGGAATGCATGGGCTTGGCCGAGCTGCCCTTGATCTTCTGAAGGAGATGAATCATTCAGGAATTTTCCCCGATTCTGTAACCTTTACTTCTCTTTTGTCAGCTTGTAGTCACTCAGGTCTTCTCGATGAAGGCCTTCAAGTTTTCTACAGTATGAGGAAGGGGTACGGCGTCATTCCAAGTATGGAACACTATGCTTGCATTACTGACATGTTGGCACGTGATGGTCAACTCGAAGATGCAGCTAGTTTTATTCAAAGGATGCCTTTGGAGCCTGATAAGTGTATGTGGGGAGCTTTGTTAGCTGCCTGCCAAGCCCATCAAAATGATAACATTGCAAAGCTTGCTGCTGAACAGTTAGTTCAGCTGGAACCAGAAAATGCTGGGCACTATGTCACCCTGTCAAATATATATGCAAGAACTGGAAGATGGGATGATGCTGTACAGGTGAGAAAGCAAATGGAATCCCGGGGATTGGTGAAACCAACAGGAAATAGTTGTTTTGAATTTCGATACTAGAGAAGTGATATATCTAATAATGGACATATAGGTTCTTTGGGTTCTAAGCTTTGTATGAACTTGGTCCATTACCTAAGTCTGTGTGACTGTACTTCATTTTGTGCAACTAATTAATTAGGCAAAATCAAATTTAATTTGGGTACTTTCTGGCATAATAAAGAGCTATGTGAGGCCCATCCCAGAACAAAAGAGAAAATGAGCCTAAAATGCACACTTGAAGGGAGGGTGTGTTCGTGTGTGGGGGTGGGGCAGGAGAGGAAGAGAGAGAGATAGAGAGAGAGCATGGAAGGTCAGAAGCCAAACTGTGTAAGAGTGAGGGAATGGTAAGTGCAGCTTCTGTTTCAATGTTATGTGCAATATTTTTTTTTTCATCTGATTTTGTTTCTTTTTGTAAGGTTATTTGATTCAGCTTAGAAGTCATGCATATATGTCCTTTTGAGTTTTTTGTATTCACATGAAATAGGTTGGAATGCAAAAAATGGATGTTATAGATTTTAGTGGTGATCATTGTTTTTCCTTTGTTTCTTTCTTCTCAATACAGGAAGCAAGCATGTGTCAATGCAGTTATCCAAAAGATTTTCTGGCTTGACCAACCTTTTGTTCAATGGGAGGTACGACTTGCAACATTCTGTGCGCTCACGTGATTTACAGAAACACAAGCACACACACACACACAACATAGCCGTAACTTTTTCATGTACTTTTGGGCACTGTTAAGCTCTTTACCAAATGAATTATGCCTATTGTCTCTTATTTTGTACAAGTGTCGTCTTTAGAATTTTAAATCAGTACATATGATATCTTAGTACCATGTGTTAACTTCTACCTTGTTTGATCTATTTGATGACCTCACACTAGTTTTGGGTTTTTATATGATGACTGAGGTTTCTAGACTGGTATTTTGGACCCCTGCATGGATTTCAATTGCACAATGTATTCCAGGAGAACATACATATGCAGATGCACTTTTATAAACTTCTAAGTGCCTGCTATTTTTTTGAAATTTGTAGAAATGTAGATAAAGTGCTAAACACCAAGCGCAAACGTCTAAGACCTGGAAAAATTTCACCTCGTCGCCCTGTTCCAGATCATATATCAAGGCCTCCATATGTAGAATCAAAAATGCCACCTGGAATTGCGAGTGGACCTGAAGTGCATGATGAGAAGGGGATAGAATTCATGAGAGCCTCTGGCAGGCTTGCAGCACAAGTTCTTGAATATGCTGGGACTTTGGTCAAGGTGACTGTTCTGCCTCTGGCTAGTTAATCGTGTACTTAGCAATTGTTATTTATTTATTTTTGCAGTAACGCCATTGAAAATAGCAATCATTTTAGGAACCATACATAACTCATACATAATAGCATTCAAATAGCAGATTTATTGAAACGGTATTCAAATGTCTGTGAAATTCTATCCCTATAAACTATTTCAAAATGGAATGTCTTTGTGCGTTCTACACTAAAAGGTGGCAAAGCAATTTGGTGGCTGAAAAAGAGTTGAATAACAAGGAGTAAAAGTAAACAATTCACAATAAACAATTTTTCTGAGAAAAGCAGCTCCTGTACCTGTCTAAAACCTGAAAAAGTCAACTGTCGTACTCGTGTACCATGCACTTTGTAGAGTACTAGCTACTTGCATGAAGCATTTAAGGTTTTGCAATCTATTGCCTACTTCACTGATAAGTGATTATAAATGGATTCTCGACTGTGAATGGATGAAGTTAGATAGGTGGGCTATCCCTCTTTTTGAAAGTTTTAATTGTTGCTTCTGTTTGGCAGCCAAGCATAAAGACAGATGAAATTGACCAAGCTGTTCACCAAATGATCATTGATAATGGGGCCTACCCGTCACCACTTGGCTATGGTGGGTTTCCAAAGAGTGTGTGCACATCAGTGAATGAATGTATCTGCCATGGAATACCTGATTCCCGAGCGCTCGAGGTCCTTTCAATTTAATTTCTTATCTACAACTTCTAAGCTCTAAGTAATCAATCATGTCAAATCTAAATGAAATCTTTTCTGTTTCCCTTTGGCAGGATGGTGATATAGTTAACATTGATATTACGGTCTATTTAAATGTGAGTATAGTTAATTAAAGTATGCGTAATTTGAACAAAATGAATTGAGATGCACATTTTAAGTCTTTGTCTGATTCAATACATCTTCAGGGAGTGCCAAGTTCAAGCTGTAGTATCTATTTCCTTCTGATAGATTTGTATTTTGCAGGGGTATCATGGTGATACATCAGCCACTTTCTTATGTGGAGATGTTGATGATGAGGCCAGAAAGTTAGTCCAGGTGGGCAGTCTTTCCTTTAAATTCGGGGAATTCCATCTTTTTGAGTGAAGATTAACTTCTTAAACTATTTGAAACATTCTCTTATAGACATGCTTACAAGATTTACTTCTGAAGCGTTGCTGTAGGTAACTAAAGAATGCCTTGACAAGGCAATCTCCATATGTGCTCCTGGAGTCGAGTATAAAAAAATAGGCAAAGCAATCCAGTAAGCTCTGACATAAATGCAGCATATATAAGTCACATATGGATTTGACTTTCTGTTGCACTAACAATCACTGGTTGTTTCTGCTCATTAGAGGTCATGCAGATAAACACCGCTATGGCGTTGTTCGACAGTTCGTCGGGCATGGAGTTGGACGTGTTTTTCATGCTGATCCAGTTGTTCTACACTTCAGTAACGATTCTGATCTTTATTTTACTCCTGTCTCCATTATTCTCAGTTTTTTAAGCAAGTCCTACAAATTATTTGTTGCTCGGTTGGTGAGTGGGATTGGATTGGATTGGATAACTCATCAAATTCAATGTCTTGAATGTAAAATGGATGTATTTTCATTGTAAGAAGATTACATGGGATTAAAAGGAAACATACCTCTTCTAATCTTTCTAGAGGAGATTGAATCAGATAAGTTTCTTTCTATGTCTACTCCCCTCTAATCCTGTCGCAATGAAAACACATCCATTTTCACATTCAAGATACATTGAATTTGATGAGTTACCTAATCCAATCCCACTCACCAAACGTGGCCTAAGATTATGCCACGACACACAATGTGCTTCTAAAATGTCTACTCGGGTTGAAGTGATACTTGTTATTCCTTGTAGGGAACAATGACAGCGGACGGATGATGTTAAACCAGACCTTCACAATAGGTAGTGCATCTTGATTACTTAGAAACTGTCCGTTATTTTCGGAGACTACAAAATTTCTTATGTTTGTAACTATGTGCAGAGCCAATGCTGACACTAGGTAGCTATGATCCCGTAATGTGGGATGATAATTGGACGGTGGTCACAGCAGATGGAAGCTTGTCAGCACAGTTTGAACATACCATTTTGATAACCAAGGATGGGGCTGAGATACTAACTCGGTGTTAGGGAATTATATCTGCATCTTCCAAGTGAAAAATTTGTGTTGGAAGTGCAAATATATGGTTTTACTTTTACCATTGTTTAAGGTAATTCATTTTAACTGCAAATACCAACTACATTATTGTTCTAGGTCATAGTTACAGAAACAGGATTTTCACTTGGGTCTTTCTGCTTTGGATAATCTTTTCTTCTTCCTCGTTTTAGCCACAGATCTAAAATATCTGGCATGGCACCATGCATGTAGCTTTCACGTTTGAGCAAAGCAAAGGCATGTTCTTTGGTCCAAGAAAAAGAGAAAAAAGATAGTATTTTCCAACTTGAACTCTTGAAGCAAGTCATATATAATTGATCCACAGCTTGAAAACCCTAATAAAGTTATGAACAATTTGTTTTGTGAAGCAAAATACTTATCTCCTTTTGTACAAACCACGTCTTTGGGACTATGATTTGGTGTCACTTCCATTAGGAGTTTTTCTATTTTTCGTAAGGCTGGTTAGCAAAAGCAATGACTAATTTTGAACCAATTGATCACAAGTTTAAAGGGTTTGGCTAGACAACTTGTATGTACGTTATGACGTGAGTTCATTATTATGTCCATTTCTATTGCTAAAAGACAAATGTTTTGAGGGTTAAAATGAAGTCACGAAGTAGAGATGATTGCCTTTAATCAATCAAATCTATCAGAGTTTCGGCTAATGATTCTGTAGATGCATCCATTTAATGGATCACTATTTTATGGTTGATTTCCTCATTGTTAAATTTCAAATTACGACATCAACGTATAGTGATTCTTATATCACAAAGGAAACTTAGAAGCATCTTTCTCATATGTATGGATGGTCCAAAATGGGCATGTTTTGTTTTCTTCTTTATACGAAACTACGAAACTATTTACTTAGGAAGAGCAAGATTTAAGATACGATGAGTGGATTATAATTAAGTAATATCGTACTTCTTACAAATATATATTTTTTATGCCTTCTTTTAATTTCTAAATCGATTAAGAATTTATGAGTTGAATTTTTATGAAGAGCAAGATTTAAGATACGATAAGTGAATTATAATTAAGTAATATCGTACTTCTTACAAATATATATATATATATATATATATATATTTTATTCCTTGGTTTAACTTCTAGATCAATTAGAAATTTATGGGTTGAATTTGAAATCTCTCGCTATAGACAATATGAGAAATATTGTTTACCATTAGACTACAACTTCATGAGGAACTTATACGCGTGCATTAGGTATCGATTTAACTTGTTATGAAAGCTAAACTCGAAACTTCACACGGTATAATAAAGAGAAATACTATTAGATCGTAATATTAGTAACAAATAGTTTAAACTAATCAAAGAGTGTTATGCCATTTTTAACGCGTAAGCAACTACTGAAACTGTGATTTACCAGCTGTAAAAAATAAATGTCATCAAATTAGCCTTATCCAAGACAAAAGTATTCAATACGATTGTTTGGTATGTATACAACTATATGTATACAATTACGTGAAGAAAAAAAAATTGTTATTCACATTGTATAACCACTACCCTAATATATAGTGTATATAAAAAAAAAATATGCTACCCCCGAATTTTGGCATTTATATCTCGTAACATAGTGTTATGCATCGTTTTAATTCGTGTATACAAAGGGCAATCTACTTATTTCTCATTTCCCACTCTAGATGACCTCCTCATTCCACTTTTTTCATTATCGAATTACATATATGATCATAATCGTAGGCGTCAAACTCCTACAACTTTATTAAAGGATCATTTATGGAAAAAAAAAAACAAATTGAAGATTATTTAGTCATACATGTATCAACTAAATCGACGATTCATAATCTCGATATATCTTAATTGTTTCAAACACTGTTAATTTGTTTTGATACATATAAATAATTAATTAAAAATCTCTAAGTATTATTTATGTTTTTACAAATATGATATTGAATGATGATTTAAAGAATGAACGGTATTTATTATAATATATGTTTATAGAAAGATAAAAAGGATCCCTCCCAACACATCAGTTATAAGATCGACTTTTACGTTTCATACTTCAATTTGCATATGACGATGATGCATTTTTACATATGTAAGAAGGCCAAATCAGAACTGGCCAACCTAATCTGATGATGATTTAAGCTGGCCAAGCACATGGAATTGGGTTTAGACTTTTCAAACTTTGCCTATTTATACATTATGAACTCTAGGTGTAGTAGCACAGAAGGTAAAAAGAACAAAAATGGAGGAACGTTCTCTTCGTCATGAAATCAATCCATCAAGCTATGGAGATAGAATCACCGTCTTGAGCATTGATGGAGGAGGGATTCGAGGCCTTATCCCGGCGACCATATTAAGTTTTCTTGAGTCCAAATTACAACCACGTAAATATACTAATTCTATATACTAAAGTCCGTGGAGATGGATACTGTTCATGTAACGGTGCATAAATGCAAAATTTTCTTAATTTATTGTCCTTCGTGTTATGAATTTCCAAATTTGCTCTTTCTTTTTTTTGTCTTCATATATTGTTTGTATAGTTGTTTGCCTAAAATGACACTGCTTTATTTCCATTTGACACCCCAGTTTCTCGATTAGTTAATTTCGAAGCTTTGCGTCCATTCCGTCTCTCTTCACCAAGTTGCTTTGTTCTTAGGTTTGAATGTTTGACATATTGAGACTTTCACTGAATTTTCTTAATTTATTGTACTTCATGTTATGAATTTCCAACTCTGCCCTTTCTTTTTTCTTTATTCATCTATTGTTTGTATAGTTGCTTGCCTAAAATTTCATTGTTTTATTTCCACTTGGCATCATCTTCTCGATTAGTTAATTTCAAAACTTCGCGTTCATATATTCCGTCATCGCATTCTTCTTCGGTTTGAATCTTTGACACATTAAGACCTTCAATTTTAGTCATAATGATTGAGAGGCTTCCTTTATTTATTTGTTTTTTTATTTCTACCATTCTCTTAAAAAAAAAAAATTAAACATTAAACGACATTACAGTATCGCGCGACTCTACTACTAATCACGCACTATCATGCATACAACTTAGAAAATGTAATCCTATTCATGAAGCATGCAACTATATGTACGTACATTATTGTCTTCTTAATGTTCAGGAACTTGATGGAGAAGAAGCTCGAATTGCCGATTACTTCGACGTGATTGCCGGAACGAGCACCGGAGGCTTGATAACAGCCATGTTGCCAGCACCTGATGAGAAAAAACGGCCTCTCTTCCAGGCCAAAGATATTGTTCCATTCTATCTCAACTATTGCCCCAAATTATTTCCTCAATCCAGGTTTTAATTAATAATAACTAGCCTCCCAGCATTCGCTTATGCATGTAGATTCCTTTTTAATTTTTAAATTTTTTAAGAAATTAAATAAATTCAAAAATAAATAAATAAATCAATATATAAGATTGTGGGAGTACGTAAGTAACTACGTACGTACTCCACATTTCTCCCCACATCTTCCCCTTCACGTTTTTTTTTCTTAACTTTTATCTTTTATTTATTTTCTTTTTAATTTAACTTTAATTTCTTAATTATCTTTTTTTTAATCAATCTATATATTATCTTTTGACCTTCAATTATATTTGTCTAAATTAGAATTATGGGGTATTTTTGTCACAAAAATTTGGTGAAGCCTTTTGAACCTCATGACTTATAATAACTAAATTCCTGACGCGGGTGCTAATTAATTTTTTTTTTATAGTATATCCTTATTTAAAGGATATTTTTGTCAAAATTTTTTGGTGAAACCTTTTGAGACTCTCGACTTTATAATAATAGAGATAGAGATAATAATCAAACTTATTTAATTATAATCTTGTAATGTGATATTTATAATTAAGTTCTTAATTAATTATAATTTGTATGTATATATAGATAGTGGATTACTTATGAGAATGAGAGCCTTAAGGCGACCAAAATATGATGGCAAATATCTGAGAAAGTTGCTTAGAAGGATACTTGGAGATCGACGATTGCATGAAACTGTGACAATAATTGTTGTATTATTATCAGATATATGTATAAGTAGTACTTCCTCAGCTCCTACTTATTTCCCAGCTCATCATTTCAAAACTAAGGATTCAGGAGGAAATGAGAAGGAGTTCCACCTTGTTGATGGTGGAGTGGCAGCAAGCAATCCTGTAAGATTTTGATGAGTTGGTCATTTACAAAAATTTATTCTTGTAATTAAATAGAGAGATGATTAATCACAGTAGTCGAGACTAATAATGTGGGTTTATAACTAAGTATGGTATTAAAGTGATTAACCGTTTGGATGATCTGTTTTCCAATCGCAACATATGACTCGTTATATATGGATAAATAGCAAACAACAAATGACGTTTGACAGAACAAAAGATATTTAGTTACAAATCGTGGACACAACAATAATCAAGCTTACATAAGTAGGACAATCAACATTTTGTTTTAACAAATAAGGGCTTGTAATTAATTTCACTTAGAAATTATGATTTTTACTTGTTTTTTCCTAGACAAAAAGAAGGGTGTTTTTTTATATGGGATTTAATAGTCTGGATTTAGGTTTTAGAAGCTTTGGGATTTGATCAAGGCTTGATATTTTTTCGTTTGAGGGCATTGGTTGTCAAATTTTGTGTTGGATTGCCTTGATTGTCAAGAAATTTTAGTTACGTTTGTGTGTCGAAAAAGAAGATGGTAAAAAACTTATATATCACACTCCCATAAAAAAAATACTTGTTCTAAAATCTATGTATGTGCCTACTAATAATATATAACTAGCCACATTGCTAGCTAGTTGAACGAAAATTTAAAAATTGTAGTATATATAATAGTTTGATCTAAGTTTATTATGGCGATTCATAATATGTTACTAATCGTACGATCTTAATTTTCTTGTCACTTGATCAAACTGGAAATTAAAGGCATTGCTGGCGACGAAGCCGACCGGAACAGTGTTTCCGGGAAGTCCAGTTGCTCTGGCGGCACCGCAAAGCCTGTACTCTGAGAAATATCTAGTGCTTTCTTTAGGCACTGGGACTTCAAAGCAAGAGAAGAAATACAATGCAAAAATGGCTGCGAAGTGGGGGATCTTGGGCTGGCTTTACAAAGATGGTCACTGCCCATTGGTTGATGCATTTACATATGCTAGTGGAGACATGGTCGACCTTCACATGTGATTGATTTTAGGTCCGTTAAATGTGAGCAGAACTATCTTCGTCATGAAATCTTACCTACTGAACGTAGTGAATCGAAGTCTTAAGTATACGTCTTCAATTTCAAGTTCGATAATTATAAAAGCGAAATCAATACTCAATATATAGACCTTTTCCGGTCCTTCCCTAATTAATATCATTTATGTGAAAAGAAAAATATTTGTTTTTGAATGTAGGATGACACATTAAGTGGGCACACATCATCGACAGACAAAGCAACCAAGAAGAGAGAACACTGCGTAAGCGAAGATTACATCAGTACTGGTCCTTCCATTGATGACTATAAATTACTTACAGAAAATTTATAACTAACTAGTCACTAGTATTGTGATTTAATGTTACTCTTTTTCAATGTGTATATTGGTGCAAGTTCGATCTTCATAAAGAGTAGTGAACTTGAGATTCAATAAGCATTAAAGCATTTAGGTTTCTTGGGACTTTGTAGCTTGTTACTAGTGTATAAAAAAAAAATATTAATTGACATGTTTAAATTTCAGTTTTCAAATATAGTTTGAATAAATCGTGGTAAAATTTAGGGTTAGCAATGGATCGTGTTATATCAGGTTCGTATCGTGTGATCATGAACTCTGTTTTATTCAAATATGTCAAATCGGAACTTAACCTGTTTAATAATCGGGTAAAAAATGTCCAACTTGAATCTGACATATTAATAAACTAGATAACCTGTGTAACTCATTTAATAAACATATCGTATTTGAAATCTAATTAACATATGACCTGTTTAACTTATTTGATATGTTTAATATGTCTAATCTATTTAAATTATAAGATTTAATAGGTATATATGTAGGTAAATTGATAGATATATGGGTTATTGATTGACACATTTATCAAACAGATTAATGTATAGGTCATTATACGAGTTAACAAATAGACTCGAAATCTACCCGTTTATTAAACGAGTTAATATATTATTATACAAATTAACAGGTTGACTCGTAATCCACTCGTTTATTAAACGTCTCATAACGAGTTGATCTAAAAATAACTTGAAATTTTAATCATACGAATTGAATCAAATAAATTTGGTATGAATTTCAAGTTAAGCCCAAATTGCCATCCTAAAATCTATTGAATTCACTAGTATAACAAACATCACATTTTGTGGTCGTCACATTGAAATATTGAAATACTCCAATTATAAAAAGCTTCCGATCTTACTTTAAAATTTTGACTATTTATCGAAAAATCCCTTCAAACTCTTCAAGTGGTATAGAATAGCATTGAGATTGGGTTGGGACTCGTCATGACCTCCCCAATTATGACGCATGATGGACGAGGGAGTCACCATTTTCATACATCCTGACCCACTTACGACACTGTCGCTTCTGTTATCCACTTTCTATCCCT
Source organism: Prinsepia uniflora (assembly GCA_032719365.1). Lineage (NCBI taxonomy): Eukaryota > Viridiplantae > Streptophyta > Magnoliopsida > Rosales > Rosaceae > Prinsepia > Prinsepia uniflora. Next base: position 2,481,523 of record CM064875.1, on the reverse strand, counting down.
CCCTAGACTTGTGCCTTTGATTTTGGTGGTTGAGTTGTGTATTTTAATGGTTAACCTTGACCAAACTGATCCCTTGAGTACACTCATCTTTGGTGGCTATGTGCCTCCAATCCATGCTTGCAGATCAATCTTACTGGTTTCAATCTTGTTCGTGCTTTGTGGTGGTGGTTGTTTCCTTATTGGTGGCGGTTGGTGTAGCTCCATATAACCGTTAGGGTTTTTTTAGTTTATTTTGTTTTGGGCTAATGTTTAAGTTTGAACTATTTTTATTTTGAAATTGTATGTATTTTATTTTCATTATGTTTGCTTTCTGTGTAATATCTTAAGTTAGATTTTACGTTTTGAATCTTCTTTACGTGTCATTCTTTAATGAATTTCACACTTCGACCAAAAAAACTACTTCCTAATTTCGGGCCACGATCGATGAGAGTTTGGAAGCCACATTTTTTTTCCGATCCCGACCAATTTAAAGTCGAGATCTTGATGGTCATGAACATTATCTAATCGATATGTGAATGAGCGATTTCTCGCGGACTGCTAATGTCAGGACCCACCTCGGTTCCACCCCGAAAACCGAGGTAAATCCTGCTCCTGTATGACACCCCGATACGCAACTAAAGTAAACTCACTAAAAACCACCAAATTACAAGCTAGACGCAGGAGAAAATTTAAACATCCCGAAGTCAAACTTATGTACAGAGCATAGTACCAAATACAAAGGAAAGAAAACTGATAAACAAGGTACACGCACAACGGAAAATCTAAAGCACTCCGGGGTCACTCTCGAGTATTCTATGCCTCCGACGCTGCCTCAACGTCAACCCCCGTGCTAGCTCCACGACCTGGAGGGCAATTTAAAACCAGAAGGTGTGAGTGAATCATAAAGAATAAAAGTTTCAAAAACCATTTTATAAACAAACCAGGGTTTGACCCTCTGTTTTGAAAACATGCATGCACAACCCATTTATTTAAACACAGCTATAAACCACATAGTAATCATCATAAAAACATTTATAATTCACAAAAATAGGTGTCAGGACCCACCCCGGTTTCACCCCGAAACCCGAGGTAAATCCCGCTCCCGTCTGACTCCCCGACACAACACCTAAGGAACACTCACTCGAACCCAGTCAAACGCAGGAGTAATTACAAAATATCCCAAAATCCTTATCGTTTACAGAGCATAGCACTACATTACAAGAAAAGTAAAAACCGAGAAAGTACACGCACACAGAAGCCTTTAAACCCTTCTAGGATCCCTCACGTCGCTTCTATGCCTCAGACTCTGCCTCGACGTCAAGACCCCGCGCTAGCTCCACAACCTGGAGGGCAATTAAAACAGAAAATGTGAGTGGACCAGAAAGTACAAAAGTTTAAAAACCATTTTATAAGAGAACCGAGTTAAACCCTCCGTTTTGAAACCACATGCATAACCAGCAGTTATAAACACATTTAGAAAATAATCATTATAAACATCATAAGAAACAGAAACACTATAAAATACCATCAGAAACCACACACGAGTATCAGAAAACTGTTTCAAAACCATAACCACCAAATCATCATTTTCTCGATCAAACCTGCTGGACCTATCCGAGTCTTTAAACTCCCGAGTCTTTAAACTCAATCCAGGCCTTAATAATATCCGAGTCTTTAAACTCCCGAGTCTTTAAACTCAAGGCCTACGGGGGAAATCAATATATATCCGAGTCTTTAAACTCCCGAGTCTTTAAACTCAATCCGGGTCTTTAAACCCAATCCGGCCGGTCCCCCGTCACATATATCCGGGTCTTTAAACCCAATATCCAGATCCAGCAAATCCAATCCCAAAACCATTTGAAAACCATTTACCAATCCATATCCAAACTCGAATCCGAAATCACTGGTCTGATGCCCTTTCCAGCATTCAGAACCGTCATTCCGAACCCAAATCCGGAAAAATATCCATTTTCATACCAAAATCATACGTAATCACAAATCACATTTCATAACCCATTTATTATCATCAGAAAACCTTTATCGGTGGAAATCCCCTAATGTAACATCAAAATCCGAAAACCAACATTTTCTTGAAAAACGTGCCAAAACCGTCTTTTTCTCGAAAAACGTGCAAACACACAAAATCATCACTTCATATTCAATAAACATAGATTCATAAGTAAAACCATAAAATACGTATATAAAAACAGTTATGCATGCTCGAGTTTAAGGAAAGGGTCCACTCACAGTACTGAGCCCTACTCGCGTCCCGAACGTCCAGCCCGTTCCTCGGCTTCCTCGGGAAACCCCGATCCTGTCAATCACCGTTAAATTACGTCACTAACACGTCTACGAAGGTTCACCTAAATTCCCTCAAAAATCCCCGAATCCTAAACGTAAGAACCCGGGACCCTAAACCTTCACCCTCGCGGAACTATCCTCAAACGACGTCCGATTGACTCGAAACCAACTCCATTGCACTCACCACAACTCCTAAACCAAAACCCATGTTGACCGTTTCTCCCAGAACCGCCGCACGCGCCTCCACGCGCCGCCCAAAGTGGCTGCGCGTGGCCCTCACGCGCCAGCTACAGTGCCACCGTCAACCTCACGTCGACCCGGTTCACACCAGTGCTGCAACTCGGACCGGCGAGACCTGTTCTCTGCCGTCCGGCCCCCATTTCACCTCCTTTCTTCACCTATAGCTTCGTCCAACCCTACTCTAAGCATCCCCAACCTCCAATCACCTCGACACAGCCTCCTACCCGTCGTCTCAAGCTCGAAATTAAACCTCCCCAAAACTCTGTTTCACGATCCGACCACCCAGCTCACCACCCTTCACGGTGGCTTCACCAAACGCTTCCCTGAACCTCAATGAACCCAGACGAACCTTCCTATACCGTCGACTCACCCCCAAACTCGTCGACTTACCGTTCGAAGTTCACTGCCGAAACAGGGTAAAAGAGACCCATCTTTGACTGAGCTCCGCCGCGTACGGCCCCGTCACGGCAACCACCCTAAACGACACCTAGGACCTCCCTGATCACTACCCTAACCTCCAATCCTCTCGACTCTCAACCCAGAGTCACGATTTTCCAAATGAAATTCCACGGGAAAACAGAGCAGGAAGACTTACCCTTCGATTGCAGCTCCGCCGTGCGCACTGCCGCCTTCCACGGTGGTCGTTAGACTCCCTGCAACCTCCTCAGCCTCTCCTTGTCTTGATTTGATCCGCCTCACGGCGTAGCCACCGCCAAACGTTCACGGCCTCCCTGTTTCCCCCAATTCTTCTCCTCACCTCCGCCGTGCCGCCGTGCACAATTGCACTGCCAAAACACGACCAGCAGCTCCTCCTTGCTTCACTGTCACTCTCACAACTCACCAGTCACTCACCCTTGCACCCAGATCGGTCGATTTCCCCTCAAACTCTCACTCTGTTTCTCTGTGTATGTCGAAGGACCAGGATGCATGGCACGGGTGCACCCCAATTAATTGGGCCGTGAATGCACAGGATTCCACCAGAATCCTCTACACACATGCCATGTGTCACCATCCACTCCACACACTCCCACATGGCCTAATCCCAGCCGTCCATTCCTTTCCCCTGTGCACAAATCCCAATGTGCCACAATGACCAAAATACCCTTCTTTTTCACACATTTTTTCGGTTTTACCGAAACTTCCTAGACCCGTAACTCTCACCTCGTAAGTCCGATGAATACGTGCCGCCTGTCATCGAACTCAGGACGACAAGAACTATCTAACCATCCTAGGTCAACCTACCAAAACTCGATTATTTAAAAAGTCAACTATTCCCCCTACTTTACTCAAATTACGGTCATGCCCTTAACCTTCCGAACATCACAATTTCCTCCTCGGATGTCGGAATCAGGCGTGCCACCTGCCTCTGGGTTCGTGACGTCCTACACTACGTCCTGGTCACGGGTCAACCCCCATTTGACCACCCAAACTAAAAGTCAACAATTTTGCCCAAAGCAGGGGGCAAAATCGTCATTCTAGGTTCCCAGACCCCTCATGACCACCTAACCCCTGATTAACCTTACTAATCACACCTTAATCACTCTTCTCGGAACGGGTTGTTACAATAGGTATCATGAAAAACAGTACGATAAAACATAAATCCAAGTCATCATTTCCCGATCAAACCTGCTGGACCTATCCGAGTCTTTAAACTCCCGAGTCTTTAAACTCAATCCAGACCTCAATAATATCCGAGTCTTTAAACTCCGAGTCTTTAAACTCAACAGGCCTACGAGGGAAATATCAATATATCCGAGTCTTTAAACTCCCGAGTCTTTAAACTCAATTCGGGTCTTTAAACCCAATCCGGGCCCGTCCCCCGTCAATCACAATATCCGGCTCTTTAAACCCAATAACCAGATTCAACAAATCCAATCACAACCATTTGAAAACCATTTTTAAATCCATATCCAAACCCGAATTCGAAATCACTGGCCCGAAGCCCTTCCGGCATCCAGAACCGTCATTCCGAACCCAAATTCGGAATTCCACATTCAACTTTAAAACCAAATTCCGCTTTCCGAAATCCGATTCTAAAACCGAAAACCCCTGATCATCGAAATCATGTTCCAAAATCCCTTTATAATCATTGAAAACCTGTTATCATTCGAAATCCCAAAACCATGGCATCATAATCAGAAATCAACATTTTCTCGCAAAACGTGTCAAATACGTTATTTCTCCAAAACCGTGCAATAATGTAAAACAGTTGTAGCATAATCAATAATCATGAAATAACATATAAAACCATAAATCAAGTAATGAAAAGCAGTTATGCATGCTCAGTTATAAGGAAGAAGTCCACTCACAGTCACCGGCACGTCACTCGCGCCCCGTACGTTCCGTACGTTCCTCAGCTTCCTCGGGAAGTCCCGATCTTGTCACAAGTCACCAAAGAACGTCACTAACACGTCTACCAAGACTCTCCTAATTTTCCCCAAAAATCCCCGGGTCCTAAACGTAACGAATCGGAACCCTAAACCTTCAACCTCGCGGAACTAACCTCAAATGACGTCCGAATAACCCGAAACTTATACCACTAGACTCGTTACAACCTCTAGACCAAAAACCTAGTTGACACCTTCCCCAAAAGCCGCCGCACGCGCCCCCACGCGCCGCCCAAAGTGGCTGTGCGTGGGCCTCACGCGCCTGCACACAGACACTGTTCATCGTCGTCTTCAATGGGCGAACCGGTCTGAACCGGCGTACCCGGTTCTCTGCCAAACCTTCACCATTTTCCTCCCTTTCTTCACCAATCTCACCGTCCAGTTCTAAGCAACCTATTCCCCTACTCCAAACACTTCGACACAGCCTCCTACCCGTCGTCTCAAGCTTGAACCCAAACTGCCCGAACTCCTCTGTTTCACAATCCGGCCAACCAGCTACTCCCCCGTCACGACTTCGAAACCTAGGGCTTCCTAGGACCCTACTAAGCCTAACAGGACTCACCAAACGCCTCGACTCAGCCCCTAAGTCCACGACTATCGATTTGAAATTCACTGAAAAACAGGGCATATTGACGGGGAAAAGGGATTACCTGCAGCCGTCCACCACCGTGCTCGCCGCCGCGTTCCCTGGAGTCCACAGAGCCGTCCTGACCTCCCTTCGAGCCCAATTGGATCAACACACAGCCACACCACCTCCAACTCCCTCTCTGTTCTCTGGTTCTCCCGTGAACTCACCCTCTTCTCACACCAGTTTCCCTCACACGAGTTGTCCTCACAACTCAATCCTCACACTCTCAGCCTCCCTTAATCACTTACACACTCAACAATTCACACAAACACACACGACCACCTCTCAATTTCCTCTCAAACTCACCCTCTGTTTCTCTCTTGTTCGAACAAGCACGAACACACACACTGCACAACCCGTTTAATTGAACCGTGTAAAATCCTAGAAACCACTACACACTTGCCACATGTCATAATCCCCTCAGCCCTCTCACAAATATCCTAATCTCCACTGTAGACCTGGCCTTATCAGATTGGCCCAAATCCCAATGCAGCCAAAAGACCAAAATACCCCTCTAAGTTAAAAATTACCGTTTTGCCCTTACCGTTCTAGACCCATAACTTACGCACCCTAGGTCCGATGAACACGTGCCGCCTGTCGTTGAATTCAGGATGACGAGATCTACCTAACGGTTCTAGGTCAACGTGTCAAAACCCGATCGTACGAAAAGTCAACTTTTCCCCCTATTTTAGCCAACCTTCCGAACATCACAACTTCCTCCTCGGATGTCGGAATCGGGCGTGCCACCTGTCTACAGATTCGTGACGTCACGAACTACGTCACGGTCATTGGTCAATACCCAATTGACCGCCCGAACTAAAAGTCAACTTTTTGCCCAACCTAGGGGCAAAATCGTCATTCGACGCTAACGGACCTTTCGTAACCAACTAACCACGGATTAAGCTCACTAATCCTTCACTAATCACCGTCTTAACCCTAATTTCCAGGACGGGTCCTTACAACTAAGTCTTCAATTGTCAAGATCTCTTCAGACGTACTAGGATTTCATAGTCGTAATCAAGCAACTCATCTTAAAATTTTATTCGAAATCACACCAATTTGATAAACATTGTTAAAATAGTAATTTTTTAATAAGGACAAATTTATTATCAAATTCAGGACGAGAAATGAATTTTTATTTTTATTTTATCTAATTACATTAAAAAAGTAATTATACATAATAGATCGATATGAACATCATGAGCTGTCCCGTAATAAAACCGGTTGTTGCTAATACTTTCTTCTCGGTTCCTTCTTCTCCTTCTTCCATAACCCTAGCTCCGAGAAGGAAGAGATAAGAAGGCCCTTGTTCGATGAATACTAAATCAAAAAAGAGATTCTACTGGCTCAAGTCTCACAGCTTAATCCCGAATAACCTATCTAAGGGGATATTTATGGTCAATTATTGCAGTTCCTTACTTCAGGAAACGAGAGGAGCCCGAAAGCCCCCAAACCAAGAACGGAAACGGAAGCCTTTCGATTCACTCCCCATTTATATATTAAATATTGATTTGATTTTTTTTTTATTAGAGTTGAATTTAAAACTTTAAGGCCTCGTTTGGTATGCCGTACTGTACTGACTATTTCAATCGGATAGACTGATTATTTAGTCAAGCGTTTGGTACTTTTCCGGATTAGAATGCCGACTATATTATACTGACCGAATTATATTATAGTAATTGACGAAATACTTATATCTTAAATATTAATTATGTATGTCATTATTTTTTTATTATTTATTTTAATAATAATTATTACTATTTATTACATTTTTATTAATTAATTATTTTTAATTTTATCATTATTATTTATTAAAATATCATTAATTATTAATTATTAATTTATTATTAGTTGTATTTATTACTTTATTACTTTTTATTATTAATATTTACTAAATTAATATTTTATTTTTATTATATTACTATTTATTATTATTATTATTATTATTATTATTATTATATTTTACAAGATTACTAGTTATTCGACTATTTAATACGGACAATTTCGAGCGTATTATTTTAGCGTGTCTGGATCGTATAAAAATATTCAACCGTATTAACTTATACGGTGACTAATTAATACGACTGGTACCAAACACAAATTTCAGATTATTTAATCTATACGAACCGTAATACGGTGTACCAAACACACCCTAAGTATACATAGAAGTCGGTGAAAAGATACAAGTAAAGAACACCCGCGTTTTTCTATCCTCCTTTTAGCAGCCACGTGGCGAAACCTATTATAAACAAAAAACCTCCATTACATGCACACCCTTTTTCTTTTTTTTTTTTTAAATTTTTCCACATCCTATCCTTCCATAAGTTTCAGACAACTTTTTCCCGACCGGTCCATCCAAAAACTCCTCTCTCGAGTCTCTTCGAACCCAATAAATTTCACTCTCATTTTCCTTCAACCAAACAGCCCAAAATTTTCCCGGACAAAAATCTCAAATGGACTCGACGCCAATTAACTGGGATGCCCTCGACTCTCTCATCATCGATTTCGCCAAATCCGAGAACCTAGTCGAAGACTCCATCTTTACGACGCCCTCTTCGCCTCCTTCCTCTTCTTCTTCTTCTTCCCCTTCTTCTATTTCGTCCTCCTCTTACCACTCGAGATTGATCATTCGCCAGATCAGACGGTCATTACAGTTTGGGGACATGGACGCCGCCATCGATCTCCTTCGTTCCCACGCCCCTTTCATCCTCGAAGATCACCGGCTCCTCTTCCGCTTGCAGAAACAGGTACTCAAGCTGTTTGACTGCCGAGAAACTTTGCAAATTTACAGTTTGCTGGGGTTATATTTGTTTATTAGTTTTTAAATTTGCTTACTTTTGGCCATTTGCTTAAAGAGGTTTATTGAGCTATTGAGGAGAGGGACTGCAGAGGATTGTGATTCTGCAATTAATTGCCTGAGGAATGCTCTTGCTCCTTGTGCGCTTGACGCCTACCCGGTACTCTAAAATCGGGTTCTTTTGAAATTGGCACAAGTTCCTTTTTTTCTTAAGCTATAGCTTTACTGTCTATGTCAAAGTTGGTTGAGTCAGTGTTGGTTTTTGTGCTGTTTTTCTAAATGTTTGATGCAAGTTACTTTTGTCTGTTCAATTATGGGTTTTGATCGATTTTCTTATTGTATTTAAGGAGGCATATGAGGAATTCAAGCATGTTCTGCTTGCTTTTATATACGACAAAAATGATCAAACTTCTCCGGTAGCAAGTGAGGTGGGATACTTTATATAATGTCAACCCAAATTTTACCTAAATTTCTTCTCTTTCCTTCCTTTACATCTAGATTGATTTAAAGTGCATATTGCTTGATGTTTCTCAGTGGTCTGAAAGAAGGAGGTCTGACATTGCTGGATTGGTTTCCACTGTCTTAAGAGCCCATTTACATGCTTATGATCCGATTTTCTCAATGACGTTGATATATTTAATAAGGTGTCACCTCTTTTACTTTGGTTTAGTTACTTGCAACCACTTTTATTTCTTTGGGGTGTGATGGGTGAGTGAGTGAGTGAGCGCCTGTGTTTGAGGATACAGCACAGGCACTAGATTCATTGTAGTAGTCTTGTAAAGTTATCCCTGTCTTGTGCAGCATACACAAGGGATATTGTTTTCGGCAAGGAATCTCGTCACCTATATCAGATCTTACTCAAAGGTTGCTCCTTGAGGAGCGGGACCCTCCTGCAACACCCCAGGAGAGCCTGTATGAAGTGCCTCCTTTCGATGAGGTGAGATTTTTAAATATGAACATTTCTCTGGAAATGTTATTGGAGTTAAACAGAGAATTTTATAGTCAGCATCCCAACTGTGATACAAGTATCTGAATTCCCCACACCCCCACCCCCCCCCCCCCCCCCCCCCCCCCCCCCCTCAGTTTCACATGTTCAAAAAATTAAGTAATTTTTAGCATCAATTACACTGCCAAGCATGCCTTTATATATTCATGTTTGGTTTGGGAAACCAGGTGGACATACAAGCTCTGGCACATGCTGTAGAGCTTACAAGACAAGGAGCAGTTGATAGCTTGAGATTTGCAAAGGGTGATTTATTTCTGGCATTTCAGGTTATTATACCTTTTAATGCTCTTTCGATCATGCTTGCTTATTTTAATTTATTCTTATTATAGTTCACAATTCATAGGAGATTGGTCATTAAATGCTCATGCGTTTTTTTCCCCTGCAAGATTCATAGTTCTTATTTTTTGCATGTTAGTGGTTACCCAGCAGAATAAACTAATGATCTTAATGCATGTTATCATCCTGCTCTTAAATTCAGTAAATATTTGTTAGGTTATTTGAGTAATATATAATGCTTAAATATTTATAGTTTACTGGTATTAACTTTTGTACCATTTACTGCAGAATGAATTATGTAGAATGAGATTTGATGTTACCATGCTTGATGAGCTTGTGCGCGAGTACTGTGTTTATCGGGGCATTGTGGATTCGGGTAGTTGTGCTTTTACATTGTGTCATTCTTTTCTTATGTTTGGTTGTGTGTTTTTTGTCTTTACTTTTATTCTTACTGATCTATGTCCCAATGACAGCTGCTGGAATACAAAGCCCTGCGAAGTCTTTGAAAGTTGATCAATCATCTATAGGGCCTTTGTCGAGAGGTAGTTCCCATGAGGTAGATTGTGATGCCAGCAAACATTCTGATGGTGAAGTTTCTATCAGCACTGATCCCCTAGTTGGTTCCCCTGGAAAGAGTTCTGACATGACTAGCATGCAAGGAGTCGATGTTGAATTACGCTATGCTTTTGAGTCAACAAGCAACCATGAAGATTGTAGCACCAGTGGGTCACATCAGCCGGACAATCTCAGAGCTCCACAGAGAAGCAGAACCAGTGTAACTGCAGAAAGAAGTAAACGCAAGCGATGGAGGGGAAGACAAGATGATTGTTGTTTTACTGCTGGTGCTTCATGTAATGAAATTAGTAAAGAGCCTAGCACAACTACCCTGGTTTCCAGTTCATCAAGGGAACAACAGGTTTTTTTTTTTTCCTCTTTTCTTTTGCAGTTATTTGTTCCCTTATATGTTCTATAGTATTAGTAATGTTATTGCTTGTTATTTGACAAAATTGTGATTCTGCAGGCTTCTGAATGTTTAAACTTGGACATTAACATGGAGGATAAATATGAGATGGTGCTTGGGATGAAGGAACTAGCCAGCAAAGGAATGGCTGCGGAGGTTGTGGAAGAAGTTAATGCTATGGACCCAAACCTTTTTGTGCAAAATCCAATTTTGCTATTTCAACTTAAGCAGGTACTTCAATCTTGTATTTTCAATGGCTCTATTGAAGTGAATGATTTTCAGTCGGATGATACTATACAAATTGCTGGGCCTTTCTGATTTTTTGCCAACTGTAGGTTGAATTTCTTAAGCTTGTCAGCTCTGGTGATCATTCTAGTGCTCTGAGGGTTGCATGCTCTCATTTAGGTCCATTAGCTGCTACTGATCCGTCTTTACTGAAGCCCTTGAAGGAGACTTTGTTGGCATTGCTCCAGCCTAATGAAGATGCACTTGGGAAAGACTTGCCCTTGCATGTTCTCGCAACTTCTCTGCAGGTATCCTATGACTAGCGATTCAATTAATAGGGTCTGCACACAAGTATACTCCATTAATGGATTCAGTTATTTTATACTGCTTATACTGCCTTTTTAAGGTGCAATTGGCCACTCAGTGCAGAAATTTTTCTGCTTAGGATAACTTTCTTTAAATCATTTTTCTATCTGGAGATCATTCTGAAATGTAATACGTGAAATGCACCATGCAATTAGTAAGAATTGAACACGTGCTTCTTTCTTGACTAGGTTGCAATCGGTAGGAGGCTTGGTATTGATGAACCCCAGCTTATGAAAATAATGAGGGCAACCCTTCACACACATAATGAGTGGTTTAAGCTTCAAATGTGTAAAGATCACTTTGAAAGTCTATTGAGGATTGATTCCTTGAAAGAAGTCAATACTTGTTCTCTCACTGCTGCGGGGCATCAAAGTCAAATGCAGATAGTTGCTCTAATGGGTCCTCCCAAGTTACAGTATCTTCAAGCAACAAGATGGTGGAAGATGGTAGCAGTCTGACTCAAGTGTCATCTAGAGATGTTGTGTGTGATGAAAATGCAATTCTAAAAGTAATGGTGAGTTTGTGGACTTCACTTGCATACTTTTTTTTTTTCCTCAAGTCTTACCTTTGTAAGCATATTCATTTTTTAGCAGTGAATTTTCGCTTTTATGGATCAGATCTTCTTCGTCTTATGAAAGATAGGCATGTTAATAGATCTGTTATTTGTGCGACATGTCCTTACCATGCTGCTTATGAAAATTTCTTGTTATCTGTACATTCACTGCTTTATGACATAGAATTTCTTTTCATTCATAAATTCACAACTTTACAACATAAATAGAATGCAATTCCATGTACAATATAACTTAGTTGACTATTCTGGATGATTGCAGGAGTTTCTAGCTTTGTCGAGGGCTGATGCCATCCATCTTCTTGCCCAGTACAATGGAAATGCAGAGACAGTCATCCAGCAAATATTTACGTAGGTCTGAATTTTCGCTGTAATCCCTGCTTTGTACAATTCACTTTTTTTTTTCTTCCTATTATTTGATTCAAATTGTGCATAAGTGAGTTCCCCATTTAGATAGACATACATGAAGTTGTAAAGAGAAATATGATAGCATTTCTTATTTACCACTTACATGGCTGTTTTGTATATTATCATGGGAATATTTTCTAAAGAAACAGCCATTAATAAAAACACTTTTTGGTTGATCAAAAGATGAATAATAAAGCGCTGTTGGATAATTGGATCATTTAGTGCCTGGATTTATTATTTCCTCTTTTAAATCTTGTCTTTCTGGTTTTGATTTCGAGTCACGGAGTTTCTTTTCGTCCGAAAGCATTTTTGCAAACCTGCAAACATCAAGGCACCATTACCATCTCATATATTCAACATTTCTCATCTGAATTCTTCCTTAAATCCCTTCTGTTATTTTACCTTTGAAGTGCTTGCTCATTGGTGCCACCATTTTCGATCGGTTCATAGAGACCAGTGTCTGGATTCACACGGGAAATTGGTTTTGTGAGCAATGTTCTTCCCAAATCCACTAGATTTTGCAAGTTCTTTTCCGTAGCTTTATCAACTGAAGCTAGATCACCCTTCAATGTGTCCTCCTGGTTTCTCAATAGATAGATATATTAAACTTACTATAAACAAAAGGCTAATGTTTGTCATTGTTTATAATTATACATAAATTTTTGAGTAATGTTAATTGGACACCCTAAATTGACGACATTTAGTGACAAACTTAATATGACAATAAATGAATGGTGTTATTTTCGTAAATTAAATCACTTGATTGATTGTCACATCAAGTGTGTAACTAAATGTGGTAAATTTAGTATCCAAATAGCATTATTCTAACTTTTATGTTTTGTTTTAAACTTCAATATTGGTATTTATGGTCTGCAGCATGTGTCAAGTTACATCAATCGTTCTTCCAGGTAGATTATCTGATGATGATCTAGCTACACTATGGGGGGGTATTATACAGTACTGTGGGCTAATTAACAAGCTTTCAAGTGGGGAAATTTTTCTGCTGAAAAAAAACCCACAGTTTTTTTCTTCTTTTTCAATCTAATGAATATAAACAGAGATTGTGATTAATTGGCGGATGGTGTATCTAGATCATAGAAAGATTCACTCTGATCTATAATTTGATGGACATCGTAGAAAAAATAGACGGAAGGATATATGATGTAGGTCGATGCATATTTCAGGAACCAATACATTTGTAAAACTTTTGTGAAACTTAGATAAGGAACTCAAAATTTGTGTATAATTCAAGAACGATGGCAGTCATTAAACCGTAACCAAAAAATAATTCTAAGTTTATAAAAACTGTAAACAAAAATAATTCTTAGTTTATAAAGAAAGCTTCAAACTTACATCAATTTTGAGGAAGCTTTGTTCGGAATTAAGAAGTTGGAAAAACGCACAGTTGTGATAATCGACCATATCAGCAGTTGCTTCATTGTAGCAATCCAACAATGGAGTTGATCCATCATTGTATAACCAACTTAGGGTACCCCATTTGGAGGCCATTTTAGCATTGTACCTAAGCTCACTCCGGTTTGAACCTGTTCCCAGCGAAATCAACAGAAAACGATCGTATAATTCTTTGGGCATAATCTCTGTGAAATCTGGATTTTGCTTTGTAATCTGTTTTGTCACTTCACTAATGGCAACCAAGGACTGCAAGCAACATGTATAAAAGCATAATCAACGGGCAGAAATAAGGTGATGAAGGCAGAAGGAGAATAATGAATTGCGAAAATCACATTCTTTTTCTTAACATATGGAGTATGGTTAAAGCACGTCCATACATGGGTAATATCGAAATTTTAGTTTGGATTTTTCGTTTTAAGCACATTCACATGTTAAGTATGCCATATTTCCATTCTCGACCCCATTTGATTGATTTACCATATTAGAGTTGATTTTCATGGTATGTATGTACCATTCATTGTAATACAATGATATCAATTTTGATTAAAAAATATATATAACGGATTAGGTTGATTTGCATAATAAAGAAATAATACTTGCATATATTGACTTTTTTTTTTGTTGATTACCGAAATTTTCTTTCGTAAGTATGATAATCAAAATTGTTAATTTTTTAAAAGTATATTGTAAAGATCTTCATCAACAAAAAGTCAATCAAATTAGAAATTGTTTAGTAATTCATACGCAAACAATTTTCTGTTTTGGCAATACTAATTTAGCTTACGGTGAACCGTGATTTAATTGAGACATGCACATTACTAGACAATAGTCCGCTTGTTCGATTAGATAGCTAGCGAGATGTTGATCCTTACATCATATTTCAAGAAATCAACAATTCTGATATCACACTTGGGTGGAGAAAAGTTTGATTTTGAAATATATACGAGGTAGTGAGCACATAGTTCAAAATTACATAGGTCAAAGTGTTACGAAAGAGTATGTTCACCGGATTATTAGCGGCGACGCCACCGTCGACGAGGTTGAACTCTTGTGATTCTCCTTGTTGATCAAGGTTCTCAAAATAATGAGCAGGAAAATAAGTGGGTGCAGCTGAGGTACCAATGCAAATGTCTGCAAGTGTAGCATTCAAGACTGGACGACTTGTCACCTTCATGAAAAATTAAGCTAAACTAAATAATCAAATCACTATGAAATTATAGCTCATAACTAACTGCTAATTATCTTATTGATCATGAACAAACAATTAATGTATAACCTGGTAAGAAGAAAATATGACAGGCAGAAGTTTCTTGATGTCAAAGGTTGGAATAACAACGTTTGTCAATGTCTGGCCCAACCTTTTGTCTCCTAAAATATTTCTTACTAGCTTGTGCAGATACTTTCCATCATATTTTGGTCCTGTTAGAGCCTTCATTAGTTCAGTAACTGTCGCACATACTCCCCTTCACGTACGTGTCGTTTTCATGAGCAAAAACGAGCGTTAAAAATGATCGGACTTATATTACGAAACTGTGACTTTAAACTAGATATATATACATGTATATCACAATATTACCTTGATTGCGGGAAAATTTTTGGACAGTTAGAAAGGTAAAATGGGACGATATCTTTGGCAGCAAATAGTGGCCGGTTGTTTTCATCAGGTGCTGCAAGCATGGCCGTGATTAGACCGCCGGTACTCGTTCCGGCGATTACGTCGAAGTAATCAGCAAGCCTTGCATCTTCATCATCTAGCTCCTAATTAATTAGAATCAGAGACTAAGTAGCCTTTATTAATGTAAATACCTAAGTTTGTAAGTGAGAAACAGAATTGTTACACAACTAGCAAACCCTAATTAGACACCTGAAGTTGAGATTCAAGGTACTCGAGGAGAACACCTGGGATGATTCCTCTAATTCCTCCTCCATCTATGCTGAGAATTGTTATGAGATTCCCATATCTTGGAGGTTGACATTCTTTTAGGGATGATGAGCTTCTTGCTTCCATTTGTATTGAGTTGTGATGATTGTTTTTTCAATGTATTATAAACAGAAATATATGGGAGAGCTAATTAAGCCTGTGCTAGGTGTTCATATATATAATCCCCTTCGTAGGAGAAGTACTTATGTATCGGAAATGATCACATATGTATATATATATATATATATATATATATGTGGATATCATTAATATAATATAATATATGTCAACGGAGAGTATACGCTATTTATTCTAAATTATTATAATATAAAAATATGTAAATATATTGTTTTATAATATATGTAAATAATTGCAATCGTCTTTGACATTTACTATAATTTCAACAACCGTTCCTATACTTCAATAGTAGCATCTCCCATCACGATTTGGAATTTTACCACAATGTTTCCGATAGTCACTCTGTCTATTTTCTTAACGTATTCTGTTAAGAAAAGTCGCGTGAAATGCATATAAATTGACAATTTTACCCTTTTTAACCGATTTTGTTTGAAAAATAGACGTATAGACTAACGATAACATTATGATAAAATTTATATATAGACGAAA
The DNA here is from genome assembly GCA_032719365.1 of Prinsepia uniflora. Taxonomy (NCBI): domain Eukaryota; kingdom Viridiplantae; phylum Streptophyta; class Magnoliopsida; order Rosales; family Rosaceae; genus Prinsepia; species Prinsepia uniflora. The sequence goes on along the minus strand of CM064875.1, from coordinate 2,465,417 downwards.
AATACTAATATTGAAGTATATATAGATGACTGGTACAATTATATTAAAATTCAGGGCATACTATTTCAACTATTTAGCTTTTATAACATATTTATATTATGTATGCACGCACACGAATGGAATATTGGTACAACAAAATGGAAAAAGTGCTTAGTCCAACTTGGAGGCATTAGGGTTTGTGTGCTGGCCTGGTATTGGTAGTTCATACTTAATTAATCAAGTCAAAATCAATAAAACAAATCAAATAAGCAGCTCTTCAAGCAAAATTGACAGGACAGGTTACTGCTTAGTTGACTAAATATGATTGGAGTAACGTACTAATTTTTTTTTCTTTCTGTTCAATATTAATATTCTTGCAATAAGTCTTAACTTTGTTTTTTTTTTTCTAAGGATTAATTAATGAGTTCTTTATTTTAATTAATGAGTTCTTTATTTTAATTAATGAGTTCTTTATTTTAATTTTAGTCTTTAGTCCTACCAGCTTATAATAATATGTCAAGCTAAAATAATCTACCAAATTAAATTGGATTTATATCCAGTTACGTTACTTGATTAAGAAGGAAGAGACGAATTCAATTAAATTATAAAATAATCAGTCGATCAATCATTCTAAAGCGTTTCGGAACTTAGAAAATCATTTCAGATCATTTCAGATACTTTTTTTTATCCGATCGATGCCTCATAATATTCGCTCAATATTTTTCTTTTCAAAACTGCATATCTTGAAGATCAATATTAACATTTACATCATCAGAGAAGCCAGAAAATTGAATAAATCTTGTGCATGCTTGTGTTGTGGCATTATCTTTATCCAGGTTTTGATATCGATGCCTCATAAATCTTGTACATATATATATATATGTATTATAAAAAATTGATATTGGAAGCTGCACAGTCTTACTAGTTGCAAGTAAAAATGAAAATATTATTTTTCATGGAAATATCGACAATTAAATTTATTTAAAGACAGATATTTTGATATCGATATTGTAAATTACGTAGATATATTGATTAGTATATTTGGCTAGCTCTAAAAACAAAAACCCACCCGAAATCCGAAGTAGGTGATGACTAATAAGCTACATTACATTGCTACAAGAAATATAAAGATATACATTATATATATATATATATTATATTAATACAAAAAAATTATATTGGAAAGCTACACAGTCTTGCAAGTTACAAGTAAGGATAATAATATCATTTTTCATGTAAATATCAATAGTAATATAATACAAAAAAATTATATGGGAAAGCTACACCGTCTTGCAAGTTACAACTAAAGATAACACTATCATTTTTCATGTAAATATCAATAGTCAAATTTACGGAAAGGTCGACGTATATTGTGATATAACCAGCGAAGGGCACTCAAGTTGGAGGCCATTTTAGCATTGTACTGAAGCTCACTCCGGTTTGAACCGGCCCCCAATGAAATCACTCATACAATTCTTTGTGCTTAATCTTTGTGAAATCCAAGTGATGCTTTGTAATTTGTTTCGTCACCTCACTAATGGCAACCAAAGACTGCAAGTAACATATATAAAAGCATAATCAACGAGCAGAAATGAGATGAGGAAGGCAGAAGGAGAAAAATCGATTGTGAAAATCATTTTCCTTTTCTTAAGGTATGCATAATGGTTAAGCACGTTCGTACGGAGGTAAAATTGACATTTAAGTTTGGATTTTCCATATCAGAGGGGTAAAATCGACATTTTGGTTTGGATTTTCCATATTAATGGATAATCGATTTCCTTTTCTTAAGGTATGCATAATGGTTAAGCATGTTCGTGCATGGGTGAATCCACATTTTAGTTTCGTTAAGCACATGCACATGCTAAACATACCATATTTCCACCCACGACCCCATTTGACTGATTTACCATATCAAAGTTGATTTTGATGGTATATATGTACCTTTCATTATAATACAATGATATCGATTTTGATTGAAAAAAAAAAATTAACAGATTAGGTTGATTTTCATAATTAAGAAAGTAAAATACTTGCATGTATCGCCTTAGGGCAAATATTGTAAGATCCGTGTCCTGAAGGGAACGGTGAACAATCCCACATTCCTGCGAGGGGGAATGGCCTGAGAGAGTATGATGGTGTGCCTTAAAAGTGTAGGCACACACCTATCTAGCATTAGACCTTTTGGGAGCTCAAATGGCTTTAGGGGGGATTGGAACCCCAAAGTTAAGCGAGTTGAGGCTGGTGCAATTCCATGATGGGTGACCCCCTGGGAAGTTGTAACAACCCGTCCCGAGAACCGGGATTTGTAGGATGATGAAGGTGTGATTAGTGAGGTTAATCGTGGTTAGTTGGAATGACGATTTTGCCCCTAGTTTGGGCAAAATAGTTGACTTTTAGTCGGGTGGTCAAATGGGGGTTGACCAGTGACCAGGACGTAATTTAGGATGTCACGAATCCATAGGCAGGTGGCATGCCTGATTCCGACATCCGAGGAGGAAGTTGTGATGTTCGGAAGGTCGAGGGCATAACCGTAATTTTGGTAAAATAGGGGGAAAAGTTGACTTTTTGAATAATCGGATTTTGGTAGGTTGACCTAGCATGGTTAGATAGGTTTCGTCGTCCTGAGTTCGGTGACAGGCGGCACGTATTCATCGGACTTACGAGGCGAGAGTTACGGGTCTAGGAAGTTTCGGTAAAACCGTAAAAATGTGTAAAACAGGAGGGTATTTTGGTCTTTTTGGATTTTGGGGATTTGTGCAGAGAGAAGCAAGATGGACGGCTGGGGTTTAAGCAGGTGGGATAAGGATGGACTGGATTGTGACACATGGCAAAGGTGTAGTGGGTTCTGGGGGGTTCTTCTGTGTGTGTGCGGTCCTAAATAATTGGGTGAACCCGTGTGTGCGTGTGTGGTTCTTCGATACACAGAGAAACAGAGTGAGCTTGTGAGGAGAAATTGAGGAGTGATTGTGGCTGGTGATGAGTTCTGGTGAGTGAGGGAGAGACAGGGAGGTCAGTGTGAGCTGGTGGTGGTAATTTGGAGCTGTGATCGTGCACGGCGGCACGGCGGAGCCGCAATCGAAGAGTAAGATTTCCTGCTCTGTTTTCCCGTGAAATTTCAGTTGGAAAGTCGTGAGTCTAGGCTTAGTGTCGATGGGATTGAAGGTCAGGGTTATGTTCAGGGAGGTCCTAGGTGTCGACGGGGATGGTCGCCGTGACGGGGGGTGTTCACGGCGGAGCTCGGTTGAAGTGGAGTCTCTGTTCCTCTGTTTGGCTGTAAACTTCAAACGGTGAGTCGACGAGTTTGGGGGTGAGTCGAGGGTAACGGAGGTGTGGTCTAGGTTCAGTGAAGTCCTAGGATGAGTTTGGTGTAGCCACCGTGAATGGAGGTGAGCTGGGTGGCTGGATCGTGAAGCAGGGGAGTTTAGGGCTGTCTGGTTTCGAGTTCAGTCGACGGGCTAGGGACGGTGTCGAGGTGAACGGAGTTGGGGAATGGATTCGTGGTGTCTGGACGAAGCTGCTGGTGAAAGAAGGGACTGAAATGGTGGCCGGACGGTGGAGAATGCTTCTCGCCGGTCCAAGCCACGGCGGCCGGTTCAGCACAGTACGGGAGGTTGACGATGGTACTGTAGCTGGCGCGTGAGGGCCACGCGCAGCCACTTTGGGCGGCGCGTGGGGGCGCGTGCGGCGGCGGTTGGGAAAACGATCAACATGACTTTTGGTCCAGGAGTTGTGGTGAGTTCAATGGAGTTGGTTTCGGGGCAGTCGGACATCGTTTGAGGTTAGGTCCGCGAGGGTGAAAGTTTAGGGTCTCGGGTTTTAGGTTTTCGATTCGGGGAATTTTAAGGAAAATTAAGTAGTTTTTTCGTAGACGTATTAGTGACGTAATTTGACGGTGATTGACAGGATCGGGATTTCCCGAGGAAGCCGAGGAACGTGTTGGACGTTCGGGACGCGAGTAGGGCTCAGTACTGTGAGTGGACCCCTTCTCTAAACTCGAGCATGCATAACTGTTTTCTATAATTGTTTTATGGTTTCAATCATCATTCTATGTTTATCGAGTATGTTTTGGTTGGTTTTACATTATTGCACGCTTTTCGAGGAAGTCCGATTTCTAGCACGTTTTACGAGAAAGTGGTTGGTTTCTGAAATTGATGCTTTAGTTTTGGGATTTAAATTGATAAGTGATTTCTAATGATTATAAATGAATTTTGGAATATGATTTTGATAATCAAGGTTTTCGGTTTTAGAATCGGATTTCGGAAGCGAAATTTGGGTTTAAAGTTGAAAAGTGAATTTCCGGATTTGGGTTCGGAATGACGGTTCTGGATGCCGGAAGGGCATCAGACCAGTGATTTCGAATTCGGGTTTGGATGTGGATTGGTACATGGTTTTCAAATGGTTTTGAGATTGGATTTGCTGGATCTGGATATTGGGTTTAAAGACCCGGATATATGTGACGGGGGACCGGCCGGATTGGGTTTAAAGACCCGGATTGAGTTTAAAGACTCGGATATATATTGATTTTCCCCCGTAGGCCTTGAGTTTAAAGACTCGGATATGATTAAGGCCTGGATTGAGTTTAAAGACTCGGGAGTTTAAAGACTCGGATAGGTCCAGCAGGTTTGATCGGGAAAATGATGATGTGATGTTATGATTTCTGATATGGTTTTATGATTCACATGTTGTGGTTTTATTTCTAACTGTTTTATAGTGTTTCTGTTTCTTATGATGCGGTTTATGGTAAATTGATTTATAATTGTGTTCGTAATTATTGGTTATGCATGTGGTTTTCAAAACGGAGGGTGAAACTTGGCTTTCTTATAAAATGGTTTTAGAAACTTTCTTTTATCATGGTCCACTCACACTTTTGGTTTTAAATTGCCCTCCAGGTTGTGGAGCGAGCGCGGGGTCTTGACGTCGAGGCAGAGTCCGAGGCATAGAAGGGACGTGAGGGATTCCAGAATAGTTTAGAATTTTCCGTATGCGTGTACTTTATCAGTTTTTATTTTTCCTTGTGTTTCGTACTACGTTCTGTAAACGATACCTTCAGGATATTTTGTTTAATTACTCCTGCGTCTGACTAGGTTTACGTGAGTTTTACTTGGGTCTTGTGTCGGGAAGTCAGACGGGAGCGGGATTTACCTCGGGTTTCGGGGTGAAACCGGGGTGGGTCCTGACAAAAGTTGCACCATGAGCTCCCGAAAACAAAACCATGAGGGCGAGGCCCAAAGCGGACAATATGGTGCTAGATGAGTTGGGTCCTAACCGAGGAGGATCGGGTCCTGACAATTTGGTATCAGAGCCAGACCACGACCGAGAAGTGTGCCAGCGAGGACGCTGGGCCCTAAGGGGGGTGGATTGTAAGACCCGTGTCCTGAAGGGAACGGTGAACAATCCCACATTCTTGCGAGGGGAAATGGTCTGGGAGAGTATGGTGTTGTGCCTTAAAAGTGTAGGCACACACCTATCTAGCACTAGGCCTTTTGGGAGCTCAAATGGCTTTGGGGGGGATTGGAACCCCAAAGTTAAGCGAGTTGAGACTGGTGCAATTCCATGAGGGGTGACCCTCTGAGAAGTTGCACCATGAGCTCCCGAAAACAAAACCGTGAGGGCGAGGCCCAAAGCGAACAATATGGTGTATCTTGGATTGTGTGGACTCGAACGTGAGCTAGGCTATGTATTCCGAGCCGGTATGTGTTATGACTGCCCATGGGGTAGGGTTTTATACAGAGGTTGAGACTGGTTGTATGATTTATATACGTTGGGTATGACTTATACCCGGTTGAGAGTGATCACGTTTCGGGGTTATCGTAGACACGTATCCTCGGGAAAATATTAGGGCTCCCACTAGTTGGAATTTCTAGGACGAAATTCCTTAAGGGGGGTAGGTTGTAACGACCCGGACTTTCGGAAAAGGGAATTTGAAGGAAATGACGATTTTGCCCCTGGATTTGGGCAAACGGTTGACTTTTGCTTGAGCGGTAAAACGGACGTTCACCAATGACTGTGACGTAGTTAGGGACGTCACGAGTTCATAGACAGGTGGCACGTCCAATTCCGACGATCAGGGAAGAAGTTATGACGTTCGGAAGTTCAAGGGCATTTTCGTAATTAGGACGAAAAGGGGGAAAATGTTGACTTTTTGATTCACCACTACTTTTCATGCCATTCGAGGATCGTTAGGTAGGTCTTGATGCCCTGAGTCCGTAGACAGGCGGCACGCGTCAATCGGAGTTCGGATGGTCAAGTTACGGGTCGAGAAGCGTGAAGGGCATTTTGGTAATTTATCAAAGTGGGGCAAAATGGTAATTAGACATTTGATCAAGGAATGGGACAGCTATTGGGCTGATTCAGCCATAGTGAGGCCACCAAATGACATCTGTCATACCCTAGGATCAGATTAGTGGCACAAGGAAGGGTGTGTAACTTAAACTAAGAGAGCTAGTGGATTTGGGAACTGAATGCACAATACTGTGCTGGTGGTGCCTTTGAAAAATTGAAAAACAGAGCACGAGTAATTGTTTATGAAATTGAGTGGTTTAGAGCGGAGCACGGGTTGCAATTGTTTATAGAATTGCTGTTGGGCTGAGTGCTAGGCGTGCTGTGGACTGTGAAGAACACAGAGCATGGGTGCCAGTGGAGATGGTTTTGGGTCTGTTGCGGGAAACCAAAACCATAGTGGGTCTGAGGGATTCCTTAGTTAATTGTGTAGGCCGGTTTGATTAACAGAGAGGGTGGAAGTGCTTCAGGATCATTTGGAGAGGAAGGGACTAAGAAATTGAGAGAAAACTGAGTCGGGAAAAATTTGGGAAAACTGGAGGGAAAATTGGAATTTAATTTGGGGGTCGAGATGAGCTAAACAGAGGTTAGACACAGTCTTCTGGGCTTATTTAGACTTCAACCATACAAACATTGAAGGAAATCGAACACGGTTTGGCCAAGAACAGAAGTTCCAGTTTCTGGAAATTTTCGAGCTTGAGGACGACCACCTACGGGTAAGGATTCATGAAATTGGTTACGGTTTAATGTTTGTTTGGGTCATACGAGGCTTCTGTCAGGACCGTCCCAAATCCCCCGGGATTAACGTGGGACCCGCCTGATCCCGTCTGACACCACGTGTCAGACCAGGGAAAAAATCCATCTCTGCCCTCGTCGGGGCTATCAGAGTGCATCAGGATCGTAGGAGGAGGGGAGTGATGTATCGTCTTTGCTACAGCCCGCATCCTCGATCAACCTGAAGGGCATTAAAACACGAAAACTGTGAGTGGACAATTTAAACATTTCATTTAAAACACTTTCGCTTAAAGACATTTATGCCCTTCATAAATACATACGCATGCATTCAAAACCATTTATCAATTATTCATAAAAACCTTTGTCAAACATTTAAAAAACCTTTCAAGGGTTCATGCCCGGTTCCCATAAACCGTCATGACTCGTAAATCCATTTGGGTCCACGACCCGAAATCACCAAAAACTCGTACCTCAAATCAATAGGGACTTAGCCCAATTCACATCACGTGGGTCTCAGCCCAAAACCATTCTCAAAATATCACAAACGGGGTCTCCGCCCCAAATCACTTTCACAATTTCAAATACGGGGGTCTCCGCCCCAAATCACTTTCTAAAACATAAAACATAGGGTCTCCGCCCTCAAATCTCGTATACGGGGTCACAACCCCAAATCACTTTTATAAATCATAAAACATAGGGTCTCCGCCCTCAAATCACTTTTCCATAAACCACATACGTATCGACATACGTATAACCCATCTGAGGAACTTCCGAGAAGATGCCAACTCGGGGCACACAACCCCTAGGGAACACATCCCCGATAAATGTCACGATATCAAATCTATACTAGTGTGCACACTACTCGGGGTCTCACTCCGAGTCTTCTCCCAGGAATCTCCATCTGGGAGGCCCAATCTCTGGATCTAGTCCGAGCTCTCTCTCTGGATCTAGTCCGAGCTCTCTCTCTGGATCTAGTCCACTCATCTAATCGGAATCTGGTCCGGGACCACAACATAAGTAACCACCACTCCTAGAACGGGATCCCTATGGGGATACCCACTCTGGTCTGTGGATCGTGACTCTCCAAGTCGACGCTGGAGGAGACCATATAAACATACGGAGGGTTCATTCATTTCAAGTACTTTCTTTCTTTTCTTAAAATCATATTTCAACTGGGTCTCAAACCCGATTCATCTCAACGGGATTCCACGAATCCGATTCAAATCCATTTCACACGCCTCGGCCTAAATCCTCAGTTCAACAGGGTCTCATGCCCGAATACTCATTTCACAAACTGAACTGGGACTCAAGCCCGATATCACAACCAACTGGGCCTTAAGCCCGAAACATGACTCAATGGGACTTCACGTCCGGTTTCACAACCAACAGGGCCTTAAGCCCGATGTTTCAACCAAATGGGTCTCATGCCCGATATCATAAATCAACGGGGCATCAAGCCCGATAAACCCGAATCGTAAACCAAATGGACCCTCGGTCCAATCGTATGGCTCAAATGGACCCTAGGTCCGATTCCTTATCAAATCAAATGGACTCCAAGTCCAAGAGCAATTGGGTCTCACGCCCGAGTTCATGTTTCTAAATCCGAAATTCATTTATTAAACTCTCGTTGAAAACTTAGAACATATATGCATCGGATAAAACCGGAAATCTCGAAATACGTGCAAATACGTAAATCCTAGGCTACCACAAACAAATGCACTCACGACATCATAAAATATATTCTAAAACAATTATAAAACATTTATGCATGCATCAATTTCGAGAGAAGGGTCCACTCACAGACCGTCCGAAGCCGTGCCTCGATACGCGTGCCATAATCGTCTCCCGGGTCAAACGTCGCCTCCGGGATTCCCGAACCTGTCCAAATTCATTTAGAGGGTTACTAACTACTTATATAACCCCTCACTAAAGCCCCGTAATTTTCTGGATTTTCTAACTATTTTTAAACCCGAACTTAAACCTTCGGATAACCAGAACTATATCGAAACGATGTCCGATTGACACGAGACCGGTCCCAAAATGTTCGTTACATCGAATAGATGAAATTACATGTTGGAACCTTGCCCAAAATCTCTCCCACGCGCCCGCACGGGCCGCCTGAAGTGGCTGTGCGTGGGAGCCACGCGCATGTGAACAGTGCGTCTTCAACCTCTCGACGGCCAGTTCAGACCGGCCGATCCGGTTCGTTTCCTGCAACTGGACCGGCGTGACCGGTCCAGCCCATTTTTTTCCTATTTTCCGGTCCGTTTTCCTCCATTTCAATCCCTAAATTCCTCTTTTCTCATTTCCTATCTAACCCAATCCTTAAAACCAACTAAAACCCATCCAAACCTAGGGTTCCAAAATGAACCTCATGGTTCAAAGTTCCCAAAACCGTCCATGGCTTCCACAGCCGTCCAATAACTCCCAAAACCATCCTAACACAGTCCTATTAACCTATTTAAAACATTAAAACCATCCAAATCGATCCATAATAGCAGAAATTGAAAATGGATTGAAAATGGTTTTAACCGATACCTCGATCGGTTTTTCTCCCCCGCCGTGTACGGCGGCTCCATCGTGGGCCAGCCACCATCTGCAGCTGGTCCCCTCATCTCTCTCTGCCCTCTCACAAAGGGTTTTAGGGTTGAAGGGTTTGGATTGGATTGAAAATGGGATCGGGTTGGATTGGGAAAATATGGAAATGGGATGCACGGTTATGGTTGGATGCATGTATATGAAATGGTGGCCAGTGGATGAGTGACACTTGTCACTCATCCATTGGTTTCTGAAAAGCAACTGGGCCCACTTCAGTCCAAAAGTTCCTCGTAAAATGTGTCACCGTGAATAGTATTTTCGTACTTCCGTGACCCGTAACTTCGCCGTCGAACGTCCGAATTCGACGTGCCGCCTGTCTACGGATTCGTATCGACCTCATCTACGTAACGGTCTCTGGCCCTCGGCCATCGGACCTCTCGGTCAAAAAGTCAACTTTTCTCCCAAATTACCAAAATGCCCTTGGACTTCCGAACGTCATAACTTCCTCCTCGAACGTCAGAATCGAGTGTGCCACCTGCCTATGAACTCGTGACGTCACGAACTACGTCACAGTCATTGGCCAAAGTCCATTTGACCACCTGAACGAAAATTCAACGATTTACCTATTCTAGGGGCAAAATCGTCATTTCGCCAGAACGTCCGCTAATCCTCGTATAATCCGCGATTAATCTCGCTAATCCGTCATTAATCCTTAATTAATCCCGTTAATTTGGGACGGGTCGTCACAGCTTCTGTATCATTTAATTAGAAAACCAAGTTGATTTGAGGGAGTTTTGGAAGTTGACCCATTTGTTTGATCATGAGGGAAATGATCGATTTAAGGGCTTGATGTGTGTAATAGGGTTTACAGAACCTTAATTGGGTCTCTAACAGTGCTTCTTACTGGATCAATTGAAGGAAAGGATTTGAAATTGAAAGGAACTTAGCCGGGTCAAGTCGCGGGCAACCGGACCTGTTTACCAGGCATTCAGGCGAAGACGATGACTGTGCAGGGGTACTGTAGCAATGTGCGTGAGTCTCACGCGCAGTTACTCACGGCGGTGCGTGGGCCCGATTTTCGAGATGAGTTCAACATGACTTTTGTCCTATACAGTGTAACGAACATTTTAGCGTTGGTTTCGAATTAACTGGACACCGTTTTGCTGTTGTTTCGAGGGTCCGAAGGTTTATGTTACGTTTTTCATTAATATTTAATTCCCTGAAAATTATGGGAAAGTAGTATGTTGTTATTTGAGTCCTTAGTGACACCGAGGAATGATTTCGGACAGGATTCGAGATTCCTGGAAAATGTCGGAAATTACGGGAACGCGTGTAGCGCGAAAACGAGCATTTTGGACAGTGTGTGAGTGGACTTTGCTTTCAAAATTTAATGCATGCATAACCATTTCTATGATTTCAATGATTATTATTATGACTTGTGATAATTACGATGTTCGTATTTATACATATTTTGATATGCCATACGTAATTACAAGTATTTCGAGACTATGGTTTCTCTTATGTCTTGGTGATATTTCGATGAACGATTTTACATGATATTGTGCGTATAATGTTTTAAGGATATTGTGATTGTGATTGTGATTGTGATTGTGAGTATGACTCACGGTTTTGATACGTATTTCAAAACTGATACGGATTTGTACATTTTACGAGATTTCGAGTATGTTGTGGTTTGACTGTGAATTTGGCGATTTGATTATGGTTTTGATGTTTTGACCTTGGGATTTGAAATATGATGTGATTTTGAGGATTTAAAACGGATTTTAAAAAAAGGTGATTTCGGGCTTGATGCCCAGGGCATAAAAGTAATTTAAATAGCGAGACTTCGATTTTCGGAAACTTGAAAGTGAATTTCTGGGTTGGGTTCGGAATGACGGTTCCGGATGCCGGCTTACGGAATCATTATTGCGAATTCGAATTCGGGAATGGATGATGGTTTAATAAAGTGATTCGATATGATTATACATGTCTCGTTATTAATGATGATTTGATTATGTTTTGCGAAGAAAGATTTTGGGGATTTGAATGTGGAAATTCGGACATGAGTCCTGTTATGACAAAATATGATTTCGGATTGGATTTGGAATTTGGATCACGATGGATCCTGGATTGTTGTGATTTACAAATGGTTGTGGGTTTAAAGACCCGGTGCTATTGCTGGATCATGTTTTGAGTTTAAAGACTCGGATAATTGATGACGAGAGAGGACCCTTAATGAGTTTAAAGACTCGGTTACGGTTTTGAGTTTAAAGACTCGGTTACGGTTTTGAGTTTAAAGATTCGGTTATTGTGATACCCCCGAGGCCTATTGATTATGTTTTGAGTTTAAAGACTCATTGATATCCCGGGAAGACCTGATTATGCGCATGGTTTTGAGTTTAAAGACTCGGGCGCACTTGAGATCCAGCAGGTTGATTGACTTCTGAATTATTGTTGATTTCCGATGTTTCCGGATGTGTTGGGCAATGACCCGGTTTATATGATTTGATGGATTTGGATTATGTGGTGTACTTGGGTTCGATTCATGGTTTTCGGCTGAGGCCCTGTGTTTATGATTGCGGGCTTAGACCCGAAGGTTAAGAAAAGGAAAATGATTTTGATTTTCATACACAGTTTTCTTATGTTATCATACACTGTTTTCTTATGTTAGAAATGAAATGGATTGCGAAATGATTTTCGAATGCATGCATTGGTTTTACGTGGAGGGTATAAATGTCTTTCTGTAACTGTTTTATAAACTGATTCATTTTTGTCCACTCACACCTTTTGTGTTTTTATTGACCCTCCAGGTCGGGGCGTGTTGATCGAGGCTGATCGAGAGGCGGAGGCATGAGTGAGTACGTGTGTGGCTATCCTTGGTTTGGCAAGTACTGAGGGTAATTTGGGAATTTCAGTCGACTTGCCAGACGGGAGCAAGACCGGGCACGGTTATCAATGTCCCTACGGGGGCGGTCCTGTCAGATATTTTTTTTTCTTGTTGATTACTGAAATTTCTTTTTTAAGTGTGATAATCAAAGTTGTTAATTTTTAAAGCATAGTGTAAAGATCATCGCATCAACAAAAATTTAATTTAATTAGAAATTGTTTATTAATTCGTATGCAAACAATTCTTTGTTTTGGAAGCACTAAATTTATGGTGAATCGTGATTTAATTGACATATGCACATGAATCAGATAGCGAGATGATGATCCGTACTGTTAGAAGGCATTGTGAGTGATTGAGAGTCACAAAGAAGAAGAAGAACAGGATGAGGGAGATACGAAGATGAAGAGAGAAAACTGGAAGTGTAGTTGTATTGAATAAGAACAGAGTAACGTTTACAGTAAATAAAGGAGCTTTTATACAGTAGCAATCAAGTAACTAACTCTAACTGAATTAACAGAATTCTAACTAACTCTTCTATAGCTAATAATTTGAAGGTTCGTCAAATTGAAAGAGTGAAGCTGAAAAACATTCTCTGGTAAGGCTTTTGTGAATATGTCTGCAGTCTAATATGCAGAGGAAACATGTTGAACATTCAGGTCATTTTTGATGAATTTTTCACGAACAAAATGATAGTTCACTTCTATGTGCTTTGCTCGAGAGTGGAAAGTAGGGTTGGCGGACAAGCTGGTTGCAGAAGTACTGTCGTAGTAAATTAGAAGAGCCTTGAGAAGAGGAATATGATGAGCACTTAATAGATGACAGATCCAAGCAATCTCAGCAGATGTAATAGCAAGAGCATGATATTCAGCCCTTGTGCTGGATCATGATACTGTGTTCTGCTTCTTTGAGGAGTAAAAAAATGGGATTTAAGACAAGATAAACCACTAAACTAGTGGTAGAACATCTGTCATTGGGATCTCTTGCCCAATCTGCATCAGTAAAGACTTCAAGTCCTAAAGAGCCAAATTGATAAAGAAGACCGTGAGTGAGTGTTCCTTTGAGGTACCTAAGGATCCTCTTAACAACCATAAAATGTGATTCACACAGGGACTGCATGAATTAGCAGAATTGGTTCGCAAAAAAAAAAAAGCAATGTCTGGTGTAGTGAATATAAGATACTGTAATGCCCCAACTATGCTCATGTAATTCCGTAGATTGGAGTATAGAGGACCATCATCCTTTCTTAATTGACAACATGGAACATATGAAGTGTCTACAAACTGCTATGTGTCATATAAAACTTTGTAAGCAGATCGGAGATATACTGAGATTGGGAAAAGCATAGACCTGATTTGGTATGTGTAATTTGGATTCCCAGAAAGTAGCTCAACTCACCTAGATCTTTCATGTCAAATTCATCAGTAAGAGCATCGACCATAACTTGAATTGCAAATTCAGAACTTCCAGTGAGGATTATATCATCAACATAGAGAAGAAGAGTGACTAAACCATCTGAAGACTGCTTAACAAAGAGATATGCATCTGACCAGGTAGATGCAAAACCCAAACAAGGAAGATATACAGTTAACTTCTCATTCCATGCTCTAGGGGTTTGTTTCAAGACATATAGGGACTTCTTGAGAGAAAAACAAAATCTTATGGGAAATCTGCCTCAAAACCAGGTGGTTGCATCATGAAGACCTCTTCCTTGAGTTCACCATGTAAAAATGCATTTTTAACATCTAATTACCCGAGCTTCCAATGGAACTGAGCTGCTAATGCTAGAACAAGTCTCACTGTGGTTGGCTTAACCACTGGACTGAACGTCTCCCCGTAGTCCAATCCACCCTCTTGACTGAAACCTTGAGCAACTAACCTAGCTTGATGCCTAGAAATAATCCCATCTGCTTTCCTTTTAATATGATAAACCCATTTACATCCAACCAGGTTTCTATTAGGAGGTAAGGGAACAATATCCCAAGTATGTTTGTCAGGACCAGACCCTCCTCGGTCAGGACCCGACTCATTTAGCACCATATTGTCCACTTTGGGCCTTGCCCTCACAGTTTTGTTTTCGGGAGCTCATGGTGCAACTTCCTAGGGGGGTCACCCATCATGGAATTGCACCAGCCTCAACTCGCTTAACTTTGGGGTTCCAATCCCCCCCAAAGCCACTTGAGCTCCCAAAAGGCCTAGTGCTAGATAGGTGCGTGCCTACACCTTTTAAGGTACACCACCATCCTCTCCCAGACCATTCCCACTCGCAGGAATGTGGGATTGTTCACCATTCCCTCAGGACACGGGTCTTACAATCCACCCCCCTTAGGGCCCAGCGTCCTCGCTGGCACACTTCCGGATCGGGTTTTGGCTCTGATACCAAATTGTCAAGACCCGACCCTCCTTGGTCAGGACCCGACTCATTTAGCACCATATTGTCCACTTTGGGCCTCGCCCTCACGGTTTTGTTTTCGGGAGCTCATGGTGCAACTTCCCAGGGGGTCACCAATCATGGAATTGCACCAGCCTCAACTCGCTTAACTTTGGGGTTCCAATCCCCCCCAAAGCCACTTGAGCTCCCAAAAGGCCTAGTGCTAGATAGGTGCGTGCCTACACCTTTTAAGGTACACCACCATCCCTTTCCCAGACCATTCCCCCTCGCAGGAATGTGGGATTGTTCACCGTTCCCTCAGGACACGGGTCTTACAATCCACCCCCCC
This sequence comes from Prinsepia uniflora, assembly GCA_032719365.1. Taxonomy (NCBI): domain Eukaryota; kingdom Viridiplantae; phylum Streptophyta; class Magnoliopsida; order Rosales; family Rosaceae; genus Prinsepia; species Prinsepia uniflora. Next base: position 2,450,282 of record CM064875.1, on the reverse strand, counting down.
TTAGGGCCCAGCGTCCTCGCTGGCACACTTCCCGGTCGGGGTTTGGCTCTGATACCAAATTGTCAAGACCCGACCCTCCTTGGTCAGGACCCGACTCATCTAGCACCATATTGTCCGCTTTGGGTCTCGCCCTCACGGTTTTGTTTTCAGGAGTTCATGGTGCAACTTCCCAGGGGGTCACCCATCATGGAATTGCACCAGCCTCAACTCGCTTAACTTTGGGGGTTCCAATCCCCCCCAAAGCCACTTGAGCTCCCCAAAGTCCTAGTGCTAGATAGGTGCGTGCCTACACCTTTTAAGGTACACCACCATCCTCTCCCAGACCATTCCCCCTCGCAGGAATGTGGGATTGTTCACCGTTCCCTCAGGACACGGGTCAGGACACGGGTCTTACAATCCACCCCCCTTAGGGCCCAGCGTCCTCGCTGGCACACTTCCCGGTCGGGGTTTGGCTCTGATAACAAATTGTCAAGACCCGACCCTCCTTGGTCAGGACCCGACTCATCTAGCACCATATTGTCCGCTTTGGGCCTCGCCCTCACGGTTTTGTTTTCAGGAGCTCATGGTGCAACTTCCCAGGGGGTCACCCATCATGGAATTGCACCAGCCTCAACTCGCTTAACTTTAGGGTTCCAATCCCCCCCAAAGCCACTTGAGCTCCCTAAAGGCCTAGTGCTAGATAGGTGCATGCCTACACCTTTTAAGGTACACCACCATCCTCTCCCAGGCCATTCCCCCTCGCAGGAATGTGGGATTGTTCACCGTTCCCTCAGGACACGGGTCTTACAATGTTGAGCAAGCAAGGCATCAATTTCCTCTTGCATAGCTTGCTGCCAAACATGAACATAAGCAGCTATTTTATAAGATGTAGGTTCAATGATAGAGAAATCAACATCTAACTTAGAGTAAACAGAATGAAAGGTCTTCTTTTTAGAAATCCCACTTTTGGACCTTATTTGCATATGATGCATATTTACTCCACAAATAGGCAAAACAACTTAAAAAAACTGAGGCTGGAAGGTAGCCATGATAAATTCTGCATTTGATGAAGAGCTGACAGAATCAGAAACCAATGATGGTGTAGCAGTTTTGGATGGAACAGTAGAGGAGATATCAGGACTAATTGATGAGGTGGGATGCTAAGCAGTATGTGGAGGAACATAAGTCACAGACACTGGACTAGTTTGAAAAATGTGAGGTTGTGGATATGGAAAGAAGGAAGGATGTGGACATGGAGTAGAAGTTTTTTCAATTTGAGCACATGTTGGTAAACTAGAGTTTGACAGAAGTGTTTGATATGGAAAATCAGCTTCATTGAAAAGTACATGCCTAGAAACCACAATCCTAGCAAAAATTGGATCATGAAAAATATAGCCTTTTTGTTTAGTTACATATCCAAGAAAAACACATTTGACAGTTTTTGGTTGTAGTTTATGTTGATTGCAGGGTTTAAGAAGAGGAAAGTAGGCACATCCAAAAATTCGAAGATAAGACAGATCAAGCAAGACACCAAACAGTTTTTCAAAAGATGATTGCATATTTAAAGTATGCCAGGGCATTCGATTTATGAGATAGACAGAAGAGGAACATGCATAAAACCAAAATTTGGAAGGAAGTAATGCAGATTGTAACAAGGAACTACTATGTCAAAAATGTGTGTAAGCCCGTCTCTTGAGAAGAACAGTGAATAATCCCACATCGCTTGGGAAGGGAAAGGTGAAGTGCCTTGTATATGTGGGTGCGTATCTATCTAGCACAAGACCTTTTGGGAGCTCACTGGCTTTGCATTCCATGGGAACTCCAAAGTTAAGCTAGATTAGACAGGAGCAATCCCAGGATGGGTGACCCACTGGGAAGTTTCTTAGTTCCCAGAAACAAAACCCTGAGGGCTAGGGCCCAAAGCGAACAATATCGTGCTAGGGGAGTCGGGTCGTGATAGAATGGTATCAGAGCTGGAGGAACTCCGCCTCTTTGACATCCCGGAAAGAGCGAGGATAATACTGGTCCAAGAACCGCTCCTGGAAAGTCTCACACGTCACCGTATGAGCGTCCCAACCTGACAACTCCAACGTATACCACCACTCATACGCTGCACCATCTAACAGAAAAGTAGCCAACAATACACGGTCTCCTGGCGGACAATGCATCACCCCAAAAATCCGTTCGAGTCGGGTGATCCACTGGTGGGCTTACTCTGGGTCTGCCCCACCACTAAACGTAGTAGCCCCGAGCCGCTGGGCTCGCTCTATCGACGCACTCTCTGCTTCTCTCGCCACGTCTTCAGGTCGTGAAGGGGGTTCACGTCGATGCATGGTCGATCGTACGCTGAAAGAGGCATAGAGTTAGTAAAAAAACCTAAATACGACCTCGTACCGAAACAGACCGACAAACCTATGCTCTGATACCAATTTTTAGGACCCGTCCCAAATATCACCTCGATACCCGGGACGAACCCTACTCCCGTCTGACAATCACACTTAAAGTACCAAAAGAACCTCAAAATAACCATAAGCATAACTATCAGACAAGGGAGTAAACATAATACAACTGTAGTACAGAGCATAACATTATACAAACAAGCACAAAAGTCCTACTAGGCTAATCTTGCAACGGAAGAACGTCGTAAAGCTCCATGCCTCGGTCCCTGCCTCAACGTTCACCCCAGCGCTATCACCACGACCTAGAGGGAAAGTTAAAAACCAAAAAGTGTGAGTGGACTAAAAGAAATAAGAGTTTCAAACACGATTTAGAAACAACAAGGATTAAGAAAAACAATAAGATTGTTCCCTCCGTTTTAAAATAAAGTATGCATGCCTAACGAAGTATCAGAAAACCACAACATCAAACAGTATAACAATATGCTAAGATCATATCATAAAAACATATTCCACATATGTCAAGGCTGATCAAACCTGCTGGGTCTATCCGAGTCTTTAAACTCAAACCAGACCCCAAATGTAATCCGAGTCTTTAAACTCAATAGGCCTACGGGGGTAATATCGTAAATATCCGAGTCTTTAAACTCCCGAGTCTTTAAACTCAATCCGGGTCCGTCCCCTGTCAATCACAATATCCGGGTCTTTAAACCCAATATCCAGATCCAGCAAATCCAATCCAAAACCAATTCTAAATCCATATCCAAACCTGAATCCGAAATCACTGGTCTGATGCCCTTCCGGCATCCAGAACCGTCATTCCGAACCCAAATCCGGAATTCCACTTTTCAACTTTAAAACCAAATCTCGTTGCTCGAAATCCGATTTTAAAACCAAAACCTTGATTACCAAAATTATATTTCATAATCCACTTATAACCATCAGAAAACAATTATAGATTGAAAACCCAAAAGCTTAGCATCAAAAATCAGAAATCCAGTTTTTTCTCGAAAAATGTGCGAAAATCCGAAAATGTCTCGAAAAATGTGCAAACATATCAACCACATATAATCACCATTAAAAAGTATAAAAACATACTTAAAATTATAAAACATAAATAAAAGCAGCTAGGCATGCTCGTAAGAAAAGAAAGAGTCCACTCACAAGTCAAAATGTGTCAATCGCGCTCCGTGCGCTCCTCGACCGTCTCAGGCGTCTCCCGTCTTGTCAATAATCACCAAATAGGGTCATAAATACGTCAAATATGCTAACCATAATTTTCCCAAATTTTTCGGGATTTTAAACGTAATTTAAATTTAAACCCTAAACCGTCCGGATACTCGAACTAACCCGAAACAACGTCCGATTTTCCTGAAACTTGTCCCAATGGATTCCTTACAACATTTAGACCAAAAACCATGTTGGAAGGTTCCTCAGAATCCTCCCCACGCGCATCCACACGCCGCTACAGTGTCATCGTCTTCCTCTAGTCAGCCGGTTCGACTGTGCTGAACCGGCGTGACCGGTTCTCTGCAATTCCTCCATGATTTTCCACCATTTCAATCCCAAAAGCTTCGTCCAGTTCCCAGCAATCCATTCCCGTCCTAAAACCTAAAAATCAAGGCCTGAAACCCGTCGTCTTCAACCTCGAAACAAAACTGCCCGTTAGCCCTGTTTTGGTTTCCGGCCACCCAGACCTTCCCCCATCACGGCGACCATCCTAGACGAGACCGGGGATTTGGGTCTTACCTTTGATTCGTCCTCCACCGTCTGCACCGCCGTGTACCACGGTGTCCACTGAGTCCCCTGCAGCCGTCTTAGCCTCCTCTCAGCCTGGCTTAAGCTAACACACGGCACAACCACCACCTCTGTCCCACAACTCTCTCTGTTTCCCTGAAAATCAAACCTCACCACTGTCGTGTTCCTTGCACGATTTCAATTCCAAAACCCGATCACCAGTCTCTCTTCTTCTCTCTGTTACTTTCACAACTCACAGGACTCTAACACACGCACAGAATCGATCACACTCACCACCGCCTCACCACTCTGTTTTCTGCTTCTCAAACCAATTTGCACGGTTCAAATCGATCAATATGTGCCCGTGTGTATAATTAACACCCTAGAATCCTCTAGTGTTAATCCACGTGTCCCCGTCTCCATGGTCATCAGCACAAAATATCCAATCCCACTCATGCCACTTGCCCTTATCTAATTGGCCCTAAAGACAAAAAGACCAAAATGCCCCTAGAAATAAAATTACCATTTTGCCCTTCAACTTTCCAGACTCATAACTATTCCGTCTGACGTCCAATGACAGCGTGCCGCCTGTCGTTGTACTCAGGACGTCGAGAGCTATCTAACGGTCCTCGGTCTACATGAAAATCAAAAGTCCACTAAAAAGTCAACATTTTCCTCTATATTACGATAACGCCCTAAATCTTCCGAACGTCATAACTTTTTCTCCGATTGTCCAAATCGGATATGCCACCTGTCTACGGACTTGTGACGTCCTAAACTACATCACAGTCAATGATCAACACTCGTCCAACCTGCAAATCAAAAAGACAACTTTAACACACTATTCAGAAGGGCAAAATCGTCCTTTTATACAATTCGTTTACAAAATTACATTTGTACCCTTCCTGAAGGTACGGGTTGTTACAGTCATCTATTTGAGCAATCGACAGTTATGAATTGTTGTCTAAAACAACATCAGACAATAGTTTTCTAGAAAAAGTGTTGTCTATGAGCCTATCAGGCAATGATTTTTCCAGAAAAAGTCATCGTTTGTTCAAAGTTAAAAATATCAAATCTAGGAGTTGTCGCCTATGAACCTATCAAACGACGGTTTTTCTAGAAAAATCCGTGTTTGTTGTACGTTAAAAATATCAAATCTAAAAATCGTTATCTATGAGCCTATCAGACGACAGTTTTTTCTCAAACTGTTGTCTAGTGGTGCATCATACGACACTTTTTCTAATACTGGTGTTGCCTATCCATGTTCAATGGCGCTTATTTCAAGATCCTTGCATTTATAAAATGATCGATTGGGGTTAAAAGTCAATGTTGGATGCAACAAGTCATCAAGTTTCATCCATTGCTTCACTGCTAAAAATTCAAGGTCTTTACAAGAATAAATGACTTGATTACAGTATGCTGAATCTCCAACCTTAAATGAAACGTAATGAAATTTTAAACAATGATGATATTGTAACTAGTGTGTTGAAAGAAAGCATGATGATATGAAAATTCAAGGTCCTTACAGAAACAAATGGCTTGATTACAGTATGCTGAATCTCCAACCATAAATGATACATAATAAAATTTTGAATAATGATGATATTGTAACTAGTGTGTTGAAAGAAAGCATGATGATATTGACCACCTGGAAAATTAGACAACACTAATGCATAAATTCATTGAAAAATTAGTCCCACTCAAGTCCCACTAGCTACTCAGCTCCACACATATATGTTGGTAATTCACGAGAATTGAAACTAATGAGATATCTCATCTTTCATGAAAATCGAACCTAAAACCTTACAAGTGGTGAGGAATATTATTCGATCATCATGACGAAAATTTAGTTGCTTCTTATTCTTTGATCTTGGCTGGAGTTTGATAATTTGTTGTTGATGTTTCTTGCTTGGCTGCTTGCTTCATTAATGTAATTAGTGCTTGGTTTGACAATTGGATTCATCGGATTCAGAGGCGTAGTTAGAAATTTAAGTTAGGAGGGGCCCTTTATATATATATATATATATAATTTTGTTTGGCTAAAAGAAAATATATATTTATTTTGATTTTATTACAAATTAAGATATTAATGCTATGTTTATGTAAATAATATATGACAAGAAAATATCAAATTATTAATATAATGTCAATGCCAACAACCATTGGTTGAAAGAATCTTATGGACATATATGTTAGCACAATCATATACTCTGGTAGTAGCTCCTCATATATCCTTTTGATTTATCAAATCCTTTTTATATGTGCAACCATCATTTCAAAATGGATAATACTTCCATCTCATTCTCCAGTGATACCTCCTCATACCACCTTTTCGATTTATCGGATTATCTTTGTACATATGTCATAATCAAAATCGTTCATTCTCTAAATTATCGTATTAAGATCAGTTTTATAAAATTCAACAAAATTGAAGATCGTTTAGTTATATATATATATATATATATATATATTTTTAATGGATGGTTCATCATAATGATCTTAATTCTTACAAAAACCGTTGATTTATTTGGTACATATGAATGACTAAACGACATCAAATCTTGCCGATTATTATAGAGATGATCTTCACATGATGATTTAAAAAATGAACGGTTTTGATTATGACATATGTAAAAAGACAATTCGATAAATCAAAAGAGTAGTATAAGGAGATACCACTGGTGGTGAGATGTAAGTATTGTCCTTTTAAAATTATCCTCGTAAAAAATAAATAAGATTGAAGATCGTTTAGCTATAATCAACAGTTTTGGTAAAAATTAAGATTCACATAGCGAATCCTTAATTTAGTCGATACATGTGAATAACTAAACGATCCAGCTCCAATTGGATTGATTTTTACGAAGATGATCACTTGATCATAATTTAAAAAATGAACGGTTTGATTATATTGTACGTATGCACTGCTACTGGGACATCGAAGTCAAATGCAGATAGTTGCTCAAATGGATCCTCCCAAGTTACAGTATCTTCAAGCACCAAGATGGTGGAAGATGATAGCAGTCTGGTTCAAGTGTCATCTAGGAATGTTGTGTGTGATGAAAATGCAATTCTAAAAGTAATGGTGAGTTTGTGGACTTCACTTGCACAATTTTTTTTTTCCTCTTGCAACATAAATAGAATGCAATTCCATAAGTGAGTTCCCCATTTAGATAGACATGCATGAAGTTATAAAGAGAAGTATGATGGCATTTCTTGTTTACCACTTACACGGCTGTTTTGTATATTATCATGGGAATATTCCGTCTAAGAAACAGCCATTAATAAGAACACTTTCTAAATATTGATCAAAAGGTGAATAATAACGCGTTGTTGGATAATTGGATTGTTTAGTGTGTGGATTTATTTCCTCCTCTTTCAAATCTTGATCTTGTCTTTCGGGTTTCGATTTCGAGTCACGGAGTTTCTTTTCGTCCGAAAGCATTTTTGCAAACCTGCAAACATCAAGACACCATTACCATCTCATACATTCAACAATATTCTCATCATCTGAATTCTTCCTTAAATCCCCCTTCTGTTATTTTACCTTTGAAGTGCTTGCTCATTGGTGCCACCATTTTCGATCGCTTCATAGAGACCAGTTTCTGGACTCACACGGGAAACCGGTTTTGTGAGCAATGTTCTTCCCAAATCCACTAGATTTTGCAAGTTTTTTTTTGTAGCTTTATCAACTGAAGCTAGATTACCCTTCAGTGTGTCATCCTGGTTTCTCAAATATAGATATATTAAACTTACTATATGGGGTATTATACTGTGGGCTAATTAACAAGCTTTCCTCTCTAGAAGGGGAATTATCGGATGAAAATAACCAACAGTTCTTATTTTATCAATCAAAAGAATACAAAGAGGGATTGAATATTAATGTTAATTGGCGGATATAATGTATCTTATTGGAAGTTGTACTTAAGTCTTATTTTATGTATTTTCTTGATTGCTACTGATCTCCGTTTGTTCTTTGGTCCCTTATTTGCTGTGCAGGTCCCTATATATATCCTGTAATTTACTCTACCAACATAATTGAAATACAAATATTCATTCATATTTCATCATGGTATAAGAGCAGAAATCCTAATAGGACCTGTATCTGCCTTTTTTATTCTTCTTGTGCTTCTTCTCTACGTGACCAGCTAGTCCTCTCCTGGATTAATGGTTCACTTCATCCCACCGTCCTCTCTACCGTCACCAACCTCACTACTGCTCGGGCAACCTGGCTGGCCCTTGGGCGCCGTTTTGCCTCCCGCAATCAGAATCGATTGCTGCAACTTCGTGGTGAGTTGTTCCGTACTCTTCGCGGTGATCTCTCCATCACCGACTACCTCGAAAAAATTAATACTCTTGCCAATTCCTTGGCTCTGTCTGGTTCCCCAATTTCAGATTCGGACCTAATCACCATCATCATGTCAAATGTTGGACCTATGTATGAAAATACAGTGGCCTCTGCTCAGGCCCGTGACACTCCAATCTCCTACGCTGATCTGGAAGCTCTCCTTCTGAGTGCTGAATAACGGTTGCTGCCCACTCTTCGTCCTGGTTCAGACTCCACGGTCACTGCGCTCGCCGCCACTCATGGTTGTGGGTTTCCGCATGGGGGCTCGCGAGGCTCTCGGCAGGGCACTCGTGGATATTCCACGGCCTATACTCAATCTGGTGGCCACGGCCAATCTGGTGGCTCCTTTCGTGCCTCTCGCGGCGACGGCCTCCTCGGTTCCGGTCCGACAACCCCTGCTGGTAGTTCCTCCCCCGGCTCTCAGTCTTCCTCCTCTGGGCAGCGGGTTCGCTGCCAAATCTGCAGCCGCCCAGGTCATTTTGCTCTCAATTGTTATAACCGGTTCAATCTAGCATATGAAGGACGAGTGCCCACTTCACGCCTCACGGCCTTGGCAGCTCAACAGGCCTCTGCGGCCCATTCTCCAGCATCTGTAAATTAGGTTGTGGACTCTGGCGCGAATGCCCACATCACGAATGAGTTGGGCTCGTTGACTAAGGCCAATGCATATCTTGGTTCTGATTCCGTCAGTGGTGTTGTCGGCGGTACAGGTTTGGCTATCACCCATATTGGCTCCACTTCCTTTCCTTCTCCCACTCTTCCATTCTGCCTTCGTGATGTCCTCCATTGTCCTACTGCCTCTCACTCTCTAATTTCTGTCAATAAATTTGCCCGTGATAATCATTGTTCGTTTACCTTCTATCCTAACTCTTTTGATGTACAAGATCTAGCGACGGGGAGGATCCTTTTCGGGGAACGAGTGATAATGGTCTCTATTTCTTTCCAGCTTCATCTAATAAGTCTGTCCCTGCCCGTGTCGCCCTTCATGGTGTTCGCGTAGCAGAACCTGTCTGGCATTCGCGTCTCGGTCATCCCTCGTCTTCCGTTCTTCGATCGTTGTGCTCCCAGAATCTTTTACCTGTTAGTGGTTCTAGGATTTCTAGCTCCTATGTTTGTCACTCTTGTCCGTTAGGAAAAAGTGCAAAATTGTCTTTTCACTCTTCTAATTCCATTAGCACATGTCCTCTTGAACTTATTCACACTGACGTGTGGAGTTCTTCAAATAATTCTGTTTCTGACTTCAAGTATTATGTTCTTTTTGTTGATGATTTTTCACGTTATACTTGGCTTTATCCTATGCGTTTAAAATCTGAAGTTTATTCTCACTTTGTGGCCTTTAAATCTATGGTGGAAAACCTTTTTTCTTCTCGTATAAAAATCCTCCAATCCGATGGGGATGGTGAGTACACTAGCACTTTGTTCAAATCTTTCTTATCTACTCATGGTATTGTTCACCGGCTCTCTTGTCCTCATCATCCCGAACAGAACGGCCTTGCCGAACGCAAGCACTGTCATCTTGTTGACACCGGCCTCACTTTGCTGGCTCATGCTTCAGTTCCTTCGGCTTATTGGGTTGAGGCAATGCATACTGCGGTCTATCTACTCAACCGACTTCCCTCTCGTGTTCTAGGTTCCATTTGACCCTATCAGAAATTATTTAAACGTCCCCCTCAATATGAATTTATCAAAGTCTTTGGTTGCACTTGTTTTCCATATTTACGACCTTATAATAATAATAAACTCCAATTACGTTCAGCCAAATGTGTCTTCTTAGGTTACTCCTTAGATCATCATGGCTATCGTTGCTTAGAACTTTCTTCTCAGCGTGTTTTCTTATCTCGTCATGTCATTTTCGATGAACTCACTTTTCCTTTTGAGACCAGGCTTGCTCGTCCCTCTTGAACGTCTTCCCCGCCTTCGGACCTTCCTCTCATTATCACTGGCCCTCTTGATTTGCCCATGAACCTGCTGCCTCCAGCCCCATTTCCAGCTCAAACAAATCAGCCCATGGCCCAACCTGATCAGCCTATGGATCAAATACCCCAGCCCATGGCCCCACCCGCCCAGCCCCACCCACCTGTTTTAAACCCAACACCTTCTCTTCAAGTCTACCAGCATCGCCATCCATCGACTCTGCCCCGCCATCCTACCCCACCGACCTGCGCTCCACATCTTCCCCCAGCACCACCAAATGCGACGCCTACCACCAGCCCACTTCAAGTCTATCGGCGTCGCACCTCGTCCACCCTTTCTAACCCGGCCGATCCTGCGCCGCCAACCTCCCTGCCCTCTGAATCACATCCATCCGCTCAGGTCCCGGTCAACACGCACTCTATGCTCACTCGTGGTAAGGCTGGTCTTCGGAAACTCACATCCAAATATGCACATACTGCTCTGCTTGAATCTAATGAACCTGTTGAGCCTACCTGTTTTACCCAGGCACAGAAACATGAAGCTTGGCGTCGGGCTATGGCGGAGGAATTTGATTCCTTGCAACGCGCAGGTACCTGGTCCCTTGTTCCCCGCTCCGCTTCGATGAATGTCCTCCCCAACAAGTGGGTTTTTCGCATTAAGCGACACTCTGATGGTTCCATCCAGCGGTACAAAGCCCGTCTTGTTGCAAACGGTTTCCACCAGCAACCGGGCCTGGATTTTGGGAAAACATTCAGCCCTGTGGTAAATCACTCAACCATTCGTCTTGTTTTGGCCCTCTCTGTTCAATTCCGATGGCAGGTAAGCCAACTTGATGTACAAAATGCATTCCTTCATGGTTTCCTGGAAGATGAGGTCTACATGCACCAGCCTGCAGATTTTGTTGACTCTCAATTCCCAGATCATGTGTGTCGCCTTCGGCGGTCCTTATATGGCCTCAAACAGGCCCCCCGTGCCTGGTTTCACTGCTTTTCCTCTCATCTCGAGGATTTGGGTTTCACCTCCTCCCGAGCTGATTACTCTCTGTTCACCTACTACCAGGGTGCTGTGCGTGTTTACCTCTTAATATATGTTGATGACATCTTGATTATAGGTAATGACTCCACTCACATTGCTTCCCTCATCGCTGACTTGGGACGCCTCTTCTCTATGAAGGACCTTGGTTCCATTCATTACTTCTTGGGTATGGAGGTCCAGCTCAACCCAACTGGTCTCTCTCTCACTCAGCATTCCTACCTCTATGATTTGCTTCGCCGGTCTCACATGCTTGATGCCAAGCCCGTCTCCACGCCTGTTGTTGCTGGCCACCGCCTTAGCTCCCATGATGGGGATCCTTTGCTCGATGCTACTGAGTACCACAGTATCGTTGGGGCTTTGCAATACCTCACCCTCACCCGTCCCGACATAGCCTTCGTTGTCAACCAAGTCTGCCAGTTCATGCATCAGCCTACCTCTGCTCATTGGATCGCTGTTAAGCGTATCCTTCGCTATCTCAAGGGCACGCCCTGCCTCGGCCTGCTCTACCATCCTGGCTCACTTGCCTTGACAGCTTACTCGGATGCTGACTATGCAGGCGACCCCGATGATCGTCGGTCCACGGGTGGTTACTGCCTTTATCTTGGCTCTAACTTGATATCCTGGAGTGCCAAGAAGCAGGGTGGGGTCTCCCGTTCCAGCACCGAAGCAGAGTACAGACAACTTGCTTACACCGTTGCTGCTGTCTCCTGGTTTCGTGCTCTATCCTGGTTTCGTGCTCTATTCTGTGACCTACGCCTTCCGCTTACTCGTCCTCAGCTGTTCTGCGACAACATCAGCTCCATCTCCTTGGCTTCCAATCCCTTCTTTCATGCCCGGACTCGTCATGTTGAGGTTGACTATCATTATGTCCGTGAAAAGGTTGTTCGTGGTGAGTTACTCGTGTCTTACGTCTCAACCCTTGACCAGCTGGCGGACATCTTCACCAAAGGCCTCTCTGTCTCCAGGTTTCACTACTTGTTATCCAAGTTGCCTGTTCTCGATCGCCCTGTCAGCTAGCGGGGGTGTATTAGACAACCTGTCTGATATTCCCAAATCAAATCCTCAATTAGCATCAATATGTCTATCATCTTTCTATATCTTCCAGGATTCTCAAATCAAGCTGATTTAGGAATTGTCAACCCTTCATGTAATTTAGAGATATGATTGTGTAGTTTCCTAATATTACTTTGTATAACCTGTGTATATAAACACCTTCTGATATCACTGTAATATAAGCTTAAACGCATATTCAGTAAATCTTACAATGGATTCTTAATTCGATGGAGCCAAAAATTGCTGAAATATTCAGCTATTCAGAATCATCTCAACATCTTTGGGATGCTGTCAAAAGAATATATGGCAACCCAAACAATGCAGCTAGAGTTTTTCAACTATAAAAATACCTTGCAAGGATTCGACAAGGAGATCGTTCCTTTGTTCAACACCTTGGAAATTTAAAGAACAAATGGCATGAGTTCGACATCTATTGACCTCATACCACTAATGCCAACATACTGCTGAAAAGAGCTGAAGAAGACAAGGTGTTCGAACTTCTATCAAGTCTAGGGGTTGAATATGAAGATCTCAAAACCCATCTCTTGATGAGCCCTGAGCTCCCTTCGTTTGCAGCAGCCCGCTATGCAATTCAACGTGAAGAAATGCGTAGAAAATGATGAATATGGAAATAAATACTGGAGGATCTGATCCAAAAGCTTAAGTGGCAAAATCTACAAAGGCAAGCGACCAGATTTCGAAGCCTAAGTTCGATGAGGAGTAGAAAAATCAGAAAGGCAAATGGAAAAGAAGCTCAGTTCTCCCTGGTCCAAAAGTAAATCTCAGCAATTCTCATACACCTGAAGAGATAAAGCACTTCTCATCCAATCCAACCTCACTCATAAATGAATTTTTTGAATATCTTCAAAAGAAACGAGGCAGTACAGAGACCAATGGAAGCACATCACTCCTTGGAAAATTTGCTGGTTTTCTAGAACCCTCAAAAAGGGCAACATCAGAAGACATACCAGGTATTGTTTGTGCCATTTCCATTGCCTTAGATGTTAGTAAGAATCACGATTTTTGGATAATAGATTCTGGCGCCTTTGATCACATGACACACAATTCTTCCATATTGCATGATTTTGAAACTTTGACAAAACATTCTCGTGTTTCCATTGCAAATGGCAAAGACGTGGGAGTCCTTGGAAAAGAAAAACTAAACCTCATCTCAGAAAGTGTCGAGTCTTCTGCTTTGTATGTACCATCTTTTCCATTTCAACTCCTATATGTGGGATGAATAACAAATTCCTTAAATTGTCTAGCTATATTCTCTCCTCATAATGTTGTATTTCAGGATCAAGTGTCCAGGAAGAAGACTGGTGAGAGGTTCTTCCTAAATGGCATGTACCACATGCCAAACTCATCTGTTTTTTTCGAAGTGTTTGCTTACTAACTCCAATTCAGTGCACAAGCAAAGGGTTGTGGCATAAACGCTTAGATCATCCCTCATCTCATGTTTTGTCAATGTTGTTTCCTAATTTGTGTAAATTAAGTCTCACACGAGTGTGAGACATATCATCTGGAAAAATCCACTAGATTGCCTTTTCCAATCTTCCAATCTAGTGCAACTCAAGCATTTAAAATTGTTCACTCAGATGTCTGGGGGCCATAGAATCATTTGATGGTTATAGGTTCTATGTCACATTTTTAGATGACTTCACTCGAATCACTTGGGTGTATCTTTTGAAATTCAAAAATGAAGTCTTTATGTGTCTCATAGATTTCCATAATCTTGTTGCAAACCAGTTCTCGTAAAAAATCTGCATTTTAAGATCAGATAATGACAATGAATATACATCCAAAATCATGATTGACTATCTTAGTTTTCATGGCATCATTCATCAAACTAGTAGTGTGGGAACACCACAACAAAATGGCACTCCAGAACGAAAAAAAATAGAGATTTACTTGAAAAGCTAGGGTCTTGATGCTTCAAGCCAAGGTTCCAAAACGATTCTAGTCTCAAGGAATTCTAATTGCTGCCTATACCATAAATATATTGCCCAGCAGTGTGTTAAACTTCAAATCTCCCTTTGAGGTTTGGAAGGGTCGAAAAATTGATGTGTCACACCTGCGAATATTTGGATGTACATGTTGTCTTCATGTTCAGTCAAATCACAGAGACAAACTGGGTCCTAGGGCCATAAAAAGTGTTTTTCTGGGGTACTCATCTACCCAAAAGGCTACAAATGTTATGATGCAAAAACTAGGAAGTTAAGTGTTTCAAGAGATGAGCGATTTGATGAATCTAATCCTTTTTTTTTTCAGCTATCAGATAATGTGTTTCAAGAGGAAAATATCTTTGAGATGTTCCCTACACCAATTCCAATTGAAGTTGCAACCGACAAATCTGCCACAAATCAATTTGATCATCCACGTGCGACCACTGCGGAGTCCTAATCCTCATGATCAACTTCATGAAGAGCCGATAAGCACTCCACAACCTCGGAGGCATCCTCCTCGTGCTAGACGTCTGCCTCTAAGACTCCAAGAATGTGTGACTTATGCATCACAGTATCCCCTCGACCTACTTGAAAACCTTTGAAGA
Organism: Prinsepia uniflora; assembly: GCA_032719365.1. Taxonomy (NCBI): domain Eukaryota; kingdom Viridiplantae; phylum Streptophyta; class Magnoliopsida; order Rosales; family Rosaceae; genus Prinsepia; species Prinsepia uniflora. Next base: position 2,435,272 of record CM064875.1, on the reverse strand, counting down.
CTCTTCAGAGAGATTGAAGGAATGGAAAAGAGAGAGAAGGAGACGGTTCAATTTCTTTACAATTGATTGTATTTGGTGTCACACAAAAGTGTTTTGAAAAGAGAGCAAAAAGCAGCTAATATACTCTTAGCTGTGCTAAACTAGCTAACCCTATGTAATGGAGCCACGTGGCTATGGACTACAGCTCATAAACAGTCAGTTCTAACTAACTAACTAACTCCTCTAATTGCTTCTTACTGCTTGAAACCGATTGCAGGGCAGCTTGATCACCAAAACTATCACCAAACTCGTTCTTAGCTACTTGATCACCCAAACACCCGCCCTCAGCTTGATGGGGGGAACACAACATCAAGCTGCGACAAAAGAAGTTGTGCTGAGGTGAGCATAGAGCCTTTGTGAACAAATCTGCTAGTTGAAGCTTAGAGGCAACAAAACGCAGAGTGATGGAACCATCTTTCACTTTTTCCCTCGTGAAATGAACATCTGCCTCTATGTGTTTTAGTTTGGAGTGATGCACGGGATTGGTTGCAAGGGCAAGGGCAGAGATATTGTCACAGTGGAGTGAAGGAACTTCAGCAAGAGTAAGTTGTAAGTCTTTGAATACGTGCTTGAGCCATTGAAGTTCAGAGGTGGTGTCAGCCATACTCCTGTATTCAGCTTCTGTGGATGATCGACTAACACAGTGCTGTTTTTTACTGCACCAGGAAATAGGAGACTGATTGAGAAGAATGACAAAACCTGTGGTGGATCTCCTGTTGTTTGGATCTCCTGCCCAATCAGCATCAGCAAAAGCTTGAAGGTGAAGTCCTGTGTTTGTTGGTGAAGCAGCCTGCAAAACAATGCCATAATCAATTGTTCCTTGGTTGTACCTCAGAATCCTCTTAGCAGCAATTAGGTGTTGATGAGTGGGCTGTTGAAGAAACTGACAAACCGTGTTGACACTATAGGCAATGTCGGGTCGAGTAAAAGTGAGATACTGCAAGCATCCCACCAAGCTTCTGAAATAAGAAGTCTCAGCATCTGTGAGCCACTGCCCTTCTTTAAATAGTTTAGCCCCAACTTGACTAGGTGTAGGATGAGTGTTACAGCTTGTCATTCCTGCCTTGATCACCACATCCTTGGCATATTTGGATTGGGAAACAAACAAGCCACCAGCTGGTAGGTACTTGATTTCCAATCCCAAGAAGTAATGCAGATTACCAAGATCAGTCATCTCAAATTCCTGCTGCAATGCTGTTTTAACATTGTGAACCATACTCAGATCATTACCGGTGATGATGATGTCATCCACATAGAGTAGTAAATAAACCAAGGAACCAGCTTCACTCTTGATGAACAGACTAGGATCAGCATACGAAGTAGAGAAACCTAGGGTAGGAAGAAAACTGGTGAACCTGTCATTCCAAGCTCTAGGGGCCTGTTTTAATCCATACAGTGATTTCTCAAGTTTGCACACAAAGTCAGGGTGATCAGGATCAAGAAATCCTCCAGGCTGTGACATGTAGACTTCCTCCAGCAGATGACCATGCAAGAAAGCATTTTTGACATCTAATTGATGTAATTTCCAGCCAAAGTGAGCTGCCAAGCCTAGCATCAACCTAACCGTTGTATGGCGAATGACAGGAGAGAAGGTTTCATCATAATCAATGCCCTGGGCTTGACTGAAACCTCTAGCCACCAAACGTGCTTTATGTCTAGCAATTGTTCCATCTGCATTTTTTTTCAGCCTAAAAATCCATTTACAGCTGACTATATTTCGATTGGAAGGAGGAGGAACCAGAGTCCACGTATTCTGTGATTTCAAGGCTTGCATTTCACTGTGCATTGCTGCCCTCCACTCAGGACACTGAAGAGCAGCCTTGTAGGAATGAGGTTCAGTGAGACTTGGATCAATAGAGAGGTGAGAGTGAATTGCTAGTAGACATCTGGGTTTAAAAATACCTCGTTTGGCTCTAGTAAGCATAGGATGAACATTGGAAGAGACAGCAGGTAAGCCATCAATAGGATGCAAGATGTTAGCCTCAGAAATGGGATTAGAACTGTTTTTGTCAGCTGTAGTATCAAGAAGGATGGATAGGCCCTCTCCTGGAGTGGTACTAACTGTGACAGCACCTGTAGATTCCCCAAAATAAATGGAGGTATGGTGTTCTGGAGAGAAAGCAGTGAGATCAACTAGCAGATTAGGTCCAGAATCAGCAGAGATGGGGGAAGGATCAATGGGATACTCATCATTTGGTGCAGAAGACAAGGGCACAGAAGTAGGAGAGGTAATTACAGGATCAGCAGAAAGATGCAATTCTTGTACTGAAGGTGATGGGGAACCAGAACCTGGAACACCCTGGGATTCTTGTACTGGAGGTGATGGGGAACCAGTAACAGGTATAGGAACCTGGGAACTAGGTGATGAGAGCTGAGAATTATGCATCTATGGACCTGCTGAGGAAGATGAAGCACCTGTGGAAACCATAAAAGGTATTGATTGTCCTGAAGAGAGCTCAGGCTCCTGAAAGCTGACTAGATGAGATGGAGGGTCTGGAGTATCTTGTGAATCTTGGACTGGAGCACCCTGACATTCTTGTATTGAAGGTGATGGGGAACCAGTAACAGATATAGGAACCTGGTAACTTGGTGATAAGGGCTGAGAACTATGGACTGAGAGGTGAGGACTGTGTACTGAGGATGACAGTGCATATGGAAAACAGTGTTCGTCAAAGATGACATGTCTAGATATAATAAACCGGGCTGTGTTCCTATGATAGCAAATGAAACCCTTGTACCCTAAAGCAAAACCAACAAAAATGCACTGATCTGATTTGGCCATGAGCTTGTTGGTGTTGTAGTGAGTCAAGAGAGGATAGCAAGCACATCCAAACACTTTAAGAGCATCTAAATCAGGAACCTTCTGATATAATTTCTCAAATGGAGACTGCATCTGTAGTGTGGCAGTAGGCATCCTGTTAATTAGGAAGATTGCCAAGGCACATGCATGATACCAGAAACAGTCTGGGAGAGAGGCCTGCTTAAGCATAGTCACAGCAGTTTCCTTTACATGCCTATTTTTTCTTTCAGCAATTCCATTTTGCTGAGGGGTATAGGGACAAGAGACATGATGCATAATACCTTTATCACTCAAAAACTCCTTAAATTTGATACTCATGAACTCTCCACCACCATCAGATCTCAAACATTTCACATAAACTTGAAATTGAGTTAACACAAAGGCAAAGAAAGTCTTAAAATGACCAAACACTTCACTTTTATTGATCATGGGGAACATCCATGTGTATTTTGTACAGTCATCAATAAAGAGTACAAAATACCTGTAACCTTCTATCGATGATTGAGGTGCAGGACCCCAAACATCAGAATGGACTAAAGCAAATGGCTCACTAGCTTTAGAAGTGGAGGTTGGAAAAGAAAGTTTAGTAAACTTGCCTGCTATACAAGCTTGACAAGGATGAGAGCTGGTGCAGGACTTATTAATATTGACTAGACCTGTTTTTTGTAACATAACCTGAGTGATTTCATTGGAAGGATGTCCCAGCCGTCTATGCCACAGTTCATGTTGAACTTGTTTCCCAATAAGAGCTGAGTGTTGTAGTTGCTCTTTCCCAGTAGCATATGTCTGATCTGAACAAGGGCTGGAACTGTAACTGTGTTGTGTCTTAGGTGTACCAGAAAAACAAGGAAGAGGATATAATCCTCCCCTACTCAATCCCCTGAATAGTATTTGACCCTGCACCTTTTCCTGCACAATGCATTCAGATTCATCAAGTATAACTCTGCAGTTATTGTTCTTACAGAGTTGATGAACAGAAAGTAAGTTGGCCTTAAGTTTGGGAATAAGCAGTATATTGGATAGTGCCAGTATGCCAAGTGTTGAGTGACCACTGTGTGTGATGGGCAAAGTCTCACCATTGCCAACAGTAACTGTATCAGTGGTAGGATAAGAGGCAATGTTGTTGAGAAGTTGAATGTCACTTGTCATATGGTTAGAAGCTCCTGAGTCTGCAAGCCAATATGGCATAGATGAAGAACCAGCTGAAGAGACCATAGCTGAACCGGATGCCATCATGGCATGTTGAACAGAGACAGGCATGCTAGAATCTTTGTTAGTGAGATTGAGGTTGTTTGAGAGTCCACCAGAGGTACCACATTGATTGGCCGAGGATCCTTCAGGAATGCCAAACTGAGAGGTTGAATTGCCAGAAAACCCACTGGAGATGTTATTGTGGAACTCACCAGGAGAGGCGCCTGATTTAAAATTGGTATTATACCCTCCTGCTTTGAAGGTGTTATTGTATCCTCCAAACTGCATTCTCTGATTGGGAAAGCCAATCAAATGGTAGCATTTGTCTGCTGTGTGAAACTTTCTTCCACAATACTGACATTCAACACCATTTCCTCCAGAAAACCTGTTTCCAGCACCTCCTCCCTGTGTGTTATAAGCCTGCAGACTGTTGCAAGTTCTTGCACTATGGCCTGGTTTATTACACAACTGACAAACATCTGAATTTGGACTGAACTGATAACCCCTTCCTCCTGAACCAGAGCCACGATCTCCAAACCTACCTCCTCCTCCATTGCTATTAGCAATCAGGGCTGGAAACTGTGAATTACCATTACCAGAGTCAAAGGGGAACCCCATAGGATACACTGGCATATGAGTGAACTGAGCTTGAGATGACAGTGGTAAGGGGGGAACACCACTAGGATACATCAATGGCTGAGTATTGGAAGGATTGACAGTATGAGTGAACTGAGCTTGAGATGACAGTGGTAAGGGGGGAACAGCACTAGGATACATCAATGGCTAAGTATTGGAAAGATTGACTGGTCCAGAAGGCACACTGGAGACAGTGGAGGGACCAGATGCATCCTGAGTGGTTAAGGAACTGTTAGCCATCATAGCAGTCAGATTATGCATTGGTGTGAACTGTGAGGCCTGCTCCAGATCATACTCTGCTGCTTTGAGAAGAGTCTTAAGATTTGTCATGGAGCAGGTGGCTTGAGTTCTGATTATTGTCTTGATGGCAGTGAATTCAGGTGGAAGACCTTCAAGAACTGTCACTACTACATCATCATCATCCAATATGACTCCCACAGTGGCAAGGGCATCTCTGGCTGTTTTAATTTTCTCCAAATACACCTCAATTGAATCTTGACCTTTCTTAGTCCTCTGAAGATTGGTCTTTAGTTGTAGAATGTTCTGTCTATTTGAATCAGCAAACTTGGACTTTAAGCTTGACCACATTGCAGCAGCTGAAGTGCTTCCTACAGCACAAGACATGGCTCGAGAGCTCAGAGTCTGTCCTATCAGATTGATGATGTTCTGGTCCTGACCTTTCCATGTCACATAGGCATCATTGAGTACCTTAGTGAGACCATCATCAGCCAATACAAACTCAGGAGGACACCTGTTTGTACCATCAACAAAGCCAAGCAAGTGCAATCCTCCCAAAAAAGACTCCATCCGAAAAATCCTGGTAGAGTAATTAGACTCATCGAGCACAATGTTTGGCAGGAAAATAGGTGTGGTTTGAGAAGCAGAACTGGGGCCAAAACTTGGAGCGTGTGAATTCGACATATTTTCCGTGAAGGATACAGAAGGAAAAGTGAACTTAGAGCTTTAAGCAGACTAATAAGCAACTTCAAGTAGGTAAACGATCTTCAATCACTGATTTAACTTTTTCATCAATGAAGAAAACTAACAACTGATTCTTAACCACAGATTCAGACAGTGGATTTTATACAAACATCTAACTTCAAGAACGCAAGGCAAGAATTTAACAAGAAACTGATCCTCAGTCACACAACAACCAGAAACTTCATATGAACATCTAACTTCATGTGCGAAAAACACGAATTCAACCGAGCGCAATCTTTAATACAATCGGAAGAGAAAACAACTCGAAGGTAGCAACAATGGAGGAAAAACGATTAAGAAGAGAGAAAGAACTTAGCTCAATGCTTGCAGGTATTTGAAGGTTGTAGTCAGGAAACTCCAGCTAGGTATCACGGATCGAGCTGAAGCTCTGATACCATGAAAACCTTTGAAGACTCTTCAGAGAGATTGAAGGAATGGAAAAGAGAGAGAAGGAGACGGTTCAATTTCTTTACAATTGATTGTATTTGGTGTCACACAAAAGTGTTTTGAAAAGAGAGCAAAAAGCAGCTAATATACTCTTAGCTGTGCTAAACTAGCTAACCCTATGTAATGGAGCCACGTGGCTATGGACTACAGCTCATAAACAGTCAGTTCTAACTAACTAACTAACTCCTCTAATTGCTTCTTACTGCTTGAAACCGATTGCAGGGCAGCTTGATCACCAAAACTATCACCAAACTCGTTCTTAGCTACTTGATCACCCAAACACTACTTTCTCACTCCAAAACCATGCATGCGTCCTATAGAGCATTTCTCAGCAAAATTACCAATAAAGATGAACCAAGAAACTTTGCAGAAACAAATCAATCCTTGGTTTAGAGGAAAGCTATGCATGATGAACTTAATGCCCTTGATGCTAACAGAACCTGAGTATAGTCAAGCTACCTAAAGGGCAGAAGATTGTAGGGGAAAGATGGATATACAAAATAAAGTTCCACTCAGATGGTTCGATTGACCGACATAAGGCAAGATTAGTGGCTCACGGCTTCACTCAAACTTTTGGCGTGGACTATAAGTAGATTTTTTCTCCAGTTGCCAAAATGAACTATGTTCGAGTATTCTTATCTGTTGCTGTAAACTATGGATGGTCACTTTTCGAAATGGACATAAAAAACGCGTTCGTACATAGTGAACTCGAAGAAGACGTGTACATGAAGTTATTTCCTGGAAATCCTCATTAAAGTGAACCATGAATGGGATGCAAGCTTCACAAAGTCCTATATGACTTGAAACAATCTCAACGGGCTAGGTACTCAAAGCTGGGTTATGTGCTCCTTACATCAAGTTTCAAGCGTAGCCATGCCGATTCTTCTCTATTTGTTCAAAATAGTAATGTTGGTAAGTTGGTTCTGCTCGTGTATGTTGATGACCTAATTCTCACAGGAGATAACATGGATGAGATCAACTCTCCCAAAGCAGCCCTGCGAGTGTGTTTTCCATCAAAGACCTTGGGCCTTTGAAGTATTTTCTTGGAATTGAAATGGCGCGCTCCTCCACGTACGGGTCTATTTCTAAATCAACGCAAATATGTTTTTGATTTACTGGATGAGACATGAATGAAAGATTGCAAGCATGCCCGTACTCCTCTAGATGGCAGACTTAAATTGGATGCTGAAGGAGAACCTTTTTCAGTTATCTCTGCATATCAACTTGTGGGCAAACTCATTTACCTCACCATCACAAGACTAGACCTTACGTATGCTATAAGTTTGGTGAGCCAGTTCATGCATTCTCCTACCGCACATCATCTTTGAATTTCCAAAAGAATCCTATGTTACTTGAAGGGATCAGTCAGTCATGGCATTGGGCAGGAAATGCTATCGATCAAAAGTCCACAACAGGATACACACTTTCATTGGTGGTAACCTGGTCTCTTGGAAAAGTAAGAAAAAGACACGGATTGCTCAATCTAGCGCCAAAGCTGAGTACCGATCTAAGTCATCCACATCCTCTGAACTTATTTGGTTAATGACCTTGTTGGGTGACTTACGAATTGCGTGCACCAGACCAATTCACCTTCATTGTGATAATTAGGCTACCATACATGACAAGACCCGTCCAAAGTTTCTGTTAAAACCGGACCGGTTCTGTTCCAATACGTTTGACACTCCTTGTCAGATAAGGGATCTTACAATTTTAATTCGGTTCATCCTTCATTAAAGAAACGAAATTAATTCCACCTTGCGAGGTTACCGCTCTCATCCGACCCACTAATATCCCGACAAGTCATGTAATTATATATTCAATTATAACCCCAAAGTATCTACAAGGTCACACGTATCCAGAATACTTTTTCACCCCAAATTCCTTGAAAATTACAATTACATAGTAATCTAAACAATTACAAGGTCATACAAACCTTGAACCATTGAACTTAGGACTTCAGCCTGATCATTTTCCATTTTGGTCGTTTTCTCAGACTCTGGCTGATGCGCCTACACGCGCCACCTAAAGTAACTACCGCGCAGCCACGGGCCAAGGCTACAGTCATTGCCAACCTTAGCCGGGTCAACCCACGGGTTTGCACGCAGGACCCGACCCGGCCCTAGAACGTCTTAGATTTGCTGTTCTTGAGTAGCTTTTCACGGTAAAGAAAGAAGAAAGGGTTTTGATAAGAAGAAGAAGATCGAATAAAGAGAGAGAGAGATATATATTGAACAAACTGATTTAGGAGTATATTCACACACACACACACACCATTCGTACACTTTCTAATGCTTAGTTATATACTCATGATCATGCATTACTTAATGCCTAAGCTTTCGTCCTAAACTTGTGCTAACTGCTAACTAACTCTAACTGAATTACTAACAGCCTAACTAATCGGGACAGCTGGTTGGTAGCAATGGTTTTGCACACAAGGGTGATGTGGTGTGGGTTCACTTGTTGTACCAACATGGTACGGGAAGCAGTGACAGACCACGGGACTTGCACACCATGGACCACGAGATGCTTGATCCTTCCGTACACGGTGCAGTAGGAATCAGTAGGAATCTCACCGTACAGAACGTTCAATTCTTCATCTTTTTCATCCCTTCTTTCACTGTTATCATCCACTCGATCTATCTCTAGTTTGGATCCATGAACTTAAAATGAAGAAAGAACATCTAAACGTCGAGGAACCAGACCTGCTCTGTTCGACTAACCTTCCTCCTTCGTACTACACCGTTTCCAGCGTTCAAAACCCATAATTCTGAGCCTGTTGGAGTTGCATGATCACACAGGACTTATCTACAGGCTTGTTTTCCAAGATTTCCCAGCCTTATTGGGAACCCGAAAGTAAAACCATGAGACCATGGTTTCAGGTTTCCCAGAACTTCTTGTCTCCCTTCCTCTTCCTTCCCAGCTCTTATAATCCCTCTCTATTTCTCTTCCCTTTATCTCCTCCCAAACTCTCTGCTCTACCTCTCCCTCATGGTGGGTGATTTTCCAGCCGTTCATGGCATTCGGCCAAAGCCCAATGAGCCACCATTTGCACACACACATCATATATATAATCTTGTAGGTCTGTGGGGGAATTGCGAGGAAGAATTGGAGAATTCTCTATATTTCCTCACATGGTTCACATGCCAAATACGCAAAATTACCAAATTGCCCCTCCAAATCATAATTACTAAAATACCTTTGATTATTCTAGACCCATAACCAATACATCCGAACTCCGGTTTTGACATGTCGTCTGTCAATGTACTTAGGAGGCCGAGACCTTTGTACCGGCCTTCTCGGAATTCTCGACAGATATCCCGATCAAAAAGTCAACATTTGAACTTTCCAAGGGCAAAATTGTCATTTTACTTTTCTCGTGGTCTGGGTCGTTACATGCATGGCGCAGCCAATCCAGTGTTCCACGAACACACAAAACATATTGAAGTGGATTTCCACTTCATTCATGATCATGTTCAGTCCAAAGTTATTAAGACTGTGTATACTCGATCCTGTGATCAGTTAGCAGACCTTTTAACCAAGGCTCTTGCTTCCGCTTAGTTTCAACATCTTCTATCCAAGCTTGGGTCAAGAAATTCCCTCGATCCTACTTGAGGGGGAGTATTGGAAGGTTTACTTAAGTCTTATTTTCTATATTTACTTGATTCAAGGTCACATCTGTAGTTACTTGCTTAAGAGTCTTATTGCTAATCCCAAGTCTTAGTTTTAAGGCTTTTAGTTAGGAAGGTTTTTTGGTTAAGTAGTGCATAAACCTTGGGACTGTTAGGTTCGTTATTGCTTCTGATCTCCTTTTGTTCTTTGGTCCCTTACTTATTGTGCAGGTCCCTATATATATATATATATATATATATATATATATATATCTTCTGTTATTTACTCTTCCAACGTAATTGAAATACAAAAATTCATTTATATTTCATCATATCTAGATCATAGCTGGGAACATTCACTTTGATCTATAATTTGATGGACATTGTTGAGAAAATACTGGAGTATACATGATGTAGCTCGATGCATATTTCATGAACCAATATATTCGTAACAGTTTTGTGAAACCTAGGTACGAAACTTAAATTTTTTGTATAATTCATGAACGATGGTAGCCACTAAATCGTAAAGAAATATAGTTATATCTAAATTTATAAAGAAAGCTTCAAACTTACATCAATTCTGAGGTAGTTTTGTTCGGAATTGAGAAGCTGGGAAATCGCAGAGTTGTGATAATCAACCATATCAGCAGTTGCTTCATCGTAGCAATCCAGCAATGGAGTTGATCCATCATTGTATAACCAGCTTAGGGCACTCCATTTAGAGGCCATTTTAGCATTATACTTAAGCTCACTCCGGTTTGAACCCGTCCCCAGCGAAATCAACAGAAAACGATCATATAATTCTTTGGGCTTAATCTCTGTGAAATCTGGGTGACACTTTGTAATTTGTCTCGTCACTTCACTAATTGCAACCAAGGACTGCAAGTAACAAGTATTAAAGAATAAAAGCATAATCAACAGGCAGAAATTAGCTGAGGAAGGCACAAGGAGAAAAATGGATTGTGAAAATCGCTTTTCTTTTCTTAACGTATGTATAGGGGTAAAATTGACATTTTAGGTTGGGGGTAAAATTGACATTTTAGGTTGGCTTTTCCGTTTTAGGGACATGCACATGCACATGCTAAGCATGCCCTATTTCCATTCAAGACCCCATTTGATGGTATGTATGTACCTTTCGTTATAATACTATGATATCAAACAAATTAAGTTGATTTGCATAATTAAGAAAGTGAATACTTGCATATATCGCCTTAGGGCGCGGCGGACATGCATGCTTGTTTTTTTAGTTGTTGATTACTCAAATGTTCTTTTTTAAGTATAATAATCAAAACTATTAATTTTTTTAAAGCACATTGTGGATCATCTCATCAATAAAAAGTCAATTAAATTTGAGACTGTTTAGTGATTTGTATGCAAATAATTCTCTCTTTTGGTAACACTAAATTTCCTTATAGTGAACCGTGATTTTATTGATAGATGTACATGAAGATAATAATAAGCTTGTTTGATTAGATAGCGAGATGATGACCCTTGCATCATATTTTAAGAAATCAACGATTCTGATCATCGCATTTGTGTGGAGAAAAATTTGATTATCGAATATATACGAGCTAGTGAGCACATAATTTCAAAATTACGTAGATCAAAGTGTTACGAAAGAGTATGATCACCGGATTATTAGCGGCGATGCCGCCGTCGATGAGGTTGAACTCTTGTGGTTCGCCTTGTTGATCAAGGTTCTCAAAATAATGAGCAGGAAAATAAGTTGGTGCGGCGGAGGTACCAATGCAAATGTCTGCAAGTGTAGCATTCAAGACTGGACGACTTGTCACCTTCAAGAAAAATTAAGCTACTTAATTAACTAAATAATCAAATCACAATGAAATTATAGCTCATAATTAACTGCTAATTATCTTATTGATCATGAACAAGCAATTAATATATAACCTGGTAAGAGGAAAATATGACAGGCAGAAGTTTCTTGATGTCAAAGGTTGGAATAACAACGTTTGTCAACGTTTGGTCCAACCTTTTGTCTCCCACAATTTTTCTTAGTAGCTTGTGCAGATACTTTCCATCATATTTTGGTCCTCTTAGAGCCTTCATTAGATCAGTAACTGTCGCACATACTCCCCTTCATGGTGTCATTTTCATGAGAAAAAAACGAGCGTTAAAAATAATCGAACTTATATATTACAAAACTATGAATCTAATCCAAATAATATATTTCACGATATTACCTTGATTGTGGGAAAATTTTAGGACAATTAGAAAGGTAAAATGGGACGATATCTTGGGCAGCGAATAGTGGCCGGTTGTTTTCATCGGGTGCTGCTAGCATGGCCGTGATTAGACCGCCGGTACTTGTTCCTGCGATCACGTCAAAGTAATCAGCAAGCCTTGCATCTTCACCATCCAGCTCCTAATTAATTAATTAGAATCACAAATTAAGTAGCCGTTATTAATGTAAACGTAAGTTTATAAGTGAAAAACGGAAGTGTTACCAACGAGCAAACCCTAATTAGACACCTGAAGTTGAGATTCAAGGTACTCGAGAAGAACTCCTGGGATGATTCCTCTAATTCCTCCTCCATCTATGCTGAGAATTGTTATGAGATTCCCATATCTTGGAGGTTGACATACTCTTAGGGATGATGAGCTTCCTGCTTCCATTTGTGTTGAGTTGTGATGATTGTTTTTCCAATTTATAAACAGAAATATATGGGAGAGCTTTGTTTTAATGTTTGAAGCATGTGCTAGGTGATTATATATATAATATCCTTCTTAAGAGAAGTATTATGTTCAATGGCGCTTATTTCAAGATCCTTGCATTTATCAAATGATCGACTGGGGTTAAAAGTCAATATTGGATGCAACAAGTCATCAAGTTTCATCCATTGCTTCACTGCTAAAAATTCAAGGTCTTTACAAGAATAAATGACTTGATTACAGTATGCTGAATTTCCAACCGTAAATGAAACGTAATGAAATTTTGAACAATGATGATATTGTAACTAGTGTGTTGAAAGAAAGCATCATGATATGAAAATTCAAGGTCTTTACAAGAACAAACGGCTTGATTACGGTATGTTGAATCTCCAACCATAAATGAAACGTAATAAAATTTTGAATAATGATGATATTGTAAGTTGAAAGAAAGTATGATGATATTGAACACCTGGAAAATTAGACATCACTAATACATAAATTCACTGGAAAGTTAGTTGCTCTCAACAAACAAGGGAAAAAAAATCCCAAGAAGGATGTTGACATGCTCACCTAACAATTAACATAGCATTATACTATTGGAAAAAGTGCTACTCAACAAGGTTTTCATATATATATATATATATATATATATATATATATATACACACGGGATTCTATAGGACCTATTTTACTGATAGGATAATTATTAGATTATATATATATATATACGGGATTCTATAGGGCCTATTTTACTAATAGAATAATTATTAAATTATATATATGTGCTATGTTGATGTCAGATTGACTAATGAGGACAAAATTTCGAAGATTATTCAGACCAAGTTCGGCCAACTGGCAAGGCTCATCAAGGCCATGCACCATGCTTACTATGTGGCATATGACCTAACTCTAAGTATTTTCCTATAAATAAGGAGCCATCGTCCCTCATAACACAAGCTCTCCATTTTCTCTCTAGACTAGAGCTCTTCGTTCTCTTTACATTCTTACTCTCTCTTTAAAGGCTCAAAATTCTCTCTCTAAAGATTCAAAATCTCTTATATCATGTACAAATAACTATGTTGATTTTTTTATGTAGTTGATCCCTTAATTATGATTTATAAAATGAACATCTTTGATTAATTATATTGTACTTACATGCTGTTATTGGGGCATCGAAGTCAAATGCAGATGGTTTCTCTAATGGGTCCTCCCAAGGTACATGCAGTATCTTCAAGCACCGAGATGGTGGAAGATGGTAGCAATCTGACTCAAGTGCCATCTAGAAATGTTGTGTGTGATGAAAATGCAATTCCAAAAGTAATGATTGAAAGGAGTTTTGAAGAAAGAAAGAGAACTAGTAATATTATTGTAGAAAATCATGACTTAATACTAAACAACTTTACACAAGAGCTTATATATGAATTACATTGAAGCTTAATCACTAAGTAATTAATATTGATTTACTATTAACAACCATAACAACTCCTAACTAACAAGTGCTTATATATGAATTACATTGAAGCTTAATCACTAAGTAATATTGATTTACTATTAACTACCATAACCAACTCCTAACTAACAAGCTAACTAACTCTAACAACTCTAACAATGATGAGTTTGTGGACTTCACTTGCAAAGAGAAGCATGATAGCATTTCTTGTTTACTACATATTACATGGCTGTTTTGTATGTTATCAAGGGAATATTTTGTCTAAAGAAACAGCCATTAATAAGAACACTTTCTAAATATTGATCAAAAGGTGAATAATAACGCGTTGTTGGATAATTGGATTGTTTAGTGTGTGGATTTATTTCCTCCTCTTTCAAATCTTGATCTTGTCTTTCGGGTTTCGATTTCGAGTCACGGAGTTTCTTTTCGTCCGAAAGCATTTTTGCAAACCTGCAAACATCAAGACACCATTACCATCCCATACATTCAGCATTTCTCATCTGAATTCTTCCTTAAATTCCCTGTCTTATTTTACCTTTGAAGTGCTTGCTCATTGGTGCCACCATTTTCGATCGGTTCATAGAGACCGGTATCCGGATTCACACGGGAAACTGGTTTTGTGAGCAAGGTTCTTCCCACATCCACTAGATTTTGTAAGTTCTTTGCTGTAGCTTTATCAATTGAAGCTAGATCACCCTTCAATGTGTCCTCCTGGTTTCTCAATAGATATATATTAAGCTTACTATAAACAAAAGACTAATGTTTGTCATTGTTTAAAATTATACACAAATTTTATGTTCCGTCGAAAACTTCAATATTGGTATTATGGTTTGCGGCATGTGCCAAGTTACATCAATCGTTCTTCTTGGTAAATTATCTGATGATGATCTAGGTACATTCAGGGCCCGTCCTGACATATTGGGGGCCTAGAGCGAATATTCAAATTGGAGCTACATTATTCTTCAATTCTCAAAACTAACAAAAATCAAAATTATGACAAGAAATAATTAACAAATAATGTAATCAAATAAATATTGAACTTGATTAACGAGTAGGAACTTGGTAATAAGTCAAACGATGTATTATTTTGTGATCTCTCCTCCCAAAATTATCTTTCACAACTCAAATATCATTTCCCTTTCAATTAAAATTTTTCTTCGATTTCTTTAAAAATTGAGAAGAAGAGAGGGGTTAGAGTTTAAAAATTAATTTAAATAGATAAAGGGGGCTAGGTTATTCTTTAACAAAAAGAAATTAAAAAAAGTTATTTAATTTGAGTTAGAAAAAATTAATAGAATTCATTTAGGAAAATTTATTGGGATTGATTTAGGAAAAGAGGAAACAAAAGAAAAAAGGAAAAGGAAGAGAAAATAATGTATTTAGGAAAAGACAACGAAAAAACTGGAAAAGAAAACTAAATTAAAAAAAGAAGGAAAAAGACTTTATTGAGATTTGAACTGATAACTCCTTGAAATAAAACCAAAAGGAAAAAAAAACCTACTAAGAGGCCCCTTTAGGTTCGAACCTGAGGCCTCTTGCAAAAGAAAATAATGTATTTAGGAAAAGAAAACCAAAGAAATGGAAATGAAAACTAAAATGAAAAAAAGAAGGAAAAAGTCTTTATTGAGATTTGAACTGATGATTCCTTGAAATAAACCCAAAAAGGAAAAAAAAGCCTACTAAGAGGTCCCTCAAGGTTCGAACCTGAGGACTCTTGGAATGAACAAAACATCAACAACTAATGTGCCCACCCGTCATTCTATAAATAATTTTGAAATAACAAAACTATATATAAAACGTACACAGCAACTATATATATTAACAAAAAATTGGGGCCCGCTCGTGGTGGGAACCCTAGGCGGTCGGCTCATCCCACTACTCTCTAAGGCCAGCCTTGGGTACACCAGGGGGGGTATCATACGGTACCATGGGCTAATTAACAAGCTTTCCTCTCAATAGGGAGTTTTTTGGCTGGAAAAAAAAAACCCACAGTTCTTTTCTTCTTCTATCATAGAAAAATTCACTCTGATCATAGAAATATTCAATCTGATCTATAATTTGATGGACATCGAAGAGAAAATAGAGGGAAGGATACATGATATGTAGCTCGATGCATATTTCAGGAGCCAATACATTTGTAAAACTTTTGTGAAACTTAGGTACGGAACTCAAAATTTGTGTATAATTCAGGAATGATGGCAGCCATTAAACCGTAAACAAAAATAACTCTATCCAAGTTTATAAAGAAAGCTTCAAACTTACATCAATTCTAAGGTAGCTTTGTTCGGAATTGAGAAGCTGGAAAACCGCAGAGTTGTGATAATCGACCATATCGGCAGCTGCTTCATTGTAGCAATCCAACAATGGAGTTGATCCATCATTGTATAACCAGTTTAGGACACTCCATTTGGAGGCCATTTTAGCATTGTACTTAAGCTCACTCCGGTTTGAACCGGTCCCCAGTGAAATCAACAAAAAACGATCGTATAATTCTCTGGGCTTAATCTCTGTGAAATCTGGGTTATGCTTTGTAATTTGTTTTGCCACTTCACTAATGGCAACCAAGGACTGCAAGCAACATGTATAAAGCATAATCAATGGGCAGAAATATGGTGAGGAAGGCTAAAGGAGAAAAAAGGATTGTGAAAATCACTTTTCTTTAGAATTGGGTACGGTTCGGTATGATACGATATTTGGTGATACCGAAACTATACCATTTAATTTTAATCGGTTCGGTACGGTTCAGATCAATCCACGATTTGAAATTGATATCGGATCGTACCGTACCGATTAAATTTGATATAGTTTCAGTACAGTTTCGGTTTTGGACCAAAATTTTATGGATTTAGGATTTATATGAATGCTAATGAGGAATTATGATTTATAGTGTAACAAATACTCAGTTAAAGGAATTATGATGTCAACTCCTTAGGTGACTACTAGTGTTGTTAGTATTTAGGTTAAGAAAAATGGTTTCTAATGTAATCCAACAAGACTATTTTCAAGTATAGTATACAAAATAGTTTTAATTAGATAAATTTATTATCATTAGGTCATAAAGAACTCATAATAATTTTTAGTATATGATTATTATATCAACCAATGGGAAAATATATAGTTTTAGTTATTTAAAAATAAATAAATAGAAATGCTAATTCGATTCGGTATTGGTACGAGATGACCTCGAAATCGAAACCGTACGGACTTGAATCGGTATCGGTTCGGTACCGTACCGATCATTATATCGGTTTTACTATTCGATATTTTTTCAAATCGTGGGGCAAAATCGACATTTTAAGTTGGGAGTTAAAATCGACATTTTAGGTTGGGTTTTCCTTGTTAAGCACATTCACGTGCTAAGCATGCCATATTTCCATCGGTAACCCCATTTGATTGATTTACCATATTAGAGTTGATTTTGATAGTATGTATGTACCTTTCATTAATGTAATACAATAATATCAATTTTGATAAAAACAAAAATTTAACGGATTAGGTCGATTTGCATAATTAATAAATAATACTCATACAAATCAAGTTTTTTTTGTTGATTATTGAAATTTTCTTTTATTAGTATGATAATCAAAATTGTTAAATTTTTTTAAGGCATATTATAAAGATCTACATCAATAAAACTTAATTAAATTAGAAATTGTTCAGTAATTCGTATGCAAACAATTTTATGTAGCTTGGATTAACCTAGATAACATTTAGGCCTTGACAAAAATTGCATTTGGATTATATTATTATTTAATTTGAACTTGATTCTAAGACCTCAAATAATATTAAATAGATTCCAAGTCCTACATCTTACTCACCTTGGGCATGGATCGACCCTGACTAAACAATACTCGGCTTGTTTGATTAGATAGCGAGATGATGATCCTTATATCATATTGCAAGAAATCAACGATTCTAATATCACACTTGCGTAGAGAAAAATTTGACTATGAAATATATACAAGGTAGTAAGCACATAGTTTAAAAATACAAAGATCAAAGTGTTACGAAAAAGTATGATCACCGGATTACCAGCGGCGAAGGCACCGTCGACGAGGTTGAACTCTTGTGATTCTCCTTGTTGATCGAGGTTCTCAAAATAATGAGCAGGCAAATAAGTTGGTGCAGCTGAGGTACCAATGCAAATGTCTGCAAGTGTAGCATTCAAGACTGGACGACTTTTTACCTTCATGAAAAATTAAGCTACTTAATTAACTAAATAATCAAATCACTATGAAATTATAGCTCATAATTAACTGCTAATTATCTTATTGATCATGAACAAACAATTAATATATAACCTGGTAAGAGGAAAATATGACAGGCAGAAGTTTCTTGATGTCAAAGGTTGGAATAACAACGTTTGTCAACGTTTGGTCCAACCTTTTGTCTCCCACAATATTTCTTAGTAGCTTGTGCAGATACTTTCCATCATATTTTGGTCCTCTTAGAGCCTTCATTAGATCAGTAACTGTCGCACATACTCCCCTTCATGGTGTCGTTTTCATGAGAAAAAACGAGCGTTAAAAATGATCGAACTTATATATTACGAAACTATGAATCTAATCCAAATAATTTATTTCACGATATTACCTTGATTGCGGGAAAATTTTAGGAAAATTAGAAAGGTAAAATGGGACGATATCTTTGGCAGCGAATAGTGGCCGGTTGTTTTCATCTGGTGCTGCTAGCATGGCCGTGATTAGACCGCCGATACTTGTTCCGGCGATGACGTCGAAGTAATCAGCAAGCCTTGCATCTTCACCATCTAGCTCCTAATTAATTAGAATCACAAATTAAGTAGCCGTTAATAATGTAAATACATAAGTTTGTAAGTGAAAGACAAAAGTGTTACCAACAAGCAAACCCTAATTAGACACCTGAAGTTGAGATTCGAGGTAATCGAGAAGAACTCCTGGGATGATTCCTCTAATTCCTCCTCCATCTATGCTGAGAATTGTTATGAGATTCCCATATCTTGGAGGTTGACATACTTTTAGGGATGATGAGCTTCTTGCTTCCATTTGTATTGAGTCGTGATTACTGTTTTTTCAATTTATTATTTATAAAGAGAAATATATGGGAGAGGTTTGTTTTAATGTTTGAAGCATGTGCTAGGTGATCATATATATATATATATATATATATATATATATATAATTCCCTTCTTAAGAGAATCGCTTATGTATCGGAAACGATCACCTATATTGTATATATGGATCATTAGTATAATATAATATATGTGAACGATATAGAGTATACATTATATACTCTAAATTATTATAATATAAAAAAATGCATTATTTTATAATATTAAATGTAAATGATTGCAATCTTCTCTGAATTTTACCAGAATTTTAGCAACCGTCTCTATACTTTAATATTAGCGTTCACTCTCTCTGGAACTTTATCACAATGTTTCCATTAGTGCATCCATCTTTTTTTTTTCTTCAAATGAATTCGGTTATGAAAAGACACATGAAACTCACATAAATTGACAATTTTGCTCTTTTAAAAAATCGATTTGCAATTGTCTCTAAACTTTGTCACGATTTTAGAATCATCTCTATACTTCAATATTAGCGTCTCCTCTCTCTGGAACTTTACCACAACTCTGCTTATTTTTCAAACAACTCCCATTATAAGAAATTAAAGTCACATATAACACACTTAAATTGACAGTTTCGCATTTTTTTAAAACTGAATCCGTTTAAAAAATAGATGGATAGACTAACAAAAACATTATGATAAAATTAAAGGACGGGAAATACTAATATAAAAATATATAAATACGGCTGCTAAAATTATATTAAAATTCAGGTACATACAGTTTCAACTATTTAGCCTTTATATTATATATAATATATATATATATATTATATACACACACGAACGATGGAATGGTAAAACAAAATGGAAAAAGTGCTTAGTTCAACTTGAAGGCATTAGGGTTTATGTGTTGGCCTGGCTTATACTTAATTAATTAGTCAAATTTAATAAAACAAATGAAATAAGCAGCTCTTCAAGCAAAAATGACAGCAAAAGTAGGTAATTACTGCTTAGTTGTCTAAGTATGATTGGATTTAATTTGTCTCAAAATATGGAGCAACGTACTAATTTTTTTCTGTTCAAATATTAATCTTGCAATATTAACTTTGTTTTTTTTTTTAAGGATTAATTAGTTCTTTACATTAGTTTTAGTCTTTAGTTCTACCAGCTTGATAATTATATATCAAACTAAAATCTACCAAAATTGGTTTTATATCCAGGAAGAAACTAATTCAATTAAATTAAAAAAATAATCATTCTGATCGATCAGATGCCTTCTGATCTTAGAAGATTATTTCAGATACTTTTTTATCCGATGTCTCCTAATTAATATTCTTTCATTTTTTTTTTCAAAACTGCATATTTTGAGGATGAATATTAACATTTACATCAGAAGCCAGAAAATTAAATAGATCTTGTGCATGTTTTGTGTTGTGGCATTATCTTATTATCTGTCTGAGGTTTGAAGTACGTACAGAATTGTGCATGCAAATTTATTTAAAAGTATCCAGGTTTGACTAGGCAATCCCTAATTTAATCGATACATCATTTCGCGTGGGTTTTCATTTCTAGAACTGGCCAAATATACTAATATTATACACGAAACCTGAACTATACGTAATGACTAATGAGCTATATTGCTACAAGAAATATATATATATATATATAATATATTTGATTTTCGAAAGCTGCATAACCTTATAAGTTATAAGTAAAAATAAAAAATATTATTTTTCATGAAAATATCGATAATTAAATTTATTAATAAAAATAAAAAATATTATTTTTTATGAAAATATAGACAATTAAATTTATTTAAAGACAGATATTTTGAAAACGATATATCATTGTAAAGTACATATATTGATTAGTATATTGGCTAGCTCTAATAATAAGAACCCACACGAAACCCGAAGTAGGTAATGACTAATAAGCTACGTTACATTGCTAGAAGAAATATAAATATATATTATATATATTATACTAATACAAGAAAATTAAATTGGAAAGCTGCACACTCTTGCAAGTTACAAGTAAGAATGAAAATATTATTTTTCATGTAAATATCAATAGTCAAATTTACCGAAAGATCGAATATATTCTTGCAAGTTACAAGTAAGAATGAAAATATTATTTTTCATGTAAATATCAATAGTCAAATTTACCGAAAGATCGAATATATTTTGATATAACCAACAAATGGCACTCCAATTGAAGGCCATTTTAGCATTGTACAATGTAGCTTACTCCGGTTTGAACGAGCCCCCAATGTAATCAACATAAAACGGTCATATAATTTTTTGGGCTTAATCTTTGTGAAATTCGAGTGATGGTTTGTAATTCGTTTCGTCACCTCACTAATGGCAACCAAAGAGTGCAAGTAACATGTATAAAAGCATAATCAATGAGCAAAAATAAGTTGAGAAAAGCAGAAGGAGAATACTAGAGGTGTAGTTAAAAATTTAAGTTAGGAGGGGTCCTTTATATGACCGTAGTTTGATAATTTAATAATTTGATGTTGATGTTTCATATTTGGCTGCCAGCTTCGATAATTGTAATTGATGTTTGATTTGAAAATTGGATTCATCGGATTTAGAGGCGTAGTTAGAAATTTAAGTTAGGAGGGGCCCTTTATATAGATAAATATTTAGAATTTTGTTTGGCTAAAAGAAAATATGTATTTTGATTTTATTAAAAATTAAGGTATTAATGTTATATTTATGTAAATAATATATGATAGGAAATACCAAATTATTAATATAATGGCAATGCTAACAATCATTGGTTGAAAGAATCTTATGAACATGAACATATATCAAAGGACAATATTTGTATGCTACTCTGGTACATAGTACCTCCTTATATACCCTTTTGAGTTTTGATTTATCAATTTCTTTTTATACGTACAACTATCATTTCAAAATCTCCAGTGGTACCTTCTCATACAACCATTTCGATCTATCGAATTATCTTTGTACATATTTCATAATAAAACCCGTTTATTCCCTAAATTATCGTATAAAGATTATCTATATAAAATTAAAAAAGATTGAAAATCATTTAGTCATTTATATATATATATAAACTAAATGGACAGTTCACCATAAGGATCTTGTAATTTTTATGACAACTGTTGATTTATTTGGAACATTTGAATGACTAAACGACCTCAAATCTTGTCGATTTTTATGGAGGTGATCTTCACATATGATTTAAGGAGATACTATCGGGGTGAGATGCAAGTATTGTTCTTTCAAAATTATCATTGTAAAAAATAAATGAGATTGAAGATCGTTTAGTTATAGTCAATAGTTTGGTAAAAATTAATATTCTTATAACAAACCATCTATTTAGTCGATACATATAAATAATTAAATGACATCCATTTGAATTGAATGGTAGGAAGATGAGTTATTGATAATAATTTAAAAAAATGAATAGTTTCAATTATATGCCGTGCTACTGGGGGCATCGAAGTCAAAAGCAGATAGTTGGTCAAATGGGTCCTCCCAAGTTACAGTATCTTCAAGCACCAAGATAATTAACGAAAATAGGATTGGGGCCGGCCAGAGTTATATATACAAAGGAGAGTTTTGGTTTCCTTGAAATCCCAATCCTAACGGAAATAGGATTGGGAAATCTAATAAATGCGTTTTGACCTAGAGAATTAAAAAAGAAAGTGGGAAATCCTAAATAATTAACGTCGGTGGAGCTTTCCCGTATGTAAGGGTGGCAATTTTTGACACGACTCAATACACGACTCAAAACCCGCATGAAATTTATCCGGGTCAACCCGCGTGATTAAAATTTCGGGTCATTATACAGGTCAACCCGTTATGACCCGTTTATTAAACGAGTTAGTTTCGGGTCAACCTGTTAACCCGTATAATGACCTGTTAACCCGTTTAATAAACGGGTAGATTTCAGGTTAACAGGTTAACTCGTATATTGGCTTATATAGTGACTCATTTAATAAACGTGTCATTACGAACTCATATATCTACCCATTTACCTACCTAAATATTTATTAAATTTTATAATTTAAATAGGTTAAACATGTTAAACGGGTCAAACGGGTCATAGGTTAATTGAGTTTTGAGTATGACCTGTTTATTAAATGAGTTAAATGAGTTACACGGGTCATTAACAGGTCGGGTTCGGGTTGGACATTCTTGACACGATTATTAAACGGGTCGGATTCGAGTTGGACATGAATGGGTAAAACAGAATTCATGACACGACATGAACCCTACACGACACGACACGACCCATTGTCATTCCTACCCATATGGCCAAGGGTTTGTTTCTAACGGCTAGTTTTTCATCTTCCTATAAAAACGCTCTGCTCATATCCGTTCACTTTGCATATCTAGGCGTCAACAGTAATCGATCTCGTAATAAGATCGATCATCTGATTTCTCCTTTTCCACATAGAATTCGATGAATACTTTCCAGGTTCCTCCTGGGTTTCACTTCCGTCCCACCGATAAAGAACTTGTCACCATCTTTCTCCACAATATCATTATCGGAGACTCTCTTTGCCCCTTCTACACCACCTTGCCCCCCTCCTGCGATCTCTTCGGAAATTCGTTGGAGCCCTCTGAAATTTGGCGACAATACGGAGGAGATCAGTTGTCGTTCGATGACGAGGAAGCCGCGCTTTATTTTGTGTCCCATATCAAGACCAAGCCAAATTCAAAGAAAATTGATCGGACAATTGGTCATGGCGGCACATGGAGCGAGGGCCAAGGGTATAAAGAGATTCGAGTCCAGGGAAACCCTAATCCCATCGGTAGAAAGTGGAGTTTCCGATTTGAGAACCAGAAATCGACGAAGGACCACGGTGGAGTTTCCGAAACGCAAACGCTATGGTAAGGCGGTGACAGCTTACGATTTTGATGTGGTCTTATGTCGAATGAGGAGGAATGTTAGGGTGTTGAAACACCTCAATGATCATTACCAATCCAACACCAACACGCCTTCTTCGTCTTCCTTAACACAAGTACCATCAGATCATGCTGATCGTCAACAACAACTAGTAGTCAGCTGCCTTAGCACTGCTAGTACTGATCTTGATCATCTTCAGGATTATGATACAGATACTGAAAATAATGTCGATGTCGTGTTGGATCCAAATCCAGGCTTCAATTCAGAGGAAAAACAAAGGCTTGATGAATTTTTGGATCCCAATTCAGGCTTCAATTTTGGGGACCAACAAGGGCTTGATGAATCTTTGGATCCGAATTCAATCTTCAATAATTCAGAGAAACAAGGAGGGCTTGATGAATTTTTGGTTTCACTGGAGGCTGAGGCAATTGACATTACTCCACTTCGTACGTTTGAAGAAGAAAACAACTACAATTGGTATAACTGTTATATGAACGATGGGTTTGTATATGGATTTTGATTATTGTTGTAATTCTCAAGCACTAAATGTAAATGCAGAATGTTCTGCCAATTTGGTTTATTGATTAAATTATTGGTATGATCAAAATTCATCTAGCTGTTTCATCTTGTTATTATTAGGATTATTGGCCTCCCCTTGCAACATAAATAGAATGCAATTCCATAAGAGAGTTCCCCATTTAGATAGACATACATGAAGTTGTAAAGGGAATTATGATAGCACTTAATTACATGGCTGTTTTGTATATCATCATGGGAATATTCCGTCTAAGAAACAGCCATTAATAAAAACACTTTCTGAATGATCAAAAGGTGAATAATAAAGCGCTTTTGGATAATTGGATTGTTCAGTGTCTGGATTTATTTCCTCCTCTTCCAAATCTTGTCTTTCGGGTTTCGATTTCGAGTCACGGAGTTTCTTTTCGTCCGAAAGCATTTTTGCAAACCTGCAAACATCAAGACACTATTACCATCTTATACATCCAACATTTCTCATCATCTGAATTCTTCCTTAAATCCCCTTCTGTTATTTTACCTTTGAAGTGCTTGCTCATTGGTGCCACCATTTTCGATCGCTTCATAGAGACCGGTATCTGGACTCACACGGGAAACCGGTTTTGTGAGCAGTGTTCTTCCCAAATCCACTAGATTTTGCAAGTTCTTTTTTGTAGCTTTATCAACTGAAGCTAGATTACCCTTCAGTGTGTCATCCTGGTTTCTCAAATATAGATATATTAATAAGAATAATGCTTATTATATAGGTACACTATATGGGGTATTATACTGTGGACTAATTAACAAGCTTTCCTCTCGAGAAGGGGAATTATCGGATGAAAAAAGCCAACAGTTCTTATTTTATCAATCAAATGAATACAAAGAGGGATTGAATGTTAATTGGTGGATATAATGTATTTACTTGTTTCAAGGACACAACTGTAGTTACTTGCTTAAGAGTCTTGTTGCTAATCCCAAGTCCTAGTTAATTTTTAGGCGTTTAGTTAGGAAGGTTTTTTTGTTAAGCGGTGCACAGCCCTTAAGACTGTTAGGTTTTTGATTACTACTGATCTCCTTTTGTTCTTTGGTCTCCTTATTTGCTGTGCAGGTCTTTACATATACCGTCTGTAATTTACTCTTCCAACATAATTGAAATACAAATATTCATTCATATCTCATCATGGTATTAGAGAAGAAATCCTAATAGGACCTGCATCTGCCTTTTTTATTATTCTTGTGCTTCTTCTCTGCCTTCATCATAATCGCAGAAGAAACAAAGACAGAAAGCCATGATGGCAACACAAACCTCCGTTTGAGTCTAGTACGACTGAGCGAATTCAATTACCTTCCTTGGTCTCAAGCTATCTCTTTGGCACTTGGTGGAAGGTCGAAGATCAGCTTCATCGACGGCAGGATCACAATTCCAGATGTCTCATATCAACAGAATATGAAGGTTGGTTATCCAAGGATGAACTTGCCATGTCATGGATTCTTAATTCGATGGGGCCAAAATTAGTTGAAATTTTCAGCTACTCAGAATCATCTCAAAAAAAGACCTTGTAGGGATTCAACAAGGAGATCTTTCCTTTGTTCAACAACTTGGAAACTTAAAGAACAAATGGCATGAGCTCGACATCTATCGACCTCATACCACTGATGCCTGATAGAACTGAAGAAAGTAAAGGGAAGAAGAAGAGTGAAGCAGAAATATGATAGGGAGGAAGAAACGAAGGAGAGAAAGAGAGAGTGTTTCAGAAGAGATTCTAGTGAGAGTAATTGTATTTCAATATGATCAATATTGTAACATTATAAGGATTACATGAGAGCTTATATAGCCAAGTTGTTATGAGTTACCTAGAGCTTAAGCAAGAGCTAACTAACTGTAGCTAACTCCTAACAATACTAACAGCATTATTGATAAGGGATAGTTGGTATAACAGACTCATAAAGCAATAGTGACTTCTTCATCATCATCCTAACATCCCCCCTCAATCTGAAGGGGACATCAAATTGAAAGCATGAACAAGGAAGATGTAATCGATGAGGGCCTTAGTAAAAATGTCAGTTGTTTGAGAACACGAAGAAACTTGTTGGACATCCAAATCCCCATGAATAACCTTTTCACAGACAAAGTGATAGTCGATTTCGATGATCGTGGCACGGAAATGAAATGTGGGATTTGATGAGACTTCTGGTAGATGTACTATCACAGTAGATAAGAGGAGGCTTGAAGACGAGAAAGTGCAAGGCACATAGGACTTGTCAAATCCAAGCAAGCTCAACTATTGTGATGGTCAATGCTCGATACTTAGCCTCTGTGCTTGATTTGGAAATCGTGTGTTGTTTCTTGGAGGACCAGATAATGGGATTGTTACCAAGAAAAACAACCAGGGCTGTAGTTGATCTTCGATCATTTGGATCGCTTGTCCAATTAGCATCAGCATAGGCGATCAAATCAAGACTTTCAAAGCTGAATTGAACGCCAAGAGTTTGAGTGCCATTGAGATATTTCAAAATTCTCTTTATTGCCATGCAATAGGAAACTCATGGGGAGTGTATAAACTAACAAACTTGATTAACTGCAAAGACAATATTGGGCCGTGTAAAAGTAAGATACTGTAAGACACCAATGATGCTTCTGTAGTTAGTAGGGTTATGGTATAAAGGACTATCATCATGTTTAAGTCTGGAACCAGGAACACAAGGTATGTCAATTGGAGTACTGCCTAACATAGAACTTTTACCAAGCAGATCCTTAACGTACTTAGCTTGGGACAAAAAGAGACCTGTAGTGTTATGTATAATTTGAATGCCAAGGAAGTAACTGAGATCCCCAAGGTCCTTCATATCAAATTCAGTAGTTAATGAATCGATAACAAGCTGAATTGCTAACATAGAGTTCCCCGTAATGATTATATTATCGACATATAAAAGCAGGACCACAATATCAATGGAAATATACTTAAAAAACAGTGATGCATCTGATCAAGTGGATATGAAGAGTAAACTAGGTAGAAAGCTGGTAAAAAATTCATTCCAAGCTCAAGGGGCCTGCTTAAGACCATAAAGTGACTTGTGAAGTCGACAGACATAGTCTTTGTGAGTAAGATCTTCAAAACCAGAAGGTTGAATCATAAAGACCTTTTCTTTCAGTATACCATGTAGAAACCCATTCTTAACATCAAGTTGTCTCAAGGGCTATT
Source organism: Prinsepia uniflora (assembly GCA_032719365.1). Classification (NCBI taxonomy): domain Eukaryota; kingdom Viridiplantae; phylum Streptophyta; class Magnoliopsida; order Rosales; family Rosaceae; genus Prinsepia; species Prinsepia uniflora. The sequence continues at coordinate 2,407,798 of CM064875.1, read as the reverse complement.
TGAATTGAGCAGATAAAGCTAAAACCAACTTGACAGTTGTAGGTTTGACAGCAGGACTAAAAGTCTCTCCATAGTCCAAACCCGGTTCCTGGCTGAAGCTTTTGGCTACAAGCTTGGCTTTGTACCTAACAACAGAGCCATCAGAATTCTTCTTGATTCTGTACACCCATTTGCAACCAACCAAGTTTCTGTTTGATGATAGAAGAACAAGGAACTAGGTAGTCTGAGCACTTAAGGCATCAATTTCCTCTTACATAGCAGTGTGCCAAACCTATGTAGAGGTAGCAGCCTTAAAAGTGGAACTGAGAGCCTTGGTCTTGATGATCCCACTTTTAGACCTAATTTACATTAGATGCATGTTGACACCAGAGATGGGCAAAACCGCCTCAAGAAATTGAGGCTGAAACTCAGAATATGAGATTGAGCTGCTGTCGTGATCTGTGAGCTGAGAAGGATCATGATCAAGGGGCACCAATGTTGTGGAGTGACTAGTGGAGGAAATACTGGGTGAATATGAAGATAAAGTGCGTGATGAAGCTGAAGGAATATGAAGAGTTGGTTCTGAATCCAGTGTAGAGTCTCTATATGTTGCAATGACAGGACTTTGAACAACATGAACTAAATGTGAGCCTTGAGTCATGAAGGATGTATCAAAATTGAGTTTATGAGGGAAACAATAAGATATGGTGGAAGATTGAATAGGTGAAGGATTGAAAGGTCGACTGATCATAGAGGAATACGAAAAGTCACTTTCATTAAACAAGACATGCCTAGAAATCAGAGTTTTATGAGTGAAAGGATTATAACAAAGATAACCTTTATATCGATTAGTGTAGCCCAAAAAGATGCACTTGATAGTTTTTGGTTGGAATTCGTTAGAGTTATAAAGTTTGAGTAAAGGAAAACAGGCACAACCAAAGATTTTGAGCATAAGCAGATTAAGAACTTGTCCAAAAAACAGGTCATAGGGAGAATGCATCTGTAATGTAAGACATGGCATTATGTTTATTAGGAAAAATGCAGTAAGGCAGACATGTATCCAAAATTTGGTGGGAAGAGATGCAGATTGCAAAAGAGTAATAATGGTTTCAATGATATGCCCCTATGCTTCCTTTCAACTAGGCCATTTTGTTCTGGGGTATAAGGATAGGACTTTTGATGTTTGATGCCTTTAGAAAGAAGAAAATGTTAAAGATTAAGACCAATGTATTCACCACCATCATTATATTAGAGAATTTTAATAGAAGCATGAAAGAAATTGACAACTAAGGCATGAAAGGAAATAAATATAGAATAGAATCCTGATTTAGCTTTGATTGGAAATAACCAAGTGAACCTTGCATATTTATCAATTAAGGTAACATAGTACTTGAAACCATCTAAAGAGTAAATAGGGGAAGGACCCCAGACATCAGTATGTATTACTTCAAAGGGAACAACTGATTTGGAAGCATAACAAGGAAAAGACAATTTTGTAATTTTTCCTTTCAAACAAGATTCACAAATAAATTGGTAAGTATCAGAAGGAACAACAATATTAGACTCTTGGAGACTAGTAGATACAATGTCATTAGCAGAATGGCCAATCTATGATGCCAAACCTGAGATAGCACCTTCTTACAAACAAAGGAAGATTGAGTTTTTTGGTGTGATGAGTGAGGAGGAGGACACTTTGAGTGGAATCTGGTACAACCCTTCATTTCTCAAACCTTTATACATAATCCTTCCTATGTTCTTGTCCTAAATCACAAAAGAGACATCATCAAGAATAAATAGACTGTGGTTATCTTTACAAAAACAGTTGACGAGCAGCAGATTTTGAGATATTTGGGGAACATGTAGAACTTGATTGAGATGAAAGGTTTCCGAAGTAGGATTGTTTGTGGTAAGCCAAGACTTGCTAATATGAGCTACAGGAAAACCTAAACCACTGGTTGTGGTGGCTTGCTCAAAAGAGCTATGTGGAGACACCATGCTGAGTTAAGACAGATCAGTTGTCATATGGGCTATAGCTCCTGTATCAGCAACCCAAAAGTCTTGATTGGTGCTGAAGCATTCAATAATTGTAGATTAGAAGTCAAGAGAGGTAAGAGAGCTTCTCCTTGGTATGAGAAATTTTCTATGTGATAATAGTTCATGGCAACATGACCGTACTTCCAGCAAATCTGACATGCCTTTGATGTGTGTGGATTTTGAGCATGATGCTTGTAGTAACAATCAGCATCACTATGTCCTCGTTTAGGACATTTTTGACATGTGGGAACACACTAAGAACATTGATACTGTTGAGCAGGAGCACCAAGAATCCCAGAGTGAGAAGGATATTGGCCTCTTCCATTATCATTGGCTCCATTGTTGTTGTATCCTCCATTAAACTCATTGTTAGTGTAATTCTTGTTTTTCTTGCCCTTGTAACCTCCATTGTTTCCATTCCCTCAATTTTGATTGTTTTGATAGAAGGGTGCATTGTAACCGCAAATATAAGCATATTGTTAAAAGGTGGGACTATATTGGGGAAAAGGTCTAGAAGACTGACCTCCATTGAGATAACCAGAAAACTGATGTGAACCAGGAGAAACCTGCGAGACAACTGGAAGGGAAGCAGGATTAAGGGGTACAGGTAGAGAAACAAAGGTAGAGGAGGAACTAGGTGTAGAGCAAGAAGGTGGATAAGAAAAGGATCGAGTGGTAGCCATAGCAGACAGAAAGGGAACATGATCACTGAATTGCTTTAGAATAGCTTATTTAGCAAGAAGTTGGGCCCTGAAATCTTTAAGAGAGATAATGCTTTCTCTACCTCGAATGACACATCTAAAGGTGTTATAGTCAGCAGGAAGACCCCTCAAAGCCAAAATGACTATGTCATCTGTTTCAAAATGCATACCACAGGATTCCAGCATATCCCTAGACTCTTTGATCCGTTGCAGGTATTGACTTATTATCTCAGGCCCTTTCTTTACACTCTGAAGACCAGTCTAACTAACAAATTGAGCACTTGGTAATAGAGGCAAACATGTCCTTGAGATTCATCCACGTATCCTGAGCGGTCTTGCAACCAATAACTGAAGACATTGCAGTAGGAGACAAAGTTGTAGTGATGAGCTGCATAAGGGCACAATCGTGTATTCGCCAAATCTGAGCCAGTTGTACTGCATTGTCGTCACCCTCAGGTGAAAAATGACAAAGATGAAAACCATCAATAAACCCCATCAGGTTATGCACATTTAGCAACAAATCCATCTAAAAACTCCAGGTAAGGCAATTGAGATTGTCAAGCTTAACCTGAACAGAATGACCCATAGTGGATGTGAGACTTGCAATTGGAGATTGCAAGATTTGTAACGTAGAAATATTCACCATCGTGTTCAAATTGATTAACATAAAAAAGGAGATAAAAGATATGAAAGAAAAAATTTCTTCGCAACTTGATTTGTCGATTTCTTGAAGGAAGGGGCTTTGAAGAGAAGAAAGAACTGATTTAGTCACTGTGACCTTTTATCAAACATGTAACAAACATCAAGAAAGACAAAGAACACGGATTAAATTATTATAGAAGGGGAGTTTTAGAAGTAGGATTTAACAAAGATTGCAGCGGAAGAATAAGGATCGAATGGAGTTAGCCATTGGTAAGCTTTGATAACATGATAGAACTGGAGAAAGTAAAGGGAAGAAGAAGAGTGAAGCAGAAATATGACAGAGAGGAACAAACGAATAAGAGAAAAAATGAGTGTTCAGAAGAGATTTTAGAAAGAGTAATTGTATTTCAATAATGCCAACATACTATTGAAAAGAGCTGAAGAAGATAAGGTGTTCGAACTTCTATAAAGTCTAGGGGCTAAATATGAAGATCTTAAAAGTCATCTCTTAATGAGCCATGAGCTCCCTTCATTTGCATCAGTCTGTTATGCAATTCAACGTGAAAAAGTGTGTAGAAAATGATGAATATGGAAACCAATACTAGAGGATCTGATGCTAGAGATTTTGTTGCAAACAAAAGAGCCACAAGTGACAAAATCTACAAAGGCAAGCAACCAGACCTCAAGTGTACACACTGTAAGCATCTTGGATGAAAAGGCATTCGTCATACAAAGGAGAGGTGTTGGATACTACATCCAGATTTAAAGCCTAAGTTCGATGAGAAGCAGAAAAATCAGAAAGGCAACTGGCAAAGAAGCTCTTATCTCCCCGGTCCAAAAGCAAATCTCAGTAATTCTCACACACCCGAAGGGATGAAGCACTTCTCATCCAATCCAGCCTCACTCATAAATGAGTTTTCTAAATGTCTTCAAAAGAAGAAGATATACTAGGTATTGTTTGCCAGAAGACATACTGGGTAACATCACTCTTCGAAAATTTGCTAGTTTTCTAGCAAACTCAAAAAAGGCAACATCAGAAGACATACTAGGTATTGTTTGTGCCATTTCCATTCCCTTATATGTCAGTAAGAATCATGATTTTTGGATAATAGATTATGGTGCCTCTGATCACATGACACACAACTCTTCCATATTGCATGATTTTGAAACTTTGTCAAAACATTCTCGTATTTCCATTACAAATGTCAAAGACGTTCCCATCCTTGGAAAAGGAAAACTAAAACCCATCTCAGAAAGTGTCGAGTCTTCTATTTTGTATGTACCATATTTTCCATTTCAACTTCTATTTGTGGGAAGAAAGCAAAATTCCTTAAACTATCTAGCTATATTCTCTCCTAATAATGTTGAGTTTCAGGATCAAGTGTCAAGGAAGAAGATTGGTGAGGGGTTCTTCCTAATTGGCCTGTACTATATGCCAAACTCATCTGTTTTTTCGAAGTATTTGACAATTTGTTTACTAACTCCAATTCAGTGCACCAGCAAGGATTGTGGCATAAATGCTTAGCTCATCCCCATATCATGTTTTGTAAATGTTTTTTCATAATTTGTGTAAAGTCTCGCACGAGTGTGAGACATGTCATCTGTCAAAATCCACTAGATTGCCTTTCCAATCTCCCAATCTAGTGCAACTCAGGCATTTGAAATTATTCACTCAGATGTCTGGGGTCCAAAGATTATAGAGATTTGACGGTTATAGGGTTCTATGTCACCTTTTTTAGATGATTTCACGCGAATCACTTCAATGTATCTCTTGAAATTCAAAAATGAAGCCTTTATGTGTTTCAAAGATTTCCATAATCTTGTCGCAGACCAGTTCTCATTAAAAATTTGCATTTTAAGATCATATAATGGCACTGAATTTACATCCAAAATCATCACTAACTATCTTAGTTCTCATGGCATCATTCATCAAACTAGTTGTGTGGGAACACCACAACAAAATGGCACTACAGAATGAAAAAATAGAGATTTACTTGAAAAAGCTACGGCCTTGATGCTTCAAACCAAGGTTCCAAAAACGATTCTGGTCTCGAGGAATTCTAATTGCTGCCTACATCATAAACATATTGCCCAGTAGTGAGTTAAACTTCAAATCTCCCTTTGGAGTTTTGAAGGGTCGAAAAATTGATGTGTCTCACCTGCAAATATTTGGATGTACATGTTATGCTCATGTTCAGTCAAATCACTGAGACAAATTGGATCCTAGGGCCATAAAAAGTGTTTCTTTGTGGTACTCATCTACCCAAAAGGCTACAAAGGTTACAATCCAAAAACTAGGAAGTTAAGTGTTTCAAGAGATGTGCGATTTGATGAATCTAATCCTTTCTTTCAGCTATCAGATAATGTGCTTCAGGAGGAAAAAGTCTTTGAGATGTTCCCTACACCAATTCTAGTTGAAGTTGCAACAGACATATCTGCCACAAATCAATCTGATCATCCACATGCGACCACTAAGGAATCCTAATCCTCATGATCAACTTCATGAAGAGCTGATAAGCAGTCCACAACCTTAGAGGAGTCTTCTTCATGCTAGACGTCTGCCTCTAAGACTCTAAGAATGTATGACTTATGCATCACGGTATCCCCTTGACCTACTTTCTTACTCCAACACCATGCATGCGTCTCACAAAGCATTTCTCAACAAAATTAACAACGAAGATGAACCAAGAAACTTTGCAGAAGCAAATCAATCCTTGGTTTGGAGGAAAGCTATGCATGATGAACTTAATGCCCTTGATGCTACCAGAACTAGAGTATAGCTAAGCTACCTAAAGGGCAGAAGATTGTAGGGAAAGATTGTTAGCAGTGGCACTCGAGGAGTTCAGGGGAATGTGCAGGATGCAATACTTCGATCAAGAACACAGAAAAAGAATGCAGAGGCAAGCTCAACCAACTTAACAGGTACACTCCTCAATTCCTCTACTCCCTAGCTGATGTATCGAGACTAGCTCGATTGGTTTAGGCTAGAATAGAATAGGAACTTCTTATTCTTGTAATTCTGGTGATTGGAACTATGGAAATGAACTTGATGATCAAATTGAATGAATGTGCACACCAAGTGTTTGTGAATTTGTGTGAATGAGATGTTGCTTGTTTCTTTGTGAATTCTCAGTGTAGAATAACACTACCCCTGAGTTCTATTCTCTGTTTTTTCATTAGATTGAATTGTGCATCATACACACTCATATACCCGTGCATTTCACATTCACACACTCACTGTGAAACGGTTAGAGTTTGTGTGTGACCTCATCACACTTCAGCACCTTTACAGCTCTCTCTCTCTCTCTCTCTCTCTCTCTCTCTCTCTCTCTCACACACACACACACACACACTTTCTTTGCTGTTTTTCATTCAATGCACCTCACTCACACACTTGCATTCAATAACAGAATGCACACACACTCACTCACACGATTACATTGAAAACACTCATTCACACACATTACACATGTCACATGCCACTTGGCAATCCACTTGGCATCGTGCCAAGTGACTTCTCAGTGATTTGCTTAAACACTAACAAAGATGGATATATAAAATAAAGTTCTACTCAAATGGTTCGATTGAACGACATAAAGAAAGGTTAGTGGCTCGTGGCTTCACTCAAACTTTTGGGCACAAACTATAAGTATAATTTTGCTTAAGTTTCCAAAATGAACAATGTTTGAGCATTGTTATCCATTGTTGTAAACTATGGATGGCCTCTCTTCCAAACATACGTAAAAAACGCGTTCTTACATGGTGAACTCGAAGTAGACGTGTAGATGAAGTTACCTTATGGACATCCTCATGAAAGTGAACCAAGAATGGTATGCAAACTTCACAAAGCCTTATATGGCTTGAAACAGTCTCCACGAGCTTGGTACTCAAAGCTGAGTTTTGTGCTCCTTGCATTAGGTTTCAAGCATAGCCATGCTGATTCTTCTCTATTTGTTCAAAATAGTAATGCTGGTAAGTTGGTTGTGCTCGTGTATGTTGATGACCTAATTCTCATACGAGATAAAATGGATGAGATCAACTTTCTCAAAGCAGCCCTACGTAGTGTGTTTGCCATCAAAGACCTTGGGTCATTGAAGTATTTTCTTGGAATTGAAATGACATGCTGCTCAACGGGCCTATTTCTAAATCAATGCAAATATGCATTTGATTTACTTGATGAGACAGGAATGAAATATTTCAAGCCTACGCGTACTTCTCTGGATATTAGACTTAAATTGGATGCTAAATGAGAACCTCTTTTAGATATCTCTGCATATCAATGACTTATGGGCAAACTCATCTACCTCACCATCACAAGGCCAGACATCACGTATGTCCAGGGACGGATCCTGAACCCATTTGTTAGATGGGCTAAATTTAATTCCAACTTGAGGGTTGCCTGGTAAAATGGCAAGGTGGGGACCCTTGAATTTTTTTAACATGAATGTTATGTTAATTTGTTATAAAAAAGAAATTTGACAGTACGCTTGAATTTTATGCGGACGTAATGAGCCTTACTTCTCGAGCCTATTGATGATGATTAAAAATTTATATAATCATACATATATGCAGAGTTTAACAACACAATTTATTATATGAATTTCTACAATAGTAAAAACTAAGAATAAGAAGGCTATGAGTTCATCTACTAGCTAACTAATCAAGAAAACCAATCAATTCTATTTCGCAATTACAATAATATACATTAAAAAAACACTTTTGCTTAATTAAATCAAACATTCAATATCAACAATTAGCAAAAAAAAAAAAAAAGCTCTTATTTATGCTTAAAACTACTAATATATATTTTTTAAACTTAAATTGAATTGGGCTAATTAAAATGAGTTGTTTTGACCAAAAAAAAAGTTAAATTATATTGAATTAAATTTATAATTCTAAAGGACCTAACCTTGGGTGGGAGGGCTATAGCCCTCCCAGCCCAAGGAAAGGATCCGTCCTTGCGTATGTCGTAAGTCTGGAGAGCCAGTTCATGCATTCTCGTACCACTCATCAAATTCTCGTGGGATTGTAATGAAGAATAATGGTCACTTCAATCTTGTTGGATACTCAGATTCTGATTGGGCAGGAAATGCTATCGATCAAAAGTCCAGAGCAGGATACTGTACTTTCATTGGTGGTAACTTGGTCACTTGGAAAAGTAAGAAACAGACAATGATTGCTCAATCTAGCGCCAAAGCTGAATACCGCACTATGGCATCCACATTCTCTAAACTTATTTGGTTAAAGACCTTATTTGCAGACTTAGGAATTGCATGCACCAGACCAATTCACCTTCATTGTGGTGATCAGGATGCCATGCATATCGCAACCAATCCAGTGTTCCACGAACGCACAAAAAATATTGCAGTGGATTGCCACTTCATTCGTGATCATGTACTGTCCAAAGTTATTGAGACTGTGTATACTCAATCATGTGACCAGTTAGCAGACCTGTTAACCAAGGCTTTTGCTTCTGCTCAGTTTCAACATCTTCAATCCAAGCTTGGCTCAAGAAATTCCCTCGATCTAGCTTGAGGGGGAGTATTGGAAGTTGTACTTATGTCTTATTTTCTGTATTTACTTGTTTCAAGGTCACATGTGTAATTGCTTGCTTTAAGAGTCTTATTGCTGATCCCAAGTCCTAGTTTTAAGGCTTTAATTTAGTTAGGAAGGTTTTTTTGGTTAAGCAGTGCATAGCCCTTAATTAGGATTCTTATGTTTTTATTGCTGTTGATCTCCTTTTATTCTTCGGTCCCTTACTTGCTGTGCAGGTCCCTATATATATCTTCTGTAATTTACTCTTCCAACAGAATTGAAATACAAATATTCATTCATATTACATCATATCTAGATCATAGAAATATTCACTATGATCTATAATATGACGGACATTGTTGAGAAAATACGGGAGGATATTTTAGGAACCCATATATTTGTAAAACTTTTGTGAAACCTAGGTATGGAACTTAAAATTTGTATATAATTCAGGAAAGATGGTAGCCACTAAACCGTAAAGAAAAATATTTATATCTAAATTTATAAAGAAAGCTTCAAACTTACATCAATTCTGAGATAGCTTTGTTTGGAATTGAGAAGCTGGAAAACTGTAGAGTTGTGATAATCAACCATATTAGCAGTTGCTTCATCGTAGCAATCCAACAATGGAGTTGATCCATCATTGTATAACCATCTTAGGGCACTCCATTTGGAGGCCATTTTAGCATTGTACTTAAGCTCACTCCGGTTTGAACCCGTCCCCAACGAAATCAACAGAAAACGATCGAATAATTCTATGGGCTTAATCTCTGTGAAATCTGGGTTACACTTTGTAATTTGTTTCGTCACTTCACTAATAGCAACCAAGGACTGCAAGTAACGAGTATAAAAGCATAATCAAGGCCGAATCAGAAAAATGGATTGTGAAAATCGCTTTTCTTTTCTTAACATATGCACTATGGTTAAGCGCGTCTGTATAGGGGTAAAATTGACATTTTAGGATGGTTATACGCGCGCTAAGCATGCCATGGTTCCATCCACGACCCCATTTGATTGATTTACCATATTAAAGTTGATTTTAATGGTATGCATATACCCTTCGTTATAATACAATAATATCAATTTTGATAAATAATTTTTTTAAAAAAAAAATTAGGTTGATTTGCATAATTAAGAAAGTGAATACTTGCATAGGCGGACATGCATGCTTGTTTTTTTAATTGTTGATAACTGAAATTTTCTTTTATAAGTGTATTAATCAAAATCATTAATTTTTTAAAGCATATTGTAGATCATCTCATCAATAAAAAGTCAATTAAATTAAAAAATATTTAGTGGTTCGTATGCAAATAATCCATACAATCCTTTCTTTTGGTAACACTAAATTTCCTTATAATGAACCGTGATTTAATTGATAGATGTAAATGAAGACAATAATAAATTTATTTGATTAGATAGCGAGATGATAATCCTTGCATCATATTCTAAAAAATCAACGATTTTGATATCATATTTTTGTAGAGAAAAATTTGATTATCGAATATATCCGAGGTAGTGAGCGCATAGTTTCAAAACTATATAGATCGATCAAAGTGTTACGAAAGAATATGATTACCGGATTATTAGCGGCGACGCCGCCATCGACGAGGTTGAACTCTTCTGGTTCTCCTTGTTGATCAAGGTTCTCAAAATAATGAGCAGGAAAATAAGTTGGTGCGGCGGAGGTACCAATGCAAATGTCTGCAAGCGTAGCATTCGAGACTGGACGACTTGTCACCTTCATGAAAAATTAAGCTACTTAATTAACTAGATAATCATTTCACTATGAAATTATAACACATATTAACTGCCAATTATCTTATTGATGAAAAACATTGAATATATAACCTGGTAGGAGGAAAATATGACAGGCAGAAGTTTCTTGATGTCAAAGGTTGGAATAACAACGTTTGTCAATGTTTGGTCCAACCTTTTGTCTCCCACAATATTTCTTATTAGCTTGTGCAGATACTTTCCATCATACTTTGGTCCTCTTAGAGCCTTCATTAGATTAGTAACTGTCACACATACTCCTCTTTACGTGTCATTTTCATGGGAAAAAACGAGCGTTAAAAATGATCGGACTTATATTACGAAACTCTGAATCTAATCCAGATTATATATTTCACGATATTACCTTGATTGCTGGAAAATTTTAGGACAATTAGAAAGGTAAAATGGGACGATATCTTTGGCAGCGAATAGTGGCCGGTTGTTTTCATCGGGTGTAGCTAGCATGGCCGTGATTAGACCGCCGGTACTTGTTCCGGCGATCACGTCGAAGTAATCAGCAAGCCTTGCATCTTCACCATCTAGCTCCTAATTAATTAGAATCACAAACTAAGTAGCCGTTATTAATATAAATACGTAAGTTTATAAGTGAGAAACAGAAGTGTTACCAACGAGCAAACCCTGATTAGACACCTGAATTTGAGATTCAAGGTACTCGAGAAGAACTCCCGGGATGATTCCTCTAATTCCTCCTCCATCAATGCTGAGAATTGTTATGAGATTCCCATATCTTGGAGGTTGGCATTCTTTTAGGGATGATGAGCTTCCTGCTTCCATTAATTTGTATTGAATTGTGATGATTGTTTTTTTCAATTTGTAAACGGAAATATATGGTAGAGCTTTGTTTTAATGTTTGAATTAAGCATGTGCTAGGTGATCGATCATATATATAGTCCCCTTCTAAATTATCATAATAATAAAAATAAATAAATGCATTGTTTTATAATATATGTAAATGGTTGCAATCGCCTCCGAACTTTTTATCATAATTTTAGCAACTGTCCCTATACTTCAAATATAGCGTCTCCATTTCTGAAACTTTATCGCAATGTTTCCGTTAATACAACCGTCTTTTTTTTTCAAACGAATTTCATTAAAAAAAGTCACATGAAATGCATACGTACACATTAACAATTTTGCCCTTTTTTAAACTAAATTCATTTGAAAAATAGAAGGATAGATTAGTGAAAACATTATGATAAAGCTCATGGATGAGAGATATTAATGTTGAAATATATATATAAAGACAGTTGCTAAAATTATGATAAAATTCAGTACAACTTGGATAATAATTAGTATAGTAAAACAAAATGAAAAAAGGGCGCGCTTAATTAGACCAACTTGGATAATAATTAGTTAGCTATTATTAGTCTTTAATTAGTTCTACCAGCTTGATAATAATTATATGTCAAACTAAAATCTACCAAAATTGGTTTTATATCCAGTTACGTTACTTGATTAAGAAGGAAGAAATTAAGCTAGGCAAATTTATTTAAAAGTAATCAAGTTTGACTAGGCAATAATTGATTTTAAGGGTTATTCATTGATTAGTCCTTAACAATATCAATATATTATTCAAAACTTACTAACCATATTTTTTGAACTTTCTAGTCCCTATCCATCGTAATAATTAGATAAATAATAAAATTGATCATTTTTCTTCAAAAATACAATTAAACTTCAAATTTGAATTTTTTTTTTATTATAAGATTATATATATTAAGGGCATGAAAACATTACTTCTAAATGTAAAACTTTTTTTTTTCACTTGTTCATTATTTTAAAAGTAATATGAGCATCTAACCTAACTTAAAGCAAGATAATTAAAAGTAAGAATTATTCCAAAAAAAAAAAAACTTCTAAACTTTAAATTTAAAAAATCTTTATCATTCGATATATATTAAATAATTTGGTTAATTGTGTACGGTTTAGAGTTTAATTCGTATGATTTTGTGCCCAAAATCCAAGAATGAAACCCTACGTCATATGATTTTCTACCATCACCTCACCTCCTTCCAAAAACTTTTTATACCTTACCGTTGAACCCCAGACAATAGAGACTTCATTTTTAATTTCATATAAAAAAAATTCAATTGTAACTATAATATATATATATATATACATGTATAATATTTATTATAAGTAGAATATAATAAAGGGTAGCTCTAAAAATGAAAACCCACACGAAACCTTAACTAGGTAACGACTAATGAGCTATATATAGCTACAAGTTATATATATATATATATATATATATATTGTTAGAGATTAGGGTTAATACTCAAAGAAGTAGTTAGCTCATTGTTAGGAGTTAGTTAGATTGTTATTACCGCTGTCATTTGGACAACTACTAAGTTAGTTAGATATATAGTTAGGAAGTTAGGGATTGCTATATTGTGTATGGTAGATATAAAAGGTAGAAAGCAAAGTGTAATCTATGTGTGAAAAGTATCAATGAAACAATAGAAAATTCAGTCCCAAATACTCTCAAGTTTTCTCTCCTAAATTCCTCTCTAACTTTGCTAGCTTCTCCTTCTTGTGTACTCATTTACTGATCTCCATGAATTCGATCATATATATTACCAAAAAATTGATATTAGAAGTGCAAATTGCAAGTAATTAATAATAAAAATATTATTTTTCAAGAAATTATAAAAAAAAAATCGAATTTATTTAAAGACGGATATTTCGATATTTATTGATACACCATTTGTAAAGTATAAATATTGATTAATATATTTGACTAGCCCTGAAAATAAAAACCCACACGAAACCTGAAGTAGGTAATGTCGACTAATGAGCTATATTGCTACAAGAAATATAAATATATTTATATTTTTTATATATATATTACTACAAAAAACAAATTATATTAGAAAACTGCACAATTTTTCTAGTTGCAAATAAGGATTGAAAATATTATTTTTCACGGAAATATCGACAGTCAAATTTACAGAAAAATCGATGGATGTTTTGATATCGATGGATCAATAAAAAAGTGTTGGAAATTTAGTCCAAAACTTGAAAATCTTGATGGAATTTTCAGAAAATCTTAAACACCCAATAACACTTATATAAGACTAACATACACATATCGTAGAAATTAAGGAAATATTTTTCTTCCCTCTTAGTTTTATGATCAGATCATTAAATATGGATATATTCACGTAAAATATCATGGATATATCATCCCTTTTGTTTTTATGTCGAGATCCCAAAATACGAATTTATCCATAAAATCATAGATATTAACGCCAATATATATTTTCATTTATAATTGCAAAGATTTATAAAAAGTTAAATGAGAAAGACCAAGACCAAGACCATGTTGAGAAAGCTCATGTTTTGCATGTCTAGCATCACTGTTGAGTAAGCCCATTGGACCGTCAGAATTGGACCAAGACCAAACGAGACTCAGAGACTCAGAGAGGCCACGGTGTTCAAGTTTTATCTGAACGTAGCTCCACCAAGACCTGCCGTGCAACGCAGTAGTACTCCTGCTTCCTTGTTTGCAAGCAGCTGTACGTCTTCCATATTGTTTTGGCATTTTACGACGGTGCACCTATGCATAATGCATTATTTGTAGGATTAGAATTGTACATAAATATTATAATTTAGAATTATAATTATCAAATTATTATTATGTAAAAAATAATTTAATTGAAAATTTATTTAATTATTCATACGTATTTTAAAAAATCAATATATAATAGTAATAATTAAAATTCTCATTACGAATCGTCTTTTAATCAATATATTGGTAGTTAAATTATCCTAATTAAATTTATTCATCAATATTTTGTATAAATTTTAGTAGGTAAACGCTTCCAATCATAAAATATATGTAAAATATATGTATATAATAATTCGATAAACAAAATCACAAAGTCACCCACATAATTAAGATACAACTATTATCCGATTCATAATACCACAAGCATTTTATTATCAATGATTCATTATGGATGCACATATTGATAATAATCTCGTCTCACGTTCATAGATTTTTCTGGTTGTTAAATTGTCAGTAATTGTGTAATTTAAAATCTTTTTATTGCCGAAAAAAGATTCAGAGTGGGTTTCACGTTTTCTTTCATAAGTTCATATGATATCCATGTCTTGTTATATGTTATATTCTAATCCTTCAAAGTTTCTATTCTCTCAAAATTTGAAACAACCTTCAATATCAAGCAAAGGATGTGTACAACGTAATTACATTAATTTGTTACGATACGATCGAAGTCTCAAATCATACGTTAGTTTGTTAGCATTGTTAGGAGTTAATTAGCTCTTACTTAGGCTCCAAGTAATTAACTCTAACAGTAGTGCTATATAATCTCTCATGTAATCATCACAATGTAATACAATTGATTATATAGAAATACAATCACTCTCTTTAAAATCTTCTCTAAAACTCTTTCTCTTTCTCTTCATCGTTTTCCTCGTTCCCTCACTTTTCTTCAGTTCTATCATGGTATCACAGCCTATCAATGGCTAAATCCATTCGATCCTTACTCTTCCGCTGCAATCTTTGTTAAACGATCCTTCCTCTAAACTCTCTTTAATTCCTTTCTTAAAATCTCAATAATTTTTCTTTGTACTTCTGCTTGATGTTTGTTATCTGTTCGACAAAAGGTCGCAGTAACTAAATCTGTCAAGAAACATTTCTCTTCTTTCTTTTCTTCTTGATTCTTGATCTGCCAACAATGGTGAATATTTCTCAGCTACAGATCTTGCAGTCGCCAATTGTAAGTCTCACATCTACCGTGGGTCATTCTGTACAGGTCAAGCTTGATGATCTCAATTACCTTACTTGGAGTTTTCAGATGGACTTGTTACTAAATGTGGATAACCTGATGGGGTTTGTCAAAGGTTCTCATCCTTGTCCTTGTTCGTCTGAGGGTGATGACAATGATGCGCAACTGGTTCAAATTTGGCGCATGCATGATCGTGCTCTAATGCAGCTCATCACTGCAACCTTGTCTCCTACTGCGATGTAACGACCCGTCCCGGAAACTAGGATTAAGGAAGTGATTAGTAACGGATTAGTGAGTCTAATTGATGTTTAGTTGGTTACTTTTGGTATGTTAGTGTAGAATGACGATTTTGCCCCTAGGTTGGGCAAAATGTTGACTTTGAGTTCGGGCGGTCAATTGGACATTGACCGATGACCGTGACGTAGTTCGGGACGTCACGAATCCGTAGACAGGTGGCACGCCCGATTCCGACATCCGAGGAGGAAGTTATGATGTTCGGAAGGTTGAGGGCATTACCGTAATTTGGTTAAACGAAGGGGGAAAAGTTGACTTTTCATACGACAGAGTTTTTGTACATAGACCTAGGACCGTTAGAGAGGTCTCGTCGTCCTGAGTTCAACGACAGGCGGCATGCCTTGATCGGACATTGGACTAGCGAGATACGGGTCTAGAACGGTGAAGGGCAAAACGGTAATTTTAGTTCATAGGGGCATTTTGGTCTTTTGGTGCTTTGGGATGTGTGCAAAGCAGATTGGGACAAGTGTACAGGGCTGATTGGGATATTTTGAGTTGGGCCATGGGATTGTGACACGTGGAGTGTGTGTAGTGGCTTCTAGGGTGCACGGGCAAAATTAAATGTGGGTTGTGTGTGCATCGTGTTTGTTCGAAGAGGAAAACAGAAACTGGAGACAGTGAGGAGGAATCGATCCAACTGAGTGAGTGTGTGAGTGTTGTGAGGTTCTGTGGTGTTCAAAGGAGAGTTAAGAGAGTGTGTGATCATGTTTGTGAGGAGTTGGGTGTGACTGTGTGTGGGAGGTGAATAGCAGACCAGAGAAACAGAGAGGGAGTTTGGTGGTGGTGTTGTCGTGTTTCAACCAAACGTGGCTGGTGGTGGTGCTCAGAGGACGGGGGAGACGTGCTTGACAGGTTAGGGCACGGCGGAGCTCACGGCGGCGGCCTGAGAACAGGTAATTTCTTAGTTCCCTCAGTATGCTCTGTTTTGTCGTGTTAGTTCAAACTGAAAGTCGTGACTTTTGGGGCTGAGTCGACGTGTTCTATATGTTCTAAGAGGTTCACTAGGTCCCTAGGAAGTCGTTGGTGGTGCAGCCGTGAAAGGGGGATGCACGGCTGGCCGGATTGAGAAACAGAGTTTTTGGTTGGTTTCGGGGTTTTAGTTAGGGAGGTGTGTTTTAGGCCGTGATGTCGAGTTTTTAAGGTTGGATTGAATTTCTTAGGGTAGGACGAAGCTAGGGGAGGAAAAAGGAACAAAAACGGACGGCGGACGGCGGAGAACCGGCCACGCCGGTCCAGAACAGTGACTGCTCGAGGTTGAAGATGAACAGTGTTTCTGTGTGCAGGCGCGTGAGGCCCACGCGCAGCCACTTTGGGCGGCGCTTGGGGAGGATTCTGGCAAACCTTCCAACTAGGTTTTTGGTCTAGATGTTGTAACGGATCTTTTGGGGCAGGTTTCGGGTTAATCGAACGTTGTTTCGGGTTAGTTCCGCGAAGTTGAAGGTTTAAGGTCTCGGTTCGTTACGTTTAGAATCCGGGGATTTTTGTGGGAAATTAGGAGAACCTTGGTGGACGTGTTAGTGACGTGTTTTGGTGACTGTTGACAGGATCGAGAATTCCCGAGAAGGTCGAGGAACGTACAGGACGTACGGGACGAGAGTGACGTACCCGGTACTGTGAGTGGACCCCTTCTCTATAAATGAGCATGCATAACCGCTTTTAATTACTTATTTTATGGTTTTATATGTGATTTCATGGTTATTTGAATATGTTATAACTGTTTTACTTAATTGCATGTTTTTTGGATTGATTTCTGATTATGATGCTATGATTTTGGAATTTCAAACGATAAAGGGTTTTCAATGATTATAAAGGGATTTTGGAACATGATTTCGATGATCAAGGATTTTAGGTTTTAGAATCGGATTTCGGAAAGCGAAATTTAGTTTTAAAGTTGAAAAGTGGATTTCCGGATTTGGGTTCGGAATGACGATTCTGAATGCTGGAATGGCGCCAGACCAGTGATTTCGGATTCGGGTTTGGATATGGATTTAGAATGGTTTTCAAACGGTTTTGGATTGGATTTGCTGGATCTGGTTATTGGGTTTAAAGATCCGGATATTATGTTTGACGGGGGACGGACCCGGATTGGGTTTAAAGACCCGGATTGAGTTTAAAGACTTGGGAGTTTAAAGACTCGGATATATTGATATTTCCCCCGTAGGCCTGTTGAGTTTAAAGACTCAGAGTTTAAAGACTTGGATTATTGAGGCCTGGTTATTGAGTTTAAAGACTCGGATAGATCCAGCAGGTTTGATCGGATTATTATATTGGTATTTGATGTTTTATTGCTAATGTTTTATAACATTTATTCTACTGTGTTTATGTTACTGTGGTTTTCATGATGAAAATAATGTGATTTAGAAATTTTTTCAGAAATTGGGTTATGCATGCATGTTTTCAAAATGGAGGGCCAAACCCTGATTTGTTATAAAATGGTTTTTGAAACTTTTATGCTATATGGTCCACTCACACTTTCTGGTTTTTAATTGCCCTCCAGGTCGTGGAGCTAGCGCGGGGGTTGACGTTGAGGCAGCGTCGGAGGCATAGAGTACTCGAGAGTTTTCCCGGAGTGTTTTCAGTTTTCCGTTGTGCGTGTACTCTGTGTATCGGGTTTTGTTTCCTTAGTTTGGTACTATGCTTTGTATAACTATTGACTTGTGGTGTTGTAAATTCTCCTGCGTCTGACAATGTAATTTGTGGTTTTCGTAAGGTTGTTTCGATCTTTCGTTTTTGGGTTGTCAGACGGGAGCAGGGTTTAGTCCATAATCCTAGGGGATTAAGGGTGGGCCTTGACAGCGATGTCTTCAGTTATTGGGTACAAGACTGCTCAGGATATGTGGATGAATCTCAAGGACAGGTTTGCCTCTATCACTAAATCCTGAATCTTTCAATTGAAGACTGATCTTCAGAGTATCAAGTAAAGATCTGAGTCTATAATCCAATATCTACAACGGATTAAAGATTCTAGAGATCTATTGGAGTCTTGCAGTGTTCACTTTGAAACAGATGACATGGTCATTTTGGCACTACAGGGTCTTCCTGCTGACTATAACACCTTTAAATGTGTCATTCGTGGTAGAGAAAGCACAATTTCGTTGGACTGCCGTGCGCACCGCCGCCTACCACTGTGATCGTTGGACTCCTTGCAACCTCCTCAGCCTCCCCTTGCCTTGGTTTGCCTCACCTCACGGCGTAGCCACCACCTCGAACTCTCAGGCTCCCTGTTTCCCCCCAAACTCCTCCGCACCTCCGCCGTGCCGCCGTGCACGATTGCACCACCAAGTCACCACCACCAGCTCACACTGACCTCCCTGTCTCTCCCTCACTCACCCGCACTCAACACCAACCAAGATCCTTCCTCAATTCTCCCTCACAAACTCACTCTGTTTCTCTGTGCTTGTCGAAGAACCACACACGCACACACGGGTTCACCCAAGTAGTTAGGACTGCACACACACCGAAGAACCCCCCAGAACCCACTACACAAATGCCATGTGTCACAATCCAGTCCATCCTTATCCCACCTGCTTAAACCCCAGCCGTCCATCTTGCTTCTCTCTGCACATATCCCCAAAAGCCAAAAAGACCAAAATACCCTCCTGTTTTACACATTTTTACGGTTTACCGAAACTTCCTAGACTCGTAACTCTCGTCTCGTAAGTCCGATGAATACGTGCCGCCTGTCATCGAACTCAGGACGACGAAATCTATCTAACCATCCTAGGTCAACCTACCAAAACTCGATTATTCAAAAAGTCAACTTTTCCCTCTAATTTACCCAAATTACGGTTATGCCCTCGACCTTCCGAACATCACAACTTCCTCCTCGGATGTCGGAATCGGACGTGTCACCTGCCTATGGATTCGTGACGTCCTAAACTACGTCCTAGTCACCGGTCAACACTCAATCGACCTCCCAACTAAAAGTCAACTATTTGCCCGAACTAGGGGCAAAATCGGCATTCTACGCTCATGGACCCATCGGGACCACCTACCCACTGCTTAACCTCAATAATCACACCTTATTCACTCTACTAATCCCGGCTCTCGGGACGGGTTGTTACAATCTACCCACCTAAATAGAATTTCGTCCCCGAAATTCCACAGCTAGTTCCCAACACCTAAGGTCTCCTACCCGGTAAAGAACAACCTCTCCTAGGTTCCCTGTCTATCATCTCCACCTTGGGTATTTCACACCAGCTCCAACTACGGTTACCTGGTGTACGCAAGGGAAACTCTATGAACAGCAAACAAAGGTATTTTACAATACCTCATGTGGAGTACCCGATAGAAGTCATAGAGTACATCCTCGTATACAACCACCCTACCTTCCCAAACCAACTCGACTACTAACCCAAACAATCGTCCACCCATCTCCCTCGGCTGCTATTCCGGCCACGGTCGGAATAACTCCACAAAGTCCTAAAGGCAAACTCTAGCTTGTGAGTTCTCTCCTTCAATAATCTCAGATCGATCAGTTATAGTCACTCCTTTCCTATACTTCCCGTCAACCTGCTACGGAACTTACTGTACACTCCAAGTCCTCTAGGCGAACTCCTAGACTCTACCCTGGGATCCAACAACCAAACCGACAGAACAACCAAAAGTAAAACAAGTACCTGTCCCCACATCTGGTATCGCCTGATCCTCCTGCTGAGTCATCGAGAACACCCGGGCCTGAGATCCCGACGCTCTACCACGTCCTCTCGAACCACTCGTGGTACCAACTCATCTCGTGCCAGCTGTCCCTGACGTTGTACTCTGCCCGGACTCCGCTACTCCTCTGCCTACACCACCTTCCTGTGGCAACAGTGGACACTCACGTCGGAAATGACCTCGCTCCCCGCAGTAGAAACACACATTCCAACCTGGTCCACTGCTCGGTCTCCCCGTAGACGCTACCGACGTCGCACTCGCTTGCGGAGTCGGCGGTGCTCGGTAACCCCAAAATCCTGAACTCTGGGCACTGCCAGGCCGACCAAAACGATCATCGCCCGACGAGGACGATCCACCGAAGTTACCCCTTTTCGGTGTCCGGTGGCTCGAAGCTCCAGGAATAGATGGTTCCCGGCGTCGCACCGGCAAACTAGCCTCAACTCGCACCGCAGCATCCGACAAGTCTCGGAGAGTAGTAAAAGATCCAGCCGTCACTATGGCTCGAATCTCACCTCGCAAGCCCAACTCAAACCTACGGCACTTCTCAGCTTCAGTGGCCACAAAAGCAGGAGCAAACCGAGACAACATCTGGAACTTCCGTTCATACTCTGCCACTGTCATATTCCCCTGCTGGAGCTGCAGAAACTCCGCCTCCTTGGCATCCCGGAAAGAACGAGGATAATACTGCTCCAGAAACCGTTCCCTGAACGTCTCCCAGGTCACACTATGGACATCCCAACCGGACAACTCGAGGGTATACCACCACTCGTACGCCGCACCATCAAGTAAAAAGGTAGCCAACAATACTCGCTCCTCCGGTGGACAATGCATCACCGCAAAAATCCGCTCAAGTCTGGTAATCCACCTCTGGGCTTCCTCAGGATCAGCCCCGCCACTAAAAGTAGTAGCTCCGAGCCGCTGGGCTCGCTCAATCGTGGCACTCTCCGTCTCTCTTGCTACTTCTTCAGGTTGTGGAGAGGGTCTACGTCTCGGAGGCATCGTCAACCGCACACTGAAAGAGGCATAGAAGTAGTTAAGCAACTAAAACACAACCGCACAAACCAACAAACCCCACAAACCCGACAAACCTATGCTCTGATACCAATTGTCAGGACCCACCCCGGTTTCACCCCGAAACCCGAGGTAAATCCCGCTCCCGTCTGACTCCCCGACACAAAACTCAAGTAAAACTCACTCAAACCCAGTCAGACGCAGGAGTAATTAAACAAAAGATCCCGAAGTTATCGTTTACAGAGCCTAGTACAAAAATACAAAGAAACAAAATCCGACAATAGATACACACACGCGGAGGAAAACTTAAGCACTCGAAAATCCCGCTCGTCACTTCGATGCCTCAGACACTGCCTCGACGTTAAGACCCCGCGCTAGCTCCACAACCTGGAGGGCAATTTAAAACAAAAGTGTGAGTGGACCAGAAAGTACAAAAAATTCAAAACCACTTTATATGAAAACCGAGTTTAACCCTCCGTTTTGAAACCACATGCATAACCAATAGTTATGAACACAGTTATAAAATAATCATTATAAAACATCATAAGAAACAGAAACACTATAAAATATCATAAAAAAAACCATAGCATGAGTATCAGAAACCGTATCAAATCCTCATTTCCCGATCGAACCTGCTGGACCTATCCGAGTCTTTAAACTCCCGAGTCTTTAAACTCAATCCAGGCCTTAATCATATCCGAGTCTTTAAACTCCCGAGTCTTTAAACTCAAGGCCTACGGGGGAAATCAATATATCCGAGTCTTTAAACTCCCGAGTCTTTAAACTCAATCCGGGTCTTTAAACCCAATCCGGCCGGTCCCCCGTCACATATATCCGGGTCTTTAAACCCAATATCCAGATCCAGCAAATCCAATCTCAAAACCATTTGAAAACCATTTACCAATTCACATCCAGACCCGAATCCGAAATCACTGGTCCGATACCCTTCCGGCATCCAGAACCGTCATTCCGAACCCAAATCCGGAATACCACTTTTCAAGCCTTTGACCCAAATCAAAACCTTGATTCTCAAGATCATGTCCCAAAACCCCTTAAAATCATTGAAATCATTTATCTTCCCAAAAATCACCCTTTTCTCGTAAAACGTGCTAAAACTGTACTTTCTCGTAAAACGTGCAACATGTAAAACCAACAAAACATATTCGAGAAATATAAAACCATAAACAAAACCATAAAACAATTATAGAAAACAGTTATGCATGTTCGAGTTTAAGAAAAGGGTCCACTCACAGTACTGAGCCCTACTCGCGTCCCAAACGTCCAGCCCGTTCCTCGGCTTCCTCGGGAAATCCCGATCCTGTCAAACACCGTCAAATGATGTCACTAATACGTCTACGACACAACTACCTAATTTCCTTAAAATTCCCCGAACCAAAGACTTAAAACCCGGGACCCTAAACATTCACCCTCGCGGAACTAAACTCAAACGACTTCCGATTGACTCGAAACCAACTCCATTGAACTCACGATAGCTCCTAGACCAAAATCCATGTTGATCGTTTTCCCCATCGCCACCGCACGCGCCCCCACGCGCCGCCCAAAGTGGCTGTGCGTGGCACTCACGCGCCAGCTACAGTGCCATCTTCAACCTCCCGCACTGTACTGAACCAGCCGCCGTAGCTTGAACCGGCGAGAAGCATTCTCCACCGTCCGGCCACCATTTCAGCCCCTTCTTTCACCTGCAGCTTCATCCAGACCAACCCTATCGATTCCCCAACTCCGTTCACCTCGACACTGTCCCTAGCCCGTCGACTAAACTCAAAACCAGACGGCCAATGTCCCCTTGTTTCACGACTCCTCTACTCCGGTCACCTCCCGTCATGGTGGTGACACAAGACGGTCCCTAAGACCTCACTGAACCTAGACCAAACCTCCGTTACCCTCGACTCACCCCCAAACTCGTCGACTCACCGTTTGAACTTCACGGCCAAACAGAGCATCAGAGTGCTCATCACCGCCCGAGCTCCGCCGTGGACACCCCCGTCACGGCGACCATCCTAGTCGACACCTAGGACCTCCCTGAACACTATCCCGACCTCCAATCCTCTCGACTCTCAGCCCAGACCCACGACTTTCCAAATGAAAATCACGGGAAAAACAGAGCAGGAAGACTTACCCTTCGGTTGCAGCTCTGCCGTGCGCACCGCCGCCTACCACTGTGATCGTTGGACTCCTTGCAACCTCCTCAGCCTCCCCTTGCCTTGGTTTGCCTCACCTCACGGCGTAGCCACCACCTCGAACTCTCAGGCTCCCTGTTTCCCCCCAAACTCCTCCACACCTCCGCCGTGCCGCCGTGCACGATTGCACCACCAAGTCACCACCACCAGCTCACACTGACCTCCCTGTCTCTCCCTCACTCACCCGCACTCAACACCAACCAAGATCCTTCCTCAATTCTCCCTCACAAACTCACTCTGTTTCTCTGTGCTTGTCGAAGAACCACACACGCACACACGGGTTCACCCAAGTAGTTAGGACCGCACACACACCGAAGAACCCCCCAGAACCCACTACACAAATGCCATGTGTCACAATCCAGTCCATCCTTATCCCACCTGCTTAAACCCCAGCCGTCCATCTTGTTTCTCTCTGCACATATCCCCAAAAGCCAAAAAGACCAAAATACCCTCCTGTTTTACACATTTTTACGGTTTACCGAAACTTCCTAGACCCGTAACTCTCGTCTCGTAAGTCCGATGAATACGTGCCGCCTGTCATCGAACTCAGGACGACGAAATCTATCTAACCATCCTAGGTCAACCTACCAAAACTCGATTATTCAAAAAGTCAACTTTTCCCTCTAATTTACCCAAATTACGGTTATGCCCTCGACCTTCCGAACATCACAACTTCCTCCTCGGATGTCGGAATCGGACGTGTCACCTGCCTATGGATTCGTGACGTCCTAAACTACGTCATAGTCACCGGTCAACACTCAATCGACCTCCCAACTAAAAGTCAACTATTTACCCAAACTAGGGGCAAAATCGGCATTCTACGCTCATGGACCCATCGGGACCACCTACCCACTGCTTAACCTCAATAATCACACCTTATTCACTCTACTAATCCCGGCTCTCGGGACGGGTTGTTACACTTGGTGCTCATGTTCAACAGTTCAGGGGCTCTTCATTTGTTCCTACATGTCAGATTTGTGCTAAACGTGGACATGGGGCTGCTGACTGCTACTACATGCATTATGCTCAGAATCCACAAACACTAGAAGCCTGTCAAATTTGCTGGAAGTATGGCCATGTTGCCATGAATTGTTACCATAGGGAAAATTTTTCATACCAAGGAGCAGGTCCTTCTCCTATCTTGAATGCCAACATCCAAGCACTAAATGCTTCAGCTCCCCCTCTCTCTCAGAATCAGGACTTTTGGGTTGTTAATACACGAGCCACAGCTCAAATGACAGCTGATCTATCTCTGCTCAGCCTGATTTCTCCTCACAGCTCTTCTGAACAAGTTACAATAGCCAGTGGTTCAGGTCTTCCTGTAGCTCATGTTGGCACCTCTCTCCTGACCACCAACAATCCTACCTCTGAAATCTTTCATCTTAATCAAGTTCTTCGTGTTCCTCAAATATCTTAAAATCTGCTGTCAGTTCACTGCTTTTGTAAAGACAACCACTGTCGTTTTATTCTTAATGCTGCTTCTTTAGTGATTATGGACAAGAACACAATAAGGATTCTCTATAAAGGGTTGAGCAATAGCGGGTTGTACGAGATTCCATTCATAGTGCCCTCTTTGTCTTCTCACGTTTCACACTAGAAATCTCAATCTGCCCTTATCTGTAAGAAGGTGTTATCTCAGGTTTGGCATCATAGGTTAGGGCATCTTGCCAATGAAATTATTTCTACTAGTCTTCAAAAGTCTGACATTGTTGTTCCTTCTGATATTCAACAATCCATATGTGAATCTTGCTTAAAAGACAAATTTACAAAACTATTTTGTCCTTCTACTGCTTCAAAATCCGTTGTTCCCTTTGAAGGAATACGTACAGATGTTTGGGGTCCTTCCCCTATTCACTCTTTAGATGGTTTCAAGTACTATATTACCTTAATTGATGAATATACAAGGTTCACTTGGTTATTTCCAATCAAAGCTAAATCAGGATTCTATTCTATATTTATTTCCTTTCATGCCTTAGTTGTCAATTTCTTTCATGCTTCTATTAAAATTCTCTAATATAATGATGGTGGTGAATACATTGGTCTTAATCTTTAACATTTTCTTCTTTCTAAAGGCATCAAACATCAAAAGTCCTATCCTTATACCCCAGAACAAAATGGCCTAGTTGAAAGGAAGCATAGAGGCATATTATTGAAACCATTATTACTCTTTTGCCATCTGCATCTCTTCCTACCAAATTTTGGATCCATGCTTGCCTCATTGCTGTTTTTGACAGGACCCACCCCGATTATCGCCTCGATAATCGGGAAGCATCCTGCTCCTGTCTGACAATCGAATCCAAAAGACCGGAAAACTAAATGATAATACCACACACCCATTGTCAGACCAGGGAAATTAAACGATTACAACCGACTGGACGTCTAGTCCACAGTTTCACAGAGCAATATTACAAAACAAATTAAAGAACAAGTCCTACTCTGTGAACTAACTACTCCGCAACGGAAAACTTTATGCCTCCGCCTCTGCCTCGGCGCTTGCCCCCACGCTTGTACCACGACCTGGAGGGAATTTAAAACAACAAGATGTGAGTGGACCGAAACATAAGTTTAACAGGAAAAACAGTTTCTCCAAAATCGGGTTCGCCCTCCAGTTTTGTAATCCGCATGCATAACCAAATATTCAAATTGTGTATTAAACTTTTGAAAACTCTTTTTCCGAAACACAAGAAAAACGTTACAAGGATCGTCATAACTCATGTAAAACCATATAATAATACCAAATTCCAGAAACCGTCATTTTGAAACATTATTTGCACAAATCAAGTGAAACATAAATCAATAATCATGATTATGCCGTTGGATCCATCCGAGTCTTTAAACTCAACATTAGGCCTTCCCGGGATATCAACGAGTCTTTAAACTCAAAACACGATTAGTAGGCCTCGGGGGTATCATAATAATCGAGTCTTTAAACTCACGAGTCTTTAAACTCAATTTTCGGGCCCGCCCCCAAAATCAACATACCGGGTCTTTAAACCCAAAACCAGATCCAACCATCAACCGGGTCTTTAAACCCAAAACCGTTTTTAAACATAATAAATCAGGATTCATCACAAATCTTTTTCCAACATTATTCCAAAAACATTTCTCATCGTAACAGGACTCATGCCCGAATTCACATGTAAATTCCAACACATGCAATTTCCAGAAAATTACTTCACAATATGATCAAACATCATAAATCCGAAACATGCATATTCATAACCAGAGACTTCATCAAAATTATCACGCATGCATAGGCAAAAACCGAAATCTCGAAATGCGTGAAATACGATAAATATCTCGAAAAACGTGAAAACAGGTAAAACCGATATATCATCTCACCATCATAAAATCATACGTAAACCATGAGATAAATAAGCAAAATAGTCATGCATGCCCAATTTAGAAATCAAAAGTCCACTCACAGTCTTAGGACACGTCAATCGCGTCCCGCGCGCTCCTTCGTAGCTTCGGAAGTGTCCGGGCCTGTGAAAACGTACAAGAAGGGTTACAAACATCCCAAAATAACTCGTAGGATTTTTCCTAATTTTTCCGGATTTTTCGGCGAAAATAAACTTAAAGACTTAATCTTCCGGACTCCCGAAATTATCCCGAATGACTCCCGATCGATTCGAACTCTAAAGATAAATGTTAATTAAACTGTAAGGATTAATTCTCATGTTGACCGTGATCGGAGTCGACGTCACACGCGCCGTCACGCGCCGCCCAAAGTGGCTGCGCGTGAAAGCCACGCGCCAAGCTACAGTACCTTCGTCCCTACCCGAATCAACTGATAAACGGGTCTAATACCCGCGACTCAACCCGACCAGTTCAAGCCCAATTCTCAATCAATTCCTCTCGTTTTTGATTCTATTATCTTCTCTAATCCTTTAATTTTAGGTCTGTATTGAAGATTAACCTCGACTAGTACCCAAACGACCCAACTCAAACTCGAACAGTCGAACAAATCGACATTCTGGAACTCACCCAAACTAACCTCAATCTCAAATTAATTTCACCAGTAGCTTAAGGGGACTTATACGAACACAATGGTACCGTCAATTGGTCTCGCCGTTACCTGGAAGTCGTCGTCCTCAAGCTCGAAAATACTCAGAACCAGGGCACTCCGTTCCTGGCCAATTCGTGGATGTCGTCCTTCGAATTTGACGTGGTTGGTTTCCTCTTGCTCCCAGAAGACTAGAATGGCCCCTAGTTTAGCTCGCAAGTCCCCACAATTTGATCTTCCATTTTTCCCTCCACTGGTTTTTCCTTCAAACTGGGACTTGGGTTCCTGGGCAAAACGGCTCCAAACTCAACAACTCCAGCACCGTCGTGATTCTATCACTCCCAGAAGACTCCCTATGTGTTTAGTTTCACCTCAAAGCCCGTAGGATTTGAACTCTGAGTTTCCCCCCGAAAACCCGAAACTGTTTTCTCACCGTCTCTCTCAACCTCAGCCCTCACAATGATGCCCAAATGACCCAACCGAGTCCCCCCTCACTCTCTTACTCTGTCAATCGATTCAAACGGCCAGCACCCGTGGGAGACCAGCTGAGGTTCTCTGAAACTTGCTTCCCACAAACACAGAAACCATGGCCATATTAAACTCAATCCCGTGCCTGCAACCTGCTCACGCCACTCAGTCATGCTCTCACTACCTCAATTCACATAAACAAACATCTGATCAATCCACTAAAGCCATAAACAATTGAACGCACAAGACCCACGGCCGCTGCTCTGTTTTCCACGGTGGTGAACAGTACCCCGTGCGGAAATTACCAAAATGCCCCCAGGGCAAAAATTACCAAAATGCCCTCCAACTTCCGTGACCCGTAACTCGGTCGTCCGACGTCCGTTTCAAGCGTGCCGCCTGTCGTTGTACTCGGGGCGTCGAGACGAACATAACGGTCTTCGAGTCAAATGGATATCAATTTTCAAACAAAAAGTCAACTTTTTCCCCTTATAACGCCCAAATTACGGTAATGCCCCCGAACTTCCGAACATCATAACTTTCACTCCGAGCGTCCGAATCAGACGTGCCACCTGTCTATGAACTCGTGACAACCCGAACTTCGTCACGGTCATCACTCAACGTCCGTTCGACCTCCAAATCTAAAAGTCAACAAATCGACCACACAAACACAAGGGTAAAAACGTCATTTTATTCAATATTTAATAATATTACATTTCCAGAACGTCCGGGGCGTTACAGTTTTCCTGATCAACAGGATGCCATGTCTTACCTTACAGATGCATTCTCCCTATGAATTGCTTTTGAACAGATCCCTACTCTACTCATGCTCAAAATATTTGGATGTACTTGTTTTCCTTTACTCAAACCTTATAATTCTAACAAATTTCAACCAAAAATTGTTAAGTGCATCTTTTTGGGTTACACTAATCAATATAAGAGCTATATTTGCTATAATCCAGTCACTCATAAAACTCTTATTTCTAGGCATGTTTTGTTCAATGAGAATGAATTTCCTTATTCCTCCATGATCAGTAAACCTATTCCTCCTTCACCTGTTCCAAACCCCACATTCTCTTCTTATTTTCCTCATTATCTTAATTCTGGTACATCCTCCATGACTCAAGGATCACCTTCTGTTCCTGCTGTTCAATGTCCTGTCACTGCCACACATAGCCCCTCAGTTCTGGATTCAATAGCAACTCTGGTTTTAACACCCCACTCTACATGATTCTTTCTCATATTCATCTAGTCTGCCCTCCTCCACTGATCCATCTACCACAGTGGTGCCAAATCAGGCCAGCAGCTCAGTATCAGGCTCTGAGTTTTAACCTCAGTGTCTTGAGGTGATTTTTCCCATCTCTGGTGTCAACATGCATCCAATATAGACTAGATCAAAGAGTGGTATTATTAAGACCAAGGCTCTCAGCTCTATCTGGTCTTCATATGGTGGATCTCCAGCCCCTGATCCTTATCTAGAATAACCTACAAGTTTTAAAGCTGCTGCTTCCCAAACAGGTTTAGCAAACTGCTATGCAGGAGGAAATAGATGCCTTAAGTGCTCAGGCTACCTGGTCCTTAGTTTCTCTACCCCTTCCCCCACCCCCCCCCCCCCCCCCCCCCCACCCCCCCAAAAAAAATATATAAATCTGGTTGGTTGCAAGTGGGTGTATCACATCAAGAAGAACTCAGATGGTTCTGTTGCCAGGTATAAAGCAAGGCTTGTTGCCAAAGGCTTCAGCCAGGAACCAGGTCTGGATTATAGGGAGACCTTTAGTCCCGTGGTCAAACCTACTACTGTCCGGTTGGTTTTAGCTTTGTCCTCTCAATTCAAATGGCCCTTGAGACAACTTGATGTTAAGAATGTGTTTCTCCATGGAGTACTGAAAGAAGAGGTCTTTATGACTCAACCTTCTGGTTTTGAAGATCCCCTTCACAAATACTATGTTTGTAAGCTTCACAAGTCACTTTATGGTCTCAAGTAGGCTCCTCGAGCTTGGAATGATCGTTTCACCAGCTTTCTTCTTGGTCTAGGCTTTCTATCCATTTGGTCAGATGCATAACTGTTTGTTAAGCAAACTTCCACTGATCTAGTTATTCTGCTTTTGTATATTGATGATATAATCATCACGGGGAGCTCCCTGTCTGTAATTCAGCTTGTTATTGACTCACTCACTACTGAGTTTGATATGAAGGATCTCGGGGACCTCAGTTAGTTTCTTGGCATTCAAATCACATGCAACACTGAAGGCCTGTTTCTGTCTCAAACTAAATATGTCACATACCTTCTTGTTAAGAGCTCTATGTTAGGGAGCATTCCAGTTGACACCCCTTGTGTTCTTGGTTTCAGGCTTCGACGTGATGATGGTCCTCTATACCATAGTCCTGCTAACTACAAAAGTATCGTTGGTGCTTTACAATATCTCACATTTACACGACCTGATATTGCCTTTGCTGTTAATCAGATATGTCAGTTTATGCAATCACTGTGTGACTCTCACTTTATGGCAGTAAAACGAATCTTGAAGTATCTCAATGACACTCAAACTCTTGGTATTCAGTACAATTCTGGGAGTCTTGATCTCATCGCCTATGGTGATGTTGATTGGGTAGATGATCCAAATGATCGACGATTAACTACATGCATGGTTGTTTTTCTTAGTGACAATCTCATTTCCTGGTATTCCAAGAAATAGACCACGCTTTCAAAATCAAGTACAGAGGCTGAGTATCGCACACTGGCCATCACAGCAGCTGAGCTTGCTTGGATTCGACAGCTCTTATGTGCCTTGCATGTTCCCCTACTCAAACTCTCTCTGATATACTGTGATAGTACATATGCTGCAAGCCTCTCAGCCAATCTCACTTTTCATTCTCGTGGTAAACACATTGAAATTTACTATCATTTCATCCGTGAGAGGGTTGTTCGTGGGGATTTGGATGTCTAGCATGTTTCTTCATGTTCTCAAACCGCTGACATTTTCACTAAGGCCCTCATCGAACATATCTTCCTTGTTCATGCTTTCAATCTGTTGTCCCCTTCAGATTGAGGGGGGATGTTAGGATGATAAAGATGATAAAGAGTGGCTCCAATGTTCAAGGATTCTGTTATGCCAGCTCAGTATGATTGTTAGCATTTTTAGGAGTTAGTTAGAGTTAGTTAGCTGTTGCTTAGGCTCCAAGTAACTCTAACATTAGTGCTATATAATCTCTGATGTAATCATCACAATGTAATACAATTGATCATATTGAAATGCAATCACTCTCTTTAAATTCTTCTCTAAAACTCCTTCTCTTTCTTTTCATCGTTTTCCTTTTTCCCTCACCTCTCTTCAGTTCTATCAAGTTTAAGTGGATTGTCGACTCCACCTGATCCAAGCTGAATCCAAAAGAAAGCAAAGAAAAAATTGGGAGTTGGCGCATAGAGCGGCTCTAGACAAGTACGTTGAGATTTTTTGAAACAGAACCTTTATGTTTTTTTAAAAAAAAAAATATTTTAACTGAAATCTGAAATTGAATTTTGAGTTTTGAAGTACTCGACTGAAATAGAACAATGAGCTGAGTTGAAATTATATAGTTTATAAGAATTGTTAAAATTTGTTTGTGACAAGGCTACTAATATACTGATTTAATAAGTAAGAAGAAGCGTAATATTCTTATTCATTGCCTAATAGCAAATTTCGGATTCCAAATTTGACAAAAGTAAGTTCAATGTACACGGAACGCCACTCAGCGCTCATCCTACAACAGGTCCTGCCTATAATTATAATGAAAATTTATATTCATTCCTACAAATCATCAAGAGATAGACACTAAATTAGTCTTCCATAAAAATGCTAGTCCACACCATGACTATAAATAACATGAGATCATCTACAACAAAGACTTCTTCTTCAAAAAGTATTAATTATTTCATATAGTATCAAAATCAAAATCAAAATCACATGAGTCATGGCTGAAAGGAGAAGTTTTGCCTTCATTAATTATTTCATATGATATAAAAATAAAAAGTCTCTGTTTGAAATGTGGCCAACCACGTTGCTTTATAAATTGGAAGCAATCAACATTTCTAGAACTCATCATTTTCATCAAGTTTGACATTGGAAAAGTTCTTTCGACTCATCACAAGCACTTTAATTTAACCCTTTTTCTGGTATGGCAGATAAAAAGTCACCAACTTCATATAGGGAAGCAGCTTTAGTGTGATATTTTTATTTTGCATAGTTATTTTCGTATAATGGCGCTTTTTTATTGATAAAGAAAAAAAATTTATAAAAAACAAGTTAGATTACGAGATTTTAACGACGAACATAAGTAAATATTTTTTGGCATTAGATTCAGAATTTATTAAATATATTCAAAAGAAATAATCTTGCACAAAATGGTAAGATTCTTTAGGCATTATCAATGTCACATTACTTTCCAAGCATCTGATTTTTGGAATTCCACAAAAGTAAAAACTGGCTAACACAATCATTATAACAGAAAAAGTGCTTGGTGAAAACGCACAAATTAACTGAAGTGAAATCGACGGCCAAAATTAACGAGATTATTTGAATTTGTTCATTGCATCCCTATTCTTTCTTTAGGATTCCACTTTTGGTCAGTTGGTGAAAATTAACATCACTATTGTCACAAGTCCCAATTATTCACCTCCACAGTATCTTGCCATCCAATTAGTACTTTAAACTTGAAGCTTGAAACTTATATATATGATATGATACCCTATTTTGGCAACAATATATGTATTTAATTTAGGGAATCTTTTGCATCTCATCTTGATATTCACGTACCACATTTTTAACTTATCGAATAGTCTTTATATAATATATATATATATATATATACATTTTAATTGGAACCGTTCACATCATGTCAAGATCATCCACATGAAAAATAAACAAGATTAGAGGTTGTTTAGGCATTCAAAAATATCAAATAAATCAACGATATTGATAAGAATTAAGATCTTCATGACGAACTATCAATTTAGTTGATAAATATAAATAATGAAACGACTTCCAATTTTATTATTTTCTAGAGAAATGATTTTAATATGATGATTTAAAAAATGAATGGTTCCGATTATGTTATGCACAAAGACAATTCGATAAATCAAAATGGTGGTACGATGAGGTATCATCGCGATGAAATACAAATATTATCCTTCAATTGATCTATATGTTATAATATATTTACTTATATTATACGCCTGAAAATAATAAATTCAAATTTATTATATCATTCACTCATATCATTAAACTTATCACGAGATGATAGACTACCAGATAATATTTTTTTTGCAATTTGAGGGTTAATCACTCCATCTCTCCCACAATTATGCTTGGTTGACAATGTGACCTCCCCTTAAAATGCTAAAAATTTTGATTATTTTGTTTTCTTGAATTATGGTATTATATTTCCATATTTGGATTTTTAACACATTTCTTTGAGGGTGATGGGTTTCCAACCACCTTGTTTGATAAAAAATTTCTAATATTTCTCAATTGAGAAAGCAGAAATTCTACAGTATCTCAACACATTAAATGCAGGGCGGGATGTAGATCGTTAGATCTTCTTAAATCAAAATCTAATGACTAGAAAATAAGGGGACATTTTTTTTTTAGGTTTTTTACAATAAGCCTCATAAACATTGAGATAGGTCTTAAAATGCACCCCACCCCCCACCCCTCTTGGGAACATGATTTTGACCCAATTTTCCTTATGAACACGATTTTAATCCCAATTTGTCCCATGAACATCTAATTTAACGGATTTTGTTAAGATGAAAGGCTTTTTACTCAATATGCCCCATGAACATTGAGCTAAGTCTCAAAATGCTTCCGAACATGATTTTGACCCAATTTTCCTCTTAAACATGATTTTAGTCTCAATTTGCACCATGAACGTCTAATTTAACATATTCTATTAAGATCAAAAGAGAAATTTGTCCAAAAGTTGTCCAACATAAACGTGAACAAGATCTTCAAGTTCATAACGACCAAGCTCTTCGACTTACCATGGACTGTGGAGTGAAATCTGACCATTGGAGAGCCGTTCATCGATTTCCGACGCATTGTATTCTGTAAATATTAGCATGATATATATGTTTCAAATCATCTCTCTATCCAACCAAACATCAACTTGTTGTCGGTTCCCCGAAGGCTGGAGTTGCAATCGTCGTCAGTCTGATAAGAATTTGGGTTCTTTCTTCTTTTCCTTTCATGAATTTTTTTTGTTTTTTGTTTTTCATTGGTTCAATTTCATGACTTGGAGAAAGGGAGAGGCAGACAACCCACAACCCCTTTCATCTTGGCTTTTTACTCAATATGCCCATTACATGAACTGAATATTTTATCTCAATCCACCTACGACCAGGCCTTTTTTTTTAGACTTAGCTCAATGTTCAAAGGGTATATTGAGTAAAAAGCCAAGATGAAAAAGGATGTGGGTTGTTCGCCTCTCCCTTTCTCCAAGTCATGAAACTGAACCAATTAAAAAAATCATGAAATGAAAAGAAGCAAAAACCCAAATTGCTATTAGACTGACGACTATTGCAACTCCAGCCTTCGGGGGACCAACAAGTTGATGTTTGGTCGGACAGAGACATGAATTGAAAGATATATCTTCTACTAATATTTACAGAATACAAGACGTCAGAAATCGATGATCAACTCTCCAATTGTCAGATTTCGCTCCACGGTCCATGGTAAGTTGAAGAGTTTAGTCGTTATGAACTTGAAGATCTTGTTCATGTTTTATGTTGGACAATTTTGCCCTCTTATCTTAATAGAATTTTTTAAATTAGACGTTCGGGGGAAGGGGAAAAATTGGGACTAGAATCGTGTTCAGGAGGCAAATTGGGTCAAAATCATGCTTGGAGGGGCATTTTGGGACTTAGCTCAATGTTCAGGGTGCATATTGAGTAAAAAACCTTTTGTCTTAACATAATGTGTTAAATAAGACGTTTAGGGGGCGAATTGGGACTAAAATCATGTTCATGAGGTAAATTGGGTCAAAATAATGTTTGCGGGGGGCATTTTGAGACTTAACACAATGTTCAGGGGGCATAATGAGTAAAAAGCCTATTCTTTATTATATTTTATTGAAAAAACACGCTATATGTAGTCATTCCGTTGAAAAAGAGAAACGTGAGTAGGTTTTACAAGTCACTTCATTAACCAACTTAACTAATAAGGTCTAGTTTATTTGTTTTGTTTTGTTTGATAGTTTAGTCCTCTTAAGTTAAAGATCAGTGCATCTATGGATTTCTCCATATTTTGTAATTATATTCATATATACATTCTCGTTATTTCTGCAAATTTAACGTAAAAGTTCTTAATTATATTAAAAAAAAATTGTAAGAGATAATGCTATTTCTTTACTTTGAAAGTTTATTTTAATTTTGTTCTTACATTGTTCCTCCCTTACTTCTACTTTATATTATTTTTGGTTTTAAACAAAAAATGAAATTTAAAATAAAATTGTTACCAAATGGGCATTTAATATTTTTTTATCCCACAAAATGGTTAATTCAATTTGACTGATGTCATTTAGTGATATTTTTCTCCATATGTTACATAAAAGATCTTGATTTCAACTCTAATAAAGAACAAGACTGAAAACTTAACGTTTATAATATAGTGGATCTCTCTTGTAACATTCTATATAATAATAAAAAAAATATCCTATTTGATTGATTGAAAAGTTACAAATAAATTAGAGACTCGGTTTTCACACTCCCACTTTCCTTCCATGCACTCTACTTTTTATTCTAACCATTATATTGAATAAATCAAAATAAAATTAATAGAAAGAACAAAAATATGAGTGTTGAAGGAGAAAAATGAGGTGTAAAAATTACTCCCGATGAATAAAAAGTATCATTAAGCTTGATCTTCAAGTAAAAAATGTCATTCATTTTGATCTCATCCACTCCCAAAGTAATATAATTCAGCCCAACCTAAATCTTATCAGGTTTAAATTTCATTTATGCCTAAATTAATAAAAGAAATGAATTAAAAATTAGGCTTATCCATTTTCGAAAGACTTAATTTTATGGTGTTTAACTAAAAGAGGAATATTATTAAATTGCAATAGTAATTGTATATAATATTTCACTTTAATAATAAAGCATATTGACATTTGTGTTATGTTATATATATTAATTCACTTTTTATGTTTTCAATGAGAAATATTTTTAAAATAAATTATTTATTTTTTTCAAGGAAAGTGAGTAGGGGTGCTGTTAATCGGTTCAAAAAAAAAATGAAAAAACACATTGAGCTAAAACTAGACCAAAATATACCTGATTGAAGAAAAATCATAACCGAATAGTGAAAATCGAACAAAACCGAGTCTAAACCGGTTTAATTTTGATTTTTAGTTTCGATGAAACCGTACCAAACCGATTAACCGAACTGAAAGAAATGGGTTTATGTTTTTGGTTTTAATGTAACGGGCTTCAGTTTTATTTTTTAAATAGGTTGTCCTATCTAGCCCAATTAGAAGGTGAAAGATGGAGCCCATACAAAAAGAACGCCGCTATGTCCACTCTCCTACTTTCTCATTAAATTCAGTTTTCAATTTCATTCCAGCCCTAATCCCCATCTCTCTCATCCCGTTTGACTCTCATCTCTCTCAAATTCTCAATCTCTCAACCTCACACAGAACGTCGTCACCGCGTTTTGCAGTCACCGCGTCTCACCCCATCTCTCATGGCCTCAAGCCTTTGTTCGATCTCGCCCTCTCCCTCGATCTCTCCATCTCCATCGAGTCCTCGACCTCTCATTCTTCGTCGAAGCCCATCCTCGACTTCTTCGTCTTTGTCGAAACTCACGGCCTCACATCTTTGTTCAATCTCTCCATATCCTCGAGTCCTCAACCTCTTCGTCTTCGCCGAAGCTCACAGCTTCTTGCCTCCACTCGATCTCTCCCTCTTCCTCGATCTCTCCATCTCCCTCGAGTCCTCTACCTCTCCGTCTTCGTCGAAGCCCATCCTTGACCTTTTCGTCTTTGTCAAAACTCATGGTGCAGGACTCGTCCCAATTGGGCTTTGATAACCGTGTTCTGTCCTGCTCCCGTCTGACAAGTCAACTGAAGTCCCGAAACTACCCTTCAGTACCTGTCAGACAAGGGATAACTGCACTGATTTCCGCTCATGCATCCGCCTCTCGATCAGTCCAGAACGTTGTGTCACGACATGCAGGGTCATCAAAACAGGAAAGGTGTGAGTGGACAAAAATAATATCATTTAAAAACACATTAATCAAAACACATCATTTACCCTCCAGTTTATCAAACCATGCATGCATAGAATCAACATATGAAAAACATCACCGGCCTTCCAGCCAAATCACATGAAAACATCAAATCCCGACTCTCAAGCTCAAATGTCATTTAAATCATTTTATAAAACCATTTTATCATACAATAAAGCATATAACTTAGGAATTACACATGTGAGGATCCTCTGGGAATTACACATCCAGAGTCGACATCCTACTAGGAATTACACATCCAGCCTCACCAAGAATTACACATCCGGTCCCTCCGAGAATTACGCATCCGGAGTCCCTCCAGGAATTACACATCTGGAGTCCCTCCAGGAATTACACATCTGGAGTCACTTCGGGAATTACACATTCGAAGTCTACCCAAGAATTACACATCTGGGGGCATCAAACATCAATACACAATCAAAATTATTTTTCCAAAATCATCATTAAAACCATATCAAAACCATTTATCACAGGGTCTCATACCCAAATCTCATTTCTCATTTCTCGTAAATCCGTAAAATTATTAAATAATTCAATGCACGCAAATTTGTAAAATCATATCCGAAAATCATTCAATTTCAACAAATCATCTTTAACTCACAATATTCAAAACATCCTTTTTAACATCCCGGGCCTAGCCCAAAATCATCAATTCCACGCAAATCCGTGCAATCGCAACCTCAGTTGCCCTTTTCACATGAATCCATAAAATATCCCAAAACAACATTATAAATCCACCAAATCAATTTTCTGACTCAAAACCAATCTCAAATCCCGGGCTTTCACCCAAAAAGCCATTTCACATTTTCTCGAAAAACGTGCCCAAAACATTGATTAAAATAATCATTAAATCCCAAAATAATCATATCAAATCATTGCAGTTCAAATCATGCCATAAAACATGTAAAACATTTAACTATGCATGCATATCAGTTTATAAAACAAACGTTCACTCACACACCGTCCAAACCGCTCGCTTTCCGAGCTACACGCGTTTCCGTAATTTTTGACATTTTCCAGCAATCTCGAATCCTGTTCAAAATCATTACTCAGGGTTACTAAGGACTTAATTAACATCATACTAATTCCCGATAATTTTCCGGGATTTAAATATTAATTAAACAAGTAACATAAACCTTCGGACCCTCGAAACAATATCGA
This sequence comes from Prinsepia uniflora, assembly GCA_032719365.1. Classification (NCBI taxonomy): domain Eukaryota; kingdom Viridiplantae; phylum Streptophyta; class Magnoliopsida; order Rosales; family Rosaceae; genus Prinsepia; species Prinsepia uniflora. Next base: position 2,369,287 of record CM064875.1, on the reverse strand, counting down.
AACGGTGTCTGATTGACTCGAAACCAACGCAAAAATGTTTGTTACATTGCATAGAACAAAAGTCATGTTGACCTTACCTTGGGATTCGTGCCCACGAGCCGTCACGCGCCGCCGTGAGTGGCTGCGCTTGAAACCCACGCGCCTGCTACAATGTCATTGTCCCAACCCGTTTCTCTGCAAACGGATCCCTACGACCCGCGAACAGACCCGATTCAATGTCCATCAATTCTACACCGTTTTCAACAATTGAACAGTCTAATAACATCGTCATAGATCCAATTTAGGTTCTGTAAATCCAATTACGTTCGAACTTACCTCAATCCCTTCGAATCAAACTCGACTTTGCGAAGAACAGTCGTACACTATGCATTCATCGAACTCCATCATTCTCCATCTTTTTCCTTCAATTGATGCATCAGGAAGCATCGTGGTATTCTAGTAAACACATTTCCACGATCAATTTCATGGTTTAATCCCTCTAGAATCACGACTCAATCTCGAAAATTCAAGGTCCTCCCCTTCTCTATTCTAGTCCAAAACGAGTCCATTTCCCATCAATTTTGAGCTGGTCCTAATCGAATTGATCCTAGAAGGCTAACTTCAAGGCCAATTTCACTCATAAACGTCTAAGAATTCGAATTCGATCCTAAGGTCCATTAATGGTTTTTTGGGTTTTCTGGGTTTGGTTTCAACTGGGTTCGAAGTTCATAATTCACCTTTCCATTCTCTTTGCTTTCCTCTCTGTTTTGTTGTTCAATTGTACCCATCTCTCACTTGATTTTGGTTGCTGGTAAGATGGATCAAGCAAGCGCGAGTTCTCAATTTTTCCTTTTGTACAAACGTGTAAAGCCATTAAATCAAACTGATCACCAATTGCCACTAATCTCACTTAAACAGTGACAGATGTCACTATACAACGAATCCTCATCCAATTTAATGAGCACAGGTGTCCTCACTCAATTTAACACATCATCAAAATAGCTGAATCGGCCAAGATTAGTTAAATTACCGTTTTACCCTTCTATACACAAATGACCAAAATGCCCCTAGCCTTCCTCAATCCATAACTTTTTCATCCGGACTCCGATTTACGCATGTCACCTGTCTACGGATTCAGCGTCCCGAGACCTATCCAACGGTACTTCCAGAAAGCCAAACAAGGTCCCGATCAAAAAGTCAACTTTCGACCCTTATAACCAGGGACAAAATCGTCATTTCCTTCAAATTTTCCAATTTTTCCTTTTTCGAATTTCCGGGTCGTCACAACCTTTCCCCCTTAAGGAATGTCGTCCTCGAAATTCAAACAATCTCTCCATCACACTGATGGAGACTCAATTCACATCCATTTCTATACCTCGGGTTCCCACGTGAACCCCATGCACTCTTTATGTGCCACCATAACTACCTTTTCCATCGTTACATTACCTGTTCCATCTTTACATTACCTTTTCCATCTTTCCCGGCTCATCCGGAGCCCTCATATCACGTCATGACTCATCCTGAGTCCTATACCAACTCTTGACTCCTACTGAGTCCAGGTCCAATGTCTCTACTCCTCTCGAGTCCGAATTCAACAGTCACTAGCATCAATGCCACCTCTGGCATGTCCGGTCACCTAGCAAACACCCCTAGGCGAACCACGTCCTATTCAGGATCACTCAACACACACTAAACCAATTCCGGACTCCCTCTGAGTCCCATTCGATATCCAAAATCCAAAGATCACTCATCCGACCCCCAATCCTCGGGTCAAATTTATCCTGGGCCGAACATGCCCATCCATATACCATATCGTAAACAACTATCTGGACCAACACAAGTCTGGCACAACCAGAACACGTGATACAATACTCGACCCACAATCTAGGGTCATCATTACTCTGGGGCTTTTATACACCCTCGTATCTTGTCTAATCACTAGGCCGCGCACAGGGCTCGTATCTTGGAGGCATGGCCTGAAGGGTCATCAAAAAAGGAAAGGTGTGAGTGGACAAAAATAATATCATTTAAAAACACATTTATCAAAACACATCATTTACCCTCCAGTTTATCAAACCATGCATGCATAGAATCAACATATGAAAAACATCACTGCCCTTCCAGCCAAATCACATGAAAACATCAAATCCCAGCTCTCAAGCCCAAATGCCATTTAAATCATTTTATAAAACCATTTTATCATACAATAAAGCATATAACTCGGGAATTACACATCTGAGGATCCTCTGGGAATTACACATCCAGAGTCGTCATCCTGCTGGGAATTACACATCCAGCCTCACCGGGAATTACACATCCGGTCCCTCCAGGAATTACGCATCCGGAGTCCCTCCAGGAATTACCCATCTGGAGTTCCTCCATGAATTACACATCTGGAGTCACTTCGGGAATTACACATCCGAAGTCTACCCAGGAATTACACATCTGGGGGCATCAAACATCAATATGTCAGGACCCACCCCAGTTTCACCCCGAAACCCGAGGTAAATCCCGCTCCCGTCTGACTCCCCGACACAACACCCAAGTAACACTCACGCAACTCAGTCAGACGCAGGAGTAATTAAACAAAATATCCCAACCTTATCGTTTACAGAGCATAGCACTAAATTACAAGGAACTAAAAATAAAAACTGATAAAGTACACGCACACAGAAGCCTTTAAACTCTTCTAGGATCCCTCACGTCACTTCTATGCCTCGGACACTGCCTCGACGTTAAGACCCCGCGCTAGCTCCACAACCTGGAGGGCAATGTAAAACGGAAGGTGTGAGTGGACCAGAGTAAAAGGAAAGTTCGAAAACCATTTTATAAGAAAACCGAGTTTAACCCTCCGTTTTGAAACCACATGCATAACCAACAGTTATGAACACAGTTATAAAATAATCGTGATAAAACATCATAAGAAACAGAAACACTATAAAATATCATAAGAAACCATAGCATGAGTTTCAGAAACCGTATCAAATCCTCATTTCCCGATCGAACCTGCTGGACCTATCCGAGTCTTTAAACTCCCGAGTCTTTAAACTCAATCCAGGCCTTAATCATATCCGAGTCTTTAAACTCCCGAGTCTTTAAACTCAAGGCCTACGGGGGAAATCAATATATATCCGAGTCTTTAAACTCCCGAGTCTTTAAACTCAATCCGGGTCTTTAAACCCAATCCGGCCGGTCCCCCGTCACATATATCCGGGTCTTTAAACCCAATAATCAGATCCAGCAAATCCAATCCCAAAACCATGTTAAAACCATTTACCAAATCCTTATCCAAACTCGAATCCGAAATCACTGGTCTGAAGCCCTTCCGGCGTTCAGAACCGTCATTCTGAACCCAAATCCGGAAAATATCCATTTTCATACCAAAACCACATGTAATCACAAATCACATTTCATAACCCATTTATCATTATCAGAAAACCTTTATAGGCGGAAATCCTCAAATGTGGCATCAAAATCCGAAAACCAGCATTTTCTTGAAAAACGTGCAAAATCCCGAAAACGTCTCGAAAAACGTGCAAACATCTCAATCACGTACAATCACGTAAAGCCATCATAACATATGCAATAAACATAGTGTCTTAAGTAAAACCATCAAAAACGTATATAAAACAGTTATGCAAGATCGAGTTTAAGAAAAGGGTCCACTCACAGTACTGAGCCCTACTCGCGTCCCGAACGTCCAGCCCGTTCCTCGGCTTCCTCGGGAAATCCCGATCCTGTCCAACACCGTCAAATACGTTACTAATACGTCTACGAAACAACTACCTAATTTCCTTAAAATTCCCCGAACCAAAGACTTAAAACCCGGGACCCTAAACATTTACCCTCGCGGAACTACACTCAAAAGACTTCCGATTGACCCGAAACCAACTCCATTGAACTCACCACAACTCCTAGACCAAAAGTCAAGTTGATCACTTTCCCAACCGCTGCCGCACGCGCCCCCACGCGCCGCCCAAAGTGGCTGCGCGTGGCCCTCACGCGCCAGCTACAGTACCATCGTCAACCTCCCGTACTGTGCTGAACCGGCCGCCGTGGCTTGGACCGGCGAGAGGCATTCTCCACCGTCCGGCCACCATTTCCGTCCCTTCTTTCACCAGCAGCTTCGTCCAGACACCACGAATCCATTCCCCAACTTCATTCACCTCGACACCGTCCCTAGCCCGTCGACTGAACTCAAAACCAGACAGCCCCAAACTCCCCTGCTTCATGATCCAGCCACCCAGCTCACCTCCTTTCACGGTGGTTACACCAAACTCATCCTAGGACTTCACTGAACCTAGACCACACCTCCATTACCTTCGACTTACCTCCAAACTCGTCGACTCACCGTTTGAAGTTTACGGCTAAACAGAGGAACAGAGACTCCACTTCAACCGAGCTCCGCCGTGAACACCCCCCGTCACGGCGACCATCCCAGTCGACACCTAGGACCTCCCTGAACATAACCCTGACCTTCAATCCCATCGACACTAAGCCTAGACTCACGACTTTCGAACTGAAATTTCACGGGAAAACAGAGCAGGAAACCTCACCTTTCGATTGCAGCTCCGCCGTGCGCACCGCCGCGTGCCACGGTGTTCTTTGGGTCCCCTGCAACCTCCTACAGCTCCCCCTACCTTGGATTGAGCCACCTCACGGCGTAGCCACCACCACAGTCTCACGGCCTCCCTGTTTCCCCAGAATTTTGCCGCACCTCCACCGTGCCGCCGTGCACGATTCCTCCACCAATTCACGACCACCAGCTCATACACTCCTCTCTGTCACTCTCACAAACCACTCCTCACTCCCCCTTGCACAGAATCGATCACTCTCTCCCAATGCCTCACCCTCTATTTCTGTCTGTGTCGAAGAACAAACACACGGGCACACACAGGTGCACCCCAATTAATTAGGACCGCGCACGTACAGGATTCCACCAGAATCCTCTACACACCTGCCATGTGTCACCATCCCCCATCCAAGCACTCCCACATGGCCCAATCTCAACCGTCCATTTCTTTCTTTCTGCACAAATCCCAATGTGCAGAAAGACCAATTTACCCTTCTTTTTAACTCATTTTACGGTTTCGCCACTAACGTTCTAGACCCGTATCTCACTCATCGTAAGTCCGATGCATACGTGCCGCCTGTCATCGAACTCAGGACGACGAGATCTATCTAACCATCTTAGGTCGACGTACCAAAACTCGTCCGTACAAAAAGTCAACTATTCCCCCTACTTTACCCAAATTACGGTTAAGCCCTCAACCTTCCGAACATCACAACTTCCTCCTCGGATGTCGGAATCGGGCGTGCCACCTGCCTAAGGATTCGTGACGTCCTAAACTACGTCCTGGTCACTGGTCAATCCCCAATTGACCACCCGAAATAAAAGTCAACATTTCTGCCCGACCTAGGGGCAAAATCGTCATTCTAGGTTCCCGGACCCCTCGGGACCACTTAACCCTCGATTACCTTCACTAATCACACCTTAATCACTCTAGGAATCCCGATTCTCGAGACGGGTTGTTACACAATACACAATCAAAATCATTTTTCCAAAATCATCATTAAAACCATATCAAAACCATTTATCACAGGGTCTCATACCCAAATCTCATTTCTCATTTCTCGTAAATTCGTAAAATCATTAAATAATTCAATGCACGCAAATCCGTAAAATCATATCCGAAAATCAATCAATTTCATCAAATCATCTTTAACTCATAATATTCAAAACATCCTTTTTAACATCCCGGGCCTAGCCCAAAATCATCAATTCCACGCAAATCCATGTAATCGCAACCTCAGTTGCCCTTTTCACATGAATCCATAAAATATCCCAAAACAACATTATAAATCCACCAAATCAATTTCCCTACTCAAAACCAATCTCAAATCCCGGGCTTTCGTCCAAAACAACCATTTCACATTTTCTCAAAAAATGTGCCCAAAACAGTAATTAAAATAATCATTAATCCCAAAATAATCATATCAAATCATTGCAGTTCAAATCATGCCATAAAGCATGTAAAACATTTAACTATGCATGCATATCAGTTTATAAAACAAACGTCCACTCATACAGTGTTCAAACCTCTCGCTTTCCGAGCTGCACGCGTTTCCGTTGTCAGGGTCCACCCCTAATCCTCCGGGATTAAGGGCTAAACCCTATTCCCGTCTGACTTACGTATGACACGAAGGCTAAACTGACGTCCAACCTCCATGTGGCATGTAAGTTGGACAAGGGATTCTCAATCCAGCAATCCTAAAAGTATCCGGACTTCCCAGCGTGCGCCGAACTACTGTGGATTGAGGTTGTGATGTCTCCGTCTCTCTCGACCAACAGTTTGCACCGCAACAACCTGGAGGGTATCGAAAACATAAAAAACTGTGAGTGGACAAAAATAAACTATAGATCAAAAACAGTTATCAGAAAACATAATTACATTTATACCCTCTATTGAAAAACCAATGCATGCATATCAATCTCACGTTATGAAACCATTTCACATCAAAAACCATCAACGAAAACCATTATCGAAAAAGCGAATCAATTTCGTCATTCAAATCCAGGCCTCAGCCTCAGATCACAAATCGATCTCAAAGTACGGGAACTCAGTCCCAAAACTCATCAAATCCAATTCATCCGGGCCACTGCCCAAAACATCGAAAAAACCAGTGAAAAACCAGTGAAAAACATCAATCATACGAGTTTACTGGATCTCAAGTGCGTCTGAGTCTTTAAACTCAAAACCATGCGCAATAATCAGGCCATCCTGGGATATCAACGAGTCTTTAAACTCAAAACACAATCACAGGCCTCGGGGGGTATCATAATCGAGTCTTTAAACTCAAAACATATCAATCCAAGGCCCTCCCCCCCGTCAATCAATCCGAGTCTTTAAACTCAAAACCAGATCCAGCGAGTTTTTCTTTTTCCTTTCTGGGTCTTTAAACCCATAACTATTTTTCAAGCAATAGTGAAAACCACAGAAAATCTATCTCCGATTTCGTAACAATGATTCCGTAAGCTAGTATCAGGAACCATCATCCCGAACCCAAATCCAGACTTTCCTTTTCAAGCTTCAAAACCAAATCCGAAAACTCATTTTCAAACCGAAAGCTCATAAACAGGGCTCCAAGCCCGAAATCACTTTTCCAAAATCCAATCAAAATCCTTGAAATCCCACAATCAAATCATTAAAACCATGATCAAATCACAAGATCAACCGAAATCTCGTAAAACGTATAATTCCGTAAATATCTGGAAAAACGTGCAAAACTGTAAAACATCAAGATCATAAATTAAATCATAGAATCACGTATAGAAAACATATAAAAACATATATGCATGCATCAAGAGTTAGAAATCAAAGTCCACTCACAGACCATTCCGACGTTGCCTCGATAAGCCCGCACTTACGCCGTTCCCGGCCATTACGCTATCCTCGGCTTTCCCGAACCTGTCCAAATCCCATACTAAGGTCACTAAATACTTCATAAAGGTCATACTAAAGCCCCATAATTTTCTCGTATTTTTAACTATTTTTAACCGAGGCCTAAAACCTTCGGACATCCCGAAACATATCGAGACGATGTCCGATTGACTCGAAACCAGAGCCAAAATGTTCGTTGCATCGAATACTTTAAAAGTCATGTTGGAACCTTCCTCGAAATCTGTGCCATGCGCCCACACGCGCCGCCCAAATGGGCTGCGCGTGGAAGCCACGCGCCCAGCATAGTGTCATCCCCTACCTCTGGTGAACCGGTCCGGTCAGGTTCACTGTAATCCGGTCCAGCCCTGAACCGGCGTGGGCAGTTTTTGTCCAATTTTGGTCCATTTTCATTCCTTGTTTGTCTATTATGTTCGTTCAGACATGTATAATCAAGTTATCTAGTTAAATCATGGATTTAGGGTCGGTTTAATACCTTCCAAGTTGGCTCCCGATCAGATTTTCTCCCAGGTTCCCGTGTCCACTTCTCTGGTCACCATTCTCTTTACTTCCAAGCTCTTTATCTTCGTCTTAACTTTCAAAAGAGATTCTAATAACCCAAACATCTCAATTAGCACGAAAACAAGCTCCACCATTTTTGAATTCAAACGAAGGTTTTTTTGAAACTCACCTTACCTTCCCTTTGTAGACCTTAAAACCAAGCTCAAAGGCTTTCTGACGATCTCAACGACACAACCCAATTAATCAATTCGATCCTTAGCCCAAAAATCCAACTTCCTCAAGTGCAAACACGAACAGGGGCCTCTCGGGTTTCCTCAGCTACCGCCGTCGTCCTCCGTCGTCGAACCTCACCGTGGCCACCAGTGATCTTGTCTAGGCTCCCTCTCTCATTTCTTTTCAGACAGTAAGGGCTATGGATGAAAGATTGAGGGACTTGTCTGAGTGAATTCTCACGGTCTCTACTATGCCCTGTTTTCAGTTCTTCAAACTGTGCACACTTGTTTTTAAAAATTTGAGGAAGACGGTGAAGAGACTTCCATACCCATCTAGAGGAAGCCAGGTGTCCAAAACTTGGTGGACACACACCTTTGATGAAGCCAAGTGTCCCCTGATTACTGGACACTAATCCCAAAGCAGGAATGACCAAATTGCCCCTTACTGCACAAATTACCATTTTGCCCCTCGTGTTCCTAGACCCACAACTAATTCATCTGAAGTCTGGTGACGATGTGCCGCCTGTCGTTGTACTCAGGACAACGAGACCTTCCTAATGGTACTCGCAGTTCGTGAAGATTCTCTGTCGTATGAAAAGTCAACCAAATGCCCATTTTTAATAAAATTACCAAAATACCCTCAAACTTCCGAACGTCATAACGTTTTCCTCGGAAGTCGGAAACGGACGTGCCATCTGTCTATGAACTCGTGACGTCCCGAACTACGTCACGGTCATCGGTCAAAGTCTCTTTGACCACCCGAACTAAAAGTCAACATTTTTTCCCATTTCAAGGGCAAAATCGTCATTTCGCGCCGTCCGTCCGAACACATCCAACTAATCACCGATTAACTTCACTAATCCATCATTAACAACTAATCTAATCCCGATTTCCTAGATGGGTCGTTACATCCGTAATTTTCGACATTTTCCAGGAATCTCGAATCCTGTTCAAAATCATTACTCAGGGTTACTAAGGACTTAATTAACATCATACTAATTCCCCATACTTTTCCGGGATTTAAATATTAATTAAACACGTAACATAAACCTTCAGACTCTCGAAAAAATATCGAAACGGTGTCTGATTGACTCGAAACCAACGCCAAAATGTTTGTTACATTGCATAGAACAAAAATCATGTTGACCTCACCTCGGGATTCGTGCCTACACGCCGCCGTGAGTGGCTGCGCGTGAAACTCACGCGCCTACTATAATGTCATCGTCCCAACCCATTTCTCTACAAACAGATCCCTGCGACCCGCGAACAGATCCGGTTCAATGTCCATCAATTCTACACCGTTTTCAACAATTGAACAGTCCATTAACATCGTCATAGATCCAATGTAGGTTTTGTAAATCCAATTACGTTTGAACTTACCTCAATCCCTTCGAATCAAACTCGACTTTGCGAAGAACAGCTGTACACTGTGCATTCATCGAACTCCATCATTCTTCATCTTTTTCCTTCAATTGATGCATCAGGAAGCATCGTGGGATTCTAGTAAACACATTTTCACGATCAATTTCATGGTTTAATCCCTCTAGAATCACGACTCAATCTCGAAAGTTCAAGGTCCTCCCCCTCTCTGTTCTAGTGCAAAACGAGTCCAATTCCCATCAATTTTGAGCTGGTCCTAATCGAATTGATCCTAGAAGGCTAACTTCAAGGTCAATTTCACTCATAAATGTCTAAGAATTCGGATTCGATCCTAAGGTCCATTAATGGTTTTTCAGGTTTTCTGGGTTTGGTTTCAACTGGGTTCGAAGTTCATAATTCACTGTTCCATTCTCTTTGTTTTCCTCTCTCTTTTTTTTGTTCAATTGTACCCATCTCTCACTTGATTTTGGTTGCTGGTAAGATGGATCAAGCAAGCGCGAGTTCTCTATTTTTTCCTTTTGTACAAACGTGCAAAACCATTATATCAAATTGATCACCAATTGCCACTAATCTCACTTAAACAGTGACAGATGTCACTATACAACGAATCCTCATCCAATTTAATGAGCACAGGTGTCCTCACTCAATTTAACACATCATCAAAATATCCGAATCAGCCAAGATTAGTTAAATTACCATTTTACCCTTCTATACACAAATGACCAAAATGCCCATAGCCTTCATCAATCCATAACTTTTTCATCCGGACTCCGATTTACGCATGCCACCTGTATATGGATTTAGCGTCCCGAGACCTATCCCACGGTACTTTCGGAAAGTCCAAACAAGGTCCCGATCAAAAAATCAACTTTCAGCCCTTATAACTAGGGGCAAAATCGTCATTTCCTTCAAATTTTCCAATTTTTCCTTTTTCGAATTTCCAGGTCGTCACACATGGCCTCAGCCTTGATCTCTCCCTCTCCCTCGTTCTCTATATCTTAGTCGGAAAATTGGTTAAATTGGTCCAAAATCAGTTCAAAACTGAACTGAACTGATTAAATCGATTTTTGATTCAAACGGTTTTGGGACTAAGAATTGGATCGAGTCGAAATCGGTTTCCCAATCGGTTTGATTTTAGTTTCGGCAAAAAAGTCGAACCGAAAAACTAATTAATATCCCTAAAAGCACTGTTCAAGACAGCAGCCGCCTAGGCAACGCCTATGTGCTCGAAGGTGGGAAATTGCCCCACATAATGACTAAGCGTCTAGATGAATTTGCGTGTACATCCTTATACATATTTAGTTATATAAGTTCTTATATATATATAGTTATATAAGTTATTTTATTTATTAAGTACTTAGTTAATAATAAAAGGGTCAATTAAAACAAAGATAATAAATTAAAAAACATATAATGTTGTATAATAAAATTAATAAAAAAAACTTACATTTTTAACATTTATGATTCTCAACTCAATTTATTTATATAGATAATTAATTTTTGTTATGAGATTATTTGTTAGTATTCATTATATTATTAATTTGTTGAATTGTGTCTTTAAAAAAAAGTGTCTAGGCTCTACGTAACCGCATAGGCGCTAGACGCCTAGACTTTTATCGACCGCTCTAAGAGAGTCTAACGCCGTTTTGAACATTGCATAAAAGTGAGTGCTTGTATTTGTTTTCTTTATTCTATTTTATTTTCTCATTTTTAATTTAGAATATTATAAAATATAAAATATTGAAATAAGGGGTTATCTACATTACACAAATGTTAATTGACCTCAGTAATAATTTTTTTAGTTTCTAAGCAGCTTCATTAACTTAGGGTTTTTTCTTATAAAAAAATAAAGAAAAATTAAATGCTCTACAAAACTCCCATGGTTTCGACAAAATTTTAATAAGGCCATTAATAATAACCATATCCTTTTATATGTTTTCCTTCGTATTCAATGAATGACCTAAAAAACCATTTTACGCCACTTAAAGAAAAGCAAATTAGAGAAAAAAATTCAGGTAATTTTTTTTTTTCCCAAGAAAAATTCAGGTAATTGGTATCTATGGTTCGTATCTTAGGAGCATCTTACTCAATAACTTCCAATACTAAATTCATTTTATAAATTGACTCTGTTGGCGTACATTTTAATCCTCTTACTTTTTAAATTCAGGAATTTTTTTTTGGCTGTAATTTATAGATCCTATCATTATCAAGCACGGTCAAACGTCTACGAAAGTATGGAGATCTCTTATATTTTTATAATTTATATTTATTTATTCTTGGTCGGAAACTCTGTGCCCTCCTCAACGCCTCGAGTCCTGTGCTTTTGTTGGTTTCCCCATCTTGGACTTCTAGACCACCACCATATTGCGGCATTTGGCCGCTCGGCAATTTCTTAAAAAAAAAAAAAAAGGTTTTGAGTTTGCAAGTAAAGATTAGATCTTTGTTTTTGTTAATAATAAAAATTAAATCTTTGTTTTTTTAATATTAAAAATTAAATCTTTGTTTTTTTAATATTAAAAATTAAATCTGTGTTTTTTTAATATTAAAAATTAAATCTGTACTTGCAAGAATAAGAGGTCGTGAGTGTATCATCCCACTTGACCCAAATTCCTTGAATTTTCACGGCTCTGTTTTCCATGAGCCTTAAAAAAAGCTCCAAAACCCCAGACCCTTTTCTTTGGCTTGGTTTCTTGTTTCTCTCTGTTTGTACTTTCTCCTCGAGGAACTAGCTGAGGCTACTAAAAGGGTCAGATGAATAGCAATCTCTGAGCCTACTTGGTGGTCCTTCGGTCCTTCCTTGCTTGCTATCTTTCTGCTTCTGGTGAAGCCATGGCTGAAGACATCTGGTTCTTCAACAAGGTGCTGCCTTTTTCTCCACTTTTTCTTCATTTTCTGTTTTTGATATTCAAGTCCACTTTCTGTTTGAATTGAAGTTGTGGGTTTTCGTCAAAATGCTGATCTTTCTTAGATAAACTTCCAATTTTCAATTCTCTTTTTTGTCAAAAAATTGTGTTTGAAATGTGTTCTGGTGGTATTTGAACTTGAAGCATTTTTGCGCATCTTGGTTTACTTTTCCAGCTTTTTTAGTATATTCACTTGTTAAAGGCCTAATCTTTAGACTGTTGTTTCAGTTTTGTGGTTGGTTCATGTGCGTGCGTGAAACAAAAATATAGTGGGTTTGAAGGAGAATCTTTGTAACTCCCATGGTTGCTACTCCTCTAAATGTTCGATCTAGGTTTTGAAACGTTAAAATTTGTCTGGAATCAAGCTTTGTAGCTTGTTAATGTTACATTTGTTTCCTCTAACTGGGTTAGTATAGAGCTGGTAGTTAGTGGCTCTTTGAATCTCTATGGTATATACACTAAGGGGCTGGTTTCGTAAATCTTTCGTTTTAGTTTTTAGTTTCATTTTTGTGTTAGTGATTGAGGGAAGCACTCATGTATAGCACAAAATAAAAGTGAAAGCGAAATGGTTATGAAATGGCCCCTCAGTTGGTGTTGTTAGTGTTTGGTAGAGTCAATTGGTGTTGTTAGTGTTTGGTAGAGAGCTTACATTTCGTTTTGCATAACCATTAAAACTTTTTCATCTTCTTTCCTTATGAAACTTTCATTTAACTCCTCCCCTTCCCCCCGTTTGGTTATCAGGAAACTTTGATCATAAACCCTCCAAAGAAGTCTCCTTTATTATGGAGGATGACAGTCTTAGTGTTCGCAATGGTCTTCGGCGTTTATATCTGCTCAATATGTCTAAAGCAGATAAGTATCGAAACCGTGACTAGATTTCAGAGCATCAAAGTTATCGGAAGGCCTTCTCTTGATTTCAAACTATTAGAAGTTCCTTCTAAGCATTACCCAACGCCCAAAAACTTTACCAGGTATTTAAATTGTGCTTTTCAAATTTGAATTTGGGCATCTCCAGTGTTTTTTTTTTTCCAGGATAAGATCGTCTGGGCTTATATTAAATCTCTTATTTGGTCTATTTCCAGGGCTGAATGTGCACATAATCCCGTAAGATTATTTGCAATCTTGTCGATGCAAAGATCAGGAAGTGGATGGTTTGAAAGTCTATTAAATAGTCATAGAAATGTTAGTTCTAATGGTGAGATATTCTCGGTTAGGTATAGGAGGAAGAATATATCTACAATTGTACAGACTCTAGATCAAGTTTACAATTTGGACTGGTTCAGTAGTGCTTCGAAGAACGAGTGCTCTGCAGCAACCGGCTTCAAGTGGATGCTTAATCAGGTATATGATGTCTTTTATTCAGGCTAGTTATCATATCATATTTTGAAATTTTCTGCTCGTCGATTACTGCATAGCAAATCCGTTCAGTAACAACTAGTTGAAACTGTGAAAAAAGACGAACCGCGTTGCTATTTATACCGCATGGTGGTCCAAACTTCAGAGAGCATCCACAGGGTATACCCACCACATCATCAATTTACTTGGAAAGTTTGTGTATTGTTTTGAGGTTCTTGATGTGATATGTTACTCTTCAATAAATGTTGTATATGGTAGGATATAAAGCATGATATACTCATCTAAGACTTAATTCTTTTACGGCTTAACATGCCTAAATTGCATTATGTCTCCTATGTCTCTTGGCCTCATATTTGCATATAAAGAACCAAATTGACTAAGGAGAGACATATCAAAAGGTTGTAATCACCCCCACCTTGAAAATTATGTAAATTATAAGCCAGTTTCTTCAGCTCTATGATTACCACAGGAGGTACCAGTTGGTTAGCTTGTTAAAAGGAGAGTTAATTTTTCGTGTAAACGTAAACTTGAGAAATACAGATTGCAAAATTTGTAGTATTCCCTTTACTTGTGCTGGAAACCAAATATACTGCGTGTTTTGTAACTTGGGTTTGGAAAATGTGATTATACGGGTACATGGGGTCCATATATATATATATATATATATTCAAGTATCAGAACTACTTACAGTTTGATAGCTTCCATAGAAGCTGCCAGATCATCGTAGTTCTTTAAACAAAACATATAATTCTGTGTGACATTGTAAGTTTCTAAAGCAAGGGAAATTTGCAAGTTTTCTAAGTATCTGATAGATATCTATTTCTATCTCTCAAAATGGGGGAGACAGTGGAGGACCTAAAGATGTGCGTGAATCGCGCAAGATTTCTAAAGTGATTTCTATTCATCTCAGAAAACTAACTTATGGCTTTTTGCAGGGGCTAATGGAGCACCACAACGAAATTGTACAATACTTCAATCAGAGGGACGTCTCTGCAATATTTCTCTTTCGAAAAAATTTATTGCGTAGAATGGTATCAGTTCTTGCTAATTCTTATGATCGATATGCTAAGCTATTGAATGGAACCCACAAGTCACATGTACATTCAGAAGAAGAGGTCTCTCTTTCACTCTCTCACTCACCTTCACGCACCAACCACATAGAGAGTCTTGAATTTTAGCTGATGACTTCTCTCCTCAGTAGCTGATGACTTCTTGCATGTACAGGCTGATACACTGTCAAAGTACAAGCCTACTATCAATTGCACAAAATTAATTTCTGACCTTAAGGACATGGAATTGACAACTGCAAAGGCTTTAGAACACTTCAATAGCACCCGGCACATCATTTTGTACTATGAAGATATTAACCGCACTGTAAGTATCTTACTCAAAGTTTTCATGAAATGGTATCAAATAACACCAGTACAGGGAAAAGTGGTCATAACAGATAATATTTGATGACCGACATGTGACTTCCTTTTGGATGAAATGTGATCAAATATGATGATGGGGGAGGAAGGGGGGAATTGGATGAGATAAAATTTCATGAGGGAACGGGCTAGGGGTACTAATTCTTGTCATTATGTTAATTCTACATCTATATTTGTATACTTGCTGGAACTATGCATCTATAATGGGCATTATTTCTTCATATCAGAAACTAAATGAAGTTCAAGAGTTTCTCGGACTGCCTCAGATGGAATTAACCAGTCGTCAGGTGAAGATACACAACGGACCCTTGTCAGACCATATCAAGAACTGGGAAGATGTGAAGAAGACGCTTACTGGAACACCTTACGAAGACTTTCTCCGATCGGACTACTAGGCGTAGTACTCTGCTAACACTCTGATACTGGTGTAAATACCAACTCAAGCTTTTCTGATCCCCCGGGACGCTGACAAGTGACTTGCCCTGGTATGAATTTTTTTGGCTAATTTTTTTTGGCTCCGACACTAGATTCGTGTTTTAATCTGTGTTTCATCTGATCTCATCAACGGGCCGTTGATGTGTTTATACCATGTGTTTCTTGTTGTTAACCTGAAAGACACATTGTATATGTCAGCTAAACTATGTGAGTGAATATGCGATTCGTTAATATATATGTTGTTTCAATCTCTGTTTCCGTGTTGTACGTGTTTTCATTGTGTTTCAATGTTATCTGAATACCACAAGCATTCGGCATCACTGCATCGGTTCCATGCCTAACAAATCTGCGCAAGGTGCAATGTACTCCACGGGCCTAACAAATCTGGGCAAGGTACAATGTACTCCACGTCCTATCCTAGTTGAATTTGTAAAGAAAAATACTTTGCATTGGGATGCGCATGTTCCCTTAGTTAATTTTGTTAAGTGTCATTATGCAAGTGTGATAATATGAACTGTTTATTTCTTAGACCATTGTCGTATAAGGATGATTCTGCAAAAAAATGAATCAAATTTGAGATCATTTGATATCCGAACGGTTATTTCTTTAATCTTCATGCAAAGGTTGTATCTTGTCGGAATCTCTATTTATTAAAATTAACCTTGTTATGGAAATAAAATAAGTATTTCGATGTTTTTGTTAAAATTTCAAAAATCGACTAAAAATTTAGGGTTATAACTTACAATTTTTGCAAAATATGCATCCGTCTCGATTTTGTGAAATATTTTTGTTGCATACTAGTCAAAGTATGATATGTTATATGGGACATGTCATGCGGTTCAAGGTGCCCATGACCTCTATTTCATGAATTTTTTAAGCAAAAAAAACTTGAAAATCATTAAAATTTTGTAATGGGGTCCTAAGTGTGTCTAGGGTCCCAAGGTTTTTGCAAAACATCCCACTCAACTTCAAAACATCTTAGGGAGTGAAAAGAAAGGAAAAAATAATTATTTTGATGTTTTTATCGAAATTTCAAAAATCGACTAAAAATCGTAAGTTATATAGTTCACATTTTTTAATTAAAATATCATTTTTTGGAATTTCATGAAATATTTTAACTGCACATTAGTTAAAGTATTAAATGACATATGAGACATGTCCTACTATTCAGGGTACCTATTAACTATTTTTATATACTTTTGAGGCAAAAAAAAACTAATTTCATTGAAATTTCGTAAAAGGGTCTGAAGTGAGTCGATGGCCGGAAGGTCTTCAAAAAACATCTCTCTCAACTTCAGAGTATTTTATGGAGCGAAGAGAATGTTAATAAAATAAGTATTTCGATACTTTTTTCGAATTTTCAAAAATGAACTCAAAATCGTGAGTAACTCACAGTTTTTGCAAAAAAAATGAATCCGCTTTGATGTCATGAAATATTTTAATTGCACATTAGTCAAAGTATTATATACCATTTGAGACATTTCCTGCAATTCAAGGTGCCCATTAACTAATTTTTATGTATTTTTGAAGCAAAAAAACTCGAGTTTAATTGAAATTTTGTAACGGGATTCGAAGTGAGTCGAGGGTCTGAAGGTCTTCAGAAAACATCCCCCTCAACTTCAATGTATCTTACGGAGTGAGGAAAATGGTCAAAATAATAAGTATTTCGTTATTTTTGTCGAAATTTCAAAAACCGACTAAAAATCGTGAGTATAGCTCAAAGTTTTTATAAAAAATGAATCCGTCGCGAATTCATGAAATATTTTAACTGCACATTAGTCAAAGTATTATATGCCATTGGGGATATATCCTCCCATTCAGGGTGCCCATTAACAATTTTTTTTATGTATTTGTTTACCCAAATAACTAAAATTTCATTGAAATATTGTAATGAGGTCCGAAGTGAATCTAGAATCTGAAGGTCTTTAGAAAATATCCTCTTCAACTTCAAAGTATCTTACGAAGTGAAGAGAATGGAAATAAAATAAGTACTTCGATGCTTTTTCCGAAATTTCAAAAACCCACTAAAAATTGTGAGTTCTGCAGTTTTTGCAAAAAATGCATCCGTTGGGATTTCGTGAAATATTTTTGTTGCACATTAGCCAAAGTACTATATGCCATTTTGGACATGTCATGCCGTTCAGGGTGCTTATGAACTTTTTTTTATGTATTTTTTAAGCAAAAAAACTTGAAAATAATTGTAATTTTGTAATAGGGTCCTTAGTGACTCTAGGATCCGAAGGTATTTGGAAAATATCTTCCTCAACATCAAAGAATCTTAGGGAGTCAAAAGAACATAAATAAAATAAGTATTTTGTTGATTTTGTCGAAATTTTAAAAACCGACTAAAAATAGTGAGTTATATAGCTCACGTTTTTTTATTAAAAATTCATTCGTTCGGATTTCATGAAATATTTTAACTGCACATTAGTCAAAAAATTATATGACATTTGGGACATGTCCTGCCATTTATGGTGCCCATTAACTCTTTTTTTATGTATTTTTTAGGCAAAAGGCTAAAATGTCAGTGAAATTTTTTAATGGGGTACGAAGTGAGTCGAGGGTCCGAAGGTCTTTAGAAAACATCCCCTCAACTTTAAAGTATCTTATGGAGGGACGAGAATTGTAATAAAATGAGTATTTTGATATTTTTGTCGAATTTTCAAAACCAGCTAAAATCGTGAGTTATAACACACATTCTTTCCATAAACTGAATCCGCCACAATTTCATGATATATTTTAACTGCACATTAATCAAAGTATTATATGCCATTTGGGACATGTCCTCCAATTCAGGGTGCCAATTAATTTTTTAAAATGTATTTTTAAGCAAAAAAACTCGAATTTAATTGGAATTTCGTAACGGGGTTCAAAGAGAGTTGAGGGTCCAAAGGTCTTTAGCAACACATCCCCCTCAATTACGGAGCGAAAAGAATGATAATAAAATAAGTATTTTTGTTACTTTTGTCGAAATTTCAAAAATTGATTAAAAATCGTGAGTTTAGCTCACAGTTTTTGTAAAAAATGAATCTCTCGTGAATTCATGAAATATTTTAATTTCACATTATTCAAAGTATTATATGCCATTTGGGACATGTCCTACTATTTAGGATGCCCATTAATTATTTTTTATGTCATTTTTGGGCCCAAAAACTCATATTTCATTCAAATTTCATAACGGGGGTCTGTAGTGAGTCTAGGGTCCGAAGGACTTTAGAAAAAATCTCCCTCAACTTCTAAGTATCTGAAGAAGTGAATAGAATGGACACAAAATGAGTATTTCAATGCTTTTGTCAAAATTTCAAAAATCGAGTAAAAATAGTGAGTTTATACTCCCAATTTTTGCAAAAAATGCATCCGTCGGGATTTGGTGAAATATTTTTGTTGCACATTAGCCAAAGTACTATATGTCATTTGGGACATGTCATGCCGTTCAGGGTGCCCATGAATTGTTGTTTATGTATTTTTAAAGCAAAAAAAACTTGAAAATCATTGTAATTTTGTAATGAGGTCCTTAGTGAGTTTAGGATCCGAATGTATTTGGAAAACATCCTACTCAACTTCAAAGCATCATAGGGAGTGAAGAGAATGGAAATAAAATAAGTATTTCGATGTTTTGTTGAAATTTCAAAAACCGACTAAAAATCATGAGTTATAACTCACATTTTTTATACAAAATTTATTTGTTGGGATTTCAAGAAATATTTTAACTACACATTAGCCAAAGTATTATATGCCATTTGGGACATGGTCTGCCATTTAGAGTGCCCATTAAAAAAAATTATGTATTTTTTAGGCAAAAAAACTTGAATTTCATTGAAATTTCGTAACGAGGTACAAAGAGTTGATGGTCCGATGGTCTTTCAAAAACATCCCCTTCAACTTTAAGGTATCTTATGGAGAGAAGAGAATGGTAATAAAATAAGTATTTCATTACTTTTGTCGAAATTTCAAAAACACAGTTTTTTTAAAAGATGAATCTGCCCGAATTCATAAAATATTTTAACTACACATTAGTTAAAGTATTATATGTCATTTGGGACAGGTCCTGCTATTCATGGTGCCCATTAATTATATTTTATTTCATTTTTACGCCAAAAAACTCGAATTTCATTGAAATTTCGTAACGGGGTCTGAAGTTAGTCTAGAAAACATCCCTCTCAATTTCAAATTATCTTACGGAGTGAAGAGAATGAAAATAAAATAAGTATTTTGTTGCCTTCGTCGAAATTTCAAAAACGGACTAATAATTGTGAGTTATAACTCAAAGTTTTTGCAAAAAAATGCGTCCATTGGTATTTCGTGAAATATTGTAATTGCACATTAGCCAAAGTACTATATGCAATTTGGGACATGTCCTGTCATTCAAGGTACCCATGAACTGTTTTTTATGTATTTTTTAAGCAAAAAAAAAAATTCGAAAAACATTGAAATTTTGTAATGGGGTCCTATGTGAGTATGAGATCTGATGGTCATTGGAAAACTACCCCCTTAACTTCAATGTATCTTAAGGAGTGAAGAGAATAGAAATAAAATAAGTAATTTGATACTTTTGTCGAAATTTCGAAAACCGACTAAAAATTGTAAGTTATAGCTCACTTTTTTAATAAAACAATTCATTTGTCGTGATTTCATGAAATATTTTAACTGCACATTCACCAACATGTTATATGCCATTTGGGACATGTCCTGCTATTAAGTGTGACATGACCCGCCCCAAATCCCTCGGGATTAGCGTGGGACATACCTGCTCCCGTTCAGGGATATTTTCGTCTTTTGCCCAACCGGGGCTATCAGAGTACGCCAGGATTCGAAGGAGGAATGCGATGTCTCGTCTCTACTACAGCCACTTCGGGACGGGTCGTTACAAAGTGTGCCCATTAACTATTTTAAAAGTATTTTGAAGTAAAAAAACTCGAATTTCATTAAAATTTCATAATGGGATCCGAAGTGAGTCTAGGGTCCAAAAGGTCTTTAGAAAACATCCCCTCAACTTCAAATTATCTTACGGAGTGAAGAGAATGAAAATAAAAATAAGCATTTCGATACTTTTGTCAAAATTTCAAAAATCAACTATAAACAAAGATTTATAGCTAACTATTTTTGTAAAAACATGAATCTGTCGTGATTTCTTGAAATACCGCGCATTAGTAAAAAAATTATAAGCCATTTGGGACAGGTCCTACCATTCAAGATGCTCATTAACTATTTTTATACATTTTCAAGCAAAAAAAAAACTCGAATTTCATCGAAATTTTGTAACGGGGTCCATAGTGAGTCTAGGGTCTAAAGGCCTTTGGAATACATCTCCCGCAACTTCAAAATATCTTAAGGAGTGAAGAGAATGAAAATAAAATAAGTATTTTGACACCTTTGTCGGAATTTCAAAAACCGACTAAAATTGTGAGTTACCGTTTTTGCAAAAAATGCATCCGTTAGGATTTCGTGAAATTTTTTTGTTGCATATTAGCCAAAGTATGCCATTTAGGACATATCATGCCATTTACCCAAAAAAAAAACTTGAAAATTATTGTAATTTTGTAATGGGGTCCTAAGTGAGTTTAGAGTCTGAGTCTTTGAAAAATATCCCCTTCAACTTCAAAGCATCTTAGTGAGTTAAGAGAATGGAAATAAAATGTAACGACCCGGACCTTAATTACGGGATTAGCGAGGATTACCAGGATTTTAGGTGAATTTTTTGGGATTATACGAAATTAATTTAGCTTATTGGACGATTTTACCCTTAGGATTATTATTGGCTTTCTAAATGGGGTAGGGGCATTTTGGGCACATGGAAAATATGGGATATTTTTAGTATTGTGTGGATAAGGATTGGTTCATTATCATCACTCTTCTCACTTTCTCTCTCCCTTCCACACACACACACACATAAACAACACAATCATCCCACCTTGTTTTTTAGTAGCTTTTGGACGAAACCAAGGTTAGATTCAGAGTATAGGGACTCTTATTGGCAAGGAAAGCTCAAGGTTGAAGGTGGTAGGCCTTGGGATTGCACGGTGTGAGAGAAGGAAGGTTGGCCGAATCTTTGGAGGCTCATAGCTTGGAATTTCAGGTATTGTTTCTGAATTCTAGGCCTAGATTTGGATTCCTGGGTTTGAGTAGATAGATTTTAATATAAATTTTGTGAAATTTGATTGAGAAATAAGGGAGATATGGAGGTTTGAAGTATGGACCTTCAATGGAGTTTTCCAGCTGGCCAATGGCGGCGCGGTCATCTTCTCAGACAAACTGGTGACGTCAGCGTGACATCATCATGATGTCAATGACTTCACTAGATGATGTTCCCAGTTTGCATTTTGTCGAGACAATCTGCTCCCTTGTCCTTCCCGGATCAGATTGCGGGGGCATGATAGAGATGAAGGCATGCCGACGCACGTGAAGACGCCAGGCTAGCTGTGCTGTGTAACAAATTCAGTTAGGATCATTAGGATTGATTAATGCTCATGTTGACAGCTGTTGATTCGGTTAAAATTTCCAGCTGTAAAGATTGTATACTGAAGCTAATATATCTAGTGTAGGTGAATGTATATGAAGTGTTAAGAAAGATAAAATAAATTGACAAGTCTACCTTCTAATCGTCTTTTCTCTCTACCTATTCTCCTACCTCACAAACCTAAACACTTTCTTCTTCTTCTTCTTCCTTCTCACCATGGATTCGATCAACATTAACCAAAGTATTTTAAGCCATTTGAAACATGATATGCTATAAGGGATGATCATAATAACCCATGACTTGGGTACCCTTCGGTATTAGCTATATGGACAAAGATACTGATGGGTAAAAAATTATCCGATGACACTTGATGTGTAGGGCAAGGGTTACGCACAATACCTTTTACCCGCTAAATGTAACACTTGACTTCTCCAGTTCTCCTTCTCACTTTATTTTCTTCCGACGACCATAATGATGAGATGCAGCAATAGAGGTTATCAAGTATTTTTTAAATTTATAAAATTTACTCAAGACCATCGAAATTGTGAGAATATATATGGAGATACAAATGTCCACATTTAAAATTTGCATAAATTTGCAAGGGTTTATAAAGAGTTGGGCATCTCCCCTACGTCGATTTGTTTTGAGGTGTAACCAGCGACGGAGCCAACATGGGCCTAGGGGTCCTGGCCCCTACTGAATTTTATATATTTTAATATAATATATGTATAAATATATTATAATATATTTAAATTAATTAAAAATGTATTAATAAGTTAGAATTATTATATAATTATAGTTAATTATATATTTTAGGATTCACATTCAATTTGAAAATACAATTTTAGGCTTCCTAATGCACATATATATCATGATCATATATGATTTATAGAAACCATAGTGATATTTTGATATGAAAGTACATAATTTGTATTGTAGTTAATTTTTTTTTTTCAACTTTCAAAATTTTGACGCATGTCTATTTTGTTTAAATATTTCAATCATAATTTATTTTGGGCATGCAATGATTTTAAACTGAAAATTTAGCGAAGACAACTATATATGATTGTAGTAAATTCGTAGCATGATATGAATTTTTTATATATATAATTTGGCTAATATGACATATATTATGATGAGTTGAATTTTTTAAGTATTTAAAAGAGGCCCCACTCAGATGAATTCATGGCTACGCCATTGGGTGCAACCTCAGCTTCTTTCGTAGTATCGTTGAACAACCTTGCAATGGCTTATAAGGAGTTGAGTCTCTCCCCCCATCATCAATTGATTGTATGGTGTAATCTTAGCTTCCTTCAGAAATTTGATAAAAAAAAATAACACTAAAATTTAGCCCACATCATTTTTAATTCTTGAGAACAAAATAAACTAACTGCGAAGAACCTCATGAATTTATTTTGTGTATCCTACATCGTCCTTTTTTGTTTAATTAGCACGTGGTTCATTAGCAATGCAATGAGTTAGCACAATGTATCTAGCTTTCTCCATCTGTATATAGGCTCAAACCGAGATTAATTCATTGCCAAATACATAAGAACGCTCATAAAAAAAAAAAAAAAACAATACATAAGAACTCATAGCTAAATAAATAAATATGGTCTTGGGTAATCAACAATACTCATAATTTGCATGTGCATAAGACTTACCGACTGATCAATATTATATAAGCCTGATGCATTCTGAACTTTATTCGAATCTTTGATAGCTAAAGTGTAAAAGGGAAGTGTTATACTCTGCACGAGCAGAAATCGTTCAAATTCAAACTATTAAAACTTTAACTATTCATACGGTTCGAAATTTTTAAAAATAGGAGTTAAACTGTTCCAATATTGCATCATTATTTCTAAAGTTTTAATATTTGCATCAACATTTTATTTATTCATATCAAGATTTCATTCATATGTACATAACAACAAATTAAAATTTTCAACATTAAATATGAGAGTTCATGTTTACATATATATATATATATATATATATATATATATGTAAACCATTGAGTATATAGCCAATGAAAGTAATAAGAAACAGGTAAATAAATTTCAAGAATTATGTCAATTACATATATATAGTCAATGAAAATGCCAAGGAACAAAAGTTCTAAATAAAATATTAAGTAAAAATCCTAAAATTAGAAGTTGCACAACCTTACAAAAACTTATAAAGATATGAGCTTCTCTCTATAGCCAATTGATTTTGGGGGTGGAAGTTCAACTTCATTCATGGTATCAGAATAAGTACTTATCCCACGTGTAAGACACTTAACCGACACACGTGCTCCACATCACCAAGGCCAGCCCAAACTCAAGGCGAGTAAGGTTCGTGCCTTGGGCCACATCTGAAGCAAGGACCTCAACTATATTAATTATTATATAATTATACATAAATAAATAAGGCCTTTTTAACAATAACATGGGCTTTTATATGTAATTTGTTTTGGGTTTTTTTATGTATTTTTTATTCTATTGTTAAAAAAAAGATTATAAAAAGCCCAAAAAAAAATCACAGATAAATTTGAGGAAAGTAAAAATAAATCACAAATAAAAGTCCATGTTGTTGTTAAAAAATGCCTTCTCTATTGCTATAACTACCAAAAAAACCCCAAAATGAGAAAAACAAATGCGGATTATATATTTAAAAGGTCTCATATCAAATGTAATTTGTTCTATTTTTAGGCTTTTTTAATAAAGTTACTAATCTTACATTCTTACGGTTTCTATACCATGGTGTATATATATATATATATATATTACACTCGATTATTTCATAAGAAAAATGTATGAATTTATTAAAAATGTATGTTAAAAATGATACTTTTGGGATAAACTTGAAAAAAAATCATGAATTCTTTTTATTAATATTATTTTTTGCCTTAGACCTTATTTTACATTGGGATGACCCTGTCGTCACCCAATATGAGTTATCTACGTGTTAGGATGGAAAACTCGCTGCACGTGAAGAGGTGTGTGTGAGAATGTGAAGAAACAAAAATCTCACTTTGGAAAATTGCACAATATTACAAGGGCTTATAAGGAGTTGAGTGTCACCACCCATTGCCAATTGGTTTTTGGATAAAACCTCAACTTCCTGCATGGTGTCGAGAAAGTCTTGGGTGCACCCTGGAGAACCACATGACCATGGTGCGTCCCCCTCACAATAGATGGATCTCCCTTGTATTTTGTACTACCTCGACCGGAGCCGACCCCACCCCCTTGTGGAATAGAGGGTGTATACACATTGTTTGCCCAAGACCTTCTCCAGTGTCAAAGTAAGTTATCCTAAGTGTAAGGTTTAATCGGAAGATGTGCTCCACATCACCAATATAAGTTTTCCATCTATTAGGCTAGAGAATTCGCCACATTTGAGGGGGATTGTGAATGCGAAGGTATAAAAATCCGACATTAGAACAACTCTACAAAGGCTTTTAAGGATGTTAGCCTCTCCTCCCATTGAAAATTGGTAATATTAACAATTAAATAATATAAATAAATAAATACCTGAATGGACTAGTTTGGATTCCAATTTTACAAAATGGAAATCCAAAACTATATCGTTACAAACAAAAAAGTTTAGATTTTCAAACTATTTAATTTTAATCCGGTCAAATCAAACTAGAGTATCAATAACTATTTGAATCGAATCGATTTTTTATTTTAATGAATTTATGTTCACTTTTACTTAAAAGGCGCTCAAGTACGCCCGAGCCATATTCCACCCACATGCTTGAGAACACAGTTGTATATGTACGTACGGCTACCTAGGGTTAGCTAGGTTGTGTTGTGCAGAATCAATCAGATAGTTGCTAGCTCATGATGATCATGGTAGGCATGCGAGCTAGCTAGGTCCATAGATATTGGCTCTTGGAAGCCAGGTAGGGCCGTAGGGGCCAGCTACTTTCGTAATCACAACACATGGAGGCGACTCTAAACAAATTAAAGCCATACAAAGAGCCAAAGTGAATATAAACTTTTTGCAGCTGTTTAGTCCTTGCATGGTTAAAAAAAAATAAAATTAGCCGTTAAAATTGTTCAGTCGACAAAATGAAAGACCAAATGGCAGCTGCAAGTGGCGGTTGTTTTATTGGTTGTGATCAGGGTGTTTGTGTTGTAATTGGAAAGCTGACCAAATTGTCTCACAGAAAATTAAAGCTTCTAAAAGTAAGGTAAAAAGGTTTATAAATTTTACAAAACGTGAATGGTGGAGATCGAATATATATCAGACCAACTTGTCCTCCATACTTGGCCGCCGTTCCACTATTATATTATTACTTATTCCACTTGTGTTATATATATATATATAATTATATATATATTCAGCAGTGATGATCACAAGTTAGAAACTCAGAAAACGAGATGGATGGTTAAAAATTGAGGGCGCACCAGATATTTCTGGGGTTTTCATTGACTATATATTCAATGTTTAAAGAACAAAGGAGGAAGAGGAGAAAGATACGCAAATCAACACTCACAAAAGAGAAAGAATTAGATATGCAAATCAACGGTTTGCATGGGACGTGAAGACTGTTGATAGAACATCCTACGACCTTAAATCATGTATGCACTGTAGATAATATATATAATATAGATATATGTTTTAGTCCTGCCCCATATATATATATATATATATTTATTTATAATATTATTCATATTGTTACTAAGGTTTTCTGGAAGCTTCAGTTGGCCGACATAATAATATTGTAAGTCGATCTAGAGGTTTAATTATGTGAAAAAGAAGAGTGAAAGTTTAAACTCATTACATGTACATGAGCAAAGGCATAATTAGGAATTTATATTAATTAGGAGGGATATTCGATTTATAGATAAATGCTTAATTTTTGGGCCAAAACAACAAGTATTTTTAATTACAGTCTAAATTATAAATATTAAGAGAAATCATTTTATATAAATAATATTATATTTACAGAAAAAAAAAACACAGTCAATATATTGCAATGTTAATGAGAGATAATTTAATAGGCATATTATATGCAATTCATTTTCTAAAAGAAATTGTAGTATCACCTATTTAAATTAGTGCTCAAAATTATATAAGACAACTAATAATGCCTCAAAATTTCAATATTTAGGCCTTGTTTGGTATTAATTTTCTTTTAAGTACAAAAGTTTTTATAAAAATGAGAAATCTTGTTTTTTTTTTTGAAAAAACAATGGACTTTTGACATCAAGTTTAGAAAGCAATCTGCATGTTGCTTTTAAAATTTGTTTTTACCAAAATTATTTGTATACAATTATTTATTATGAAAGAACAACAAAAATAACTAGTTTAAAAAAAACACAGTGAAAATAATTTGTTTTTAAAAACACAACTGAAGTTACTATTAAAAAAACACTGTTGAAGTAACTTTTCAAAAAAGCACAACATTCCAAACTAGCCCTTCTAGGTGAATGAGACTAATTACATGTTAATGGAAAATCAATTAGAAAAAAAAAAAGAAAGAGATAAATAAATTTCAAGAATCGTAACCATGTTAGTGTGTATATATATATATATAAAAAAAAAAAGATGTAAAAAATAAAAAAAATCACAAGAGGCACCTCAGCTCGGACCCAACCCCTTTGGTTCCAAGGTAACTCCGCCCTCGCACATGAGTATAGGGGTAAGTGTTATATTACCACTCGTGTTACAAAAAAGAAAAAAAAATTATTGCATGATAGATGTGGGTAGGTTAGTTAATTAACAAGAGCTATAACATTACTGATCGATCCGTAGCATATATCCACGTTTCGAGTGAAAAAAAAAACTTAATTCTATTATAATCACCACATGAGTAATACACACAAGATCAATTTTCGTGTTACCAAAAAATATGGATAATATGCTGCTAGTACAATTTAGGGTTACAAATCCACTCCAATTAAAATTTGAGATTAGGGTTTTACACTTAAGGGCGTTTACCTCTCTACATTTATGTTCAAAAATTCGACTTTCTTCATGTGAAGGATATTATGTATTAGGTATATAAAACTCTAAGTTCGACAATGCATTATGAGAATACAAAGTCATTATGAGAATTCAAGTGTATCTAGAGTGCATTATGCATACCCCTCTTCTCAATTAAAAACAACAAAAGAATTCGAAGAAGAGACTTTTGTTCCTAACATTATGGAAATATATATGTTATTGCGAGAGAGAGAGAGAGAGAGAGAGAGAGAGAGAGAGAGAGAGTTCTCATTGGTCAGTACACATTTTCATTTTTTTAATACTATAATTTGAACGATCAAGAGACTCTCATTGGCTAGGGCACGAGCCTCAGTAGTGCCCTCGCTCTATATATACGCAAGCTAGCTAGAGGGAGTTGTGTCAAAGCAAATTGCATACTGATCAGTTATAATTGACTCAATTCAAGGCAATTAGGGAAACTTAATTATTGCTTTCTGCCCTATTGAGCTCAACTCCATCTTCTTAGTTTGCCCTTCTTTATTCATCAGCTATGGCCTCAAACAAGTTAACCTTCAGCTTTTGCTCTTTCCTAATTTCCTTGCTCATCTTAATTACCTTGGAAATTCGGTCTATCGACGCAAGGCCTTTGAATTCAAGCAGCAAAAAGGAACTCCAAAACCTCCCAAACAAGTCGGAGACCAACGTATATCACAAAAATAATTTGCATGGTAAGAGCGCAACCGAAGCTTCATCGGTTG
This sequence comes from Prinsepia uniflora, assembly GCA_032719365.1. NCBI lineage: Eukaryota > Viridiplantae > Streptophyta > Magnoliopsida > Rosales > Rosaceae > Prinsepia > Prinsepia uniflora. The sequence goes on along the minus strand of CM064875.1, from coordinate 2,340,497 downwards.
TTGCGGTATCTCCACCGCCACCACAAAGTGGCGGACATGTTGGCGGTGCAGCTCAGCCACCGCTCCCGGCCCACGGTGTAGGTGGCTTCCGGCCCACGACTCCAAGTCACAGCCCTGGCGTTGGACACTCCCTTCGGAACAACGTAGACCACAAAATTGACTTGCATGGTAATAGCACAACCGAAGCTTCATCAGTTGTTGCAGTATCTCCACCGCCACCACAAAGTGTCGGACATGTTGGCGGTACAGCTCAGCCACCGCTGCCGGCGCATGGTGTAGGTGGCTTCCGGCCTACCACTCCAGGTCACAGCCCCGGCATTGGACACTCCCTTCAGAACAATGTAGATCACAAAATTAACTTGCATGGTAAGAGCACAACCGAAGCTTCATCAGTTGGCGGACATGTTGGCGGTGCAACTCAGCCACCGCTCCCGGCGCATGGTGTAGGTGGCTTCCGGCCCACGACTCCAGGTCACAGCCCCGGCGTTGGAAACTCCCTTCAAAACTAGGGCATTATTTATCAATTATATATTCCTTCCTCTACAATTATGTGTGTGTGTGTGTGTGTTTGATTTCTTGAAGATGCCCTATTTTTACGTGTGTATTCAATTTGCATGCATATGATATATATATGATCAATTTGTGATCAGTGGCCATTCTTTTATTAGCTAGATCGTCAATTCGTCTCTGTATCGAAAGGAAATGGCCTCCACGATCAAGTTATTTGTACAAAAGTTTATATAAGTTAATTAATGCTATTTCTAGTTGATATTTATTCCCCCTTTATTATTCTTATTATTATTTTTTAAAGTGACATATTTGTTTCTCGACACTTATTAGTATAATCTTGGGTTAGGCGATGTTTAATTATATCCAATATATGTGTATAATGCTCATATCATTATATTATAAATAAATTAAAAGTACTTAAAAAATTATAAATAAATTAAAAGCACTTAAAATGGTATAGCTCAAAAACGTCTACTAATAATAATAAAATTCAGAAACGATAACTAAAATTAATATAAAATTCAGAGACGTTAGTAATAGTTTTACCTAACCATACATATAGAGCCTTACTATTTCATGAAGGAAAAATAAGAGGATATAGGTTAAGCATCATTAAAAAAAATATATATATTAACATGCCACTGGTAATAGGTATAAATTTTCTCATTCATTGGATTATAGGAATTTTTTAATTTGACCCTGGTGAAGAGTAAGAGGACAGGTTAAATACTCACCAAAAAAATGAATAAACGCACCACTAATAATAATACAGTCCAATATTTTTTGTATTCATTATATGATAGAGACTCTCGGATTTGACTCCCATTCTAACTCAAACCTTTTGCAATCCAATTTTGTCACTCCTTCACAAAAGTGAGGGGTCTCCGTCACTTAATTCTCTCATCCCCGTATTATGGCCGCCATGGAATGGGAGAGTACCAATAAAGAAAATTAGGGCAACCAAAGTAACCCAAATATAGGTTAATTTCTGAATGTTTGTACAAGCAGAAAGTTAATTGCAAACCTATGTGCCGATTGGACGCTATTGTAATATTGGATTTTTAACAAATTAATTAAATATTATATATATATATATATATATATATATATATATACAGATGCCATATATATATGTATACACATAATTCTGGTCAAGTCACTAACACAAAAATCACATGGTTCATTCATCTCGTTTATTTGCGACCAGTCTTATTTGAAATTCATGTTATATATGTAGTCCTGCATATATTGCATCTACTTTTACATTGAATCTGGCTATACTTCTACAAAGAATTTCCTACGTCGAATCTACTTCTACATTGAGTTTTCTACATCGAGTCTAATTATGTGTCAAGTAGTGTAGTGGACAACGACTTGGGTCGAAATCTCTAGCATTCAACTTTCCTTTCATGTCCGTGTTTGTGGTGACGGATTTATTAATTTGAGACGTGCGTCCGCCTTTCTGTGAGCTCCAAATTGATTATCACCATATGAATTGTGTTGGACATCATATTAATTCGGACTGACGAGTTAATTCAACACTAATGTGTATTGGAAAGATCATATTTTCGTTGAATTCTATTGTGACTGTATGTTTAGTGGCATCATAAGGCTCCGTTTGATTTAGGAGAAATTTGAATTTAACATACTAAGATTAAATTTTGACAAAATTCAACGACTAATTAATAATTATTTTCCGTCATTCCAATGTGCTCTCGCATATTCCTTCATACGTACAGTACATGCTCAATCTCATTCATGTTCTTATATTCTATCCACCACATAAAAGCAAAACCCCGATCGCTTAATTTGCATGCTTGAACATATATATATTGCCTTATTAATTAATAATTAGTACATAAATAAAAATAATAATTAGATTAATTACATGCATGTGAGGGTTCACTGACACAGCGACATGCCATGATTAACAAAAGATATCCTTCTTCTCCTACCTATCGCACGTTCTTTAATTTCTTTAATTTTTTTTTTCCTTTAAAGATACAGCTAGCACAACAGACACATATCGGCCTGGAGTGCGGTTTGATCTGTGCTATATTTGGTAAGATATAATAATAATAATATTAATCTTACAGTCTTACAATTAAATATATAAAAATGCAGCCAAAAAAAAAAATATTTAAAATTTGGTGGCTAGGTTAGTGGAAGAGGGTGGCTGGGAGAGCCTCCACAAACCAAGGAACAAATCAAAGCTAAGCTAAAGCCTTTTTGGAAGAAGATTCTCTCCATTTTCATTCCTAAATGGGAGGGGATATATGATGGAGGCCATCACCATGAGCAATTGGGCATAGATTTTTTTATGTTTTTATTTTTTTAATTGGGGAAATCTCTTCCTAACAGAGTCACAATGAACCGACCTTTATTAACGCTATAAATTTCCAACCTCACATGAGAAACATACAAAAAAAAAAAAATTAAGAATATTAAACATTGGACCTATGAATGTATAATTAGATCAAACTCAATCTCCAATCAACTTCATTACGGCCTTAGGAGCATTTACATTAGACGCTTCAATGTAAATTTTCTACAAATAATTTGACTTAAAATTTGTCCAAATGTATTAAAATAGTCCTCTAATGCGCTTTCGATATTTAGACAATTTTACGTTAAATGTCCAAAATCAGATTTGAAGAGTACTGGATATAATTTGAGAGCTTTCAAATTAATTTAATTTCTCTTTTTAAGATATAAAAAATATTGATTTAATTTAATAACATCAAAATTTTAGATAATAATTTTTAAATGATTTGAAATTAAATTTAATCTCTAGCTCTCATCATTTGCTTCAATTTTGACCCTATTAGGCAAAAGGAAATTAAAAATTACTTGTTTTTGGACAAACTAAACTGCGCCGGACCCTCCACAGCTTTGGGGGTTTTGCTAGTGCTTTTGACTTAGACTCTTAGATTCTTAATTTCACCACGGTCTTTGGTCTTTGGTCTTTGATCTTGACAACTTAATTTATTGGGAAATATGATTAAAGAGGAACAAAATCCACTGCCATATGATTGTTTTTGGGCAGATGACAAAATTGTAAAACCAACCCCCACAAGATCATAAAATAACAACAAAAATCTAATAATTTATTCATAATTGAAATCAAAATTTTTTTTAACAAAATAATTATCCTTAGACATAATTTAAGGACTCTACTACTAATAATAAAATTTAGTGATGATTTTTACAAATAGTGTAAAATTCAGGAGGGTGGCAACAATTTTTCCTTCATATAATTGTTATAGAATATGATTTGTCATTAGAAATTTCGAGTAAATAAATAATTTTACATCTAATATAACTGATGCATTTTGAGATAAAATCTCACACTCGAATTGATTAAGTGGGACAACATATCAACACTATTGTGGTGAGCTATTTGACTGATTTTGAAATCTTAACAGCAATATAATATATCTTCTAAAGCGCCACACAGAGGTTAGCTAGATTGCGTTTGATATCCATTCCGTTTTTTAGTTTTCAGTTCTCGCTTTTTATACTTGAGATCGATATGAGAAACCGAGAGATAGAAATAATGGAGGAAGGATATGGTGGAGGAGACGCTAAACAAATGTAAAATAAAATGGGTAAAAACGTAACGAGTCCTATTTTTTGTGTGGCGGGTTCAACTTTTCTGTTTTATTTTTTATTCTTTATGCTTCCTTTTTTATGCCTTCCTTCTATATATCTATATACTGTCATAGACCGTCCATTCTACCATTTTTTTTTAACTTATATATTTTAAGCACGAAAATTAAAAAAATGAAAATAAAAAACAGATTGATTATTAAAAATCGTTAATTTGTTTAAGTATGGATTTAAATTTGGACTAGATCATAATAAACATAGTTTATAAAAACTAGAAAACGCTAGTTTGAATATATTTGAAATGATTGGAAATCCATTTATTTGTTTTTTATTTTTCTTCTTATTCAAATCCAGCATATATAAATTGAAATGGTACGTATACACAACCAATTTAACCTAAATCCTAAACCCTAAACACCAATGGATACCACACAGATAATACCACTCTTTATAAACCAATAGATTACACCGATACGAAACTCAATTATAACTCTAATTTTACTAGTGAAACCAGCAAATTCCAACATAGAAAGATGAATTTGATGATTGCCAAGGACTAGTCGAAGAGATGTTGGTCATAATTTGGCTCTTTATATATACCACCCATTTTGCTATTCCCAGAAATAGCTGCTTCTTTATGTAAAGTTAGTGGAGAAATCCAGAAAATTATTTGTTTAAATAATGCACGAGTGCAGCCTGAGATTATATAGTGCTTTTAGCCACCGTTATGCGCATGCACAACTATTTATCATTTTATTAATTAGATTCCATGTTTCAATGGCAATGATATTGGGATGATAGCTCAAATGCCCACCTCCCCATGCATGAAAAAAAAAGGAGATTAAATTTGAAATTATCATAATATATCATAATAATAACTGTTTATTCTCGAAATTATCATTTTAAAATTATTCCCGTTAAAAATTAACAAGACAGGATGTCGTTTAGTCATTCATACGTATCAAATAAGTCAATTATTTTAGTAACAATTATGATCATTATGGCAAACTGTTCATTTAATTAATACACATGATCAAATAGCAAAATCACCTCCAGTGTGTTTGATTTTTTTTTGTTGGCTTAAATGATTTTAAAATAATGAGTTATTAGGAGTTGAACAGTTTAAAATATAATATTTGTATAGTGTCAAGTCAATAAAACGAAAGAATAGTACGAGCAGGTATCATCAAGAATGAGATGTAAATATTGTTTAAGAATTGTGATCACTTGTGTTGCTTCTAAGCGTACTAAGTTTATGGTGTTAAGATATTATCAAGTGCAAACTTAAATTTTAGACTTATAATTTTACTTATGTGCTTTTAACGAAATTGATAGTGTTATCAAAGCTGGAGGACTCAGGTACGTTAAGGTGTTTAGGGTTTAGGATTTAGGGGATTTAGAGTTTTCGAAACTTTTGGAGATCGATCGTGTAGGGGTTTTTGAGTAGGAGTATTATGGTGGTAATTAAAAGATAGAGTTTATTGCATAGAGTTTACTCTTAATTTTTTTAGTGGACAAAATCGTATATAATTTCCGAGATAAGAATAACGATTAGTAAGAGAACATTTAAAACTTAGAATTTAATCCTCGAATTTTGATCTGAATACAACTAAATATGTATGTCGATCCCACAAGGAATCTTCACCAGACACAATGCCTTTATATATCTAATCATTGAACCCACATAAAACTTTCAACAATATATAAAATACTAATTAAACAAAAATCAATTTCTTAATTAAGCTTGTACTGGTAGCTAGTGATCCACACATATATAATACTACAGATATATAACCCACAATAGTGGGATATGGTTACACAATGAGAATCAATCTCTGGGTGCATTTCGGTGGTGGCGAGGAGGCCGCCGACTATTTAATTAGCTATACCTTGTTTTATCAATCCTAATTAATTAACTAATCTCTTAATAATTAATTAGCTTTTTAATCATCAAGTACGTGCCCTATAAATTACTTTTTTCTAATTAAAAAAATAAATTTCATTATATTGATTAATTATCAGATAACCGGCCCTGCAATGTTCAAACAACAAAGGAACACTTCACCACCATGAAAGGCCGGCCATTAGACAAATCAAGAACCACTATACTCCCCTTCCTATGAATTTGATTTTAAACATAATACAAGTCTCGATCTATTCGATCATAAATCCTGATCTCCATCTCGATCTATTCATAAATCCAAATCTCCATCTCGATCTATTCATAAATCCGGATCTTTGGCTTCTAGGGGCGAATATAAACGTCTCGATCTTTTCTTCATAAATCCGGATCTCTGACTTCTAGCAGCGAATATAAACGTTTCTACTCATATTAATTTAATGAACTTCAATTATTAACAAAAGAATTTGGATCCTCTAGCTATCACATTTTATGTCATAACCGCACTCCATTATAATTGGGGGAGAAAGTTTGGGTAATTTTTTAAGAAAATTGAGATTTCAACCCAAAATCAATTAGTTCTCCCCCCACTCCTTATTTTGCAAGGTTGTACAACTTTTTAATGTGGTACTTTTATATATATCTTCACATTCTCACATAGTTTCTTACGTGTAGCGAATCTTCAAACCTAACACGTGGATAACTCATATTGGGTAACGTTGAGCACGAGACACGTGAATATTCAAGCCTAACACTTAGATAACTCGAGCACATGTGGTAGTTAAGCCTAATGTGTGGGATAAAATGCGTTGATACGATGAAGAAAATTGAGGTTTCACTCCAAAACCAATTAGCAACGGTGGGAGAGACACAACTCTTTATAAACGCTTGCAAAATTATGCAATTTTTCAATGTGAGACTTTAATTTGTACATTTACATTCTCACAATTTTCACGTATATTCCGAATATTTTGATCTAGTTTTACTGTCTTACTTATGTTATAATACGTCTTAACTTTTTCATTACTATACCTCATAAATACAAAATATCAATTATGTTTATATTTTGTGCTACTCAATTTAGTGGTATTTCAATTCGACTTACTGTGCCGTGAGAGGTCTCTTAAGTTCGATTTTTTAATATCTTTATAAATAAAAATAAGTAATTAGTAACACATGTAGTGTGAAAATGAATGAAACAAGAAAAAAATTCTTGAAAATCTGCACTCAAATTTTTTCTATATTCTAAGCAAGTCAGATCGGATTTTTCTTCGTGATAATATTATATATTGTAAGTCAAAACAAAGGAGCATTTGGCTTTGCAACTATGGACATTAATTGGAGTATAGACTTAGATGCACTCTAGCTCCTAATAATTATGAGGGAGCCAGAAAATTTTGACATAGAAATATTAGACACCGTCCAAATTGAAAGTTACTATTTTGTTTAATAATGCAATAATAATTAGAGGTTATTAATTAGGAGCATAGTAGCATGATTTGCCACGATTATAAATACACCTCAAGATGTGAACTTTCTTATTAACTTGTGTTTGCTTTCATTCCTTTGCATTGCATTCCATTCCTTCTGTTGCAATTTGTACATCTTTCATTCCTTTCTATTAGTTATGGATGCTGCTAAATGTGCCGCGTTCCTCCTTCTTGCCCTACTTTCATGCCTTGAGATTGTTCCCATTGAGGGGAGGCCATTTTCCATGACGAACAAAGCCTCGATCCACGACGTGATTCAAGCTAGCCCTAAAAGAGAATTGGGAGATGAAGGCAGCAGCCAGCAGCAGCACACAAACCCTAACCACATTGCTAGTCCCATGACACCTCAAAGTGCATCTGATAAGGAAGCTTTTCGTCCTACAACACCAGGCAACAGCCCTGGTGTTGGCCATAAGTTCAGTAAAAGTAGAGAACAAAGTGAAGCAAAGCACACAAACCCTAACCACGTTGCTAGTCCCATGGCACCTCAGAGTGCATTTAAGGACGCTTTTCGTCCTACAACACCAGGCAACAGTCCTGGTGCTGGTCATAAGTTCAACAAAAGTAGAGAACAAAGTGAAGCAGAAGGTAGGAATTTGGTTCCTTCAAAAGCAACAGAAGATTACAGACCCACAACAGCTGGTCACAGCCCAGGTGTTGGCCAAAAACTTCAGGTAGAAAACGCCAAGCCAAGTCCATAGACATGTCCAAAGTAAAGACAAGCATCTAGGGTTTGTTTTCAAAATAATTAGGTTAATATTTCTATAGTTAATAATTATGTAGGTTTATTCCTCATTTTTATGTTTCAGTTGTGTACTCTCTTGATAATTAAGTATTGTAGCTAGAGATCTCCATCTGTATCTATGTGCCATCTAAAGCTTCCTTTATAGAATAAAATAGTGAGATTTTAGACTTGGTTCTTATTTTTTTCTTTAATGTCTAAGCAAATTCAATCGAAAATCGTTTAGTTATTTATATAAATTAATTAAATAAATTAACAATCAAGTTTTATAATGAATTAAGATCTTCATCATGATCATGAATCGTCCATTCAAAACTGATACTTTATTTTTTTAGGGGAACTAATTAATCATAGAAAGTGGATATAAGACGGTGCAACTAAGTATTCGAAAGAATCATTAAATTAATCAAATTACATTACAGAAAGTTTATATGCAAAAAGTTAGGAGCTTAGGACCACCAGTGATGGGGAAATACAAAAGGAAAAAGGAAAAAAAAAAGTTCTTAGGCCACCATAAAATATGATATATATGATCGATGAAGGTAAAGCTATGGCCCTAAAATAATATCAGTTTCCATTTAAGGGAAGGACAACAACTATCTATGTATATATTAACTGGGTTTTTGTGAAGTCAAAGCACATAAAGCTATACTTAGTAGATGTAAGAAGTTGAGGTTCCCCAAAATCAATTGGTAATGAGGGGAGTAACCCAAGATCTTATAAGGCACAAATTGTAGTTGTGCTTTTCCAATGTGAGACATTTTCCTCACATCTCAACACACCCCCTCACGTGTGGAGGATTTTCCAGCCTATCACGTGACGATTTGATTGGGTACGTGTGACACGTGTGACGGTTAAGTCAATCACGTGAGATAACCCCGCTCTGATACCATGTAAGAAGTTGAGGTTTCACCCCAAAACCAATTGACAATGAGGGAAGTAACCCAAGATCTTATAAGACACAAATTATAGTTGTGCTTTTCGGATGTGAGACATTTTCCTCACATCTCAACAGTAGAACACTATACACACTTGACTAAAAAATAATGAAATTTTAGAGAATATTGGGAGAATAAAAACTATCCAACAGCAAGAGCCAATGAAGCCCTTTTCCTCATCGACTTATATATATATATATATATATATATATATATATATATATATATCATATTGAGTGAGAAGGACAAAACATAAAAAAGAAGAAGAAAATAATAAAACCTGCAATCGACACAAGCTGGCACATGAAAGCCAATATACCTACTTAATTGTTTCAAGTGGGTGTTGAAAATAATATATAATACACTGAAAAAAGATGCATTTTTTTTCAGTTCGATTAAGAAAAAATTACCAGATATTCAGTTCGATATAAGAAAAAAAAAATAGAAACATTTGAAGTTTACAAACGAAATATCATATCCTTCTCAACGATTAAACTAAATATCTAGAATTAAATTAGGTGGTTGTTAGAACTGTGCAACTTTTAAAACCGATGGTAGATCAAGAACGAGCAAGACATAAGCAATATCGATGGCTTCTGGTCAGCGGCAAAGGCCATTGCCTCATGTGAATTTTTTTTCTCTACAATCTCTAGGTACTTTTATATGTATATGAAAATTGATTGAGACCTAACACTGGCTATATAAAATGTTCAGACCTCAATTTCTGATTACACCACTACTTCGAAAGGGACGTTAACAGCAGAGAGTTATTAGAAAAATACCCTTTTACATTTTGATCATGGAGTAATTAAGTGATAGCTAGCTAGTAACTTGGCATGCAGTAAAAATATTAATTAAGTAGTAAAATTAGTAAATAAACACACATGGAACCTTTAGTCAAATTAATCCTACGATGGATCGTATGTTCCTCAAAAACAGAAGATTTATTTGAGTAGGAAAGTAAATCCATCGGACTCTAACTTGAAGTAAATGTAAATTAATTCAATTGGCCGCCACATATGCATAGGATAAAAGTTTCGATTCCTTTTTACTTTAACTTGAAGTAAAACTCATAAAATAGGAACTAGAATCTCAAGTATATATATGCCCTTACTAACACTAATGTGAGTGACATCTCATACTAGAAGCATGCTACGAGGATCGTTTTAGGTCACATGAATTTGCTTGATTAGCTTGATCCCGAGTGTGGCACTTCCGATACAAAAAGAAAATCTCGTGAACATATAAAATTTTACTCTTCAAGTGGTGGCAAAGTCGTTCATAAAGAAATCAGAAGAGTTCTAGACACATTATGTGAATTTTCTCGTTGTACTTTTACTTGTTTCATAATATGTCAATTACTTTTCCTATAAGATATATTATTTGAAATGAACCAGAATACGTATTTCCAAACAGTTTCTGCAAAAAAATGCACCCCTTACATTATTTATATAAGATGTTCATTCCAAAAGTAAATTTCTTACTGGGCCACTGATTAGTGCATAAAGTGAAACTCTAGGCTGGCATTAACAATTTTAAAATTAAACTAATTAATTATAGGCAGCCGCAAAATTAAAAAGCCAGGCACTGAATCCTAGTCTAGGTAGCTAGATTCTTGCAGAATATATATACCACACATTAACCAAAGAAATCAAATATAGTAATGTTACAACTTGGCAATTGTAGACAAAGCGAATCACGAGAGAGAGAGAGAGAGAGAGAGAGAGAGAGAGAGAGAGAGAGAGAGAGAGAGAGAGAGAGAGAGAGAGAGAGAGAGAGAGAGAGAGAGAGAGAGAGAGAGAGAGAGAGAGAGAGAGAGAGAGAGAAAGAGAGAGAGAGAGCTGCATATTCGATCTGCAGATTGATTGATCGAAGAGGGAGAGGAGGGTAGGCCTTTCAATTAAGAGATCAAAAACGACTCCATGTGCAAATGATGTTAGCTAGCTAGCTCATATATGTCGACATGCATGCCTCTTTTACAGTTGTGATTTGCATATATAATTTTTATTAATTATAATATACTTTTGATTATTAATTTGGACTAAGAATCTTGTGGCTAGTGGCAGATACAAAAGGTTAGCTATAACAACAGAAGTTAATTAAGTTTGTTAATTAACTAATTAAGAGTATTTTAAATTCGGGGCATATAGTGGCATAGGGTAGGCCGAAAGAATCCCTCCCCACTGTCTTGGGTCAGGTGTGTGCATGTGTGTGATATTCAAGTACCAACTTCTTCTTTCTCTTAATAAACAACACCGGGGGTGTGGGATACTGGGATATGGAGAGAAGCTTTACGTACACACCCGCCACTAGGTCTAATAGTTAAAGCAAATTCGTATATTGTGCTGAAAGTAGTTGAGATTCCTTTATCTTTTGTTTACCAAGTAAAAAAACAAAAGGAAGTTCAAAATTCCACCTCAAAATCAATTTTCAATAGAGAGACTCTACGTCTTCAAATGTGGGACTTTTGTATCTTCATGGATAATCTCGCACGCCCTCTCATGTGTGGCGAATTTTTAAGCTTAATTAAAACGTAGATAACTCATTTTGGAGAGGCCCAACCCCTTATAAACCTTTGCTTGATTGTAATGCAATTTTTCAATTTGAAACTTTTGTATATTTATATTCTTACATGTACTAAAGCAGCTATACATTTGATTTTTCTTGAGATCAAACCTAACTTTAAGTGGGAACTATGACTGCAGATTTCAACGGGCGACTCTTCCTTCAATTTTACCTAATAAAGGGTGAGTCTAATGTAATTATGCCTTCAAAAGAATTCCTTCGTAAACAAAAATAAGAAAATTCATATACTTTCATAAATTTTAGCAGACGTCCTTAAATTTTACACTAATTTTAGCTATCGTCCATAAACTTCATTATTAGTAGTAGAGGTCCCTGAATTTTATACTAATTTTAGCTATCGTCAATGAACTTTATTAATAGTACCAAACTGTAAGAAATTGAGGTTTCACCCTAAAACCAATTGGCAATGGGGGGAGTAGCCCAAGATTATATAAGGCACAAATCTAAGTTGTGTTTTTCGATGTGGGACATTGACTCACATTCCAACACGCCCCCTTACATGTGATGGGAGAGTAGCCTAAAATTATATAAGGCACATATCTAAGTTGTGCTTTTCGATGTGGGACATTGCTTTTAGATGTGGTACATTGTCTCACATTCCAACAAGCCCCCTCACGCGTGATGAGGGGAGTAGCCAAAGATTATATAAGACACAAATCAAAATCTAAGTTGTGCTTTTCGATGTGGGACATTTCCTCACATTCCAACACGCCCCCTCACGTGTGGTGGATTTTCCAGTCTATTACGTGACGATTTGAATAGGTACGTATGACACATGTGATGGTTAATTTTTCACGTGGGATAACTCTGCTCTGATACTATGTAACAAGTTAAGGTTCTATCCCAAAATCAATTGGCAATGGGGGGAATAACCCAAGATCATATAAGGCACAAATTGTAGTTGTACTTTTTCGATCTGAGACATTTTCCTCATATCTTGTTGATACCATATCGACCAACCACGGTCCAAACACAGGAACCGCCAGGCTTGAGATGGCCCAAACGATCGGAACCCAGCCCTAGATCTCACGCTGCAGATCGGTATTGGCCAGTCGGCATACCAAGACTATAACGACCCGTCCCGAATTTTGGGATTAGATTAGTGAATAATTAAGGATTAGTGAGATTAATCGTTGATTAGTGGGGTACTTTCGGACGGACGGTTCAAAATGACAATTTTGCCCCTAGAATGGGCGAAATGTTGACTTTTCGTTCAGGCGGTCAAATGGAATTTATTCGATGACTGTGACATAGTTCGGAACATCACGAGTTCATAAACAGGTGGCACGTCCAATTCCGACATTCGACGAAGAAGTTATGACGTTCGGAAGTTCATAGGTATTTTGGTAATTTGGTTAAAAGGGGCAAATAGTTGAATTTTGACCTGAGAGGTCCGATGTCCGAGTGCCGAGGACTGTGACGTAGATCAGGTCGATACGAATTCATAGGCAGGCAGCACGCTGAAATCGGACTTCGAACGGGAAAGTTATGGTTCACGGAAGTTCGATTGCACTATGCACGATTTACGAGACAAATTATTTTTATAACCTAGTGGGCCCAGATATTTACTTCCTGCCCAATGGATGAGTGACAAGTGTCACTCATCCCATTGGTCCAAACCCCCAATTAGTGGATCTAAAATGTAATTGGAGCGTTTATATTAAAATATTAATATTTTAAATTAATTTATAATCCACTCATCCATCATCTCTCATCATCCAACCGTCCATCTCTCCCTGCCTTCCCATCACCACCATCCAATTCCTCTTCTCTGATCAACCTCACCATATCTTCTTCTTCAAACAACCCGAAACACCCCCTCTCTATTCTTCATCTTTTCCCTTGAACAAATAAACACCCACACGAACCACCTCACCACCATGACCATCAGTGCTCATGTGTGACCGTGAGAGAGTGAAAATGAGGGGCTGAAAGACGACGGGAACGGCGGTCCACGGCGGAGGTAAGGTTGACCGTGAACCCGTGAGTTTTCAAAAATTGAAAATCAAGTTTTGGTCGCGGTTTTGAGCTTCTTTTGATTCTATTGTGGCCTAGGGACAAGGGCGACTCGTCTGGAATTGTTTTCGAAGGAAGGGGATGGCTGGGACAGCTAGAAACAGAGGAGAAAGGTCGTGCTCACTGTTCATCATTTTCTGGTGAGTATATGGTTCAGTTTTCTTAGTTTTAGATTCATAAAATAGTTGTTGGGGATGAGAGGATAACATTGGAAGAAACGGGAGTCAAAATGGCTGGGAAACGAGAGAGAACCAGCAAGACCGATTTACCAGTTTGGTCGAACCGAAAAAACCAAGCAGATCGGGTTCAAGCGAGGTAGGGGATGACATTGTAGCAGCGCGTGGGCTTCACACGCAACCCCTTTGGGTGGCGCGTGAGGGCGCGTGGGGGGTAATTTGGGGAAGTGTTCAACATGTGAAATACTCTATTCGATGTAACGAACATTTTGGGATTGATTTCGTGTTGATCGGACACTGTCTCAATAATGTTCGGGACATCCGAAGGTTTAGGATCGTGTTTTAAAATACTTAAAAATTCAAGAAAATTACGGGGCTTCAATGAGAGGTTAATAAGGTAGTTAGTAACCCGCTAGATTGATTTGGACAGGTTTGGGAGTCCCGGTGATGGCGATTAGTTCGGTGAGGCTTAAGACACGCAACCGAGGCGGCATCTTAGGATGGTCTGTGAGTGGACCTTGATTTCTAAACTGTGATGCATGCATAAATGTTTTATATGGTTTATGAATATGATTCTATGATGTTGATTTGGATATTTGTGAATTAAATGGTTTCACGCATTTCAAGGCGATTTACGTGCTTGTACGCGAATCGAGATTTTTGGTTTTACACTGATTTTCCGTGCTTATGGTTTTGGAAATGATTTCACGAAATGGTTTTGGATTTGAAAAGGTAAACTCGGGTTCGAGACCCATTTTTTTTGGAAACCCTCGGACTCGAAGTCCATTTAGTTACGTTCTCGGGTCAGAGGCCCAATTGGTTCTTAAATCGATTTCGGACTTGGAAATATGGAATAGGGCACGAGACCCATTTGATTTACGAACTCTCGTATTTGAAGTCCATTTGATTTAACAAGGCATCGGGCTGGAGGCCCATTTGGTTTACGAAATCGGGCACAAGGCCCAGTTGGTTTACGATTTGGACCGGAGGCCCAGTTTGTATGTGGATTCGGGCTTAGGGCCCAGTTATGTTTTAAGATTGTGATTTAGGGTCGGAGACCCATAAATGGATTTATGTTTCATGACAGTTTATGGGGACCGGCATGAACTCTTAAAAGGTTTTTATGGTTCATGACGGTTTATGGGGACTGGGTATGAACCCTTGAAAGGTTTGAGAATGATTTCAAATGGTTTTTCGTATACCATCCTATATATATGAATTGTCTCCTCTGGGGAGGGTCGTTGGCCTGGGTGGACTCCGGAGTAGTCACGAAGCACTGACTGAGTGCAGTCCCCCCCGTTGGGTTCCTTACTCTTAGAAAGGCTATGGATTATAACCCCGAGGGAGGGTCATTGATCTACAGACATTGACCTAGGTGGACCCTGGGGAGACTTAGGCTTTGAAACCCCGGGTAGCACATGCGTAGCTCTAGATACCGTGACAGGATTGGTTATATGAATATGATAAACATGATTTCTTGGTTTTGCGAAATTGTGTTTCATAGTTGATAAATGGATTTGGGTTGAGATCCCACATATGTTTATATTGTTCTAGATTTCTGTAAATGGTTTTGGGCAGGGGCCCGTATGGATTTGGTTATTGAAACATATGTGGTTTGATAAATGGTTTTCCTATGCATGCATGCTTTTTAGTGAAGTGTATAAAAGTCTTTTATGAAATGTAAGACCCGTGTCCTGAAGGGAACGGTGAACAATCCCACATTCTTGCGAGGGGAATGGTCTGGGAGAGGATGGTGGTGTGCCTTAAAGGTGTAGGCACACACCTATCTAGCACTAGACTTTTTGGGAGCTCAAGTGGCTTTGGGGGGGATTGGAACCCCAAAGTTAAGCGAGTTGAGGCTGGTGCAATTCCATGATGGGTAACCCCCTGGGAAGTTGCACCATGAGCTCCGGAAAACAAAACCGTGAGGGCGAGGCCCAAAGCGGAAAATATGGTGCTAGATGAGTCGGGTCCTGACATGAAATGTATTTTACTAAACTTATTATTTTTTGTCCACTCACAGTATTTCTATTTTCAATGCCCTTCAGGTTGAATACGGTTCGCAGAGACCGAGACATCACATACCTCCTCCGGATCCTGGCGTACTCTAGAAGCCTGCGGGCTAAAAGTTCAAATTTTTCCTAGTCTGACACTCCGTGTCAAACGGGATCAGGAGCGTCCCTCGTTAATCTCGGAGGGATTGGGACAGGTCCTGACAAAGACGGTCCTGCCACTCGGTACCCGTTTACTGTTCACATCAGCTGGTCACATCAACTCCTTGGCACACCAAATTCCTGACACCAGCAAACCAGGCACCACTTGGCACCTGCCCCTGATCTCCAGGGATTTGCAGTCAAATCCTAGCCGCAACATGGGATATGCTCCCAAACAGTGACTCAACTACCACATTCATGGTTGCTATAAATACCCCCAAATCCTTCACAAAGGTAGACCCTCTTTCGACCACTATTAATTACGCACTCACTCCTACGTCATTCGGCACACGCTTGCTAACTTAAGCATCGGAGCCCATTCGATCGGCACCCCACCGGTGTCAAGTATTTGATCTACCTTGCAGATCACATGCCGAGAGGAAATCCAAGGAACGACGACAATCTCAGCAGACCCAAAACACCACGCGGCTAGTCCTAGATCCCCTAGTGGGTCTCATCACGTTAGGTCCATTCTAGGATCAAACACATCTCAACACGCCCCCTCACGTGTGACGGATTTTTTGTCCTATCACATGACAATGAATGGGTAAATGGGTAACATGTGGCATGTGTGACGGTTACACTAAACACATGGGATAACCTGCCTCTGATACCATGAAAGAAATTGAGGTTACACCCCAAAACCAATATTTTTTTTGGGGGGGGGGGGGGGGGGGGGGAGGGAATTCCAAGATTATATAAAACACAAATCTAAGTTGTGTTTTCCTGGTGTAGGATATTGCCTCACATTTCAACACAAACGTCCATGAACTATTGACAGGACCGCCCCCGAAGGGACATTGATAACCGTGCCCGGTCCTGCTCCCGTCTGGCAAGTCGACTGAAATTCCCAACTTACCCTCAGTGCTTTCCAAACCAAGGATAGCCACACGCGTACTTACTCATGCCTCCGCCTCTCGATCAACCTCGATCAATGCGTCACGACCTGGAGGGTCAATAAAAACCAAAAGGTGTGAGTGGACAAAAATAAATCAGTTTATAAAATAGTTACAGAAAGACATTTCTACCCTCCGCCCAAAACCACGGAATCAAAATCCAAGTATACAACATAATCCAAATCCATCAACCATATAAACTGGGCCACTGCCCAACTCAACCGAAACATCAGAAATTAACAATAAATCACAAGTCAATCATTTTGGTGGATATCAAGTGCGCCCGAGTCTTTATACTCAAAACCATGCGCATAATCAGGCCTTCCCGGGATACCAACGAGTCTTTAAACTCAGAACATAATCAATAGGCCTCGGGGGTATCACAATAACCGAGTCTTTAAACTCACGAGTCCTTAAACTCATTAAGGGCCTTCCCCCGTTATCAATTAACCGAGTCTTTAAACTCAAAACATTATCCAGCCATATCTGGGTCTTTAAACCCAAAACAGTTTCCAACGGGTCTTTAAACCCAAAACATTTGTCAATCACAATAACTCGGGATCCATCCCGAAATCACATTTTGTCATAATAGGACTCATGTCCGAATTCCACATTCAAAACCTCAAAATCTTACTTCACAAAACAAAATCAACTCATCATCAAAACGGGGCATACATAATCATATCAAATCACTTTTATCAACCATTACCCATTCCCGAATTCGAATTCGTAATAATGATTTCGTAAGCCGGCATCCGGAAACATCATCCCGAACCCAAACCAAGAATTTCACTCTCAAGTTTCCGAAAAACCGAAATCTCGCTCTTCAACTTACTTTTATGCCCTGGGCCCCAAACCCGAAATCAACTCTCCAAAATCCATTTTAAATCTTTGAAATCACATCAGTTTTCAAATACCAAGGTCAAAGCATCAAAACCATGATCAAAACACAATATATCCAAAATCATCGTAAAACGTGCAATTCCGTAAAAATCTCGAAATCCGTGTCAACACCGTAAATCATACTCACAATCGCAATCAAAACATCTTAAAAACATGATACGCACAAATCACATAAAATCATTCATTAAACCATCATCGAAGCATAAGAGAACCCTTAGTCTCGAAATATGTGCAATTTCGTGTGCATATCAAAAAACGTATAAATACGGAAATCGAAATCATCACAAGTCATAATCATAATAATAGAAATATTTATGCATGCATTAAATTTTGAAAGCAACGTCCACTCACACACCGTCCATAACGTCCGTTTTCGCGCTGCACGCATTCCCGTAATTTCCGACAATTTTCGGAAGACTCGAATCCTGTCCGAAATAACTTTTCAGGGTCACTAAGGTCTCAAATAACATCATACTAATTTCCCATAATTTTCCGGGAATTAATCGTTAATTAAAAACGTAACATAAACCTTCGGACCCTCGAAACAACATCGAAACGGTGTCCGATAAATTTGAAACCAATGCTAAAATGTTCATTACATTGTATAGAACATAAGTCGTGTTGAACTCACCTTGAGAATCGTGCCCACGCGCCGTCGTGAGTGGCTGCGCGTGAAACCCACGCGCTAGCTACAGTGCCAGCTACAGTTCATCTTCTTCACCCGTTTCCCTGGTAAACGGGCTATTCCACCCGCGTCTTGACCCGAATCAATCCCTGCGATAAACCATCTAATATCTTCAATTGATCCATCAAGTAGACTCGCAACACACTTAATTAGAGGTCTGTATTACTCATTCAAATCGACACGGCCTAAAACCAACTCAATTGAACTCAAGTCTTAATCGAAGTTCATCGTTCCAATTCATTGCACAGTCACTGATTCCTTCAATTGGTTAGTTAGGAAGCACCGTAGACTCACTTTAAGGATGATTTCGCAATCAATTTCACAAAAACTTACCTCAAACCCCACGACTCCAAGCTCGATTTTTCTGAAGTTTGCCGTCCTTGTCCATGGCTTCCAGGGCTTTCCAGCTTCGAAGTCATGATATGGTTCGACTAAGTGAAGTCCCAGAAGACTGAATTGAGCCTCAAATTAGCTTGGGCTGGCCTACAATTCAAAATTGGATTTTTCCCTCCGTTTTCCCAGTTTACCCGATTTCTGTTTTCTCTCTGGTTCCTCAGTTCTTTTCTCTCCAAAAATGATCCTCTCAGCTCACTCTCACTCCCCATAATCAAACCGTCTAACCCAACAGCCCGTGGGAAATCACTCAGTCCCTTTGTGAAGTGTTCCCCGCAACTGTCCCAAAACTAAAAGAAATGGTTGCCCGTGCTCTGTGCCCTTCACAGTTCATAGCACGGCTAGCACTCATCCTAACCAGCAATCCCATAAACAAATGCAACCCGTGCATTGCTCTAAACCACTCAAATTCAAAATAATTCACAAATGCTCTATTCTCAATTTCCAACAGCACCCGCACGGTTTCAGTCCCCAGTTCAAACACCCGTGTCCAGCAATCTGTCCCAGCCACAACAAGGTGTTTCCACTCCCCAACTGACCCCAAGCTACTCACAATTAAACAATTCAATTCACTCAGCCCAACCATTTTTGCTTCATAAACAAAGCCATAACCGTGCTCTGTTTCTGAAGAGTTTCCCCCATACAAGGCTGTCCCAAAATGCAGCAGCCAAATTACCATTTTGCCCTCACCTAAAAAATTACCAAAATGCCCCTCACGCATCAATACCCGTAACTTGGTCATTCGAACTCCGATTGACGCGTGCTGCCTGTCTACGGACTCAGGGCATCGAGACCTTCCTAACGGTCCTCGGTCCTCGGACCTCCCGGTCGAAAAGTCAACATTTTTCCCCTTTTCGTCCAACTTACGAAAATGCCCTTGTTTTTTCGAACGTCATAACTTTCACCTCGGATGTCGGAATCGATCGTGCCACCTGTCTATGAACTCGTGACGTCCCAAACTACGCCACGGTCATCGGTTAAAGTCCATTTGACCGCCCGAATTACAAGTCAACGTTTTACCCACGACTATGGGCAAAACGGTCATTTTGCATCGTTCGTCCGATTTTGCCCAACTAATCACCGATTAACTCCGCTAATCATGATTAGTTACTAATCTAATCCCAAAATTCTGGACGGGTCGTTACAACTATGCCTAAATATGATTAATAGTCCTTCCATTAAAAATCATAACTATTTTGGTTAAAAATAAAGGTCAAATGGTCTTTTTAAGTGCATTTTATGCGTGTTTATACAATTCCCTCCACTCAACAAAAATGAAGCCTACGGTTTATTCTTATTTTATCTTTATAAATACACTTAAAAAGATAAATTACCCTTATTTGTAACATAAATAATTATGACATTTAACTTAAAGACTTTCAATACACATTTAGGCATAATTTAGGGCATGTTTGCCACCAATAATGAAGTTCAGGGATTGGTAACTAAAATCCGTGTAAAGTTCAGTGACATATGTTACTAATAATGAAGTTCAGGGACAATGACTAAGATTAATATAAAATTCAGGACGTCTGCTACAATTTAGCTAGTTACATAGCTCTCAATCTATATCCATACGTCGACAATGTATTAATTTCATATTAAACCCAATTAACAAAGAGAACAATCCAACTTCTTATACCGCTTTAAAATTTAAAATATATTAATTTTTCAATACCAGACATTTCTTTTCAAATCATTATATATATATATATACATATGCTCAATTTAGAACTTATTTGTAATTAAATTTCTTATAGTTTGATGAAATGCATGGGAAATGCAAATGGATGAAGGTTTCTTGTATGCGAGTGTCAGAAATAGAAAGAGAACATGCATATATGTTATTATTAATTTTCTTTTAATATTATCGACTTCGACACTCTTGTCAGCTAAGAATATATGACCTGTGTAAGTGTACAAACATTTATGTTTTATCTGTCAAATTATATCACATTCAAGGTATCTCCTCATATCATTTTTTATTTATCGAATTCTCTTTATACATATATGATCATAATCAAAATTTTTCATTCTCTAAATCATCATGTCAAGATTATTTCCGCAATTAAAAAGATCAATAGGGCTGAAGGTCATTCATATATATCAAATAAATTAGCGATTTTAGTAAGAATTTGTTAGAATTGTAAAAGAAAGAGAGATGGTTTTCGAGTGAAAAAAAGGGTTAGACGAATTCAGAGAGGTTTGAGAGAAAAGGACATTCTCATCAGGTGTATATTTTCTCTCACATAACTTGATCGTACACTTAGCATTATATAGAGGCACTGACGCGTTGTAACAAACCTAACAAACTCAAATAATTAAAGAGTATACAGCTGGAAACACAACTGGAGATGCTAACTAACTTAACAGCTAATGAAACTGATTGTAACTGTATATTAACAACTAATAGACTTCATAAGCTAACCCTAATCAGCTGCTGACTCATCTAATAGCCTCCCGCAAGCTTTCGTTGGAGTCACGAAGTATAAGATTGTCATGATAGAACTGGAACTTAGGAGTGTGCAGACCGTGAGACATAACATCAGCGAGCTGATCACGGGAAGACACATGGGCTAACTGAAGAGATTTGTTCTGAACCCACTCTCCTATAAAGTGGACATTGATCTCCACATGTTTGGTACATCCATGGAAGATAGGATTATGAGACATTTGGATGGTAGAGAGGTTATCACACCAAAACAATGGCGACCATGGAAGGATGAAATGAAGATCAGCTAGTAGGTAGGTGATCCAATGAAGTTCACATGGGGTGCTAGCAAGCGCATGATATTCAGCTTCAACAGGGGAACGAGAAATTGTGGATTGCTTCTAAGTGCCCCAATAGATGGGATTATGGCCAAGGAAGACAATGTGATCAGACTTGGACCTTCGAGTGTTGGGATCACCATCCCAATCCGCGTCTGAAAAGGCCTGGAGGCGAAGAGTATCAGAAACGTAGTTGAGGCTGTAGTCTATAGTACCTTTAATGTAGCGAAGTATGCGTTTGACGTCAATCATGTGAATATATGTAGGAGCATGCACAAATTGGCATATTGTGTTCACTATAAAGACAATGTGTGGTCAACTAAAGGTAAGATACTAAAGTGCACCAACTATGCTCCGATAGAGAGTGGGATCAGGAAGCAGAATGCCATTAGTGAGAAGTAATTTCATGTCTAGAATCAATTGGGTAGATACTAGGCTGCAATTTGACATTCCCACCCTAGCAAGAAGATCCCTGGCATATGTACCCTGATTGGTGTAGAGATCAGCAGCATAGGAACTCACATGGAAACCAAGGAAGTATGAGAGAGGCCCGAGATCTTTCATGTAAAATTTAGTTCCTAAGGCATGGATCAACATTTTCATGTAGGCATGGTTATCTCCAGTAAGAATAATATTATCAATATAAAGGAGAATGATGAGAAGAACTGAGCCTTGATGAAGAATAAATAAGGTAGAATTAGATAGGGATTGAACAAATCCCAATTTGAGCATATGTGCTGTAAAACGTGCGTTCCAAGCTCGAGGAGCCTTCTTGAGACCGTAGAGAGACTTTTCTAACTTGCAGACATGAGTGGGACTATGAGAATGAACATACCCTAGATGTTGGTCCATGTACACCTCTTCATGAAGATAGCCATGAAGAAAGACATTGTGAACATCAAGTTCTCTAAGAGGCCATTGAAATTGTGTAGCTAATGCGAGAATGAGTCGTACTATGGTGTGCTTCACAATTGGACTGAAGGTCTCGTCATAGTCAATTCTAGCTACTTGAAGATATCCTTTGGCTAAAATTCGAGCCCTATGACGTGCCACTATCCCATCAACATTGCATTTAAGTCGATAGACCTATTTACATCCAATAACACTGTGATATGCTGGCAAGGGAACTAACTTCCAAGTGTGTTAATGTTAAAGGGCAGTGAATTCCTCATCCATAGCTTGGCACCATTCTGGTACCTGAGCATCCTGGTTGTATGACATAGGTTCAACAAATGGACCTACTGATGTAAGGGTGGCGTGCAGTACAAGCAAGCCACATCAGGAAGGTTTGGAGATACCATTCTTGGATCGAGTGATCATAGGATGACAACAAGGGGCTGAAGTTGCAGGAAGGGATGAAGCAGAAATAGGGATCTCTGACAGGACCCATCCCAATCCCCCCGGGATTACCATGGAATGTGCCCTGCTCCCGTCTAAACGGGGCATCCAGAGTGCGCAAGGATCGATGGAGGAGGTGTGCAATGTCCCAGTCTCTGCTGCAATCGCATCCGTGATCAACCTGAAGGGCATTAAAACCAAAAGCTGTGAGTGGACAAAACCAATAAGTTTATTAAACACATTTATAAGACATTTATGCCCTCCAATAAAAACGTATGCATGCCACAAAAACCAGTAACCAAATACCAAGTGTGGGAACTCAGCCCAAAACTGTGAAATACCACAACTATACATAAACAACTATGGGGGTCACCACCCAAAACCATAAATGAACATCAATCCATTAAAATCATATAATCACAAATCCACTCGGAAAGCCATTTCATTAATTCGTATTTTACCATTACCATCACCAGCATCCCTGATGCTAGACGTCCCTGACGTCATATCTCACGGTTTTATAAGCTACGCGTGCTGCCCGGGGTCTCTCCGGGTCCATATTTCTGACATCCCTAATGTCTGACGTCCCAGACGTCAATCATAGCAATCCTGCTCCTGAGTCATCATACGGTCCGGCTGCTCCGTATGGTGACCCTTCGCAGGCAATGCACCGTGACTTCCCCAGTGTCCTAGACATCTGGAGGAGACCATCATATATCCTTGTATCAAGATGGTATATGGAAAACAGTTTTTATTAATTCATTTCACAACATCACAATGGGCCCTGCCCGAATTTTCCATAAAACAACACATTTCCATTTAGGGTCCCTAACCCGAAACCACATTTATTAAATATAGGGCCCTTGACCCGAAATCATCATTTTAATCCAACTGGGCCTCATGCCCGACTTTATGAACCACTGGGCCCACGACCCGATTTATAAACCAACTGGGCTCGCAGCCCGACTTATAAACCAACTGGGCCCGCAGCCCGATTACGTACTCAAATGGACTCCAAGTCCGAGATTTCCAAAACAAGTGGGCCTCAAGCCCGAATTCATCTTTCCAATATAAAAACCGTTTTATCATATTATTTATTTAACCACAAGCACGCAAAACCACAAATAAACCGTTAATCCCGATATACGTGAAATACAGAAAACACCTCGAAATACGTGCAACATACCTGAAATCAATACTCACAAATACCATCATAGAAATCATGTATATAAACCATATAACACATTTAAGCATGCATAGGATTTATAAAACCAAAGTCCACTCACAGACTGTTTTAACGCTATGCCTCGATACGCGTGCCACCGGCCCTCCCGGGCCACACCACTATCACCGGGACTCCCAATCCTGTCCAAATCACATTAGAGGGTCACTAACCTCATCATTAACATCCTATCAAAGTCCCGTAATTTTCCCGAATTTTTACTTATTTTTAAACTTAATTTAAAACCTTCGGACATCCCGAACAATATCGAGACGGTGTCCGATCGACACGAAACCAATCCCAAAATGTCTGTTACATCGAATAGATTAAAAGTCATGTTGACCTCACCTCGAGATTCATGCCCACGCGCCGTCACGCGCCGCCGTGAGTGGCTGCGCGTGAAATCCACGCGCCGTGAACAGTGTCACCAGCCCAACCCGTATCTCTGGTAAACGGGTCCAAATTGTCCGCGACACGACCCGGTTCAATGTCCATCAATTCGATCCTAATTCTTTCAATTGATCATTTAGTTAGTTTCGTTTTTAAGTCTAATTTAAGTTCTGTAAACTCAATTACACAAATCCTTACCTACAATTCCACGATTCGATGATGAACACCAAGAACACTCTGGTTACTGTTCGTTCATGGAATTCCTTCAATTCCAATTGATTTCCTTAAATTGAATCAACTAGAAGCATCAGTGGACCATGAGGAACAATTCCCCCACATCAATTTCGTCGTTGGATCACTAAATGGTCGCGACTCAAGCTCGAACACCGTCCACTGTGCAACCATGGAGCTTCATCGATCTCAGCCGGTTTCCTTCAATTGATCCTTCCAGAAGCATCGTGGGATCCTCAGGAACACAATCCCCACATCAATTGCACCATTCGAACACTCCACGATCACGACTCAACCCCGAAATTCCTCCTCTGTCACCAAGTGGGTTCAGAGCCAAAACGTTGCCAATTTCCTTCGTTCTTTCGACGATACTGATCGTGGCATTCCCAGAAAGCTGAATGTAACCTCCAATTCGATCCTCACGGCCCCAAGTTTAAAATCCGATCTTCCCCCCCCAAAATCCAAATTTACAAATTCTCAGTTCCCAGCCTCTCTCTGTCCTTCGTGATTGCCCAGCCGAGTTAGTTTCTGAATTCTCTCCAATTTCCGTTCACAAGTTTAGTGGATAGGGAGAAGATTAAGGGTGGGAGGAATTGGGATTTTGGTTGTACACGGCTAAGAAAACACAGTAGAGAAAATGGAGGTTTAATGGATTTTAGATTAATTAATAATTAATTAACAATTATTAAAACATCATAATGATGTTTCCCCTAAGACAAGGATTCTGGTTTCAAGGGATGAGTGACACTTGTCACTCATCCAGGTGTGCAAAGTCAACGGGTACTATTCAATATTATAATATTATTTTAATCGGGGCCTCGGTTCGTTAGTTCGTTTCCTTGACCATAACTTCGTCGTCGAATCTCCGATTTCGGCATGCCGCCAGTCATTGGATTCGTATCGATGACACCTACGTAACGGTCCTTGGCCCTCGTCCTTCGGACCTCCCGGTCAAAAAGTCAACATTTGGCCCCAAACATGGTAAATTACCAAAATGCCCCTCGACTTCCGAACATCGTAACTTTCTCTACGAATGTCGGAATCGAACGTGCCACCTGTCTATGAACTCGTGACGTCCCGAACTACGTCACGGTCATCAGTCAAAGTCCATTTGACAGCCCGATCAAAAAGTCAACATTTTGCCCACGATTAGGGGCAAAACAGTCATTTTGCACATTTGTCCGATTCCGCCCTACTAACCACCGTTCAACCTCACTAATCAAGATTAGTCACTAATCTAATCCCGAAAATTCGGGACGGGTAGTTACAATCTCGACTACCAAGTCTATAGAAGAAGAATTTGTAGACAATTCAGATGGAGATGCTTATGTAGAAGAAGGGATCTCAGGATCTAAAGACGTAAATGTTGGGACAAGAATACCTTAATCATTGGCTGAACTTGGCAAAAGTACCTCAAAGAGTAAATGGGGAGGAACATAAGGTAGTGGTAATGAAGACTTTCCAGAAAGCTCACAAGTAATATACAATGGAGTACAACTAGAGTGATTCCGTGAGCCTTGATCATGTGGGAAATATGTATGTGTAGAGGGTGAGATAGAAGCGAAGGGAAACTGATATGCATCAAACACAACATGTCTAGACACAAAGGTTTTCTTAGAAGGAATGTAGTAATATAAGTAGTCTTATAATCTAGGGTCTACCCACAAAAGACACACTGAGAGGTTCTTGGTTCTAATTTTTGAGTCGTGTCAGGTTGAAGAAAGGGATAACATGCACAACCAAAAATGTGGAAAAAGTGAAGTGAGGGGAGGCGACTAAACAATAGGTAGTAAGGAGATCTCATTTGTAGGGTGGCAGATGGCATACGGTTAATGAGGTAATTTGTAGTAGAACATGCATGAAACCAGAATGAGGAAGGCATAGAAGCTTGTTGAAGTAAGGTGATGGTGGTTTCAATGAGATAACAATGTCTTCTTTTTACAGGGCCTTTTTTTGTGGTGTATAAGGACATGACTTGTGATGTAGATCAATGTCTTTAGAAGCAAGAAATTCAGTCATGACCTTATTCACAAATTCACCTCCTTCATCACTTTGAAAGACTTTATTGGATTTATTAAAGAGGTTATTAATGTAGGTGTAGAATTTAACAAAGGTAGAAAGAACATCAGATTTATTGACTAGAAGATATATCTAAGTGTATCAAGTACAATCATCAACAAACAGTACATAATATTTGAAACCAAGAATCAAAGTACAACCCAAACATCAGAGTGGATCAAAGGGATGAGAAGATCTATGTACAGACAAAGAAAATGGGAGCCTAAAAAACCTGCACTTGAGACAAGATTGACACGCATGAGGGGGGAGATATGTGGTGCAAGGTATTTGTGCTTGTTTAAGCATAGTGGAGAGAACTGCATTAGCAAGATGTCCTAGTTTCTGGTGTCACTGAGAGTAAGACACTGATTTTCCTACACAAGCAAGTGTAGATGAAGACAAACATGATTGTAAGGTAGTGAGAGATTTAGGTAGTGGATACAGACCATCAACACTAGGAAGCTTGAAGTGACTCCTCCCCAAGTGATTCTGGATACAAAGAGAGTGAGCATCATAAAGCATTTGGCAATGATTATGCAAACAAAACTATTGGACAGAAAACAGGTTATGAGTAATGTATGGAACATGACATACATCGTTCAATTGAAACACATGATTAGTGATAGGAAAGGTAAGAGAATCAGTTCTTATATAGGAAGGATAGCTCCAATGCATACAGAAATACTTGATTTGGTAGAACAAGGCTGACTTTGTTGGAGCTAAGAACCATCTGAGACCATGTGATTTTTAGTTCTAGTGTCAGCTAGCCAGAAGTTAGGATCATTTAATTCATAGTTAGTATAAGCATAGAATACTTGTGGTGAAGCTGAAAACACTGGTTGTTGCACAGTGACAGTGTAAGCCTGAGGCTGATATGAAGGAGTTTGAGACTGAAGTCGTTATGAGCAATCAGGAGCCTCGTGAGCTGGATTCTTATAGAGCTGAAAAAAAGAGAAGTAGCATGTACGTACTGTGGTGGAGCTCCTAAGAGCCCAAGATTGGAGGGTGAAGGTGAGGTGAAGTAACTAGGTTGCTGCTGATAATAGTTGGAACTACCATAACCATTGGAATACCCATAATTCCGAGTAAAGCCTAGATTGTAACCATAAGGTTAGTGATATCCCTGATGATAACCACAATTATAGCCTCAACGATTGCCTCTATTGTTATTCCAATTGTTGTTCCAGTTGTTATTTCAGTGTCCTCGACCATTGTTCCTTCCACGTCCTCTATTGTAATTCTAATTATTGTTGCTTCTCCTTTGCTAATTTTCATTGTTCCAACTACATGGGCTAGCAGGAGTGTCATTTGAAGCTGAGGAAGAGTTATGTGTACCTGGACCTCTTTTGGTAACAACCATGGTTGTGAGCAAAGCCTGATTAAGAGCAAGTTGTGTTGTAACTTTGTTGAGATCTACTTCTTCTGCTAATAGAAGAGTCATGAGTTCAGTGAGGGTGACAAGCACTGGTCTTGCAAGAATGTGAGATTTGAAAGGATGCTAGTCTGAAGGTAGACCATTGAGGATGATCAAGAAGACACCTTCATCTGTCACAGGCACACCAGCACTGGCCAAACCCTGTCTTGCAGATCTAATTTTGCTCAAGAAAATTTCAATTGAGTCAGGCCTTTTTCTGTTGAGTCTGAAGGTTAGTTTTCAACTGCATGAGGCTAGCTTCAGAAAGAAAGGAAAATATTTCTTGCAGTGTGAACCAAACTACACGAGAAGATTCACAGTTCATAATCTCGGTGAAGACTTCTTCAGACATCGTAGCAATAAGGACATTAAGAAGTGCAGCATCCATGTCTGGCCAATTTTGAAAGGCAGCATCAGTAGGTAAGGGACATGGACAGGAACCATCAAAGTGACCAAACAAAGGGTAACCTTTTAGTAATTTTTGAATCTTCACACTCCAAGATACATAGTTGGTATCATTCAACTTCATTGACATAAAATCTGTGACATGCTTAAGTAGATCCATTCTAGAAGTCATGGTATAGGTTTGTTTTTCATGAGAATTACACAGGAAAAATTTTGTTTCCACATTTTTGATCAACAAGAAATTCAAGAAAGGTATCGAATACTAGAAGGAAAGATAGGATATCAAAAAACAGCAAGAGAGCACGTAAAGATTACGATAAAGTAAGAGAGACTTTATCTTGAGGAGAAAATTATTCAACGAGAACTTCAAAGCTGTAAGAAATCAGGCAGAAGAGAAAAGAGAATCAGAGGATTGAAAAAGATGAGATAGCATAAAGGATCTGAAAACAAACATCAGTCGTACACCACAACCACCATTAACAGCGCTTGAGACAAGATGCGTAGAGTTTCACAAAGAACGCTAGGATCTTTAGAGCAGTGAGCC
The DNA here is from genome assembly GCA_032719365.1 of Prinsepia uniflora. NCBI lineage: Eukaryota > Viridiplantae > Streptophyta > Magnoliopsida > Rosales > Rosaceae > Prinsepia > Prinsepia uniflora. The sequence continues at coordinate 2,311,069 of CM064875.1, read as the reverse complement.
GAGAAGCTCTGATACCATGCTAGAATTTTAAAAGAAAAAAATGGTTTTGAGTGAAAAGAAGAGTAAGATGAACTCAGAGAGGTGTGGGAGAAATGACGTTCTCATTAGGTGTATATTTTCTCTCACGTAACTTGATCATACACTTAACATTATACAGAGTCACTGACGCCTTGTAACAAACCTAACAAACCCAAATTGCTGAAAATTTCCACTGAACTATTGAGGATTGTTCTATGAATTATGAACACCATTTCCACAAGCCTGATTTGGACCTCCACTTGTGTATCCAAGTTGCTGACTAGGAAGTGCGCTTTGAGGATTATTGGTAGAGCCATGTTCAAAGGAAGAAACAGATGTTGCACTCTTGGTAGCCACCATAGAACACAGATAGGGTAGATCACTGGCATGTTCTATGACACTCTCCTCAGCAAGAAGTTGAGACCTGGACACTTTGAGTGAAATGGAATTTTCTCTACCCCTGATTACACATCTAAAGGTATTGTATTCACTAGGTAAGCCTCTTAGAGTTAAGATTACCACATCATCATCACCAAAGTGAACACCACACGATTCTAAAGTATCTCTAGCATTCTTAATCCTTTGCATATACTGAGTCATATTCTCATAACCTTTCTTGATATTCTGTAACTCATTCTTCATCTGCAAAATTGAAGCTTTAGTGATAGAGGTAAACCTTTCTTTAAGACTCACGCACATTTCTTGAGTAGTTTTGCAGCCAATGACACACGACATTGCTGAAGTAGACATTGTGGCAATGATCAGCTGCATCAGGGCCTGATTGTTCATTCCCCAGACTTGAACTTGTTCCAACCTGGTCATATCCACATCATCTAGACCAGAACTAACCAAAGATGGACAAGGACTCGAATCAGTGACAAATCCCATCAAACCATGAACATTTAGTAACAACTCCATTTGAAAATTCCATGTGAGGAAGTTAGGATCGTCTAGTTTGGCATTGACTGAGCTTCCAACAGTAGATGTAACGACCCGGACATTGGAAAAAGGAAATTTTGGAAAAAGTCGAAGAAAATGACGATTTTACCCCTAGAACCGGGCAAACGGTTGACTTTTGGCTTGAACTGTCAAGCAGACTTTGATCGATGACTGTGACGTAGTTCGGGACATCATGAGTTCATAGACAGGTGGCACGTTCGATTCCGACATTCGAGGAGAAAGTTATGACGTTCGGAAGTTTGAGGGTACTTTGGTAATTTCAGTAAAAAGGGGCAATCGGTTGACTTTTCATACGACATGGGATTTTTACGAACTTCGAGGATTGTTAAGAAGGTATCGATGCCCTGATTACAACGACAGGCGGCACGTTGAAATCGGGTTTTGGATGAATAAGTTATGATTCTGGAACAAGGAAGGGTTTTTTGGTAATTATGTGAAAGAAGGGTAAAATGGTAATTTGGATGTTGGAAATTGAATCAGCTATAGTGGAATGTTTAACTTAGTTATTTAACTAATTAAGTGACAATTTTCACTAAAAGGGGATGGATTAGTGGCTGGTTTAGCTAAGTGGGGGTACATGTGTGTTGTGGATGTCGTCTGGAGAAAAGAGCACTGTGCGGTTCAATTGATTTAATCAACTAAGTGCTTTGAGTGAGAGAACAGAGACAGAGACAGAGTCGATCTTGTTCAGTGTGAGATCAAGTGGTACTTGTGTCTGAACTCAGAGGTTGTGTGTGTGTTGGTATTTGTGTCTGAGAGTGCACAAATGAGGTGCTGGGGTGAGAGTGAGGTGAGGAGTACTGAGAAATAGGAACAGGCGAACCGTGCGGGTTTCTGTGAGTTTGGGAGTGAGGTGAGTGGAACCAGAGGTGCTCGTGTGTCCAGTAGGTAGGAGGTAAACTCAGGGTAACGTGAGGACACGATGGAGGCCACGGCGGAGAACATAGGAGAGGTAAGGTGTGTTGGATGCTCTGTTTTTCCTTTTTTATTCAAATGGCCAGTTGACGGGTTTGGCTCATTGTTGAGTTACTGTGATGCTCGTTTTGATTCTTAAAGATAGAGAGGACACCCAGAAACATGAAACCGTGACTGGAGAGTATCTTGGTGGCCGGAGACAGAGACTGAGATTTCTGAGCTTTGGTTCGAAAGTTGGGAGGTAAGAATCTGGGCTTCATTTCATGTTTTAGCAAGTTGAATCAATCCCAAACTTAAGGACGAAACTACTGGTGAAGAGAGGATAAAAAATGGTAGAAAAATGAGTGGAAACCAGCCTCGACGGCTCGGTTGGACCGGACCGGTCCAGACTGGTCTGAACCGGGTTGGCGAGAGGAAGACGATGATGAACAGTGCCACGCGTGGCTCCCACGTGCAGCCCCTTTGGGCGGCGCGTGAGGGTGCGTGAGGCCTATTTTGGGGAAGTGTTCAACATGGTTTTCACTCTAATCGATATAACGAACATTTTAAGATTGGTTTTGAATCGATCGGACATCGTCTCGATATGTTTCGGGATGTCCGAAGGTTTTAGGGCTCGATTAAAAATAGTTAAAAATTCGAGAAAATTACGGGACTTTAGTATAAGCGTTATTAAGTAGTTAATGACCTTCTTATGAGATTTGAACAGGTTCGGGAAAACTGGTGATAATGGTTTGACCGTGGTTTTGGTGATTTTCATTTGGTATTTGAAATATGATTTGATTTCAAAGATTTAAAACGGATTTTGGGAAAAGCGATTTCGGGCTTGATGCCCAGTTCATAAAAGTGGCATTGATGAATGAGATTTCGGGTTTCGGAAACTTGAAGGTGGATTTCCGGATTTGGGTTCTGGATGATGGTTCCGGATGCCGGCTTACGGAATCATTATTGTGAATTCGGATTCGGGAATGGATGACGGATATGATTGGGGATTTGAATGTGAAATTCGGACATGAGTTCCATTTCGATTAAGTGTGATCTCGGATTTGACTTGGGAAATTGGTTTACGATGGATTCTTGATTTGTTGTGATTTACAAATGGTTTTGGGTTTAAAGACCTAGTACTATTGCTGGATGATGTTTTGGGTTTAAAGACCTAGTACTATTGCTGGATGATGTTTTGGGTTTAAAGACCCGGTACTATTGCTGGATGATGTTTTGGGATTAAAGACCCGGTACTATTGCTGGATCATGTTTTGGGTTTAAAGACCCGGTTGATTGATGACGGAGAAGGGGGCCCTTGATTGACATGTTTTGAGTTTAAAGACTCGGTTATTGTAATATCCCCCGAGGCCTATTGATTATGCTTTGAGTTTAAAGACTCGGTTATTGTGATATCCCCCGAGGCCTATTGATTATGCTTTGAGTATAAAGACTCGTTGATATCCCGAGAAGGCCTGATTATGCGCATGGTTTTGAGTTTAAAGACTCAGGCGCACTTGAGGTCCAGCAGATTGATTGACTTGTGAATTACTATTGATTTTTGATGTTTTCGGATGTGTTGGGCAATAGCCCGGTTTAAATGGCTTGATGGATTTTGGGTTATGTTTTGTACTTGGATTTGACTTTTGATTTTGGGCTAAGGCCCTATGTTTAGAGTTTCGGGCTAAGACCCGCAGTTTGAGAAAAGGAAAATGACTTTTATTTTCATACACGATTTTCTTATATTGGAAATGAAATGAATTATGAAATGATTTCCGAATGCATGCATTGGTTTTTTTACGTGGAGGGTAGAATGTCTTTTCTGTAACATGTTTTAGAACTGATTTATTTTCGTCCACTCACACCTTTTGTGTTTTTATTGACCCTCCAGGTTGTGGCGCATTGATCGAGGCTGATCGAGAGGCGGAGGCATGAGTGAGTACGTATGTGGCTATCCCTTGTTTGGCAAGTGCAGAGGGTAATTTGGGAACCTGAGTCGACTTGTCAGACAGGAGCAGAATCAGGTACGGTTGTCAATGTCCCTCAGGGGACGGTCCTGTCAGTAGAAATCAAACCTGCAATAGGAGATTCCAAGGTCAGGAGTTGTGAAGAAGTCACCACTTTGTTGAAAAAAAAATATATATCATATATATATATATTGTAACAACCCGTCCCGGGAGTCGGGATTAGCTAAGTGATTAGCGACAGATTAACTGAGTTAATCGGTGGTTAGTTGGTTACTTTGGACATTAGGCGCAGAATGACTATTTTGCCCCTAGTTTGGGCAAAATGTTGACTTTGAGTTCGGGCGGTCAATTGGGTATTGACCGATACCTGTGACGTAGTTTGGGACGTCACGAGTCCGTAGACAGGTGGCACATCCGATTTGGACAATCGGAGATAAAGTTATGGTGTTCGGAAGGTTAAGGGCGTTACCGTAATTTGATTTCAATGAAAGTAAAAGGATTCCGGAAAGTGATTTCGGGCTTAAAGCCCAGATCAGAAAAAGTGGTTTTGAGAAACGTGATTTTGGATTTTTGAATCGGAATTCCGGATGACGATTCGGGATTCGATTCGGGACTTGGAAGTGGATTCCGGGTTTGGGTTCGGAATGGTTATTCCAGATGCCGGCTTACGGAATGATGGTTTCAGATTCGGATTATTTTGAGGCCTGGATTGAGTTTAAAGACTCGGAGTTTAAAGACTCGGATAGATCCAGCAGGTTCGGTGAATGGAAATATGATATGGTTTTCAACAAGGTTTTCCGAGGTTTTGGGCTATGCCCGGATGAAATGGTTTTCGATGGTTTTGGGCTGAGGCTCGGGATTTGAGAAAAAGGAAAATGTGTTTGGTTTTCGTACATGGTTTTATGACATGAATTTGATATGCATGCATTGGTTTTTGAAATGGAGGGTATAAATGTACTTGTTTATGAACTGTTTTGAACTTATTCTTTATTTTTGTCCACTCACAGTCTTTTCGTGTTTTCGATACCCTCCAGGTTGTTGCGATGCAAGCTGTTGGTCGAGAGAGACGGAGACATCACACCCGCGATCCACAGTAGTTCGGATGGCTGGATTCGAGAATCCCTGGTCCGACTTACGTGTCACATGGAGGTTAGACGTCAGTCTGGCATACGTGTCATGCGTAAGTCAGACGGGAGCAGGGTTTAGTCCCTAATCCTGGGGGATTAGGGGTAGGCCCTGACATATATATATATATATATATATATATATATCATATATATATATGTATATATATATCATATATATGTATATATATCATATATATATATGTACATATATCATATATATCATATATATGTACATATATCATATATATCATATATATGTACATATATCATATATATCATATATATCATATATCATATATATATATATGTATATATATATCATATATATATATATGTATATATATCATATATATGTACATATATTCTTTGAATCTTTAAACTAGAACTTGATGTGCATTAGTTTGTTTGCTGATTTCTAAACCTTTTCGAGAAGCACTTGTTGTGCAACAGCTTGATTACTGATTTCAAGAACACTGAGTCTTCTTCAATGAAGCACTAAACGTGTGTAAGCTTGTTTACTGATTTAGACTCTTTGTGAACAACATTCTTATTTTGTTTTAGCAGCGGAAGAAAAGAGAAGAAAAATCAGACCTTTGTGCATGGCTCTTATACCATGTTAGAAGACTTAAGGAAAGAAAAGAAGATCAGTGAAATCGAGAGAGAAAGAAAGGAAGTATAAAGCTTTGTGTATTGATTAACAAGATTACAGTATACAAGATTGCACAGATGGATAACAACCTAACATATTCTAACTATATTAATAGTGTGACTCAATAACTATAGGACAGATGACATTCTAACACTTAATTATCATTCAATAGCAATGCATGTGAATTTTTTGGGCAATTTTATTGATACTATGGCCTCGTTTGGTATTGTTAGCATGATGACTCAGCACAATGACACGTTATCAATATAGTTAGACTGTTAAGAATTAGTTAATGCTTTCTGTTATAAAGCCTTGAAGTGTACGATTACAAAGGATGTGTTTTTTGATTAGTCTGAAATACAATCTGCTGAAATTACTCTCCTTCAACCTCTCTTCTCTCCTTGTTTCCCTTCTCTTCTTCTTTAATGGTCTGATCCAACATGGTATCAGAGCTACAACAATGGTTAACCCCAAATTGATCCTTCTTCCGCTGCTTCTTTCTATATCTTCTTTCTCTTCTTGAACTGTCTATATCCTCCTCTTCTGTTCTGTCAACTGTGCCTACAAGGTGTTTGAGAATAAGACTCAATCAAACTTCTGCAATCTTCTTTCTTGTTTTTTTTTCCTTCTTGATTCTCATGATGAATTCGTCTCAACTTCAGATTCTTCAATCACCAATTGCTGGTCTTACGTCTACTGTGGGAAACTCAGTTCAGGTCAAATTGGATGATCATAACTATCTTACCTGGAATTTCCAAATGGAGCTTCTCCTCAGTGTTCACGGTCTCATGGGATTTGTTGATGGATCAAATTCGCGTCCTAGGTTGATTGCTGTCCCTCCTGATGAAACCAGCGCACAGGCTGTGAAGGTTTGGACAATGCATGATCAGGCTCTCATGCAGCTGATCACAGCTACTCTTTCCACCTCTGCAATGTCATCTGTGATAGGTTGTAAAACCTCACAAGAAATGTGGTCCAGTCTACGTGACAGGTTTGCTACCGTCTCTAAAGCCTTAATTTTTCAAATGAAAACTGATCTTCAGAACATCAAGAAAGGATCAGAGAACATCACTCAATACTTACAAAGAATTAAAGATTCAAGAGATATGCTCCAGTCCTGTGGTGTTCAGTTTGAGAATGATGATGTCATCATCTTGGCCCTAAGAGGATTGCCTGCTGAATACAACACCTTTCGATGTGTCATAAGAGGAAGAGAGAGCACAATTTCTATCCAAGAATTCAGATCTCAGCTTTTGGCTGAAGAGAGTGTTCTTGAAAAATCCAGTGAACAGTTTCCTTTCCTTTCTGCAATGGCTGCTACAAGAAACCCTGGTCCTGTTCCTGCTCCAAGTCCTAATGTTCAAGATCAACACTCTAATGTTCTTGAGATCAGCAAGACCCCAGTCACACGTTATCCTCCTTCTGATGCACAATACTCACCTGCTGAAGTTCAGTCTAACAATGGGCAACAGACAGGGCTTTTCCAACAGGTCAGTAACAATCTTCAGCAATTTGGCTATAATGGTGGATATAATGCTCCTTTTCATTACAATCAGTATAGAGGAAGTGGTTATAGAGGTAGAAAGAACAAGTCCTATAACAATGGGGGCAGGTTTAACTCAGGAAGGGGCATTCTTGGTCCACCAAATCAATCTTTTTATCAAGGTAATGCACAGATTCCTACCTGTCAAATTTGTGGAAAACGAGGACATTCTGCTGCTGACTGTTATCAGAGACACTCAGATGGTTCAGGATCTGAGCCTTGTCAAATCTGTTGGAGATATGGTCACACAGCCATGAATTGCTATCATAGAGAGAATTTTTCCTATCAGGGCAGTCTACCCTCTCCTACCCTTAATGCAAACATGACTGCTTTGTCTGCTACAACTCCTTATGCTGACACACAACCTCATAGAGAGTATTGGGTGGCTGATACTGGTGCCACAGCACACATGACCTCCGATTTGACACAGATTGCCATGGTGACACCCAACACTTCCTCTGATACTGTCACAACTGCCAGTGGCTCTGGTTTGAAAATTGCCAATATAGGCAAGTCTTCAATTATTCTGCCTAGTTCAGAATCAAAATGTTTCTACCTTAATCAAGTCCTCCATGTTCCTCACATATCACAAAACCTTCTCTCTGTTAACTGCTTCTGTAAAGACAATAATTGCTACTTTATACTTGATGACAAGTGTTTTGTTATCCAGGACAAGGCCACAGGCAGGATTTTGTACAGAGGTCTGAGCAGTGAGGGTCTCTATCCCATTCCTTTTCATCTGCATCCAGGGCTTATGTCACCAACATCTGCATCTCCACCTCCTTCTGCTTTGTTGTGCAAGGATATTCGACACTCTCTATGGCATCATAGATTAGGTCACCCTTCAAACAATATTGTCTCTACTTTGCTGCAAAAGTCTGGTATTTCTACTTCTCCTGATGTCAACCAAACAGTTTGTGAATTCTGCTTACAAGGAAAATTTACCAAGTTACCTTTTGTTTTTCCTGCTTCAAAGTCCATTACTCCTTTTGAATGTATACATACAGATGTGTGGGGTCCTGCTCCTGTTCATTCTATTGAAGGGTTTAGGTACTATGTTACACTAATAGATGAATGTACCCGTTTTACGTGGCTGTTTCCTATGAAGAATAAATCAGACTTTTATTCTGTTTTTGTCTCCTTTCATGCCTTCATTACAACCTCTTTTTCTGCTTCTGTAAAAATTTTGCAATCTGATGGAGGGGGTGAATATATTGGCACCAATCTTCTGCATTTCCTGCTATCTAAAGGGATTAAACATCAGAAATCCTGCCCACACACCCCAGAGCAAAATGGTCTTGCAGAGAGAAAGCACAGACATGTTATTGAAACCACTATCACACTTCTGCAATCTGCTCAACTTCCCTTACAATTCTGGGTCCATGCTTGTCTCACTGCTGTTTTCCTGATCAACAAAATGCCTTGCTCTACCCTACAAATGCAATCCCCTCATGAAAGGCTGTTTGGAACCTTGCCTGATATCTCCTCCTTAAAAGTATTTGGCTGTGCCTGCTTTCCTTATCTCAGAGCCTACAATTCCAACAAACTCCAACCAAAAACTACAAAGTGCATTTTCCTAGGCTATGCAACTCAGTACAAGGGCTATATCTGTTTCAATCCTATTTCTTCCAAGTTTATTGTCTCTAGGCATGTTTTATTCATTGAGCATGTTTTTCCCTATTCCACTCTCATGACAAAACCTGCAGTTTCTTCCTCCTCTAATCAGCCTGCTCCTATTATGTCTGTGTCTCCTCCTTTCCTTGATCCTCATCTCAACTCCCAGGTTTCCTTGCCTAGCCATTCTCAACAGTTTTCTATCTCAAATCCTCATGTGGTCTCAGCTTCAAATCCCTCTATACCACCCCATTCAATGCTCTCACCATCAGATGCTGCAGTGCCTGCCACTAATTCTTCTGATACTGCATCTACTGCCTCAAGCACTGCTGTTTCCACAGGTGCTGTTTCTCCAGGTTTCTCAGATTCTCCTGCACCAATGACCTTTGAGCCTGCTCTTCTTCAGGTTGTTCTTCCCATTACAGGAGTCAACATGCATCCTATGCAAACTAGGTCTAAGAGTGGTATCATCAAAAAGAAGGCTCTCAATTCTATTCTCACTACCAATGTGGATCTTTCAACTACAGAACCAGTATCTTATAAGATTGCAGTTTCTTCTCCCCTTTGGCAGGCAGCTATGGAAGAGGAAATTGCTGCCCTCCATTCTCAGAGAACTTGGTCTGTAGTTCCTCTTCCCACAAACAAAAATCTGGTAGGATGTAAGTGGGTTTACAGAATCAAAAAACACTCAGATGGTTCCATTGCACGATACAAAGCTCGACTTGTGGCCAAGGGCTTCAGTCAGGAACCTGGCTTGGATTTTGGCCAAACCTTTAGTCCAGTGGTGAAACCTACAACAGTCAGGCTAGTTCTAGCTCTAGCAGCTCATTTTAATTGGCCTCTCAAACAGCTTGACGTCAAAAATGCTTTTCTCCATGGTGAGCTTAAGGAAGAAGTCTTCATGATGCAGCCTCCTGGTTTTGAAGACTCCTGTCATCCTGATTATGTCTGTCACTTGCACAAATCACTGTATGGCCTGAAGCAAGCACCTCGAGCTTGGAATGAAAGGTTTACCAGTTTCCTTCCTGGTCTTGGTTTTCAATCCACTTGGGCAGATGCCTCCCTTTTTGTTAAGAAAACACCACTTGGGATTGTAGTTCTCCTTTTGTACGTTGATGATATAATCCTTACAGGGACCTCATTATCTGAGATTCAAGATGTCATTTCAGCTCTCACTCTTGAGTTCTCCATGACAGACCTGGGGGATCTTCAGTACTTCTTGGGAATTCAGATTACTAGGACTAGCTCTGGTATATTTCTCTCCCAAGCTAAGTATGTCCAAGATTTGCTTCACAAAACCTGCATGATGGACAGTAATGCTGTTGATACACCTAGCATCCCTGGTTCCAGACTCAGGAACAATGATGGTCCTCTCTATTCAAACCCTGCAAATTACAGAAGCATCGTGGGAGCCCTGCAATATCTTACCTTCACAAGACCTGATATTGCTTTTGCTGTCAACCAAGTATGTCAGTTCATGCATTCACCTTGTGACACTCATTTCATGGCTGTTAAAAGAATTTTGCGGTACCTTCGTGGCTCTCAACATCGTGGAATTCAGTACAGCAGTGGTTCACTTGACATAACAGCATACACTGATGCTGATTGGGCCGGGGACCCTAACGATCGACGTTCCACTACAGGAATGGCAGTCTTTCTTGGCTCGAATCCCATCTCATGGTCCTCTAAGAAACAGAATACAGTTTCTAAGTCAAGTACAGAAGCTGAATATCGAGCTCTTGCAATTACCTCAGCTGAATTGGCCTGGATACGTCAGCTCCTCTGTGCTCTTCACATACCTCTTCTCAAACCGCCCTTGCTACTATGTGATAGTACTTCTGCAGAAAGTCTATCAGCAAATCCAGTCTTCCATTCCAGAGCCAAACATATTGAAGTAGATTACCACTTCATTCGTGAGAGAGTCATCCGTGGTGATCTCCATGTTCAGCATGTAGCATCTTGTGATCAGACAACTGATATCTTTACCAAGTCTCTTGATGAGCGATCCTTCCTCATTCACACTTCCAATCTGATGTCCCTTCAGATTGAGGGGGCATGTTAGCATGATGACTCAGCACAATGACACGTTATCAATATAGTTAGACTGTTAAGAATTAGTTAATGCTTTCTGTTATAAAGCCTTGAAGTGTACGATTACAAAGGATGTGTTTTTTGATTAGTCTGAAATACAATCTGCTGAAATTACTCCCCTTCAACCTCTCTTCTCTCCTTGTTTCCCTTCTCTTCTTCTTTAATGGTCTGATCCAACAGGTATGCCGTACTGTACTGACTATTTCAATCGGATAGACTAATTTGTCCACCGGATAGACTGATTATTTAGTCGGGCGTTTGGTACTTTTCCGAATTAGAATGCCTACTATATTATACTGACCGGATTATATTATAGTAGCTGACGAAATACTTATATTTAAAATATTAATTATGTATGTCATTAGTATTATTATTATTATTATTATTTATTTTAATAATAATTATTATTACTATTTATTACATTTTTATTAATTAATTATTTTTAATTTTATCATTATTATTTATTAAAATATCATTAATTATTAATTATTAATTTATTATTATTAGTATTTATTACTTTTTATTATTAATATTTACTAAATTAATATTTTATTTTTATTATATTACTATTTATTATTATTATTATTATTATTACTATTATTATTATTATTATTATATTTTACAAGATTACTAGTTATCCGACTATTTAATACGGACAATTTAAAGCGTATTATTTTAGTTTGTCTGGACCGTATAAAGATATTCAACCGTATTAACTTATACAGTTACTAATTAATACGACTGGTACCAAACACTGGTTTCGTACTATATTATCCTATCCCTTCCCTTATACGGCATACCAAACGTAGCCTATATTTGTCTATTATGTTTATAAATTACAAATTTACATATTAATATATATATATATATATATATATATATATATATATATATATATATATATGACCATTAATATAACATGCTCTGATATTATGGAGGAAGTTGAGGTTCCATCTCAAAATTAACTGGAAATAGAGGGAGAGGCCGAGATCCTTATAAGCCCTTACAAGGTTGTGCAATTTTCCAATGTGGGATATTTGTACATTCACATTCTCACAAATACAAGACTCATCCGTATTAATATGTAATTTACAAATACTTATAACCTCTCTAGCATATTTTTTAAATGGACAATACTTGAATTGATGTCCTTATTAATTAACTAGTTTTCAATTCCGTTTATTTATGTATTTGTATAAATGATTTTGAAATAATGGCTAAATGCTTGAGCATATCTACTCTTATATATATACATATATACGTATAAAACAATTTAATTAATGAAAAAAAAAATGAGAATGTCTAAGATAGAATATAAGTATCATCTTTTTTAATTATATTGAAAATATTGTACTCAAAATGATGAAGAGAGGAAGATTTATACTAGACAATTCAATATGTCAAGCATAAATTAAGTATTAAACAACAAATACATATTTGTGAGTACGTATATATGTGTATATGTACATATGTGTGTGTGTGGGGCAAACCACGTGAACTCCATATCATGAAATATTTTTAGTTTATTTATAAAACTACTTATGTTTTCAGCCATATACTATAGAGAGAAGGAATATTCTCCCCTTGATGTTGGGGGCTCCAGCTTTTCGTCTAGGGTTAGTTTTGAGGACTCATTCTCTTAGTTCTTCATTTTTTAAATGTTTATGGTTCATTCATTCCCTCTCTATATAAATAGCTCTTGGAGGCAGGGTTTCTAAGTATCTTCCTCACAGCACTCCTTTTTCTCTCCTTACTCTTTTAGAGCTAGCTTGAGTTCACTAGCCTTTAATTTTTGCAAGTCTAAGATCCTAACTAGCACGATCGATATATCACTATGGCCAATGCAACTACTTATGCTTGCTTATTTTTTGTGCTAATGATTTTCTCTCATGAACTGGTGTGTATCGAAGCAAGGAATTTGAAAGATACCAAGGACTTGAAGTGTGTGAAATGCTTGAGTCCAGATGCAAAAACCTCGGCGGTGGTGGCCGTAGACACCACCGGAGATCAAAACACTACTCAGAGCCCAACACCTGGCCGTGTCGAAGCTTTTCGCCCCACCACCCCCGGCCACAGCCCCGGAGTTGGCCATTCTGTTCACCACTAGGAGTGTTGTAGCCAGCTTGCTAATTCATCGATCCTCATGTATTTGTAATTCGTACGTGTGCAATATATATATATATATATATATATCATATTTATTTAGGGTTTCGGTTTATTTAGAAAAAGAGAAAAAAAAAATGTATTTGAATTTGTGTTCACTAGATGTTGTATGGCTTGTATATACGTATGTATTTCGTCACTTTCAAGGATTTAATGAATATCTGTTTGTTTTCAATTATATATCAAGATTTTGCCTCCTATAGTATATATATATATGATTTCTTTCCTGTCTGATATCATGAGAAACATATATTGAGGTTGTAATATTTCGAAATGGAAATACATATAAACTTACAATTATCTAGGATATATATATATATGCTCGTTCCCACAGTAATTAATTACTGAATTTTTGTATGCAAGTGTGTGCCACTGCAAATCGTTGATTACTACAAAGATCATACAAAAATCATCTCTGCAAAAAAAAAAAAAAATTAGAGATCGACGTTTTGGTATTCCTAATTAAGAAGTTAATTATGATGATCAGTCATTAATTTAATTGATAATATATGGATAATTATTTTTAAAATTTTTCAACTCTACGATTCTGATCATCATATTTAGATAATAAACTGTAAATAATCAATTATGAGAGAAACGAGCGCATTCATCGTAACGAATATACGTATTGCTGGTTCAAAAACAAGAGAATTAAAAATGGCCGGGGAAGTCTCAATATTTAAGTCTCAAATATCCCTTAAATTTCTTATACATAATGCACCTTTCCTTGATAAATAAGAAAAAAAGAAAAACAATCGTCACTCCTCATGCATGGGATTCAAGAACCCATCGCACCCTTAATAAATGCATGTCTGCATGATGAGAATGCTCGATCGCATATGGACGTAGAAAAATGTAACTTTTGGAAAATATTAATTTTAGTACGTATTGATAAGAACAGCCATACTTTGCTCATTTAATCAAATAGTATTTAGATTGAAAATAGAAAAATATTGAGAGATAGGAGAATATTGAGGAAGTAGTTGCAGGGGAAAAAATTAACGAGGATTAATTTTGGGAACTGCAAGACAAGCCCACAGGTCGATTTAGGGCTGAAAATGAGGCCATTGGGTTTGTATACATTTTTTTTAATTTTTTAGTTAGTACGGACAAGAAAATCGTGCTTACTATAAGAAAAATTCAGTTACCCGACGGAATTTTTCATGACAGAGGGAATACCTGATCAATCTCGATCTACCAGACGAATCTCGTGCCGCAGGCGTGAAATTTTATATATTTCGTCCGACGAATCTCGCGTTGTTTTTCGGGTGATTTGACTGTTACCTGACGAATCTATCTTAATTCATCAGGGTAAACCTCTAGCCCGACGGCTTGTTGTCCGACAAATTTTAATGTTACCCGACGGATTTTATTATTACCCGACGAACTTTTTTTCTTGTAGAAATCAAACTCCTGGCCATAAAGTTATATTTAATGAAGTTGGCTCTTGTTTTTTAAGAAAAGAATGATGGGCCATTATTTCGTAGAGAGAGATAGAAATAAAATAAAAAATAAAATCGAAATAATCAATAAAAAAACGCTGGGTACCACAATTAATAATTTATAAAACACGATCAGTTCAGTAATATAGAATTATTGTGATAGAAATCAAATTCAGGTGACCTGATTCTTATTTCTATAAATCAAACTCACATAAAACATTATGGAAGGCCTAAGGCCTTTTCCCATATTGTGAGTGTTGTTCCTACAGTCGATCCTACTTGACCTTAATCAGTTCACGTATCCATGTAGTATTATTGATTTATTAGTATTTATTTCTATTGTGTAAAAGAAATTAAGTGTATGTCTCAAATTCTACATTCGTAGAAAGACATGTCGATACCCTCGAAGAGCAGCCTAGATTAGGGCCTGAGAGGGCCCTGAGTCCCTGACTCTCCAACAGTTATACGTACAACCTCATTTACACAATAAATGTATTATATTTTAGAGAAAAATGGCTGATCTCAAACCGTCCAAGAAAAAAAAAACAACGCTTAGGTTAACCTAATTAAGGCCTTCTATTTCTCTAAAACCAAGTTCCATTGAAACTAGAAAATCAATAATGATATGTATGATGCAGTTAGTAAACTATTATTTTAAGAGAATGAAGATTTTCCCGTGCCTAATTTGTAAAAGTTCGAAATTCGTTAAAAACACTTTATAACCAAAAGCAAAATGCATCCAAACGAAAATTATGTTCATCGTTCAAATATAAAGACACATTGTAGTATTTACGAAAAAAAAATCGGTAAAAGCTATCCTCTCACCGTCCAACAGAACAAAGATGTCATCACCTTGGGCTTTGAGATTACGACTTCATAAACATAAATTATATCCATCCATGAAACCCACTTCAACAGCCTAGCTAAGGCTTATATATATAAGAAGTCTTTCCATCAACAGTTAGGTTTGACCTAAAAATAATAATATCTTCTTATTATAACTTAATTGAGTTTTAAAGGATGATAATGATTCACTCTACAATTAATTAGTAATGGAGGGAAGAGGCTCGACTCTTCGGCTCGATTCTTCATAAGTTATTGCAACGAATTATACAACTTTCCAATGTGAGATTTTTGTACATTTACATTCGCACGCTCTCTCTCATTTGTAGTGGATCTTTAAATCTAATACACAAACAACTTATATTGGGTGAAATAAAGCACATGTGGCGGTTAAGTCTTATACATGAGATAATCCGCTTTGATACCATGAAGGAAATTAAGGATTAATTAATTCCAAAACCAATTGGTAATTAAGAGAGATTCAACTTCTTATAAATCATTATACAATTATGCAACTTTCCAATGTGTACTTCATATTCACACAAATCTCAACATATTAAATATATATGTCGACCCCTACCACTTTCTCATCATTCACTTTCTTCATCAACAAACGGTCAAGATCCATACACTGGCTTTCTAATATACTTATATATATGTACACACACGATAGCTTAATTAATTGATGAATTTAAAAATAAATAGATGATCACTAATTAAACCTTACAGCAGCAACTGGTCCAAATAGACGACAATAATATTGGTCGGGCCGGCTAGTGGAAGAGAGTCAGTGGAAATAAGTACACCCTTTCGATCATTTTTTATCGCTTAATGCAGCCGTCTAGCCGTCTAGGGTTTGCCAGGGTAAAAGTGGCTGTAATCAACCCTGTAAATCTTAGATGGCCTACATCTCATGCCCATTTTGTGTGTATATATATAGATGTCTAGCACCGGCCAGTCTAGAATCTAGATAGCTAGCTCATAGTGATTATTTAGTTTGATGGTGATGCTTATATAATATTGGAAATAAAAAAGTTCCGTATGTCAAATGTATTTCAAGTATATGTTAAAATATATATATAAATGAATTAATAATATTACGTAACGGTGTGATCGTACTTTATTATATCATTCACATGTTAATTTGAAAGAAAAAAAATTGATATTCAACTTGACATATATACCCTCATATAGTATGCGTTCTTAACTCGTCATTTGTTACGATATTGATGGGCAACGTAGATAGTTGATTTTAATTTTTGTTATGGAGGGAAGCATTCTAAAACATGATTGCATGTTTATATTGGATCCACACTTATTGTTGAGATGTGAGGAAAATGTCCCATATTAAAAAAAACACAACTATAATTTGTGCCTTATAAGATCTTGTGCTACTCCCCTCATTGCCAATTAGTTTTGGGGTGAAATCTCAACTTCTTACATGGTATCAGAGCGGGGTTATTCCACGTGATTGGTTTAACCGTCACACGTGTCACACGTGTCACACGTACTCATCCAAATCGTCACGTGATAGGCTGGAAAATCCGCCACACGTGAGGGGGCGTGTTGAGATGTGAGGAAAATGTCCCACATCGAAAAAGCACAACTACAATTTGTGCCTTATAAGATCTTGGGCTACTTCACTATTGCCAATTAGTTTGGAGTGAAATATCAACTTCTTACACTTATTAGGTAAAACTCAACCACAAATTTTCGGTTTTACAGTGCTTGTGGTGATAAATTAGAAACTTACAAAAAAATGGTACTAACGACCAACTTGAAGGAAGGTAAGGTTATACGTGGGAGAACCTAATATGAAGAAATTGAGATTTCACTCTAAAATCAATTAGTAATGGGAGGAGAATCTCAACTACTTACAAGCTCTTGTAAGGTTGTGCAACTTTTTAATATGAGACATTAATTTGTACTTTCATATTCTCACACAATTGGCCTCTAATTAGCTAGTCCTAACTTGACCCCAACCAAGTTCACTACGCGAACGCCCATGATGAAAATATTGTTAATAGTTATAGATTTAGGTGTTATAAGATGAGTAGATGATGATAATTAATCCATCACATAGGTCATAGGTGGTGCCGCTAACACAAATACTTTAAAGTAATCAAGCATGAACTATTGAACTAATAAGCTAGCTCTACATAAAACCACTTCTAGTTCATTAGTTAACAAGATCGAATGATTAAAAATACCACGAAACAATGCTTCGAATATACTAGAAGAAAACAAAAATCAGTCGTACTTTATTAGTCGAAGGACATGCATGTTCCATGTACATATATGCATGGGGGCAGGCAGAATATAGACAACTAGCATGTGTAGCGGTGGTGCATAATGAAATATAAGTTTTACTTTTTTTTTGTAATGAGGGGTTGGGCTTAAACAGTGAATATAAACCGTCCACATATATATACGTACTTCTTTAACTTTGCTTTCTTGTGGATTTTATATATGGAATCTTCCCACTCCTGTGGCCATGGACCTCCACATGCCTTGTTTGGTTGGTCCATCTTCATTTAACCCTAATTTATTAGAACCTCAACCCCATATAAATACCACAGTGGAGAGCCATAGCCTTCGACATCATCATCACCACCCAATTCTTCTTCATCGATCAAAACCCTCTCTCTCTCTCTCTCTCTCTCTCTCTCTCTCTCTCTCTCTCTCTCTCTCTCACACACACACACACACACACACACACACACACACACACACACACACACACACACCCATTGAGCTAATAAGTTAGGTTAAAATGGTCAAGGCTAGGTTGACAACCTCCACGATTTGTTGTATTTTGGTGCTCTTTTTGATTATTTGCAATGAGGTCGTGGGTGTGGAGGGAAGGCATTTGAAGTGCAAGAATTGCTCAAGGCATAATGATCATGCAAGAAGTGCTCATCGTCATCATCACCATCACCATCACGACAGTCGTGCCGATGATGGTGTGCAGACGAGTAAGGCGCAACATCTTGTTGATGATTTTCGACCCACGACACCGGGTCATAGTCCTGGAGTTGGCCACTCCATAAACAACTGATTTTTTTTATTGTATATCGATCACTTAGGTATCTCGATCTATAGTTACTTTCAATCAATGATCTACCACATATGTTGTTCCATGTATTATTTATTGTTCTTCCGTAATGCATGTATATAAAGTTCATTCACATATTTGTTCCTCTTTCTCTCTCTCTCTCTGGGGTTTTTTGATCATGAGATGTTTTCTTCAATGATGACGACTAATACATACAATAGTTTGAATGTGAATATCCAATTCAAAATCTATATGTTTAAGTTGATAATGCAGGGAATATTTTAAGCATTTACTTTCATCATCATGGTCAAAGTGACATAGTTAATTTAACTTCGGATACCACTAGTATGAATGATCTAGTGATATAAATACATGCGTAAGGTGCATGGAGTTGGAATTCGAAATTTACTATATACCATAAATAAAAAATTTGATATAAACTACACAGTACCTACAGTTGGATTTCGAAGTTGACTATCGTAAATAAGAAGTTTAATTTACAGAACGTAACTTATAAATTTGCAATAAAGTCTAAGAATTTGGAAATCACCAATGAAAAGGAAAATAAAGGACATGTCATAATTAACGATAAACATAACCACGTACATATGTACAAAGTTATATATATATTATCATTATTCTGGTAAGTCGAATTTAAAATACTTCATTATTTTTAAAATTAAAAAGAATATAATTAAAATATAGTATTGGCGATTCCATTTGCAAAGTTTAGTTATGTACCGACAAAGTTACAAGTTAAAATAAGTTCAAGCATTTAATTGACAACTGAAAGCAGTTGGTTTAATAAAGAACTATTTCAAAATTAGTGTGGCTTCCATGTGAAATTAGAAACCAATAGGGTTCGTTAAGTTAGTTTAAGCTAGCACCAGTAAAGCGCAAGTACTCCACGACCTTGATCGGCGTTTTTTTCTTGGATTCTAAGTTAAAGACGAAATTGACCAAAATAAAAATAAAAAAGTTAAAGAGAAACAAAGATGCACGAGGGCTTTTGGGGTCCAAAGGCTGCATAAAATTAACATAAAGTGTTGTCGTTTTTGTTAATTAATTAGGGTTTCCAAAAATGATTTGATTAGTCTAATTTTTCTACTTCTATTTTGGTCTTAATTAGTCCCAGTGACAGACAATCTCTCGTGGTTTCCAATTAATTCCATTACAAAATGTTGCAAGATGCAGCCAGCATGCGCTCCGTACGGCCATTTTTTATTCGGTTTAGTGTTAATGTTATACTTAATTAAGAGGTTCTATTTTCTTTTTTCTTTTAAACCGAAAACATTTTTTTTTTTGGTCTCCAACCTGGTATTAGATTAATTTCTCAAGTTTAATGAGATATCGGACAAACTGTATGCTGTAATAATCAACTCGATCATGACTTAATTAATTAAGAATGACGTCTTAATTGAATAGACGGGTTATTTACACAAATACTTTTTGAGGTTTTTGTGTTTTTATAAAAATCCTCATATTTTAGATTTTTACAAATACCTCCTTAGGGTTTAAAAACATTATACATAAACTCACTTATTATGTAATTATCAATTAAAAATTGGCATCTGCTTAAAAATTGATAAAATTGGCCTTTTATAATAATTTTTCAGAATTAGAATAATAATATATACAAACAATCAAAAGAGTATTTTAGTATTTACATAATTTATTTTACATCTAATTAAAGATTTTTCATATCTTATGTGTTATGTGTAATATTTTTGAAACCTAAGTGAAGTGTTTGCGTAAAAACCAAAAGTTTAGGGGGTATTTGTAAAAATATAAAAATCCCATGGGGTATTTGTGTAAATAACTCTAAATAGACCCATAATGACAAGCGTGTATATATATAAATTTTATTTAGTTCACCATAGGATTTAATAGTATGCTGAATGTAACCAAAACCTTCCCCAAGTGTAATTCTTTGACAAATCCCGATTTTTCTCAATAAGATTGATGAACATTATAATTAGGACTCAATAAATCGAGACCCAAATAAAAAGTCGAGAAAGTAATCTGGAGAAAATCTCCCACAAAGTTAAATTTGATTTATCATCACTTCACAATAAAGTTCCTAGCTTAAGTACAAACCTTCATTAATCATTTGATATAATCACAAAGAACTAACCCTAATTAAACATCATCACGAGTGAAATCGTGCACACTTTTGCCCATCATGAGAGCTAGAGGCCAAAATATCGATCTTTCAAAAAATCTGTGCCAAAATATGTAACGACCCGTCCCAAATTCCTAGATTAGATTAGTGACTAATCATGATTAGTGAGGTTAATCCGTGATTAGTTGGGCGGAATCGGACGAACGATGCGAAATGACCATTTTGCCCATAGCTTGGGTAAAACGTTGACTTTTCGTTCGAGCGGTCAAATGGACTTTGACCGATGACCGTGACGTAGTTTAGGACGTTACGAGTTCATAGACAGGTGGTAGGTTCAATTCCGACGTTTGAGTAGGAAGTTATGACATTCGGAAGTTTAAGGGCATTTTGGTAATTTTGGTTAAAAGGGGTCAAATGTTGAATTTTTGACCGAGATGTCCGATGGCCGAGGGCCGAGGACCGTTACGTAGATCGGGATGTTACGAATCCATAGACAGGCGGCATGCTGAAATCGGACTTCGAACGGGGAAGATATAGGTCACGAAAGTTCGATTTCACTATTCACGTACTTCGAGACGGTGATGATTTGGCAAAATCTGATTGGGCTAGATATTTTAGATGGGTCCTATGGATGTGTCACTCATCCCATTGGCTAGATCCCCTAATTTGTGGATCTAACTTAATTAAATACTATTATTTTTATTATTTAATAATTAATCTTTCTTCACTCAATCCTAACCATTCATTTTAATTAATCTCTCAAATCCTCACCCTCCATTTCTCTTCTCTCATCTTATCAAACATCATCATCTTTATAAAACTTCATTTCTTCATTTCCTCACAAAAAACCCGAACACCCCATATACCTCCATTTCCTTCATTTTCTCTCTAACACACAAACACACTTCACCATCCCTCTTATGAGCTCCTGAGTGACCGTGTGAGGAGTGTGAGAGGCTGAGGACCGAGAGGCTGGATGGTGGCTCACGGTGGTGGCCACGGTGGAGAGAAACCGTGAGGTAAGAAAATATTCAAAAATCCAAGTTTCGGTTTTGTAGGTTTTTAGCTAATTCTAAGGATTGGGAAATATTTATGGGCACTCTAGGAAGCTAATGGGATTGTTTTCGTGGCTTGGGATGGCCTGGAACAGCCTTGAACGGCGGGGGAAGGTCCGGCCGCCATTGATGATGGATGAAGGTACAGCTTTGGGTGTTTTGTTCCGTTTTAATTAGCTAGAAAGGTTAGAAATGAGATTAGTAACATATTAAGATTAAAATGGGATGAAATAGACCTAAAATGGACCCTGAACCGGTCCAAAAACTAGAGAAAACCGAGGTTGAAGACGGGTGAACAGTACCTGTGAATAGTAAACCCGGTTCACCTGATGTAGAAGATGATGAATAGTATTTTGAGCCTTCTAGGGGTGCGTGGGCCATAATTTGGGGAAGTGTTCAACATATGAAATCTTCTATTCGATGTAACGAAGATTTTGGGACTGGTCTCACGTCAATCGGACATCGTTTCGATAGGTTTCGGGTTGTCCGAAGGTTTAGGGTCGGTTTAAAAATAGTTAAAAGTTCGGGAAAATTACAGGGCTTTGGCAGGAGGTTAATTAAGTAATTAGTAACCCTCTATTACAATTTGGACAGGTTTGGGTGTCCCGATGATAGCGATTGGCTCGGGAGAGCCAATGGCACACAAATCAAGGCGGACGGTCTATGAGTGGACCTTGGTTTTCTAAATTGGTGCATGCATAAATGTTTATTATATGTTTTATTACATGTTTGATGATGCCATGGGTGCATTTGTATGTGGTTACGTATAGGCACGTATTTCGAGGTTTCGGCCCTATACGGTGCTTATACGGGTCGGTATTTCTTTACTGGTTTAAATGATTTGGATTTGGATTTGGATTTCCAAAAGGATAAACTCGAGTATGAGACCCATCTGGTTTTGTCTCGGGCATATGACCTCAGATACCGGGCACGGTGTCCAACTGATGTCATATGTTCGGGCACGAGACCCAGGTTACTTTACGGTTTTGATTTCAGGTCAGGAAACCGTAAACGGATTTCCAGGTTCATGACGATTTATGGGAACCGGCATGAACCCTTGTTATGGTATCATGGTTCATGACGGATTATGGGGACCGGCATGAATGACAGGACCCGCCCCGATCCCACAGGGACCACAAGGGGACGTGCCCTGCTCCCGTCTGACACCCAATAATTCATACCAATTTTAACCTCAAAACATTTAAAAGCATAAATAACCAAAATAAAGTCACACATAAAATCCGAATTAAACGAATGTCAGACAAGGGATATAATCCAAAATTACAAATTTGCGAGCACGACTCTAAAGAAATCCTGCAGGTACACCGCCCAGCAGGGGTTCAGGTACGCAGAAGTAGATCTATGCCTCAGCCTCTGGTTCCTCCTCTACCTCAGTTTCCCGACCTGGAGGGGTTATCAAAACAGTAAGGGTGAGTGGACCGAAACACAAGTTTATGAAATCGTTTGATAAGTAAAACATATAATTTACCCCTCCGTTTTCCAAACATGCGTGCACCATAATTCCAAAATCATAAACCATATAATATGAACCATAAGGCATATAGCAAAACCATAATCATAATTTTAGTTGCTGCACTATACACTCCAATCCCGACATCCCTGATGTCTGACGTCCCTGACGTCCAATAAGGTCACAATCACAAGGCTACGCGTGCCACTCGGGTCTCAATTCCGAGTTCAATCCCCGAACCCCGTTCGGGTACAGCATCCCCGATGCTTAGCGTCATAGACGCTGGACGTACTAGACGTCCGTGACCTCTCCGGGGTACCTCATCCGGAGGAGACAATATAATATGGAAGGATCTATACAGTGCAGTAACAAATACATTTTATTGATATCCACATGCAAACATATATATACATAGGTAGAATCCGAACCAATCATTCAGTTTCATCGGACGGGTCTCAAGCCCAAATACCGTGAAACGTGCCATAACCATATTTTCCATATCATCAAAACCATCATTGTTTTAGCATGTGAATAAGTATAATAAAACCAGAAAACATTTATGCACACAAGGGTTTAAGAAAATGGCCCACTCACAGTACAATCCTGCTAGAAACCGAACGTATACCCTCGTCCTGGTACAAATGTACAATCCCTGTCAAGTCCAAGTATTCGTAAAGGTCAAATTAAACCCCCAACATTCAACCATGAAAGCCTAGGTCGAAACCGACCCGGGAAAGCCGCCCGAACGCGCTTCCCAAGGCAATAAACCTTATTTTGACCAACATAATGATCTCCGATCGACCCGAAACCACCGCCATTGGATCCGGATCGTCGAAACCTAAAGAATGGTGGTGGTCCCACCAGAAACACTGTTCACACGCGCCCCCACGCGCCGGTCAACGCGGCGGTCAACGGTGGAACAGTCCTGCTGACGTCATCGCTGACGTCACTGCTGACGTCAGCATGACGTCATGCTGACAGCTGTCAGGTCTGACATGTCAGACCCTGACAGGTGCCACGTGTCAACATCCTATTGGTCCACCCTGCTGATCTGTCAGACCACGTGTCAGATCTGACATGTGCCACGTGTCAGCACGGCACTGGTCCACGTCATTGACATGTCAGTGACACGTGGCAGTCCCTGACTGGTCCACGTCACTGACATGTCAGTGCTGACTGTGCACTGACATGTGACACGTGTCGGCTCACGGTTGGTCCATGTCATCTGACAGACTGACAGGGTGCCACGTCAGCACCACTGTCCTCAGACGGGTTGACCCGTTTTCCTGCAACTCGGGTCGATCAGACCCGCGATCATGACCCGGTTGCCATTCCTTCATTTCTGAATCATTTACATTCCTTCCAATTCCTAATTACTCGTCTGAGTCCCTAGATTAGTTCTATGAAATCAAATTTGAGAGAAACGGATTGAATCGAGGGCCTACCTCGAAGAACAGCTCTGGCCTCCCGTCGCCGTTCAGCCACCGCCCTGAGCTCCACCGGCCACGAGTTCGATTCCAGAAGGTCCTGGGAGTTCCTAGGGTTGATTAGGAATCATAATGGACTAAATTGAACGTGGGAAAAGGATTTATCAAAAACCTGTTTTTTTGAAACCGTTTCGGGTTTCCCCTGGTTCCTTCCTCGCCGCCGTCCTCCGCCGTGGTCACTGCCGCCGTTCAGTCACACCAGGAAGTCCCCCACTATGCAGACACAGTGAGTGGAAGGTTGGCTGGGAGGTTTGATCGAAATGGGCAGAATGTGCACTGCGGGTATGAATTATAAAGAAATGGAGGGAAGGAAATGGACGGCTCAGATTGAATCTCCAGATTAGATCAAGGGCTGAGATCTGATCTGGGGTTTCCAATCCAAAGGCTGAAATTTAAAGCTGATTCAAATGTTAATTAATTCAATAGTGGATCTGATCCAATCTAGCCAATGGGTGAGTGACACTTGTCACTCCCCAGGTGTCCTTCAATCAGAATTTCTGAATATAATATTCGACACGAAAACCGAGACACGAACTTCCCGAATTCACGTTTCTGACCATAACTTCCTCGTACGAAGTCCGATTTCGGCGTGCCGCCTGTCTACGGACTCAGGACGTCGAGGCCTACCCAACGGTCCTTGAGTCAACTGAAAATTAGTTGCCAAAAGAAAAGTCAACATTTTCCCCCGGAAGTCCAAATTACGGTAATGCCCCTGAACGTCCGATAGCCATAACTTTTACCCTGATCGTCCGAATTGGACGTGCCACCTGTCTATGAACTCGTGACGTCCCGAACTACGTCACGGTCATAGGTCAAAGTCCATTTAGTTCATAAATCAAAAAGTCAACCTTGACCATACCAATCACAAGGGTAAAATCGTCAAATCACACATTAAATTACAAAATGAGAATCCTCGAATTTCCGGGGTGTTACAATGAACCCTGATTATGTTATTATGGTACATGACGGTTTATGGGAACCGAATATGAAGGATATGGTCTATATGTATATGAACTGGATATTATGGATCATGACGGTTCAGGGGAACCGGACATGGATATTTGTATTATGTATATATATGTGCATATATCTTCCTTTACTTCTTCTATCTCCTCTGGGGAGGGTCGTTGGCCTGGGTGGACTCCGGAGTAGTCACGGAGCACCGACTGAGTGGAGTCACCCCCCAGTTGGGTTCCTTACTCTCAGGAAGGCTATGGTTACTATTACCTCGGGTAGGATCAGTGGTCTGCGGACATTGTGTAATGATCCGTCCCGAATATCGGAATTAAATATTAATTAATTATGGTTTAGAATGACTAATCTGGGATTAGTTGAGTGAAATCGGACGAAATGTGCAAAATGACCGTTTTGCACCTGGGCGTGGGTAAAATTTTGACTTTTAGTTCGGGTGGTCAAACGGACTTTGACCGATGACTGTGACGTAGCTCTGGACGTCACGAGTTCATATACAGGTGGCACATTCGATTCCGACATTCGAGGAAAAAGTTATGACGTTCGGAAGTTGAGGGGTATTTTGGTAATTTGGCTAGAAAGGGGCCAAATGTTGACTTTTGAACCGGGAAGTCCAATGGACGAGGGCCAAAGACCGTTACGTAGGTCTCGTCGATACGAATCCAATGACAGGCGGCATGCCGAAATCGGAGATTCGACGACGAAGTTATGGTCACAGGAACAAAATCGAGTAACCGAACGAACCAGGATTCCGATTAAAATATTATTTTATTGTGAATAGTGTTCGATGGTTGAGCACATCTGGATGAGTGACAAGTGTCACCCATCCCTTGTTTTATGGCTTAAAACCAGCTCCATGATTTGGGGAAAAACATCATCATTTGTATTTTATTATTTGTTAATTACCCCTAATCATTCTTAATCATCCATTATCAGCTTCTTGTTCTGATTTTCTTTGAGCCGTGAACACCAAAACTGTAATGACCCGTCCCGAATATCGGGATTGAATATTAATTAATTATGCTTTAGAATGACTAATCGGGGATTAGTTGAGTGAAATCGGACGAAACGTGCAAAATGACCCTTTTGCCCTTGGCGTGGGCAAAATGTTGACTTTTAGTTCGGGCGGTTAAACGGACTTTGACTGATGACTGTGACGTAGTTCAGGACGTCACGAGTTCATAGACAGGTGGCACGTTTGATTCCGACATTCAAGGTGAAAGTTATGACGTTCGGAAGTTGAGGGGTATTTCGGTAATTTGGCATATTAAAGGCCAAATGTTGACTTTTTGACCGGGAGGTCCGATGGACGAGGGCCAAGGACCATTACGTAGGTCTCGTCGATACGAATCCAACGACAGGCGACATGCCGAAATCGGAGATTCGACGACGAAATTATGGTCACGGGAACGGACTCGATTAACCAAACGAACCGGGGTTAAAATAATATTTTAATATGAACAGTACTTGGTGACTGAACACACTTGGATGAGTGACAAGTGTCACTCATCCCTTAAATTCAGGCATAAAACCAGGATCCATGTTTTGGGGAGGCCTAATTATGATGTTTTATTATTATTTTAATTAATTAATTTAAAATCCATTAAACCTCCATTATTCTCCTCTGTGTTTCCTTAACCCGTGTACAACCAAAATTCAGAACTCTCCCACCTTGGATCTTCTCCCTAGCAACTAAATGTGAGAATGAAAAATTGAGTGAATTCAGAGACTGAATTAGTGAGGAAAAACGAGGGATTGAATGAGAGCTGAGGGCTGGGAATTCGGATTTTAGAAAGTTTGGAGGAAAATTCGAATAATGAGATTTGAGCCGTGAGGATTGGAATTGAAGCTTCATTTAGCTTACTGAGATTGTGACGAGTGGAACCAGATCAAAAACGAGGAGAATTGAGGCCCATTTGGCTCTGAACGGGTCTAGTATCAGTATGCACGATTCGAGCTTGAGACGTGGAGTTTGAGGCTTCGATTGATGCAATTGAGTTGGGGAAAGAGTTTACCTGAGTCCATTGAAGCTTCTGGTTGCATCAATTGAGGGAAATCGATTGAAATTGAAGGAGTTCGAATGTGAACAGTGGTCGGATGTTCTTCGAATGATCATCTGTGATCGTGAGGTTTGAGGTAAGTTCGATTGTAATTAAGTCCACAGATCCCTAATTGAAACTAATTCGATGCTAATGGACGTTTGAATTGTTGAATTTGGTGTCGAATTGACAGAGAACAAACTGGGTCGCCTCGCGGGTTAAATGGCCCGTTTTACAGACAAACGGGTAAGGACGACAGGTACTGTAGCAGGCGCGTGGGTTTCACGCGCAGCCACTCACGGCTGTGCGTGAGGGCACGTCCGGCCTAGTCTCAAGGTGAGGTCAACATGACTTTGATCCTCTCATTGTAACGAACATTTTGACGCTGGTTTCGAGGAAATCGGATATTGTTTCGATAATGTTCCGCGTATCCAAAGTTTTGCTTTACGAGTTAAATACGTATTTAAATTTTGAAAAAATTGGGGAAAATTATATGAAGTATTTTGAGATGTTAGTAACCCTCTATAATGATTTTGGACAGGAGTTGTGATTTCCAGATTTTACGGAAAAACGTGCAGCTCGGAAACGGACCGTTTTGGACGGTGTGTGTGAGTGGACTTTGTTTTCTAACCGTGATGCATGCATATATGATTTAAATGCCTTATTATATGATTTTATATGCTTTGGCATGATTGACGTTTCAATCCGGTAATTTCTCAGTTTTATGATTATTATATTATTATTTTGGGCACGATTTTCGAGAAATTACGAAATTTGGTGAAAATGATGTTTGGACTTGGTTTATGAGTCCGGGATTGAAATTGATTGAAACTAATGTTTGGACTTGGATTATTGAGTCATGGATTGAAAAATGATGTGGTGACTCGGGAATGAGTCAAGGGTCAATTTCGTGGATTTACGTGATAATGGCAACGGAGGTTGCAACGCATGGATTTGCGTGATAATGTTATTTTGGGCGTGAGAATCCAAGTGAATAGTGATTTTGACTCGAATTTGGAGTCACTTGTGAATTTGTGAAATTAACGATTTATGGTGATTTTATGATTATTTTAATCAGTCTTTCGGGCACGTTTTACGAGGAAAGTGCAAATGATGTTTTGGGCTAGGCCCGGAGTCTAAATGATTTCTAAAATGATGTTTTGACTTAGTTGGTAAGTCAATGATGATTTCTGGATTATTTTATTGTTTTAAAAGGTGATTTTAAAGAAGTACGTGTAAATGGTATTTTGGGCTTGAGACCCAGTCGGGAATGATCTTGACTTTGTATGAAGACAAGATTTGATTGAAATGTTTTGGGATGTAATTCCCGAGATAGTTTTCATTGTGATTGTGATATTCTCAGACGGTCAGAGCTTGGGGGGATTACCAAGACGACCGGAGCTTGGGGGATGTGATTGTAGGATCAAGAGTCGATCCTATGGTAGTCAGCTTCTTGGATGAGACTGAGCCTGGATGTACCACTCGGATGGGTCTGAGCCTGGGGATGTGTTCGCCCAGAGGTGACTGAGCCCGAGGGGGGTTGAGCCCAGAGGTGTCTGTTCCCGAGAGAGTGGCTGGATATTGGCCTACGCGTAGTGCAGCACTTGTGAGTAGTGCAGTTGATGGTTTGATTGTGCACTTGTGAGTAGTGCAGATGTGATTGTGATAGTTTATGCACTTGTGAGTAGTGCGGATTGATTGGATTGATATATTTATTGTGCACATGTGATTAGTGCTGATTGATGTTATTTGTGATGACGTACTGGTATTGAGTACGGGTTCTTGGTCTTTGTGGCCAGGTGATTATGTTTTCACATGTTTTGGCCTGAGAGCCGGGATTTGATGTTTTATAACATGAACTGATTTGATGAACATGAGTTTTTATGGACCATGAGAAAACGTGTTTTGATTTTATCGGTCCACTGTTCATACTTGAATGATTTCATACTATAACTCATATTTTACGATATGCATGCAAGTTTGTGAAAACTGGAGGGT
The DNA here is from genome assembly GCA_032719365.1 of Prinsepia uniflora. Lineage (NCBI taxonomy): Eukaryota > Viridiplantae > Streptophyta > Magnoliopsida > Rosales > Rosaceae > Prinsepia > Prinsepia uniflora. Next base: position 2,281,559 of record CM064875.1, on the reverse strand, counting down.
AAGAATGTATTTTGGCAAATGTTTTTATAAGAGGTCATTTTTGTCCACTCACACCTTTTCTGTTTTGTGACCCTCCAGGCCGTGGTACGACGTTCGGGACTGATCGTGAGGCAGTGGCAGCAGCAGAAATCAGCGCAAACATCCCTTGTCTGGCAAACACTGAAGGGTAGTTTCGGACCTTTAGTTGACTTGTCAGACGAGAGCAGGACCGGGCACGATTTTTGACGTCCAGTTGGGACGGGTCCTGTCAAAAACAGAGCATGGAAAATTGAGAGAATTGAGCTTCCTCTCTTACCCAATTCCTTCCACAACTAAACCATCAGAAAACTGAGATTTTGGGGAGGAATTGTGAGGACTGAATTGAGGAGGAAACCACTAAACCCAAAGCCCAAACCGTGAGAATTCAAATTCCCCCATTAAATTGAATTTGAATTTGTAGGTCCAGAAACGTCAAATTAAGGCTTGAATAAGCTTTCTGGGATCAATACGAATCGATCTGCAACAAGAACGAAGGGAATTGGTGTCGATTTAAGTAAGAACAGAAGGAATGAAATCTTCGAATTTTCGACCTTGAGTCGAGGAATTTAAGACCTTGAAAGATGAAATTGGACTGGGAAATATGTTCCTTAGGCTCCCACGATGCTTTTCCATGGATCAATTGAAGGAAAACGTTGGAGATTGATGAAGTTCATCGAGTACACAGTGTACGGTAGTTCTTCGAAAAGTCGAGTTTGATTCGACTGGTACGAGGTAAGTTTTCGTGTAATTAAATTCACAGAACCCTAATTGGACTTAAAAAGAAGCTTTGTGAATGTTCAATTGAAAGGTTTGATGTCGAATTGACAGTGAGCTGGTCGGGTTAAGACGCAGGTTGCAGGACTCGAATCACAGAGAATCGGGTTGGGACGAAGGTACTATAGCTGGCGCGTGAGTGAGAATCCCGAGGTGAGTTCAACATGACTTTTGTCCCATTTAGTGTAACGAACATTTTGACACTGGTTTCGAGGAAATCGGGTATCGTTTAGTTAATGTTCCGCGTATCCGAAGTTTTGTTTTACGTTTAAAATATGTATTTATATTCCGAAAAAATTGGGGAAAATTATATGAAGTAATTTGAGATGTTAGTGACCCTCTATAATGATTTTGGACAAGAATTGTGATTTTCAGAATTTACAGAAAAACGTGCAGCTCGGAAACGAACCGTTTAGACGGTGTGTGTGAGTGGACTTTGTTTTCTAACCGTGATGCATGCATATATGATTTAAATGCTTTCTTATATGATTTTATATGCTTTGGCATGATTTATGTTTCAATCCGGTGATTTCTCGATTTTATGATTATTATATTATATTTTGGCACGATTTTCAAGAAATGATGAAATTGATGTTTTTGGGTTAGGCCCGGATTGAAAATGATATTTTGACTCGGGTTATGAGTCGGGGAATTAAAAATGATATTTGGACTCGGATTATGAGTCAGTGATTGATTTTATGGATTTACGTGATCGTGGTAACTCGGGTTTACGATTGCACAGATTTGCGTGAAAATGATATTTTGGGGCTTGAGACCCAATGAAATTGTGATTTTGGTTGGATTTGTATTTCCATGTGATTATATGATGATATTGATGATTTTCGGATTTATAAAGTAAATCGGGACTTTGGTTATTTTGGGGCTGAGACCCTGTGTGGATAAATGATTTGGTTTTCAATGCAATTGTTTTTCACTGGTTTTTGTGATGAGGATATGTTGCGGATATTTAGGGCTTTCGGGTGGAAATATGTTTTTCCCCGGAGTGCACCCTGGAGATAACGCTCGCCTTCGGGAGGGAAGTGTTTACCCCGAAGAGGTCATGTAGCACGGTCTGTTTTCGTGCAGCCGAGGGAGGCTCGACTCAGACCAGAAATGTGCTGGATTATATATAGATCGGTAAGTGATGTGTTCACGAGATCCGGATCGTCGGCTGGTGACGTTTTCACAGTGACGGATTGCTGACTGGTGATGTGTTCACAGCAGGGGATGCTCGGATTTTCAGCGGTCCTTGAGCCTATTGATTTGCACCCGTTGCAGGGATAAACGTGAGTCTAAGCAACAGAATATGGAAATAAGTCCCGTGGTTTTATGGGAAATGATTTTGAGGAAACCGTGATTTGTGGTTAAAATGATTTAAGGAAAACGTGAATTTATTGAGATTCAAATTGATTTAATGAAAATGAGTTTTAAGGAAATTGTGGACATGGAATTTAGAAACATGTTGTTTGTGATTACATACCGGTTTTCAGTACGGGTTTTTGGTCCTTGTGGCCAGGTGATGGTGTTCACATGTTTTGGCCTGAGAGCCGGGATTTGCTGTTTTATAACTTGAACTGATTTGGTGAACATGAGTTTCACGGACCAGGGGAAAATATGTTTTGATTTTATCGGTCTACTGTTCATACTTGAATGATTTCATACTATTACTCATGTTTCACGATATGCATGCCTGTTTGTAAAAACTGGAGGGTAAGAATGTGTTTTGGCAAATGTTTTTATCAGAGGTTATTTTTGTTGACAAGACCCATCCCAATCCCCCCGGGATTAACAAGGGATGACCCTGCTCCCGTCTGACACGAAGTGTCAGACAAGAGATATTTCCAACCTTTGCCCTCCCGGGCTATCAGAGTACGCCAGGATCTGGAGGAAGCATGTGATATCTCGGTCTCTGCTACAGTCCACATCGTATCCAACCTGAAGGGTATTAAAAAAAGAAAGACTGTGAGTGGACAAAAATAAAGAGTTTATAAAAATATTTCCATAAAAGACCTTTATACCCTTCACTAAAAAGCATGCATGCATAGTAAAATCATTTATCCAAACACATATGTTTAAACATCCATAATTGGGGTCTCAGCCCCAAATTTTGTAAATACAAGTCACCCGGGCTCCTGCCCAAAACTATTTACAGAAAACCATAGTATAGTAAACATACGTGGGATCTCAGCCCAAATCCATTTATCATTATAAACACAATTTCTCAAATCAATTGAAATCATGTTTATCCATTATATTTCATATCCAGAACCTGTCACGGTGAAATAGAGCTACACGTGTGCTAACCGGGGTCTCAAACCCAAGTCTCTCCAGGGTCCACCCAGGTCAATGTCCGTAGGTCAATGACCCTCCCTAGAGGTAACGAACCATGCCCATCCTGAGAGTAAGGAACCCAACTGGGGGGCGACTCCACTCAGTCAGTGCTCCGTGACTACTCCGGGGTCCACCCAGGCCAACGACCCTCCCCGGAGGAGACAATCATATATAAAGGATGGAATAATTAAACCGTCATGACCCGTAAAAACCATTTCAAGGGTTCATGCCGGTTCCCATAAACCGTCATGAACCATAAAAACCATCTGTAACATATAGCTGGGCGCTAGGCCAGAATCCACATAGAAACTGGACCTCCAGTCCGAATCGTAAACTAACTGGGCCTCCGGCCCGATTCCATAAATCAAATGGGTTTCGAACCCGACTTTACCTTTTTGAATCCAAAACCATTTCATGAAATCATATCCAAAACCATAAGTATGGAAAATCAGTATAAAACCAGAAAACCTCGATTTACGTGCAAGCACGTTAATCGCCTCGAAATACGTGAAACCATATAATTCACAAATACCCAAATCAACATCATTAAATCACATTCATTATCCTTTTGGAAATCCAAAATCATTTCATTAAACTATTTCCAAAACCATAAGAATGGAAAATCGAAGTAAAACCGAAAAACCTCGATTTACGTGCAAGCACGTAAATCACCTCGAAATACGTGAAACCATATAAATCACAAGCATCCAAATCAACATCATAAAATCATATTCATAATCCATTTGGAGATCCAAAACCATTACATTTAGACCAATAAAGACATACAGCCCAGTATAGGCACCGTATAGGGCCGAAACCTTGAAATAAGTTCCTATACGTAACCACACATCCAAATGCACTAATGGCATCACAAACAAGTATTTAAAACATATAATAAACATTTATGCATGCACCAATTTAGAAAACAAGTTCCACTCACAGACCGTCCGAACTGCCGCCTCGATTTGCGTGCCATAGGCTCTCCCGAGCCGATCACTGTCACCGGGACCCCCAAACCTGTTCAAATTTTAATAGAAGGTTACTAACTACTTAATTAACCTCCCATTAAAGCCCCGTAACTTTCCCGAATTTTTAACTATTTTTAAACCGACCCTAAACCTTCGGACAGCCAGAAACCTATCGAAACGATGTCCGATTGACGCGAGACCAGTCCCAAAATCTTCGTTACAATGAATAGAAGATTTCATATGTTGAACAATTCCCCAAATTATGGTCCGCACTCCATCACGCACCCCAAGAGTGTACATAACACTATTCATCGTCTCCCAACTCCAACGGTTCACCTGGTTTGGCTGGTCCAACTGGACCGGCGTGACCGGTTCACGGCCCTAGACACCCCATTTTTCATCTTAGTTCTTTATTTTTTATTCCTTTCTTCCTATTTTCATGTTTTATATCCATTTCAATCCTTAAACGCAACCGAAAACGTCTAAATCCTATACTTCGATTTTGAACCAAACGGTTCGATTTTGAACCAAACGGTTCGATTTTGAACCAAACGGTTCAAGTTTCCCAAAATGCAGCCATGGCTTCACAGCCATCCCTAGCTCCCTAAAATCGTCCTAACACAATCCTAATGACCCATTTAATTCATTAAAACCATCAAAAACCAACCAAAACGCCAAAACCGAGTTAAAGGGAAAAAAATGGGCTAACCGTGAAATCCTCTCGGGTTTCTCCTTCTTGCCGCCTTCCACGGAGGTTTTGGCTGCCCAGCAACCTCCTCAGTCTCTCACTCACTCTCTAGGACTCATAGGTGATCATATGGGGTTGGGTTGGATTGGTTTTGGGTTGCACAGAGGAGAGGAAATGAGATCGGGTAATGGGTGCGTGTTTGAAATGAAGAAAAATGGAATGGATGGTCGATGCATGAATATGTGTGGGCTGTGCAATGGATGGGTGACACTTGTCACTCATCCATTGGGCCTCCATAAATATATGGGCCCCACAAAAGTCCAAAAGTTAACTCGTTTCGTAATTCGTGCAATAGTATACATGAACTTCCGTGAACCGTAACTTCGCCGTCGAACGTCCGAATTCAACGTGTCGCCTGTCTATATATTCGTATCGTCCTTATCTACGTAATAGTCCTCTGCCCTCGGCCATCGGACATCCCGGTCAAAAAGTCAACTATTTGCCCCTTTTATCCAAAATTACTAAAATGCCCCTAAACTTCCGAACGTCATAACTTCTTCCTCGAACATCGGAATTGAATGTGCCACCTGCCTATGAACTCGTGACGTCCTAAGCTACGTCACGGTCATTGGTCAAGGTCCATTTGACCGCCAGAATGAAAAGTCAACGTTTTGCCACGACTAGGGGCAAAACGGTCATTTCGCATCGTTCGTCCGATTTTGCTCTACTAATCACGGATTAGCCTCACTAATCATGATTAGTCACTAATCTAATCATGGAATTTGGGACGGGTCGTTACATTTGTCCACTTACACCTTTTCTGTTTTATTAACCCTTCAGGTCGTGGCGCGTTGATCGAGACTATTCTAGAGGTGGAGGTATGAGTGGGCACAGTCGCAAATATCCTTTGTCTGGCAGGTGCTGAAGGGTAGTTTCGGATCTCCAGTTGACTTGTCAGACGGAAGCAGGACTGGGCATGGTTATCTATGTACAAGTCCAACAAATGTACAACTCCAGACCCAGATGAATGTGGTCACTACTTGGGTGTCATTTGGGGCAAAACCACTGAGGTTGGATGTGCCCTTTCAACGTGCAAGAACGGTCAAAACTACATCGTTTGTAGCTACGATCCCATGTACCAGCCCGAGGACGAGCGTCCCTACTAGACCTAGAGGCCCCTTGGAGAGTCTTGTCGTTTTTACGTGCAATATATAAGTTAAGGATCATATATATATCTGACATTTTATTACCTACATATATCACTTTTTCGTTGTAAGAAAGTAAATATAATTTACGTAAATAATAGAGGTGGGGTTTCCCATTTAGAAATGTACGATGTTGTTATAGTTGTACGGAAATGGACATGAGGACATCAAACGTATATACCACTTCTTGGTATATACGTACGTATATATATTATACTTAGTGATTTGATTAGTCTAATTTTTCTACTTCTATTTTGGTCTTAATTAGTCTCAGTCACAGTCCCAGTGACAGACAATCCCTCGAGGGTTCCAATTAATTCCATTACAAAATGTTGCAAGATGCAGCCAACATGCGCTCCGTACGACCATTTTTTATTCGGTTTAGTGTTAATGTTAAACTTAATTAAGAGGTTCGATTTTCTTTTTTCTTTTTAACCGAAAACATTTTTTTTTTGGTCTCCAACCTGGTATTAGATTAATTTCTCAAGTTTAATGAGATATCGGACAAACTGTAATCAACTCGATCATGACTTAATTAATTAAGAATGACGTCTTAATTGAATAGACGGGTTATTTACACAAATACTTTTTGAGGTTTTTGTGTTTTTATAAAAATCCTCATATTTTAGATTTTTACAAATACCTCCTTAGGGTTTAAAAACATTATACATAAACTCACTTATTATGTAATTATCAATCAAAAATTGGCATCTGCTTAAAAATTGATAAAATTGGCCTTTTATAATAATTTTTCAGAATTAGAATAATAATATATAGAAACAATCAAAAGAGTATTTTAGTATTTACATAATTTATTTTACATCTAATTAAAGATTTTTCATATCTTATGTGTTATGTGTAATATTTTTGAAACCTAAGTGAAGTGTTTGTGTAAAAACCAAAAGTTTAGGGGGTATTTGTGAAAATATAAAAATCTCATGGGGTATTTATGTAAATAACTCTAAATAGACCCATAATGACAAGCATGTATATATATATGTGGAGAGAGAGAGAGAGAGAGAGAGAGAGAGAGAGAGAGAGAGAGAGAGAGAGAGAGAGAGAGAGAGAGAGAGAGAGAGAGAGAGAGATTGATTTCCACTTAAACTATCATCTACTCCACCACCACTTATAGGTGATTAATTTTTTCTTTCATTGAAGAAAATAGAAATTTTATATAGTTCGCGATATGATTTAATAGAATGCTGAATGTAACCAAAACCTTCCCCAAGTGTAAGTCTTTGACAAATCCCGATTTTTCTCAATAAGATTGATGAACATTATAACTAGGACTCAATAAATAGTCGAGAAAGTAATGTGGTGAAAATCTCCCACAAAGTTGAATTTGATTTATCATCACTTCACAATAAAGTGCCTAGCTTAAGTACAAACCTTCATTAATCATTTGATATAATCACAAAGAACTAACCCTAATTAAACATCATCAGAGTGAAATTGTGCACACTTTTGCCCATCATGAGAGCCAGAGGCCAAAATATCGATCTTTCAAAAAATTTGTGCCAAAATATACTCTAATTAACATGGGAATCTTCTTAAGTTCCTAGCTTATATATTATTATTATTATTTATTTTAATTAATTATTGATATATTATTATTATTATTACTATTTATTAAATTATAATGAATTTTTATTTAATTATTATTATTATTGCTATTTATTATTATTATTGTTATTGTTATTATTATTATTATTATTACGCTTTTTATGATTGCTAGTCATCCAACTATTTAATACCGACAATTTTGAGTGTATTATTTTAGCATATTTGGATCGTATAAAAGTACTCAACCATATTAACTTATACGGTGACTAATTAATACGATTGATACCAAACACTGGTTTCGTACTTATACAGTCCGCTATAATGATGTTCCTCTTCACACGTTATATAGAAAGTCTCTGGTTCGACTCTTATAAATGTCAATGTCAATACTCAATGTTTATATTGTAATTTTCACCCTTAACATCATTGGACATATAAAAAATTAAAATTTATTAGTAATCATCGAGTCATCTATATTACATCATTGTATATATATAAATAAAATTAATTAGCTAATGATCATTAAAGTCATCTATATTTATCAAACAAAATAAAAACCGTGTCAATCCTATATATTACTTCTTTCTTGGAATGAACACTTTCCTCGCCCGAAAAATCGCAAGGACCGCAAATTTCTATTGGTCTCTTCTTTTCCTTTTTCCCCTCCCCATGTGATCGCATGTTGTCACGAGGACCCAATTTTCTTACTTGTCTATAAATATGCACAATCTCATGCACCTTTGAATCAAGTACTCTTCCTTCATACCAAACAAAACAACATCGATTTTAAACTTTTCATATCCATTGATATAGAAATATAACAAAATGGGGTTCAAGTTCAACAAGAAGCTTGTTTTGGCCATGTGCTCGGTGGCATTCGTCTTCACCATTGTATCTGCAAATGTTACCAAGGAAGATATCGAAGCAACCATGGCTGAACACAACAGGGCTCGTGCCGAGGTTGGTAACCCGCCACTAAAGTGGAACGAGACCTTGGCCAAGTACGCGCAAGATTACGCGAACAAGAGAGTGGATGATTGCGCAATGGAGCACTCGATGGGGAGGTGGGGTGAGAATTTGGCCTCCAGGGAGGGCATGACAGTTGAAGCTGCGACCAAATATTGGAACACAGAAAAGGTTCAGTATGATTACAAGTCCAACAAATGTACAACTCCAGACCCAGATGAATGTGGTCACTACCTGGGTGTCATTTGGGGCAAAACCACTGAGGTTGGATGTGGCCTTTCAAAGTGCAAGAACGGTCAAAACTACATCGTTTGTAGCTACGATCCCATGTACCAGCCCGAGGACGAGCGTCCCTACTAGACCTAGAGGCCCCTTGGAGAGTCTTGTCGTTTTTATGTGCAGTATATAAGTTAAGGATCCTATATATATCTGATATTTTATTATCTCCATATATCACTTTTTCATTGTGAGAAAGTAAATATAATTTACGTAAATAATAGAGGTGGGGTTTCCCATTTAGAAATGTACAATTTTGTTATAGTTGTACAGAAATGGAGATGAGGACACCAAACGTATATGCCACTTCTTCGTTGTTAATATGTATACTAATTTTGTAATGAGTTTGTTGGAAGAATGTTGGTGGGAATATTCTTACCAGTAAAATGAATTCAAACGGTGATCGAACAAATTAAATATTAACAAGTACATCACTAATGTATAAAGTTTTCTACAAAAAAATTGATATATTTTTACTGTTGTTTATGAAGTCTCGGTCTTCATTGCTCGATGCATATATGGCTTCATTTCTGTTGACAGTAATAGTAAGTATGAAGAGTGAGGGACAGTGGCTGCTAGCCGTGAAGCGTGAAGCATCATGATCAAGCAGTGTAGTCTGAATGCCAAGTGTCATAGTGACCTTGATTGTAGGGATTAGTTAGAAGTAACCAATTCTGTTAGTATCAGTTAGCTTAGGCTCTAAGAAAACAGTGTTAGCTACTGATCTACCTATATAAATGAAACAATGTAATAAGGCTAAATTGTATTACTGATGATCAAATAGAACTCTCCCTCTTTTTCTCTCTCGAAATCTCCCTTTTCCTTCCTTTTTCAAACCCGATCATCATCTTCAACATGGTATCAGAGCCGGGAAAGGCCTGAACCTGTAATCTCACCACAATTCTTCCGTTATTCTCCTTTTTTTTCGTTTACTTTGTTATGCTGTTTGTTGTATGATCCAAGTTCATGACTCAAAAGCTCAGAAGAAGCTCAAAGATAATCTCAGAGATTCAAGAAGTTTACAAGATGTCAGGAAGAAACCAGAAACAAGAAGCAGAAAGAGAATAAACGTGCTGAGAAGCTTGCTTAGTGTTTGATAAAAGACCTCAGTGAGAAAAGAAGAGGCAAAGAAGAGCAAGAAGATCAAAAGTTTGAGTTCAATAAATCTGTTTGCTTAGTGTTTGTTAAAAGACCTCAGTGAGAAAAGAAAAGCAAGAAGATCAAAAGTTTCAAGAAATCTGTCCTCAGCGAAGAACAAGTTCAGAATACAGAAATGGTGAATGTCTCACAACTGCAAATTGTGCAATCTTCTATTGCTAATCTCACCACTACGGTGGGGAATTCAGTTCAAGTAAAACTTGATGACCATAACTACATGACATGGAATTTCCAGATGGAGTTGCTGCTCAGTGTACATAGCCTAACAGGGTTCATTGATGGGTCAAGTTCTTGTCCTGAGTCATTAGATGAAGTCACTACTCAGAATGCTCAAGTGTGGAGGTTACATGACAAAGCTTTTATGCAACTGATCACTGCTACATTGTCTACATCAGCCATGTCTTGTGTGCTTGGCTGTAAGAGCTCTCGAGAAATGTGGACAAACCTCAAAGACAGGTTTGCATCAATCGCTAAAGCCTCAATTTTTCAAATGAAAACTGATCTTCAAAGTATAAAGAAGGGTTCAGAATCTATGCTACAATACCTACAAAGAATTAAAGACTCTAGGGACATGCTAGAATCCTATGGAGTACATTTTGAAAACGATGATATTGTTATCTTGGCTTTGAGGGGTCTTCCTTCAGAATATAATACTTTTAGGTGTGTGATTCGGGGAAGGGAAAGCACAATCCCCCTCAAGGAGTTTAGAGCACAACTTCTTGCAGAAGAAGCCATCATAGAGCAAGCAAATGAACAGACCCCTTTTCTGTCTGCCTTAGCTGCAACCAACACCTCAATTCCTTCCTTTCAGAATTCCATTTATGAGGCAGGTTCAAGTCCATCAGGAGGCTCATCTTCTACTCCTCTCTCTGGTTTCTCTCAATCAAGTGTAGTCTCTCAGACAAATTCCAATACTGATCAGAGTATGGGAAACTACAGTGATCAACAGAATGGGAATTTTCAGCAGTTCAGCCCCAACTTTCAGCAATATGACTATAATAGAGGTTACAATGGACCCTCCTACAAAAATACATGGAGAGGAAATAATAATGGCTTTAGAGGCAGGAAAAACAGGTCCTATAATAGCTATAATGGTGGAAGGTACAATGGTCAAGGAAGAGGTTCTCAACAGCAACATTTTCAGGGGTCTCAACATGACAGGACCCATCCCAATCCCCCCGGGATTACCGTGGAATGTGCCCTGCTCCCGTCCAACAAGGGGTGTCAGACAAGGGATTACCAAAAGTTACTGCCCAAACGGGGCATCCAAAGTGCGCAAGGATCGATGGAGGAGGCGTGCAATGTCCCAGTCTCTACTGCAGTTGCATCCGTGAGCAACCTGAAGGGCATTAAAAACCAAAAGCTGTGAGTGGACTAAAATCATTAAGTTTAGTAAACACAGTTATAAGACATTTATGCCCTCCAATAAAAACGTATGCATACCACGAAAATCAGTAACCAAAACGTTTGTCCAACCAAGCCATTAGGGCCTTAGCCCAAAAACCGTTAACTTAAAACCAAGTGTGGGAACTCAGCCCAAAACTGTGGAATACCACTACCAGACGTATTAAAACCATGTGGGCCACCGCCCAAAGCCATAAATATAAATCCATAAATCCAAAACCATTTAGGGTCCCCGACCCGACATACCATTTCATAACCAATAATCCATTTTTACCATATAACACATATCCAACCGATAAGCCATTTTATAGATTCATTAATCCATATTTACCATTACTGTAACAACCCGTCCCGAGAACCGGGATTACTAGAGTGATTAAGGTGTGATTAGTGAGGGTAATCAAGGGTTAGGTGGTCCCGAGGGGTCCGGGAACTTAGAATGACGATTTTGCCCCTGGGTCGGGCAGAAATGTTGACTTTTATTCCGGGTGGTCAATTGGGGTTTGACCAGTGACCAGGATGTAGTTTAGGTCGTCACGAATCCTTAGGCAGGTGGCACGCCCGATTCCGACATCCGAGGAGGAAGTTGTGATGTTCGGAAGGTTGAGGGCTTAACCGTAATTTGGGTAAAGTAGGGGGAATAGTTGACTTTTTGTACGGACGAGTGTTGGTAGGTTGACCTAGGATGGTTAGATAGATCTCGTCGTCCTGAGTTCGATGACAGGCGGCATGTATGCATCGGACTTACGATGAGTGAGATACGGGTCTAGAACGTTAGTGGCGAAATCGTAAAATGAGTTTAAAAGAAGGGTAAATTGGTCTTTCTGCACATTGGGATTTGTGCAGAAAGAAAGACATGGACGGTTGAGATTGGGCCATGTGGGAGTGCTTGGATGGGGGATGGTGACATGTGGCATGTGTGTAGAGGCTTCTGGTGCGATCCTGTGTGTTCATGGTCCTAACTATTTGGGTGAACCCGTGTGTGTGTAGTTCTTCGACAAACACAGAGAACAGAGGGTGAGAGTTTGAGATCAATTGATCGATCTGGGTGCAAGGGTGAGTAAATAGGGAGTTGTGAGAGTGATAGTGAGGCAAGGCGGAGCTGGTGGTCGTGAATTTGTGGTGCAATCGTGCACGGCGGCACGGCAGAGGTGTGGAGAAATTTTGGGGGAAACAGGGAGCTTGTGAGGTCGAGGTGGTGGCTACGCCGTGAGGCGAGGCAAACCATGGCAAGGGGAGGCTGAGGAGACTGCAAAGAGTCCAACGACCACAGTGGTAGGCGGCGGTGCGCACGGCGGAGCTGCAATCGAAGGGTAAGGCTTCTTTGCTCTGTTTTGCCGTGAAACTTCAGTTGGAAAGTCGTGGGTCTGGGCTGAGAGTCGAGAGGATTGGAGGTCGGGGTAGTTTTCAGGGAGGTCCTAGGTGTCGACTGGGATGGTCGCCGTGACGGGGGTGTCCACGGCGGAGCTCGGGCAATGATGAGCACTCTGATGCTCTGTTTGGCCGTGGAATTCAAACGGTGAATCGACGAGTTTGGAGGTAAGTCGAAGGTAATAGAGGTTTGGTCTAGGTTCAGTGAGGCCTTAGGGACCGTCTGGTGTCACCACCGTGACGGGAGGTGACCGGAGTTGAGGAGTCGTGAAACAGGGGAAGTAGGCCGTCTAATTTCGAGCTTCAGTCGACGGTGTAGAGGCCGTGTTGAGGTGAACGGAGTAGGGAAGAGATAGGGCAGGTCTGGACGCAGCCGTGAGAGAAAAGAGAGGTTAAATTGATGGCCGGACGACGGAGATCAGTTCTCGCCGGTTCAGCCTGCAGCGGCCGGTTCAACACAGTGAGTCGAGGTTGATGATGCTACTGTAGCTGGCACGTGAGGGCCACGCGCAGCCACTTTGGGCGGCGCGTGGGGGCGCGTGCGGCGGTGGTTGGGAAAACGATCAACATGACTTTTGGTCTAGGAGTTGTGGTGAGTTCAATGGAGTTGGTTTCGGGGCAATCGGAAGTCGTTTGAGTGTAGTTCCGCGAGGGTGAATGTTTAGGGTCCCGGGTTTTAAGTCTTTGGTTCGGGGAATTTTAAGGAAATTAGGTGGTTGTTTCGTAGACGTCTTAGTGACATAATTTGACGGTGTTTGACAGGATCGGGATTTCCCGAGGAAGCTGAGGAACGGGCTGGACGTTCGGGACGCGAGTAGGGCTCAGTACTGTGAGTGGACCCCTTTCTTTAAACTCGAGCATGCATAACTATTTTCTATAACTGTTTTATGGTTTTGATTATGATTCTATGTTTATCGAATATGTTTTGGTTGGTTTTACATTATTACACGTTTTACGAGGAATAGTTGGTTTCTGAAATTGATGCTATGGTTTTGGGATTCCAAATGTTAAGTGGTTTTCAATGGTTATAAAGGGATTTTGGAACGTGATTTCGATGATCAAGGTTTTCGGTTTTCGAATCGGATTTCGGAAAGCAGAATTTGATTTTTAAGTTGGAAAGTGGATTCCGGATTTGGGTTCGGAATGACGGTTTTGGATGCCGGAAGGGCATCAGACTAGTGATTTCGGATTCGGGTTTGGATGTGGATTGGTAAATGGTTTTCAAATGGTTTTGGGATTGGATTTGCTGGATCTGGATATTGGGTTTAAAGACCCGGATATATGTGACGGGGGACCGGCTGGATTGGGTTTAAAGACCCGGATTGAGTTTAAAGACTCGGGAGTTTAAAGACTCGGATATATTGATTTTCCCCCGTAGGCCTTGAGTTTAAAGACTCGGGAGTTTAAAGACTCGGATATGATAAAGGCCTGGATTGAGTTTAAAGACTCGGGAGTTTAAAGACTCGGATAGGTCCAGCAGGTTTGATCGGGAAAATGATGATTTGATGTTTATGGTTTTGATACGGTTTCTGATACTCATGCTATGGTTTCTTAAGATATTTTATAGTGTTTCTGTTTCTTATGATGTTTTATCACGATTATTTTATAACTGTGTTCATAACTGTTGGTTATGCATGTGGTTTCAAAACGGAGGGTTAAACTCGGTTTTCTTATAAAATGGTTTTGAACTTTTTGTACTTTCTGGTCCACTCACACTTTTGTTTTAAATTGCCCTCCAGGTTGTGGAGCTAGCGCGGGGTCTTGACGTCGAGGCAGTGTCCAAGGCATAGAAGTGACGTGAGGGATCCTAGAAGAGTTTAAAGGCTTCTGTGTGCGTGTACTTTATCAGTTTTTATTTTCCTTGTAATTTAGTGCTATGCACTGTAAACGATAAGGTTGGGATATTTTGTAATTACTCCTGCGTCTGACTGGGTTCGAGTGAGTTTTACTTGAGTTTTGTGTCGGGGAGTCAGACGGGAGCGGGATTTACCTCGGGTTTCGGGGTGAAACCGGGGTGGGTCCTGACAATTACCATCACCAGCATCCCTGATGCTTAGCGTCCCAGACGATTGACGTCCCTGACGTCATATCTCACGGTATAATAAGCTACGCGTGCTGCCCGGGGTCTCTCCGGGTCCATATTTCTGACATCACAGATGTCTGACGTCCCTGACGTCAATCATAGCAATCTTGCTCCCGAGTCATCATACGGTCCGGCTGCTCCATACAATGACCCCTCGCAGGCAATGCACCGTGACTTCCCCAGTGTCCCAGACATCTGGAGGAGACCATCATATATCCTTGTATCCAGATGGTATATGGAAAACAGTTTTATTAAATCATTTCACAACATTACAATGGGCCCTTGCTTGAAATCTCCATAAAATATCACAATTCCATGTAGGGTCCCTGACCCGAAATCACATTTATTAAACATGGGGTCCCAGACCCAAAATCACATTTATAACCCAACTGGGCCCCATGCTCGATTTTGTAAACCACTGGGCCCACGACCCGATTTTATAAACCACTGGGCCCACGACCCTAATTTGTAAATCAACTGGGCCCCTGGCCCGATAATATAACTCAAATGGGTCTCAGCCCGATTTCGTAACAACTGGGCCCCTGGCCCGATTTCATAAAGCAACTGGGCCCCCTGCCCGATTACAAATGGACTCCAAGTCCGAGGTTTCCAAAATAATTGGGCCTCAAGCCCGAGTTCATCTTTCCAATTCCAAAACCCTTGTTATCACATTATTTATTAAGCCATTAAGCCATAAGCACATAAAACCACAATAAAACCGTTAACCTCGATATATGTGAAATACGGAAAATACCTCGAAATATGTGCAACATACCCGAAATCAATACTCACAATCACCATCATAGAAATCACGTATATAAAACATATAACACATTTAAGCATGCATAGGATTTATAAAACCAATGTCCATTCACAGACCGTTTTAACGGTATGCCTCGATACGCGTGCCATCGGCCCTCCCGGGCCACACCACTATCACCGGGACTCCCAATCCTGTACAAATTACATTAGAGGGTCACTAACCTCATCATTAACATCCTATCAAAGTCCCGTAATTTTCCCGAATTTTTAACTATTTTTAAACTTGTTTTAAAACCTTCGGAATTCCCGAACAATATCGAGACGGTGTCCCGATCGACACGAAACCAATCCCAAAATGTTCGTTACATTAAATATGACAGAAGTCATGTTGACCTCACCTCGAGATTCGTGCCCACGCGCCGTCACGCGCCGCCGTGAGTGGCTGCGCGTGAAACCCACGCGCCTGCTACAGTAACCTGCACAGTAGTCTTCTTCGCCCGTTTGTCTGATAAACGGGTCATTTTGCCCGCGAGACGACCCCAATCCTATCAATTCAGCCTTAATTACATCAATTGATCATTCAATTAGCTTCCACTTAAGTTCAATTAGAGTTCTGAATCGTTGATTACACAAAAACTTACCTACAATCCCACGACTCGACTATGATCCACGAAGAACAACCGTCACTATTCATTCATGGAATTTCCACAATGGCCACAGATTTCTTCCAATTGATGCATCCAGAAGCATCATTGGACCATGAGAGACAGTTTCCCTTCATCAATTTCGTCGTTTGATCACTAAATGATCACGACACCATCTCGAATTTCTTCCTCTGTCACCAAGCTTGTTCAGAGCCCAAAAGCCATCGATTTCTTTCGTTCTTTAGACGATTTTGATCGTAGTGATCTCAGGAAACTGAATGTGAGCTCCAATTCGATCCTCACGGCCTAACACTCAGTATTCGAATTTTTCCCCCAAATTTTCTAAAATCCGAAACCCAGAATTCAACACTCTCTCAATCCCTCGTGTTTCCCCTGATGTCCCAATCCTCTAATCTCTCATTTTTCTCTCAAGAAGGGCAAGGGAAGGGAGCCAATTCTCCCAGTTTTCCCACACTGTTTTGCTCACGGTTTGAAGTACACAGAGAAGGAATAATGGAGGATTAAGGGTGATTAATTAAGGAAAATGGTGGATTAATGATGATGATGTTGGGAGGGAAACAAGGAGAAGATTCTAGGGCTTAAATTAGGGGATGGGTGACACTTGTCACTCATCCAGGTGTGTACAGTCATTAGTTACTATTCATTATTTTATTATTATTTTAATAGAAGCCTCGGTTCGTTAATTCGTTCCCTTGACCATAATTTCGTCGTCGAATCTCCGATTTCGGCATGCCACCTGTCGTTGGATTCGTATCGACGAGACCTACGTAACGATCCTTGGCCCTCGTCCATCGGACCTCCCGGTCAAAAAGTCAACATTTGACCCCTATTACTCGAAATTACCAAAATATCCCTAAACTTCTGATCGTCATAACTTTTTCCTCAGATTTCGGAATCGAACGTGCCACCTGTCTATGAACTCGTGACGTTCCGAACTACGTCACGGTCATCAGTCAAAGTCTGTTTGACTGTCCGATCAAAAAGTCAACATTTTACCCACGACCAGGGACAAAACGGTCATTTTGTACATTTTGTCCGATTTCGCCCTACTAACCACCGATCAACCTCACTAATCAAGAGTAGTCACTAATCTAATCCCAGAATTCGGGACGGGTCGTTACACAACAGGTACCAACTTGTCAGATTTGTGGTAAAAGAGGACACTCTACAGCAGATTGTTTTCACAGGCATCCTTCACAACCTTCTAACCCAGCTGAACCATGCCAAATATGCTGGAAGTATGGCCACAATGCTATGAATTGTTACCATAGGGAAAACTACTCATACCAGGGAGCCTCTCCTTCACCTGTTTTGAATCCAAATCTGCAGGCCATGATTGCTTCTGCACCACCTATTCAGTACTACTCTCATCCTAGTTTACAGACTTTGACAAACTCAACATCATCTGGCCAATTTCCTCCACAAAACTCTCAAGCTGGCTCAACCAATCAAGACTTCTGGGTTGCAGACACAGGAGCCACAACCCACATGACTGCTGATCCCTCTCAACTGACCATGGTCATTCCACATAAGTCCTCAGACACTGTAACCACAGCTAGTGGATCAGGTTTGCAAATTGCTAATGTGGGGCAATCCTCACTGGTTACTAGTTTTCCCTCCTCTCACTGTTTTAAACTAAAACAAGTCCTACATGTGCCTCATATATCACAGAACCTACTTTCTGTCAAAAAGTTTTGTAAAGATAACAAGGTCTGTTTTATTCTTGATGATACTGGTTTTGTGATTCAGGACAGGAACACAGGAAGGATACTGTATAAGGGGCTGAGCTGTGATGGGCTGTACACCATTCCCTGTCAAGTTTCTGCCTTTACTGCCTTTCAAGCACATCATAGAAGTGTCCAACCTGCTTTTCTCTGCAAGAAAGTACATTTTAACCTGTGGCATCATCGATTAGGACATCCTGCAAATAACATTGTGTCTTTTATGCTAAATAAGTCTAGTATATATGTCTCACCAGATTCTCATCAATTTCCCTGTGAATTCTGTCTACAAGGAAAACTCACTAAACTGTCTTTCTCTTTTCCTGCATCAAAGTCTATTGTTCCCTTTGAAGTAGTTCATACAGATGTTTGGGGACCCTCTCCTACACCTTCATTAGATGGCTATAGATACTATGTTACCCTAATTGATGAATGTACAAGATTCACATGGCTATTCCCAATGAAAAATAAATCTGAGTTTTGCTCTATTTTCATCTCATTTTATGCCTTTATTCTTAATCAATTTACTGTCTCAACTAAGATCCTTCAATCAGATGGTGGGGGTGAATACACCAGTCTGAGTCTTAGAACCTTCTTACTTTCTAAAGGCATAAAACATCAGAAATCATGTCCTTATACACCTGAGCAAAATGGATTAGCTGAGAGAAAGCATAGATACATCATTGATACCACTGTAACACTCCTACAAATAGCCAAACTTCCTGTTTCATTCTGGACTCATGCTTGTCTTACTTCTGTTCATTTGATCAATAGGATGCCATGTTCAAACTTACAAATGCAGTCTCCTTATGAAAAATTGTTTGGTTCCTTACCTGATATTAGTCATCTTAAGGTGTTTGGTTGTTCTTGCTATCCTCTACTAAAACCATACAATACAACTAAGTTCCAACCCAAGACAGTCAAGTGTGTCTTTCTAGGCTACACAGATCAGTACAAAGGTTTTGTTTGCTTCAATCCTCTCACCTCCAAGACAGTTATTTCCAGACATGTCCTATTCAATGAGTCTGAGTTTCCCTATGAGTCAATTCAGTCTAGCTCCTACCTATCCAAGAACCCAGAACGTGTCTCTTGCCTTCCTGTTTCAGTATCCAATCCTACAGTGCCTTGTCCTCTCAGCTCCCCTTGTGATCCTGTGGTTCCTGCTCCAGTTGGCACTACTCAGATCAGTGCCCCATCTCCTGTGATTTCTCCTCATATTGACACTCCTCAACTCAGTGTTTCCACTTCATCTAGTACGCACAACACTAGTATTCTGGCTACTTCAGATGTCTCCTCCATTCACCCTGCTGCTCCTCCCACTACGTCATCATCTGAGCTGCCCAACTCCCTGGCCACCTTGAATTCCACTGCTGATTTTGAGCCACAGTTTCTACAGGTGGTTCTTCCAATTTCAGGTGTCAACATGCACCCAATGCAGACAAGATCAAAGAGTGGAATCATCAAGCCTAAGGCTTTTAGTTCTCTGGTTACTTCTGCCTCACCTACTATGGAGCCAGACCTATCCCAAGTTGAGCCTAGCTCTTTCCAGTCTGCAGATGCTTCACCAGTTTGGCAACAGGCCATGCAAGAGGAAATTACTGCCCTTCTTGATCAGGGTACATGGACATTGGCCCCCCTTCCTGCTGGGAGAAATCTAGTTGGTTGTAAATGGGTATATAGGATCAAGAAGAATTCTGATGGCTCTATTTCCCGATATAAGGCTAGATTGGTTGCAAAGGGGTTCAGTCAGGAACCAGGTCTTGACTATGGGGAGACCTTTAGTCCAGTTGTCAAGCCAACCACGGTTAGACTTGTCCTAGCCTTAGCTGCTCAATTCAATTGGCCCCTGAAGCAGTTAGATGTTAAGAATGCTTTTCTGCATGGCCTTCTTAAAGAGGAAGTGTTCATGACTCAACCTCCTGGTTTTGAGAGTGTGTCTCACAAAGATCATGTATGTCTGCTCCACAAGTCTCTCTATGGCCTCAAGCAGGCTCCCCGTGCCTGGAATGACAGGTTTACTAGTTTTCTGCCTGGTTTGGGATTTCAGTCAACATGGTATGATGCCTCCCTGTTTGTGAAACAAACCTCTACTGATCTTGTGGTTCTTCTATTATATGTTGATGATATTATTCTAACAGGCAGTTCCATGCCCGCAATTCAGGCTGTCATTGATTCTCTGACTACTGAATTCGACATGAAGGATCTTGGCGACCTTCATTACTTTCTTGGCATCCAAATTACAAGGTCCTCCTCAGGTTTATTCTTATCTCAGTCCAAGTATGTTGCTGATCTGCTCAGTAAGACATCCATGTATCATAGCAATGGTTTTGACACCCCAAGTGCTCCTCGTACACGGCTTCGAAGGCATGATGGTCCAGCTTATTCCAATCCTTCTAACTATCGAAGCATTGTTGGAGCTCTTCAATACCTGACCTTCACTCGTCCAGACATTGCTTTCTCTATCAATCAAGTGTGTCAATTCATGCAGGAGCCTTGTGACACTCACTTCCTTGCAGTCAAACGCATCCTTCGATACCTGCAGGCTACTTCTACCCGTGGCCTCAAATATACATCTGGTAATCTTGACTTAGTGGCTAACATAGACGCTGATTGGGTAGGTGATCCCAATGATAGACGATCAACCACTGGTATGGCTGTGTTTCTTGGTTCAAACCCCATTTCCTGAACTTCCAAAAAGCATCCAACTGTTTCCAACGTGCTTTGGCCATCACTGCTGCTGAACTTGCTTGGATTCGACAGCTTCTATGTGCTCTTCACATCCCTCTCTTAAAGCCTCCTCTCATTTATTGTGACAGTACATCAGCTACTAGCTTGTCTGCCAATCGTGTTTTCCATTCCCGTGCTAAACACATCGAGATAGACTATCACTTCATTCGTGAGCGTGTGGTTCGTGGTGATTTGGATGTTCAACCTGTTTCCTCTGGTGATCAGCTTGCGGATGTGTTTACTAAGGGTCTTGATGAGGGTATCTTCAACGTTCACATTTCCAATCTGATGGAACATCAGATTGAGGGGGGATGTTGACAGTAAGAGTAAGTATGAAGAGTGAGGGACAGTGGCTGCTAGCCGTGAAGCATGAAGCATCATGATCAAGCACTGTAGTCTGAATGCCAAGTGTCATAGTGACCTTGATTGTAGGGATTAGTTAGAAGTAACCAATTCTGTTAGTATCAGTTAGCTTAGGCTCTAAGAAAACAGTGTTAGCTACTGATCTACCTATATAAATGAAACAATGTAATAAGGCTAAATTGTATTACTGATGATCAAATAGAACTCTCCCTCTTTTTCTCTCTCGAAATCTCCCTTTTCCTTCCTCTTTCAAACCCGATCATCATCTTCAACAATTTCTACCATAATTTTATGAATGCAATATATACAAGAAAATAAGTATATATATGTGTGTATATATATCTATAGACTATGGATCAACCCTAAATAAAATAAAATATCCGGTCTTGTTCATTTACAATTAAATATCATATTCTAATTTCTTTTATGTTATTTTTTCTTCTTTTCATGTTCCTATATATGATGGCGAATTCTTTGACTTTCAATCATTTTTTCACGAGCATTGATTTCAATTTTTTTTTTTTACTAACATAGTATTATTATTGATTCAGTCAAATTCATTACTGTTTCACGAATTAATCAGCTAACTAATCTGATTATTTATGTTACCTCTCCCTTCCTCCCTCTAGCTCTTTTTGTTCTTCGATCATCTGATTCTCTCCATAATTTCATCTCTCTACATTCAAATTATAAATATTATATATATATATATACATGTTTCTCTTTCTAATAATATTTTGAGCACTCCTATTTGAATCATCTTACTTGACGACATTAAGTGACCATACTTTGATGTGTTATCTTTTTACTGCAAAAAAAATAGATATAAGGTAATTTAATTTATTAAAATAACATTATTTATTAATTACTGGTTACATCACATGATTCAATGATGCAAATGATCATGTGATCAATTAAAATAGTTCAAATGAAAAAAAAAAATCAAGAATACAAGCCTAGAGTCGTCTATTTCTGAACTCAATCTACTTTTGTGCTTATGACACTACAGCATGGCAACCGGCGGTCTGGTCTTGATATGTATTCATTGATGAAAATGTCGCTGAATTTCGGCGAAATATCGCCGAAATTTCGGTAAATCTGGCCACCGGCATGTAACAAGGGGGGGGAAGCTTAAACTTCCCGGAAAATCGAGAATATCGACGGATATCGGCGAATGTCGTCGATAGGGGTCGATATCAACGATATTGACCGAAACAAAAATCAATTAACAGAGGAAATGGAAAAAATTTCTCTTAGAGCCAAGGATGAAAATTTCTCTCAGAGAAGCACAATAATCAATTTGAAGAGAAGCACAGTAATCAATTTATCCACCGTAATCAATTCAGAAATCCAGAGAAGTGAGAAAAGAAATTGAAGAGAAAAGAAAAATTGGGGCAAACCGCAAACCTCCCTCGAAAAATTGGGGCGAACCGCATCCTTGATTCTCCTCGAGACTTCCGTCGACGGCCGAACGTTCGCCGCACAGGACTCCTCAACCACCGACGACCACCTATCTCCCTCTCACTCACCGTCGCACCCGCACAACACTCCTCTGCACTGCACCGTTCCACCACCGCTCAATTTCGTCCTCGAGGTCCTGCTAGATCGTTGATGGTTCCAGAAGGAAGCGCATCAATCACGATGTCGTAGTCACCGATGGGCTGGGCTATAGGGATCCGGTGCTCCTCACCGTGCCCGATGATCTCCTCTTCATCATCGACAAGTCCCCGTTCGACTCGCCGCCGCGAAACGTGCTACTGAGTTCAAGGTTCTCGTTGCCGCCTGTACAAGAGATCGATCTCGATCTCTCTCAAACCAGCCAAACAATAGTCAAGGCCTCAACAACTCAACAACCCGTTGTTTTTAAGCAACAAATAAAACGGCCCGTTTTGAGGTTTTTTTTTTTGGGGGTCAAATTCAGTTTTTTGTTTTCCTTTTTAATTTCCTATTTAACTTTTATTTGTTCACAATTTTAAATATGAAGTAAAATATATTTTAGTAATTTATGTTGTATTTTAGAATATATATTTTTTTAATATAGACCATATTTTTAATTTAGATTACATATTTAATGTGAAAAAAGGCTTAACTCACATATTTAGAATATATGTTTTAAACTTTAATTTAGAATTTATATTTCAATTTAGAACATATATTTTAATTTATAATACCTTGTTTAATCCAAAAAAAAAAAGTTAAGCCTTAAATATCTTTTTTTTTTGTCAAAATTCCAAATTTATTATTCACCTCAATATATTTAGTAATATATGTTTTAGTATAAAATATGGCTTAGCTCATATATTTGGTAAAGTATGTTTTAATTTAGAATATATGTTTTATTTTAGAATTTATATTTCAATTTAGAACATATATTTGGTTTTAGAGTACCTTGTTTAATCCAAAAAAAGATTAAGCCTTAAATATCCTTTTATTTTTGTAAAAATCATAATTTATTATTCATCTCAATATATTTAGTAAAATATGGCCTAGTTCATATATTTGGTAAAGCATGTTTTAATTTAGAATATATATTTTAATTTAGAATATATGTTTTACTTTAGAATTTATATTTCAATTTACAACATATATTTTAATTTAGAATACTTTGTTTAATCCAAAAAAAAAATATTAAGCCTTAAATATCCTTTTATTTTTGTCAAAATCATAATTTATTATTCACCTCAATATATTTAAAACATATATTAAGTTTATTTTTAAGATTTTATACTGTTGGTTATCGGCAAACCTATATTCTATCATATGATTCATCATATATTCATTATATCAAAGTCATTTTATAGTTTTTATTAATCATATATAACCATTATTGGGTACTTAAGTTTTTCCCAAAATTTCATTCCAAATTTCTGTCATTTGGACCTAATTTCCGTCATTTTTGTTGACCGTAAACGATATCGATATCGATAACGATATTTGGAGCGAGATATCCATAAATTCGGCTAGCGATATATCCGTCGATATCGATATTTTCATCCTTGTATGTATTAGATACTGATCGATCGATATATATGTCACCAACAAAATCTAGAAACCCTAATTGGTGGTGGATGTTGTGTGAGTGATCATTAACGTGCGGCTCTTTTAATTAATTGAATTTGGAGGACAATGACATGAATTCACATGATCAAGTTTCTGTTACAAGCGTGACTCTTAGCCTAATTCATGCATGTGATGTTGTCTTGTAGTTGCAACTCTCCCAACTTGTGTTCTGAATCTTTGCCATATGTTTCGGTTGCAAAACAAGGTAATCTTTATGAGTATTTTATACATGCATGATAATTGAACTCACCCTAATTAAACATCATCACGAGTGAAATTGTGCACACTTTTGCCCATCATGAGAGCCAGAGGCCAAAATATCGATCTTTCAAAAAATTTGTGCCAAAATATACTCTAATTAACATGGGAATCTTCTTAAGTTCCTAGCTTATATATTATTATTATTATTTATTTTAATTAATTATTGATATATTATTATTATTACTATTTATTAAATTATAACGAATTTTTATTTAATTTTTATTATTATTATTGTTATTGTTATTATTATTATTATTATTATTATTATTATTACGCCTTTTATGATTGCTAGTCATCCAACTATTTAATATCGACAATTTTGAGTGTATTATTTTAGCATATTTGGATCGTATAAAAGTACTCAACCATATTAACTTATACGGTGACTAATTAATACGATTGATACCAAACACTGGTTTCGTACTTATACAGTCCGCTATAATGATGTTCCTCTTCACACGTTATATAGAAAGTCTCTGGTTCGACTCTTATAAATGTCAATGTAAATACTCAATGTTTATATTGTAATTTTCACCCTTAACATCATTGGACATATAAAAAATTAAAATTTATTAGTAATCATCGAGTCATCTATATTACATCATTGTATATATATAAATAAAATTAATTAGCTAATGATCATTAAAGTCATCTATATTTATCAAACAAAATAAAAATCGTGTCAATCCTATATATTACTTCCTTCTTGGAATGAACACTTTCCTCGCCCGAAAAATCGCAAGGACCGCAAATTTCTATTGGTCTCTTCTTTTCCTTTTTCCTCTCCCCATGTGATCGCCTGTTGTCACGAGGACCCAATTTTCTTACTTGTCTATAAATATGCACAATCTCATGCAACTTTGAATCAAGTACTCTTCCTTCATACCAAACAAAACAACATCGATTTTAAACTTTTCATATCCATTGATATAGAAATATAACAAAATGGGGTTCAAGTTCAACAAGAAGCTTGTTTTGGCCATGTGCTCGGTGGCATTCGTCTTCACCATTGTATCTGCAAATGTTACCAAGGAAGATATCGAAGCAACCATGGCTGAACACAACAGGGCTCGTGCCGAGGTTGGTAACCCGCCGCTAAAGTGGAACGAGACCTTGGCCAAGTACGCGCAAGATTACGCGAACAAGAGAGTGGATGATTGCGCAATGGAGCACTCGATGGGGAGGTGGGGTGAGAATTTGGCCTCCGGGGAGGGCATGACAGTTGAAGCTGCGACCAAATATTGGAACACAGAAAAGGTTCAGTATGATTACAAGTCCAACAAATGTACAACTCCAGACCCAGATGAATGTGGTCACTACCTGGGTGTCATTTGGGGCAAAACCACTGAGGTTGGATGTGGCCTTTCAAAGTGCAAGAACGGTCAAAACTACATCGTTTGTAGCTACGATCCCATGTACCAGCCCGAGGACGAGCGTCCCTACTAGACCTAGAGGCCCCTTGGAGAGTCTTGTCATTTTTACGTGCAGTATATAAGTTAAGAATCCTATATATATCTGATATTTTATTATCTCCATATATCACTTTTTCGTTGTGAGAAAGTAAATATAATTTACGTAAATAATAGAGGTGGGGTTTCCCATTTAGAAATGTACAATTTTGCTATAGTTGTACGGAAATGGAGATGAGGACACCAAACGTATATGCCACTTCTTCGTTGTTAATATTATATATATATATATATATACCTGTTTCTCTTTCTAATAATATTTTGAGCACTCCTATTTGAATCATCTTACTTGACGATATTAAGTGACCATACTTTGATGTGTTATCTTTTTACTGCAAAAAAATAGATATAAGGTAATTTAATTTATTAAAATAACATTATTTATTAATTACCGGTTACGCCACATGATTCAATGATGCAAATGATCATGTGATCAATTAAAATAGTTCAAATGAAAAAAAAAAATCAAGAATACAAGCCTAGATTCGTCTATTTCTGAACTCGATCTACTTTTGTGCTTATGACACTACAGCATGGCAACCGGCGGTCTGGTCTTGATATGTATTAGATACTGATCGATCGATATATATGTCACTAACAAAATCTAGAAACCCTAATTGGTGGTGGATGTTGTGTGAGTGATCATTAACGTGCGGCTCTTTTAATTAATTGAATTTGGAGGACAATGACATGAATTCACATGATCAAGTTTCTGTTACAAGCGTGACTCTTAGCCTAATTCATGCATGTGATGTTGTCTTGGAGTTGCAACTCTCCCAAATTCAATTAAAAAGCTCTAAGAAAAATTAGTATATATGCGTGACTCTTAAAAAGCTCACTTATTATGTAATTATCAATTAACTCACTTATACATAAACTCACTTATTATGTAATTATCAATTAAAAATTGGCATCGGCTTAAAAATTGATAAAATTGGCCTTTTATAATAATTTTTCAGAATTAGAATAATAATATATACAAACAATCAAAAGAGTATTTTAGTATTTACATAATTTATTTTACATCTAATTAAAGATTTTTCATATCTTATGTTTTATGTGTAATATTTTTGAAACCTAAGTGAAGTGTTTGTGTAAAAACCAAAAGTTTAGGGGGTATTTGTGAAAATATAAAAATCTCATGGGGTATTTATGTAAATAACTCTAAATAGACCCATAATAACAAGCGTGTATATATATATGTGGAGAGAGAGAGAGAGAGAGAGAGAGAGAGAGAGAGAGAGAGAGAGAGAGAGATTGATTGATTTCCACTTAAACTATCATCTACTCCACCACCACTTATAGGTGATTAATTTTTTCTTTTATTGAAGAAAATAGAAATTTTATATAGTTCGCGATAGGATTTAATAGTATGCTGAATGTAACCAAAACCTTCCCCAAGTGTAAGTCTTTGACAAATCCCGATTTTTCTCAATAAGATTGATGAACATTATAATTAGGACTCAATAAATCGGGACCCAAACAAAAAGTCGAGAAAGTAATCTGGTGAAAATCTCCCACAAAGTTGGATTTGATTTATCATCACTTCACAATAAAGTTCCTAGCTTAAGTACAAGCCTTCATTAATCATTTGATATAATCACAAAGAACTAACCCTAATTAAACATCATCACGAGTGAAATTGTGCACACTTTTGCCCATCATAAGAGCCAGAGGCCAAAATATCGATCTTTCAAAAAATTTGTGCCAAAATATACTCTAATTAACATGGGAATCTTCTTAAGTTCCTAGCTTATATATTATTATTATTATTATTTATTTTAATTAATTATTGATATATTATTATTATTACTATTTATTAAATTATAATGAATTTTTATTTAATTTTTATTATTATTACTATTTATTATTATTATTGTTATTGTTACTATTTTTGTTATTATTACGCTTTTTATGATTGCTAGTCATCCAACTATTTAATACCGACAATTTTGAGTGTATTATTTTAGCATATTTGGATCGTATAAAAGTACTCAATCATATTAACTTATACGGTGACTAATTAATACGATTGAAACAAAACACTGGTTTCGTACTTATACAGTCCGCTATAATGATGTTCCTCTTCAAACGTTATATAGAAAGTCTCTGGTTCGACTCTTATAAATGTCAATGTCAATACTCAATTTTTATATTGTAATTTTCACCCTTAACATCATTGGACATATAAAAAATTAAAATTAATTAGTAATCATCGAGTCATCTATATTACATCATTGTATATATATAAATAAAATTAATTAGCTAGTGATCATTAAAGTCCTCTATATTTATCAAACCAAATAAAAACCGTGTCAATCCTATATATTACTTCTTTCTTGGAATGGACACTTTCCTCGCCCGAAAAATCGCAAGGACCGCAAATTTCTATTGGTCTCTTCTTTTCCTTTTTCCCCTCCCCATGTGATCGCCTTTTGTCAGGAGGACCCAATTTTCTTAATTGTCTATAAATATGCACAATCTCATGCACCTTTGAATCAAGTACTCTTCCTTCATACCAAACAAAACAACATCGATTTTAAACTTTTCATATCCATTGATATAGAAATATAACAGAATGGGGTTCAAGTTCAACAAGAAGCTTGTTTTGGCCATGTGCTCGGTGGCATTCGTCTTCACCATTGTATCTGCAAATGTTACCAAGGAAGATATCGAAGCAACCATGGCTGAACACAACAGGGCTCGTGCCGAGGTTGGTAACCCGCCGCTAAAGTGGAACGAGACCTTGGCCAAGTACGCGCAAGATTACGCGAACAAGAGAGTGGATGATTGCGCAATGGAGCACTCGATGGGGAGGTGGGGTGAGAATTTGGCCTCCGGGGAGGGCATGACAGTTGAAGCTGCGACCAAATATTGGAACACAGAAAAGGTTCAGTATGATTACAAGTCCAACAAATGTACAACTCCAGACCCAGATGAATGTGGTCACTACCTGGGTGTCATTTGGGGCAAAACCACTGAGGTTGGATGTGGCCTTTCAAAGTGCAAGAACGGTCAAAACTACATCGTTTGTAGCTACGATCCCATGTACCAGCCCGAGGACGAGCGTCCCTACTAGACCTAGAGGCCCCTTGGAGAGTCTTGTCATTTTTACGTGCAGTATATAAGTTAAGAATCCTATATATATCTGATATTTTATTATCTCCATATATCACTTTTTCGTTGTGAGAAAGTAAATATAATTTACGTAAATAATAGAGGTGGGGTTTCCCATTTAGAAATGTACAATTTTGCTATAGTTGTACGGAAATGGAGATGAGGACACCAAACGTATATGCCACTTCTTCGTTGTTAATATTATATATATATATATATATACCTGTTTCTCTTTCTAATAATATTTTGAGCACTCCTATTTGAATCATCTTACTTGACGATATTAAGTGACCATACTTTGATGTGTTATCTTTTTACTGCAAAAAAATAGATATAAGGTAATTTAATTTATTAAAATAACATTATTTATTAATTACCGGTTACGCCACATGATTCAATGATGCAAATGATCATGTGATCAATTAAAATAGTTCAAATGAAAAAAAAAAATCAAGAATACAAGCCTAGAGTCGTCTATTTCTGAACTCGATCTACTTTTGTGCTTATGACACTACAGCATGGCAACCGGCGGTCTGGTCTTGATATGTATTAGATACTGATCGATCGATATATATGTCACTAACAAAATCTAGAAACCCTAATTGGTGGTGGATGTTGTGTGAGTGATCATTAACGTGCGGCTCTTTTAATTAATTGAATTTGGAGGACAATGACATGAATTCACATGATCAAGTTTCTGTTACAAGCGTGACTCTTAGCCTAATTCATGCATGTGATGTTGTCTTGCAGTTGCAACTCTCCCAAATTCAATTAAAAAGCTCTAAGAAAAATTAGTATATATGCGTGACTCTTAAAAAGCTCACTTATTATGTAATTATCAATTAACTCACTTATACATAAACTCACTTATTATGTAATTATCAATTAAAAATTGGCATCGGCTTAAAAATTGATAAAATTGGCCTTTTATAATAATTTTTCAGAATTAGAATAATAATATATACAAACAATCAAAAGAGTATTTTAGTATTTACATAATTTATTTTACATCTAATTAAAGATTTTTCATATCTTATGTTTTATGTGTAATATTTTTGAAACCTAAGTGAAGTGTTTGTGTAAAAACCAAAAGTTTAGGGGGTATTTGTGAAAATATAAAAATCTCATGGGGTATTTATGTAAATAACTCTAAATAGACCCATAATAACAAGCGTGTATATATATATGTGGAGAGAGAGAGAGAGAGAGAGAGAGAGAGAGAGAGAGAGAGAGAGAGATTGATTGATTTCCACTTAAACTATCATCTACTCCACCACCACTTATAGGTGATTAATTTTTTCTTTTATTGAAGAAAATAGAAATTTTATATAGTTCGCGATAGGATTTAATAGTATGCTGAATGTAACCAAAACCTTCCCCAAGTGTAAGTCTTTGACAAATCCCGATTTTTCTCAATAAGATTGATGAACATTATAATTAGGACTCAATAAATCGGGACCCAAACAAAAAGTCGAGAAAGTAATCTGGTGAAAATCTCCCACAAAGTTGGATTTGATTTATCATCACTTCACAATAAAGTTCCTAGCTTAAGTACAAGCCTTCATTAATCATTTGATATAATCACAAAGAACTAACCCTAATTAAACATCATCACGAGTGAAATTGTGCACACTTTTGCCCATCATAAGAGCCAGAGGCCAAAATATCGATCTTTCAAAAAATTTGTGCCAAAATATACTCTAATTAACATGGGAATCTTCTTAAGTTCCTAGCTTATATATTATTATTATTATTATTTATTTTAATTAATTATTGATATATTATTATTATTACTATTTATTAAATTATAATGAATTTTTATTTAATTTTTATTATTATTACTATTTATTATTATTATTGTTATTGTTACTATTTTTGTTATTATTACGCTTTTTATGATTGCTAGTCATCCAACTATTTAATACCGACAATTTTGAGTGTATTATTTTAGCATATTTGGATCGTATAAAAGTACTCAATCATATTAACTTATACGGTGACTAATTAATACGATTGAAACAAAACACTGGTTTCGTACTTATACAGTCCGCTATAATGATGTTCCTCTTCAAACGTTATATAGAAAGTCTCTGGTTCGACTCTTATAAATGTCAATGTCAATACTCAATTTTTATATTGTAATTTTCACCCTTAACATCATTGGACATATAAAAAATTAAAATTAATTAGTAATCATCGAGTCATCTATATTACATCATTGTATATATATAAATAAAATTAATTAGCTAGTGATCATTAAAGTCCTCTATATTTATCAAACCAAATAAAAACCGTGTCAATCCTATATATTACTTCTTTCTTGGAATGGACACTTTCCTCGCCCGAAAAATCGCAAGGACCGCAAATTTCTATTGGTCTCTTCTTTTCCTTTTTCCCCTCCCCATGTGATCGCCTTTTGTCAGGAGGACCCAATTTTCTTAATTGTCTATAAATATGCACAATCTCATGCACCTTTGAATCAAGTACTCTTCCTTCATACCAAACAAAACAACATCGATTTTAAACTTTTCATATCCATTGA
Organism: Prinsepia uniflora; assembly: GCA_032719365.1. Classification (NCBI taxonomy): domain Eukaryota; kingdom Viridiplantae; phylum Streptophyta; class Magnoliopsida; order Rosales; family Rosaceae; genus Prinsepia; species Prinsepia uniflora. The sequence goes on along the minus strand of CM064875.1, from coordinate 2,250,067 downwards.
TATAGAAATATAACAGAATGGGGTTCAAGTTCAACAAGAAGCTTGTTTTGGCCATGTGCTCGGTGGCATTCGTCTTCACCATTGTATCTGCAAATGTTACCAAGGAAGATATCGAAGCAACCATGGCTGAACACAACAGGGCTCGTGCCGAGGTTGGTAACCCGCCGCTAAAGTGGAACGAGACCTTGGCCAAGTACGCGCAAGATTACGCGAACAAGAGAGTGGATGATTGCGCAATGGAGCACTCGATGGGGAGGTGGGGTGAGAATTTGGCCTCCGGGGAGGGCATGACAGTTGAAGCTGCGACCAAATATTGGAACACAGAAAAGGTTCAGTATGATTACAAGTCCAACAAATGTACAACTCCAGACCCAGATGAATGTGGTCACTACCTGGGTGTCATTTGGGGCAAAACCACTGAGGTTGGATGTGGCCTTTCAAAGTGCAAGAACGGTCAAAACTACATCGTTTGTAGCTACGATCCCATGTACCAGCCCGAGGACGAGCGTCCCTACTAGACCTAGAGGCCCCTTGGAGAGTCTTGTCATTTTTACGTGCAGTATATAAGTTAAGAATCCTATATATATCTGATATTTTATTATCTCCATATATCACTTTTTCGTTGTGAGAAAGTAAATATAATTTACGTAAATAATAGAGGTGGGGTTTCCCATTTAGAAATGTACAATTTTGCTATAGTTGTACGGAAATGGAGATGAGGACACCAAACGTATATGCCACTTCTTCGTTGTTAATATTATATATATATATATATATATATACCTGTTTCTCTTTCTAATAATATTTTGAGCACTCCTATTTGAATCATCTTACTTGACGATATTAAGTGACCATACTTTGATGTGTTATCTTTTTACTGCAAAAAAATAGATATAAGGTAATTTAATTTATTAAAATAACATTATTTATTAATTACCGGTTACGCCACATGATTCAATGATGCAAATGATCATGTGATCAATTAAAATAGTTCAAATGAAAAAAAAAAATCAAGAATACAAGCCTAGAGTCGTCTATTTCTGAACTCGATCTACTTTTGTGCTTATGACACTACAGCATGGCAACCGGCGGTCTGGTCTTGATATGTATTAGATACTGATCGATCGATATATATGTCACTAACAAAATCTAGAAACCCTAATTGGTGGTGGATGTTGTGTGAGTGATCATTAACGTGCGGCTCTTTTAATTAATTGAATTTGGAGGACAATGACATGAATTCACATGATCAAGTTTCTGTTACAAGCGTGACTCTTAGCCTAATTCATGCATGTGATGTTGTCTTGCAGTTGCAACTCTCCCAACTTGTGTTCTGAATCTTTGCCATATGTTTCGGTTGCAAAACAAGGTAATCTTTATGAGTATTTTATACATGATAATTCAGATAAATTGTCATGCTAATTTTAATAGGGTAGTATGCAAGAATTACGCATATATACTAATTTGATTTATGGCCGGAGTTAGCTTAATTAGGCAAAGCTACGGTAGGCTCCAGCCCGGTGCAATTTAGAAAAATTAAATTCTTAGAGATTTTTAAGAACTTATTCACTACAAGGAAATAGCGTTCGCCCGTCGAAGGGGCTCCGTCGAGCAAGCAATAATATTTGCCGGGCAAGATGTTAACCCGGCGATGATCCGTTGGGCAACATACGTCGAGCAAGCCTCGTCCGATTAGGCTTTGGCTTGACGGAAAATGCGATCCACCAAGTAAGGCCGAAGTCAACGACTTTTGACCGATGGACGCATTCGCCGAGCAAAGAGATCGAAAACATGAGGACGAGCAGCCTTTCAACATTTGTCCAACAGAGGTTTGTCGAGCTAAAGTTGAATAGAAGGACCTTGCCCGACGCATCTACGACAAGCAAAGTTTAAATACCAAAACTTTTCCCGGAAGACTTTGCCAGCAAATTAGTCCATCGGGCTAAGTTTTAGTTTTTTTTTTTCAACAATTATTTTAATATTTGAATAATTATATCTAATTAATATTATATATTTAAATAAATGCAATTAATATAAAAATAGCAAAAAAAAACTTATAATTGATAATAGTTAAATTAAAATTAAAATAATATATATAAATAAATGTAATATTTTTACATAAGTAAAAATAAAAATCTAATAAACTAAATGTTCGACGATGGGTGAGCATCATTTTGGGTGGGCTGTCGACTCAGGTCCTAGGACCGCGAGCTAAAGCCATCTAACACACGCTAACCTATTTGGTTGAATAAGAGTGCAAGTTGGGCTTGAATTGGCATGTTCTCTGCCTGCATTTTGATAACGCACAAATTACGTATTAAATTAAATACGTAATTTGAGTATTATGCAATTTAAATCCTTTTTGTGTAGTTATAGTATTGATAAATAGGGATCGTTCTTAACGGGGAAAATTAGAGAATATTAATAATATATTAGTTAAATAGAATAATGAATAATCAAAAAATAATGAATTGAAGAATTAAATAATCAAATAATTAAATAACAAAGAATTAAAGAATTAGAGAATAAAAAAATGAAAGAATTAATGAATAAGAGAATCAATGAATTAATGAAATAAACAATAAAAAAATAAAATAATAAAGATGGGAGGTTTTTAGGGATTGTGATCCTACAAAACAAGTAAAAACATAAATAAACTAATTCTATTCCTATTTTAACATATATACAAGTGGACTTTCTTTAAACACAAATTCTACCAACATTCTAACAATTGCAAAATTGAACATATTACAAAATTCTACTTTCACAATTTCACCCATGCATACATTTTTTTTTAAGAAAATAAAACACATTATAATGATATTCTTGTCTACAAAAGTTAGAAAGCCCACAAAAATGTTGAATTAAAGAAAATAAAACCGAAACAACAATGAGAGTTTAAGCAAGGAAAAAAACAAGTTACACTTTCGGAATCCAAGAAAGCTTGTGATTCCGAAATGGATGGAAAAAAAATGAAATGTTATTCATAAGATTTTCTGAAAGCAGAATAAACCTTATGAAGATGGAGGAATAAATACGAGAATGTGAACTTAAACTCTAGAATTGCAACAGAAATACTAGTCTTGATATTTCTAAAGGAAGAATACAATTTGTGTTTTGGAGCTCTCTCTCAAAACAAAGTCCCCAAAACAAGTGAATTGAACCCCTATTTATAGGGAGAAAAAGCTACTAAAAAATAAAATAAAGTAAATAAAAAATAAATAAAAATGAAATGATGAATAATGATGAGTTATGATGAAATTAGGTTTGACTTTTGGGGAAAATAAGCTTGAAAATCAGCAAGGGAAACTGCAGCAGAAATGATGGGGCAGGTGGGCTGTGCAGGAGCTGGGATGAAGGAGCAGGTGGGTTGTGCAGGAACTAGGCTGAAGGAGCAGGTGTACGGCTTGAAGTGGTTGGATTGGACCAGGCAGTGCAAGTGGGCTGGTGTCATGTGCGCGGGTGAAGGCTAGTGTGCAGAGCTGGGCCGTGCGGGTTGGTTTAGCTGCAGCGGCAAGTGGGCTGCAGGGCTGATAGGATTGGACTAGACTGTTGGTGCAGGCGGGTAGTTGGGCTGGGCGCACATGGCTGCAGCACAAATCGGGGCTGTGCAGACATACGGGCCACGGGCTGGAGCGGAACAGGGTAGCGGGCCAGGCGACATGGATTTGGGCTGGGCGGATTCATTTGGATTGGGCTGTCGTGACGCGGGCCTCGGCTGCTGCAATAACAAAATGGGCTCAAATTAAATCTGAATTTTGGGCTTACAAAATTAATAATAATTAATATATATAATTCAATTGAATTTCATCCATAATTTATTCGTTATAATTCCGATTGAGACGATTCTTTCGCCAAAATGCTCCAAATTACAAGTTTTATTTATTTAAACAAAAATATCACAAAATATATTATTTTATCTAATTATTTATTATTTTAATATTAAAATTCAAGTATAAAGGGTATAAAATAATATAAAATAATGATTATTTGATGACCTATCAAATATCCCCAAACTTAAACTTTGCTAGTCCCTAGAAAATACTAAAATTAAACTACGAAGTCAAAACAAGTAAACCCTTAACCATTTGTCTCAAAATTTCATCAATATTATGGCATAAAAGATTTTCATTTAAGACGTTTAAGCATACAGAATTCAAGAGTTAATACATGGTAACAAAATGTTTAAACAAGTAAGATAATGAGTAAATATGGTGAAATGGATCTCAATATGAATAAAACAAGTATGAATCAACTCACAAAGATATGCACTCATAAATTTACTCAATTTGTAAGGGTTTGTGTTTGCTCTCAAAATATGTGAGAAAATGTTCACATAATAGAAGTAAAGTACTTTTGCAAAATCCCAAACAAACACCTCAAGATAAAAATAAAAAATAAACATGCTTGCACAAATGAACCAAAACCATAAGCTTACTCAAGTGATAAACTCAACTAATCAAATTTTACCATCTTAAGGATCATAAGGTCTTTATGAAGGTTAATGAGGCTAAGCTTAGAGGCAAGGAAAATATTGGATAAGTGGTGCTCAAATTTGTTCCAAGACTAAATAGATTCCCAAAACATAACCTTCCGACCTTAGTGCAATGATATCATGAATTCATCCCTTCGAATATAGGCCAAATTTCAACATGTAAAAGACTTAACTCAAATATAATAATCCTTATTACTTTGATAGAGACTCAATACAATTTTTTTTTTCTTTTCATATTTTTTTTTTCATTTTTCGCAAATATCAAGGTAATAACATAATACACAAAGTTTGAGTAAGTAAATCCATACACATAAAAGTCTTCAAAACATCATCAATTTTTCTTCACACCAATTTCATATCTTCAATCAAGTCTTTGGAACAAGGGTGAAAGATGTCTATACTCATCTCAAGTGTTTAGATAATCATGGTGATGAAATAAAGGTTTAATGTGGGCTCAAAGGGGTTAAAACTAAGGGGGTCGCAACTTGTGCGCACAAAATATGGAATATGGATGTTTGAATTTATGGTGTTAACCCTAATGCCTTAATCATATCCAAAATCAGAGAGTTTAATGACTTAAAAGTTTTGAAAATCAAATAGAATAAGTTCTAGTACTCTAGAGTTCATTAAGATCTATTGCAAGCAGTTATGAGGCATATGTATATCAATTTAAACAAAGAACTTATGAATCACTCATCAAAAATGTATATATAGTTCTAAAGCTCACATAAGGTTCAAATGATTCATACTTATCTTAACATGCTCGTTTATGTACCAATTTACATGCATTATCTTAAAAGTTATAACATTTTATCACAAGGTATTAACAAATGAATTCAAGTTATAGTGATCATCTTTATAGCCATAACATTTTATTCCCTTCATTATTATCATTGACAGGTTAAGGGGCAACTTAAGACTCGAAAAAAAAAACCGAAAAGACTCAATAAAGCCGAAATATTATATTAAATTATTTTTTTTAAAACAATTTTATTGCACAATTAAAATTGTAGACCACTCCCCCACACTTAAATTCTACATTGTCCTCAATGTAAGAAAGTATAAGTGAAATGAACATAGACTCTAAGTAAGGAAGAGGATTTACAAAAATAAAATAAGAAAAACACTAAAGAAACAAAAAAATAAAAGAGAGTGCAAGGATTAAAGAGAGCAAATCTGCGGTGATGACTCCTTCACGACTCGGGAATACATTGGGTTGCCTCCCAAGAAGCGCTTGAAGTTGAATGTCTGGTCAGCCTAGACAAAGTGCTGGAATCAATTCATATAATGCGGGGCCGTAGCACCTTCGCTGTTTCCACATCGTGTTCTCCAAATGCCTCGATGTACGGCTTTAATATGTGGCCATTAACTTTGAACTCCATCCCAGTTTCAATGCTTTTGATCTGTATGGCTCCATGGGCAAACATATTAGTAACAAAAAAAGGACCTTCCCATCTAGAACATAACTTACTAGGAAAGAGTCTAAGCCGGGAATTGAATAGCAAAACTTTATGTCCAATGTCAAACGTTTTACTCTTGATCTGCTTGTCATGAAATGCCTTAGTCTTCTCCTTGTAGATCAGAGTGTTTTCGAATGCATCATTTCTGATTTCCTCAAGCTCACCCAGCTAGAGCTTTCGATGCAAACCGGCATCATCTAGCTTGATGTTGAAAGTCTTGACAGCCCACCATGCTTTGTGCTCTAATTCCACCGGAAGGTGGCATGCTTTTCCATAGACCAACCTATAGGGTGACATCCCTATAGGAATTTTGTAAGCCGTCCTGTAGGCCCAAAGTGTATCATCCAATCGCTGGCTCCAATTCTTGCGACTAGGGCCCACGGTTCTCTCTAAAATCTTCTTGATTTCCCTATTGCTGACTTCGGCCATTCCACTCGTTTGAGGATGATAAGGTGTAGAGAATCTATGAGTGACACCGTATCATTTCAATAAGGCTTCAATGGTCTTGTTGCAGAAGTGACTTCCACCATCACTTATCAGGACCCGAGGGATCCCAAACCTGGAAAGAATGTTAGTTTTGAGGAAATCTGCAACAGTTTTAGAGTCATTAGTCCTGGTGGCTTTAGCTTCCACCCATTTTGAGACATAATCAACAGAAAGTAAGATATAGAGATAGCCATTAGATTGAGAAAATGGACCCATAAAATCAATACCCCAAACATCAAATATTTCAACAGTTAAAACATAATGTTGTGGCATTTCATCCCTTTGTCCTAAGTTTCCTGATCTCTGACATTTATCACAGGCTAAAAAGAATGAATGTGCATCTTTAAAAAGTGTGGGCCAATATAGTCCAGATTCTAAAATTTTGTGTGCAGTTTTTCTAGATCCAAAATGGCCTCCACAAGCATGGTTAAGCAGAACTCTAGGACGGACCTATGTTCAATATCAGGGACACATCTCCTAATCAATAAATCTGCATAGTGTTTCCATAAATAAGGTTCATCCCAAACATAGTACCTAGCATGCTTCTTGAGTTTATCTTTTTGTGCACGAGTGAGAGTGGAAGGTAACTTCTTGGTGACTAAGTAATTTACGATATCAGCATACCAAGGAGTACTTACCTGAATTCCGAAGAGTTGTTCATCTGGAAACATCTCCTGAATCGCCACGGGATCTCGTTCATGTGCTATGCGAATCAAATGGTCTGCCACCACGTTTTCTACATCTTTCTTATCTTTAATCTCGATGTCAAACTCTTGAAGAAGAAGAATCCATCGGATTAGCCTTGGTTTCGCTTCCTTCTTGGCTAGGAGATACTTCAGTGTTGCATGATCAGTGTAAATAATGACTTTAGTTCGAAGTAAATAAGAGCGAAATTTATCTAAAGTAAACACAACAGCAAGAAACTCCTTCTCGGTAGTGGTGTAGTTCATTTAGACATCATTCAAAATTCTGGATACATAGTAGATGGCGTAGGGCTTCTTGTCCCGCCTTTGTTCGAGTACAACACCAACTGCATAATCAGAGGCATCGCACATTAGTTTAAAGGGTAAGGACCAATCCGGGGCACAAAGAATGGGTGTAGTGGTTAAAAGATTTTTAAGCGTCTCAAAAGCTTCCTGACAGTCTGCATCAAAGACGAAGGGTGTCTCCTTCTGAAGCAATCGGCACAAGGGCCTTGCAATGTGGGAGAAGTCTTTGATAAATCTACTGTAAAAACCTGCGTGACCAAGAAATGAACGGATCTCTCTCACCGAAGTGGGAGAGGGTAAGTGGCGCACAATATCAACTTTAGATTTATCAACTTCAATTCCTCTTTTAGAGACAATATGGCCTAAGACTATCCCTTGTCTAATCATGAAATGACATTTTTACCAGTTAAGTACTAGATTAGTTCTGACACACCTTTGTAAGATAAGTTCTAAGTGTTCTAAGCATGCATCAAAACTATCCCCCAAAGACACTAAAATCGTCCATAAATACTTCAATTATTTTTCGACATATTCAGAGAAAATAGAAAGCATGCATCTTTGGAAAGTACCTGGGGCGTTACATAAACCGAAGGGCATTCTTCGGTAGGCAAAAGTGTCAAAAGGAAAAGTGAAAGTCGTTTTGTCTTGCTCATTTTAAGCGATACAGATTTGATTGTACCTGGAATAACCATCAAGAAAACAGTAATAGGAGTGACCTGCTAACCTTTCAAGCATTTGTTAAATGAAGGGCAAAGGGAAGTGATCCTTCCTAGTTGCTTTGTTTAGGCGTCGATAATCTATGCAGACTCTGTATCCGGTCATTGTTCACTGGGGCACGAGCTCACCTTCGTTGTTCACAACAACTGTGACTCCACTTTTCTTTGGGACTACTTGGACTGGTGAGACCCATTTGCTGTCTGAAATTGGGTAGATCACACCACAGTCCAAGAGTTTGATGACCTCTTGTTTCACGACCTCCATTATCAGAGGATAGAGGAGACGTTGAGCTTCACGATAGGGTTTTTTCATCATTTTCAAGCAAGATTCGATGCACATAGGTTGTAGGGCTGATTCGCTGAGCAAGAGCTGTTATATATTTTCTATAAGCAAAAATACATATAATTAATATATATATATAAGCTATAATCAAAAATACAAAATACTAATAGCAAATAGAATATAAAATATGTGACATATATATTGATGGTTTTTCTAGACAACGATTAATCAATATTGGGTGCTGAGGAATCATCCTGGTAAACAACTCCGTCATTTTTTGTTTCTCCACCATCTTCATGGTGCTGATCATCCAAGTCGCATATGTTTCTATGCTTCACCATCTCAACTACTTTCCAACCAGCACTAGTTTTTGGATCATCAACGTAGAAGACATGTTTCGCTGTACTAGTTAGGATGTATGGATCACTCTCAAACCACCGGTTTTTTGTGTTAACAGAGGTACATAAATGATTTGAATGATCTTGCTCGGGATACTTGGGTCCGTATCAAACCAATGACACTTGAACAAGACTACTAGCTTATGGTTCGCATAAAATACCTTCACCATAATTCATAATTTACCATAGAACCCTGTATCACCATTTACTCCATCCCCGGCACGAATACCCCACTATTTTGAGTAGAAAACTTGCCATCTCGCTCTGTGCACACAAACTTAACTCTATTAACGTAACAACTAGACGAGTTTTTTTGGTGCCGTTTGACTTGCCCTCATTAGGTAAAATTGTTCTAACAAGACTCTTAGCAACATTCTTCTCAATATGCATGAGATTCGCGATGTGTCAGATTTTCAATTTTGACCAATATAGCAACCAAAAGAAAACATTTTTTTATAAAAATCCTCTCATATTTTAGATTTTAACAAATACCTCCTTAGGGTTCAAAAACATTATACATAAACTCACTTATTATGTGATTATCAATTAAAAATTAGCATCTGCTTAAAAATTGATAAAATTGGCCTTTTATAATAATTTTTCAGAATTAGAATAATAATATATACAAACAATCAAAAGTGCATTTTAGTATTTACATAATTTATTTTACATCTAATTAAAGATTTTTCATACCTTATGTGTTATGTGTAATATTTTTGAAACCTAAGTGAAGTGTTTGTGTAAAATCCAAAAGTTGAGGGGGTATTTGTGAAAATATAGAAACCTCATGGGGTATTTGTGTAAATAACTCTAAATAGACCCATAATGACAAGCGTGTATGTATATATATATATATATATATATATGTGGAGAGAGAGAGACAGAGAGAGAGAGAGAGATTTCCACTTAAACTGCACCACCACTTATAGATGATTAATTTTTTTCTTTTATTAAAGAAAATAGAAATTTCATTTAGTTCGCGATAGGATTTAATAGTATTGACAAATCCCAATTTTTATCAATAAGATTGATGAACATTATAATTATGACTCAATAAATCGGGGCCCAAACAAAAAGACGAGAAAGTAATCTGGAGAAAATCTCCCACAAAGTTGAATTTGATTTATCATCACTTCACAATAATGTTCCTAGCTTAAGTACAAACCTTCATTAATCATTCGATATAATCACAAAGAACTAACCCTAATTAAACATCATCACGAGTGAAATCGTGCACACGTTTGCCATCATGAGAGCCAAAGTGTAACGACCCGGATTTTTGTTATTATTTAAATTATGGGAATTATATGTAAAATGACCATTTTTCCCCTGGTCATGGAAAAATATTGACTTTTGACTAGAAGCATCGTACGACTTTGAACCTTTGACCATTTTGCAGATCGGGTCGCCCTGAGTTCGTAGACAGGCGGCATGCCGGATTTGGAGACCTAGAGCGAAAGTTACGAGTCACGGATGTTATTGGTTACTATTATGTTTTTCGAGAATCGGGACAAGTGGATTGAACTAATTGGTCAAACTTGGACTCTGGAACCAATCAGATGAGTGACAAATGTCACTCATCTAACTAGCCCAAAAGCCCAAATAATTGGGTGCATGAATCAAACCTCATTTGTCTCTCATTTGTCGTGAAACTCATTTTCCATACAAACCACTTCCATCTTCCTTTCCCATCGATCTCTCCCAACCAAGATCGATCCCTCAGCGTCAGTAAACATCATCTCATCATCCCTATCCTCACTGTTGTCGAACCCCAGCCACCAGCAACCATCCCGGCCAACTAAACTGCGACGGGCAAACCAAACTCAGGGGCTTCGATCGTGCAACCCACATCACTTACTGACACGTGGGGGCGCATGTGAACAGTACTTTTGTGGAGCTGGTACCATTTTCAAGGTTTCGACGATACGAATCTAATGGCGGTGATTTCATTTCGATCGGAGATCGTTAGGTTGGTCAAATTGAGGAAATTAGCCTCGGAAAGCGTGTTCGGAGCGTGTTCCCGGGCCGGTTTCGTTCTAAGTTTGGATGCTAGACCTAGTTGGGTCAATTAGTGACCCTTAAGTATGTTTGGGCAGGTTCGGACGTTGTATTTAGCTTCAGGACAGGTGTAAATGGTTCGTTAGCGCAGCAAGGACTAGCTGTGAGTGGACCGTTGATTTTATAACTGAATACATGCATAACTGTTTTACTTGTTTTCTAAATTTTTTTATGCTAAATGTTTTATGATGTTGGGATTTGAGAATTGGATCATGGATTTCAAGAAATGCACCGATTTACGTGAAAATGGTCGTATCGGGCATGAGACCCATTTGACGAGTGTTGACTCGGATTTGAGAGAGTCAACGGTATTATTGGCAGAGAGTACTATTGGTGATGTCCTTGAGATGGCTCACCGTTGGATTCTGAGACTAGAAAAGATTTTCTTGGTGATGTCCTGTCCGCCTGAGCAGAGAGTACTATTGGCCACCTTTCTACTTGATGGTGAGGCTCATGAGTGGTGGTACACATTGGAGTTGTCGGGCTAGGATGCCTTGGTTGTGACTTGGGAGGAGTTTAAGATCCGTTTCCTGGACCAGTACTATCCTTGTGCCTTCCGCGAGGCGAGAGAGATTGAGTTATTGTATGTCATGGCCCAGCCGTAATCCCCCGGGATTAAGGGCCAAACCCCGCTCCCGTCTGACTTGCGCATGACACCCGGGCCAAACAGACGCCTAACCTTCGTGTGACACGTAAATCAGACAAGGGAGTTCCAGTCCAACCATCCAGAAACTTCCGAACTTCCAATGTGCGCAGAATATACTGTGGATCGTACGTGTGATGTCTCCAATCTCTCTCGACCGACAGCCCGCGCCGCAACAACCTGGAGGGTATCGAAAACACGAAAAGATTGTGAGTGGACAAAAATAAAGTTTAAGTTCAAAAACAGTTATCAGAAAACACAACATTTATACCCTCCACGTAAAAACCAATGCATGCATATCAATTTCATATCATAAAACCATGTAAGAAAACCAAACACATTTGCCTTTTCCCAAATCCCGGGCCTCTGCCCAAAACCACCGAAAACCTTTCATCCGGGCCACTGCCCAAAACATCGGAAAACCATTATTATCAATTCTCAGTGGAAACCAAAAACATATCTGAAACCATGTTCTCATTCATCGAACCTGCTGGTTCTATCCGAGTCTTTAAACTCCCGAGTCTTTAAACTCAATCCAGACCTCAATAATATCTGAGTCTTTAAACTCCCGAGTCTTTAAACTCAATAGGCCTACGGGGGAAATATCAATATATCCGAGTCTTTAAACTCCCAAGTCTTTAAACTCAATCCGGGCCCGTCCCCCGTCAAATATAATCCGGGTCTTTAAACCCAATATCCAGATCTAGCAAATCCAATCCAAAACCATTTGAAAACCATTTTCCATTTCCATATCCAAATCCAGAACTCATATTCATTTCCTTTCCAGATCCGAGTTCGCAACCATCATTCCGTAAGCCGGCATCTGGAATAATCATTCCGAACCCAAACCCGAAAATCTATTTCCGAAAACCACTTTTCTGAACTGGGCTTCAAGCCCGAAAACTCTTTTCTGAAATCCTTTTTCTTCCTTTGAAATCAACTCGTATTTCGAATCCCGAAATCAATTCAGAAAAACCAGGTTCAAATCACGATATTTATCAAAACCTCGTAAAACGTGAAAATCGTCCTTTCCTCGAAAAACGTGCAAAAACCATAAACCATCACAACCATAAATCAAACCATATAATCAAATATGTAAAACATATAAAAACATATATGCATGCATTAAGAGTTAGAAAGCAAAGTCCACTCACAGACCATTTCGACGTCGCCTCGATACGCGCGCACTTACGCCGTTCCCGGCCATTCCGCTACTCTCGACTTTCCCGAACCTGTCCAAAGTCCATAATGAAGTTGCTAACTACGTCACAAAAATCCTACTCAAATCCCATAACTTTCCCGAACTTCTAAGCGTACTTTTAAACGAAACCCTAGATCTTCGTTCCCGTAGAACTAACCCGAAACAACGTCCGAATAACCCGAAACCTATTCCAATGGACTCATCACAACACCTAGACTAAAAACCATGTTGACAACTTCCTCAAGAACCACCGCACGCGCCCCCACGCGCCATCCAAAGTGGCTACGCGTGGGCCTCATGCGCCTGCTACAGTGTCACCAGCAACCTCTGGTCGACCCGGTTCGACTGTACTGAACCGGCGTGACCGGTTCTCTGTAATTCCTCCACCACTTTCACTCAATCCAATCCTATTAGCTTCGTCCAGTTCCCAGCAATCCTTTCCCGTCCTAAAATCTGGAAATCAAGGCCTGAAACCCGTCGTCTTCAACCTCGAACCAAAACTGCCCGATAGCCCTGGGTTGGTCTCCGGCCACCCAGACATTCCCCTGTCACGGCGACCATCCTAGATGTAACGACCCGTCCCAAATTCCATGATTAGATTAGTGACTAATCACGATTAGTTAGGCTAATCCGTGATTAGTAGAGCGAAATCGGACGAACGATGCGAAATGACCGGTTTGCCCCTATTCGTGGCAAAACGTTAACTTTCCATTCTGGAAGTCAAATGGACTTTGACCCATGACCGTGACGTAGTTCATGACGTCACGAGTTCATAGACAGGTGGCACGTTCAATTCCGACGTCCGAGGAGGAAGTTATGACGTTTGGAAGTTTAGAGGCATTTTGGTAATTTTGGTTAAATGGGGTCAAATGTTGACTTTTTGACCAAGAGGTCTGATGGCCGAGGGCCAAAGACTGTTACGTAGATAAGGACGATACAAATCCGTAGACAGGCGGTACGTCGAATTCGGACGTTCGACGACGAAGTTACGGTTCACGGAAGTTCCAGGTTACTATTCACGACGACACGTTTTACGAGACAAAAAGTGCAGTTTTGTCTCTAGTGGGCCCAGCTTTTTAGATAGCCAATGGATGAGTGACAAGTGTCACCCATCCACTGGCCAATCTTACACATACATGCATACCATCCCTTCATCGATCATTCTTCATTTCAAACCCATTTTCCCGATCTCATTTCTCTCATCTGTGCAACCCAAACATCCAACCCTCACCCTATGATCATGACAGAGAGACCAGAGGGGGAGAGGAGGACCGGTGAAGCGTGGTGGCCGGCCAGGACGAAGCCACCGTGCACAATGGAGACCCAAACCCGAACGGGTACCCGATTAGACCCAAATCTCCCATTTTGTCGATTTTTACATTATGGATAGTTTTGGTTGATTAGGGAATGTTTGTTAGATTGTTTAGGGTGTATAGAGATCGTTTTGAACGGGGGTTGACGGCTGTGAAGCCTGGGGACGGAATCGAAAAACAGGGGCCGTGAGGGGGTGATTTTTATGGATTGATTTAGGAGGTTTTAATTGGTTTTGTTAATTGGAATAGATAGGAAACTTGAAAATAGGAATTATAGGATTGATTGGGGTTGAAATCGGACCAAAATGAGGGAGTAGGAACGCTGAATAGGTCACGCCGGTTCAGCACAGTGACCGGACCGGAAAACCAGAAAATACCGGTTTTCCTGAGGTTGATGGTGATGAACAGTATTTTCGACCTTCTAGGGGCTCGTGAGGATGCGTGGGCCATAATTTGGGAAAGTGTTCAACACGGGAAATCTTCTAATCGATGTAACGAACATTTTGGGACTGGTTTCGTGTCAATCGGAAACTGTCTCGATATGTTTCAAGGCATCGGAAGGTTTAAGGTCGGCTTAAAAATAGTTAAAAGTTTGGGAAAATTTCGGGGCTTTGATGGGAGGTTAATTAAGTAGTTATTAACCTTCTATTAAAATTTGGACAGGTTTGGGAGTCCCGATAATGGTGATCGGCTCGTGGAGCCGAATGGCACGCAAATCGAGGCGGCAGCTCGGACGGTCTGTGAGCTTGTTTTCTAAATTGGTGCATGCATAAATGTTTATTATATGTTTTATTACTTGTTTGATGATGTCATGGGTGCATTTGTATGTGGTTACGTATAAGCACGTATTTCGAGGTTTCGGCCTTATATGGTGCTTATACGGGTCTGTATTTCTTTATTGGTTTTAATGAAATGGTTTTGGATTTCTAAAAGGATAAACTCGGGTATGAGACCCATTTGGTTTTGTCTCGGGCATATGACCTTAGATATCGGGCACGGTGCCCAGCTGATGTCATATGTTCGGGCACGAGACACAGTTATTTTACGGTTTATGATTTCGGGTCAGGGACCGTAGGTGGATTTCCAAGTTCATGACGGTTTATGGGAACCGGCATGAACTCTGGAAAGGTCATTGTGGTTCATGACGGTTTATGGGAACCGGCATGAACCTTTGTCAGGTCATTCTGGTTCATGACGGTTTATGGGAACCGGCATGAACCCTGGTTAATGGATGTTATGGATCATGACGGTTCAGGGGAACCGGGCATGAGTGTTTATGTTATGTATATATATGTTCATATAACTTCCTTTACTTGTTCTTCTATCTCTTCCGGGGAGGGTCGTTGGCCTAGGTGGACCCCGGAGTAGTCACGGAGCACCAACTGAGTGGAGTCACCCCCCAGTTGGGTTCCTTACTCTCAGGAAGGCTATGATTACTATTACCTCGGGTAGGGTCAGTGGTCTGCGGACATTGATCTTGACTTTGAGAAGACTCGGATTGAGACCTGGGTAGCACGCGCGTAGCTTTGGAAACCGTGACAGGATTGGTTGTGTGAATTATATGTGTATATGATATAAATATGATATATGATATGTGATGTGTGGTTACACAGGATTTGAGCGGTGGCTCGTGTACTTGGTTTCTTTATGGTTTGGGCCGAGTCCCTTATGGAGTTGGGCAGTGGCCCGTACGGTCGTTTTCATTATGGTTTTGGGCTTAGTTCCCACATATGCTTCTTTCGGTTAAATGGTTTTCGAATTCATGCATGCTTTTTAGTGAAGGGTACAAAGGTCTTTGATGAAATGTTTTTATAAACTCTTGGTTTTGTCCACTCACAGCTTTTAATGTTTTGACTGCCCTTCAGGTTGACATCAGATGTGGACTGTAGCAGAGACCGAGATATCACATACCTCCTCCAGATCCTGGCGTACTCTGATAGCCCGGGAGGGCAAAGGTCGGAAATATCCCTTGTTTGACACTTCGTGTCAGACGGGAGCAGGGTCATCCCACACTAATCCCGGGGGGATTGGGATGGGTCCTGTCACTAGACGACTCCTAGGACCTCCCTGAACCTCACACCACTCACCAAAGTCCTCGACTCTAACCCCAAGTCCACGACTTTCGAAAACAATAAAACGGGAAGAACAGGGGATTTGGGTCTCACCTGTGATTCGTCATCCGCCGTCTGCACCGCCGTGTACCACGGTGTCCACTGAGTCCCCTGCAGTCGTCATAACTCCTCCTCAGCTTGGATTAAGCCAAACACACTGCACAACCACCACCTCTGCCCCCGCGGCCTCTCTGTTTTCCCTGAAACTCAGACCTCACCAACAGCGTTTTTCCAGCACGATTTCACCCCCAATCCCGATCACCAGCTTCCCTTCTTCTCTCTGTCACTCTCACAACTCACCAAACTCTCACCCACACACTGAATCGATCAAATCCTCCACCGCCTCACCTCTCTATTTTCTGTGATGCAGCCTAAATGCACGGTTTAAAATCGTGCAAAGTGTGGCTGTGTACATTTTAGACAATCCTAGAAACCTCTAGGGTCCATCCACGTGTCCCCTCCTACAACTCCTCTCCCAAATGGCTCAATCTCAGCCCTCCATTTGTCCCTCTCTGTTGTACAAATCCCAATGTGCAAAATATCAAAATACCCTTCCTTTTAAGTCAAAATTATGATTGTGCCACTACCTTTTTAGACCCGTAACTCACACATCCTAACTCCGATGAATACGTGCCGCCTGCCATTGAATTCAGGACGAAGAGATCTACCTAACGGTCCTAGGTCAACGTGTCAAAACCCGATCATACGAAAAGTCAACTTTTCCCCCTATTTTAGCCAAATTACGATTATACCTTCAACCTTCCGAACATCATAACTTCCTCCTCGGATGTCGGAATCGGGCGTGCCACCTGTCTACGAATTCGTGACGTCCCGAACTACGTCACAGTCATCGGTCAATACCCAATTGACCACCCGAACTAAAAATTAACATTTTGCCCGAACTAGGGGCAAAATCGTCATTCTAGGCTAACGACCTTATTGGGACCAACTAACCCCCGATTAAGCTCACTAATCTTATCTTAAACACTTCCTTAACCCCAGTTCCCGGTACGGGTCGTTACATTGTAGCTTCAACAGGGAAACTCGACTGTAGCGGAGTATGAGCAGCGATTCCAGAGGTTGTCCAGGTTTACGGAGGTCTATGTACGAACAGAGGCAGAGTGGTGCCGTCGTTTTGAGCAGGGTTTGAGAGGCGATATACGAGCTATGGTGACCTTCTCTGCGATGATTTTCACTACACTTCGAGAATTAGCAGATGCTGCAGCTAGGGTGGAAATAAGTTGGGCTAACCGCCAGGAGGAGACTGATTTGGGACGACGCAGAGACCGTTTTTTTCTGGACCTTCGGGCCACAGGGCCCCAAAGGGAGGCCGGTTCAGCGGAGGACAGTCATCCTACAATGGTGGTTGGTCGAGTGGTGGTCGGTCTGGCAAGTTCGAGAGAGGTCGTGGGGCCGGATACAGTGTACCGCAGCAGAGTGGCACTTCCGTGGGGTCTACAAACTGAATGAGGCACACAACATGCTATACGTGTGGTGAGACTGGTCATGTATCGAGGGGATGCCCACAGTGGTCGAGTGGTAGTGTAGCGGGACAGACACCGAGTACCATGTCAGATGCTTCTATGGGTAGAGGACAGAGCGGTTATCAAGGTGATCGCGGGGGACCACGAGGAAGTGGTCGTGGAGCAGGACCCCAGGCACGAATGTTCGTGATTACTAGGCAGAAGGCCAGGACTGCTCCTGGGGTGGTGACAGGTACACTTACTATCTTTGATGTGTATGTACGTGTATTGATGGATCCGGGAGCCACCCATTCTTTTGTTTCACGTGGTTGTGTTGGATTGTTGGATCGAGAGTTGTCTGTACTTGAGGATGACTTAGGTGTTGGCACCCCGACTGGGGATGTGTATATAGTTAGCCATGTGTTAAAGAACTGCCCAGTTAGGATAGGGGATTTTGAATTGCTGGCTGATTTGATAGTATTAGACTTACATGATTTCGATGTGATCCTTGGTATGGATTGGTTGTCCGAGCATGGAGCGCTGATGGACTGTAGTAAAAAAAGAGTGTTAATCCGGAGTCCATGCGTACCTGACTTGACTTTCCAAGGAGACGTCGCGAGTTCTTCACCAAGGATTGTTTCGGCCCTCACAACACGAAAGTTATTAAAGAAAGGTTATCAAGGGTATCTAGCTCATGTAGTGGACACGAGTATTACGACACCAAGAATGGAAGATATACCAGTGGTGCGGGACTTCCCAGATGTGTTTCCAGAATACTTACTGACACGACCCATCCCCATCCCCTCCCCCGGGATTACCGTGGGATGTGTCATGCTCTCGTCTGACACGAAGTGTCAGACAAGGGATAACCGAAAGCCACTGCCCCGACGGGCGTCCAGAGTGCGCAAGGATCGATGGAGGAGGCATGCAATGTCCCAGTCTCTACTGCAGTCTCATCGTCGATCAACCTGAAGGGCATTAAAAACAATAAAGGCTGTGAGTGGACGAAAATAAATAAGTTCATAAAATGCAATTTCACAAAGATATTTATGCCCTTCATTAAAACGTATGCATGCATCGAAAACCAGTAAGTTAATTATTTACTAAAACAACCATTAAGGTCTTAGCCCAGAAACCGTAAACCAAAACATGTGGGTCTCTAACCAACACCATGAATACCGAAAACCAAACATATATTATATAAATCCGACATCCAGAATACCAATTCCAATTTCCAAGTGGGTCATCGCCCAAAATAATAACCATAAATACCATTTCCAGGAAGAACATATTTAAACCATCCTGGGCATCCCAGATGGCTAGCGTCCCAGACGCTCGACGTCCCAGACGTCATATCTCACGGTATAATAATAAGCAACGCAGGGTGCCCGGGGTCTCTCCGGGTCAATATCTCTGACATCCCAGATGTCTGACGTCCCAGATATCTGACGTCCCAGACGTCTAATCATAGTAATCCTGCTCCTGAGTCACTATACGGTCTGGTAGCTCCGTACAGTGACCCCTCACAGGCAATGCACCGTGACTTCCCCAGTGTCCCTGACACCAGGACGAGACCATCACATATCCTCGTATCAAGATGGTTTATGGAAAACAGTTTATCAATCATTTCAAACATCTCAAGGGCCCTGCCCGAAATTTTCATAAAACCATCACAAGTCCAAACATCTGATTTATCAAATCCAAAACCATTTATTCAAATCCATGTAGGGTCCCTGGCCCTAAATCACATTTATAACCAACTGGGCCTCATGCTCAATTTCGTAAATCAACAGGGCCCACGACCTGATTCCGTAAATCAATTGGGTCCCTGGCCCGATTATATAACTCAAATGGGTCTCAGCCCGATATCGTAATTAACTGGGCAGCCCGATTTCATAAAGCAATTGGGCCCCCGGCCCGATTACGTAACTCAATTGGACTCCAAGTCCGAGGTTTCCAAAACAATTGGGCCTCATGCCCAAGTTTATCTTTCCAATTTCAAAACCATTTCATGAAATCATATCCAAAACCATAAGTATGGAAAATCATTGCCAAACCGAAAAAACCTCGATTTACGTGCAAGCACGTAAATCGCCTCGAAATACGTGAAACCATATAATTCACCAATATCCAAATCAAAATCATATAATTACAATCATAATCCATATAAAATTGTTATGCGTGCATAAATTTTATAAAACCAAGGTCCACTCACAGACCGTCCATAATTGCCCGTTTTCGCGCTGCAAGCATTCCCGTAATTTCTGACATTTTCCAGAAATCTCGAATCCTGTCTGAAACCATTATTTAGTGTCACTAAGGGCTCAAATAACAGCATACTAATTTCCCATAATTTTCCGGGAATTAAACGTTAGTTAAAAATGTAACATAAACCTTCAGACCCTCGAAACAACATCGAAACGGTGTCCGATTAATTCGAAATCAACGTTAAAATGTTCGTTACAATGTATAGGACAAAAGTCATGTTGACCTCATCTTGGGATTCGTGCCCACGCGCCACCGTAAGTGGCTGCGCGTAAAACCCACGTGCCTGCTACAGTGTCGTCGTCCCAACCCGTTTGTCTGTATAACGGGTCCTGCAACCCGCGAGACGACCTGATCCGTTCACTGTGAATTCAACCTCAATTTTTTCAATTGAGCATTCAAACATCTTTGTTTTAAGTCCAATTGCAGTTCTATAACTTAAATTTCAACAAACCTTACCTTAATCCGTTCATCCCAGCTCGATTTTTCGATGAACATCAGATCGCTGTTCATCCCTGGAAGTGCATCAATCCTCATCGTTTGCTTCAATTGATCCGGCCAAAAGCTTTGTAAGGGTATCCTAAACTGGTTTCCAAGCCCAATTTACCCCTCCAATTACACGACTCAATCCCTGAGATTTTGAGGCGTCGAGCTACTCCGGTTGCGGTCAAAACGACCCCATCTTCTTCTGTTTTTGAAGCCATTCGAGTCGTCTGGGTTCCAGAGAGCTAAATACAACCTTAATTGTAGCCATAAATGTCCACAATCTCAAATTCGATTATTGATCAAAATGAAATTTGAAAATGGCTCTCGGGTCTCACAGCACCCTTTTCTCTCTGGTTTTGCCCGAAATCATCCTCTCTGCTTCTCTAAAACAGTCCCAGCAATAGTTTTGTTAATTCAAACCCACTCCCTGTCACCCGTGCTCTACTATGGCCCTAAGCATGCCCTGTTCTTCCCAATTTCAATGGCACCCGCACAATTCAAGCACTAACTCCATTTTTTTAAATTTCCCACCACCAATGTCACTAATCTGAGTTGGCCATTGACAGATGTCCCTTGGGTGGCATCCCGTGGCATGCATCAGCCCAATTTTCGTCCAACCATGATCAATTGTCCCCATGGAATTTACCATTTTGCCCTTCAATACAAAATTACCAAAATGCCCCTCACACATCAAGACCCGTAACTTGGTCATCCGAACTCTGATTGAAGCGTGCCGCCTGTCTACGGACTCAGGGCATCGAGACCTTCCTAACGGTCCTCGGTCCTTGGCCATCGGACTTCCCGGTCAAAAATTCAACATTTTCTCCTGTTTCATCCAAATTACGAAAATGCCCTTGGACTTCTGAACGTCATAACTTTCACCTCGAACTTCGAAATCGAACGTTTCACCTGACTATGAACTCGTGACGTCCTAAACTACGTCACGGTCATCGGTCAAAGTCCATTTGAAAGCCCGAATTAAAAGTCAACGTTTTACCCACGACAAGTGGCAAAACGGTCATTTTGCATCGTTCGTCCGATTTCGCCCAACTAATCACTGATTAACCCCGCTAATCAAGATTAGTTACTAATTAAATCCCAAAATTCGTGACGGGTCGTTACACTTACCGGGACTGCCTCCACCCCGAGAGATTGAGTTTACAATAAAGCTACTTCTAGGGACAGGACCTATTGCACAAGCACCTTATCGTATGGCACCAGCAGAACTGAGGGAACTAAGAGAACAACTACATGAGTTACTTAAGTTGGGATTCATCTAGCCAAGTGTATCGCCGTGGGGAGCACCGGTCCTATTCGTGCGGAAAAAGGAGGATAGTCTCAGACTGTGTGTGGATTACGGCAACTAAATAAGGTGACAGTGAGAAATAAATATCCCTTACCTCAGATAGACGACCTATTCGACCAGTTGAAGGGAGCAAAGTACTTTTCAAAGATCGATTTGAGGTCTGGGTATCATCAGTTACGGATCGCCGAGGGAGATGTCCGGAAGACAGCTTTCTGGACCAGGTATGGGCATTTTGAGTTTTTAGTGATGCCCTTTGGTTTGACCAATGCACCTGCAGCCTTTATGGATTTGATGAATCGAGTGTTCAAGTCCTATTTGGATAGGTTTGTAATTGTATTTATTGATGATATTCTGGTATATTCAAAAGGCGCTAGGGCACATAAGAAACACCTAAGGTTGGTGTTGGCAAGGTTGAGGAAGGCCCAGTTGTTCGCTAAGTTCAGCAAGTGTCAATTCTGGTTGAACAGTGTTGGCTTCTTAGGCCATGTGATTTCGGTGGAGGGGATCAGTGTGGACCCCCAAAAGACAGAGACAATCACGAATTGGGAACAACCTAAGACTGTGACTGAGGTTCGAAGCTTCCTAGGGTTGGCAGGGTATTACAGACATTTTGTGGAAGGCTTCTATACTATTTCAGCACCCTTGACCCGCCTGATGAGAAAAGAGATTAACTTCGTGTGGGCCGAGCATTGCGAAAACATCTTTTAGGAACTAAAGGAAAGGTTGACCACTGCTCCTGTTTTGGCCTTACCCAGTGATGGTGGGGCGTTTGTGGTTTATAGTGATGCATCTCTACAGGGTCTAGGATGTGTGTTGATGCAGCACTGGAGAGTTATAACTTATGCCTTCCGACAGTTGAAGCCACACGAGGTGAACTGTCTGACTCATGACTTGGAGTTAGCAGCAGTGGTGTACACTCTGAACATTTGGAGGCACTACCTATACAGGGAGATGTGTAAGATTTATACTGACCACCAGAGTTTAAAGTATATTTTCACTCAGAAGGGGTTAAATCTGTGACAGAGAAGATGGCTGGAACTAATTAAAGACTATGACTGCACCATTGAGTACCACCCCGGAAAAGCGAATGTTGTGGCTGACGCCTTGAGTAGGAAGGCGATTGGTTCGGTTGCCCATCTGCGTATGATCTACTTACCGTTGCTAGTGGAACTCCGACGGGTCGGAGTTAGTCTTGGTATGGATGATGATGGAGCCCTTTTAGCGAGCTATCACGTGAGGCCCTTACTGTTGGATCAGATCCGCGATGCTCAGCTTAGTGACCCAACTCTATGCCGCATCAGATTGGGAGTCGAAGCCAGGGAAAGACAGGATTTCACTATCAGAGACGACGGTGCAGTTTTGAAACAAGGTCAACTGTGTGTGCCAGAGGATACGGCACTGAGGACTGAGATACTTGAGGAAGCCCATAGTTCGGCCTATGCCATGCATCCTGGGGAAACCAAAATGTATCAAACACTTCGAGAGTATTACTGGCGGGCAGGAATGAAACGAGAGATTGCGGACTTCGTAAGTCGGTGTTTGATCTGCCAACAGGTGAAAACTGAAAGACAGAGTCCTTACGGACCCCTGCAGCCCCTTCCAATTCCCGAGTGGAAGTGGGACCATATTACCATGGACTTCGTGTTTAAGTTACCAACTACCCGAAGTGGATTTGATTGTGTTTGGGTAATCGTGGATCGCCTTACTAAGTCGGCGCACTTCCTACCCGTGCGCGAAATAATCTTTAAGCTCAACCGTCTAGTACAGTTGTTTATTAATGAGATAGTCTGATTACATGGTACTCCAGAGTCAATTGTGTCAGACCGAGATCCGCGGTTTACCTCGAGGTTTTGGCAAAGCTTACAGAGAGCCCTTGGTACGAGATTGCATTTCAGCACGGCGTTTCACCCTCAAACGGATGGGCAGTCAGAGAGGACCATCCAGATTTTGGAAGACATGATGAGATCTTCTGTGTTACAGTTCCAGGGTACTTGGGATGCCTACTTTCCCTTTATGGAGTTTTCTTACAACAACAGTTACCAAGCGAGCATCGGGATGGCGCCATTTGAGGCATTGTACGGGCGACAGTGCAGAACACTTTTGTGCTGGACCGAGATTGGTGAGAGGGCTTTGTTGACACCAGAACTTATGGACGTGACCCAAGAAAAAGTTAAGACCATCAGGGAGCGACTGAAGGCAGCTCAAGATCGTCAAAAGAGTTACGCAGATCGTAGAGTGCGGGATCTTGAGTTTGAGGTAGGAGACTGGGTGTTTCTGAAATTATCGTCATGGAAGGGCATTGTTCGTTTTGGAAGACGAGGGAAACTGAGCCCTAGGTATATCGGGTCGTTTGAGATAATGGAGAGAGTGGGTAAAGTGGCATACCGACTGAATTTTCCTCCGGAGTTAGCACGAGTACATAGTGTCTTCCACGTGTCAATGCTTCGAAAATGTGTACTGGAAGAATCACATATCCTGATGGAACAACCATTGGAGCTCAGGACAGATTTGAGTTTTGAAGAACAACCAGTACAGATCCTGGATTGGAAACAGAAAGTCCTAAGGAACAAGACCATTCCGTTAGTGAAAGTGTTGTGGAGGAATTCTGTGGTAGAGGAAGCAACTTGGGAGCTGGAAGCCTTGATGAGAGAGCAACACCCCTACTTGTTTGAGTAATTTCGGGGACAAATTTTTTGTAAGGGGGGTGGATTGTAACGACCCGGATTTTTCGTTATTATTTAAATTATGGGAATTATATGTAAAATGACCATTTTGCCCTTGGTCAAGGTAAAATGTTGACTTTTGACCCGAAGCGTCGTACGACTTTGAACCTTTGACCATTTTGTAGATCGGGTCGCCCTGAGTTCGTAGATAGGCGGCATGCCAGATTTGGAGACCCAGAGCGAAAGTTAAGGGTCATGGATTGACAGGACCCGCCCCGATCCCACAGGGACCACAAGGGGACGTGCCCTGCTCCCGTCTGACACCCAATAATTCATACCAATTTTAACCTCAAAACATTTAAAAGCATAAATAACCAAATTAAAGTCATACATAAAATCCGAATTAAACGAATGTCAGACAAGGGATATAATCCAAAATTACAAATTTGCGAGCACGACTCTAAAGTAATCCTGCGGGTACACCGCCCAGCAGGGGTTCAGGTACGCAGAAGTAGATCTATGCCTCAGCCTCTGGCTCCTCCTCTACCTCAGTTTCCCGACCTGGAGGGGTTATCAAACAGTAAGGGTGAGTGGACCGAAACACAAGTTTATGAAATCGTTTGATAAGTAAAACATATAATTTACCCCTCCGTTTTCCAAATATGCGTGCACCATAATTCCAAAATCATAAACCATAGAATATGAACCATAAGGCATATAGCAAAACCATAACCATAATTTTAGTTGCTGCACTATACACTCCCATCCCGACATCCCTGATGTCTGACGTCCCTGACGTCCAATAGGTCACAATCACAAGGCTACGCGTGCCACTCGGGTCTCAATTCCGAGTTCAATCCCCGAACCCCGTTCGGGTACAGCATCCCCGATGCTTAGCGTCATAGACGCTGGACGTACTAGACGTCCGTGACCTCTCCGGGGTACCTCATCCGGAGGAGACAATATAATATGGAAGGATCTATACAGTGCAGTAACAAATACATTTTATTGATTTCCACATGCAAACATATATATATACCGAATCAATCATTAAGTTTCATCAAACGGGTCTCAAGCCCAAATACCGTGAAACGTGCCATAACCATATTTTCCATATCATCAAAACCATCATTGTTTTAGCATGTGAATAAGTATAATAAAACCAGAAAACATTTATGCACACAAGAGTTTAAGAAAATGGCCCACTCACAGTACAATCCTGCTAGAAACCGAACGTATACCCTCGTCCTGGTACAAATGTACAATCCCTGTCAAATCCAAGTATTCGTAACGGTCAAATTAAACCCCCAACATTCAACCATGAAAGCCTAGGTCGAAACCGACCCGGAAAAGCCGCCCGAACGCGCTTCCCAAGGCAAAAAACCTTATTTTGACCAACTTAATGATCTCCGATCGACCCGAAACCACCGCCATTGGATCCGGATCGTCGAAACCTAAAGAATGGTGGTGGTCCCACAAGAAACACTGTTCACACGCGCCCCCACGCGCCGGTCAACGTGGCGGTCAACGCAGGAACAGTTCCTGCTGACGTCATCGCTGACGTCACTGCTGACGTCAGCATGACGTCATGCTGACGTCATCTGACAGCTGTCAGGTCTGACGTGTCAGACTCTGACAGGTGCCACGTGTCAACATCCAATTGGTCCACCTCACTGATCTGTCAGACCACGTGTCAGATCTGACATGTGCCACGTGTCAGCACGGCACTGGTCCACGTCACTGACATGTCAGTGACACGTGGCAGTCCCTGACTGGTCCACGTCACTGACATGTCAGTGCTGACTGTGCACTGACATGTGACACGTGTCGGCTCACGGTTGGTCCACGTCACCTGACAGTCTGACAGGGTGCCACGTCATCACCTCTGTCCTCAGACGGGTTGACCCGTATCTCTGCAACTTGGGTCGAACAGACCCGCGATCACGACCCGGTCACCATTTCTTCTACACCCAACCATTTTCACTCTGGTTTGTTCCTAGATGTTCGTCTTATACCCAGGAATAGTTCTAGCTAATTAAAATCAATAAACAAGGGCTGAAACAAAGACTTACCTCGATGAACAGACCCGGGTTCCCGTCGCCGTTTGCACTCCGTTCAGGCTACCTCCGGTCGTGAACTCAAGCCCAGAAGGTTCCTATAAGTCCCTAGAGTCGATTAGGATTAATAGGAAACAAAACTAAACGTGGGAATTCGAGTTACCAAAATCTGAGTTTTAGAAACCGTTTCGGGTTTTCCGGTTTTCCCCCCACGCCGCCGTCCTCCGCCGTGCTCACTGCCACCGTTCAGCCTCGCCGGCAAGTCTCCAATACACAGACACAGAGAGTGGATGGTTTGCTGGAAAGGTTGGATCGAAATGGCAGAATGTGCCCTGCGGGTGGGAAATATAAAGAATTGGAGGGAAGGAAATGGACGGCTCAGATTGAATCTCCAGATTAGATCAAGGGCTGAGATCTGATCTGGGGTTTTCAATCCAAAGGCTGAAATTTAAAGCTGGTTCAAATGTTTAATTAATCCAATAGTGGATCTGATCCAATCTAGCCAATGGGTGAGTGACACTTGTCACTCCCCAGGTGTCCTTCAATCAGAATTTCTGAATATAATATTCGACACGAAAACCGAGACACGAACTTCCCGAATTCACGTTTCTGACCATAACTTCCTCGTACGAAGTCCGATTTCAGCGTGCCGCCTGTCTACGGACTCAGGACGTTGAGGCCTACCCAACGGTCCTTGAGTCAACTGAAAATTAGTTGTCAAAAGAAAAGTCAACATTTTCCCCCGAGAGTCCAAATTACGGTAATGCCCCTGAACTTCCGATAGCCATAACTTTCACCCTGATCGTCCGAATCGGACGTGCCACCTGTCTATGAACTCGTGACATCCCGAACTACGTCACGGTCATAGGTCAAAGTCCATTTAGTTCATCAATCAAAAAGTCAATAATTTGACCATACCATTCACAAGGGTAAAATCGTCAAATCACACATTAAATTACAAAATGAGAATCCTCGAATTTCCGGGGTGTTACATGGATGTTATAGGTTACTATTACATTTTTCGAGAATCGGGACAAGTGGATTG
Source organism: Prinsepia uniflora (assembly GCA_032719365.1). Lineage (NCBI taxonomy): Eukaryota > Viridiplantae > Streptophyta > Magnoliopsida > Rosales > Rosaceae > Prinsepia > Prinsepia uniflora. The sequence continues at coordinate 2,222,629 of CM064875.1, read as the reverse complement.
AACTAATTGGTCAAAGTTGGACTCTTGAACCAATCAGATGAGTGAAAAATGTCACTCATCTAACTAGCCCAAAAGCCCAAATAATTGGGTGCATGAATCAAACCTCATTTGTCTCTCATTTGTCGTGAAACCCATTTTCCATACAAACCACATCCATCTTCCTTTCCCATCGATCTCTCCCAACCAAAATCGATCCCTCAATGTCATTAAACATCATTTCATCATCCCCATCCTCACTTCCGTCGAACCCCAGCCACCAACAACCATCCCGACCACCCAAATTGTGACGAGCAAACCAAACTCAGGGTCTTCGATCGTGCAACCCACATCACTTAGTGACACGGCCCACCCTCAATCCCCCGGGATTAAGGGCTAAGTCATACTCCCGTCTAACTTACGAGTGACACGAAGGCTAAACTGATGTCCAACCCCCATGTGACACGTAAGTCGGACAAGGGATTCTTGACTGAACCGCTCAAAACTTCCGGACTTCCCTTACTCTTTTTCCTTCACATCCTAACCTCTTCAGATGAGAAATCGAGGGGGTCGTGTGGGTTGGATTCATGGAGGCTCTGTTTCTTCACGGGTCTCTCTCCTCCCTCCACGGTTGTTCCTCACTGTGGCACTACCAACTGCCTCAATCCCTCAATCTCCAAGCTCTCACCTTCCTATAACACGATGCACACTAGGTGAAGATCGAAGAGGGTGGGTTCTCATTTTTACATGAGCACACACTCTGTTTTTCATCTTTCAAATCGTGCAACCCATTTAAACAAAACTGAGATAGTAAGTGAGACGGTGATGAGTGTTCTACAGGCCTCCAGATTGGGCCAGATGTCCACCCGTGTGTGGACAAGACTCCCAAGAACAGCCATGTGTCCAAATCCAACTGGGCACAGATCCCCATGTCACCAAATGACCATTTTAGCCCTGCCTTGCAAAATTACCATTTTACCCCTCATGCATTTAGATTCATAATTAATTCGTCTGAAGTCCAATGATGGTGTGCCACCTGTCATTGTACTCAGAAAATCGAGACCTTCCTAATGATCCTCGAAATGCGTGAAAAGTCCATGTCGAACGAAAAGTCAACAAGTTACTCCTTTTTAACCCAATTACCAAAGTACCCTTGAACTTCCGAACGTCATAACTTTTTTCTCGGATGTCGGAATCGGACGTACCACCTGTTTATAAACTCGTGACGTCCCTTACTACCTCACGGTCATCGATCAAAGTCTATTTGGCCGCCTAAATGAAAAGTCAACATTTAAAACCAATCTAGGGGTAAAATCGTCATTTTACACCGTCCGTCCGAACGCATCCAACTAATCACTGATTAACTTCACTAATCCATCATTAACAACTAATCAAATCATGATTTTCGGGATGGGTCGTTACACTTAACTTCATTCTGGAGCTAGACTGGGAACACAGGGACACCAGAACGTTTGATTGAGGCCCCTGCGAACCAGTTCGAGGAGGAAGGGCCACGGGACACGGCGGAGGAAGAATTTGAAATCTGGACAGAGTTCTTCGACTCAGAGGTAACAAACTCGACTTCCTCTCTCGATTTTAAGGTTACAGACTTGTATTTTAGACTAAGACGAGTCCATAGGAACCAACCGTGAGGAAAATGGTGACCGGAAGAGAGATTTCTGAGCGGGCCAAGGTCGTGGGTCACGGCGGCTCCGCCTCTGGTTTTTCGGTAGGATCCAACCGAGCAGCGCCATAGGTTCTCGGTAAAGGCCAACCAAACGGTAGCTTAGGCCTTGGATAGGAATCCACCGAATGACAGAGATGATGACGTCATCCTTCTGACACCATTCTGACAGCATGATGACGTCATCTTGTCAGAGATGTCAGAGCAGAGACCAATTAGGGACTGACACATGTCGTCTGACACATGTCAGAAGATGACGTCATGCTGACGTCAACGTTATTGTAGCAGCGTTGACCGCACGTTGACCAGGCGCGTAGGGGCACGTGTGAACAGTAATTTTTGTGGGGCCGGTACCATTTTCAAGGGATCGACGATACGAATATAATGTTGGTGGTTTCGTGTCGATCGAAGATCGTTAGGTTGGTCAAATTGAGGAAATTAGCCTCAGGAAACGTGTTCAGAGCGCGTTCCTGGGCCGATTTCGTTCTAAGTTTGGATGCTAGACCTAGTAGGGTCAATTAGTGACCCTTAAGTATGGTTGGGCAGGTTCGGACGTTGTATATAACTTCAGGACAGGTGTAAATGGTTCGTTAGCGCAGCAAGGACTGGTTGTGAGTGGACCGGTGATTTTATAACTGAATACATGCATAACTGTTTTACTTGTATTCTAAATTGTTTTATGCTAAATGTTTTATGATGTTGGGATTTGAGAATTGGATCATGGATTTCAAGAAATGTACCGATTTACGTGAAAATGGTTGTATTGGGCCTGAGACCCATTTGACGAGTGTTGACTCGGATTTGAGAGAGTCAACGGTATTTCAAAATGAATTGTGAACTATTGAAAGTATTGAGGATTTGAGGATTTGAGACTTTTGACCTAAAGATTTGGTTTATAAAGAATTCTGTGTAAATGTTTGACATGGTTTGAAAAGATGGCTTTGCAAAGGTTTTCATACGTATATGTATGCCTTCCAGCTTGCGGATTGGTCTCCTCCAGACGTCGACCTGAAGGGTCAAGATCCACTGACCAGAATGGGTATCCCCATAGGGAACCCGTTCCAGGAGTTGGAGATTGTGTTGTTGTACCGGACCAGATTCCGGAGAGATATTCGAACTAGATCTGGGATAGAGCTCGAACTAGGTTCAGAGATAGAGCTTCCCAGACGGAGAATTCCTGGGAGTAGACTCGGAATGAGACCTCGAGTGGTGTGCATACCTTTAGATATGAATCGTGACCATTATCGGGGATTTGTTCCCTAGGGGCTTTGTGCCCCGATTTGGCGTCGAACTTGCCTTCGATGCCGAGGAAGGGATTGTGGATACATACTTACATTTGAATTGATGTTATACGTGCCCAGATATATTTTTGTATAGATATATGTATATGTATAGAAATGTTACATGTTTTTATAATTGATCGTATTTCTATGTTTTCTACTGAATGCATGTATGTTTGCATAAATGAAGGGTCAAAATATATATATATATATATGTTCCAAATGAATTTATAACTGCTTTATTTTTTGTCTACCCACACTTTGAATGTTTTCTTGACCCTTTAGGAGTGGAAACCGAGGAGGGCATCGAATCCGGGGCCGAGGCATAAATATCACCATTGCGTTGGGACCACCCTGAGGGGTAGGTGTTATCTTTATTTTGTATTAGTACGAACATAATGCTCATTTCTCTTGTCTGACATGTTGTAATATGAAACACACCGGTGTGTATCTAGAACCCCCCCAGTATGTGCATTTGTGTAATAAAACCCTCAGAAAGGTATTTGTGGTACTTTGGATTAATTTTCAGATGGGAGCAGGCCTTCTCCAGTGGTCCCCAGGGGGAAAATGGGGCGGGTCCTGTCACAGAGGCCAAAATATCGATCTTTCAAAAAATCTGTGCCAAAATATACTCTAATTAACTTCGGAATCTGCTAGTGGTTGTTGAAAGTTATGGAGACCTGAATTAATGTATTGTGTCGATTAGATTCTAGCTGCAAGTTGATTCGTTTGGTACACCGTATTATACTGACTATTTCAGCCATATAGATTAATCTATCCACCGGATAGACTGACTATTTAGTCAGACGTCTGGTGCTCTACCGGATTAATACGCGGATTGTAATATACTAGTCGGATTATATTATAGTAGGTGATATGAAACATTTATATCATAAATATTACTTATATATTATTATTATTATTATTAATTATTATTTATTTTAATTAATTATTGATATATTATTATTATTATTATTACTATTTATTAAATTCTAATGAATGTTTATTTAATTTTTATTATTATTACTATTTATTATTATTATTATTACTCTTTTTAAGATTGCTAGTCATCCAACTATTTAATACGGACAATTTTGAGTGTATTATTTTAGCATATTTGGATCGTATAAAAGTATTCAACCGTATTAACTTATACGGTGACTAATTAATACGATTGATACCAAACACTGATTTCGTACTTATATAGCCCGCTATAATGATGTTCCTCTTCACACGTTACATAAAAAGTCTCTGGTTCGACTCTTATAAATGTCAATGTCAATACTTAATGTTTATATTGTAATTTTCACCATTAACATCATTGGACGTATAAAAAATTTAAATTAATTAGTAATCATCGAGTCATCTTTATTACATCATTGTATATATATAAATAAAATTAATTAGCTAGTGATCATTAAAGTCATCTATATTTATCAAACAAAATAAAAACCGTGTCAATCCTATCTATTACTTCTTTCTTGGAATGAACACTTTCCTCGCCCGAAAAATCGCAAGGACCGCAAATTTCTATTGGTCTCTTCTTTTCCTTTTTCCCCTCCCCTTGTGATCGCCTTTTGTCACGAGGACCCAATTTTCTTACTTGTCTATAAATATGCACAATCTCATGCACCTTTTCTTGTCTATAAATATGCACAATCTCATGCACCTTTGAATCAAGTACTCTTCCTTCATACCAAACAAAACAACATCGATTTTAAACTTTTCATATCCATTGATATAGAAATATAACAGAATGGGATTCAAGTTCAACAAGAAGCTTATTTTGGCCATGTACTCGGTGGCATTAGTCTTCACCATCGTATCTGCAAATGTTACCAAGGAAGATATCGAAGCAACCATGGCTGAACACAACAGGGCTCGTGCCGAGGTTCGTAACCCGCCGCTAAAGTGGAACGAGACCTTGGCCAAGTACGCGCAAGATTACGCGAACAAGAGAGTGGATGATTGCGCAATGGAGCACTCGATGGGGAGGTGGGGTGAGAATTTGGCCTCCGGGGAGGGCATGACAGTTGAAGCTGCGACCAAATATTGGAACACAGAAAAGGTTCAGTATGATTACAAGTCCAACAAATGTACAACTCCAGACCCAGATGAATGTGGTCACTACCTGGGTGTCATTTGGGGCAAAACCACTGAGGTTGGATGTGGCCTTTCAAAGTGCAAGAACGGTCAAAACTACATCGTTTGTAGCTACGATCCCATGTACCAGCCCGAGGACGAACGTCCCTACTAGACCTAGAGGCCCCTTGGAGAGTTTTGTCGTTTTTACGTGCAGTATATAAGTTAAGGATCCTATATATATATATATATATATATATATATATATATGTCATCTTATTACCTCCATATATCACTTTTTCGTTGTAAAAAGTAAATATAATTTATGTAAATAATAGAGGTGAGGTTTCCCGTTTAGAAATGTACAATGTTGTTATTGTTGTACGGAAATGGACATGAGGACACCAAACATATATACCACTTCTTGGTTGTTAAAATGTATACTAATTATGTAATGAGTTTGTTGGAAGAATGTTGGAGGGAATATTTTTATGTGAAAATGAATAGGAATATCAATTTTTGATTTATATAAAATATATATATATATATATAATAATAATAAGTAATGTGCCATTTTTTTTTTCATACCAGTAAAATGAATTCAAACGGTGATCGAACAAATTAAATATTAACAAGTACATCACTAATGTATAAAGTTTTCTAAAAAAAATTGATATATTTTTTACTGTTGTTTATGAAGTCTCGATCTTCATTGCTCGATGCCTCGATGCATATATGGCTTAATTTCTACCATAATTTTATGAATGCAATATATACAAGAAAACAAGTATATATATGTGTGTATATATATAGACTATGGATCAACCCTAAATAAAATAAAATATCCGCTCTTGTTCATTGACAATTAAATATCATATTCTAATTTCTTTTATGTTATTTTTTCTTCTTTTCATGTTTTCTTTGACTTTCAATCATTTTTTCATGAGCATTGATTTCAAATTCAAATAATATCCGCTCTTGTTCGTTCTTTGATTTTCCTATATTCTAATTTCTTTTATGTTATTTTTTCTTCTTTTCATTGATTTCATTTTTTGAGCAAGATGGCCCTTAGTGCCCCATTCTGCTACCAACTCATAAGCAGGAAAATCATTAATTATCTATATTACGACTGCTCGTAGAGTGAACATTCCTCGATTGCACTTGTCGTAGGTTCGGACACCATTTTCTCACAAATCTACAAGTTCATCAATCAACGGACGCAAATAAAAATCGATGGAATTACTCGGTGATTTTGGCCCCAAAATCAAAGTACTGAGGATTGTAAATTATTTCTTCATGCATTTCTAAGGAGGCAAGCTATACGGAACTACAACTATCGGCCAAGTGATATAGAGCCTTGTAAAACATCCAAAAGGATTAAAACAGTTAGTAACAAGTCCTAATCTGAGATTTCTTGACTCTGAGGCAAAATCGGGATACATTTTATCAAATTCCTTCCAAACATCTCCATCGGCCAAATGCCTTAGTGAATTGTTATCAGTGTGTTCATCCTTGTGCCACCTAAGATCACGGGTTGTGTGAGACGACATGAAGAATCTTTGTAACCTTGACTTCATTGGAAAATAACGCAACACTTTATTCAGAATGTTATTCTTTCGAAACCCGGGCACATTGCACACAGGACATTTGTTGAGTTGCTCAAATTCACTATATAACAATGTACGGTTGTTCTTACATGCATGAATCTTCACATTCCCTAAACCGAGATCATTAAAGAATTTCTTCGAGCTATAATGATCTTTAGGGAGACTATTCTCTTCAGGGAGCATTTGGATGATGATGTTCATCATGTGATCAAAATGCTTGTTCATTTCATTAAACTCAACTTTCATGTGCATCAATTCCACAATTGCCCCTAGAACCGAAAAGTATTTACAACCAGGTTATAATTCGCGTTGAATTTCTTTCAACAACCTCTCATAATAGAGATATGATTCTTCAGGTTGAGACCTAGGGGCATCATCATCCATATCATTAGATACAGGAGGAAAAACATTAGTTAATATTTAAACAAATTGATCATTATCACACTGATTATTTGAATCACTATCATCTCGACGGGTCCTGTGAACTGAAAATGTCGATGTAGTAAAATTCTGTTCACCATGATATATCAAATTAGTGTAATTAAGTACGATCTCGTTCTGTACCAGATGCAAATGGACATCACTCAACAACATCCAACAACAGTTACATTTATGGCACGGGCATAAGATGCACCTTTGATCACTACAATGACTACGTGCAAAGGCGATGAAACTGTCGATCCCATCCAAATACTTATCAGAAGATCTATCCAACATTTGCATCCAGTCTCTGTCTGTTGTACTTGCGTCTGCAAAATAGAATCCATGTAAGTAAATAATTATATATTGTCCCGTATTTGGAACAAATTAATATCAAAATACGCTTGTCTCCTTATGCCTATGCTGATTTGGCCATATCCCATTCAAAAGTGCACGTTCTGTGTTGTATAGTTCGTGACCAATGAGACGAAGTTTCAACCAAGGGAAATTTCGAAAGCATCAACCTACAGTTCTCCAAATGCACGACTTAGATATTTTAAACGAATATCTAGTATGCATTCGGAAAATATTGAGGGGATATAAACCGAATTTCCCACAATCCAACCCTAACCACATAGCCAGCAAACTACAGAGCACATAGTTGTGCACTTCCAAACTGTCCCGATAAATGGACAATTCAAGAGTCAGTCAATTAATCTGATTCACTGACTCTCAAACGGGTCTAGGGTTTCCATCGAATTTTGTTATACAAAATTAATCAACCCGATTAACTTCGCATTAACGAATAAATCACAATTCCCTAGCACAATTATATCCACATTTCTAAACATTTTCTACTAATTTTCTACAATAAATCACAATTTTCTAACATAATCAAATCAAAATTTCTTAGCAAAATTGAAATGAGAGGCAAACACGCATACCTTTTATAAGTAATCCGTCAAATCAACCACAAATTACCTAAAACAAACAAAAAATTAGCTTCTAATAACAAATAAAAATTTAAAAAAAAAACTAAAACAAGAAAAAATTAAAAGCATTAAGCCTTAGATGAAGTGATGATGAAGGGATGTAGAAATAATGATGAAAATATGTATGGAAGGTGAGAGTGAGTGATAGAGACTAATGCGGGAGTTTATGGGGAAGAAGATGAAGAAATGTAGTTGTTTGCTGCATTTAATCAAGTCGACTTTTTGCCCGTCAAATCATTCGTCGAGCAAACTTTAATGACCTGTCAGGCTAAATTTAGGCGTCAAAATTCATTCGCGCCAAACTTTTCCCGTTGCGGGTCAACAGAAGAGTTTGCTCGGCAAACTTAATCTGCCCCTGACGGATATTGATTGGTCACCGGGCAAACGCCTCGAGTTTTGAGCGCCAATGATCACAGCGTCCCACGTCGAGTTTTCTCAGAGAGCCTAACTTTATTCACCGGGCAAAGTGTATTTTACCAGCGAAATTACCTTCGTCGGGCAAACCATAAACGGGCAAGGGTAGATTTCTTATAGTGTAGTGATCACCAAAACTAATGAATTAAGGAAATCAAAGAGGCATAAAACTAAACTAAAAATAATCATATGTGCATATATTATCTAAATTTTTGCAAAATCAATCTCACCTAACCTTATCAAATTTTTAAATTGATGATGTCCTGTATAGCTATCTCCTAGTGATCTCGATCTAAAATATGTTGATCAAATACCCCATCTCATTTTTCTTTGCCATCACACTATAAAATTGACTCCCCATGTGGCAATATTCAATTCATGACCCATAAATTAGGTGATCACTTCCCACATAGTTCTGTGTGCCACAAGTATTGAAATAAAAAAAAATGGTTGATCATCTGTCTTGAGATGACATGAAATTCGGGAACTACGTACGCATTTTTCTCAGGCTAGGCTCAGTGGCATAGCCATGAATTCATCTCAATGGGTGCCTTTTTTTTAATATTTAAAAAATTAATGTAATTCAACTCATCATAATATATATCAAATTAACCAAATTATTAAAAAAAAAATCATATCATCCTACTAATTTACTACAACCATATATAATTATCTTCGACGGATTTTCAATTTGAAATCATTGCATGCACAAAATAAATTATGATTGAAGTATTAATTTTTTAAAAATATATACAATATTCGTAAAATTTTGAAAATTGAAAAAAAAAATTAACTATAGTACGAACTATGTACTTTTATATCAAAATATAACTATGATTTTTATAAATCATATATTATACTGATATATATATATATATATATATATGTGTGTGTGTGTGTGTGTGTGTGTGTGTGTGTGTGTGTGTGCGCGCGCGCGAGCGCGCATTAGGAAGCCTAAAATTGTATTTTCAAATTGAATGTGAATCTCAAAATATATAATTAACTATAATTATATATTAATTCTTACTTATTGATAAACTTTTAATTAATCATAATAAATTATACATATATTACATTAAAATATATATAATTCAGTGGGGGCCCAAAACCCCCTCTGGGCCCATGCTGACTCCGCCTAGGCTCTCACGTGTCCAAGGTTCAATCAAGTCAACTAGGGATCGAATCTTGGCACCAGGGGAGTGGGCCGGGGCTTCCCACCTTGGATATTATTCACTATACCATTGGTAGCTTGTCGTTAGACTCGTATTAAGTTAGACGAGACTATAATAAGGAGTTGGATCGATCACGTCATTCATCATTAATTGGTTTTGAAGTACGTGAGACTTCAGCTTCTTTCATGATATCAAAACACTTAGCATAGCATAACATGTTACATGTCACTCATTATTAACATACATAATCACGATGTCGAAGGTACTAGCTTCGCCAGCCTCAAAACAACTCCTTCATGAGAAACAAGAGCAGGCCAACCACACCATATATAACATATGTATGGCATCATTTTGGTGAAATGCAAAGAAAAATATAAAGCCTGTATATGAACTAAATATGTTTATGGACCTTATCGCAGGCCAGGATTAGGTAATTAAGCCCAACACAAATAATCTAATCGATCTCAAGATTATTTCGACATCATGATATGTTGATGAAGTATCATTTGACCAATTTGTTGGGTGCTTTCACTTTCAGTCAACGAAAGGTTGCTAGTTTTTAACAATACATGACATAAGAGCCTTGCTATATCAAATGAAGGTCAAGCCGCCCAACAAGAAAGTGATTGCAAACTTCATCATATCTTTGGAATTCTTTTTGCGAACATCGTTATCAATCCCATCACCAATTATTTTCGTCCTATATCACGAAATGATGATAAAAATTATATTAAACTAAAGTGTAGAGTTATCTAATGGAAGAAACTTGGAGAATCAAGAAAGGAGTTTAGGTGAGAAGAAAAGCGAGAGACGAGAGAGATTAGACAGGGGGTTTTGAGAGAGTTTTCGTTCATAGGTATTCTCATTATTTACATTACGAATAGTATATATATCCTTCTAACCAAATACATGTGCACACACTTACGAAATAACTGAACTGACTTTGTAACATTCCCTAACTAACTGAACACTTGTAGCAGCTCACCCTAACAAACGTGATAGCTAGGATAACTAACTTGCTAACTACCTAACTGTCTCACTGAGCTAGAGCTATCTCTTACATTCCCCGCAAACGAGTGATGAGGTTACTGATCACGAGATTGTCACGAAAGAAGGTAAACGAGGGTGAGTACAAGGCATGAGTCATAACGTCCGCAAACTGATCATCTGAAGGAACATGAGCTAACCAAAGTGTCTTGGTCTAAACACGCTCACGAATGATGTGTACGTCAATTTCAACGTGCTTGGTGTGACCATGAAAGACTGGATTATGATCCATTTGGATGGCAGAGAGATTATCACACCAAACCAATGGGGAACGAGGAAGAGTGGGGTGAAGATCATGCATCAAAAAGGATAACCATTGCAGCTCACATGTTGTCAGAGTAAGAGTCCTATACTCAGCTTCCGCAGAGAAACGAGACACGGTAGATTGTCTCTTAAGACCCCACGAGATTGGATTAAGTCCAAGGAAAATGATGTGACTTGAGGTGGACCGTCTAATGTTGGGATCACCTTCCCAATTAGCTTCTGAAAAGGTTTGTAGACGAGATGGGCCAGAGTTATAACGAACACCACGGTCAAGAGTACCACATATGTAACGAAGTATGCGTTTGACAGCAACCATGTGAAGATCCGTGGAGCACGCATAAACTAACATACAGTATTGACAACAAAAGTGATGTATGGGCGAGTGAAAGTGAGGTATTGGATGGCTCCTACAATACTACGATAGAAGGAAGGATCAAGGAGCAGTGTGCCATCTGTGACTAGAAGTTTAGCATCAGGGACCATAGGATTAGTGTAACAACCCGTACCTTCGGGAAGGGTAAAAATGTAATTGTTGTGAAGTTTTGTAAAAAGGACGATTTTGCCCTTGTGAATAGTAGACGAAAAGTTGACTTTTTGTACTATCGATTGGATGAGTGTTAGCCCTTGACCGTGACGTAGGTTAGGACGTCACGAGTCCGTAGACAGGTGGCAGGTTCGATTCGGACAACCGGAGGAAAAGTTATGATGTACGGAAGGTTGGGGGCGTTACCGTAATTTTGAGTAAACGAGGGAAATGTTGACTTTTTGGAGGACTTGTGATTTTCACGTAGACCGAGGACCGTTGGATAGGTCTCGACGTCCTGAGTTCAACGACGGCGGCACGCTGTCATCGGACGTCGGACGGAAAAGATACGGGTCTGGAAAGTCTGAGGGTAAACTGGTAATTTGTGCAGGAGGGGTATTTTGGTCATTTTCCCTCAGCCCAATCAGATAAGGGCAAGTGGCAGAGATTTTTTGGGCTGGCCTATGGATGGTGGACACGTGCAGGGGACTGGATGGTTCCATTATGTTCTCAAGTGTGCACGGCCACACTTTACCCTCATTTGAACCGTGCACACCTTCGAAGAACACAGAAACAGAGAGAAGAAATTGAGGAAGATTGATCGATTTTGATGCTAGGGAGAGTGAAGAGTGAGTTGAGAGAGAGACAGTGAGGCAAGGAGGAGTTGGTGATCGTGGTTTGGAGTTGCAACCGTGCACGGAGGCGACGTGGTGGACGGCTGGATATTTGGAAGAAACAGAGGAGGCAGTGGACGGTGGTGGCTGCTGTGCCGTGTGGTGGATCGATTCAAGTCACTAGGAGACTCAGGAGGCTACGGGGAGTCCCACGAGCACCGTGGTAGGTGACGGTTCTCACGGCGGCGCCGGAATCGAAGGGTAACCTCTTTTACTCTGTTTTTTCGTGGATTTTCATTTCAAAAGTCGTGGACCTAGAGCTAGAATCGAAGGGTTTGGTGAGTGAAGTGAGGTTTAGGGAGGTCCTAGGAGTCGTTTATGACGGTTGCCGTGACGGGGAAGTTCACGGTGGGAGGTGGTGCGACGGCGGGTACTCTGTACCCTGTTTTGGCCGTGAATTTCAAACGGGAAATCGTGGAGTTAGAGGGTGAATCGAGGGTTCCCGTGAGTTGTGTGTGGTTCAGTGAAGTCGTGGGAGGAGTCTAGAATGACCACCGTGAAGGGGGAAGTGCTGAGTGGCCGGGAAGAAAAACTGAGGATTGTTGGTTTTTCTTTCGAGCTTCAGTTGTGAAGCTATGGATTGAGTCGAACCAAGAGAGTGAGGGGGATGAATTCTCTGAGAGTGGACGAACCTTTAGGTGAAGATAGGAGGGGAAACGGTGGCCGGACGGTGGAGAACGGCTCTCGCCGGTCCGGGTTGCCGTCTGGTGCGAACCGGGTTCGATCAAGGAAGACGTGGCACTGTAGCAGGCGCGTGAGGCCCACGCGCAGCCACTTTGGGCGGCGCGTGGAGGCGCGTGGGGAGGAATCCAATCAAGCTTCCAACATGAGTTTAGTCCTAAATGTTCTAACGAATCCAATGGTATAGTTTTCGGGTTAATCGGACGGTGTTACGGGATGGTTCGGGAATCCGTAAGGTTTAGGGTTTAGGATTAAAATATTATTAAATTCCCGAAAAATTGGGGAAAATAGGGAAGGTATTCTTGATGTAATTGTGACCCTATTTGGTATCTATTGACAGGACGGGAGACACCAGAGACGGTTGAGGAGCGCACGGAGCGCGAGTGACTTGTTCTGAACTGTGAGTGGACTCTTTCTTACTTCCGAGCATGCCTAACTATTTTTATCAATGTTTTATGATTTTATGTGTGTTGTTATGTCCTGATGATGATTATATGTGATTGAGATGTTTGCACGTTTTTGAGACGTTTTCGGGATTTTGCACGTTTTTCGAGAAAAAACGGGTTTTCAGATTTTGATGCTATAATTCAGAAATTCAACCTAAAAACGTTTTCTGATGATGGTAAATGGGTTGTGGAATATGATTTAGGATTTTTCCTATGGTTTTGTTATGAACATGGATCTTTTTCCGGATTTGGGTTCGGAATGTCGGTTCTGAACGCCGAAAGGGCTTCGAACTAGGGATTCCGAATTCGAGTTTGGTGATGGGTTTCGGAATGGTTTCACACTGAAATGGATTGGATTTGCTGGATCTGGATATGGGTTTAAAGACCCGGATATTGATTGACGGGGGACGGGCCCGGATTGAGTTTAAAGACTCGGGAGTTTAAAGACTCGGATATTTATGATATTACCCCCATAGGCCTATTGAGTTTAAAGACTCGGGAGTTTAAAGACTCGGGAGTTTAAAGACTCGGATTTATATTTGAGGCCTGGTTGAGTTTAAAGACTCGGATAGGTCCAGCAGGTTTAATCGGAAATGATGCTTTGATGCTTAACCATGGTTTCTTATGATGTTTTCTAGTGTATCTGTTTCTTATGATGTTTTCTAGTGTATCTGTTTCTTATGTTGTTTTCTAGTGTATCTGTTTCTTATGATGTTTTATAGTGTTTATGTTTCTTATGATGTTTCATATTATGGGTTTTGTTTTCTACTACTTCGTTGGGCATGCCTGGTTTCAAACCGGAGGGAACAAATGATTATGCTTCCTTACTTTGATTTGATGGTAAACGGTTTTAAAAATTTTATTCCTTTCGGTCCACTCACACCTTCTGTTTTCTTCAATTTCCCTCCAGGTCGTGGTGATAGCGCTGGGGTGAACGTTGATGCAGATATCGAGGCATAGAGCTTCCGACGTTCTTCCGTTGCGGACTTAGACTTGTAGGACTTTTGGTGCCCATTTTGTAGAACTATGCTCTGGCTTACTGTTGTATATATATTTACTCCTTCGTCTGATAGTTATACTTATAGTTGTAATAAGGTTATTTTTGGTACTGTAAGTGTGATTGTCAGACGGGAGCAGGATTCATCCCGGGTATCGAGGTGATATTTGGGACGGGTCCTGACAAGTAGCCACGAGACTGGACTGAGACATGCCTACCTTAGCCAAGAATCAGAAGCATACTTGTGCTGGTTAAGGAAAATACCACCCCCTGTGGATACCTAACTTCAACACAAAGGAAGTAAGATAGAGCACCGAGATCTTTCATGTCAAACTCTTGACTCAAGACAGTGACTAAAAGATCCATTTCTGCAGCATTATTGCCCGTCACAATGATGCCGTCAACATATAATAAGACCATAAGAAGAACATTCTTTCGATGGTGAACAAACAAGGCTGAGTCAGATGTGGACTACACAAAGCCAAGGGTGAGCATACGATTAGTGAATCGTGAATTCCAAGCACGAGAAGCCTATTTGAGACCATATAGGGACCTCTCAAGCTTACAAACATGATGAGAATAGGTAAAGCTGAAAAAACCTATATGCTGACCCATCTACACTTCTTCATGAAGCACACCATGAAGGAAGGCATTTTTAACATCAAGTTGCTTGAGATTCTAGCGGAATTGAGTGGCTAGAGCAAGGACAAGTTGAACGGCGGTATGCTTAACCACGAGACTAAAAAATTTGTTATAATTAATACATGTTTTCTAATGATAACCCTTGGAAACGAACCTAGCTTTGTACCTTGCAATCCTGCCATCAACATTGTGTTTGAGTCGAAACACCCACTTACAACCTATAACACTGCGACGATGAGGTAAAGGAACCAACTTCCACGTATGTTAACTCTGTAGGTCAGCAAATTCGTCCTTCATAGCACTATGCCTTTCATAAACACTCAGTCTGTCTAAAGGTAGTAGGTTCAACGAGAGCACTTACTGGAGCACTTATTGGAGAAGAAATAGAATGTAGAGTAAGGTAGCTTCGTCGTGTAGGTCTGAGAACACCACTTTTAGACCATGTGCCCATAGGATGAGTTCAGACCATGGGCCTCGAGGAGGAAGACACGGGAAGGGGGCCAAGATCCACAACCAAAGGGATAGAGGTTGTGTCTGAGGTGACAAAGGCAGAAGAGTCTGAAGATATAGATGTGGGGGCAGATGGCACATCACTATATGATGGCGGTGTAATGGATAGTCCTGAGGCAGCTGAGCTTGAAGGTGTTGAAGCAGTAGTGCTAGGCAATACCTGTGAGGGAGACCTGCCAACATGAGTATGAACAGTAGGCAATGGTGTACAACTCCTAGGTTGATTCTTGACAGTGAGTGGAGTGGAAGATGAATGCATGAAAGGAAAGAGTGTCTCATAAAATAGAACATGTCTAGAAATGTAAGTTTTTCAAGTGGGGATATGATAGCACATATATCCTTTATAGTCAATGAAGGGTGTGAGGCTCAATCTTGTTTTTATTATAAGGACGAAGAAAGGGGTAACAAAAACAACCAAAAATCTCCAAAGAAATAAGTGAGGGTGAAGTTCCAAACAAGAAGAGAAATGGAGATTTCATTTGAAGAATAGATGTAGGCATATGATTGATGAGGTGGTTGGCAGTAGAGCAAGCATGGAACCAAAATTGTGAAGGCAATGAAGTAGATTGGAGCAAAGTTATAGTGGTTTCTATCAAATGTCTGTGTTTTCTGTTAGGACCCAACCCTCCTCGGTCAGAACCCGACTCATCTAGCACGATATTGTCCGTTTTGGGCCTCCTTTCCCTTGCCCTCACGGTTTTGTTTTCGGGAGCTCACGGTGCAACTTCCCAAGGGATCACCCATCATGGAATTGCACCAGCCTTAACTCGCTTAACTTTGGGGTTCCAATCCCCCCCAAAGCCACTTGAGCTCCCAAAAGGCCTCGTACTATATAGATGTATGCCTACACTTTGAAGGCACACCACCATTCCTCTCCCAGACCATTCCCCTATCGCAGAAATGTGGGATCGTTCACCGTTCCCTCCAGGACACGGGTCTTACGTTTTCTCTTAGAAAGAACATCCTACTGTGGAGTATGAGGGTATGATTTATGATGGGTCATAGCATGATTAACAAACTCAGCCCCCTCCCTCCCTCCCCGCCCCAATCACTCTGAAAAATCTTAATAAACATGTTAAAGAAGTTAAGAACACAGGTGTAAAACTTCACAAACGTGGAGTAAACATCATATTTCTTTATTAAAGGGCAAATCCAATAAAATCTATTACAATCATCAATGAATACAATGTAGCATTGATAACCAAGGATTGAGCTACAAGGACTAGTGCGCCAAACATCAGAGTGAACCTTAAAGAAAGGTACAAAAGCCCTATGATTAGAAATTGGAAAAGGTAGTTTAGACACCTTTCCTTGGAGGAAAGGTTGGTAAATATGAGGGATAGAATCTGAGGGACACAAAATTTGTGCTTGAGAAAGCATGGTGGAGAGAATTGGACAAGCAAGATGTCCCAATCTGTGATGCCAAAAAGAAAACATCACTTTCTAGCCAACGTTAGCAGTAAAGGTTTGAGAGAGGCCTGATGGTGCAGTGGGGAAAGTCATGTGAATAGGATAGAGACCAACATGACTAGGAATCTTGTACATGAGGTTTCCCAGTCAATTCTGAATGTGAAGGAAGGATTCATCAAATACCATATGACATTTGTTATGATCACATAATTTAAGGACAGATAGTAGATTATGAACAAGCCTAGGAACGTGTAAGACATTAGGTAATTGAAAGACACGGCCAGATAAGGAGAATGACATAGAGCCAACACTAGAAATAGGTAATAGAGCACTATTTCCTACTGAGATACATGTATGGGAAGTGGTGACAGGACCCATCCCAACTCCCCCGGGATTAGTGCGGGATGACCCTGCTCCCGTCTGACACGAAGTGTCAGACAAGGGATATTTCCGACCTTTGCCCTCCCGGGCTATCAGAGTACGCCAGGATCCGGAGGAGGTATGTGATATCTCGGTCTCTGCTACAGTCCACAATCTGATGTCAACCTGAAGGGCAGTCAAAACATTAAAAACTGTGAGTGGACAAAACAAAAGTTTATAAAAACATTTCATAAAACATTTGTACCCTCCACTAAAAAGCATGCATGCATTGGAAAACCATTTAACCAAAGAAACCATACGTGGGAACTAAGCCCAAATCAGATATAAACCAAGGTCGAAAGGACCACAATAAAAACGACCATACGGGCCATTGCCCAAATCCATAAGGGACTCGGCCCCAAACCATAAAGAAACCAAGTAAACGAGCCACTGCTCAAATCCTGTGCACACCTGTGCACACCACATATCATATATCATATATACATCACATACATATATATAAGTCACACAACCAATCCTGTCACGGTATCCAAAGCTACGCGCGTGCTACCCGGGTCTCAATCCGAGTCATCTCAAAGTCAAGGTCAATGTCCGCAGACCACTGACCCTACCCGAGGTAATAGTAACCATAGCCTTCCTGAGAGTAAGGAACCCAACTGGGGGGTGACTCCACTCAGTCGGTGCTCCGTGACTACTCCGGGGTCCACCCAGGCCAACGACCCTCCCCGGAGGAGATAGTAGAACATGTAAAGGAAGGTAGACGAACATATATATATACATAACATAACCATTCAGGACCGGTTCCCCTGAACCGTCATGATCCATAATATCCATAATCAGGTAACATGCCGGTTCCCATAAACCGTCATGTACCGTAATAACATAACAAGGGTTCATGCCGGTTCCCATAAACCGTCATGAACCTGGGAATCCATTTAAGGTTCCCTGACCTGAAATCAAAACCGTAAAGTGACTGGGTCTCGTACCCGAACATAGGACATCAGTTGGGCACCGTGCCCGATATCTGATGTCATATGCCCGAGACAAAACCAAATGGGTCTCATACCCGAGTTTATCATTTTGAAATCCAAATCCAGTTCATTAAGTCAATACAGAAATACAGACCCGTATAAGCACCGTATAAGGCCAAAACCTCGAAATACGTGCTTATACGTAACCACATAGAATTGCACCCATGGCATCGTCAAACAAGTAATAAAACATATAATAAACATTTATGCATGCACCAATTTAGAAAACAAAGTCCACTCACAGACCGTCCGAGCTGCCGCCTCGATTTGCGTGCCATACGGCTCCCCGAGCCGATCACCGTCACCGGGACTCCCAAACCTGTCCAAATCGTAATAGAAGGTTACTAACTACTTAATTAACCTCCTACCAAAGCTCCGTAATTTTCCCGTATTTTTAACTATTTTTAATCCCGCACCTAAACCTTCCGATGCCCCGAAACATATCGAGACGGTGTCCGATCGACACGAAACCAGTCCCAAAATGTTCGTTACATAGAATAGATGATTTCGTATGTTGGAACCTTCCCCAAATTCCCTGCCACGCGCCCTCACGCGCCGCCTGAAGTGGCTGCGCGTGGGCTTCACGCGCCTGCTACAGTACATGCTGACGTCATCGCTGACGTCAGCATGACGTCATCTGACAACTGTCAGGTCTGATATGTCAGACTCTGAAAGGTGCCACGTGTCATGCTCCCATTGGTCCACGTCACTGTGCTATCAGTGCCACGTGGCAGTCTGACATGTGCCACATGTCATCACGGCACTGGTCCACGTCAGTGCCACGTGTCAGCCCCTGATTAGGCCACGTCACTGACATGTCAGTGCTGACTGTGCACTGACATGTGACACGTGTCGGCTGATGAGTGGTCCACGTCACCTGACAATCTGACAGGTGCCACGTCATCATGCCACGTCACCACCTTCAACCACTCGACGGGTCGACCCGAACCCTGCAACCGGGTCGCCGTGACCCGCGACTTGATCCGGCCGGTTCTCCGCCGTTCGGCCACCAAAATCGTTCCCGTTTGTCCCATTCTACTCGTATCAATCTAAGCTAAGGTTCTATGACATTAAAATGGAAGGAAAACAACTAAAACTCGTACCTCCAATTCGGCCATGGCGGCCGTGACTTCCTCCGCCGTTCACGACCGTTCCAGGCCACCCCAAGCCCCAAAACCAATCCTAACCTCCTCCTAGGACCACCAGCAACCTAACTTAACCCTTAGAATCGAATAACAACTAACAAAACTAAATTTCAAAATTTGAAATATTTCCTTACCTCACGGGTTCGTTCCGCCGTGGCCTCCACCGTGAGCCACCGTCCACCCTTTCCGTCCTCAGCCCTTCACACTCCCCCCACGATCACTCCCAGCTCATACAAGTGATGAATGGTGAAGTGTGATTGTGTGTTTTGGTTTTTGAAAGAAAATGAAGAAAATGAAGGAAAATAGGATTATGGGTTTCGGGTGGAAGGATGAACAAGATGAAGGAGGATGGCTGATGAGAGAAAGAAATGGAGGGTGTGGATTTAAAATGAATTTGGAATGGATGGTTAGGATTAATGGTTGTTAGGTTTAATTATAAAATAATTAAAATAATAATATTTAATTATTTAGATCCACATTTTGGGGGATCAAGTCAATGGGATGAGTGACACTTGTCACTCATCCATGGGGCCCACCAAAATATCCACCCAATCAGATTTCGCCGAAACGTCCCCGTCTCGAAGTTCGTGCATAGTGAAATCGAACTTCCGTGACCCATAACTCTCCCGTTCGAAGTCCGATTTCAGTGTGCCGCATGTCTATGGATTCGTATCGTCCTTATCTACGTAACGGTCTTTGGCCCTCGGCCATCGGACCTCCCGGTCAAAAAGTCAACTTTTGACCTCCTATTCACCCAAATTACCAAAATGCCCCTAAACTTCCGATCGTCATAACTTCATCCTCGAACGTCGGGATTGAACGTGCCACCTGTATATGAACTCGTGACGTCACGAACTACGTCACGGTCATCGGTCAAAGTCCATTTGACCGCCCGATTGAAAAGTCAACGTTTTGCCACCACCAGGGGCAAAATGGTCATTTCGCATCGTTCGTCCGATTTAGCCTAACTAATCACCGATTAACCTCACTAATCGTGATTAGTCACTAATCTAATCATGGAATTTGGGACGGGTCGTTACAACTGGTATGAGTATTCTAAAGTTTAGAGGACTCAGAAACCATGTGATTTGTTGCATCTGTGTCACCCAACCAAAAATTAGGATCATTGAGTTCATAATTTGTTGCAGCAGTGTAGTCTTTGACTGAGTTCCATATTTGGCTATTAAGTATTTGAGGGCTTCATGACCAGAATACTTGTATAGTTGACACACTAGGGATGGCATCTGAGGTGTCGATCCAAGGACACCAGAGCTTGAATTTGGAGGACGTACAAGAGTAGCTTTATGAAGGAGCATAGTTAACCATGCCAAGTTGTGACAGCTGATTGGGAAATCCTGAGTACATTCCTTGAGACATTGCTTGAGGAGGATGGTAACCAAGATACTGAGTGTAGCCACCATTATGATAAGGAAAGGTATTAGACTGAGGGTAAATGTAGTTATAACCTCGATCACCTTGATTGTTCCAATCCTGGTTATACAAGTCATGATTGTTTCAACGTCCTCATTCTCGATGACCACTGTAGCTTCCATTGTTCCAATGACCACACCCTCGATTATTATTGTGGCATTGCCAATTGGAATCATTCCCACCATTGTGATTATTATCATGCCCATCAGACTATGGGGACCTGTGCCCTGGAGGCATGGTTAGCAATCTGACATTGCCCGGGGAGATCTGGGGGATGCGCCTTATATGTGTGGGTGCGCATCTATCCAATAGGAGGTCTTTTGAGAGCCCACTAGCTTTGGATTTCTTGGGAACTCCAAAGTTAAGCGAGTTTGGGATGATGTAATCCTAGGATGGGTGACCTATTGGGAAGTTACACGTGAGTTCACATAAACAAAACCGTGAAGGCTGAGCTCAAAGCGGACAATATCGTGCTAGATAGGTTGGGTCGTGACAATTTGGTATCAGAGCCCCAAACCCGGTCGGAATTGAGTGTGCCAGCGAGGACGCTAGGCCCCAAAGGGGGTGGATTGTGTAACGACCCGTCCCGGAAATTAGGGTTAAGACTGTGATTAAGATAGGATTAGTGAGTTTAATCGGCGGTTAGTTGGTTCCGATAGGTCCGTTGGTGTAGAATGACGATTTTGCCCCTAGTTTGGGCCAATAGTTGACTTTTAGTTCGGGCGGTCAATTGGGTATTGACCCGTGACCGTGACGTAGTTTGGGATGTCACGAGTCCGTAGACAGGTGGCACGCCCGATTCCGACATCCGAGGAGGAAGTTATGATGTTCAGAAGGTTGGGGGCATTGCCGTAATTTGGTTAAATTAGGGGGGAAAGTTGACTTTTTGTACGATCGGGTTTTGACACCTTGACCTAGGACAGTTAGGTAGATCTCGTCGTCCTGCATTCAATGACAGACGGCACATGTCCATCGGAGTTAGGATGTGTAAGTTACGGGTCTAAAACGGTAAGGACAAAATTGTAATATTTGATTTAAAAGAAGGGCATTTTAGTCTTTTTCACTTTGGGTTTGGTGCAGCCGGATTGGGACAAGTGGACAGGGGAGATTGAGATTTTTGTGTGAGGCTTGAAGGGATGGTGACACGTGGGAGAGCTCTAGTGGGTTCTAGGGTGCACGGTCCAATTATTTGGCTGTGTGTCGTGTGTGTGCCCGTGTATGTGTGAGTTGAACAAGAGAGAACAGAGACTGAGGAATTGAGAGGAGTTGGACGTTGATCATGAGTGTTGGTGTGTACTGGTGAGTGAGGAGTGACCAGAGATCGAGAGGGAGACAGTGAGTGAGTTGGGGATTGCAGCCGTGTGAGTCGAGTGTGTGAGGAGGGTGTGAGGTTCCAGAAAACAGAGAGGAGTTTGAGTGGTGGTGCTGCCGTGTAAGGGACTAATCGAGGCTGGTGGAGGTGTCCAGAGGACGGAGGTGGACTGGAGGAGTCGTGTCCTCACGACTGAGCTCACGGTGGTGGTCAGTGTACAGGTAATTCCTCATCTTCTTTCAATTGCCCTGTTTTGCCGTCGAACCTCAAACGGTGAGTCGTGGGTTTTGAGTGCAGTCGAGGCTTTTGGTGAGTTGTGTGAGACTCGGGAGGGTCCTAGGAGTCGTCTAGGGTGGTTGCTGTGACGGGGGGTTACCTGGTTGGTCGAATTGGAAAACAGGGGATAGTTCGAGTTTGGTTTCGAGTTTGGGACGATGATCCAGGGGTTGTGTCGAGGTGTTAGAGTGAGGGGAATAGGTTGCTTAGGACTGGACGAAGAGGCTGGTGAAGAGAGGGAGGAAAACGGTGCAGGCACGGCGGAGAACCGGGAACGCCGGTTCAGACCGGTTCGCCCAAGGAAGACGATGATGAACAGTGATCGCGTGCAGGCGCGTGAGGCCCACGCGCAGCCACTTTTGGCGGCGCGTGGGGGCGCGTGTGGCGGTGTTTGGGAAAACGATCAACTGAGTTTTTGTTTTAAATGTCATAATGAATCCATTGGAATTGGTTTTGGGTTAATCGGACGTCGTTTGAGATTAGTTCCGTGAGGTTGAAGGTTTAGGATTCCGATTCGTTACGTTTAGGACCCGGGGATTTTTGGGGAAAATTAGGTGGACCTTAGTAGATGTGTTAGTAACGTACTTTGGTGATTGTTGACAGGATCGGGACTTCCCGAGGAAGCTGAGGAACGTACGGGAAGTACGGGGCGCGAGTGACGTGCCGGTGACTGTGAGTGGACCCCTTCTTTAAACTTGAGCATGCATAACTACTTTTAAATACTTGTTTTACGGTTTTACATGTGTTTTGGTGATTGTTGAATATGTGATGTTGGTTTTGCATAATTGCACGTTTTTCGAGAAATTACATATTTGGCACGTTTTACGATAAAGGCTTGATTTTTTATTATGATGCTATGATTTTGGGATTTCAAACGATAAAGGGTTTTCAATGATTATAAAGGGGTTTTGGAACATGATTTCGATGATCAAGGATTTTCAGTTTTAGAATCGGATTTCGAGAATCGGAATTTGGTTTTAAAGTTGAAAAGTGAAATTCCAGATTTGGGTTCGGAATGACGGTTCTGGACGCCGGAAGGGCTTCAGACCGGTGATTTCGGATTCGGGTTTGGATTTGGATTTAGAAATGGTTTTTCAAATGGTTTTGATTGGATTTGCTGGATCTGGATATTGGGTTTAAAGACCCGGATATTGTGATTGACGGGGGACGGGCCCGGATTGGGTTTAAAGACCCGGATTGAGTTTAAAGACTCGAGAGTTTAAAGACTCGGATATATTGATATTTTCCCCCGTAGGCCTGTTGAGTTTAAAGACTCGGGAGTTTAAAGACTCGGATATTATTGAGGCCTGGATTGAGTTTAAAGACTCGGGAGTTTAAAGACTCGGATAGGTCCAGCAGGTTTGATCGGATAATGATTGGTTGAGACTTATGTTTTATGATACGGTTTTTATGATGCTTATGATATGATTTCTATAGCTGTTTTTTTATGATGTTTCTGCAAATGTTTTTATGACAATCTTTATGTGATTTATAACTGATTTCAGTAAATGGGTTATGCATGTGTGTTTTCAAAACGGAGGGCTAAAACCCTGGTTTTAATATGAAATGGTTTTTCGGAAAGTATTTTATTATTTATGGTCCACTCACACCTTCTGTTTTAAATTTCCCTCCAGGTCGTGGAGTTAGCGCGGGGGTTGACGTTGAGGCAGCGTCGGAGGCATAGAATACTTGAGAGTGACCCCGGAGTGCTTTACATTTTCCGTTGTGCGTGTACCTAGTTTATCAGTTTTCTTTCCTTTGTATTTTGGTACTATGCTCTGTAACACTTTGACTTCGGGATGTTTAAATTTTTCTCCTGCGTCTGGCATGTAATCTGGTGGTTTTTGTGAGTTACCTTGGTTTTTGTGTCGGGGTGTCAGACGGGAGCAGGATTTACCTCGGTTTTCGGGGTGGAACCGGGGTGGGTCCTGACAATTGTGAGGACCCTGACTGAGTAGCATTAGTAGATTGGGATTAAGGCTGAGTAGTGGTGTTGTCGTTGGCAGCTATCAGAGCCATGAGGATATACGATTAAGATTGAGAAGACAAGTGATTTGCAGCCTTGGTTAGATTTCCTTCTTCAGCAAGCAAGAATGTTCGAAGTTCATGGAATGTAATGGAGACAAGTCGTGCACGTATGTGGAACTTGAAGAGATAATACTCAGCAAGTAAGCCATTCAGCATGATCAAAATTACATTTTTATCAGAAACAGACACTCCAACATTAGCTAAGCATTGCCTAGCAGACTTGATTTTGCTTATGAACATCTCAATAGGGAAGAAAATCGTTCTTGCAGTGTAATCTAAGCATTGTGTGCATATTCACAATTTATGATCTCAGTAAATGCATCCTCAAAGATTGTAGCTATCAACATGTTGAGTAGTGCGGCATCTGTATCAATCCAATTCGAATAGGATGCATCATTGGACTCAGAACAGACACTCAAGTCATCCAGATATCCAAACAAGTGAAAGCCTTTTAGGAATCGTTGAATCTTGACGCTCCATGATATGTAATTGGTGCCATCTAACTTCATGGGCTTAAACTTTGTTGCATGCTTGAGAAGGTCCATTGTAGGTGCCATTCTTTGTGACTTATGAACGTTTGAGAACGTTTGAAAGAACTAAGAGGATGTGCTCACAATAACAGTGCCAGAAAGGCAATCTAAACCAGCAGTCGAAAAGTAAAGGCAAGAAAAAAAGGAGCTTCAACAAGATTGATTTGAATTTGAATTAAAGTTTAGGAACATTAACGGTCATATATATACCCTTTATATTTCGGCTAATGATTATATATAAAAATTACGAAAAAAAATCACGTGATATCAGCTGCGAGATCGTACGAATAATATCCGGAAAATAAATTTATATGTACACTCAAGAAGTTCATATGCATGCTGATTAACTAGGGTTCATCCACCTTCATTATTATCAGGTGCAGTGTCTTCCAAGCTGTCGTTATTGTACACAGTGTCTTTATGCCTAAAACTAACCCTGTAGTTTGGTTCCGGCGACATCGGTACCGGAACGTTCACTCGTTCCGACTGATTGATTGCACCGGCAACCGGAATATTAGACGGTGGTGTCTCCGGAGGAGGACCCTCCAAGCTAATAGTTTGGCCTACTCCTTCCTTTCTCAAGTCTCTTTCAGCTTCACCATTGATATCGAACTTGAAGCTTTTGAACTCAACGTGTTTCATCATCAACTTCCATTGCCTCCCTTCGGCACAAAGAATTTCGTTGCAAACTACAAGTACTACTGCAACAACTATAAACACGGCGAATCGAGCTTCGGCCATAACTGGATTTTAATCCTCGGATATACAAGATCAGATATATAGTGAACTTACATACCTTGTTGGCGACATATATATATATATATAGTACGTAATATTGAGTATGGCAATTATTGAGGAGTGATAGTGATCGTGATGGTTGACAGAAAGTTGGCATTTCGTACTCTGAAAAGCTCCACACTTAGATTCCAGTATATTTGAAAACCGACAAAATCTGAAAAATACTTACCTCCCATTTAATAATATTTTTTATACCTTTTGTTAGTTTATTAAATTATTTTTTATGTATATCATAATTAATATTATTTATTTTCTAAATTATCACACTAAAATTATATCTATAAAAAATTAAATAAACAAATGATCAAAAATATTGTGGTATCTCTATATCACTTTTTTAAAATTATTAAATTATTTTTTTAATATATTATAATTAAAATTATTCATTCTAGAAATTATGATATGAAAATCTATGATACCTTTGAAAACCGACAAAATATTGAAAAGGCTAAAGAGAGTGTGGGCGCTTGCTGCTTTATTTCCTGTCATCGTCGACAACCACGTACTCGAAATCCAAGATGCTCGTGTTGTTGACATGTGGTTGTACGTATCTTGAAGTCATCATCAGTTCATGAAAGTCTCTTGGGAAGAAGAAAAAACAAATCGATTAATTAAAGTCAATCGGCCGCCAATCACGTACAAATGAAAGAGGCCATTTAAGAATATATATATATATATATATATATTAGGTCTAGAGTATTACCCTAGGACCACCCCATCACATATACAATTTTGGATAAATCTGGTGATATTTTTTTTAATATTTTTTTCAATTGATTTAATTGTCGTGATATATATCATTATTGAAGTTTTCTACTCATAAATCTTCATTTTAAAATTATTTAGAAAAAAACAAAACAAAATAGAAAATTATTTATCTATTTATGTATATCAATTGAATTGACGGTTCAACATGAGAATTTTAAATGTTACCAAAATTGTTGATATATTTAATATATTTGATATATAAGAATGACTTTAAGTCTTCCAATTTTTTTTAACTTCTTATGAAGATGATTTAGAAAATGAACGATTTCGATTATTATATATATACAAAAACAATTCGATAAATTTAATGAGTAGTACGAAAAAAAAAATTATATCACTAATATGTGATGCAAGGATTTTACAAATTTACATTTAAAGTATGATAAATCAATAAATTTGTACCTGTACGGCTCTACACAAGCTGCATTGTTCGTCACCAGGGGTGGATCTATTAAGGGGCAAAGTGTCAGGGCCCACCCCTAATCCCCAGGATTAAGGGCTAAACCCTGCTCCCGTTTAACTTACGCATGACATAAAGGCCAAACAAACATCCAACCTCTGTGTGATATGTAAGTCGGACAAGGGAGTTCCAATCCGATCACCTCGACAACTTTCGTACTTCCCAGAATGCGCAGAATCTACTGTGGATTGTGCGTGTGATGTCTCCATCTCTCTCGACCGACAGCCCGCGCCGCAACAACCTGGAGGGTATCGAAAACACGAAAAGACTGTGAGTGGACAAAAATAAATTTAAGTTCAAAAACAGTTATCAGAAAACACATACATTTATACCCTCCCCGTAAAAACCAATGCATGCATATCAATTTCATGTTATAAAACCATGTAAGAAAACCAAACACATTTTTCCTTTTCCAAAACCCGGGCCTCAGTCCAAAACCACCGAAAAACCTTTCATCCGGGCCACTGCCCAAAACATCATCTCAGTGAAAACCCAAAACACAATTGCAACCACATTTTCATCCATCGAACCTGCTGGATCTATCCGAGTCTTTAAACTCAATCCAGGCCTCAATAATATCCGAGTCTTTAAACTCCCGAGTCTTTAAACTCAACAGGCCTACGGGGGAAATATCAATATATCCGAGTCTTTAAACTCAATCCGGGTCTTTAAACCCAATCCGGGCCCGTCCCCCGTCAATCAATATCCGGGTCTTTAAACCCAATATCCAGATCCAGCAAATCCAATCAAAACTATTTGAAAACCTTTTCTAAATCCACATCCAAACCCGAATTCGAAATCACCGGTCGGATGCCCTTCCGGCATCCAGAACCGTCATTCCGAATCCAAATCCAGAACTCATATCCATCATCCCTTCCAGATTCGAGTCCGCAACCATCATTCCGTAAGCTAGCATCTAGAATAACCATTCCGAACCCAAACCTGAAATCCACTTCAAGTCCCGAATCGACTCCCGAATCGTCACCCGGAAATCCGATTCCGAAACCTGAAATCTCATTTCCGAAAACTACTTTGAACTGGGCCCTAAGCCCGAAAATAATTTCCAAAATCCTTTTACTTTCTTTGAAATCCAACCGTGTTTCAAATCCCAAAATCAACCGTTAAAACCAAGTTCAATCACGATAGTTATCAAAACCTCTTAAAACGAGAAAATCATTTTTTTTCGAAAAACGTGCAAACCCGTAAACCATCACAATCATAAATCAAATCATAGAATCACGTAAGAAAACATATTAAAACATGTATGCATGCATCAAGAGTTAGAAAGCAAAGTCCACTCAAAGACCATTTCAGCGTCGCCTCGATACGCGCGCACTTACGCCGTCCCCGGCCATTCGCTATCCTCGGCTTTCCCGAACCTGTCCAAATTCCATAAAGAAGTTACTAACTGCTTCACGATACTCATACTAAAGCCCCATAACTTTCCCGAATTTCTAAGCATACTTTAACCGGGATCCTAGACCTTCGACCCCGCAGAACTAACCCGGAACAAGGTCCAAATAACCCGAAACCTATTCCAATGGACTCGTCACAACACCTAGACTAAAAACCATGTTGACAACTTCCTCAAGAACCACCGCACGCGCCCCCACGCACCGCCCAAAGTGGCTGCGCGTGGGCCTCACACGCCTGTACAGTACCATCGTCTACCTCGAGTCACCCGGTTCAACTGTACTAGACCGGCGTGACCGGTTCTCCTTCATTCCTCCACCAATTTCTACCACTTCAATCCTGTTAGCTTCGTCCAGTTCCCAGCAATCCTTTCCTTTCCTAAAATCTGGAAATCGAAGCCCGAAACCCATCGTCCTCAACCTCGAACAAAACTGCCCGTAAGCCCTGTTTTGGCCTCCGGCCACCCAGACCTTCCCCCGTCACGGCACCAACCTCAGACGACTCCTGGGACCTTCAGGAGTCTCACAGTAACCACCAAAACCCTCGACTCTAACCCCAAAGTCCACGACTTTCGAAAACAATCAAACAGGAAAAACAGGGGATTTGGGTCTCACCTGCGATTCGTCCTCCGTCGTCTACACCGCCGTATACCACGGTGTCCACTGAGTCCCTTGCAGTTGTCCTAGCCTCCTCACAGCTTGGATTGGACCAACACACGGCACAACCACCGCCAATTTCCCACGACCCTCTCTGTTTCCCTGAACAATCGTCCTCACAACCCCCGTGTTTTCTTGCACAATTTCACTCACAAAACCCAGTCACCAGCTCATCTTCTTCTCTCTGTCACTGTCACAACTCACAAAACTCTCACACACTCACTGAATCGATCAAAATCCTCACCGCCTCACCCCTCTGTTTTCTATTCTTCACAGCCAAATTGCACGGTTTAAATCGTGCAACATATACCCGTGTCCATTGTAACAAACCTAGAAACCTCTAGGTCCCTTCCACGTGTCACAATCCTCTCAACCCTCTCACAAATGTCTCAATCTCAGCTGTCCACTTGTCCCAATCCAATTGCACAATTCCCAATATGCAAAAGACCAAAATACCCCTCTTTTGAGTCAAAATTACGATTATGCCACGACCTTTCTAGACCCGTAACTCACACATCTTAACTCCGATGAATACGTGCCGCCTGCCATTGAACTCAGGAAGACGAGATCTACCTAACGGTCCTAAGTCAACATACAAAATCTCAATCGTATGAAAAGTCAACTTTTTCCCTTAATTTAGCCAAATTACGATTATGCCCTCAACCTTCCGAACATCATAACTTCCTCCTCGGATGTTGGAATCGGGCGTGCCACCTTTCTACGGATTCGTGACGTCCCAAACTACGTCACAGTCACCGGTTAAAGTCCATTTGACCTCCCGAACTAAAAGTCAACATTTTGCCCGAATAGGGGCAAAATCGTCATTCTATGCTAACGACCTTATCGGGACCAACTATCCCCCGATTAAGCTCACTAATCTTATCTTAAACACTTCCTTAACCCCAGTTCCCGGGACAGGTCGTTACACAAATGGGGTCAATTAACCCCCTCCTCAATGTCTCAATTTCTCCCCTATGAGGTGTATATTGACCCCTTAAATATGGTTTTCCTTTTCTCTTTTTAGGTTTGAACTTTGAAGAGTTGAATGTATGCTGCGAAGAAGAAGAAGGGTTCTGCAGAATTTTTTTTTTAAAACAAAGAGGTACCAAAAACGACGTCGTTTTGGGTAAGTTCATTTAAAACAAATATCCCAATGTTGCTACTTTGCCTTGAAACAAACATATCCCATTTAAAACAATATCCCTTTACAAATTACAATTACCAAGACACTTCAACAAATCTATTTACCAATTTTTCAAAAGCAATTTGAACCATTTCTTCTCCTCAAGAACAATTAATTCAAGCACCTTCTCCAAATTTTCATGTTGCAATAAATATAATGCATCATTTAACAAGTCAAATAACCACGCATCTAAATTTCATCTTCTATTGTTTGACAATTCCAATTTCCAAGTTTCAATTCAAATTCATTTTAAATTCTTAATTCTTGGCATTGAGTTTTTAGAAATGTTTTGAAGTTGTGTGATAAATAATTTTTATAGGGCTGTAATATTATCTCTTTCATAAATATGTGGCGCTCTTTATATTTTGTTGTTGATGCGTAACACTCTTTTTCATTAGTTATGTTGAAATACCTAGCAAGGTTTTAACGATGTCATTCTATGCATATTTTGTAATGTCTCTTCTTATATCAAAGAGAATTACACATTTATTTCAAAAAAAAATTGAGGTATTATTTTTATTTAACGAATTTAGAAACTCTTTAAATATTGACCCTCGCGAAATAAATTCATGAATCCACCACTCTTCGTCACCACCCAATAAGCAGAAAATTCAAAAATCCAGCCTGAAAATATGACTAACTAAAATTCAAGAATGAAAATATAACGTTCATTAATTTTGACATATAGACTTTTATAAAGTAACTGAGAATATATTATTCTCTTGTTTAATATTGCTCTATAGAAAAAGAAACTAAAAGGCCGACAAATAGATTTTGTCGACTTGGTTCTTGAATCTTTGTTGCTATCAATCACCTCAGCTAACATTATAAATGTCCGACGAAAAGGTATTGGCGCCGCCGGGACCAATCTTTCTTTTTGTTGGAAGAACAAAAATTTGATATCAATCCACAATTTTTCTTTGTGAGAACATGACATTTATTATCTTGAATTTACGCTTTACAATATGATTATATTAATTATTTAACCAAAAAAAAATGATTATATTAATTTTTAATTTTTACAGAATTTAATTTCATATTTAAAATTTTCGTCTAAATTTATTTTAAATATTAAAGTAGTATTTATAATTCTCATTTTCCAACTGTAGACAGTTTCATTAAAGAGGCAATATATGTTAGTTTGCCCATTTTAAAGCCAAAATTGAGGGACATGAAACAAAATTGGTCACTAAAATTGAGGGACATGTATGTCCCTTTAATTAGGTCGGTAACTTGGAACGGGGCTCAACAGACACCACGTCGGTATTTAATAAGAGATTGGACGGTTTCTAATAATTAAGCTAGATCATTACGTTTTATAAAGTACATGAGGGTGTTTATCATGCTTTAAAAGTTAAATATGATTGTATTATAAGATATAAATAAGATTCAAAACGGCGCTAAGTGCTCATAGGACAGTCGATATGAGTCTAACGCCTAGGCGGTTAGGCGGGGCCTAGACGGTTTTTTTTTTTTTTAAAGACAAAATTCAACAAGTTGATAATATAATGAATACTATCAAATAGTCTTATTACAAAAATTAATTATCTAAATAAATAAATTGAGTTGGGAATTATAAATGTTGAAAATGTAAGTTTTTTATTAATTTTATTATACAACATTCTATGTTTTTTAAAATTTATTATCTTTGTTTTATTTAATACTTATATTATTAACTAAGTGTTTAATAAATAAAATAATTTATATGCCTAAATTTATATATATATATATATATATATATAAGAACTTATATAACTAAGTATATATAAGGATGTACAAACAAATCCACCTAAGCGCTTAGTCATTTATGAGGGGCAATTTCTCACTTTCGAACGCCTAGACGAACTAGGCAGCCACCGATTTGAAGAATAGATATAGACTACATGATATTAAAATGAAATTTCCTCTTATTTTATTAATTATTTTTTTTCTGATATTAAATCAAGATTTATTTAAGAAAAAATGACGGTGGGATCCGATAACTAATCTTTCAGAGTTTTTATCGTGATTTTAATTTATAATAATTCTCTCGTTGAAAAAATAATAATTATTATATATAGAATCTGGACTCATGGACCATGGTAACAAGATTCTTATCTCAAAGTATATCCATTTTTCAAGACCGACCCATGTTTTCAACGAGTCCCTCCATTGTAGACTAAAGTCCAGCCCAAATGTTTAGTCATATTTTCTCTCTTGGGCTTAATTTTAGGCTCTGTCACATTGTCACCCATGCATGGTTCATTATGTCAAAGCTTTGTAATTCGGAAAAAAATTTACATTCGAATCTCTGATTCATGGGAAATTTTAAATTCGAATCTCTAATTCATGTTGTTTTGAATTGAAAAAAAAAAAGATGATAAGTTTCATGAAAAGAAAAACCGGGCCAAAAAATTACGGTTAATGAATCTCATTTTTTTATTCTCTGATCGGATTGAAATTCGCAAAAAAAAATTTAATAAGATCACGTAAAATAATTTATCCAATTATCAAATAATTTTGAGCATAGAAACCTCAATTTTCTCCAAACCTATCGTCTTAGTTTATATATCAACAATGAAATCAAATCTTTATTTATCTTTCGTACTTCCAAAAGACATTCACCTTAAAAACGATATATTTCTCTTCAACCCTTCCAAAAGACGAAAGTCATACGAAAATATAGAACCAATAAATTTGTCATCACCTACATTTAAAACTTTTGTAGACTAATCAATAAGCTAAATACTTAAAAAACAAGGTAAGTTCGATGTGCTTAATCAAATATATCTAAATTATTCAAGAATTATATGATGAATACAAAAATACTAACTAGATTTGTATAAATTGGTCTCAACTCTCACTCGTTTTCATTTCTTAATAATTTTGCATTTTATTCATCGTCATAAAATTTAAAAGACACAATCATAAAGTGTAGTGTAGTTGGTAAGCTGTCATTTTCATATGCTGAATTTTCGGATGCCTAAATAGTAGAGGTTCAAAAACCCTAGCTGTACTTTGTGAGTATGGGCAAGTCGTGCCCTAATACGGGCTTAAATCCAACCTTAAAGCGTGGAGACACCTTATAATATTTACCAAGATAAAAAAGAAAGAAAAAAACATCTTAAGCATATATAAAAAAGATTTCTGAAAATTTTATTTTCAAACATCTACATGTTTGTACGGCAATACTAGTATAAGATAAAGATGTTGATAAAACTAGATTTAAAAAAAAAAAAAATCAAAAGCAAGCTTATCTTACCTTGAATTTTATGCATGGGATTAGAATGTTATTACTTTTGGAGATATTTTGACTAAATGACAATTGCCTAATCATGTCCTTTTAAAATAAAATTATATTCAATTCATTTATGTAAAGTATAATCTCAAAAAAACTAAGGCAGCATCCACTAATATAGTCTTTTTACTTAATCTTGTTTTAATCTCAACAAGATTAAACTCACGATGTGCAAAAACAATTTACAATTTACAAAGCAACACACAACTCAAATACGAAACTAATGCTAAACAAACAATTCTAGTTGATTTGAGAGGAAAGAAAGAAGTAGTTGAGAACTCAATATTCATGCTAATGTCAATATGCTATTATTGATGAGCACCCGACCTAGCAAGGAGAGTGGAGTTGGTTGATTGATTGCAAATCAAATGACAATTGCCTAATCTTTAAATTTATATTAGTTATATCTTTAGATCATCCCAATTACATAATGTCTTTTTAACAATGAAAATCTTTTAAAGTATAGCTATATTAAATTCATTTCTGTCAAATGTAATTTCTTTTTGTTACTCAGAATTCACTCAAAGTCAAGTACTTCGGACTCAACTATGATTAGTAAATTGGGATTCACACAACCGACTCATCAACTGTGTGAATGTTAGATCAGGACTCGACGAAAGATGATGAGGTTTGAACCCAGAACGAAAGACTGAAAAGCATAGTCACTAGGAGACCCATACCACCTCGTCTGCGCCCAGGGGTTTCTGTCAAGTGTAATTTCGAAAAAACTAAGACAGCATGCAATAATACCGTCTTTTAATCTTATTTTCATTTCAACAATAATCATACTCACGATATATAAAATAATACATTATTAATTTTTTTTTTACTAAATCTCGTTTCAATTTTATAAAAAAATGCAATTCATGATCAATAAAGTAATGCAAATACGAAACTAATGTCAATCTAGTTGATTTGAGAATATATTCATAGTAATGTCAATTTGATATTATTGATAGAGTACCTTAAGCTAGTATGGAATTTATAGAAGGTTGATTGCGAAAGAAACCGTCACTACCATTCAATTTAAAGGCTGCGGTCTATTGTGGGCCCACCCTCATTTTCAATCTACGGTCCAAAAGCAACCGTGAATATTCGGAATCCTCCATTCATTCTGAGCCGTCCAAATCTGACCGCACCCTTTGTTCGTTTGCGCGATGACGAACGCAACTTGGCCCAGGATCCAACGGCTGTAGAAGGCCAATGTCAAAACGACGGTGCAGATTTGACAACAGTTGGAGGGAATCCTGGTTGACTGTGACACCGCCGCCAATCTGTCTCGCGTTGCTTGATATTTTGTGCTAATCCGCGCTCGTCACGAGCCGGTGACTGTCACTCAGTGAGTGAGAAACACGAATCCGGAAAGCCCATGAGGTGGACGTTAGAAGAAAACAACGTGCTTGCTTGCCTACGTGGTCCACTAAATCGACCTAATATATATATATATATATATACATATGTAATAATATATCTTTTATTTTGGAAGGTGGTTATTTTTTTCCTTAGAAAATTGAGGTGATAATTATAAAATAAGATTCCAAAAAAAGAAAAAGATTTGTCGTGATTATTTTCTTAATAAAATAGCCTCTATAAGCCTTAATTATTAGGTCGAGTTGAGCAAGCCCATTTCAAATTTTTGGGTTTGGATCAGGTCGAGTCGAACCGAATTTGTCATATTTTTAGAAGTATCATGACGGATCAGGTGAGTTTAGTCACATATATACAAATTTAAGTACTTTCTCAGGTTGGGCCTAATAATCACACTTAAACTGTACTCAATTGAGTTTTTTTTTAATTACTAATTCAACTAAATTTTGAGTTTTAAAAAATAAATATGAAGAATTTTTTTTTTTTTAAGGATAGTCCAGGGTGCAAAAACATGGCATCATTAAAAACTTAACTTAAAATCCATTTAGGATGAAAAATGAGTACCACAAACACTCTTTGAGTTCGAGATTACAGTACCTATTAGTTTAATAGCTATATTATAAATTTGTTAGTTAAAAATATATATTACCAATTTATCTTCCTATTGCCTCACTCTCACTCTTAACTAGCTTTCATCCAATATGGTCCTAATGCTTTGACATTCAGAATTCTTTTGCACATTTCTCTTATTGGTTAAATACATTTGTTATTATATTAAAAAATATAAACATAATTATCTTGCATTTTTTTTTAAGAAAAATTTAACTCGAATTTCAATAAAAATATGTAACAGGCTAATGAGAATCAAAATTGAATAAGTATGGGTGTTATGTTTGAAATTTCAAAATAGACTATTCGAGCCCTTTGGGATTTTCAAGAAATATTTCAACAATACATTAGCTAAAGTATTATAAACTATTTGAAACATGACATGTCATCCAGAGTGCCATTTAAATCCTTTTTATGTATTTATTAAACACAAAAAACTCAAATTTCAATGAAATTTCATAACATAATCCGAAAGTGACTCTAGGGTCCGAGGGTCATTAGAAACTATCCCTATCAACTTCAAAGTTTATGACGGGGTGATGAGAATGGAATAGAATAACTATTTTGATGTTTTGTCGAAATTTTTTAAAAAAAAAAACCGACTAAAATCGTGAGCTAAATATAACACACAGGTTTTGTGAAAAATGCGATCGTCGCAATTTTGCGAAATATTTTATTAGTACATTAAGCAAAGTATTATAATCCATTTGAGAAATGACCTACATATGGGATCCAGCAGTGGCGCTAGGGTCCTAGAGCCATTAGAAACCATCCCATCAACTTCAAACTTCAAAGTATGTGGCGGTCTGATGAGAATTGAATAAAATAAGTATTTTATGTTTTTATTTTAATTTCAAAAACTGATTAAACATCATGAGTTATAAGTCATTAGAAAAATGTGACTATCGGGATTTCGTGAAATATTTCAACTCACATTAGCCAAAGTATTATAAGTCATTTGAGACATGACCTACAATCCAAGGCACCTAATAATTATTTTTTTCATGTATTTTTAATAAAAAACAAATCCAATTTCAATAAAATCAGTAATGGGGTTCTAAGGTCTGAACGTCATTTAGAAACTACCCCCTTCAACTTCAAAGTAGGCTATATGGGTAGATGAAAATTGAAATAGAATAAGTACTTTGATATTTTTGTCAAATTTCAAAATCTGACTAAAAATCGTAAGTTATATGCTTTAGCCATGGTTTTTTTAGAAAAAAATGCATCCTTCTAGAATTCAGGAAATATTGTAGCCGCACATTATCCAAAATATTATAAGTCATTTGAGACATGATATGCAATCTAAAGTGCCCTTTATATATTTGTTATGTATTTTTTAAGTAAAAAACTCGAATTTCTATAAAATTTCATAACGTGGTTTGAAAGTAACTCTAGGGTCCGAATGTCATTAGAAGGCATCCCCCTCAAATTCAAAGTATGTGACCAAGTGATGAGAATGGAATAGAATGCGTCCATTGAAATTTCGGGAAATATTATAACCATACAATAGCCAAAGTATTATAAATCATTTGAGACATGACCTTCCCTCTAGGGTGCTCATTAATTATTTTTCATGAATTTTTTAAGAAAAAATACTCAAATTTTAACGATATTCCATAACGGGGTCTAAAAGTGACTTTAGCGTCCGAAGGTCATTAGAAATCATCCCCCGCAACGTCAAAGTATGCTATGGACTGATGAAAATTGAAATAACATAAGTATTTTGATGTTTTTGTTGAAATTTGAAAAACCAACTAAAAATCGTGAGTTTCTCACGGCTTTTATTAAAAACATGTCCTTCTCAAGAAATATTTTAACCTCAAATTAGCCAACGTATTATAGGCCATTTGAGACATGACTTGCCATTTGGATACCATCTAAATATTTTTCCATATTTTTTAACCATAAATTTTCAAATTTCAATGAAATTTCATTACGACATCCAGAAGTGACTCTAGGATTCCAAAGGTCATTAGAAACCTTCCCCCTTCACTTCAAAATATGTGACGAGGTGATGAGAATGGAATAGAATAAGTAGGTTGGCAACATCAAGGAGGTGATAATGGCCATGACTATTTCTCTTCTCATTATAATAGTTACTCTGCAGACTGCTCTGTTAATCAGGTTTTTTATCCTCCTAGCAATCACGGTTATAGTGAGCAGATGTTTTTGTCTGATGACGGTTTAGTTCCCATTGATTTCTCTCTTGATAGTGACGCTTTTCAGGACTTGTTAGCAAGTAAAAGTAAAGTGTTTATTAATAAAACTGTTATAATTGTTGTAACAA
The DNA here is from genome assembly GCA_032719365.1 of Prinsepia uniflora. Lineage (NCBI taxonomy): Eukaryota > Viridiplantae > Streptophyta > Magnoliopsida > Rosales > Rosaceae > Prinsepia > Prinsepia uniflora. The sequence continues at coordinate 2,184,852 of CM064875.1, read as the reverse complement.
CCCGTCCCAAATTCCTAGATTAGATTAGTGACTAATCACGAATAGTGAGGTTAATCGGTGATTAGTTAGGCGAAATCGGACGAACAATGCAAAATGACCGTTTTGCCCTTGGGCGTGGGAAAACCGTTGACTTTTCATTCGGGCGGTCAAATGGACTTTGACCAATGACCGTGATGTATTCTGTGACATAACGAGTTCATAGACAGGTGGCACGTTCAATTCCGACGTTCAAGGAGGAAGTTATGACGTTCGGAAGTTTATGGGCATTTTGGTAATTTTAGTTAAAAGGGGTAAATAGTTGACTTTTTGACCGGGAGGTCCGATGGCTGAGGGCCGAAGACCGTTACGTAGAAAGGGATGATACGAATCCATAGACAGGCGGCACGTCGAATTCGGACGTTCGACGACGAAGTTACGGTTCACGGAAGTTCAAGTGCACTATTGCACGAATTACGAAATAACTTCACTTTTGGACTCTAGTGGGGCCCAGATATTTAATCCCTGCCCTATGGATGAGTGACAAGTGTCACCCATCCACAGGCCATCTCTTTTCCTTCATGCATCGAACATCTTCATTTTCTTCATTTCAAACACAAACAAACCCGATCTCATTCTCTGTGCAACCCAAACCCATCCAACCCAAACCTTCAACCCATGATCAGCTGGGAGGACCAGAGAGATTGAGGGAGCTGAGGATGGCTGCTGGAAGCCTGAACCGCCGTCCACGGCGGCAGGAGGAGGAGAAACCCGAGAATGCACCCGGTTAGCCCATTTTCGATCCATTTTCCATTTTTATTGTTTTGGGTCGTTTTTAATGGTTTTAATGAATCCATTAGGTTGTTAGGAAGTCATTAGGAAGGTTTTAGGAAGCTTGGGACTGCTGTGAAGCCGTGGGACGGTTTTGGGAAGTTTGAACCGTATGGTTCAAAGATTAAACCATGAGTTTTGGACGGTTTTAGTTAGTTTTAAGGATTTGGTTAGATAGGAAACATGAAAATAGGAATTATAGGATTAATTGGGGTTGAAATCGGACCAAAATGAGAAGGGAGGAGCCGTGAACCGGTCACGCCGGTCCAACTGGACCGGCCAACCAGTGAACCGGCCGGTTCGACTGCTGGAGAAGATGAACAGTGTACCGTCCCTTCTAGGGGCGCGTGGGCCATAATTTGGGAAAGTATTCAACACGTGAAATCTTCTATTCGATGTAACGAACATTTTGGAACTGGTTTCGTGTCAATCGGACATCGTTTCGATAGGTTTCGGGCTGTCCGAAGGTTTAGGATCGGTTTAAAAATAGTTAAAAGTTCGGGAAAACTACGGGGCTTTGGTAGGAGGTTAATAAGGTAATTAGTAACATTCTATTACGATTTGGACAGGTTCGGGAGTCCCAGTGTCAGTGATCGGCTCGGGAGAGCCTATGGCACGCAAATCGAGGCGGCAGCTCGGACGGTCTGTGAGTGGACTTTGTTTTCTAAATTGGTGCATGCATAAATGCTTATTATATGTTTTATTACATGTTTGATGATGCCATGGGTGCATTTGTATGTGGTTACGTATAAGAACGTATTTCGAGGTTTCGGACTTATACGGTGCTTATACGGGTATGTCTTTCCTTATTGGTTTTAATGAACTAGTTTTGGATTTCTAAAAGGATAAACTTGGGTATGAGACCTATTTGGTTTTGTCTCGGGCATATGACCTCAGATATCGGGCATGGTGCCGAGCTGATGTCCTATGTTCGGGCACGAGACCCAGGTTACTTTACGATTTTGATTTCAGGTCGGGGAACCTTAAATGGATTTCCAAGTTCATAACAGTTTATGGGAACCGGCATGAACTCTGGAAAGGTCATTGTGGTACATGACGGTTTATGGGAACCGGTATGATTATGTTATTGTGGTACATGACGGTTTATGGGAACCGGCATGAACCTTTGTCAGGTCATTGTGGTACATGACGGTTTATGGGAATCAGCATGATTATGTTATTGTGGTACATGACAGTTTATAGGAACCGGGCATGGAGGTTGTTATCTATATGTATATGAACGGATTGGATGTTATGGATCATGACGGTTCAAGGGAACTGAGCATGAATATTTGTGTTATGTATATATATGTTCATATACCTTCCTTTACTTGTTCTATCTCCTCTGGGGAGGGTAGTTGGCCTGGGTGGACCCCGGAGTAGTCACGGAGCACTGACTGAGTGGGAGTTGCCCCCGTTGGGTTCCTTACTCTCAGGAAGGCTGGTTACTATAACCTCGGGTAGGGTCGGTGGTCTGCGGACATTGACTTTGACTTTGAGAAGACTTGAGTTTGAGACCCCGGGTAACACGCGCGTAGCTTTGGAAACCGTGACAGGATTGGTTGTGTGAATTATAAGTATATATGATATATGATGTGTGATGGATACAGGTTTTAGGTAGTGGCCCGTGTGCGTGGTTGCTTTATGATTTGGGCTGAGTCCCGCATGGATTTGGGCAGTGGCCCGTATGATTGGTTCTTTCACTATGGTTTTTGTAACGACCCGTCCCAAATTCCTAGATTAGATTAGTGACTAATCACGATTAGTGAGGTTAATCCGTGATTAGTTGGGCGAAATCGGACGAACGAGGCGAAATCGGACGAACGATGTGAAATGACCGTTTTGCCCCTATTCGTGGCAAAACGTTGACTTTTCATTCTGGCGGTCAAATGGACTTTGACCGATGATCGTGACGTATTTTAGGACGTCACGAGTTCATAGACATGTGGCACGTTCAATTCCGACGTTCGTGGAGGAAGTTATGATGTTCGGAAGTTTAGGGGCATTTTGGTAATTTTGGATAAAAGGGGTCAAATGTTGACTTTTTGACCGGGAGGTCCGATGGCCGAGGGCCAAAGACCGTTACGTAGACAAGGACGATACGAATCCGTAGACAGGCGGCACGTCAAATTCGGACGTTCGACGGCGAAGTTACGGTTCACCAGGAGGCTGAGGGAGTTGAGGTGGCTGGCCTGGATGGCCAGGGCCTCCGTGCACGGCGGTTGGAAGAGAGGAAACCCGCAAGGTACCCGGTTATACCATTTTAATCCATTTTTCCATTTTTATTGTTATGGTTCATTTTTAATGGTTCTAATGAGTCCATTAGGTTTTTGGGGGGTTGTTATGACGGTTTTGGTGGTGGTTGACGGCTGAGAAGCCGTGGGGAAGGAAATGTGAAAATAGGACCGTGAGGTCCATTTCGAACCAAGGGGTTTCAGGTGGTTTTTCTTAGTTTTAGGGATTGGGTTAGATAGGAAATGAAAAAAAGAGGAATTTAGGGATTTAAATGGAGGAAAACGGACCGAAAATGAGGGAGTAGGAGGGCGGACCGGTCACGCCGATCCAGCTGGACCAGACTGCACAGTCGAACCAGCCGGACCGGTCGGCTGAAGGTTAGGGGTGACACTGTAGCTAGGCGCGTGAAGCCCATGCGCAGCCATTTCAGGCGGCGTGTACGGGCACGTGGGGGATATTTTGGGCAAGATTCCAACATGTAATTTCATCTATTCGATGTAACGAACATTTTGGGACTGGTTTCGAGTCAATCGGACATCGTTTCGATAGTTTTTGGGGTGTCGGAAGGTTTAGGTTCGGTTTTAAAAATATTTAAAAGTTCGGGAAAATTACGGGGCTTTGATGGGAGGTTAATTAAGTAGTTAGTAACCTTCTATTAAAATTTGAACAGGTTCGGGAGTCCCGGTGATGGTGATCGGCTCGGGAGAGCCTACGGCACGCAAATCGAAGTGGCAGCTCGGACGGTCTGTGAGTGGACCTTGTTTTCTAAATTGGTGCATGCATAAATGTTTATTATATGTTTTAAATACTTGTTTGTGATGCATGAGTGCATTTGGATGTGTGGTTACGTATAGGCACGTATTTCGAGGTTTCGGCCCTATACGGTGCCTATACGGGTTTGTGTGCCTTTATTGGTCTAAATGAAAAGGTTTTGGATTTCTAAAAGGATAAACTGGGGTATGAAAACTATTTGGTTTTGTCTCGGGCATATGACGCTATTTACGACCTTCGGGTCGAAATCGTGGTCGCGACGGGTGCTATGTCAGGACCCACCCCGGTTTCATCCCGAAACCCGAGGTAAATCCTGCTCCCGTCTGACTCCCCGACACCACACCAAAGTAAAACTCACACGTAACCACCAACATACTCAGTCAGACGCAGGAGAAACTATACAATACATCCCGAGGTTAACAATTTACAGAGCATAGTCCCAAATACACAGGAAATAAAAGCGATAAACTAGTTACACGCACGCGAAAAAATTAAAACACTCCGGGGTCGCTCTCGTGACTCCTATTCCTCATACGCTGCCTCGACGCCGGAACCCCGCGCTAGCTCCACGACCTGGAGGGCAATTAAAAACAGAAGGTGTGAGTGGACCAAAATAAAATAAGAATTTCCAAAACCATTTTATAAGAAAACCGGTTTTAGCCCTCCGTTTTGAAACCACATGCATAACCCAGTTATTAAAACGGTTATAAATCAATCATCATAAAATATCATAAGAAACAGAAACACTATAAGACAGTTATAAAAATCATAGCAGAAACATCATAAAACTGTATCATAAATCGTGAATATTAACTCATTATTTTCCGATCAAACCTGCTGAACCTATCCGAGTCTTTAAACTCCCGAGTCTTTAAACTCAATCCAGGCCTCAATAATATCCGAGTCTTTAAACTCCCGAGTCTTTAAACTCAATAGGCCTACGGGGGAAATATCAATATATCCGAGTCTTTAAACTCCGGAGTCTTTAAACTCAATCCGGGTCTTTAAACCCAATCCGGGCCCGTCCTCCGTCAATCAATATCCGGGTCTTTAAACCCAATAACCAGATCCAGCAAATCCAATCCAAAACCATTTAAAAACCATTGTCCATTTCCATATCCAAACCTGAATCCGAAATCACTGGTCCGATGCCCTTCCGGCATCCTGAACCGTCATTCCGAACCCAAATCCGGAAATCCATTTTTCAACTTTAAAAACCAAATCTCGCTTTCCGAAATCTGATTCTAAAACTGAAAACCTTGATCATCGAAATCATGTTCCAAAATCCACTTATAAGCATTGAAAACCACTTCTAGATTGAAATCCCAAAATAACGGCATTATTCTCAGAAATCAACTTTTCTCGTAAAACGTGCCAAATAAGTTATTTCTCGGAACCAGTGCAATTAGGTAAAATCAACGCATAGTCAATAATCATGAAATCACATATAAAACCACAAAACAATTATAGAAAACAGTTATGCATGCTCGAGTTTTTGGAAAGGGTCCACTCACAGTACCGAGCCCTCAATCGTGTCCCGAACGTCTCGTACGTTCCTCAGCTTCCTCGGGAACTCCCGATCCTGTCAACAACCGCCAAAGTACGTTACTAACACGTCTACGAAGACTCTCCTAATTCCCCACGAAAATCCTCGGGTCCTAAACGTAACGAACTGGAACCCTAAACCTTCGCCCTCGCGGAACTAACCTCAAACGACGTCCGAACCACCTGAAACCAAGTCCAATGAACTCATCACAACTCCTAGACCAAAAACCTAGTTGACGCCTTCCCCAAAGACCGCCGCACGCGCCCCCACGCGCCGCTCAAAGTGGCTGCGCGTGGCCCTCACGCGCTAGCTACAGTACCTTCGTCTTCCTCGTGTCGACCCGGTTCAGCACAGTGCCTGCAAATCGAACCGGCGTCAGCGGTTCTCCGCCATACCTGCACCAAATCGATCCCTCTCTTCACCCACTGCTTCGCCTCTACCTAAGGAACTCATCCCCCTCACTCAAACTCTTCGTCTCAGCCTCTAACACGTCAGCTCAAGCTCAAACAGAACCCGAACACCTACCCTGTTTCCTTCTCCGGCCACCCAAGTCTTCCCCCGTCACGGTGGTTACCCCAAACTCTTCCTAGGACTATCCTAAACCTCACCCAACTCACCAAGACCGTCGACTCTCACCCAAAACCCACGACTTAACGTCTGAAGCAAAAGGGAAAAACAAAGTACACAGGGTACTCTCCGTCGTCTAGCCTCCACTGTGCACTCCTCCGCCACGGCTGCACAACTAGAAAAACCCTAGGACCCTACTAAGTCTCCTAGACCTCACTAGACTCCTCGATTCAACCCCTAACGTCACGACTCTCGACTTGAAACTCGACGGCAAAACAGAGTATCGAAAGGGAAAATAAGGAATTACCTGCCTCCTGTCGCCGTCGTGAGCTCAGCCGTGAGGCAGTAGCTCCTACCGTCCACCTCCAGCCTCTGGACACCTCCTCTGGCCTCGCTAGATCGATCACAGCTGCAACACCACCCACAAACACGCACTTCCTCCCTGTTTTCCTTCCTGTTTTCCCGTGGCTCCCCTTGCACCCTCACACAGCCACCACACCTCCAATCTTCTCTCTGTATCCTTCTCACTGCTCTGATCACTCCTCATTCGCTAATTCACACAACACACTCACCATCACCGCCCAATTCTCTCCCTCTGTTTCTCTCTGGATTGAAGAACACACACACGGGCACCCCAACTAATTGGGACCGTGCACACGCCTAGAAGCCACTAGGCCCTTGCCACGCGTCACCATCCTCTCCTCTCCCTCACATCTGTTTCAATCTCAGCCCTCCATCTGTCCCTATCTGTTGCACACATCCCAGAGCACAAAGAACAAAATACCCTTCTGTTTTAACCAAAATTACAACTTTGCCACTACCTTTCTAGACCCGTAACTGCCACATCGTAAGTCCGATGAATACGTGCCGCCTGTCGTTGAATTCAGGACGACAAGATTTATCTACCAGACCTAGGTCAACGTGTCAAAACCCGATCGTCCAAAAAGTCAACTTTTCCCCTATTTTACCCAAATTACGGTTATGCCCTCAACCTTCCGAACATCATAACTTCCTCCTCGGATGTCGGAATTGGGCATGCCACCTGTCTACGGATTCGTGACGTCCTAAACTACGTCCTGGTCATCGGTCAAAACCTAATTGACCGCCCGAACTAAAAGTCAACATTTTGCCCGAACTAGGGACAAAATCGTCATTCTACCCTATCGGTCCAAAAGTACGCAACTAAGTACTACTTAAGCTCATTAATCCTTCACTAATCGCTGTCTTAATCCTAATTTTCGGGACGGGTCGTTACATGCTATGTGCACGGCGATCGACGATACGACGCTCGCCTCCAGATTGGGATGTGTTCCTTCCGGAGAGGTCACGATGCACGATTCGTGGTCGGGCAGCCTGGGGAGGCTCGACTTCGGAGTGCTGACGGTTCAGGATATCGATCGGTGATGAGTGCACCATGATCTTATGGTGGTCGCGTCGGTTGATACGTTCACGGAGACATACCAGGATTGAGGGTGGTCCTGGATGGATGGTTGCACGCATCACTATGATCGGAGTCGTGACTGACCCTTAGATATCGGGCACGGTGCCCAGTTGAGTCATATGTTCGGGTACGAGACCCAGTTACTTTACGGTTTATGATTTTGGGTCAGGGACCCTAGATGGATTTCCAAGTTCATGACGGTTTATGGGAACCGACATGAACTCTAGAAAGGTCATTGTGGTTCATGACGGTTTATGAGAACCGGCATGAACCTTTGTCAGGTCATTATGGTACATGACGGTTTATGGGAACCGGCATGAACCCTTGTTATGGATGTTATGGATCATGAAGGTTCAGGGGAACCAGGCATGAATGTTTATGTTATGTATATATATGTTCATCTACCTTCCTTTACTTCTATTATCTCCTCCGGGGAGGGTCGTTGGCCTGGGTGGACCTCGGAGTAGTCACGGAGCACCGACTGAGTGAAGTCACCCCTTAGTTGGGTTCCTTACTCTCAGGAAGGCTATGATTACTATTACCTCGAGTAGGGTCAGTGGTCTGCGGCATTGATCTTGACTTTGAGAAGACTCGGATTGAGACCTGGGTAGCACTGACAGGACCCGCCCCGACCCCACAGGGACCACAAAGGGACGTGCCCTGCTCCCATCTGACACCCAATAATTCATACCAATTTTAACCTCAAACATCAAATGCATAAATAACCAAATTAAAGTCATACATCAAATCCGAATTAAACAGATGTCAGACAAGGGATGAATCCAAAATTACAAGTTGCGAGCACGACTCTAACATAAACCTGCGGGTAAACCACCCAGCAGGGGTTCATGTACGCAGAAGTAGATCTATGCCTCATCCTCAGGTTCCTCCTCTACCTCAGTATCATGACCTGGAGGGGTTACCAAAACATTAAGGGTGGGTAGACCAAAACTCAAGTTTATAAAATCATTTGATAAGTAAAACATATAATTTACCCCTCCGTTTTCCAAACATGCATGCATCATCATTTAAAACCATAAATCATATAACATGAATCATAAGGCATGTAATAAAACCATAAGTATAATTTTAGCCACTGCACTATACACTCCAATCCGACATCCCTGATGTCTGACGTCCCTGACGTCCAATAAGGTCACAATCACAAGGCTACGCGTGCCACTCGGGTCTCAATTTCCGAGTTCAATCCCCGAACCCTGTTCGGTTACAGCATCCCTGATGCTTAGCGTCATAGACGCTGGACGTTCCAGACGTCCGTGACCACTCCGGGGTACCTCATCCGGAGGAGACAGTATCATATGGAAGGATCTATATAGTGCAGTACCAAATACATTTTATTGATATCCACATGCAAAACATATGAGTATACATAGGTAAAATCTGAACCGATCGTTACGTTTCATCAGACGGGTCTCATGCCCAAATACCGTGAAACGTGCCATAACCGAAATTTCAATATCATCAAAACCATTTATCGATTCCAGCATGTGAACATATAAGTAAATCAGAAAACATTTAAGCATGCAAGGGTTTAATGAAAACGGGCCCACTCACTGTACGATTCCGCTGCGAATCTGCGCGTACGGACCTGTACCGAGATTATCGTACAATTACTGTCAGTTCAATTCACACGTAAGAGTCACTACAAGTCCTTAATATTTATTCAAAAGAAAGTTCGAAACAGAAACCGGTTCGGGGAAACCGTCGACACGTTTCCCGAGGCAACCGGCCCTAAACTGACCCTTCAAACTATCTCAGATCAACATGGTTAATTCACCAAAAATGTTCAGAATAATGAGAGGAATAAAAGTCATGTTGTGTAACGACCCGTCCCAAATTCCATGGTTAGATTAGTGACTAATCACGATTAGTGAGGCTAATCCGTGATTAGTAGAGCGAAATCGGACGAACGATGCGAAATGACCGTTTTGCCCCTGGTGGTGGCAAAACGTTGACTTTTCAATCGGGCGGTCAAATGGACTTTGACCGATGACCGTGACATAGTTCGTGACGTCACGAGTTCATAGACAGGTGGCACGTTCAATTCCGACGTTCGAGGAGGAAGTTATGACGTTCGGAAGTTTAGGGGCATTTTGGTAATTTGGGTGAATAGGAGGTCAAAAGTTGACTTTTTGATCGGGAGGTCCGATGGCCGAGGGCCGAAGACCGTTACGTAGATAAGGACGATACGAATCCGTAGACAGGCGGCACGTCGAATTCGGACGTTCGACGGCGAAGTTACGGTTCACGGAAGTTCCCGGTTACTATTCACGACGGCACGTTTTACGAGACAAAAAGTGCAGTTTTGTCTCTAGTGGGCCCAGATATTTAATGGAGGCCCAATGGATGAGTGACACTTGTCACCCATCCACTGGCCAACCTCACCCACTCATGCACCAAAACACTCAACCGTGCATCCATTTTCCATTTTTCCTCCATTCGTTACCCGATCCCATTTCTCACCCAAACCCATTCAACCCTTCCCATTGATCGTATAGGGGAGACCAGAGTGTGAGGATGGACCGGTGGACGCTGGTGGCCAGCCCAGGACGCACCGCCGTGGACGGCGGAGGAGGAGGAGATCGAGGTAATCGGTTTTACCCGATTTTGTCCATTTTCAATATTAGTGGTTATGGGTCGTTTTTGATTGTTTTAATGAATTGGTTAGGATGTTAAGAAGCCATTAGGAAGGTTTTGGGAAGGTTTGAACGTTGAGGGACCTCTGGGGAGGATTTCGAAAAATTGAACCGTGAGGGGATTTTTGGGTTCACGGGTTTTAATCGGTTTTAGGTTGTTTTGTTCATTAGGATTGATAGGAAACATTAAAATAGGAATGTAGGAATTAAAATGGAAGAAAACGGACGAAAAACGAAGAGTGTAGGGCCTTGGACCGGTTACGCCGGTCCAGGCGGACCGGAATTGCAGAGAAAACCGGACCGGCCCGGTCGGACCGGTTCGATCGAAGGAAGAAGACGGTACTGTAGCGGCGCGTGAGGCCCACGCGCAGGCAACTTCCAGTGGCGCGTGTGGGCGCGTGATAGGGTTTTTGGGGATGTGTTCAACATACGAAATCATCTATTCGATGTAACGAACATTTTGGGACTGGTTTCGAGTCGATCGGACACCGTCTCGATATGTTTCGGGGCATCGGAAGGTTTAGGTTCGGGATTAAAAATAGTTAAAAATACGGGAAAATTACGGGGCTTTAGTGAGGGGTTATATAAGTAGTTAGTAACCCTCTAAATTAATTTGGACAGGTTTGGAAGTCCCGGTGACGGTGATCGGCTCGGGGAGCCGTATGGCACGCGTATCGAGACGCGGCTTCGGACGGTCTGTGAGTGGACCTTGTTTTCTAAATTGGTGCATGCATAAATGTTTATTATATGTTTTAAATACTTGTTTGTGTTGCCATGAGTGCATTTGGATGTGTGGTTACGTATAGGCACATATTTCGAGGTTTCGGCCCTATACGGTGCCTATACGGGGTTGTATGTCTTTATTGGTCTAAATGAAATGGTTTTGGATTTCCAAAAGGATAATGAATTTGATTTGATAATGTTGATTTGGATATTTGTGAATTATATGGTTTCATGTATTTCGAGGCGATTTACGTGCTTGCACGTAAATCGAGGTTTTCCAGTTTTACACTGATTTTCCGTACTTATGATTTTGGAAATAATTTAATGAAATAATTTTGGATTTGAAAAGGTAATTCTCGGACTTGGGGTCCATTTGATTTACGGAATCGGGCCGGAGGCCCAATTGGTTTACGATTCGGAAAAGTTTAAAGAATGATTTCAAAAGGTTTTTCATATTCCATCCTATATATATGATTGTCTCCTCCGGGGAGGGTCGTTGGCCTGGGTGGACCCCGGAGTAGTCACGGAGCACTGACTGAGTGGAGTCGCCCCCCAGTTGGGTTCCTTACTCTCAGGATGGGCATGGTTCGTTACCTCCAGGGAGGGTCATTGATCTACGGACATTGACCTGGGTGGACCCTGGAGAGACTTGGGTTTGAGACCCCGGTTAGCACACGTGTAGCTTTATTTTACCGTGACAGGTTCTGGATATGAATATATTGGATAAACATGATTTCAATTGGTTTGGGAAAACTGTGTTTTATGATGATAAATGGATTTGGGCTGAGATCCCACACATGTTTACTATGTTCTGGTTTTCTGTAATTTGGTTTTGGGCAGGAGCCCGTGTGACTTGTATTTACAGAATTTGGGGCTGAGACCCTATTTATGGATGTTTTAACATATATTATTGGATAAATGGTTTTACTATGCATGCATGCTTTTTAGTGGAGGGTATAAAGGTCTTCTTATGGAAATGTTTTATAAAATCTTTATTTTTGTCCACTCACAACCTTTCTGTTTTTAATACCCTTCAGGTTGACAGCGGATGTGGACTGTAGCAGAGATCGAGATATCACATGCCTCCTCCGGATCCTGGCGTACTCTGATAGCCCGGGAGGGCAAAGGTCGGAAATATCCCTTGTCTGACACTTCGTGTCAGACGGGAGCAGGGTCATCCCGCACTAATCCCGGGGGGATTGGGATGGGTCCTGTCAACGTGGTATCAGAGCGGGGTTGTCTCTATTCGAGCAACCGTGTAGCTCCTGGAGTATGTACGCAGGTCGAGGATGTGATATCTCAAGGGGCTGCAGTTCGTGGTCAGCCTGATAGTTAGGGTGCCAGTACGATAGTTAGTAGGATGGAATCATGGATTTCTTGGTTCGGCACTCGATGCCGGGGTTGCCATAGTTCTGTCAAGGTTGAACAGTGTGGGACCCTACGGAAGGATTAACGTGTTCGTATTCTGGAGTGTGATCTTGAGACGGTTAGTTGGGATCGTCTTTCACGATGTCGTAGGATTGGTTCCGACGACTAGTTGGGAATTGTGATCATCGGATGGTCGAATATTGTTGAGTTGGATGATCGGATTTAGTTGAGTTAGATGGAGTTACTGCGGTCGGTCAGGTTGTTGATGTTACTGCTTTTTGCAGTTGGGTTCCGAGGAACTCTAGGTGTGAGCGTGGAACCCTACCGTATGTGTATGGTTCGGAAATGGGAGTTGACTGGTGGTTTGACTTGGACGACTATTCGGATTTGGATTCGTTAGTCGGTCTAGTCATGTCAGCTTGTATTGGGACTGCACTTCGCAGTCGAGGTTGTACGTATCGGTTAGACCGAGTTGGTTGTCGTGCTACTTCAGTTGTGGGTTGGTGCAACTAAGGTCGCGGGTGACCTGGTAGACGACATTGGTTTAGTCAAATTACGACTGGTTAGAGATGGTTTGGACAAGTTACCAGGGTTGGTACTTGTCGATGGAATCCCGGAGCGGGGATACAGAGTAGTTGGTACAGGCAGTTGATTCCGTTGGATGCGGAGTTTGGATATCGTGATTCCTGGTAGTTAGGTCTGCACGAGGTTGGGGCAGACGCTACTATCGATGGACGAAGTCGAGTCTTATCAGGTCGAGTAGACTCAGGTTACCGTGACAATTGTGACGATGAGATTGTCAGTCGTGACGATGGTATGAGGTGCGTGAATAACGCATAAGTGTGGGTAGTGATTCTGGATTCGACTTGGTTACGTTTGAGTACGATCGCAGAATGAGACGGGGACGTACGGGGGACGTTTTCCTCTTCTCGTATGAGTTGTCAGGGTAACTATACCCAGAGGTGTTGGGTACGAAGGAGGCAGAGTTTCTCCTATTCGAGCAGAGGTACGGGGTCGTCGCTCGGTGTGAGCGGAGATCCGGGGTTGTCAGTTTGCACATGGTGTGCTAGTGTGTGGATGCTTGTGTGTTGATGCTGACAGGTGATGATATTGGTACTAGTGCTGGTGCTAGTGCTGGTGATTGTGATGACGTTGAGTCACGAGTCGGGATGTGGCTCTGACGAGATGGGCATATGTTGGGTATCTGTGGTTCCAGAGTGGACCTCAGATAAGGTTAAAGTGGTTAGGGGACACGTGGTTGATGTCCGGGTATGTTGTTTCCAATCTTGTTGGAACTTCGAAATCGCGAGAGGTTGCGATTGAGGTGACGAGGGGAATGCGGGTTTTCCGCATTGGTAACGGGTATGTTGAAGTCGTTTTGGGTGACTTCTCAGGTTCTACCATAATTGATGGTGGTAGAGGATGTAAATCCCATATGGCTTATTACTCGCTTGCGTAGTTGTCCGAGGAGTAGGTGTCTGACGAAGTCGGGTTTTGTCAGACTTGGTGTTGCGTGTGATGTTGTGATTGACTTCCCTATGACGTCAATCGATTGTGTTGTGGTAATCGGTCGAACAGGTATCCGATAGGTTCGGGTATGGTGCGTCTCGGTAGACGAGAACGAGATTTCAGGTTTTGGAATCAGATTTCTGGATGTCGATTCAGGATTTGATTTTGGAACTTGAAAGAGGATTTCTGTATTTGGGTTTTGGAATCGGATTCTGGGTGACGATTCAGGATTTGAGTCTAGAGCTTGACTGTAGATTTTCCTTTATGGATTTGGGTTCGAAATGGTTATTCCTAATGCTAGCTTACGGAATGATGATTTCGGATTCGAATTTGGACATGATGTGGATATGATTTCTGGGTTTGGATTCGGGGTTTCTCACGAAATTTCGGATTCGGATTTGGGGAATAGATAATGGGTCGGAGTTTCAATTTGTCTAGTACTGGATTGGACAAATGGACTCCATAGTAGAAACGTGATTGGCTACAACCTATATGGGTGTAGGCTGATTGATGTGTCGATGTATGTACCTTGTACGTTGTTCGAGGTACAAGACTGGGCATACTTGTGGTGCCTAGTGACGGTATATAGGTTATACCGGTAGTACGTTGGTGAGCGTGTTGGTAGTCGGATTGGATCCGATACCACTGGAATAGTCGAGGTCGTGAACTAGGCATTGGATACTGTGCATTGGGTCATGGTATTTCTAATGGGTCTAGTTACACACAGGTCGAGTGCAATGCTTGTGGTTAGTGTAACCACGAGTGCGTGTCATATCAGTTTGCGACTGACGACTGTCAAGTGGTGACAGTTGTCGAAGGTGTCAGCGTGGATTGGTCAGTGAGGTCTAGTGACTCCCGGTGGGAGCAGACGCTAGGATAGATTAGCGTTTGAGAAAGGAATCATCGAGTTGACAAGTGGTGTCGATTCGGAGCATATGGCTACTGTCATTCGTAGTGGTCAAGTGTAGTCGATACGACGTGAGTGTTAGGGGTACGTCTGGGTGCAGACGAGTAACTATTATTCTAGTTAGTTGGCGTACTAGCGTACACGTGTTGCGAGTTAGATCGAATTATCTCCACTAGGTGGTTGTGGAATCAGAATAGTTGGAGTTTCGAGAGCGAAACTAATTAAGGAGGGAAGAACGGTAGAATTAGGTCGGTTAGAATTTCGAGGACGAAATTAATTAAGGAGGGAAGGTTGTAACGACCCGTCCCAAATTCCATGGTTAGATTAGTGACTAATCACGATTAGTGAGGCTAATCCGTGATTAGTAGAGCGAAATCGGACGAACGATGCGAAATGACCGTTTTGCCCCTAGTGGTGGCAAAACGTTGACTTTTCAATCGGGCGGTCAAATGGACTTTGACCGATGACCGTGACGTAGTTCGTGACGTCACGAGTTCATAGACAGGTGGCACGTTCAATTCCGACGTTCGAGGAGGAAGTTATGACGTTCAGAAATTTAGGGGCATTTTGGTAATTTGGGTGAATAGGAGGTCAAAAGTTGACTTTTTGATCGGGAGGTCCGATGGCCGAGGGCCGAAGACCGTTACGTAGATAAGGACGATACGAATCCGTAGACAGGCGGCACGTCGAATTCGGACGTTCGACGGCGAAGTTACGGTTCACGGAAGTTCCCGGTTACTATTCACGACGGCACGTTTTACGAGACAAAAAGTGCAGTTTTGTCTCTAGTGGGCCCAGATATTTAATGGAGGCCCAATGGATGAGTGACACTTGTCACCCATCCACTGGCCAACCTCACCCACTCATGCACCAAAACACTCAACCGTGCATCCATTTTCCATTTTTCCTCCATTCGTTACCCGATCCCATTTCTCACCCAAACCCATTCAACCCTTCCCATTGATCGTATAGGGGAGACCAGAGTGTGAGGATGGACCGGTGGACGCTGGTGGCCAGCCCAGGACGCACCGCCGTGGACGGCGGAGGAGGAGGAGATCGAGGTAATCGGTTTTACCCGATTTTGTCCATTTTCAATATTAGTGGTTATGGGTCGTTTTTGATTGTTTTAATGAATTGGTTAGGATGTTAAGAAGCCATTAGGAAGGTTTTGGGAAGGTTTGAACGTTGAGGGACCTCTGGGGAGGATTTCGAAAAATTGAACCGTGAGGGGATTTTTGGGTTCACGGGTTTTAATCGGTTTTAGGTTGTTTTGTTCATTAGGATTGATAGGAAACATTAAAATAGGAATGTAGGAATTAAAATGGAAGAAAACGGACGAAAAACGAAGAGTGTAGGGCCTTGGACCGGTTACGCCGGTCCAGGCGGACCGGAATTGCAGAGAAAACCGGACCGGCCCGGTCGGACCGGTTCGATCGAAGGAAGAAGACGGTACTGTAGCGGCGCGTGAGGCCCACGCGCAGGCAACTTCCAGTGGCGCGTGTGGGCGCGTGATAGGGTTTTTGGGGATGTGTTCAACATACGAAATCATCTATTCGATGTAACGAACATTTTGGGACTGGTTTCGAGTCGATCGGACACCGTCTCGATATGTTTCGGGGCATCGGAAGGTTTAGGTTCGGGATTAAAAATAGTTAAAAATACGGGAAAATTACGGGGCTTTAGTGAGGGGTTATATAAGTAGTTAGTAACCCTCTAAATTAATTTGGACAGGTTTGGAAGTCCCGGTGACGGTGATCGGCTCGGGGAGCCGTATGGCACGCGTATCGAGACGCGGCTTCGGACGGTCTGTGAGTGGACCTTGTTTTCTAAATTGGTGCATGCATAAATGTTTATTATATGTTTTAAATACTTGTTTGTGTTGCCATGAGTGCATTTGGATGTGTGGTTACGTATAGGCACATATTTCGAGGTTTCGGCCCTATACGGTGCCTATACGGGGCTGTATGTCTTTATTGGTCTAAATGAAATGGTTTTGGATTTCCAAAAGGATAATGAATTTGATTTGATAATGTTGATTTGGATATTTGTGAATTATATGGTTTCACGTATTTCGAGGCGATTTACGTGCTTGCATGTAAATCGAGGTTTTCCAGTTTTACACTGATTTTCCGTACTTATGATTTTGGAAATAATTTAATGAAATAATTTTGGATTTGAAAAGGTAATTCTCGGACTTGGGGTCCATTTGATTTACGGAATCGGGCCGGAGGCCCAATTGGTTTACGATTCGGAAAAGTTTAAAGAATGATTTCAAAAGGTTTTTCATATTCCATCCTATATATATGATTGTCTCCTCCGGGGAGGGTCGTTGGCCTGGGTGGACCCCGGAGTAGTCACGGAGCACTGACTGAGTGGAGTCGCCCCCCAGTTGGGTTCCTTACTCTCAGGATGGGCATGGTTCGTTACCTCCAGGGAGGGTCATTGATCTACGGACATTGACCTGGGTGGACCCTGGAGAGACTTGGGTTTGAGACCCCGGTTAGCACACGTGTAGCTTTATTTTACCGTGACAGGTTCTGGATATGAATATATTGGATAAACATGATTTCAATTGGTTTGGGAAAACTGTGTTTTATGATGATAAATGGATTTGGGCTGAGATCCCACACATGTTTACTATGTTCTGGTTTTCTGTAATTTGGTTTTGGGCAGGAGCCCGTGTGACTTGTATTTACAGAATTTGGGGCTGAGACCCTATTTATGGATGTTTTAACATATATTATTGGATAAATGGTTTTACTATGCATGCATGCTTTTTAGTGGAGGGTATAAAGGTCTTCTTATGGAAATGTTTTATAAAATCTTTATTTTTGTCCACTCACAACCTTTCTGTTTTTAATACCCTTCAGGTTGACAGCGGATGTGGACTGTAGCAGAGATCGAGATATCACATGCCTCCTCCGGATCCTGGCGTACTCTGATAGCCCGGGAGGGCAAAGGTCGGAAATATCCCTTGTCTGACACTTCGTGTCAGACGGGAGCAGGGTCATCCCGCACTAATCCCGGGGGGATTGGGATGGGTCCTGTCATGTTGATCGTGATCGGAGATAAGCCCCAACGCGCCCTCACGCGACGCCCAAAGTGGCTGCGCGTGAAAGTCACGCGCCTGACACTGTAGCTACAGTGTCAGCACCTTCACCCGTTTGTCTGTAATTCGGGCCTGCCACCCGCGGCTTGACCCGGTTAATTACCCATCAATTCCTACTCGATTTCAATCCAATTTGATCCTAACATGTTATTTAAGCATCTAATTAAAGTTCTGAGTTATTAATTAGCCAAATCAAATCCTTAAATGGCCCTTCGACCCGTGATCATCCAAACGGGTTGATCACCCCAACTCACTGGTTTCTAAACCAAAATCAAATTAACCTTACAGGAAGCATCATAGTATCAGAACGAACTGGAAAACACACTCAATTGAACCAACACTCACCTGGAAGTAGTCGTCCAAACCTCTGAAATTCTTCTGAACACGGCAGTCACCGTCCCAGCTCACCCGTGGCTGGTTTCCTTCGATTTTGATGTGGTTGTGTTCTAAACACTCCCAGAAAGCTTACTCTATGATTAGATTGGTCCAACACACCGTAGAAATTAAACTCTGATTTTCCCTCCAATTTTGCTCGAAATGGTTTCTCTGGTTTTCTTCATCAATTCTCAGCTCTTTCAGCATCAGAGTGATGCTCACTCACGTTCTGATCAGTTTTAAATAATCTCAGCCGTCCCAGAGGCTCGTGGGAGTCCAATTTGTCCACTGAAAAATGTTCCCCGAAAAACTTCGAACTTGAATTAACAATGGGGTCGTGCAAGGTGTATGCAACAGACCACGTTCAAAAGCAAAAGACAGCCCAGACTTTCCAGCACATATTAGCATAATCAATTGTGCACTGAACCACCGCACATGGTGGTGCCGCCCATGTCCCCCGCGGTTTGCTACAGTAACCAGGGCGAAATGACCAAAATGCCCCTAGTTCAAATAATTACCAAACTGCCCCTCATTTCCTAGACTCGTAACTCAGCCATACGAAGTCCGATTTCGGTGTGCCGCCTGTCTACGGACTCAGGACGTCGAGACCTACCTAACGGTCCTTGAGTCTCGTGAAAATTAGTTGTCGAACGAAAAGTCAACATTTTCGCCCCTAACGTCCAAATTACGGTAATGCCCCTGAACTTCCGATAGTCGTAACTTTTTCTCTGATCGTCCGAATTGGACGTTCCACCTGTCTATGAACTCGTGACATCCCGAACTACGTCACAGTCATAGGTCAAAGTCCATTTAACCCACCAATCAAAAGTCAACAATTTGGCCACACCAATCACAAGGGTAAAAGCGTCAATTCACACATTAAATTACAATATTAAAATTCTCGAATTTCCGGGGTGTTACAAGCACACACGTAGCTTTGGAAACCGTGACAGGATTGGTTGTGTGAATTATATGTATATATGATGTATGCTATATGATATGATATATGATGTGTGTTTACACAGGTTTTTGGGCAGTGACCCGTACGGTTGAGTCTTTATGATTCTTTCAATCTTGGTTTTGGACTTAGTTCCCGCATATGATTTCTAGATAAATGGTTTTCGAATGCATGCATGCTTGTTAGTGAAGGGTACAAATGTCTTCTCGTTAAAATGTTTTTATAAATTTTTGTTTTGTCCACTCACAGCTTTTAATGTTTTGACTGCCCTTCAGGTTGACATCGGATGTGGACTGTAGCAGTGACCGAGATATCACATACCTCCTCCGGATCCTAGCGTACTCTGATAGCCCGGGAGGGCAAAGGTCGGAAATATCCTTTGTCTGACACTTCGTGTCAGATGGGAGCAGGGTCATCCCGCACTAATCCCGGGGGGATTGGGATGGGTCCTGTCAGTTTTGGGCTAGTTCCCACATGTGGTTCATTTGGTTAAATGGTTTTCGAATGCATGCATGCTTTTTAGTGAAGGGTACCAATGTCTTCTTATGAAATGTTTTTATAAACTCTTGTTTTGTCCACTCACAACTTTTAATGTTTTGACTGCCCTTCAGGTTGATAGCGGATGTGGACTGTAGCAGAGACCGAGATATCACATACTTCCTCCGGATCCTGGCGTACTCTGATAGCCCGGGAGGGCACAGGTCGAAAATATCCCTTGTCTGACACTTCGTGTCAGACGAGAGCAGGGTCATCCCGCGCTAATCCCGAGGGGATTGAGATGGGTCCTGTCAATTGTTGAGTTGCAATGTTTGTTGTAGTATATGAACAACTAAGGTACACAGAGCTAAGTGTGAGAGTATTGTATTTTTTTACAATCTAGTTAATGCTATATCACTGAGTTTGCACTCACCATTTTCTTACTTTCCTTGTTTTCTTTTCTCATCTAAATACCTTACCTAGATTTCATCTTCTCAATAATGATGTCATGAATCCTTTCAATCCGGAAAGGACTTTAGTGGCTGAAAATAACTATAAATCTTCTTTGTCAACTTCAATATAACTTACAAGGTGATTAGAATGGAAATAGAATCAGAATTTTGATGTTTTTGTCGAAATTTTCAAAACCAACTAAAAATCTTGAGTAATAGGCTCACAGTTTTCATAAAAAAGTTTTTCCACCGAGATTTCACGAAATATATTAATTGCCATCAACCAAACGGTTATAATCCATATGAGACAAATTCTGCCATTTATGATGCTCATTAACCAAATGTTTTGAATTTTTTAAGTAAAAATTATTGAAAATTAATAAATCTAGCAGATCTGAAAATGACTAGAAATTTTCTCTATCAACTTTCAAATAACTTATAGGGTGATAGAATTTAAATAGAAAAACAATTTTTGATATTCTTTCTCAAAATTCCTAAAACCGATTTAAATCTACGAGTTACCTTTTTCGTGAAAAGTACTTATTTTGAGATTCAGCTAATATTTTAACTACACAACAGCCTAACTATTATAAGTCATTTGAGACAAATTCGGCTATTTGAATTTTTAAGCCAAAAAATATGAAAGTCAATTAGATCTCTTAACATCGTCTGGAACGGGCCTTGTTGAAAATAACTAGAAATCTTCTCTATCAACTTCAAAATTAACTTATAGAGTAATGAGAATGGATAATTGGATAAGAATTTTGATGTTTTTGTCGAAATTTCTAAAATTGACTAAATTATAGTTCATAGTTTTTGTGAAAAATGCTTCCATCGAGATTTCGTGAAATATTTTAACTGCACATCAACCAAACTATTTTAAGCGATTTGAGATCATTTATGCTACTTATGCTGCCCATAAATGTTTTGAAACTCAATGTAATTTCAACGGAGTTCGAAAGTGAGTTTAGGAACAAAAAAATTATGGAAAATTTAGGCAGGAACCTTGAAAATTGTTATAGGATGATTGGAGGGAAATATAAGGAGTTTATTGATGTTTGTGTTGAAATTGCAAAAAACAACTATTAGTAGTGGCAGTGCCAGTGCGCTATAACTCATAGTTTTTTTTTTTACCGAAAATACTACTAGTTGAGACTTCTCAAACTATTTACGGGGAATTTGGAAAACTATTATAAGCCATTTGATACATATCTTGCTATTTATGGAGTCAAATAACTAAATTTTATGTTATTTTTTAAGCTAAAAATATGATACTTAAAGATATTTCGTAAAGGTCCGAGTGAATTTAGAAACCGAAAATAATTAGAAATCTGGTGCGTGAACTTTGAAAATGTCATAGTGAGATTAGAATGGAAAAAAAAAACAATTGGTTGATGTTTTGTCAAAATTTCAGAACCCTATTTGAATATGAAATGAACAATAAAACTAAGGTAGTACAATCATAAATTTCTTAAATTTTGATTATTGAAATAATGCAAAATAATAAAAAAAAAGATATACACTTACTAGGGCAGATGCTTTATGGCCCTGGGGTGGTCCTGCGCCCTCCAGAATTTTTCATTTTCATTTTCATTTTCATTATATATATATATATATATTCAATTTTAAGTAAGAATAATTCTAACTTTAAAATCGAGAAGAGTTATCAATATCTTTATAGCGTAATATTTTAAAAATATTTATAATTTAAAATGTTAAAATTGGGAATCAAAATCTATAAAGCATAACTTTCATCATGCCCCTTGAATGTTTTTATTTTATTTTTACAATAACTACTTATATTTGTATGTGCAAATTAGGTAAATATTGTTGAAATTTTGAAGTTTTTTTTTCTTTTTTTTTTTTGACTAATTTCTTTATATTTCTATTTTTTAGATAATCAACATAAATGATGTTACAATCCCTCATTAAACAATGATTAACGTATACATGTCCATAATATTTCTCTTAATTATTGCCATTATTTATATTTTTTCCAGTATTATGGTTGTCTATAAAATAAAGTGACTCTTTTAAAATTAATTTCTTACCTAATGGAATCGAACATTTATTTTTAAACATTTCAATCGAACAACACACTGAGTTTATCCAGTGCCTCCGTAGCTTAAATTTCTAACTACGTCTGTGTACACTTTTAGCATTGATAAAAATAAAATGCTTTAATGTTGTAAATATGTTATAATTGAAAAAATAACACGCTAAATTGTCTGATAAGAGCTCTAAATATCTCTTAAAAATTAACAATTTACTCTAATAAATTTAAAAATTAATAAAAAATAATATATTACTTAACAGTTCGGTTTGAATTTAATGAATTTTCAAAATCAAAATCAAAATTTAAACTATTACTAAAAGTGGTTTGATATTATCAAACCGTTCGTTTAAATTTTATCCGATCAACCCAAAATCATTAAATATCGATTTGAATAAATTTATATTAACTTCTACAAATTTCAATTAAAAAAATTCAAAATGCTCATTTTGTGGTGGTACATAATATTATTATTTGCAAAAGGTTCAAAGGCAGTGTCCCACACAAGGACAAGGTTTGGTACAAGCCTCAAAATCCGAAAAGCCTTGAGGCTCGGACCACAATGCGCCAAAATGTACCCTTTTCTCGCTTTCCATATTTTTTATCGCTGGCAGATACACCCAGACCCACGTAAACATGTCCCAGGGGCTTATTTGTCATTTCAACATATGAATTAAACACTTCGAGAGCACCAAAAATGCCGTTCCCTAAAATAATACAAAATTGCATAAAATACAAAACTCACCCCCTTTTTAAAATTTACATCACCCTCCCCCACCCAAATCTTCCCACTTCCATTCAACTCCTTATTTAGAAATTCCATAAATACCCTACACCTCTCCTATTCAAAAAGTACTTTGTCGTACCCGTTCTCTCAGCTACCACTCATCTTGAATTGTATGTTGCGTTATTGATTGTGGGTTCGATTTTGTATCGATAGATAGAAAACTTGATAATGAGCTGTTATTAGAACAGAGTTGTATTGTATAAGTCGTGAATTCAATTTCCTCTCAATCAAATTAAGATTCGAATAATATAAAGTGTAGTCTCAATTTACCACTCATCTTGAATTGTATGTTACTTTATTGGTTGTGCGTAAACAATAGAGAGTGACAATAAATCGCCGTACTATATTTTTTGAAATTTTATCTAACGAAACCGGCCCTTGACTTTAATTTTTTGCAATTATAGTTATATTGTCATATGCGTTTTCCTATTATAAGACATGTATTTATTTATTTTCTATAATTTTGGTCATATTACATAAATTTAAAATCTTGTTGTTCATAAATATTATAAATTTATTCGTGACATTACGTGTCAATATGGCAGTCGTATTTAGAATTTTTTGTATGAGATGGGTATTTGAGTCATTGAGCTGTTGTGGTACGTGTATTTTAGGGTATCTGTGTGGCCCATTCATTAGCTATTATCAGGTGGTCTGCTGCTGTGTGCTTCTTCTCTCAAGCATACGCACATACTTGCTCAAAAATCAAACCCAAAATCCCAGAAAGGAGAAGAAAGTCTCTCAAAATCTTTCATGGTCTTTCTTACTTAGCCATGAAGTTCACAACCCAAACAATCAGAGCTCAAAAGAAGCAGAAGCAGCTCCTCATGTTCAACCTCAGGTGTGCCTCCCTCAAAAACACTGTCAAGTCTCAACCCACCTTTTCTCTTCTCCCTCTCACCATTTATTTTTCTTTCGATGTTTACAATAACATGCTTTCAGAAAGATTATTATTATTATTAATATATATAATTATATATATATATATATATTTTTTTTCATTTTTGCTTCACTTTATCAGCTCTGTCTTTTCCTTCTCCATCTGGGTTGTCAAAAAAAAAATTCAGCTTTTTGATCTTTTTGAACTATGAATATTCTCTTGTTTTCATTTCAGACACTGCTGGGTTCCGATTCTTTATTTTATTTTTTCACCCCAGTTTGGCTTTTAGATGATGATTGGATGAAGTTTTTTGTTTTCTGAAATTAGTAATTTTTTTTCGTTTTTGGAATAAGTTAGATGAAAAAGTTTCTGTAAGTGATTTGACAGAGATAATAGTTTACAGTGCGTTTAATTATTATGGAAGTTTTAGCTATTACTGTTGGATAACAAAATTCCAAACTTGTTGGAACAACTAGGTTTGCTGCTAGATTTACTTCCCCTGTGATTTTGTTCATTTTAGTGTATATATCCAGTCCAAGATATTGATGATAATATGTTTGTAGCTTTAAATGGATTAATTTTGGTTTAGACTGTCAAATTTTTTGTTTTTAGGAAGAAAAAAAATTGACTTTGACTCTGTTTTGGCTGCTCAGAAAATGGCGGTAATTTGGAGTAAAAATAAGAATGCAAACTGTGATTAATTACTTGGCTCTGCGACCTTTCCTAATTTTATTGTTTTAGTTCTGTTTTATTATCTGCAAAGGAAAATTTCAGCAGTTAATGGTCTTCTTGCATACCAAGTTATAACGTTCAGTTAACTTTTCATACATTTTAAAATTGTAATGTTATTTGCTTTGCTCAATTGTTCAGGGGATTTTCAGGCAAAGCATTCAATGTTCTTGTGGTTTTAGCATGTACCCTTTTTTACCTTGTGACTTTTGGACAATGCTCTGGGAATGGGATGCAGATGTTATCCGAATATGATGCTTGCGGATCATATGGAGATAATCTGGATGTGGGTTTTGCGGATAATTTTCTTGGTGACACCACTTTGGACTGTGGAACTCCAAGAACTCACTTCAATAATGATAGGATTTGTACTAGCTCTCGTTTATTCTGTTTTCCCTCAACATTACCTGGTTTTTTGGAGGATAAACTCAGAATAGCTGATTTAGAAGTTTCTGGGACCGAGTCTGATAATCTATCATCTGTAGGATCAATTGAAAACAGCAAGACAGAAAATAACAAAAGCTGGTCATCAGACAATGGCATGTTTAAGTTATTTAATGGAGGGATTGTTTCTTGTTCTTTGAAATCCAAAGAGGCTACTAACGAGTTCTCATCTTTGCAAACTGATAGTGCTAATCGAAATGATCTTACTTCCTGTAGAGGACCTTTAAATTATCAGAAGAGCACAAGTTTTAGGACGAAAGGGAACACTGACATAACCAAATCTGAAACTTTCAGTGGTTCTCCCTCACCCCATGTAGAAATCAGCCCTGCTCTATTAGATTGGGGACAAAAGTATATGTATTTTCCATCGTTAGCTTTCTTAACCGTGGAAAATACATGCAATGATAGCATTTTACTTGTTTATGAGCCATTCAGTACTGACATACAGTTCTATCCTTGCAATTTTAGTGAGGTTTTGTTAGGACCTGGAGAAATAGCTTCAATTTGTTTTGTATTCTTGCCTAGATTGTTGGGGTTGTCCTCTGCTCACCTCATTTTGCAGACAAGTTCTGGTGGTTTTTTGATTCAGGCAAAAGGTTTCGCGATCGAGTCTCCTTATGGAATTGATCCTTTATTAGGCCTGGATCTGGATGTTTCCCCCAGGGGAAGGTGGAGTAAGAATTTGTCTTTGTTTAATTCCTTTGATCAAATTTTCCATGTGGAGGAAGTAACAGCATGGATATCAGTGTCTGTGGGGCAGACTT
The DNA here is from genome assembly GCA_032719365.1 of Prinsepia uniflora. Lineage (NCBI taxonomy): Eukaryota > Viridiplantae > Streptophyta > Magnoliopsida > Rosales > Rosaceae > Prinsepia > Prinsepia uniflora. Next base: position 2,159,293 of record CM064875.1, on the reverse strand, counting down.
CCCATTATGCAGAGGCAATATGTAGTACTGACAAACTTCAAGTTTCTGATGAACTTGGGTTGCTGAGTATTAAAGATCGTCTGGTTGTGAGTACCGGTCAAGTTGGTTTGCCTCTACTGGCCTTGAGGCCCCTTAGGAACTGGGAGATTGGTCCACACAGCAGTGAAACAATTATAGAGATGGACTTCTCAATTGGATCAAAAGGAAAAATATCTGGTGCAATTTGTATGCAGTTGCTAAGGTCTTCCGAGGACAAGTCTGATACCATTGTGCTTCCTTTTGAGGCCGAAGTGGATGGAACACCAATGTATGATGATCTTGACGGGCCTATCATAGCATCTCTTGAGGTTTTAATCCCGTATTCTGACAATGGAACTGCTATTGCTATATCTCTGAAGAATTGTGCTCCTTACGTTTTGATAGTTCGTGAGATTACTGAAGTTGCAGATAGTAAAGCCTTCCAGATTAAGTACACTGAAGGTTTACTACTTTTCCCTGGCAGTGACACATATGTTGCTGTGGTTAGTTGTGCTGAGCTACATGTCCAGTTGGTTGAATACTGCAAATTACTGATACTGACAAATGACACAACTAGCTCGCAGATTGAAATTCCTTGCCAGGATGTTATTCATGTATGTTCAAGACATTGGAAGGGTTCCTCCATTCAATATAAAGATCGGTCTGAAAGGAGTGGATTGCGTGATATGAGGACAATGTCCTCTGGCAGTGGCGTGTGGTGGTCATCACAGATCAAGGTACACGGATTCTAACCCCTACACATGGGTTCATGTATACTGAGTTGTGCATGAAATGGGTTATACTTTTGATTTATTTATTATATACTCTTCTGATTCTTTTATTTTTGTCTCGTCATTTTTAGAGTAAGTGATCAAGTATGTTCTCATCAATTAAAAATATAGTACCAAGCGTGTTCTTAGTTATCTGTAGAAGCATGACGTGGTCAGGGTTTCTCATCCTTTGGGCACTGGAGTTGGCAAGTGCCCATTGCTGAAAGAAAAGGAAAAACAAGTTGTGTTTGTCTGTAACTATTTTATTGTCTATTAAGGTAGTGCATGCATTTATTTATTGCTGCAATTGCAGCATTTATTTTCAAATTATTTGGAACTTCTTTTCCATTGTTCGAGTTTGTTTAGCCATGAACTATCTATAATTCTGTTGTGTGATATTTTTTTTATACATAAACAGCAGCATTTTTAATAGCTAAAATGTTTTTGTGATCTTATGCATAAAGGCAATGGAGACGGCAGAAGCAGATGAATTGGTTCTACAAAACTGGAAATCTCAAGATACCAAAAGTGGCATGTCTGTGCTAGATGATCATGAGGTAGTATTCCCAATGCTTCAGGTAGGAAGTCATAACTCTAAGTGGATCACTGTAAAGAATCCTAGCCAGCAGCCATTAGTGATACAGCTTATACTGAACTCAGGGGAGATTATTGATAAATGCAAGATTCCAGATGGGCTTATACAGCCTCCTTCATCAGGTAGTTTGGTTTGCACTGAATCCAGTTCTCCGAGTAGGTTTGGGTTCTCAATGGCAGAAAATGCACTAAAAGAGGCTTATGTTCAACCCAATGGTAGAGCATCTCTTGGACCAGTATTGTTTCACCCTTCGAATCGATGCGAGTGGAGAAGTTCAGCCCTGATAAGAAACAATCTTTCTGGCGTGGAGTGGTTATCTCTGAGGGGATTTGGAGGATCACTTTCCTTGCTTCTGGTTGAAGAGTCTGAGCCTGTCCATATTGTAGAATTCAACCTTAGTTTACCAGTTCCTCTCAACATTTCATCTCCAGACATGTTATTTCACATGGAAGATGCCTCGCATTCTTGTTTACAGCCATCATCAAAACAGCTTTATGCTAAGAATAAAGGAGACTTGCCAGTTAGGGTTAAAAGAATCAAAGTGTCTGGAAAAGAGTGTGGGGTGGATGGGTTTGGGGTACACCCATGCAAAGGTTTTACTCTTAAACCTGGAGAGTCAACAAAGCTGCTGATATCATACCAGACTGATTTTTCTGCAGCCTTGGTACAACGGGATCTTGAGCTGGCCTTGGAAACTGGTATTCTGGTGATACCCATGAAGGCAAGCATCCCTTTGCATATGATCAATATATGTAAGAAATCGATGTTCTGGATGCGCGTTAAAAAATCCTCAGCAGCAGCTCTTCTTGTTATCTCTTTGATGTTTCTAGTAATTTGGTACCTACTTCCCCAGGTGCTGGCTTTTTGCTCCCAAGATTGTTTGTCTACAAGTGGTTCAGGAAAATCATCTCATGTGCATAACTATAGAGACAGTAAATTTTCTGTGTCTGGTGGGATGAACGGTTTCCTAAGATCAGTTCAGGAAGATCGAACTTCAATGCTGGCATCATCTGTTGGTAGATATCCTGATGACCAGGCTGGGGACTCAGAGCAGGAAAAAATTTCTCAACATGCAAAGCAAATTCTACAAGGTCATAAACAAACGAATTATTTTTCAGATACACCAAATAGTGAGGAAACGGTCTTCTCACTGATATCTGGATCTGGATCAGCTGAGACTCCTGATGAACTAGATGCATCCCAACCTGGTAACCTCAAAGTCAAAACTGGAAAGGAAACGGGTAGAAGGCGTAAGAAGAGAAAGGGTACTGGTTCTAAATTAACAGGACTTCTTGAAGTTTCAAGCAGTCAAAGTGGAAATTCTACACCTTCATCACCCTTGTCTCCAGGCACATCTGTAACACCAAAACGCATATGGCCGCTATCTCCTGAAGTGGACCAAGCTGCTGAGGCCAGGAATCCATTTGCTCAAGAGGCTCCCCAAAGCGTTCAGAAGAGCCATGTTTTTAAATCTGCTTTGAAGGCAAACTTATTGGAGCCCGAGGTTCCTCAAAAGTATTGCGATAACCACCAAACTTTTTCTTCTCAAGAGCAGCCATCCGCATCTAGACAAACTGTGGCAAGACCTGTTTTGTTGCCTTCTGCCACCTTTCCTTCTTCCAGTAGGCCTGAACCTTTTCTGGCTTCAACCTCGGCTATTTCTCCACATGCTAGAGCCCCTGGATCCAAACTCTATGATAGGAAAAATGCTGGAGAAGAAAAGGCCCAGCTCAGGGATGAATATACATATGATATCTGGGGTGACCATTTTCCTAGGCTTAAGTTGTTGGATAGGTCAAAGGATGTCAATTCTCTGATCTCCAGCACCAGTGAGAATGACTCTAATAGCTTCTTTGTAAAAAGTCCACAAACCCTCGTGGCAAAGTCTCCACCAAGATCTGTAAGTTTTTTCCCTCAAGAGGATTAATGATAAAAAAGAAAAAATTCTAAATAATTTATCATCTCTCTGCTGCCAGATCTCTCTCTAGGTTTCCTGTCCATAGTTTTCTTCATTCATAAGCAACATAGAAATTTTGCACTGCCTATATTCGTATCAGCTGTCATCCTTATCGTCTGCTAATAAGAAACTGAAGTAGCCTATGTTGTAAGTTGTAACTAGTTAATAGCTTAATGGAAGATAAAAGGGATCGTCGGACAGTTTATGTTGCATGTGCACTCTACATTCAGAAAACAAAAAATTTCTAAGAAGAAAAGACAACTTGAATAATTAGAGCTAAAAATTGGGCAGTTAAATCTTTTGGGATTTGGTGGGTTAGAGTAAGGGCTTGCTGCACATTCTTCTGTAGTGATAGCTCCTGCAGACAAGGCTAGTTTGCAACTAAAAGTAATAATTAGGGTTCGAATAATAAGTAATCCAATTTGAGACTACTTTTATGCATGCATATAGAAAAGAACACCCAGTCCAAGTATGAATCGCTCAAAACTTGTGTTTCTGGCTTTTCTAAATGAATAGTAAATCAAAAGTTGTCGGTTTGTTGAATTTTCTAAATGTCTACTCCCTCTTGATTTTATAAGAGCTTGATTGTGATTTCCTGACATCTGTAAGATCAATAGAAAGGAAAAGCGAAGTTCTTCGTTAACTATGTGTCATCTTCGGGAATTAGTAACATCTCGTACATGATTCCTGGTAATGAAAGATCACTATCGTTATTCATTGTTATTTTGCTTGTGAAATGTTTAAAATACTTCCTTATGCAGCTTCTTAGATCGTATCTTACATTATTGTGTCACATTTTCATTTGATGGTCTTCACTTCATTGAAATGGATGTGCCTAAATTTAACTCCGATCACTCTCTTTCAAATTGAACAATAGCAAACTCGTAACTGAGCAGGTGTTGGTGTGATCTCGGGCCTTGTAGTTCTTTTTTAATCCGAAAGCCGAGCCCATGTGTGATCCTTTGGACACTGATGGCATACACCATGTTTTTCTTCATTGATTTTGCTTGCATCTAGATAATTAGTTGGAAATTTCGTCGTCGTGAAACTGACCGGCAGGTATTTACCCTTGGCTTGTTTCCTTGGGTACTTATTTTTCCGGTTTGATGTCCTTGCACAGTAGTCACTTGTAAATGGATGCCCATACAAAGGCATGCCTCAAGTACGGGGCATGTGATTCCTGTGGCAGACACTTAGGCATGAAGAAGATTTGCACTTTCTCACAATCACAGTACAGTCAGTGCTTCATAATGCCTGCAACTACTTGTGTGACTTTCACATTATAGTGGCTCCCTAATTCATAACTGCATGCATTTACTGTTCTTCAAATAGAAATCAGAGGACTGGTTATGTAGATAAGGTGGACATCTAGTGCATGAATAGCGGTGATGGTTACTATAGAGAGCGAAAACGGTTTATCGTGCTCTCTTTTGGGGAAATGCCAGAAGTTAAGAGGAAGATGAGGCCATAAAGGTGATCCATGCAATAAACTGGTTCATTGAAAGGGACTTTAGGGGGCCGTCTTTGGTCTCGAGTGCTGGCATTACCCTTACTGAGTACTGTTTTCAATGAGTTGGCATGCCAAATCTTCAAAATGGCCATTGACAGATTTTGAGGGCCGGCGTTTGATGAATGTAGTTTGCTGGTAATTACATGTATCCTCAATCCACCTATAAACCTTTAATCCGATCAAAGTGTAAATGGATACATAAGGTTGTTACACGATCAAAAAATAGACGAATTCATAAGATTTTTCTTCGATCAAATATAGACGGATTCAGAATTTTCCTTATTAACTGAAAAATAAAATCCTGTGTGTCAATTTTTGTCGACCATATCATTGAGGATGTTTCAATCTACCACAAAGCTTAGCTTTCATTCAATTATCTACTAGCTGGTTTTGGCAGGAGGGTGCCTCAAAGTGGTCCATATTATTGGACCACGTCCACAGCAAAGAGGACTATGACTGACCATTGTTCTTTGGGGTTTTCTCTACCAAGATTTAGATAGCCTAACAAAATGGTATCTACTATTCTTAATTGGTTTGGCAGCCTTAATGAAGTAATGTCTCAAATCCGTTCATACAACCGCTGGTTAGACGTATTGGATTGAATTGTGTAACTTAATACTTAGGTTTTTTTTTTACAAATAATTTAATATGATTTATCTCATTCGAAAATTATTGCGGTGATGATTGGCAATACATATCATCTCTGATCTCCTCAATTATTCTAATTTGATTCAATTTTTTCTCTTAATTTGAAGAAAGCAAGCACTCAAAACCAATGGTGGTTTAGTGAGAAGTGAGAACTGCTGGAAGTGCTTTGTCGATATCCTCCAACTGGATCATAGTGGTTCAGCCACTGAGCTCAGCTCACCTAAGATTGCGTCCTTGATGCAAAAAACCCTAGCAAAGCCAATAGTTGCAATCGCCAGAGAGAAAAAGGCTTCAAATTAGTCTTTATTTATTTTTACTTTTTCTTATGAGGAAACCTAAATTAGAAAAATAAGTTTCGTTTTAAACGCAAAAGTTTGGGGGAGATGTTTCGTAAAATCTAAAATGTACCACTACGTTTCGATTAATAGTCTCTATTAATTTGACCATTAATTTTCAAGGTTAAATTTGTGTCTTGACAAGTATGATGCTAACCTTTGTACTGACATCCTGAGTATGTTGATTAAAAATAAATAAATAACTCAAGCTCTTCTTTTTTTCAAATGCTAGTAAAGTATAATTTTTTTAGTGTTCTAGCTAGGTATATTGCCATTCAGTATACAATCAAGGATGAATTTATGGAAATATCGACGGTTGAATTTATAGAAATATCAATTTCTATATCGATATTGTCCAAGCTTAATAAAAATATTTAGAAATTTAGTTCAAAACTTAAAAATTTTGAATGAAATTTTTTTTAAAAAAACTTAAACAGCCAATAATATTTATATATGACTAATACATATATCATGGAAATTGAGGGGAGATTTTTATTTCCTCCCTATTTTTATATTAAGTCCCTATTTTTCATATTCACATAAATATCGGGGATATTTCTTCCCCCCGTATTTTAATGTCAATATCCCAATATACAAATATATTAACGATTTTTTTTTTTGGATATTACAGACATTTTCATCCATGTATACAATTCATGTTTTATAAAAATGTGTGAAGGTTGATTAGGCTAACGTTTTCTTTGAACAATTAGAAAGTTAAAGTTGTTTGATCAGAAACTGGACCTAATAGGATGAGACATTGATGTGCACTGGTTTGCTTTCTTCTAGACATGTTGAGTGACCTGCGAGGGAGAGAGAAAAGTACTAGACATCGGTGGGGTATCATCCTAATGGGCTCCAATGCTTAAGTTAGTAAGCGAGATGGAGATCAATAATCAGATCAATAGCACAAAAACAGTGAGTCAGGTTTGTGTGTTGAGGGAAAGCGATGTATGTACCTTTATGATGGTTGAACCCTGGTGGTGTAGGGTTTAAGCTACATCAGGAGATGTTTCCACTTGTCCCGCAAATCTGGGATAAGAGACAAGTGGCAATAGACCTCGTGTCATGTTAGGGAGTTGCTATTGACATTTGTCAGATGACCGTAACGGAGTGCCGATTCATGCCTGCTGAGTGAGACTTTCAAGTGGATGTGTCTTGGGCTTGCTCTAAAGGTGGTTGTCGAGTGACCCGTAAGCCTATCGATTGACATGCGTGCCAATTGCCTAATGGCAGATCGCATGTCTGTAGTGCTCCTGGTCGTGTTGAGTCTGATTGGTCAATATGGCCAATATCAACATAAGTCTTTTCATATTTCCATATTGTCTTTAATCATTTTTCATCTGCAAGTTATAAAATTGGCGTCATATATTTTACGTGACAAATTTAATTGAAAATTTATACTCAAGACAACGAATAGTCTAAATTATTACATTTTAGATTATTATGGAGTAAATTGAAAAAATGACATTACTTGCATTACATTATGTTGGTACCTCCTTATACCATCTTTTCGATTTATCAAATTGTCTTTATACATTTATTATAATCGAATTTATTCATTCTCTAAATGATAATGTTAAGATTATCTAAGTAAAAAATGAACAATATTAGAGGTTGTTTAGTCATTTATATGCATTAAATAAATTAACGGTTTTCGTAAGAATTAAATTTTTTATAACGAACCGTCTATTTATTAGTTATATATGAATGACAAGCTCCAAACTTATTGATTTTTTACCAAAGATGATCTTGATATGATGACTTAAAAAATAACAGTTCCAATTATGATATATATATGAGTAAATCATTGTTACATCCTTAATAACTTTTAGTTTTATTTAAAACCTTTAATACTTGTATATTAAACAAAATAAGACCTTACTTCAAACTTTTTTTTTTATTGAAAAGCCCCTAAACAGACATTATAAGTAAGAAATTCCACATGTGCCCTTTTTTTGTCTTTTTTTGTCCTTTTTACCCCATGTGTCCCTTAGTGTTTGATTTATTTGACCTCTTGGAGCCTTTATTATATTATACATATAATAAATATTATATATATTGTATATAGTTACGATTGAATTTTTTCTAAAAAATAAAAAATAAAATCCGTATTGTCTGGGGTTCAACGGTAGGGTATAGAATTTTTTTTTTTTTTTTGGGGGGTGGGGTGGTGTGTAGATGGTGGTGAAAACTCGTACGACATAGGGTTTAATTCTTGAATTTTGGTACAAAATTCAAGAATTAAACCCTAAACTATACGAAATTAACCAAATTATTTAATATCGGAAGATAAAGAATTTTTAAATTTAAAAGTATTTTTGAAGAATTACTGCTTTTAATTATCTTACTTTAAGTTAGATTAGATATTCATATTACTTTTAAAATGAACAAGTGAAAAAATATATATAAATAGGAGTAATATTTTAATAATCCTCAATATAATCTTATAATAAAAAAATAAAAAGTAATGTTGAAATCATGATAAATTTTGGTAAGTGCTTTTTAGATTGTTGTTGGATTAGTTTACAATTAGATGACATTAGTTGTAATTTATATAAAAACTATGGTCTATTTTAAATTGTATAGTCATTTGATTAGTCAAAAGATCTATGAGTTTAATTTTTCTACATGCAAGTTTTTGAATAAATTTACATGTTAGTAGGGACCTATGAGTTAATTGCCCTATATATATATATAATCAATAAATTGAAATACTGGTATAAGAACGTACTACGCAAGTATTTTCCATTGAAAAAATCACACGTGTATCCTTAGTAATCGAGGGGATGGTAACCAATGAAGACTAAGCCCATTAATTATACTCGAGAACTAATTTTGGTGAATTCCATTGTTTTTTATGATGATCTTTTTTTAGATTAATTCCAAAATGAACTGAGCTTTCGCAGCTACGCCCCACAACAAGATCACTTGTTAGGTGCCACAAAAATTGACGTTGGATTTAGATGAGCTTCCTCGTATAGTCAATTTCTTATTTGGATTTGTCTTCCTTAATGCTCCTTAATTACTATACTATAACAACTAACAACCATCAAATTATAATTGCTTAGTGATTATAATTTTTTATCGAGAAATTTTTTTTAAAGTAGGGCTATATTGGACTTACTCATTTTAGGTAAAATTGCGATACACACAATCGCGGCTCTATAATACATATAGATTACGTTTGGTATGCCATATAATAGACTGGATAAGATAATATAGTACGAAATCAGTATTTAATATTACTTATATTAATTAGCTACCATATAAGTTAATACAGCTGAGTGCCTGAGTGCTTCTATATGGTTCAAACACGCTAATATAATACCCTCGAAATTGTCTATATTAAATAGTCGGATAATTAACAATTTTGAAAAGTGTAGTAATAATAATAATAATTAATTATAATTTAACAAATGTAATAATAATAATAATAATATATAAATAATAATTATTAATATTAATATACATGATTAATATTTATGATATAAATGTTTATCACCTACTATAATATAATCCGTCCAGTATAATATGGTCGGTGTTTTAATCCGGTTAAACACCAAACGCCCGATTAAATAGTCAGTACAATGCGGTGTACAAAACGAGACCATAATAGTAAATCCAAAACTTATGGAAAGGTGGGAGTCGAGTACTCTAACTCGACAGTTCAACTAACTCTGCTACGTCCCTAAAAATAAATTATTATAACTAAGTATCAAATTCAAGAGATGAATAAATCGTCATTTATATTACCATATCAATAAAAAATTTGTCATGTTTTAATGCTTTAGTTTGCAACTTCCCCTCTATGTCTCTCTAATAAAAATCCATTTGCAACTATACCTACCAAATATATATGATCATCTGCCAAATATATATGATCATCTACCAAATATATATGATCATCCTCATCCTACATATTTTTTAAGTATCTGTGTGTGAGTTTTTTTTTCCCTCTCTTTTTGGAGGCAGTGAGTCCCATGACCAAATGTAGAATTAAAATCTCAGCAATGAGTGAAGGAGAAGGGTTTAGAGAAAGTTTTATATGCATGTGCTGCTGCTTTTGCCCTTTTTTCTCAGTCATCGATCAGCATCTTCACCAGTCATCCACTTTCTTTCTTTTTTCTCTTTCTATTTTTTTTATTTTTATTTTTTATTTTTATTTTTTTGCTTTCGACCTAATCTCATTCTCTGACATATATATTAGTATTACACCACATTCTGATCAGCCCAAAATTTTATGGTGGGTGTCTTGGCTTTTGCCATACCCTACCTCTTCTATCCATATTAAAAAAATTCACATTATAATAAATTTGTATCTGCGTGCTACTTTATACGTTGTGCGATCGATTTTCTTCAGAATAAACTAATTAAGATATTAGTAAGGTACTGTGGCGGTAGATTATTGTTCTAGTCTCCCTAAAGTTTTACTTGACAAATGAGAGTTCTATATCTTTATAAAAATTTATTTGAGAAAAGAAAAAATAAACTTCAATTTCCCCTATATATGGGACCTCAATCCCGTGTTAAAAAAAAAGTACGTTATCACTAGAATCATTTCCTAAACTTTTTACTTGAGTTTAAATTTTAAACTTAGAATCATAATATTTATCGTATATAATGATAATGATAGAGACAAATCTCTATTCATATTGAAGAAAAAGAAATATCAATTTTTTCCTTTACCCTTTGAAGTATATATTGTTAAGTGTTAGGACCAATACTGATCATCATCAAGATGTTTTAATGAATGATTTTGGCAGATGTTTAGACATTCCCACTTTGATTGAACATGACATGCCACCTTATATATGTCAACTAAGATCGGGCTCAACTAGAAGGAAATGCCTATAACCTACATATATATTGTATATGATGACTATCGGGCCCTAAGGTCCTATCTATATTACCAAAATATTATTAGTAATGAAGAGGCCATGTGCTAATCTAGGGTTTTCAATTTGTGTTTTTGTTTTGATTTTCTTGTCATCGAAGTCTTGAAGATATTGGTGCATGTATATCTGTAATAGATTGATGAATTGTATGACCATTTTGGGCAAGCATGTCCTTTTTAATAGTTTTTTATTTTGAGGAAAATAGTTACTTAACGAGCTTTCTGAATTACCATTGAAAGATTCATTAATTTTCAATGCCGATAATGATTTATAATTCATGCGAATTACCATTCACAATTCGATTAATTTTGAAAAATTCGACGGGCCACACTCACCTATTTTATGCGCCAATAGTTTGTTCTTCCGGCCAATTTCTTACTTAACGAGCCTTTAATTTCGTCAAACAACATGTTATTAGGCGATAAATTCATCGAGAGAAAGTTGATCGGGTAACCTCCGATTTCTTATAGTGACAAAAAATTAGAAGTCTACATCTACAATTGAAAAAAAAAAATGAACGGATGTAAAGGTTGGTGAGGGCCGAGGGGTGATGATTAGGAAGGTACAACTATTTTCAGTGGCATGATACCATGACTTACCATTCAAAATGTCCCCGTGATCGCTACATGCATATAAAAAAAAAAAATTCTTTTAGTACTCTCACTTGTCCAATTGCGCTCTTCTCTGTAGTTTTATAGTTCAACTCTTTTGTTTACTGAATTAATTACCATAGCTTTTAAAAAAAAAAAAATTTAGTAAAACTCAACTTCTATTATAGTTGTCGTACAAAACAAAATAGGTATCGTAACTACTAATGGTGGAGTCAGCATGGGTTCAGGGTCCTGGTTCCCACTAAATTTTATATATTTTAATGTAATTTATGTATAAATATATTTTAATTAATTAAAACATTATTAATAAGTAAAGATTATTATATAATTATAGTAAATTATATATCTTGGGATTCACATTTAATTTGAAAATACAATTGTAGGCTTCCTAATGCACATATATATCATTATCATATATATAATTCATAGAAATCATAATCATATTTTGATATAAAAGTACATAATTTATATTTTTTTTTTCAATTTTCAAAATTTGATACATGTCTATTTTGTTTTAATATTTCAATTATAATTTATTGTAGGCATGCAACGATTTCAAATTAAAAATTTGTCGAAGACAAATGTATATGGTTGTAGTAAATTAGTAGCTTAATAGGATTTTTTATTTTTATAATTTGGCTAATTTCACATATATTATGATGAATAGAATTAATAGAATTATATTAATTTTTTAAGTATTAAAAAAATGCCCCCTTTTAATTGAATTCATGGCTAACTACATTAAAAATGACACAAAAAATTTATATTGTATATATATATATTAATAAAATAAAGACATATGTAAATCAGTTAATTGCCTTGTCAATATGACGACACTTAAATTAATTTTATTAATGTATTAACATATTTAACGGGTGATTGATAAATGCTTTGATTAAGAAGATGATTAAACATGTACATATGTTGAGAGATCCACTTTTCTTTTCGCCCGACAAAAAAAGGTCTATAGAATGATGATGAATAATAAGTTGGTAGATCGATGGATCCATGGAGGAGCTCTCTTCTGAGTTCTGGCGCATGAGACTTAGAGATCACTGAGACTCTGGGACTTTACAGGCATGCTTGGTTGAGCAACCATGCACGCTCACGTGCCTCTAATAATAGAAAATTGCAAAATCATGAATCATTCAGGCTATATATATATATATATATATATTAGATTTCTGGTATTCGTCAATGTGAATACTAATTTTTTTTGTTAAAAAAATGTAAGTAAAAGAATTAATTACTCCCTAAGTCACAACTTTTTTTTTTCCTCACTCTTTCTATGTTATTATTAATTTTTTATATTATAAATTTAATATTTTATTTTACTATTTTATTATTAACTATTAAATAATTTAAAAAGTATTTTTCTCAATTTTTTTATAAAGCCTTCTGAATCTCTTGATTTTTATAATAATAAATATATGTATATTACCTAATCTTTTTTTTTTATCATGTCTTATTATTGTGATCAACTGATCATGCATGTTTTTAATATTATAAATATTTCACTACCAGAGCATTGGGAATGTCTCTGAAAGTCTACTTTTGATGTTATTTTTGTGATCATGATGTCAATTGAGAATTATGGCCGGCTATATAGCTTTTAGTTTCATTTATTTTTATTTTATATTTTTTAATTTCTGCTTCTGTTTTTTTTTTCATCCTGTTAATTTTTTATTTTTATTTTTAGATATAGAGTAAAAACTTTTACATGCTCGAAGGAAAAATAGGTTATATGATTAGACTATTTTAGAAAGAAAAAAAATTAGTCATTGTTTTCTGTCTTCCGAATCCCAAAGAGAATACAAACTAAATGGGAGGAGATAAATTACTTTGGATTGATAATAAGAGTTTCTTTTGTGGTGGCTATATGGTGTGAGTTATGTTTATATTCGAGTTCCCTATCATATTATTTTTTCAACTCTTACCCAAAATTTTCTTTCAAAATTTTTCCTTTTACAATTTCCTAAATTTTGTTCTATGTTACCGTTGGAAGAGTTTGAGTTTGTTATAATCTCTCTCATTAGTTTTGGTCATAATAGTTAGATTATGACGTTTTGTTCTTCATTTTTTTTTATGCGCAATTGGATTCGCTGGAGACTAAACCTTTCTCAAATTCATTATACACTTTACAAATTTTTCATAATTAGATGTAATGAATTTGATGACGGAAGCTATTTCTTTTCATGAAGGCAATTTGTTTAATTAGGGCCATGGCCAATTTCTTTATTTCGTTTTCATTTTTATGAGATTCCCTCAAAGGGGACTTTGATGCAATGTTTGGAAGTGACTAAATATTGTTGGTGTACTAGACCGACATTTTCATTGAGATGTCATTTTCTTTTGCGACCACAGGGTCTGAAAAAAAAAAAAAAAAACTAATTATTGTATATATCCTCAAGATGAATTATTTCCAAAATATCAGATTGGTTTCTTTTCTGCACATTAAATGCTTAAATTCCTTCAATCTGAAGCAATTGAGGAACATTATTATTATTATTATTATTTTAAATTTCATTATTCTATAAATAAATTGTTCATTAAATATGAAAGCCGGGTTATCCACGTATTTCTACTTGATTTTCAGCAATTAATTATTTCATGATTCAACCAGTTTGTGGAGTATGTCAGTGGTTATCATCGATCTCTGGTCGATCTTTTTTATTTTTTATTTTTACAGTATCTCAGATCTTGTCTCTATGTTCCCGATGCCATTATCATTTGGATTTAACCATGCATAGAGAATATATCACCGGCATCAATGTGCGATAATTATATTTCTCCACACTTCATGAATTAGAAGTCTTCGTGTTTAATTTGAAGAATAACGATAAGAGTGTCAATGTTGAACTTAATAATTAATTATAACGGAAATTGTGTGATTTAATAAGATATTCCGACTTGCTAAGTTTACGTAGATATAAAAATTCGAGATATACATATATTGACAACCACATAAACGCCGAGTCTAAGTGACGAAAGTCAAAAATAAAAATATTTAACAAAATTTACCTCATTTCTTGTAACACAAATCCGCAAAAAGAAAAATTAAAAATTAGGGTAAGAAATAAAAGAGATAAGATTATTAATTATATCCTTTAGAAATGATGAGAAATTATAATACAAATAAAATTATTTCTTTTTTATTATATGCGTAAAGATCTTTTCAGTGGCATTTTATTTAATGAAAATCATATAAATTAAATAAATTCACTATCCCTAATACCATTAGTCTAGCGTTAATTTTTTTATATATATAATGGAAGGTTTTAAGTTTTACTTTTATAAAGGACGAGCTAGATAACCAATGTGTATAATTCCCTCCCTAATATCTTTGTTATTAAAAAAAAAGTTTCAATTTTTGGCTTTCGTAGAAGACGAAGTCTTTAATAATTCCGATAATCTCACTTGCATCACAAAAATTCAATTAATCATATAGAAAATGAGCACATCCATATTAAGACGGACACAAATATTTTGTTCCAGAACCCTCATAAACATGTTCTTAAGACATGAAAAAGCATGAATGTGAATTTTTGTGACATCCATCCAGGCACAGGCTTATGCATAGGGCTGGAGGGGGTCTACTCAAAATTGATGAGTCAAAGGAAAATTTATGTAATGTTAGTTTATACGGTCCATTTAATTTATTAATTTATTATACGTTTAAATAAATGAGACGATGAAAGTTTTGGAGATCGTATAATATTTTATTCACGTAAAAGATGAGTTTGTTAGAATTTAAATGTTTTGTATTATATTTTATTACATGATTTTTTTTCATAAAATACGTATTCTTGCTAGTTGTATTTTTTTAATGAATGAAATTCATTTAATACTTTCGAAATTTTATAAATAAAAAAGTAATCCTAAAATTTAGCCTACTTCATTTTTTATTTATGAATTCGTGCCTGCATCCGTCCATGCACCTCACTCTCAACGTACTATTATATTTCACTAATTCGGAAAGCAAAAATTTCTGAAGAGTGAGGTGTGAAGATTGGATTGTCTAGTAATGAAGGGGACCTTAACAACTGGCTTTCTCCATCATTAATTAGCACAATGGCATTTGCTTGTAACTAAACAAGTGATTTAGCTAAACCCCCATTTATTGTGCAATCAATTTTTTTTTTCATTAAATATTGTGCAATCAATTAATATTTCAGTACATTAATAATCAGAATAATTAAATTAATTATAATTCTCTTGTTCTTCAGTCTCATTACCTAAACATGGGCCAAACATCAGCTATATTAAGGATCTGCTACTCATTATAAATACACAAGTATTTAGGGTAAATAATTGATGTTCATGGCCCCCCATTAGTTGGTGACTTGGTTCCTACACTTTTCAGAGTGGCTTTTTTCTTTTAGTCCCCTACCTGTCATTTCATTTACTCAGAAAGTAAGATTATTTACTAGATTTGTTTTGATTGAGATTATTTACTAGATTTGATTTGATTGTTTAAGTTGAATTCAAAGTAAGATTATTGGGACACTTACCACTTTGCTGAAATTACCCAATAGTAATATCTAGGTATTTTTAGGGAACAAATGTTTGCTCAATTGCAAAGTGCCTTTTGAAAATCATAATTAAATTTCAAATCATGTGAAGGTGAATGTCATTCATAAATAAAGAGAGGTCTTATTAGACACAAAAATTTATGGGTTTGTGTGGTTGAGCTTAAAAATAATGGTTTATTATTGATTATTATAAATCTCGTTTTATAATCTTGTCTTTTTTTTTTGTATCTCATTATATTTAATAATTTGAGTTCAGATAATTAAGTTCAGACCGGTATCAGTAATAGAGAATTTATATAAATAGGAAATTCATACATACAATTAGTTGTAATTGATTATTAATAATACCAATGCAATTGGTTAAATAATTAAGTCAAGAAAAAAAATCCAAAGAGAGGGGATGCAAAAAAGGAACAAAAGAAAAGGGGAAAAGAAGATTGGTTGGTCATGAATTATAATAAGTAGTAGTAGGAATCAAAAGAAGGGAGGGGGGGAGTGCTCTTTGCATGTTAATTCATAATGAGAGATTGGGTTGTCACACACAAAAGGCTTAAAAGTTGCAACTTGCACACTCAATATAATCCCATTTGTGTGCCTCTCTCTCTCTTTCTCTCTCTCTCGGAGTCAGACACACACACACACTTGCTTTGGAGCATACTCATACCAACTAAATACAAGAGGAAAAAGCACTAGAAATTTTGAGGAGGGAGAGAGGGAAGAAGGCATGTGTTTTTAGTGCATGTTTCTATCTCTCACTATGATGTTTCTTAATATAATGTTTATTTAAACAACAGATGTACAAGTGCACTTTACCTCGAGTTTTATGTTTCTAAATTAAATGTTTTTTTATAGTATTGGATATGAACGTAGTCAGGAAATGAACGTAGTCATATTAATAATAAGTATCGTCGTATTTTTTAAATATGAACTTAGTCATATTAAATAGATACTAATTCTATTACGTTTCGACTAAATATAATTTTATGCTTCCGAATTTAATGTTTAACTTATACAAACACACAATGAGCATAGTCACCTCATTTGAATGTGAGTCTAATCACGTTCACTAAACATAACTACATACATTAGTGGAGTACATAAATGCATTTTTTTTCATGCATCTCAATTTGAATTTTTTCGTGTTCTATATATAATCTGAATTTCTATTATATAATATATGTACACAGTTGGATTACGCTTTTTTCTTGGGTGGCGCTAAATCAAAACCTCAACACCTCGTCGTTTTCTGCTTCTTCTGAGCCCTTTGTGGGCTTTCGTCTGCTTTCTTCCGCTTCACTCGGTTTCAGTCTTGAGAGTCGAAATATTAACAACTCCACTACCACAAATATGCAGGCATTTCTCTTTCTCTGGCTTCTCCATTTCAACTTTCCCGCTCTCTAAAACCTTACGAAATAAAATCTCTCTCTCTCTCTCTCTGTGATGGGTTTCTCTCTGTCTTTTTAGTTCTTTTCATGATGCATTAAATTTGCACCTCTCATTTTCCAGAGAGGAAGAAAAGAAAAAAAGATGAATGCCAGAGTGCGCACAAATCTTCAGACCATGAAAGCTGCTGCTTCAAATCAAGATAAAGTAAGTTTCTTCGTAATTTCTTCGTTTTTTATTAAAGCTGAGAGGCTATATATCAGAGACAGATTTCGAGAAGGAACAAAAAAAAGAAAAAAAAAAGATTCTGGCTTGAATGCTTTTTAGAGGGTCTGAAAATGGAGTTTTTGTCTATAGGGAAATAGGCATCTGGAATGGGTTTTTGTTTAAATTTACTTGAAAAAGAAAAGGGCTTTTAATTTTGTCCATTTTTGCATTCAATTTCATCAGTATTCATCAGTATTCATCAGTATTAGACATTAAATATTCCCTACTTGCAAACAATAGTGTTTCCAATTCTGTTCGTCTTGCATTCAGCTGTGAAAAGTGAGGCGCTTTTGATCCAAATCCAAATTGGGTTCTCTCTTTCTTTCTTTCACTTCTCTCAAGAAAAGAATAGTTTTTGTTTCTCTCTTTAGTTTCTTTTTTCTCGGACACACTGATCCTTTTTGGTTATTATTAATATTCATGAAACATTCATTTTGATTTTGAATTCACAAAGAAGGAGAAGAAGATGGAGACTCGGAAGAGCAGAACAATGGGTGGTACAGAGAGAAATTCGATCAATCGGCGTAAATCCAACAGAGAAAGAAAACTTGCATTGCTACAAGATGTAATGCTCCTCCAATTTCAATTACTTCCACATTTTTTTGGTTTGTGAAAGAGTTGTTTTTCTTTTTCTTTTAATTTTGAATATAATTTGGAAATTAACAGGTTGATAAGCTGAAGAAGAAGCTGAGGCATGAAGAAAATGTTCACAGAGCATTGGAGAGGGCTTTCACAAGACCATTAGGAGCTCTCCCTCGTCTTCCTCCTTATCTCCCTCCACATGTTAGTTTCTGTTCATTTGTCTTTCAGTTTTCGCCGAAAATAAAAATTTGGAAACTAATTATGATGTTGTGTTTGATGACACTGTTTGTCTCAGACACTGGAGCTTCTTGCTGAAGTTGCAGTCTTGGAAGAGGAAGTTGTTCGCCTTGAAGAACAGGTGGTGAATTTTCGACAAGGCCTTTATCAGCAAGCTGTGTATCTGTCATCCAAGAGAAACGTCGAAGATTTAGAGTCATCAATTGATCAGATTCAGACACCAATTAGAAGAGCAAAACATCAAAGATCGAAATCGTTGTCTCACAATGAGTTCATGTCAGCAGCAACTTCAGCCGCCAGCAGGCTTCAACAACAACCATCTTCTCTTGCTAGATGTGCTTCCAGCAGAAGACTAATGTCTACTGATGTTGTCTCTGATCGAATCACCGGGACATGCTCTTCTAGCAGACAAGTCAATGGGAAACAAGTCTCCAAGAAACCAAATTCTTTGACACCTGTTTTAGAGGATGGGAAGGGGAAAGAGAACCGATTGTGTTCTAATGCTGCAAAATCTGCGAAAACTGTAACAACCCCGGTGAAAAACGCTCCCACTAAACATGAGTCCCCTGCGAAGTGTTTGGACCCTTTGAAGTTAGAGGTAGGTACATCCCAATGCAGATAATTATGTCTCACTTTTGTACCATTTTCGAGTTGTTAATTTGTTTCGTGCATTTGATTGTTCAGCTAGAGCGCAGACTGGTAGACCCGGAGAGGGCACATGAGAGTTCAGCTGGTTGCTCGGATGATAGGGTTTTGGACACAGATGATACTCCTAACAAAGTTTCTGAGGACATTGTCAAGTGTTTGAGCAGCATTTTTGTGAGGATGAAGACTTCTCAGGCAACAAATGAAGAGACGGGATTTCGAGATCCTTATGGAGTTTGGTTAGAATTCAGAAATGGAGATGTTGGTGCCTATAAACAGCTTATTTTGATCGACATTGGTTCCATTGATCTCAACAGAACAAGCGCGGTGATTCTGATGCACAGATTAAAGTGAGTTCTTAGATTGTCTATTAAAATTCTTGATCATTTTCTTTTGAGATTGATTGACCTTTGATTTTTGTTTTGAAAAATTGACAGGTTCCTACTTGGAAAGCTTGCCTCTGTGAATCTAGAGGGTCTTAACCATCAACAGAAGCTGGCATTTTGGATCAACACTTACAACTCCTGCATGATGAAGGTATAACAAAAAATTTCCAAGACTTTGTCTTCGAAAATCGTCTTTTTCCCCCCTAAAAGTGCAATTCACATACCCTAAACACTTTTCATCAACAATGCTGCAGGCATTTTTAGAGCATGGGATACCTGAGACTCCTGAAATGGTTGTAGCTCTAATGCAAAAGGTAAGATTAGTACATATTTTTAGAATCTTTTTGTGCTGAAAATTTGAAGTAAATTCGTTTTAGCTGCCTCTGATCTTCATTCTTGAACTCACTGCCATTGTTTCAGGCAACGATCGGCGTGCGGGGACACTCACTGAACGCAATTACGATTGAGCATTTCATTTTGAGACTGCCTTATCACTTAAAATTTGTAAGTATATCATCCTAGGCATCATTCATTATGCTTCTGGGCAATATCACATTGACTGATTTCCTCTTAGTCTTTAGTGTTTTCTCAGACCACATAGAAATTAGTCTGACGTTGTTTGTAACAGACATGTCCGAAAGCTGCGAAAAACGATGAGATGAAAGCTCGCAGCATATTCGGATTGGAGTGGTCTGAACCCTTGGTTACATTTGCACTCTCTTGTGGAAGCTGGTCCTCCCCTGCTGTAAGCTAGTTTCAAACTTTATCATCCCCTAAGATTATGTTTTTTTTTTGTTTTTTATAACACCAAATGATACAATCATGACCAAATTTAGGTAGGACAATTAACGTTTATTCTTAAATCAAGGATAAGCTCTCTCTATTTTTTTTTCCTGTTTTTTTGTGGCCCCGAGGGTACCAAAGGTGTTACTTACCATCATAAGCCCAATCGGGACAGAATTAAAAGTGTTGTGCGATGTTTAACGGTTTAAGATTTTGCGTTTGTGGAAGGGAATAAGGTGTTTAGATAGGAATGGTGGTGAGGAGCTTGTCGAAGCTGGTCCTCCCCTGCTGTAAGCTAGTTTCACACTTTATCATCCCCTAAGATTGTTTTTTTTTTTTTTACCACCAAATGATACAATTATGACCAAATTTAGGTAGGACAATTAACTTTTATTCTTAAATCAAGGATAAGCTTTTTTTTTTTTTTTGGGGGGGCCCTGAGAGTACCAAATGGTAATGTTATGAACACATTCGACTTGACAATCAATTTTTTTGTTTTGTGAAACAAAGGTGAGGGTTTACTCAGCATCTCATGTTGAGGAAGAGTTGGAAGCGGCAAAAAGAGACTATATACAGGCAGCAGTTGGGATTTCAAGGTCAAACAAATTGATGCTCCCCAAGCTTTTGGATTGGTATTTACTTGACTTTGCAAAGGATTTGGAATCTCTGGTTGATTGGATTTGCATGCAGCTTCCAAATGAAATGAGAAAGGAGGCAGTTCAAAGCCTTGAGACCAGAGGAACTGAGCCTTTTTCACAGTATGTGCAAATAATGCCATACAATTTCAGCTTCAGGCTCCTCTTACAGCAATGACCCGAAAATAAATGTACCTATAACGTATTGATACGTGTTTTTGACGATATATCAGTTATGGTAGGGGTTGTATATTGTTATAGTAAAAGTTACATATAACCTAAGAGTGTTTGGATGAGGGGAAAAATTATGAGATTTGCTAAAAAATTAGAATTTTAAGTTTTCATTGCATCGATTCTCTTGTTTGGATATATAAATATAGAAATTTAAAATTCTAAGAAAATAAAAAAAAATTGGAAATTGGATACCACAAATTCTTAGGGTGTGTTTAGATGAAATTTTTTAAGATTACTAAGAATTATCAGATGATGAAATTTAAATTATCGGAAATTAGTTTTCCAAAATTTGTGGTTTTATGTTTAGATAATATAAAAATAACATAAAATTTGAACATGTAATTTAATGTTCATATATAAATGGTAGTTATAAAGATGAAATTTTGGAAATGACACATTTTTTTATGGAATTTAAACTTGGGATTTGTGGCATCCAAATTCCAAATTTCTTATTTTCTTAGAATTATATTTATGCATCTAAACAAGAAAATTGATGAATTGGAAACTTAGAAATTCTAATTTTTTAGCAAACCCCATGTCTTTTTTTTTTTTCTCTCATCCAAACACACCTTTAGTAATCTTAAAAATTTTCATCCAAACGCACCTTAAGTGCATGTAAGAAACTTGGGCATAATGGTTTTGGAGCTTGTTCAATTAAAATTGGGTTTTTTTGACCTTTTTTTATGTACCTTTTTTAAAGTCTTCTTAATCCAGAAAATTTGGTACCTTTTTAAGCTAATTCCACTGCTAATCCAAATCTTTGTTGTCTCCTCTATTAATAGATTTGGTAATCACTTACTCTTATACTCGAATGGTATTATTTTTCGCATGTTACATTCGACTATTGTAAAAGACAATCGATGCTGAATGTACTTATTGTACTTTTCCTATTCCGATGTCATTGTATCAAAAAGAAAAATACACTAGCTACCTTCAAACATATCTTTAATTTTAGAACAGTGCCTATTTGCATCACATTTCTGTTTTGCAATTGCGTAGGAGTTCACAAGTTCATCTTGTTCGATAACCATTTCGTTTTAAGATTTTGACTTTTATTTTATTTTTTTCTTTTTAAACGAAAAAGATTATAGTTACAGTATGTCAAATTGTGATTAAAGCACCATTATTCTAAAATATAGAATATTAATCAAATCGTTCATCCATATCACCAACACATGAACTCGATAATTTCTCCAGAAAGACCGCAGTTTTACAACTAAATTGGGAAATACCATTTTGCTATGACAAGTATTTACAGTAGACACTGATCAATTAAAATTTCGATTTTATAGCACAGCCGGGATCTTTACAAAATCAGGAGGTATCACAAAACTCTGGAGTATCAATGATTCGCTATAACAAAAAAAAAATGTTGGATGATGATGATAATGGAAAAATGGGGGTAACTAGTAAATACATGTAAGATAAAATATGACAAAGGGCACAACAAACTGAAAACATAAACAGATAACATGATACATTATATACCTTACGGGCGGTGGTATAATCGCTCCGGTATGGGCAGGTTAAGCCTCCGCATGATATTCAACGGCAGTGACTACAGTGTGGTGGAGCGTACCCTACAATGTTTGGGGCTATTACCCTTAAAGTTGTCCTGTAAGCAGAGTGTTGCTGAGATTTAGACCTCAACCAAACGGTGAAGGAACAGGCCCTGGCCCTGTGAGTGCATCTGATCTTTTAATGCTTCCCATGCCACATATGATGCAACCGGGCGTTGTTAGAGCCGAGAATTTGGCCCCACAAAGATCACAGACATCGTAACCTATAGTTGACAGACGGCTGAGTGTGGCGGCACAGAACTGGGAAGGATCTTCGAGTGGATCAATGGATTTGTTGGTCAGACCCCTTTGAACACACATATCAACTAAGCTTCGCAACTCATCTTGCTTAGTGGCAGGTGCTTTGGACAGCAGTAGTTCAAGCATTTGCTTTGAATAAGCATAATTCTGCACCTCCATGTTCCGCTTGATCGCGGTTCGGACACAATTTATCCTGTGTTTTGCCAGAAGAGGCAAAGAACCAAGGTGGCGTGAGAGCCTTGCCATTTCATCTTTTGCGCTGATTGCACTAGGACCGTGAACTTTTTGCAGCCGCCCGATTTCCTGCAAATGAAAAACCCAAACAAGAGATTAGTTATATGCGCTAATTCCAAAACCCAAGATTTCCATGCAGTTATGGGCCAATTCTAAATTTAAATATGATATTCCAACCCCACATGTGTGCATTGGTTATTGTAATCCTTCAGACATTTAGCGTCACATTCCATCTGTTTTATTTAAAAGCTTAAATGAGAATTACAGTACCCGAAGAAGAGTAACTGCTATCTTGTATTGAGCGCAGATGGTCCCTTGCGCTTTAATATCAGCTCCTCGAGAATGATCCTTAGCCAGTGCAAGAAAAGCTTCATCAAAGCAAGACAGTGCATCTGAAAGTTGATTCTGCTCAAGGTGAGCGACTCCAGTCTTAAAACATAAAGAGGCGGGAGCCCCACGAGGTACCTGGTATGAGAAATCAATGAAATGAAAGTGGACTCAGATCGTGATCAATGATTTTCTAGGCGTGATTGTGTACATGTACATGCATGTATTACCTGTCCAGGACGCACAGAAGATGGTGGTGGCGAAGAAGGCTGCACAGGTTTTCCAGAATCGGCAGAATTTGGAACCCCGAGGGCGCTAAGGTCGAGAGGTTGAGTGGAAACTGGGAACTGAGTTGATTGAACCTGAGGCTGTAGTTGCACAGGAACCTGTTTTGAGGATGGTGGGACACCACCATCAGGAAATCCAATGGACTCAAAAGGAGCGGCAGGCTGTTGACTAGCTTGAGGGGGAACACCCCCATCAGGAAGACCAACATTAGGATTGGATGCATTCATGTGGTTAAAGGCTTCCTTGTTATTTCCAAAACCTTGAGAAGCTTGATCTAATTTTGAAAGATAGGTTCCAGGAGGGGGCAGTGTGGCTGCGACCTGGAAGGATGGTATGGTATTCTGGAAAAAGTCCTCTGGAATAGGTGCCTTACCAGTTGAGGTAGCAGCCTGTTGTGATACAGTTGTAGATTGAGTGAAAGAGTCCATATTAAATAGATCACCAGGGGCAGAGCCCACACGAGGAGCCATTGATCCACTGGTAGCAGGAGGAGGAGGCGGCGGCTGGGATGATATCTGGCTAAGGTCCTGGGATCCAATAGTCAATGACTTGGTCCTGGTCATGGGTGGACCTAACCCTTCACCAAGTTTGAGTTGCTTCGTGGCTTCTTTGATTTTATTCAGGTCCACTGCGGTAGAAGCAACTGGCTTGTCTCTTATTCTGATGTGCAACTTTTTAGCTTTTGAAGTTCCCTCTTCATCACTGCTGCTACCATCAGCTGCACCGTACATTGTTTTCTTGAACTCTTCTTCAGCTTTAGCCTGTTCATCCGCAGCAGTGGAACTGGCAAATTGTTTGTTAAGTGTTTCCAGACCCATCAAGGAATCACCACTAGGTGCTCCCTTAGACATATTAGACGTGGACATAACAGCAGACAACGGAAGACCATTTGGCTTATTATCACCACCGGCAGGTGTAAAAGATTTGACCAAGCTATCTTCCCTTACTTCTACAATGTTGCCTCTTCCTTTGATTGAACCCAGGTAAACACCAATATGATCAGCAATAATGGATGGGATGGTGCCATCATCAGTCCTCATGTATGGCATTACCTCTGCAGCCAGTTCCCAGTGTGGTATAGCCTTCATATTAGTTGGGGTTTTGATTTCCCAGTTCCCACCACCCCATTCAGGACCTTTAGGAACCATACTCTCAGCAGCAAAGTTAGCAAAAATTCCTTGGGTCCATCCAGTAGACCGGACTCTTAAAATCCTTTCACAGTACCGTCTTAATTCTGAATCAGTACCATCTTCTTCCAATTTTTGAGCAAGGCGCCGCATGGCACTGGGGTTAAGGTGGCATATAAAGAGGTCGAGCATACTTTCATAATCTGCTATAACTTCAAAGGTTTCTTTTGCACTATCAAACTGCCCAAACCTGCAATTTCATCTTAAGTCATAAAATAAAGTTGCTTCTAAACCAAGTAACATGAGAACCATTTTTTAAAGAAAGGTAACATGAAAACCAACAATGAGTTCTTCAGCAAGAGCTGAAACCCTGGATAGAGCAATTAAAAACCTTTAAGGACATTTGACACATAAAATTCAAGTACATAGGCACTTCAACAAGATTTCTGTTCCACCATCCTTACGATTCTGTATATTGTATAATTACCATCAATGATCAATTATTCTCTTGTTTCTCCCGCAATTAGTAGGCCTACATTACTATATAAGGAACATGTGGCTTTTGGTTAAATTTCTAAAATGCAAAAATGCCCTCTGCTAATCAAAAGTTAAGAAGCAAATAAAAAGGCATTAAATGAGGAGAATTAGGTATATTCACAATCATTTGAAGTAAAAAAAACTAAAAATAGAACATTTTTTACCCACTCTTGCATACAAATAGGAGACTTCCTTTTTTTATTTTCCAAATAAGAAAATAAATCACTGAGAAAGATATGATTTTATTGCAAAAATAACAATAAAATACAAAAGTGCAAAATAGAGTGGTCATGAAGACCGCTACAGAGAGCACAAGAAAGAAAAATACAGAAAAGTAAAAACAGGCTAAGAGACGGAATTCTATGAAAAACAAGACTAACATATAGCTACTTTTCCATCAAGACAAATAGTATAATAGAACTTCTGAATTACAGAAAAAACAAAATGCTGGTGGAAATTATAAAGTTAGAATAAACGAGAGAATTCAGAGAGCTAACAACTTCTTCAAAGCATGTCACAGATTGAAAACTTCCACCACGTAATAGGTACACATAAATTCAATGCACAAGGTAGGATACTAAGGAGTCCTATTTCAACTATCAAAAAAGGGTCAATCCCCCTAATTTACGGTAGATTAGGCATCTTATATTACCGTATGGTTGAAGTTTTTAAATCAAATTTTACCAAAACTCCACGTTGATAGGAGAGCAAAAGTAGCACTCATTTTTTAGTACATGCCCCAACTACAAACTGTTCATTTCAAAACTCAAAAACTCTTAAAAATAACGTTCTTTTCCCATACCATATGACCCTTTACTCATTAGACTTGCGACAATAATTAAATTCTGAACAGTAGGCTTTTTGTTTTTGGCCAAAGAACAGTCGAGGCTATGGAAAGGTCTGTGAGGGTGATTTCTGTATATAACTGAGAACATTCCTGGTTTATCTCTAGAACAGAGGTTTTACCCCAAATTTATTATTCATGTACTTCCCAAAATGGAACCCATGTACCTCTCAGCTTCCAACTGTTTTAAATCCTTTTCTTCATCCACCACAATCTTAACTAATGATACTAATTGACTAAGATATATTAATAATACCAAAAACGTTAAGTGTATTTTTTTTTTTCCTTTTCAGCAAGATTCATTAACACATTGATGGAGCAATCAAATTAAATGATCATCAGATACAAGCATCATATAAGCATAGAGCTCCACTCCTTGGCAGTATATATGCAATATATGCCTCAGGATCCTTAAGCTACCTTACATACTATTAGATACGTTGGGAACAATATCAGAAGATAAAAAATTGAGAGGCAATCATTAAAGAAAAATATAGTATTTGAACGACATTTGCAAATAAAAAATGAACAATTTGTCTTATCTGCATACTTGATACATGCATAGCCCAACTGGCGGAAACGGTGGAACAGATGAGAGGTTGGCGGGCACCTCGGATAATCTCTAGAGCGCAGAAATTCATCTTTTAAGACAGATAGAGCAATTGAAAAACGGAGAGCTTTGATAGCATATACACCCCTCAACACCTAGGTTATTTCACGTGTTTAGTAAACAAAATAGACAAGAAAGAAAATTTGTTGAACATAACATTGTTTTTCACTCACCTGAGTGAACTGTGGTCCTGCTTGAGATAGTGACACAGAAAGATCTCCACAAACAGGAGAGCCTCTAGCAAGAATATCAAGAGACCTTGGAGTGATACGGAGACTGTCAAACCTTCATTTAGAAAGCAAAGCCAGATATTAGGTGTCATCAGCATAAGCATTTATTTAGGACTTATGGTTATTAAGGTGTAGGAAAGAAGAAAATGGGATTACAATCCACAATGTTATCGTGCTGCTTTTAATGTAAAATGCATAAGAACAAAATCTACAACAGAGCATTGTGGATGAGATATGAGGAAAGAAAAACCTGGATGTTATTTGATACAATATCTCTGGAAGGTCAAGCTTCTGCTCAAATCTCTCTTGCATTGTGGAAAATCCAATAAGAAGAGGTTCAAGAAGCCCAACAAGACAGCTCTTAATCTCAACTCCGTTCTTTTGTCTGGGACTTACTTCTGTTGGGTTAGCAAGCAACAAGCGATCATTCAGTGCACCCACCAGAACTGCAACAAAATACATCATAAAGAGTCAGAAGGATAATAATAGAAAGATACATACTCAAATCAGCATCAACAGCTAGATGCATAGTGCATACCTGCATACGGCATACTGATAGAGAGAATAGTCCTTACTTTTCCATCCCAGCCAAGCACGCTAATTGCAGTGGTGGTAGAAAAGAGAAGTGCAGGCCCAACCCATAGAAGTGATCTAAAGTGAATAGAGGTCAAGTGCTCAAACAAGTTCATATAACTTCAATAATGGAATTACATGTATGATTATGAAAAGAAAATCTTTTGCAGAAAGACGTTGTAAAGGATATTGAAGGAAGTCCTTTATCAAATTTTGAGGAAGTCCCGGCCAGTACATCTAGATCTGCTGAAACAATAAGTACCCTTTGCGTCGTTAATATTCCTGCAACATATCCCCTAAGAGTTTCTTGCCAGTGAACCTGTTGAAATTTCAGCCCTTTAGATCTTTGAAGAGGAAGATGAAAAAGCTTTTGCACATTCACAAAAATAAGTCCACAAACTGCAATCTAAGAACACCGCTCCAGAATAATATAGTTGCAGGTCTTGTGACAAGAGTGAACGAAGCCTCTCATTTTAATTACTTATGCATGAAGAGCTTTAATATAACACAAATTTGGAAGGCTGTGTGTTAAACTCGACCGCAGTAAACACACTATTGGCCTTATCATGAGAAAGCCCCATAGACCAGGTTCAAGGGACATAATGGAAATTTATACTACCTTCCACAGAAAAGTTATAGTCAACGGGTATAACACACAAACTAGAAAATTCTTTGGCTTAAACATGAGATTTGGTTATGCAATGTTAGAGAGGCAAGAGGGAGCGGATGATTTTAACATCACCACCACATGTCCTACGATATAAGTCTTCTTGAATGAGTAGTCAACCGAAGAAGAAATATGGGGCCATATATGTAAGACTACTGAACAGGTATGCTTTGAAGCTTGATTCTCATTGATATGAAAGGTGCATTATATAAGGATTTGAATATTTGTTTTATTGAATTAATTCTAACATACAGCAGTAGCTATCTTTATATAGGCTGTAGAGAGACCTAACTAGGTATGTACAATTTAGGAAAGAATCAAACAGTTGACTAGCTATACAAGGGAGGAATCAATGGTGATTCCGTTTGACATATCTCAGCAGATCAAGGAGATTTAGTCAATCTCCTGTGATCGGCTGGAGTGTAGGGGAATCCTTAGTACACCCCCGCAAGACGGTGGAGCCATCGGCGACGCCGATCTTGGAACGGAGGAGCTGAAACCATGGGCGAGGCAGCGGTTTGGTGAGGGCATCAGCCAGCTGATCGTCAGTGGAGACATGAGACACCTGGAGGTGGCCTTTGGTGACATGATCACGAACAAAGTGATAGTCAATATCCACATGTTTCATGCGTGTGTGAAAAACCGGGTTTGAGCAATAGAAGGTAGTCCCAATGTTGTCGCAGGAGATGGTGGGTGTGCCTGAAAGAGGAAGGCCGAGCTCACGGATTAGGGACTGTACCCAGAGCAGTTCAGCAGTGGTGGAAGCCACGGCTCTGTATTCAGCTTCAGTGGACGATCTGGAAACCGCACGCTGCTTGCGGGAACTCCAGGATATAAGATTGTGGCCAAGGTAGACTAGATAGGCGGTGGTTGATTTTCGATCATCCTGGTCCCCAGCCCAATCCGCATCCGAGTATGCATTTAGGGAATGAGTGACAGCATGGAGAGTGGAGGTAGTGTGGCGATGGAGATGGAGACCGTAGAACAAGGTGCCTTTCAAATAGCGAAGTAGACGCTTGAGGGCCTGCCAGTGCAGGTCAGTTGGAGCATGCATAAACTGGGAGAGTTTATTGACAGCAAAGGATACGTCGGGTCTGGTCAGGCTGAGGTACTGCAGACTCCCGACAAGGCGGCGGAAGCTAGTGGCATCTGCTGGGGGGGAGCCATCGTGCAGGTGTAAAGAGGGGGAAACAGCCAGAGGAGTGGCCACAGGCTTGGCACCATCCATGCGAGGTGAGCAGGTCATGGATATATTTGTGCTGAGACAGGAAGATGCCAGTTGCGGTTGGAAGGACCTCCACACCAAGGAAGTAACTGAGGGAACCAAGGTCCTTAACCGAGAAGCGGGTGGCCAGAGTTTGTATGAAGCGGGAGATAACGGCTGGAGTATTCCCTGTCACAATCAAATCATCAACATAAACCAGAAAATACAGAGTAGTCGAACCTTGCCTTAGGAGGAACAGCGAGGCATCAGAATTGTCTTGGACAAAACCGTGGGATAGGAGGAAGGTCTGAAGTTCCGTGTACCAGGCCCAGGGGGCTTGTTTGAGTCCATAGATAGCCTTGCGGAGCTTGCAAACATAAGAAGGGTTCTGTGGATCCACAAAGCCAGCTGGCTGGGCCATGTACACGTCCTCATGAAGAGTGCCTTGAAGGAAGGCATTATTGACATCCAACTGGCGAATGGGCCAGCCATTAGTTACAGCCAGGTGAAGCACAACACGGATGGTGGTGGGCTTGATTACAGGACTGAATGTATCCGTGAAATCCACCCCGGGACGCTGATGGTACCCCTTGGAAACAAGGCGGGCCTTAAATCTGTCAACAGCTCCAGTAGGTGTCCGTTTGATACGGAACACCCACTTGTTCCCCACAACGTTCTGGCTTGGAAGAGGGGGGACCAACTCCCAAGTTCCATTCCGTATGAGAGCATTGATCTCACTTGAAATGGCAGCACGCCATTGAGGGTCTTTCTTGGCTTGAGAGACACAGGTGGGCTCGGCTAAGGAAGGTAGTTGGTGTTTGGTGGCAGTGAGGGCATAGCTGGGTACGGTTTTGACAGTACCCGTTTGAGTTCGGGTGAGCATAGGGTGGGTTTTTGTGGGGTTTTGGGGAGGGGGACCTGAAGGGGGGAGAGGTGGTGGAGGTTGGCGCCTGGTGTAGGTACGGAGAGGTGGAGGTTGGGAGTCACCAGGAGGAGGATTAAGAGCTGTGGGAGCAGGAGCAGAGGCGGGAGCAGCAGGAAGGCTGCTGGAAACCTGGGGCAGGGGTGTTGGCTGCAGAATCTGAGCAGGGGGCGAGTCAGTTGCAAGGACCTGCAAGGACGTTGTGTCAAGGGAGTCCCCGGTGATGGTAGAGGACAGCACAGGCGCTGCTGATGGCGTGACAGTAGGCGAAAAGGGGACTGTGGTGACTGGGGGAACGGTGGACAACCAGGTTGTGAAGGTGTCTGCAGAGACGGTGAGGGTGGGGAGGAGGGAGGGGACGGAAGGAAAGGTGGTTTCATCAAACTGAACATGGCGAGAGGTGTAGAGTTTGTTGGCAGTGGGATCAAAACAGAGGTAGGCACTTTGGCTAAGGGAGTAGCCAAGGAAGATGCAGGGCTGAGAACGAGGCTGCATTTTGTTGGTGGTATAGGGCCGTAGCCAAGGAAAGCAGAGACAGCCAAAGGTTCGCAGTTTGGCATAATGGGGAGTGGCTCGGAAAAGGGCAGTGTATGGACATTTGTTTTGTAGGAGAGATGTAGGAAGGCGGTTGATAAGATAGACAGCGGTCTTGAAAGCATAGGACCAGTAGGAGAGAAGGAGTTGGGCTTGGTGAAGTAAGGTGAGGCCGGTGTCAACAAGGTGGCGATGACGCCTTTCGGCTGTACCATTGTGTTGGGAGTATGTGGAGGTGTGAGGAGGTGATTAATTCCATGCTCAGCAAGAAAAGGTTTCAGTTTAATGAATTCGCCACCTCCATCAGTGTAAAGGGAAATTATGGGAGTATTGAAGTATTTTTCAACCAAGGTTTTAAAATCTTTGAAGGTAGAATAGACATCTGATTTTTTTCGAAGAGGGTAAAGCCAAGTGTACTTGGTGTAATGATCAACAAAGATTACATAGTATGAAAAACCATCAATAGAGAGATAAGGAGCCGGTCCCCAGACATCACTGTAGATTAATTCTAAGGGACGGTGGCTGGTTAAAGTTGAAATGCCAAAGGGTTGGCGATGACTTTTATTGCATGCGCAGGAATTACATAGTGGTTCTGGAATTTGAGAAGAGAAACGAACATTAAACAGGCTTAAGACATTCTTTAGGGTTTTGGATTGGGGGTGACCAAGGCGACGGTGCCAAAGGCTAGGGGAGACTGTCACGGCCACCATGGCCTGCGGTTTTTGGAGAAAGGCAGGGGTCCACTCGTACACATCGTCCTTACTCGGGCCTTGAAGGAGAACCACCCCCGTGCTGAGATCCTTCACATGAAAACAACCAGGAAATAATTCAATAGAGGTATTGTTTTGTTTATTAAACTGGGAAATTGAAATTAAATTTCTGGTCATGGAAGGGGCACATAAAATATTGTGGAGTTTGAAGGGAAGGGAGTTAGGAGAAGGGAGAAAGGAAGAGCCTGTATGGGTAATGGAAAGACCTGTACCGTTGCCAATTAGTATCTCATCAGGGCCGCTGTAATGGGTTGCATCAGAGAGGTGTTGGGAGCTGGTGGCCACGTGATGAGAGGCCCCAGAGTTGAGTCTAGAAGCCAGCCAGGGGAGGGGGCCTGAGTTTTGGCCACGGGTGGTGGTGGGGTGGACTGCTGGAGATGAGGACAGCGTTTAGCGCTGTGACCCTGAGTGCCGCACCATTGACAGTAGCCACGGTAACCAGTGGACTGAGAGGATTGACGACGAGAGACGTCGTTGAAGTGTTGATAGGACCGGTGACCAGAGGTGCGGTGGCTGTCTGGTGACTGAGTGGGGTGCCGCTGACCAAAGGAACTCCTGCTGGAGCGATGGGAGGTGGTGCCGCGAGGGGCCTGAGTGAAATTGACAGTGACGGGTGAAGGTACAGCAGTGTGGGCTGCACGGCTGGAAGCAGCCTCATGTTGGACCAGAAGGTCATGTAGATTCTCAAAGGGAACAGCAGTATCCCTGGACTGTACAGCTGCGGCGATTTCCTTAAACTCAGGTCCGACTCCATTAAGGACATGGAGAAGGAGACCATCATCAGACAAAGGTTGGTTGATGGAAGCCAGCTTATCAGCAAGTATCCGAACTTCCTGAAGATATTCGGAGATGGGACGGGAATGCTGGCGAAGAAGAGTTAGGCGTTCCTTGAGACCAAGGACGCGCGCTCTGGCTTTGCTGGCATAGAGATGAGTGAGCCGGGCCCAAGCAGCGGCAGAAGTGGGGGCGGCAGCAATGAGTTGGATCACCTGAGGGGATATGGACGCCAGGATGGCATGAAGTAACAGTTGGTCCTGACGGACCCAGAAATCATGAAGAGCAGTCTCTGTTTGGGGGGGGGCAGGGTCGAGAGCCGTCGACATAGCCCATGAGGTCATACCCTCGAAGAAGAGCATTGAACTGAGCTCGCCACGGAAAGAATGTCGTGGCAGTGAGCTTAACAGGGAGCTGGGCTGCGGTGTTTATGGTGATAAGGGTGGGAAGAGTAGGGTTTGGTTCAGCAAGTGGTGAAGGGATGGGGGCGGCAGGGACGGTGGTCTGGGCAGCCATAGAGCTTAGGGTTTACTCGGTGGAGCAGTTAAAGCTCTGATACCATATAAGGATTTGAATATTTGTTTTATTGAATTAATTCTAACATACAACAGTAGCTATCTTTATATAGGCTGTAGAGAGACCTAACTAGGTATGTACAATTTAGGAAAGAATCAAACAGTTGACTAGCTATACAAGGGAGGAATCAATGGTGATTCGTTTGACATATCTCAGCAGATCAAGGAGATTTAGTCAATCTCCTGTGATCGGCTGGAGTGTAGGGGAATCCTTAGTACATTATATACAGTGTGTCCTACCAAATATGTACTACGATTGACTTGCTCCTAAAGTATAGGGATTGACAGTAAAGCAATCAAATCATAAACTACCTAAAACAGGAAGATACAAGGATCCTAGAGGATACATGTAAATCATAACTTATCTAATCGGATCTGATTGGATGCAGAATGTCTAACAATATACTCCCTAGTACTCCCTAGTAGCTTTCTATTGTTCAACAATAAGTATTATGCCAGAAGGGTTATAGCATCACCTGAAGAACAATCTCATTCAGTTTCAACTTAATTGACTTTTTCCCTTCACTGTTTGTTGCTATATAATGACCATCAGCATTAGAAAGGTGGTATCCTTGGGCCAGCTTTGCTAAGCCAATCTGATTCCCATGAGAAGCAAACATTAATGTTGATTCTACAATCACAGAAAACTATAATTAGCACATGCTGCTGATGAATTTTTTTACAAACATAATAGTTACTCTTCCCTCAAGTACCTATTGGAGTGGAAAAGATTCTATCAATGTCACTTTCAAACATAAATTGCATTGGACCCTTGGGAACAGTATCAATATCCAAAGGTTGGCTTTCTTCAGCCATGAGATTCTTTTCATTAGCTTCTGCGGAAGCCTTTTTAGGCAGAATATATAAAACCAGTCCAGTCTTATCATCGTCAAGAATAGCATACTGATTTTCATTGGGTCCTATAAATGCTGCATCTCGACCTGCAAAACTCAAAGATGCAGTTTCCAAGTAATTACTAGATCTCCTACGTGCATACGTGGACATTTGAGGGGAATGAAGATATCCCATAGATATACCAACCTTTTACCGTAGCACATTTACTGTTTGCTGCCTGAGAATCAGTATTTTCAAAATAAAGCACCACTTCATTTGTAGCACCACTAAATTCATAGATAGCCAGAAATAAGTTCTGTTTTTTACTGTAGGTAATGTACTTTGGATGGTACTCCACATTTCCAGGAACCTATAAAAGAGAATAAAAAAGGATTATTCTACTGCAATTGGCACTGCCAAATGAGAATCTTCATAAAAGCTGGAAATGCAACACGTAACACTAATTCACACGATAGACTAAAAATTACCGTTGTATAAAGTTTTTTGTAGAGAGTATCTGCTCCAGAACAGATATTATATGCCATAAGTTGCAAACCATCGACATAAAAGACCCTGACAGGATAATGAAGAACCCGATTCTCTTTATTGAAGAAATTTAACTCCAGATGAAAAGGCTGCAAGGCAATCAAAGTTTTTATACACAGATTAAGCAGAAGCAACAGAAGATACAATCAATCTATAGCAAAAACTACTTACTTGGCACACAGGTACATCCTTCAAATGATGCTTAGAATCTACAATCGTAATGAGCGGCAGCCGAGATATTGGGGCACTCTGGGCATGACCTTCCATAAAATGCTATAACAATTATACAAAGAAATTAATCAACTATAAACTTTAATAAGCATCTGAGGAAGTCTGGATAGATCAAACAGAAAATTCCGAATAAGTGTTTTAATACAAAAGGGTATGGAATGGGACAAATTAATAATAATGGTTTTTCCAGTATAAATGGGGGGTTACAAATTCTCCATCTCAGGGTATTGGATGGACATCAGAGCAATCAAGGTCCTTGTGCTAAGATCTTGTTTAGGGCTCGTGAACTATTACCGAAGATTCAACGTAAGTTACTCAAATAGAGATTGAAGACCTAGTTAGGACTCTGCTGTGATTCCAGGCCTATCAAACTTGGAATGAAGTAAGCGATGTCTACATTACAAAACTTTAATAATATTATATATGTGCCACAATGGCCTTTTTTTATTGATTTTGGGACTCTATGAATGGAAAAGGGGGCGCTTCGTATTAAAGCTGCAATCAAGCCCTCAGTGACGTACAAATTTATTCATGTACATCCGCATAACACAATAAGCTATATTCCAAACAAGAAAATTCGATTTGACATATTTAAAATTATAAAGCAACATACACTCTGAAGAAAAGCCTTTCGGGCAATGTCTGATATCGTAAGCTGACTCTGGCTGCAAGAAATGAGAAATTATTATTGACAACATACAATACTTATAAAGTTAATATAGTATAGAGCAGCAAAGAAATCCAATGAACTCAACTTGAGCGAGCCTTTAATCCCACTCAATAATGTAAGATTGCAAGTCACTTGAACCCAGTAAAACAATAAACATATACACAATAGATTCAACATGACAAAGCCTTTAATCCCATAATATTTATGAGTGAAAGTCTAAGACTTGACCAGAAAAGCTGTAAAATGATACGCAACAATTAAGTCAACAAATGCAGCCTGTGCCATCACTAATAGCCCTAAGAGAAGACAGGCTAAAGCAAAACTGATTCCATCTGTAAAAACAGTAATACAACTAAAGACTGGCCTTAATCACACATTTGTTAGTTTTTTAAATGAATAAAAGGCTGAACATCGTAGATAGGGAAAATCTTTACAAATGTAAAGCATCTGAGGTCAGGGCAACAGACAAAGGGTCCTGATTACAACCTAATGAAAGTATTATATTCACTAAATTTAAAATCAAAATTCCAGTAATGGGCAAGACAAAAGTTTGAAAAAGTTCAGAACTCACCCTTTCAGGTGATGCTCTTGTAGTTGAGCTTGAAGCTGATGTTCAGCTAATATTCCAGATGAACCCAAAGCTGAAAGTTTTTCTTTCAAAACAGATGCTGCAAAATACTTCTACCATTAGCATATGTGATCAGATAGAAAGAACTAAAGGTTCTAACATAAAAATAGAAGTTTCAAAACAATTACAACTTTTCAAAACCAATCTATCTAAAGAAAGGCAAAATGTCAATGTAAGCATTAGCAAATTATGCAGGAGAACTCTGATCATGAAGTGCTGCTAGATCATGTTTGCCATCATATACATAAATGATACATACAAAGAGTTATGGAATATATATCATGTATGGAATTTTAGAGAGCGCAGACCCTAAATGGTGCCTAAGTATTTAACTATATAACAAATATGACAACTTAAGTTTTTTTTCCATCTATTTATCCCCATT
This sequence comes from Prinsepia uniflora, assembly GCA_032719365.1. NCBI lineage: Eukaryota > Viridiplantae > Streptophyta > Magnoliopsida > Rosales > Rosaceae > Prinsepia > Prinsepia uniflora. The sequence goes on along the minus strand of CM064875.1, from coordinate 2,122,937 downwards.
AAATCCTTGTTCGAATTCAAGGGCATCAGAGAGGAGATATGGCAAGAAAGAAAGCAGGAACTACATAGCATGCAACAGAAAAAAAAAAGGTGGCAGTAATGGTAATGAACTCAGTGATCATTGATGTTCATATATGCTTCTCAATAATCACGTAATTAATATGCCTTCCACTCGTAATTTTAATGGATCTGAATGATCCGGTTGTTTATCAAACAATGCCACCAAGACAAGTTAGGATCAATTCCTATATATAACCATCGCTAAGACCAGTATAACTACCAAAAAATAGTCAATCGTAATAACTTCTTCATGGCAGTTGAAGACTGCCTATTAAGACATATGATCACAATATTATGAACCTCAAACATGAAGTTCATAAGCTGCCACCAGAAACCTTAGTCAAATCATGTATTCATGATAGCTAGGGTAAACATTCTAGCTACTGATAAGAAAATTCACATATGCAATACATCTTCGCATAACTGTCATTGGACCAATCAATTACAAGATTCCTAGATTGTAGGCATTAATTGGTAGCATATTCCTCAGATTGCAGTGGAGTTAAAGAGAGGGAAAACAAGAATACAAGAGCAACCAACAAAACACTCCAGGAACAAAATGAACCCTACATCAGCATGTCTTTACCTGAAGATCCTCTCGCGCCTTGCAAAACAGCAAATAGTTGTTTCCTTCCTTCCCTGGTGTATGCAGCCCTATTTTTCACATTGTCTCCACCTGTCATACTCTATAACCAAAATGTCTTATATTCAAAATATGCACTGTCTGATACAGGTGCAGTAAAAAAGTGTACTGTGTAAGAGCTTGCACTTAACTGTAAACAGAAGTGCTGCTAAATTTAATTTGGGGTGAACTTCTAGAGTTTTTATTCGCGGTAAAGGGTAAGCTGATTCACCACCCTGCTGAGAAAGGATGCGAGGGATATCAAGTGATTCAATTGCTGCAAAAAAATTAAACACTGAAGTCAGTGCAACCTTGGACACTTTAAATCATAGCGCAAGGGGAAAAAACTGATTGTTTGTGTTTACTGATTGTCAATACTTAAGAGATTGGTAGCTACAAAATCACCTAGAATGTCAATACAAGAAGTTGTGAACACTACTCTATATGAAAATTAAAAATTAAAACAAGTGACAAATTTCTTGTACTATTTTAGTTTTTGAAAAAAAAAAAGCAAAGAAACCAAGGGATGCTAGTATGTTCAGCAATCCTTCTCATGGTAAAGAAAAGAGTAAACAATAATAATGATTATAATAACTAACCAGCAGGCTCAAAGAAATTTGCTTGCATTGGAGGTCTATTAGGATTAATTATAACCCTTGTTTTCCACACTTGAAGAGTTCCATCCTTGGATACAGTTACAAGTAACCGCAACATTGGGAGCCAAGAAACTGAACTTAACGGTTGGGAACCGACTTGCGTACTGAATTGTATCAAAATGTCAAATTTAGAATACTGGTTAACACCAGCAAGTAATTGAAAATTCAAGAAAAAGTTCAGACAGGGAGTGGATAACATAGATACTAAATATGATGCCTGTGAGATAACCTCAGCAGATATATGGCATGTAAATAATAATCCATTTCAAGCAATCCTACTCTCCAAAACCAGAATCAATCAACCTTTATAGCCACTCGAAGGCTCCATCTTATGTGTCTACAAATGAAAATGATAATGGAAATGTAGCATCAACACTTAATTAAGCATATAAATAACACATTCTTGATCAAAAGAAGCTTAGGGATAGCCAGGAAATCTAAAAAGCTTCTAAACCCCTTATCATTTGTCTGACTGATTAGGTTGATGAAATCCCATCCTCTTAGCTTAGTAGAGGAGCTTGCAGAATGTTTTATAGAAACCCAAGGTCAATTGGCCCTTACAGAAGTCTTTAAGGTAAATAATATGTTTTTTTAACTGCCAACTGGGTACAATAAGATTTTCCAGTAAGCAGTCATTAGAATTTTCTGAAGCCTTAGAAAAACGATAAAACCTCTAAAACATAAAATCAAGTAATGAAACAAGAGCCTTAATGAATGAATAACAGTCTTAACAGAAGAAGGAATATCAGGGACTAATTCATTAGTTTTCATGGTGCAGTGTAATCGCTATCGATTTGTGTGGAACAAGTCTTTTATTTATTCCTACTCTTCAGTATTTACTTTTCTGGCCTTTATGGTCCATTTCAGGATCTTGCTAGGATGCTATAATAAGTGACTTACATTCCAATCATACTAGGTCGCTCAGTTGACACATCCCATGCAAGCAGCGTACCACGTCGATCACCAACAAAGATCCACTCCAATGTTGGGTGAAAACCAAAGGCACCAGCACCCATGAGCTTTATGGTGTTATCAACTGCAGAACAAGAACAAAAGATGAAATAAAACATATGGAACACTTGAAGTCTCGAATCTCAACAGCTAAACAAGAAAGAATCGGGCTAATCATACTTTGTAAGGTGTAATGAACAGCATAGGTATGAATGTTGTAGGCTCTAATTAGACCATCTGCATAAGCCACATACTGAAATATAGAAAAAGAAAAAGATCATTCCTATAGCTAGGGAAAAAAAAGATCAAGTATATTAAATATTTATCCCACGCAATGTACTGACTACAAGGACATTAGGAAGAATTCAACCAAACAGCTATATACCAGGACAGGATGGCGCGGGTGGCATGCAAGATTGACAATAGGTTTCTTCAAGTCTGTCTTAATTTTTGTTGGCGCTCTTCCTCCTTCAACAGTTCCAACAACTTCATGCATATTGAAGTGGTATCAAGAATTAGAGATAACCAGTAGGCATGACTGAACATGTAATAGTACGTCCACATCACTATATTTTTGTATGTGCATTTGATGGGATGGGGGAGTTAACAACTGAAAAAAGAACAAAGACAAAAACCTGTGACACTCATCCTCTTGTTAAAACCGAAAAACACTACAGGTTGTAAAGGCGTCAAAGCTAGATGGACTTCTGTATCAGAAGAAATTTGCTCTGTCTTCTTCTCAGGTGAATGCAAGACACACGTTTGCTCAGCATCAAAATCACAAGATCGAATGGTACAGTCCTACCAAATAGGGCCATCAGGATATCATTTAGTGCAAGAGCATCCATTGAAACATAAAGTATGCAACTTGGGAAGAATGTCAAAATTCAATTAAATGCTGATGATTCTAAACACCAAAAAGAATTGTAATTCTACATAAAGTAACAAACATTAACTTGCACAAAATCAATGAAGGAGCAAGAAGAAAAACAGAATACATAGACCAAACAAAGATACTACGAAGCTGACCAATGAATGAAATGCATCAATTTCTGATAAAGCAAAAATCTTGAAATAACTAATGGGCCATTCTCACTCTATATGGAAGATATGCACCACTGATCAAGTTACTGAGTCGCACATCATCCATTTTTTTCCAATTAATGAGCAAACTCTAGTACAGTGGCCAAAGTCATGCCTATATGTATACTTTATGAACAAGAAGGACACAATTCATAAAGCACCTAAAAAGGTATCATTGGCATAAACAGAGTTTTGAGACATCTAATTATTTTTCATCTACCCTAATTAGACCTTTTCCTTGGAAACATGCATGCTTGCAGGAAAAATACCCTTCTTCACAATTATAAAGTTAAAAAAAAAAAAAAAAACTAATACTGTAATAAAATTTGCTGGTTTACCATTCTTCCCTAAAACTTAAGCTACTGCGATAAGAACGATTGAACATAAACTAGAAGGTTGAAATGACAAAGCTTCAAAGTCAAGATTCCTTGCTATGATATAATGATAAAATATGTCCATCTAACATTGTTTCCAAATGCTTAGGCTGGTAAGATGAGCAACAATTATTTGTAAACATGCTCTCAAACTAAAACTCACATATTAACATCCTCTAGAGATACAATCAGTTCTCTACATCTAAAACATCCTAAACAGAGAACGGATTATCAGGCACCAACCTCAAGGATCGCTACCACAGAATGTCCACTTGTGGGACTATAAGCCATGCGAACAACAGGTGTACCAATATCAATAGATGAAATCTTGCATCCTGTCAATGCATCCATTTCTGCGCAAGAAAAGATGAGATAATATAAATTAAAAACAATTAAAACTGAATGTGAGCAAAAAATGTTAAGCAAACCATGTGTATATCATTTACATCAATGCATGTTCGCTTTGGACTATAAACTTTCATGAGATATTCGGATTCCGTGAAGTCACTGCGTACTTCCATGTGGCTATTCTAAAACAACTAGGGGGAACTAAAGGTTTTCCTAAGAAAATGAACCCAGTATCACAAACATCACACAAAGCCAAGTTTATAACTTTAAACTAAGAATAGCTATCTCACTCATACACAAACCATAAAATTTCAAACCAAAATGAGTAAGTCCGATGTTTACTCCATTTGCATCACATCAAGGTAATTTACTACTCCATTGACACACTCACCCACCTGCACAGACCTAGCCTCGCCATTCGACAATGCAACTCCCCAAAACACTACTAAACGTACTTTTTTTTTAGAACTTCAAAATTCCAATCGCTGGCACTGTAGTAACTAGAATGACATGAGCATACATACATATGCATAACAAATTTAAAGCAGGAAACTTCAATTCGCGAAAAATTTAGGGGCAAAAGGCGGGAATAAGTGTAATACCGATGATGTAGTTCCCCATGGCGACGGCAACGAGGGCCTGATGGGGATGAAACGCGGCAGCATGAGGCTGCAACGGTTTTGAGCTACGTCCGACATGCCGTAGATCCAGATGCTGCACCGTCGTCCACTCCATCTTGGACCTTCACCTGCAACTAGTGCCCGCAAAATCGTAAATTTGTTGACTGTTGTGAAACTACGACGGATCGAGAAGGAGAGAATATGCAGAGGACTCGGATCTTAATTTACTTGCAAGTAAAATGCTGCTAGACTCTGAATAAAGTGAGATGGGAGCTCATTTGACGAAGAAGAAGACGATCAATGGCTGGGCTGAATCCTGAATCAGAAATTAGACAGAGAAGAAGGAGAGAGAGAAAGCGCGCATTTGCAACGACCGAATGAAGGCCCAATTATACTGCTTTCTTTGTGTCTCTTCGGATCATGGGCCAAGGCCCAATTTCTAGCATTTGGATTAAGCTCAGGCTTCGGCCCAATTCATTTGAGCCCAACTACCTTTAATTGCATTCTTTCGGAGGAAACCGTTCTCCTATTTTCTCATGTTTGTAAGACATTCCTCTATTGACCTTGACCTTGAAATTATCTGATCTTACCACATCCTTTCCATACAACAAAATATAAATATTTTAAGAAATTAATCATTTTAATTATCATATTTATATAGAAAAAACTAATTAATCAATAACAAGGAGACAAAACACATCTAGGACGAATATACAAGCATTGATCCTATATCCCCTACAATTTATTATGCAAGTCTATAAAATAAAGACTACAATTAACTTGTACTGTAATGCGTGAATTAATAACATCATGTGATCATATAAATGCTATATTCTAGCATTTTCTTGTGTGAATTAGTTGGTGTTACTTAAATATTAAACCGGCATCTTGCACTCCAAGTAAGAGCACACTCGAACCCTTTTTTTACGATAACATCAAAATCGAAACTTCTTAGTTTGTAATTCAAATGTGGTTATTATGTTATCAAATAGTCTTTTATGGGTATATTATGTATATATAGACCATATGCATTAGGGGTGGGCACGATACGGTTCGATACGAATATTGATAATATTCAAATCCAAATCATTAAAATCTTAATGGTTTGATAATGTTTGGATTTTCTAAAATTAGAAAATGAAACTATTTTGATCCAAACCAAACGATTTGAATCGAAATGGTTTGAAACCGTTTAGATAAAAAAAAAGTAGGTATATTGACAGGACCCATCTCAATCCCCTCGGGATTAATGCGGAATGACCCTGCTCCCGTCTGACACGGAATGTCAGACAAGGGATAATTCCGACCTTTGCCCTCTCGGACTATCAGAGTACGCCAGGATCCGGAGGAGGTATGTGATATCTCGGTCTCTGCTACAGTCCGCATCGTATCCAACCTGAAGGGTATTAAAAACAGAAAGACTGTGAGTGGACAAAAATAAATAGTTTATAAAAACATTTCCATAAAAGACCTTTATACCCTTCACTAAAAGCATGCATGCATAGTAAAACTATTTATCCAAACACATATGCTTAAACAACCATAATTAGGGTCTCAGCCCCAAATTCTGTAAATACAAGTCACCCGGGCTCCTGCCCAAAACCATTTATCATTATAAACACCATTTTCCAAACCAATTGAAATCATGTTTATCCATTATATTCATATCCAGAACCTGTCACGGTAAAATAAAGCTACGCACGTACTAACCGGGGTCTCAAACTCAAGTCTCTCCAGGGTCCACCCAGGTCAATGTCCGTAGATCAATGACCCTCCCTGGAGGTAACGAACCATGCCCATCCTGAGAGTAAGGAACCCAACTGGGGGGCGACTCCACTCAGTCAGTGCTCCGTGACTACTCCGGGGTCCACCCAGGCCAACGACCCTCCCCGGAGGAGGCAATCATATATAAAGGATGGCATATGAAAAACCTTTTGAAATCATTCTTTAAACCTTTCCAGGATTCATGCCCGGCACCTCATAAGCCGTCATGAACCAAAAAACTTTTCATGGGTTCATGTCGGTTCCCATAAACCGTCATGACCCGTAAAAACCATTTCTAGGGTCCCTGACCCGAAATCACCATCATAACACATAATTGGGCCCTAGACCCGAATCGTAAACCAACTAGGCATCCGGCCCGATTCCGTAAATCAAATGGACCTCAAGTCCGAGAGTTACCTTTTCAAATCCAAAATCATTTCATGAAATCATAACTAAAACCATAAGTACGGAAAATCAGTGTAAAATTGAAAAATCTCGATTTACGTGCAAGAACGTAAATCGCCTCGTAAAGCGTGCAATCATATAAATCACAAATATCCAAATCAACATCATTAAATCGCATTCACAATCCATAATCGTCTCCCGGGTCAATCACCGGGACTCCCAAACCTGTCCAAATTCATTTAGAGGGTTACTAATAGCCTAATTAACCCCTCATTGAAGTCCCATAATTTTTCCGATTTTCTAACTATTTTTAAAACCGAACCTAAACCTTCGAACAACCCCGAAACCTATCGAAACGATGTCCGATCGACACGAAACCAGTCCCAAAATGTTCGTTACATCGAATAGATGATTTGACATGTTGGAACTTTCCCCAGATTCTTCCCCACGCGCCTGCACGCGCCGCCTGAAGTGGCTGTGCGTGGGAGCCACGCGCCTGCTACAGTGTCACCCCTAACCTCGCGTCGACTGGTCTGAACCGGTCCGGTCCGGTTCGCCTGCAACTTGGACCGGCGTGACCGGTCCAGGCCCCTACAACCCTCATTTCTCGTCCGTTTGCCTCCATTTCAATTCCTAAATTCCGATTTCTTCATTTCCTATCTAACCCAATCCTTAAAACCAACTAAAATCATCAAAATCTCATGGTTTAATTTTGAACCTCACGGTTCATTTTTCCCGATCAGCCTACACGGCTGCTCAGCCCAAACCACCACCCAAACCCTCCCTAAAACAATCCTAATAACCTATTTAATGTTGTAAATCCGTCCAAATCGACCCATACTAATTAAAACGAAAAATGGGTTAAAATCGGTTAAACCGATACCTGCACGGCGAGCCACCGCCGCCGTCCATGGCGGTGCTTCCTGGGCCGGCCACCACCTCCGTCTAGTCCTCTCTTCCTTCTCTGGCCTCCCAGTCATGTTTAAAGGGTCAAGGGTTTGGATTTGGGGTGGGTATGGTGATCGGGTTTTGGGGAAAATGGGAATGATCGATGCAATGCAAGGGATGATATGCATGTATGTGGAATGGTAGCCAGTGGATGAGTGACACTTGTCACTCATCCATTGGTTGCTGAAAAGCAACTGGACCCACTAAAGTCCAAAAGTGCCTCGTAAAACGCGTCACCATGAATAGTATCCTGGAACTTTCGTGAACCGTAACTTCGCCGTCGAACGTCTGAATTCGACGTGCCACCTGTCTATGAATTCGTATTGTCCTTATCTACATAACGGTCTTCGGCCCTCAGCCATCGGACCTCTTGGTCAAAAAGTCAACATTTGACCTCTTTTATCCAAAATTACAAAAATGCCCCTAAACTTCCGAACGTCATAACTTTCTCCTCGGACGTCGGAATTGAATGTGCCACCTGTCTATGAACTCGTGACGTCACGAACTACGTCACGGTCATCGGTCAAAGTCCATTTGACCGCCTGACTGAAAAGTCAACGTTTTGCCCACAACTAGGGGCAAAACGGTCATTTCGCATCGTTCGTTCGATTTCGCCCAACTAATCACGGATTAACCTCACTAATCGTGATTAGTCACTAATCTAATCCTAGAATTCGGGACGGGTCGTTACATATATTAAAAAAACAATAAGTATATTTAAAAAAAAAGGTAAGGATACTTAAAAAAACAAATTACAGTTTACTACCCTGTAGTTTACGCTCAACTATAGAGTTATACCTAACGTTTTAAATCTTGCAATTTACACTCTCAATTATGTAAAATAATATAATTGTGTGCCTCCGTTAGTAAATTGTATATGAAAGTGGGCAATATTTGAATTAAATTCGACAAGAATTTCAATTGCTTGAAGTATTATTATTTATTATTATTATGGTAGACTATAATAGAATTGTACAAATACTATCTAGCTGTCATATTCCTAGCCATATAGTTTTTCCTTTCAAAGTTTTTGGATTTAATCCTTCACTTTCCAATCCAATCAATGCTTTTGTCACCATATGTTCAGAATTCTTGCAAAGTGGTCCTTCTAGAGAAGTTGACGTATTAGAAAAAGCATAAGCATAGCTAGAAGGAAAAACAGAAGTTCATATAATAAAGAAGAAGATAAACGAAATTCTAAGTTTTAAATCAACCTATAATAAATGGGAATGGATTTCATGGGGTCTTGATGGATCATGTAGGTCCTCGTTCTTATAGAATGGCCATGATTTTGTCTATCAAATACAAGGCTTACAAGCCCTTACATAAAGAAAATGAAAATGACAAAAAAAAAAAAAAAATTTCCCTTTTTCCTTCTTTTTTTATTTTTTTATTTTTTTATTTTTTTATTTGACAAAACAATTTAAAAGTTATATATTTTTGTAAATACTTTTTTCTCATTTTATATAGTCACAATATGCTACTTAATACCCTATTTTTTTTTTTTAATACAACGATATAATGAAGCTGGATTAAGAATGAAGGTAACATTTCTTTTTCAGATGCATGGAAAATTTCATGAGTCTATCTAAATACGATTGTTTGGCTATTGTAACCTTAAAAGAAAAATTAAAATTGATTCAAACTCACCTCATTCTCATTGTTTGCATTCTCTCTTCTAATTAATATATTAATTTAACCATAAATGAATATATTAATTAAATTTTGTTTAGTGCATTCAATCTTCATGCTAAATATTTTTTCTTGGTACAAAATTTTTCATGTTATATTAATTCAAATATAATTAATATTGTCGAAGATGATGGGCATCTATAACGGTTATGTATTTGATTTCTCGGCTTATTTCTACTAAAAGTTTTATTATTATTTTTTTAGAAGGAGAAATTCATTGATTCAAATCAGAGAGAAACAATTATAGGTGTGCATAATATGCTCTCGTTAAAATATTTGCGGAGATTTCAATCCATTTTAAAAAAAAAGTATTAAGCACAAATGGAACAACAATGACATGAGGGTAGATTGTAACCTAGAAACTTAAGTGATTAAGCTGACCCCAAAAGGCAAGCTAATCAGAAAGAAATAAAGCATAAATAGAAAAAAAAAAAAAAAAAAAAAAAAAAAGACTTTCACTGTAAACCATAGACTGTATCAAAGTAAATCCTCAAGCTAAACATCAGTAATCCTCATAGCTAAATCATAGTCTAATAATTTTTTTTTTACTTCAGTAAAAGCCTAAATAGAAGAAGTTAATGAGGATTACTACAGCAAATTAATTACACAATTTTTTTTTAATGTAATATATAAAAAATTATGAATACTAAAAAAAGGAAAAAAAAAAAGTTCATTACACAATTTTCAGCTTATATACACGTGTATAAAAACAAATTAGAATAATTTAGGCACCCACTAAAGCAAGCAAGCATTTATTAGATGATTACTACCAGCCTACGATATCCGTACATGGTAATTATGGTAGTCATCCTCCAATCATTTGGAAGGACCAAATTAATTACCCGGCCAAAATCTGAAATTGAAGGCTACTTAAGCCAGACTGATGCACCACCACCAAGCCGTACGATTTGTAAAATTCTTTAATGCATTTTCATAACTTTTTTAAAAAAAAAAAAAAAACCATACTCTGACTGTTTTTTAAAAGACTACAACGATAACTATAACACCTTCTCTTTTCAAAAATAAATTTTTAGGGGTATTTCGCAATATTATGTGACGAATGACGACGTTTTTAATTAATGGAATCAACTAGGGAGTCAAGTTAGAATTAATAATATATAATAATTAGGTATTATTTATTACAAAATAATAAATATATCTTGATTTTTTAAATTTATAATGCTTAATATTTGTGATGTATTTAAAATAAGATAGTTTATATTTGATACTACACTAATTTATCATATATATATATATATATATTTAAAATTTCTAAATCAATTTGTATTGTTTTTTGCCTTGTATTCTTCTTTTGTTAATTTATTTCTTTCCTTTTCTAAGTATATATAAATATTCGTAAAATCTATTTACTCCTTATATTCTAGGGATTCTGAATTTAATTTATATTTATTTACTTGTTTTGTTCATTTCTAAATGTTTACAGTGATGGTAGAGCTTATGATCTTTCATAAGTTATTTTTTAACGCCCTTAAAATTTATTTAAATGTGAAATATTTTATAACCATATACGCTTATAAATTTGTGATAACCAATAAATAAAAACAGCATCAATTAAGAGTATTTTGTTAAAAAAAAATGGTTATGCCCCCACTAATGTTAAATTCTGGCTACGCTATTGTTAAAAAGGTTCGCTCAAGATAGAAAAAAAAATTTACGATATTCACTCTATTTATATATATTATGATTAAAATTATGTATGTTACCTAGTCAAATGATTCTATGATGTAGTTAGTGAGAAAACATATTATATATATATCACCTATTACTTTTTTATTATCATATATATATGATTGTTTCAATTTTTCATTTTGTTATGAACACGATATTTTCGAAAATGTATCTAGTAAAAAGGGATCAAGTACTCTCACCCATTAATATTGTTACCAACAAATATTGTTACCAATCCAAATTTATCCAAAAAAAAAAACCCCAAGTGTATTTGACGAAGGGCCATATATATTACATATACAACTTGGGAAATTGGATCTATACATCAAAACTCTACTTGCATGTCCTCATCGTTTCACGTTATATATACACCTCCAATCGATCACTCGAGAATAAGCTAGATTTCTTGCATGATGCTAAGGGAATGCGACATCGTGAGAGAAGAATATTGGTATATATAATACTTCATATATAGAATGTGAGGAAAATGACAATTCACTACACGTTATTTAATTTCTACGTAATTATTGCCCTTTGGTTTATGAAAATGACACTAGCAATTGGCTATATCTGCAATATTTGTGAAATTTTTATCAATATACCTGCATTTTGATGCCATGATATTAAAATAGACGGAAAAAATATCCGCCATATTTTCTTAAATATACTCATATTTAAGAGCCATAACATAAAAATAAGGGAGGGGAAGAAAAATCTCCCATCAATCTTAATGATATATATAAGTATTATTCCTTTTATAAATATTATTAGGTACTTAAATTTGTCCTAAAATTTCGATTTAATTTGGACTCAATTTTCAGATTTTTTTTTTGTTGAGAGTGAACGATATCGATTTCAAAATATCCATCGAATTTTCATAAATTCAACCGTCGATATTTCACCCTTGACTATATCTATATTATAGTCCCATGCTTGTATATCAAGTCCATGTTTGATTCATAATTAAGGGTTTTGTTAATCGGTTAGGATTATTGATTAGGGTTTCATAAGTTAGTTAGGGTTAGCGTTTATGGATCTAAGTGAATCAAAATAGAGAAAGATCGAGAATCCAATATCCATGTTTGATAAGATCGATCTTATAGAGTTGGAGAATATGGGGCCTTCCATCACTCAAAAGAGAAAGATTCCTCTACAGGCACCACTGGAGAATATAAGAACCTGCTTCAATATCATCGCAGATTCTAAAAGCCAGCTACCTAGTAGGGTTTCCACTCAAAGCATTGTCCAGTTGACCGACCTCGCTTTTAACAAGTATCAAATTTAATTTAAAATCTTTTATATAATTGACCAATCTCACCTCCAACGCGAGTATCAAAATGAAATCTAAGTCCTTCATATATATATATATATATATTGATGTCCTTATCTGGAGTACGTGTACCTAGCTGGAGTCCTTATCTAGAAGGCAACTTATTCTTGCTGTTTCCAGTTTTTGTTTGTTAATTAGTGTCTACATTAAACCGATCAACAGCTATATATATCACTTTTCACTAAATAAGCAAAAGTTAGAAACATTTTGTCGTGATCGTATTATTTATTATTAATCGACCGTATACATGCAATAAACTGGTTCAGTGACTAGGATGTTTCTAAGGCCGGTCTAAAACTTCGGGTAGATCTTCAGTACGCTGAAATGCGTATGTGATTTTATCACTTTTCATCAAATAAGCAAAAACTAGAAACTTTCTTGTCTTAATTATATTATATTTATCGATCGAGTTAGCACGTACCTTATCATCATGTCTAGCCTTTTGTCAGTCCCTCCAATAATCTTGACATGATTTTGGCATCAACCTGGTCGACCGAGCTAAAGTGATATTTATGTTCAAGTACAATAGCTAAAAGCCTAAACTTTATAACCAAAGATTCTTAGGCTCGAATCTTTATAAAGCTAAAGAAAGTCGAGCGCTACCGATCGAGAGCTTTTGCTTAATCATCAAGAAAGCTAGCTATGTGTCGTTTGGAGGCTCACTTTCTTCTTTATAATATATAATTGGGTTTCAGTTTCATCTCATTTGTTTTGTGCGTTGATCATCAAGATAGTTCAAGGGCTTATTTCTTCCTCAATTTGATCTAAATTGTACATTGTGCCCATTAAGAAGAGAAACAACTGACATGTAGTGTGCACCCTGTAGTTATATTTGTGTAATCCTTTATATATTGTCTCCGCTATGTATATCGAAAAACAATCCACTAGCTAAGAAGTACGTTTTATATCGCTTGAAATTGATGAACTAAAGGAAAAATTTATATAATGTTAATAATTTATATAACCAAACTTATTAATTTGTTCTATACTTAAATAAGAGAGTTCGATGGTGAATTTTTTTAGAGATCATATGATATCTTGTCCACGTTAAAATTGATCAGCTTATTATAATTTAAGTATTTTATATTATATTTTAATTATTACATGATTATTTATTATTTATTTGCATAAGATGTCACGTCGTCTCTTCCTAGCTCGTTGCATTGAAGAATATCAATAAGTAATTTTTACTAAGTACATGCATTTTTTTAATCAATAAAATTCACTTAATACTGTCGAAATTTGATAAAAAAAAAATTCACCGCTTCATTTTTAATTTATAGGTTTGTGCACATATAGCAGTACGTAATTGACTCGGATTTTTTATTCCTTGCCTGTTTGTCAAGTCTTTTGCACAAGTTGAATTTGAAAGAGCTAAAATGTGTGGGTGTATTATGAACCATCTGGGTTGGTTCGGTGTTTAGAATTGGACTACATTGGGTAGTTTATTAAATTCAATAGCCTTAAAAATGAATTGCTTTTTATTATTTACATAAAAAAAAAATTATCCAATTTTTTAAAAATGAATAAAATAAGTACATTTTCTTCTTGTTTAACCCCTAGAAGATAAATCAACCTTCAAAATGGGACATGGAGTGAGACGGTGAAATCAAATATAGGATCGGAGCTGCTCGATCCCCTCTCTTTTGCCCATAATATACCTTAAAATTTTACGATTTATTTAACATATTAGTGGATATAACCATTTGATCGAGTCGTCATTCAACAGGAGAAAACTGGGATTTTTTTTTTTGTAACACTAAAATGTAGCATCCAAATATACACCGATCAACTGACGAATCTATCAGATAGATTGTAGAATGATGAATCCGTCAGATAATTGCACTCACCGATTTTGACCTTGGACCAAATAGTGTAGAGCTTTGCGTGGTTGGCTTGGCGTTAATTAGGTTGGTGTCTGCCTAGGTTGCTATAGGTTTTAGGGTTTAGGGGAAGAGACAGATGTTGTAGGATTGCTGTTGGCATATGGTTGGTTAGTGGGAAAAGTGGCATATGTCACCCTAATCAGTGCTTCAAAACTTCAAACTTCAAAAGAGCTTTCATTTCCACAGCTCCATCGATCAGCATCGTAAAAGACCATAAACGTGGCATGCATACGAAACACTAATTCACACATGTATACTAGTGGTCTAGCCAGTACTACTCATACAATTCATGAGCCATCCCTTGCCTACCCAATTATTATTTAAATATTAGGTACATTCGCCATTTAGTTTTACAATTTAGTAATGTCTTTTTATGGTATGGTGTTATTTTCACTAGGAGATTGGATGACTTACTCAAAATAATTAGGGTTTAAATTGCTATGTTTATTATTCTCCCAATGAGGAAATATATGGCATAATACAAAATCTCACGCCAACAGAGAAAATATGTACAAAATCTCATAGTTAATCTACTTAAATTAGATAATTACAATACAATATAAATTTTATTCCTAATAGAAACATTGACTCACGCCAAACAGGCTTCGGATTCAAATTTTTATAACTAACGAGGCTGGTACTTAATGTTTATATTATATATTTTCACCCTTTACTTATATTGTTGTATTTAAAAAATTGATCTAATGAGTTTACCTTTACCATAAAGTAAAAAATTGATCTAATGAGTTTACCTTTACCATAAAGAAAGACCGATAGAACACACTGTTTTAGTTATATACAGTGATACATGGCATAATACTAATAATCTCCAAATTAAGCAGGCTTCGATGTAACTGGAACAAAACACAGATTCTTAATTTCATAAATGACATAATCTAAATTTATAAATTAATGTTTCTTTGTAACCGAAACTGAACACATAATCTTATATACATACATCACAAAATAATTTACAAATTAGGGTCTATATATAATTAACGAGAATCGAAAGCAGAATCTTAGATACGCATACGACATAATAATTATAAATTAAGGTTTCTATATAACAGGAATCGAAACAAAATTTTAGGTACATACACAACATAATAATTTATACATTATGATTTTCTATATATCGAGAACCGAACAAGAATCTTGTTAGTTACATATTCAACATAATAACTTCCAAATTAAGGTTTCTAATTAAATAACCGGATTCCATCATAGAATCTTAATTACTTCCACGACATAATACTTCTCAATTAAGGTTAATTTCTATATAAACTTTGTATCAAAAGGTTTCTATATAAGCTTTATGATAACTAAGACCTATATTATTGAGTGGAAATTATTGTTCGTGTAATAACTATTCAGTGGAGATTATTGTCCTTGTAATAATTAATCATCAAGTTTAAGTCATAATTGTCTATTAATTATGTATAATCATGCTTTGAACATACTTAAGCGAGAGTTGACTAAGCTTATAGGTAGAGTCCCATGATTAGCGAGAGGCACCGGGGTTATATAAGACGGAGCCAAAACCGAGAATAAGCACACACAGCCCTCCAGACCGACGCCTAAGAGGCCAACCAAGAATACTATGCCTCTTACGGCGGAGGCCAAGGCGGATGCATCGTAGCAGATCCCCTACCCCAGCTAGCCAACCCACAATAATCGTAACTACTTATCGTTCTTATTCATTTCCACTGCACACGTACAGCAAGCTGTGAAGACGATGAGGAGCATGACCAGCTCAGCTCATCATCCTCTGCGCGGTATAGCCGCCATCGTGGGCGTGGGGCCAAAATTGGGACGCTCCATAGCCCGCAAGTTCGCCCACGAAGGCTATACTGTCGCTATTCTCGCCCGTGATCTCGCGAGACTTTCCAAGTTCGCAGACGAGATAGCAAGGGAAGAAAAGGCCCAGGTTTTCGCAATAAGGATCGACTGCTCCGAGTCTAGAAGCATAAGGGAGGCTTTTGAAGGGGTTTTGTCTCTGGGTTTTGTGGAGGTTCTCGTCTACAATGCCTACCAGCAGCAGCCAGCCAATTGGCACCCCACCAGCTTCACTGACATCCGCCTCGACTCCCTCGAGAAGTCACTCGCCGTCTCTTCCGTCGGAGCCTTTCACTGTGCCCAGCAGGTAAGACTGAAGTGACCTAATCAATCTAATCATTCAGATTTACAATCTGACAATATAAATGATGATCGTCAGATAAGCATGTATCCCATATATATAAGTGATCACATTCTGACAATACAACACAAAGATTAGAATTTATCATGCGATCGCGCGAATAAGAACAAATCTTGATAAAGAGTTTATAATTTATAATCATAGTTTGATAATATAACATTCATATCGTGCTTAATATGTATTCTATACGATTAAAATTAGTATTTATGATGATTAAACATGGATTGTTAATTAATTGAAGGTTCTTCCTGGCATGGTGGAAAGAGGAAGGGGCACGATTTTGTTTACTGGTTGCTCAGCTTCACTTAATGGCATCGCTGGCTACTCTGAACAATGTAAGTAATACTACCTTTCAAACATTAATTTTCGAAGTTTTCAATGTGACGGTGACATTACGTGATATTATCATTAGGCTGTGGAAAATTCGCATTGAGAGCACTGTCACAATGTCTGGCTATGGAGTTTCAACCACAAGGTGTGCACATAGCGCATGTGATTATCGACGGTGTTGTTGGCCCACCTAAAGGGAGTCAGGTAAGTCAATCACAATCGCCCTCCTCAGCCACCAATACTTCACAAAGGGCATTAAGGGACGGATTGATGGATCCAGACGCAGTGGCTCTGACCTACTGGCAATTGCACGTTCAAGACAAAAGTGCTTGGACCCAAGAAATCGATCTACGTCCCCCTAACCCTCCTAGATTCTATTAGCCACTGATTAATTGGCTTAGCTTCAAGTATATATATGATCATGATTATGGTAATTACTACTCGATAATCATCATCTTGATCGTCTTTTTTTATTGTATGTACCTTGTATTTTCCTCAAAGGGAGTTAGAATTGGAAGACACCATGAACCCCGTTTGCAAGAGCCTCAAACTTGACCGAATCTATGGACAACTGGCCGGGGGGACTTGAGCTAGCTCTTGCTGGCAGAGGTCCAAATCAACCTCCCAATTGGTCCGGAACTGTGGGTCCAGGCTTACCATGAATGTGGGCCCCAAAATAAGAAGAAAGTGTATAGTCCACTATTCCTCCTGTTGCAATGTGTACAAATTTATGTTACAGTCACTTCGGATTAATGTGATTATTTAATCCACTTACGAAACTCTAATGAATATTGATAAATTTTTAAACGCTGAAATTATGGCACATTATCCAGATTAATATGATTATTTAATTTAAATACAAAAATTCGATGAATATAATTTTTAATAGCTTAAATTCTATCTATGAAATGATGAGATATAAATGATGGGTATGACTGATGATAAACACTTTTAATCGCTTAAATTGTGACATATTATACGGATTAATGTAATTATTTAATTTAAATATGAAATTCGGATGGATATTAATTAATTTTTTTAAATAGTTTAAATTGTGACACGTTCTGTGTTTACTTATGATGGTACCTTAATTAGGAGGGTATAACTAACGAAATGAAGGGATATAAATGATGGGTGAATTTGTTGTCGGCTTGATGAAACAATTTTTTTTAATTTTTTTCCCCTTGTGTGTACCGAGGGTGACGGATCCAATTGAAAAGGAAGAGGACATCGGTTGCATCTTCGCATGGACACAAAGATGACTTCGTGTTCCAATTCAGGACGCACAAATATTGAATTATTTTCTACCAAACTTACTGTCTGATGACTTAGGTCAATACTTGTTATCAGTTTATAAGGGAAAGAAAGGTCTAAATTGCAGTAAATTTTATTGACAGTAAAAAATACCTGTACTTTTTACCAGACATAGAATTCAGAAATTAAAAATAAGCTGGCCTAAATTTTAGCTA
Source organism: Prinsepia uniflora (assembly GCA_032719365.1). Classification (NCBI taxonomy): domain Eukaryota; kingdom Viridiplantae; phylum Streptophyta; class Magnoliopsida; order Rosales; family Rosaceae; genus Prinsepia; species Prinsepia uniflora. Next base: position 2,104,514 of record CM064875.1, on the reverse strand, counting down.
GGATAATTTTTTTAATTAAATTTCAATGATATTAAGTGAATTTAATTAAAAAAATACACCTAAAAATACATCATTTACACAAAGAAACAACAAATAATTATGCAAATAAAATACAATAGCATCTAAAATTACAATAAACTCCTCTTTTACTAGAATAAGACATCATATAATTTTAAAAAATATCACCATTTTTATTTAATTGTAAAATTAATTAATAAGTGGATTATATGAACGAACATTACATAATCAAGTAGGTTTAGTTCAGTTGGTTATAGTGTTGACTTGTAGACAGTTAGTCTCAAATTCGAACCCCGATGACATATTATATGAAAATTTTCCAAAAAATCCCCCCTCCTTTGTAATAAATAATAAAAAAAACTAACATAACATTACATAAAAATTTATGTTGACTCATCAATTCAGGAAAAAAAAATCAATTCAGGTGGTCTGGAGCACACCTCAGCCCAAGGTAGCAGCCCGTGCCTACTTCTTACCAATGATCTATCTGCAAATGGGGCATGATGCATGTATAATTATAGAGGTAGATGGGGAGGAGATGGTAACAAAGGTGCAGATAGAGGTGTAGGAGGATCTCATATTTTGGGAGTTTGGAATTGGAAAAATGTATGGAAATTTTAAGACAATATAGTTATCAAATGTGTAAATGATGTAACACAATTGAAATTGGAATTGGAATTGGACACGCTAAATTGACCACGTTTAGTAACACAATTGATATGGTAATAAATTAATGATGTTATTTTAATAAATTATATAACTTGATATTTATTTAACTTCATTCGTTGATTGCCACGTCAAATGTGTCATTAAATGTGGTCAATTTAGAGTATCCAAACAACATTACACTTCAAATTATCTACACAAAACCAAAATAGGCCTAATGCCTCAGCTCCCATAATAATTTTGATACTTTACGAGAAGGTGAATTTCATTCTCGTATATAGGATTTAGACTACCTGAGTTCAGTCCTATAATATTGTTCATACGTGGTAGAGTGGTAACGAATACGAATCTCATGTATGAATGGTAAAACTCAGCTATTTTTTATTGGTCAATAACTATCAAAATCATTTCCTGGAAAATGAAAAACTCATTTAAGAACTATATGAGATACTCTACAGTAAATAAAAATCCTATATATATATGATTCCTATTTACGAGAATAAATTCAAATCTTCTTGTGAAAAGCTTCAACAAATCATGCAATTCATTTAAGCCATGTATATCATACACTATAGTACACTAGTACAGTGGGAGTAAATTGTACAGTGTACATGTGACTACTGTAGAGATATTTTCTTGCAAGGGCAATCATTTGGCAGGGCCCAGAAGCAACTAAAGGTACATGGATGATGCAACCAAGGTTCCCACTATGCCATCTAGTAGCTGCAGCTAGTAGGGACTTATTTAGGACTCTCTAGCGACATGACATATGATAGTAGGACATATACAACCGGAGAAGTCCCGTCTCAAAAGTTCATCATAGCAACCTCCTCTCATTTCACTCACTGATCACTCTCCATAATTCCCAATTATATATCAAATTCCCTTAGAAATTACTGAGATCAATCTATCATTTAATTAGCTAATTAGTCGACGACATTAATTGATAAGGGTAGGAAATTCGTTCATGCATGCGAGTGGCTGAACTTCAAGCCTCACATGTATTGACGACTAAAAGTCGCCCACTTCACAATATAAGGCTAAGTTATATAGAATCTACAGTTTTTAACATGAAATTGTAATAGCATCCCCTATTGACCACAAAGAAAGCACACAAGAACATATTTTATCACTAATGCAAGTCCGCAACGCAAACCTAGCTGGTCTTTAGTTTCGTGCACCTCCGAGCAACAGAATGACTTAAGGCAGCAACATTCCGAAAGGGCTGGCAACTGATTGGTACCAGAAAACAGTGAGTGAATAAAAAGAATTGAAGAAAGGCAGAAGTTTTCACAGAGAAGTGATGATGATGAGGAGCAAGAAAGAAAGAGAGAAAAGATCAATAGATAGAGGTTCTTGACTTAGATTTTCATTCATACACACTTAACAACAAGAAGCACGGCTTTTTGGTATTTATACATTTCATATTCCTGCATCTAATTGCTTAGTCTTCAAGTCATAGCTCAAGAGTCTCCAGGTTGTGTAATCTTCATGTATAACAGTAATAACTAACTCAATTGAACAGCTGGAGTTAGTTAAGATTGTTAGTGACAGCTGGAATCGGTTGGAACGGTTGTGTGGTAGGGAATATGGTGTTGCAGCTGCACCAAGAGCCCTTGCAGTTGCACCAAGAACCCTGTTGACACGTGTGACTTAACAGCCCCCCTCAAGCTAATGGGGAGAGGGACTCGAGCATCAGATTGGAGGAGTGCAACCAGAACAAATCATCAGACAAAGCCTTGGTGAAGATGTCTGTTGTCTGATCATGGGAGGCCACATTTTGAACATCGAGATCACCCCGAACAACACGTTCTCTAACGAAGTGATAATCAATTTCGATGTGTTTTGCTCTTGAGTGAAAGATAGGATTAGCACAAAGGCTGGTGGCAGAGGTGCTGTCACACAAGATCAAAGGAGGTTTGAAGAGGGGAATGTGAAGGGCATGCAGGAGTTGGCGGATCCAAGAGACTTCAGCAGCCGTGATTGCAAGAGCCCGATATTCTGACTCAGTGCTGGACCTAGACACTGTGGTTTGCTTCTTTGACATCCAGGAAATGGGGTTTTCACCAAGATATACAATCAGGCCAGTGGTGGATCGTCGATCATTTGGATCCCCAGCCCAGTCTGCATCAGTGTAGGCAATCAGATTAAGAGAACTTGGAGTAAATGTAAGACCACGGTGAGGAGTGCTCTTGAGGTACAACATGATTCTTTTGACAGCCATGAAATGAGCTTCAGTTGGAGAGTGCATATATTGGCACACCTGATTAACAGAGAACACAATATCTGGCCTGGTGAATGTTAATTACTGCAATGCACCAACAATGCTCCTGTAATTGGATGGATTGTTATAAAGAGGTCCACTGTCCTTCTTAAGTCTAGAACCAGGGACAATAGGGGTCTCAACTAAGGCACTATCCAACATGGAGGTTTTGGTGAGTAAATCATGTATGTACTTTGACTGAGAGATGAACAATCCAGTGGAGGTGTATGTAATTTGTAGTCCCAGGAAGTAATGTAGCTTACCTAAGTCCTTCATGTCAAATTCAGAAGTTAAAGCATGAACAACTTCTGAAATAGCAGTGGGACAGCTTCCTGTGAGGATTATGTCATCGACATAGAGTAGCCCAAGATCTTATAAGGCACAAATTGTAGTTGTGCTTTTCCGATGTGGGACATTTTCCTCACATCTCAACACGCCCCCTCACGTGTGGCGGATTTTTCAGCCTATCACGTGACGATTTGATTGGGTACGTGTGACACGTGTGACGGTTAAGCCAATCACGTGAGATAACCCCGCTCTGATACCATGATTGGTACCAGAAAACAGTGAGTGAATAAAAGGAATTGAAGAAAGGCAGAAGTTTTCACAGAGAAGTGATGATGATGAGGAGCAAGAAAGAAAGAGAGAAAAGATCAGTAGATAGAGGTTCTTGACTTAGATTTTCATTCATACACACTTAACAACAACAAGCACGGCTTTTTAGTATTTATACATTTCATATTCCTGCATCTAATTGCTTAGTCTTCAAGTCATAGCTCAAGAGTCTCCAGATAGTGTAATCTTCATGTATAACAGTAATAACTAACTCAATTGAACAGCTGGAGTTAGTTAAGATTGTTAGTGACAACTGGAATCGGTTGGAACGGTTGTGTGGGAGGGAATATGGTGTTGCAGCTGCACCAAGAACCCTGTTGACACGTGTGACTTAACAGCAACAAGTCGTGTCATGTCGCGTTCGTGCCGTGTCATGAATTCTGTTTTACCCGAATATATCTAACATGAACCTGACCCGTTTAAAAATCCTGTCAATGATATCCAACCTGAACTCTAGCTACTTGTTAATGACTCAGGTAACTTGTGTAACTCATTTAATAAACAGGTCGTACTCAAAACCTAATTAACCTATGACCCATTTAACCCATTTAACATATTTAACATGTTTAATATATTTAACTTGCAAGATTTATTAAGTATATAGATGGTGATGGAGTCAGTGGAGTTGGTGGAGTCTTCCATATGGTCGTGTGTTTTTTTTTCTTTCTGGTTTGTATGTCGGCTAGGGTTCCAAGCAAGCTGAAAATTCCAGGATCTCTGCTCCGATACCATATCAAAATATAAGGGAAGTTTTATATGTATTTCATTCATTTCAAATTGTAGAGACGGCTACCAATTTATATCTAATACAATGAGCTAATCTAGGTAAGTAACAAATCTAGGATACAGTAAAATGCACCACCACTACAATTATTCTATTTGACAACTCATGCTAACAGTTAAATGGATAGATATATGAGTTAATACTGAACACATTTATTAAGGGGCTAATATATAGGTCAACATATTAACTCGAAATCTACCCATTTATTAAATGAATTAATAGGTCATTGTACGTGTTAACATGTTAACCAGACCCCACTTATTTATTAAACATGTCATAATAGATTGACTCGAAAATAATCCAAAATTTTAATCATACAAAATGATCTGAATAAATTTCGTATGAATTTTAAATTGTGTAAAAAATTAACACCTTTAGCATTTCGTGATCCCCGACCACACTTTCTTGGTAATAGCCACCAGGCACATGCAGGCTTCTTAGTCAAAGCCCTCCCACTGTAGTCACCACTGACTAATTATTCCAATTTTAGAAGAAAAAAACACTTTGCATGTAAATGCATGCTCAACAACCATAAGCAACAAGATAGAGAAGCTTATTTCTGAGAATTTTGAAAGAAAATAAAGAAAGCATATAACAATGATTGTGACCCGAGAGAAACAGTTGTCAACTTGATCTTTAGCATTTCCTCCTCATTCGGACAAAGCAATTCCAAATACTGTTGTCGATCGACCCAAAAAAACATAGCAATCACAAATACTTTCCATGCCATGAATTTCACTCTACTAACTTTAAAAGAACCGACGACATGAACTCAAACAGGCAACCGAGGAATAATTCTCTTGGGTTTATGGCATACAAGGTGTGACTAACTATCCGTCAAAAGTTTTCAGGCAAAAGAATTATGGAGACGGACATCAAGTAAAGCAGGCTATTCGCCGAGGTTACTTGCTTACTGATAAGGCATTTCTTAGCCATATATATATGTATAACACTATATATTTGGAAAAAACTCGTATCCATGCACCTTAATTTGACGTGAATGTGATTTTACTCTACTGTTGATCATTCAAGACGGTATGTGTAGTATTAAACGCCGTGAGTAGTCACTCCATCCATCTCTTTTAAGTCCATTAAATTTTTTTTACTGATTTATAATAAACAAATTAAATCAGGAAATTAATTGAAATATATATTGAGCCACAATTTAATTAAGTATATATGTTATGGTAGGGTGGTTTTGTGCAACATTGTCGCAACGGAGTTTGGAGACTTGAAGGGTCACTTGCAGTGTCTAGAGCTATTTGCGATCAACATTTGAAAAGAAACAATGTGTAATTTCTGAACCAGCGGTGACATCTGAAATATTTCTTTAACTTCGGGTTGTGAGTTCTTGATATTGGCTTCTGATATGGCATGTCGGACAAGGTACAGAAAGATGCCTAGCTTTACTTTGTCACATTTTCTTGGATGTTTGTGGATAAAGCTTCCGTTGTCCCATCTTAGGAGATTTACGATCGGATTCCACTTTTTCTATCAATCGAGATGTTCTTTTATATATATATATATATATATATATAATAATCAGTATCTTTCAACTCTTGTAATTTCCAAATCATCGAAAAATAATAATAATAATAAATATACCAAATTGGAAATCTTTTTACTATTTTTATATATCAATTAGACGGTTCACGGTTAATGATGTATTGATGGTTATTTATCAATACCGTTGACTTGTTTGATAGATATAAGTAGTTAACTGACCTCAAATTTTGTTGATATTTCATGAAAATAGTCTTATAATAATGATTAAGAGAATGAACATGTCCGAATATAATATATATATAAATATATATAAATAAATATATATATATACAGACAATTCGATAAATAAATAAATAAAAATGGATGAATCGAGATCTATGTCCATTGTCCGATATATATTAGAGTACTCAAACATTAAGTTCTTTCCAAACGAGGGTCTTTCTTCTCTCTTTAACAAGGACTAAACCCTCATATATATGTATAAGCGATAAATGATCAGTCTTTCCCTTAATATTTCCTTTGATTAGTGCCTTAGTGGTATATTTGAATAGTTCCATTCTAACCTTAAGCTAAATATAAGTCGGTGAAACTTGGTCTTTCAAAAAATGAAAAGTTTTTACAGTTTAGGTCCTTGAATATTTTATGTCCTTGCAATTTCAGTAACCTGACGGTTCTGACCAATCCCTCGTTAGGAAGCTTACAGTGTGATTTTCTGGCTTATTCAGTTTAGAGAAAAAAAATTTGCACCCTAATAATATGACTAACTACTAAAACATACCAGTAGTAGTTAGGAGAACATCCCAAAATTGATATTTCAAACAAAGGTAACAAAGAGATACAAGAACATTATAACCTCCATAAAAGCAAGTGTAAGTACTAGCAAATGTATATATATCTTCATATTGGGATGTGAGAAAAAAGTTCTACATTGAAAAAGCTCAAAAAAAAAATATGTGTCTTAAATAAGCTTGAGTTGCTCCCCCAATCATAAATTGGTTTTAAGTGTGTAACCTTAATTTCTATTATGCTATCAAAGCGCCTTAACCCACGTGGAAGACATAACCGCCACATGTATCACACGTTGCACCCATTCGCTATGTGATTATGCGGGACAATGATCACGCCATCACGTGATAGGCAAGTGGCTCACATCATTACATGATAGGTGAGTCCCACATTGGAAATTCTCAAAAAAGAATCAAGTCCCACATTGAAAATTCTCCCCAAAAAAAAAAATTGTGCCTTAAATGGTTAGGCCAGCAAATCTAGAAAATTATCCATAGAAGAATATGTGCCTTAAATGGTCTGAAAACCTCAAAAAAGAAGCTCACATCATCATCTTGATATGAAAAAAGTCCCACATTGGAAAAACTCAAAGAAGAATATATGCCTTAGGCTCACATCATTATCTCGATGTGGAAAAAGTCTCACATCGGAAAAGATCAAAAAAGAAGCTCACATCATCATCTCGACATGGAAAAAATTCCACATAGGAAAAGGATAATAAACTCATATCATTATCTCGATGTGGAAAAAGTCCCACATCGGAAAGCCTCACCACATATGCGAGCCCTAGTCGCCTTGAGATGGAATGAACCCAACCACCAGACATACCAATACAAGGAGCCGAACAATTTTTCCAGGATAATGAGCCTATATCATCATCTCGATGTGGACAAAGTCCATAATACTAGCAAACGTTGATATACAAGTCTAATAACTAGTTCTAATTACTGAACGCCCTCTGGAGCACATAATTTATCTCTCTGTTTACCATTTTAGCGGCCAAAGTGGCATTTCTAGCACTCTCTATAGAAAGTCTCAACACACCTGCAAGCCTTAGTCGCCCTGATATGGAATGAACCACCATACATGTCAATACACAAGATAGAATACTGCAAAACATACCATTGCGACAATATAAAAAATTTCCTACAACAATACCAAATAAGCAGATTGCATTCCAAATCAAATCAATGGAGATGGCCTTTGCTTCAAGATGAGCCAAAGGGGAGCTAGAAACTCTCTCTACTAAACTGTCCCAATCTTCTCGCGACTGTTGCTGTGGACCACTAATAAAATCCCTGAACTTGGAGTTTTTTCTGCTCCATGCTATATTTTTACTTGTCCATTCAATTTTTTTTAGCCACAACCTAGTTAATTTTACAGATTTTTAGTAAGAAAAATAAATTAGAAAATTAATTGAAATATATATTGAGCCACAATTTAATTAAGTATATATGTTATGTTAGGGTGGATTCCACATTTCCAGTACAATAAGCTCATATCATCATCTCGATGTGGAAAAATCCCACATCGGAGGAGGCAGACAACATACAAGCTTTCTTACAACAATAGTGAATAGGAAAATTGCATTCCAAAACCAGATCAACGGGATAACCCAATTTCATTCCAAAATGGGATCAACGAGGATAACCCATGGCTACGTCTCCCAACCTTCTCGCGATTGCGGTTGTAGACCTTTGATAAAATCTTGAATGAGGAGAAGCCCTAGTCGCCCTGAGATGGAATGAACCACCATACATACCAATACGAGGAGCTGGACAATTTTTCCAGGACAATGAGCTCATATCTCACATCGAAAAATATTTTATATCGGAAGACCTCACCACACCTGCGAGTCCTCTGTGAGCCCTAGTCGCCTTGAGATGGAATGAACCACCATACATACCAATACGAGGAGTCGAACAATTTTTTCAGTACAATGAGCTCATATCATCATCTCGATGTGAAAAAAGTCACACATCGGAGGAGCCGAACAACATACAAGCTTTCTTACAACAATAGTGAATAGTCAGATTGCATTCCAAAACAAGATCAATGGTGATAACCCAATTGCATTCCAAAATAGGATCAACGAGGATAACCCAAGGCTAAATCTCCCAACCTTCTCGCGATTGCGGTTGTGGACCTTTGATAAAATCTTGAATGGGGGAGAAGCCCTAGTCGCCTTGAGATGGAATGAACCACCAGACAATTTTTCCAAGAAAATGAGCTCATATGATCATCTCGATTTGGAAAAAGTCTCACATCGGATGAGTCAGACAATATACAAGCTTTCCTACAATAATAGTGAATAGCCAAATTGCATTCCAAAATGAGACAATTTTTTCAGGACAATGAGCTTATATCATCATCTCGATTTGGAAAAAGTCTCACATCGGATAATCCAGACAATATACAAGCTTTCTTACAATAATAGTGAATAGTCAAATTGCATTCCAAAACGGGATCAACGTGGATAATCCAATTGCATTCTAAAACGGGATCAACGGGATAACCCAATTGCATTCCATTTAGAAAAAGTCTCATGTCGGATCAGCCAGACAATATACAAACTTTCCTACAATAATAGTGAATAGCCAAATTGCATTCAAAACGGGATTAAATGGGATAACCCAATTGCATTCCAAAAAGGAATCAGAGGGATAACCCAATGCTACATCTCTTAACATTCTCGTAATTGCGGTTGTGTACCTTTGATAAAATCTTGAAAGGGGGAGAAGGCTCAAGTTGTTATGACTATCTTAGTTATACAACAGGTCTCATTTCTTTGAAGAATCATGGCAGTTTGGTTGGAAAAATAAGAAAATGAGTTTTTTTTTTTTTAATACAACCATTGTTGAGATTGGGAGGATTGGAGCAATTCTCGAAGCCAGAATTTCATCACACCGCCAACAAGCCCTTCGCCAATTACAGAGAATTTGATTGAGAAAGAAGGTGTGAAAGGAGTCGGAATCACTTTCGTTTTGTAATTTCAATTTTTATTTGTTTTGTGAGGATTAATTTTTTCTCGTCTCCATTTTTTTTTCTTTTTTTTTGCTTCAATAATCTTCCAATATTATTGTTTTTGTTTCTTGAAAGTTTGAGCGTCGGCTCGGCAATTGATGAGTATATATAGATTCTAAAACGAGGCCTACACTCATCACACGTCTATTTGAAAAATGATCATTGACATATGTTATTATTAGTAGATATATAACTTTTGTGAAAAATGCCACCACTATTTATGTTATTTTCTTCTTAGAAAAACTCTAGCATTATTTGTTTGCGAACGAGGGAATGCGATTTTGATCGTCGATGAGTGTGGGCCCCACAGTGAGTGCATCACTCACCGTCGAATAATTCTTACGTACAACAAATATGTACATATGCAAAAAAATCCTAGCATTAGTTGTTTGCGAACGAGGGAATGCAAATTTTGATTGTCGATGAGTGTGGGCCTCACAGCGAGTATTACAGTCATCACTCACCGGAGTTTATCATCGAATAATTCTTACGTACAGCAAATGTACATATGCATGTAACTGCCTATTTATAATCGAGTATATCGAACAAGCTGTTTTTATTTATTAACAATTCGAATTTAAATATTATACATCAAAAGTAAAAGTTGAATAACGAAATGGATTCAAGCTCTTCCCACTAATGTATTCAAGCTCACATCGCAATAAATTTTAATATTATATTGTACTAATAGGTGTATTTGTTATCGAAATTAGGTTTCCTTATTGTATAAATCTACCAATTTCAACACGTATAGATCTACACAATTAATAAAGAACTCAAAAAAATGAAGAGCTTCAAAGTGGAAGTATGGAAATAAACATATCATCATTTAAAGAAAAAGGAGGCACCGATTCAAATGCTGTGAGTTGAAATTGATGAAGCATTAGAGAAACAAGTCATCTTTGCTCTGTCCTGCAGTATCCCAATGAAAAGAAATATATAAGTCAGCATATGGAGCTCAGTAATAACATCCTACTTAGAACATAGCAATACATATACCTCCATTGTCCATATGTCTCAGCTCCTGTGCCATAGGGATGAAATGGCCCGCCAACTTTCAATCTTGATATGTGATTCCGACGATTGAGATTGTAGCCAGGATCTGTGTAACCATGGTGGCTATAATTGCTGTCATTGAACCTCTGAACTTGTGAAGCAGGTTGAAGAAATGCATCCACATCAGTTACAGCATATCTCAACATGGTTGAATTGGACCCCATCGCTGGAGAAAATGGCTGGAGAGGTGCACCCCTGTGTTGAAATTCTAATTGAGAGTGGTGAGGAACTTGTGGGGCATACTGTGGATGAAGAGCTTGAACTCTGTGAATAATAGGCCAATCTGGTCTCTGGTGCGTCCTACAACATTGGGAGAGTTTACTCATTGAATTTTGTTGAGAAGTCATGTGCTCCAATGGCAGGGCTGGTCGATCTTGAGTGTAACTATTTTGGTTTACAGATCCAAGAGATGTCCTTTTCTGGGGTCTATCAAAATGCCTCCCCTTTTTAGATCCCTTGTTATTTCTAATTTGATTTGGTCTGGAAAAATGTGATTGTTTCTGACGCTTCACACCTGATCATACAATAGATATGAAATACGCAAATAATCTCTCTCTCAACAAGAGAAAGAGGAATATTCATTATGTACAAGAAGTAATATGCAAGCATACTGCTTCCTTTCCTCCTAATACCTTCGTTTGCAATCTGTTTCTTTGATTGTTTCATTGCTCTCACACGCCTTGCTGCTCCACCTCTTTTGTGCTTCTCAGCAAGTACTATCGATCTTTCAGCTTCATTACCCCAACACTAAACCGGCAGACAACAAAATGTGCAAAAAAACCAATATCTTAATAGCCCATACCAGTTAACTTAGCACAAAAGCAAAAAGGACTTCGTACTTACAGCTACCTGTCTGAAGGTTTTCAGTTTATAGAGATTACGACCCTTCACAAGCAAGGGAAATAACGGACCCAGCTTCTTTATTCCCTTGCTCCATAACACTTCAACCTTGGACATGAGAAACATTGATCAGTTAATAGAATCACTCACAGCTACCCTATAAACTGTGATATATGACGACAAGATCATATAAAACAACAATTTAAAAATTACATATGAACCTCAATATTTCCAATATGTATATCCAAAATCAGCTTAAATTTACCGCTAGAAAACAATCTCACGCCTCAAGCCTCACCGTGAACGTATGTTGTTGTTTGGCTGCACCATAGCTTTCTTTGACAACCCTGCCAGCAACAGTTCTCTTCCCTAGAATCCTTCCATGCCTTGTGACCTTATTGAACCTGTTTGAATAAAATATACGATCTAAAGCACCGAATGAATTGATGGAAGCTGCACACAAACTCACATAACAAAACTATGAAAGAAAAAGAACTGGAATAAGTGTATACTTCTCATAAACTTTCTGTGTGAAGAGCACGATGTCTCCCTTACCGACGTCACCTGCATCGAATCATAAACTTAAAGCAAAAATTGGTACAAACATGGTGAACAAAAAAATGCATATAAAATTTTAGTAGTAAATTAACCTGTACAATTAATTACAAAGGATGATCTCGGATACAGTGCTTCACCATTTCCATCATTTAATCTAACAAGATGAGAATAATAAGTAAACCACTCGATCAATGAAATCTCTAAGTCAAGTGTAATGGCTATAACCAACACAGAATCATGAGCAATCACTTGAAATTCAAAAGAACACCTTACCTCCGGTGCTCTATAATTCTTTGTACACACACAGCTTTTGTCCCGGAAATTCGAAGGCCGTGCCTCCGCAAGTATGCTTTGCACTCTTTGAGAGTTAAAGAATCCAAATCACTCCCGTCTGCTAAAAGCAAAAGCAATAATCAATAACAAACTTCTCCGTTCATAAAATGCGTCTGTATATAACCTAAATATAACACGCGCCATTACTGAATCGAAGAAGACTCAATTCATAAAATCAAAAGCTATCATTTTCGAATCAGCATCGGCAGTTCAAAGAAGCATCAAGACACAGAGAAATGAGATTGGAAATATAAAAAAAGAAAATTTCAAAAAAATTCTCAAAAAAAGAAAAAAAAATCAAAACCTTTTAGACAGCGAATCACTTTATTGCAGAGGGCCTCGTCATCGCCCTCCTCATTTTGCTCGTCGCCATCTTCGTTGTCGTCGTCCTCTTCCTTCTCATGATCGAAATCGCCGTCGTCGCCGTCATCGTCCTCTTCTTTTTCTTTTTCTTCTTCTTCAAAGTCGCTGTCTTCTACTTGGTCCGTATCGACGTCGTTTTCTTCTTCAGAAGATGAAGAAATACAAATAAACACGCGCTTAGCTTCCCTCCTGGCCATTTCAATCAACCGCAAAGCCAGCCCAAAAACCAACAAAACAATTCAGACCTCGTCGTTTTATATTTTCAAAGTTTTTCCGAATGGGGTAAAATGGAGAATTTGATAAAGATGTCCACCGAACGGTCCGAACCCCGCAAGAAGGACTTCTGCTAAGATTTGAAACGACATGTCGTCGTGTTTAAACAATTCAGCGCGTTGAGGGCCTTGTGGCCAAGATGGTGTCCACCTTTTTAGGGGGAAGAACCATGTTGTGCATTTTTGCCCGTTATTTTTAGTGGGAAGGCCCATCTTTTTAAGGAAACAACAACATTTTTCAAACGTAGTACTAGTGAGAGGGCTTTTCAAGTGTGATGAACGACAAAGATATTAGACAGTGCCCCTGTAAAGAGGAAGGACGATTAAAGGGTTTACTCTCGGCAAAAGCACCCCCAAATCGTCATGTATTTGTTGGGATCGGGATTCCGCCCATTATATAGACTCAGAATTTTTATCATAAAATTAATTGGTGATAGGGAAAATTACCTAAAACTATATAACGTACACATTTTGTTTCCACTTTTTTCAATGTGGGCTCACATCCCAACACGCCCTTGCAAGTGTGGCGGCTCTTCCAGCCAACACCTGATCATGTAAGCACATTATCCCACATCCGTATGAGCCCATTGTCTCATACCTCTCTCAATTCTTTTCTTTTCTCCTATTTTTTTTTCTTTCGTCATCACTACGCTCCCCTTCCATGTGGTGGCGAGTAAATGGGTGACGTGTGGTACGTGTGGCGATTAAACCATCCACGTGGAATAACCTGCTCTAATACCATGTTAGGATCGGGGTTCCGCTTCAATATCATGTGTAAACTGACTGCTTAACCGCACCCAGTTTAAGGGAGGATGTGAAGATGTTAATTTGATCATGTGTTTAATTGATGTTTATCTAGTTCTGTTAATAAGTCCTAAGTTTTAGGAACAAGTTATTTTTGAACGTTTCCTTTGAGAAAATCCCATGAGTTTAGGAGTTGTTAGTCATGGGATTTTAGTTTCAATATTTTTCGGTAGCTCAATTTTCTGTAAAGGCTTTTTAAAGCCTTGCTTTCTCTTCAATGAATAAGATGAATTTCTCCTCAGTAAACTATTTTCCCAAAGAGAAATCAAGTTAAACTAACAGTATTTGGTCTGAGGCCGTAAGCACTTTGCCAAAATCACCATGAATTTATGTCAATTTGAAGCGGAAATACCTCATAACGAGACTATAGAGGCGCTTCTATTTTTACTGAGGGGTTAAACTCCTTAGAAGTCCTTGGAAGGTTATATAAATTTCTAGTGTAAAATTTTTATTTTCTTTTCACGTTTTTACACGTCCCCTCGTGTGTAAAGATTTGCGAATTTTTCAATTGATAATGCGGGAAGAAGTCCAACTACTCATAAACCCCGAACGGCTAGAAACTACATGCAACAATTTGACAAACCCAAGGAAGCTAAGCTTTTCGTCAGTGCGCCTAATCCAATCGTGAAGAACTGCGTGAACTGGGACGGAAGGGCTGAGGCCAAGTTCCTGAAACATTGTTCATATAATACCACGGATCAGTGAAAATTTATGCATTTCGAAATTTTAATTTCCAACTTCACAGATTCTCTAATGAATCAGTGAACACCTAATGCAACTTGATTAGTAGAAGCAGTGAACAAAAGGTGGAGGAAAATGCATGCACACATACCGAAGCCAATTCCTCAATAGCAATAGCTCTGTTTCCCTCTTTCTTGAAAACTTCGTAAGCACAACGAGCATGTTACTCCCATTGATCGAGAGCCTCAAGTTGGTGGACACTTAGTGCAGCAGTACAAAATTCCTCAAAATCCATCCTTCGGTATTGCAATGCATCCAGCTGCCAAAGACGAGCAATATAATGTTTTAATATGAATCAAGGACATACAAAATGTAATAACCTGTCATGACCATTGCAAGAAGATCAAGAAGATCAAGAATTCGTGTGCCTCCTTCATTGCATCAGTTGCATTTTTCAACAACGCCTGACACCATTAAGAAGTTTAGGACCATGACTAACCATGGATAGAGATCAAAAGAGTAATAAATTTGCAATGAAACAAACCGTTTTAATATTGTCTAAGCTTATTGTGCTATTTTTGTTTGGTTCCAGCAGCGCAAACTGCTCCTTCAAATAGAAAAGCTCATCCACAGTCAATGTCTTAGAAAGAGCCTGCCAAAATGCCGGTGTTTAAAGAACTATTAAGCTACTAGAAATTACTAAACAATGAGACAAAAATAAACTAGCAAAAATGATGCAGAGAAAACGCTCGAAAGAAATTACATACCCTTAATGCAGCTTTCCGGAGAGCCGATGAACGCATGTAGACCTTCATCTGTTTGAATATTAATATATCCAAAGGAACTTTGACATCATTAGAATTTTTAAGCCAGGGATGACCTACAAGAGAAAGTAGTGAGTGAAAATTTGAGAAAATAATTACATATCCATGACCAAGCATTTTTAAAAGTGGATAAGGCACTCACTTAGGGCTTGAGCAGCAGTCATTCTTTTCCGTGGATCTTTATTCAATAGGCGCTTGACAAAATCTCTAGCCTCTGTGGACAGAGACGACCAAGGTGCTTCATCAAAACTTGGATCAGCTTTTAGAACAGCCCGAAAAATGGCAGACTCAGTCCGAGCCCTGAATGGATGGCTGCCACATAAAAGGAAGTACGCTATCACGCCTACACTCCAGACATCAGCTTCTGTGCCATAAGACCCATGTAGAACTTCGGGGGCTACATAGGATGCACTACCAACAATGTCATTGAGCCTCTCATCTGCAAAGATCATTCTACCATAAGAACCCGTTGCCCAAATTACAGACCCATTAAAAGAGCAAGTCGTACAGATTCTGTATTGAAGAACCGTCAACAAACATGGATTGACAAAATTTGATTAGCCAAAGTCTATAGCCTTCAATTGTGAGTCTTCATCCTTTGATGCAAAGAGAAAGTTCTGATCCGGAAATGAAGTACAGTTGAAACGAGTAAACATAAGCCAAAAGAACGCAAGGTTATAACCAAATGCAGAAGACAAATGCAGTTTGCTTACATTCTGCTGTACAGATTATTCAGTAAAATAAAAAATCAAACGGGCAAGTCTCTAACTGAGATGCCAATGCAATGCAGCAAGTTTAAATCAATACATCGGATGATATGTACCCTACCTCGGGCCTAAGATCCCGGTGCACCACGCCTTGGAAGTGGCAAAAAGCAACAACTTTTTAATATTTGTATCATGACGGTCCTCGCATCATCCTCCGTGAATTTCCCACCACTGCGAAAGAAATAACAATATACGATATGATACCATTTTCTGTTTAACTACCAAAAAAGTTCACCATGATTTTCCGACTTCTCATTCCATCAAGAACAACCAGAACAGAACAGGTTCTAGATAATTGCATTCAAATCACACAGGCAGCAAAACAAATACCTTGCAAGTATCCTATCCGAGAGCTTCCCTCCTTCACATAATCTGAAAAAACAGCCAATTGCAGTTAGAAATCTGTAATGATGGTGAAGAAAATACTTAAAAACTGAATTTTGACAAACATTCTTCACATATACACATAGTGAAGCCTCATTGATCATGTCTACAAAAGAATGAAGAGTTTCAAAGTAGAAGTACGAAAATAAACATATCATCATTTGAAGAAAAAGGAGCTACCGATTCAAATGCTGTGAGTTGAAATTTGTTTCGTCAATTGGAATGCATTAGGGAAACAATTCATCTTCGCTCTGTCCTGCAGTATCCCAATGAAAAGAAATAAGTCAGCATATGGAGCTCAGTAATAACATCCCACTTAGAACATAGCAATGCCTATACCTCTACTATCCATATGTCTCAGCTCCTTCTGAGAGAGCGCTTCGCGAAAGAATCTTGTGGTACGGTGAAAGGGTTCCCGTTGGGAGTCCTTGGCCTTACTTTAGAATGAGATTGCGGCAGAGCTTGCGCTATAGGGATGAAATATTGAAATGGCCTGCCAACTTTCAATCTTGTTATGTGATTCCGATTAGAACCTCTGAACATTGTGAAAGAGCTTGAACATTCTGGAGACGAAGGACATCAAGTAAAGCAGGCTATTCGCCGAGGTTACTTGCTCACTGATAAGGCATTTCTTAGCCATATATATGTAATAACTATAGATACGGAAAATATTCGCATTTATGCACCTGAATGAAGGACGTGAATGTGATTTTACTCCCAAGTTGTGATTGATTACTGTATTTTTAGTATGTAAGTGTGATAACTAGAACTGTTGATTTTCTTAAGATGATATATGTAGTATCAAAATAACTTACGACTTTAGAGTTAAGATGTTTATGGATAACTATCATGTTTAATTGGTACATATAGATGCTTAACAATCACAAACATATTGCATTTTCACAAATATAACTTTCACGAGATGCTTTAAAGAATTGACGGTTCGGATTGTGAGAGAAATAAACATATATATATATATCCACGTACCCTCGGATAAATTCATTCATTCAAGGAACAAACTCTATAATCGATATCTCCTCACTTCCACGATCTGAATTATGAGAATTGAAGGGCATGAGGCCGCAGGAATACCTAGAACAGAGAGCTTGTAGACACCCCGAAAATTCCAATCAAAATTAAGGGAAATTCAAGTATGTTTTTCCTGTTTTGACATTGAATTTGGACTCCTAGGGTTAGGGTCGGGTCATGTCACCCTTCAAACCGGTTGCAGGAAATCGAGTCGACCGGGCAAGAGGAGGAAGGCGATTGTGCTTACGACTGAAGCTACCGTGCACCGGCACGTGGCAGCGTGTACAGCGTCTCCTCCAAGTCCGTCATGAAATGCCTCCTTTTTGAATTATTAATTCAATGGTATATAAATTATAATGAAAAAATACATTAATAAGATTTTTTTTTTAAAAAGGCACCTCTCTGGTATTGCCACATGCCATTCTTTTTGTTTATTTATTGTAATTTATATATTTCTCTTCAAAAAATCATTAACTAAATGATAAAAAAACATATTGTAAAATTCTGCAAGCTTTTCGGGAATTCTTCTCATTCGCATATATGCGAAATTATCATTTTTATTTATAAGAAATTAAAAAAAAATGTATCAAACTCATTTTGGTCTAATACTATTAAATAGTTTAAGTATATTTCAGTATATTTTTTTTGAAGTTTTAGCTCAACCAATATCCAAACAATCAAATTTAAAGATCTTGACTATTCATTATGTGGTTTTACGTGCATAGACCGGCTCGTCGAAAATTATCAGGTTTTGAAGAGTTAAAGTCGGATGATCATCAAAAAAAGGTTTTGTAACCATCAAATCGTGTGGCACTGCTACTAGTACGGAGAATTTGAAATTGACTAATTTTTTGCATATGCGATCTATGAATATGTACAATAAATGTGGATTGTTAAGTTCGATCGATTCATTTTGTAGTGTATTTAAAATCGCCAATCAACATATTCATCACACTTTAAGTATATTTCAATACGTTTTTTGAAATTTTAGTTCAAATGATATTCAAACAATCGAATTTCAAGATCTTAACCTTTCAATATGTGGTTTTTCATGCCTAGACCTCACTCGTCGAAAATCGTCAGATTTTAAGGAGTTAAAGCTATCTGATCGTCAAAAAAACAAAAATTAACCGTTGAATCGTGACACACCGTTGTCTAGTCCTAAGATTTTGAAATTGGCTAATTTTAAAGGTAGCCGATCAATGAGTTTGTATGATAAATATAGTCAGTTGAGATTGGTAAATTCATTTAGCATTGTATTCAAAATCGCTGTTTAGTGAGTAAAAGTGAAAATATATGTCGAACCTTGATAATTTCCAGACATGAACGAATCTAACAAACATTCCAGACATTAATTTCCATACAATAATTTCCCCACATTAATTTCAGACCAAATTAATTTTCAATCAAATCAAAATTATCTATTTACCTATTTCAAGAAAAATAGAAAATCTCGACAAATTAATTTCAATAAAATGAAATCGAAATAAAATTTCAATCAACTAAAAATTTTCATACATTTATATACGCGGACATGCGATTGTCCATGAATAATGTCACATTCCATTACATTTTGGGGCTTGAGTGCTTGTGAGCTGGATCTGGTGTAATTATTTTGAGCCCAAAGCAGTCAGCCCAAAGTTTAGGCCCAATCATGGAATCCCAGCTTTTGACTGGTGCTTCTTCATCTTCTCCCTCTCCCTCTCTCAAGGGCTCTTTTCTCTGTCGAACGCAGTCGAGAGAAACGCCAAAACAGAGCACCGACCGGTCACCTCCAGCGGCGTCGACTCTGGCCAGCTCAGACACCATGACCACAACCAATATCTGTCCCTCGACGAGATGAAGCCAACCTTGTAATCCATTACCGTCGAAGACCATCGAGGCGTGAGAATCGAGGGGATAAATCTCAACGGAACCGAAGCTTCTTGGCCAATTTCTGGCCATCCAAGGTAATAGATAGACTTGTTTTCGATACCATTACAATCTTCTCGCTGAGATCTTGTTGGTATGCTAATTGGTTGGTAGTTTTAACCCTGAGACGACGGCGGTCGATCTCCTCGGAAATTGCAGAGCCGCAGGGACCACCATAAAATCCGACTACCCAGCCTCTGCAACTACCACCCAACACAGGCAACCTTTATCGCCAGAACGTTCGCAGAGCCGCAGGTCTTGCCTTTGATCGAAGCAGCAGCACAATTTCTTCTAACACTGTCGGTTTCGGTGTGCGGATAAGAGCTTTTGGACATGATTGATTCTACATTTTTTGGCACACTATACACTCAACGTTTACTTCATAATATTGATTATGAAGTTCATGAACCTATGCTTCTTTCCAAGGATTTGGTCATGAACTTATAGCGAGAGGGAGGACGATTAAACTCATTAAAGGGTTTAGTCTCGGCAAAAGCACCCTCAAATCGCCATGTATTTGGTCTGAGGCGGTAAGCTCTTTGCCAAAATCACCATGAATTTATTTCAATTTGAAGCTGAAATACCTCGTAACGAGACTATAGAGGCGCCTTTATCGTCACCAAGGAGTAAGTCCTTGAAATGTTATATAAATTTCTAATGTGTGATTTATTTTTTTTCATTCTCATACGATAGCGATTTACGAATTTTCTAATTGGAAATGCAGGGAGAAATCCAACTTTTATAAGCTTTTGGAATGTTGTACAACTTTTTAACGTGTGACTTTTATTTTTTTCACATTCACAGGCCCTTTATATGTTAAACTTGTGAATTTTTAAGTTTAATACATGAAAAATTCATATTAGATGATGTGCAAACAATATTCAAAACGGCACTAAGTATTTCTATAACGGTCGATAAGAACTTAGCGTCTATGCGGCTATGCTATGCAATTAAGTGAGAGCCTAGACGGTTTTTTTTAAGACAAAATTTAACAAATTAATAATATAATAAATACTATCAAATAATTTCAGAACAAAAATTAATTATCTTGACAAATAAATTGAGTTGTGAATCATAAATGTTAAAAATGTAAGTTTTTTATTAATTTTATTATATAACATTTTATAATTTTTAATTTATTATATTTTTTTAGTTAATACTTATATTATTAACTAAATATTTTATAAATAAAAAATTTTATATGACTAAATATATGTATAAGAATTTTTATAATTAAACATACATAAAGATGTATACGCAAATTCACATAAACACCTAGTCATTATACGGAGCAATTTCAACTTTGAACACCTAGGTGACCGCTGTATTTAATAGTGCATGACAACTAGACTTTAGACATGAGAATAACTTGCTCTGATAGCAAGAAGAAAGCTGAAATTTCACTTCAAAATCAATTAGCAATGAAGTAAGAGATCAAACTCTTTATAAACCCTTGCAAAATTGTACCGTGAAATTTTTATTCCTTTCATATTTTCATTCATATTTTCACAAATCTAAAGCGCGTTCGTGGTCAGGAAAAAATCCCGCCAAATGGTAATATTAAAGAGATGTTGCTCAAATGGTAATATTAAGAGAAAGAGATGCAACAACATAATAATCGTGGGCAGGTCCCGCCAATCTAATATCAGAAACATAAAGTGTGATCGTTTTGGTAACCAGTTGAGGACTATTCTAATCTGCAACTACACACACTAATCTAAAACTACAGAGATTTACAGTGGAAAAAAAATAAAAATAAAAGAGGAGACATCAACTAAGCTTCACCTTGAGCAACCGGTCCATACCTCACCAGCCCCGTCCCAAGCAGCACGAGCCTGAGCTTTCATCAAATGATTTGCATTCGTCGTATATTGGAGCCGGAAACATCAAGAATATCGAGTCTAGGAAACTTCTCAACCAGCTCTAAAGCCATTGTTTCATGGGTGAAGACAACGTGGGTAAATATCAATCTATACGAAACTTCACTTGGAACTTACCAAAACTATCATTGAGCTTTTGGCACCGAACGGCTAGAAACTCCATGCAACAATTTGACAAACCCAAGGAAGCTAAGCTTTCCGTCAGTGTGCCTAATCCAATCGTGAAGAACAGCGTGAACTGGGACGGAAGGGCCGAGGCCAAGTTCCTGAAACATTGTTCATATAATACCACGGATCAGTACAAATTCATGCATTTCGAAATTTTAATTTCCAACTTCGCAGATTCTCTAATGAATCAGTGAACACCGAATGCAACCTCTAATGAATCAGTGAACACCGAATGCAACTTGAAAGAAGAAGCAATGAACAAAAGGTAGAGGAAAATGCATGCACACGTACCGAAGCCAATTCCTCAATAACAATAGCCCTGTTTCCCTCTTTCTCAAAAACTTCGTAAGCAAAACGAGCATGTTGCTCCCATTGATCGAGAGCCTCAAGTTGGTGGACACTTAGTGCAGCAGTACAAAATTCCTCAAAATCCATCCTCCGGTATTGCAATGCATTCAGCTGCCAAAGACGAGCAATATAACGTTTTAATAAGATTTAAGGACATACAAAATGTAATAACCTGTCATACACTAGTCAAAGCACCTACTGATGCAAGAAGATCAGAAATTCGTGCCTCCTTCATTGCGTCAGTTGCATTTTTCATCAACGCCTGGAAACATTAAGAAGTTTAGGAACATGACTAACCATGGATAGAGTTCAAATGAGTAATAAGTTTGCAAGGAAACCAACCGTTTTAATATTGTCTAAGCTTATTGTGCTATTTTTGTTTGGTTCCAACAGCGCAAACTGCTCCTTCAAATAGAAAAGCTCATCCACAGTCAATGTCTTAGAAAGAGCCTGCCAAAATGCCAGTGTTGAAAGAACTATTACGGTACTAGAAATTACTAAACATTGAGATAAAAATAAACCACCAAAAGTGACGCAGAGAAAATGAAAAGAAAAAATTTGAAAGGAATAACATCTAATAGTCACCAGAACATTATTGGTATGTATTTCTGATTCAAATGGCATTATATACATACCCTTAATGCAGCTTTCCGGAGAGCCGATGAACGCATGTAGACTTTCATCTGTTTGAATATTAATATATCCAAAGGAACTTTGACATCATTCGAATTTTTAAGCCAGGGATGACCTACAAGAGAAAGTATTGAGTGAAAATTTGAGAAAATAATTACATATCCATGACCAAGAATTTTGAAAAGTGGGTAAGGCCCTCACTTAGGGCTTGAGCAGCAGTCATTCTTTTCCGTGGATCTTTATTCAATAGGCGCTTGACAAAATCTCTAGCCTCTGTGGACAGAGACGGCCAAGGTGCTTCATCAAAACTTGGATCAGCTTTTAGAACAGCCCGAAAAATGCCAGACTCAGTCCGAGCCCAGAATGGACGGCTGCCACATAAAAGGATGTACGCTATCACGCCTACACTCCAGACATCAGCTTCTGTGCCATAAGACCTATGTAGAACTTCGGGGGCTACATAGTATGCACTACCAACAATGTCATTGAGCCTCTCATCTGCAAAGATCATTCTACCATAAGAACCCATTGCCCAAATTATAGAGCCATTGAAAGAGCAAGTCGTACTGGTTCTGTATTGAAGAACTGTCAACAAACCTGGTTTGACAAAATCTGATAACCCAAAGTCTATAGCCTTCAATTGTGAATCTTCATCCTTTGATGAAAAGAGAAAGTTCTGATCCAGAAATGAAGTACAGTTAAAACGAGTAAACATAAGCGAAAAGAACGCAAGGTTATAACCAGATGCAGAAGACAAATGCAGTTTGCTCACATTCTGCTGTACAGATTGTTCAGTAAAATAAAAATTCAAACGGGCAATTCTCTAACTGAGATGCCAATGATGCCAATGCAGCAAGTTTAAATCAATACATCGGATGATATATACCCTACCTCGGGCTTAAGATCCCGGTGCACCACGCCTTGGAGGTGGCAAAAAGCAACAACTTTTAATATTTGTATCATGACGGTCCTTGCATCATCCTCCGTGTATTTCCCACCCCTGCAGAAAGAAATAACAATATACAATATGAAACCATTTACTGTTTAACTACCAAAAAAGTTCACTATGATTTTCCTACTTCTCATTCCATCAAGAACAACCAGAACAGAACAGGTTCTAGATAATTGCATTCAAATCTAACAGGCAGCAAAAGAAATACCTTGCAAGTATCCTATCCAAGAGCTCCCCTCCTTCACATAATCTGAAAAACAGCCAATTGTAATTAGAAATCTGTAATGATGGTAAAGAAAATTTTAAAGAACATAATTCGAAAAAAAATGCAGCCTGCCCGACTTACTCCATGACTATGTAGACATTGTCATGGTCTTCAAATGCATCATGAAATTTTACTAGATTGTTATGTCCAGTCAAAGCTTTCAATATCTTCACTTCCCTTCTCACATCCTCAATCGCAATAGCAGTAGTCATCTAATGACAAAAACATAAAACAGAATCAGCAAATAAGACAAGAGCAGCACATTACCAATTTAACAAACACCCGACAAACATCATAAAATAATTCACAGAAAATGGAAGACCATGCGGCCGTCTGACAAGAACATAACTTGCTTCTAGAAGCAGGTAAAAAAAAAAATATCAAACCTATTGGCAAACTAAACCATATCAACACTTTCACTTTAAAAAAAGAAAAACATATCAACACTTCATCGTGATTATAAATGTTAACTTAGCTCATATCACAAAATCCATTGCTGCAGATAAGATGCATCTTTCTTTCTAGGAAGTAAAATATTACAAAACCCAATCATTTATGTGTTTCCTGTAAACGAAGTGTGTGTCTACAGATCTAATTCAAACAATGTCAATCACAAATCACAAACACCACCTATCCTCAAAATCCATAAATCCCACTAGCTTGCAGCTCAATTGATCAGTAAACTCATTAAAACTGAAAATTGCAAACCTTGGGCTTGGGGATGACTTTCACAGCTGCCTGTTGACCTTTGAGCTCGCCCTTCTTGAACGTAGCTTTGCAAGTAAATCCAAAATGCCCTCTCCCAACCTCTTCACCCATCTCATACTTGTTGGCCAAGTGCTTAGAGAACCCGAAGCTCTTATCAAGTCCGGTCACAAACTCGGCCTCGCTCCCCTCCGGTATCGCCGCCTCGTTGGCCTTCACAGACCCGTGCCTTCTCGCAAGAACCGCCTTTATATGCTTCGCCGGAGACGGAGGCGGGAACGGCCTCTTGAAGAACCGCTTCGGCGTCGTGTTCGAGCTCACATTCGCCGGAGATCTCGCCGGAGACTTCTTGGAGAAGAAGTAGTGCCCCGGACTCGGACTATAGAACGGAAAAAACGGCGACTTCTTGATGTTCTCCGCTTCAGTCTTGTCATCTCTAGGATTTTCAACATTGCCGGAGCCGTTTGGTATAGAAACGGAGCTCTCCTTAGCTTGCTGAGGATCCGATGTGGGAGAGGAAGTTGGGTGAGAGCTTGGGGAGGGCTTGGAGGTGCAAAGACCCATTTTTGATAATCCGAGTTCTCCCCAAACAGACCAAGTTCGGGGATTTAAACTCCGAAAGTCCGGGTCAGAGCATGGTTGCTTGGATTTCGGATCAAAACTTCAAATTCCAGAGACTTCAAATTCTTTCAAATTCTCAAGAATTTGGATTTTTTTCGTGGTTCCTTTATTTTTCTCTGTGGATTTGAATTTGAATTTCTGGGAATTGTGAGATGTTTTTCTCCAGCAAATTAAAACGGGTGAGAAGAATAGAGATGGATAGGGAAGTGATCCACAGAAAGCGATAAAAAGGGAAAAAGACGATGCCTTCGCTTTTTTTATTCAACTACTGGAATTAATTAATTTCTTAACTAATTTCATTGATTGCGGATGAAGCTTTGTATTTAATTTGTTTAACCAAAAAAAAAGGCTTTGTATTTAATTAATGAATTTATGATATGGTTAGTTCTCTCTAATGGAGTAGTTAATTTCATTTTTAAACAAATTTAATCAAAATATTTTATCCAAAAATATCATCGAACTTGTAACAACTAGTCAAATTTAATCTAAAATTTAATTTTTCTATTGAAACTAGCTGCCATCCCGCTTGCTATTTCTTCCCCTCGTTTCTCCCTCTTCTTTCCCTCATCATTTGCATTCTCTCTTATTCACAAACTTTTTTCTTCATTTCCAAAACTCATCATCATTTGAATTAAAAAACACTAAACTTTTATGGGTTATCTAAAAATTCAAAGAAAGAAACGAATTCCCAAATTTGTTAATTTATTTATGGGTCATTAATTGACTCGGACTTTTTGTATATAATTATGAAAAGTTTAATTTTTTTTACGGTATTTAGGAATTTGAGGTTTTGATGTTTCGCATTTTTCAGGTGATGATCGGGAAGACCGTGTTTCTGCGAACAGAGTTTAGGTATGAAAATTTTAACAATTCAACAATTAGTACGAAAAAAGGAAGAAAAATTAAAAGTTTTACCATAAACTACAGTAGTAATATTAAGTAAAATGATATTTCTTACTTTCTTGGAGGCCAAAAGTATCCTTCGCCATATATATCGTCTCTCAAACAAAAACTTGAAGTTTATGGTTGTTACTCTCCTTTCTTCTTGAGATGAATTCTCATTTGAAATTTTAACTATTGCATTTGGCTCTGAAATTCGTTATATCCAATTTTATCGTTAAAATATATATCTATTTGAGACTTTAAAAAAATATAAATGTAATGAATTACACGAATTATGGGTTGGATCGATTTTGTACTAAAAATATCCATATTTATTTGAACCGATAAAAAACTAAGTTCAAAACTAGCCGTTGTAGAAAAATTATGTTGTTATGTATTTAATTTTTTTTAAAATGAATTTAATGTTCAAAGTTGGTGAAAATAGAAAGAGTCTGATTTAGATAACTATGAAAATTAGTTAGCTATTAATAATTTTCGGGTCATTTTAAGTTAAATTTGTCCAAAATGTTAGCTAATATGATGTGGATGCTCTTATAGCACTACTTTGACCTTTTTTTTTGTCACAGATTCTTCTGATTATCGAATTTTTTATTTATTTAAGTGTAATGATTAAAATCATTAATGTTTATAAATAATGTGTAAAAATTATTTAAGTAGAAAATCAATAAAATCAGAAATCGTTTGATAGTCCATGTATACTAAAATAGCTGACAATCAAAATAACAATTAAGATATTTAATTCTTTGTATTATATTTTGAGAAGTCAACAGTTCTGACTATCACAAATAAGATTCGTTAATCAATAAGAGGAAGATAAACACATCCACTTTGCCATGAATATAAGTATTGTTCCTAAGACGCATCATTCAGTACAAAAACTTAACGCTTCGATTTATTACTACTTTTACTTATCCAATAATCATAAATACGAATCGATTAGATCTGGTTACGTTGATTCCTTTTAATTTTTTAAGTAAATAATTACCAATTTTAACTTACAGCTTGTTGATGCAGAAATCGTCCGGACTTGTAAAATTCTTTCTTGATCACTACACACAATAATAAAAAATAATTGGGGTTAAGGTTGAAGCTCGATGGGTGGTTCAACCAAGAACATTTCGATGCCTAAATCAATTTACTCGAGAGAAATAAATCGGCAGAGTTTCAATATGAGTTTTGAATTACCTCTAGAGGTGAGGAGGGGCCCCTATATTTATAATCGAACCTTGAGAGTCACTGAAGCGTCTGATTGGTTGAAAGATATAGAATTAAATAGGTAATTCTACCAGGAGAAATCACTAATTATTAACAATATAAATAATAATAAATAAACTCGTGGAGATATTATTTATTATTGACATTGATCTCATTAATTAATATATTAAATTTTAATTAATATATTCAACTGATAAATATATTAAATTAATACGAATACCGTGTCATGCCATCATCGTATTTAATAGGGGTAATATTGACATTGATCTCATTAATTAATATATTCAACTGGTAAATATATTAAATTAATGCGAATATCGTGTCATGTCATCATCGTATTTACTAGGGGTAAATATTGATATTATGAGAGTTATGAGTTACGTGGTAACTGCACAACTTCCGATGATTTATGGTTCCACACAGCTAACTTATTTCAATCCATATTTATATGTCAAATCACGAAAAAAATAAGAAATTACAATAATTTCATATAAGTAAACATGTTATTTATTTATTTATTATTTAATTTATTGTGAGCTTCTCTTCTGTTGAAGCAAGCGACTAATGAGTTTTCGTTTGGGTGGAGGACTGGAGGGGGAGGGGACTGGTCCAGCCTGTACGTGTGAATGTTCCACGTGGCGTGCGCTGGGTGAGTTGTTTTGATTAGTGATTTAACAAGTAGTGATTAATTTAATTTAATTAAGTTAGTTAAATTAAAGTAATAATCAGTTTTGTTTGCGGTGCCGTTAATTAGCCAATGATGTTTAATTTCGTTGGATTTTCGTACGTACAAAACGACGTTTCTGGTGAAGGTAAGTCAAAAGAACGCCGTTCCTGCCCTTTCTTCATGGACAAGTCACAAAAGATGCTTTTGGGAAAAAAAACTGTACTACTTTTTTATTCCTTATTTTAATTAATTATGTCAATATTGGCATTAGTAAAATACAGTTTGCTTGGTTTTTTTATTTTTTTATTTTCTCTTAAATGATTGAATAAGGACGCATTTTATTTTAGTTTATTCTATTGTTTTTGTTATTTTTATGAATTATGTTAATATTGACATGAGTAATATATTTTGGATTTGGTTTCCTCTCAAATGGGTAAGTAAATACATATTTTGTTTTTATTCTATTGTTATTTTTTAAAGTGACCAATTAATTACAAATTACTACATCTTATACTTTCAGGAGTCGGACAAACTCACACACTTTCAGGGATCGAGAAAACTCACACACTTCTAGGGTCGGAAAAACTCATACACTGACAGTTCACCTTTCCGGGGTTAGGGTTGAGGTCGGGATTGGGAAGAGCTACACATGCAGGGTATATTCACACACTTCTGATGTTGGAAAAACTCACACACACTTGGAGATCGAAAGACTCTCACATGCAGTTTAAAGCACCAAAAATTAAGGACGAGCCTAGGAGACCCAGCTACTAGGCTAACAGGTTGGGTGTTTTTTTTATAATGAATTATGACAATGTTGACATTATTAATATATTTTGGCTTTGGTTTCCTCTCTAATCAGTAAGGTAAGCAAAGGCGTAGTTTTGTAACCAAAAAAAAAAATCTCAGTATTCTTTGCAAAAGAATTAATGAAAGGGTAAGCAGAGACTTTTCAACCAAAGTGTGCACAAAATAATTAAGGGAATTGGTCCATGAGTTGTGCATGGTTTAATCATGTATTCATTATGGTTACAAAGAAAGTAGGATATCACGTATTTACGAAAGTAACAGATAAAAAGTTTATGTTTTTTTCATTTAGTATTTCAAGTTATCAAGTTTTTATGAAGACATCGACGAGTATAATTATGTCTAAATATGTAATTCAGATCGACGACAATCTATCAACAAACTTCGTATTTTGTTAATTTTTTTTATACATTGTTATAGATAACGTATGTATTTTCGAACACTTACTCATTCATTAGTTATATCAGGTGATGGCTGATTGAAACAATGTTCACTATTCATAGCAACTTTTGTGCAAAGTAATCACTCATAGATCGGATTCAATACATCATCCTCATCAACCTGGTTGTTTAAAAATTTAGGGAAATTAGAAATGTAAATGCATAAGGTTTATGAGAAACTTTATGCAAATGAACCCATCTCTTTCACAATGAATCAGAATGGTACTAAAATTACCAATAAACTTGCTAACCAAGTAAGGGAGATGGATAGATAGTAGTGGGCAGCTGGTGGCTTTTTCTTATTTTACTTTGACATAAAGGGATAAAGCTGAGAGAATCCAATTCGGATTGTGGGGGCGGTTTCAATATATTCACATGAAAGTGGCAGCAATAATAAATATGAGAAGCAAAATTCTTCACTCATATGTATGAAAAGAAAATTTTATTTTTTCATTAATTAAAAAAAGAGGAAAAAAAAATTACGATTTAGTATCATATATCCGTTTATCAAAATGAAAGGTCTTATGATGAAAACGACTACTTATATTTCTGTTTAATTCAACATCCATAATTCTGATCGCCCTATAGCATGGTTTATATATATGATCTTCAAACATAATATCTTATTTGCGTTGATAAACGAAAGAAGAAAGTTATTTTGAATATACGATGACACAAACCGACTCAAAAAATTCATGCAGACATAAAATTTGAGGCATGTCGGCTGACATTTGACGTTGTGCTTAAGTGGTGATGAGAGCCAAACATGCCTCGATTTTAATATCTACGTGAATTTTTTGAGCCATGTCATGAGACTTCAATCAAAATTTTAAAATAAATAAAATCCTATAAATGTATTTTTAATGATATGATTAAATTAAATTGTTCCCCACTCAAAATCGAAAGCTTCACTCCAAACCCGAACCACATCGGGTGAGATTGATCATCTTGCTGCGCACCAGACAGAATGGACCATGATTCAGCCCCCCACTATAACTTTGAACATGAATTTCATATAATATCTTTCTTTTTTTTTTGTACATTTTCATTACATTATTTTGAGATGAAATATGAAATTTTATCATAATCTCACCGATCCAAAAAATCAAAGAACAAAAACATAAAATTAGACCATGGAGGATGATAGATTTTGCTCATTTTTCGATATTTTTTGTCCAACAATGTTAAAGAAAAGTGTCTAATAATATAAATTACGCTGTACCGATATCAATAATATATACACACATATTAATAAATATTTTCTGAGAAATAAATATTTTTTATATAATGTTTTTCTCTACTCTTAATAAAATTATAATTATAATATTGACACAATATCCAAAGAAAGATTATGTGGATATTAAAATTTAACATGTTATATTTTTGGATCAATGAATCTGAAAGGCATATACACTGTGCCATGTTTGAGCCTTGGAATAAAAGTGAATTGGTTAGAGATGTGGTCGACTCATTGAACAAATTAAGGAAAAACAATTCACTCCACTCATGGACATGATACAAATTAATTAAAATTATTTTAGTGCAACAGAAAAAAAAAATTAAAATAATTTTATGGTTGACTATCACAAGGCATCATCATTATAGGGCAAATTTATTTTAAATAGTTACATCTTTGTTGTTTTGGTCAAGTCAAAAAAGGATCTTTGAGATGTTAAGTCAAAGAGATCTCATATTGGAAAGTGCAAGAGAAAATACAAAGAGTTCAACATGGAAATTCCTAATAAAATAAAATAAAATAAAATTTATTATTGTCATCTTTTTTCATCATCGAGAAGTTTCGATATGCAACAATAATGGTGGCAAAGATTATACATTAGGTTTCGACGTCGTTTTGATGTAATGAGAATGTAGACTGGAATTACATAAATTGAGTAATGATTTCGTCGTGTATAAAACTTGAACTAGAAGTTTCCGACTAAATAACCACATTACAATAAGAGTCGGTTCAAACATTTGAAAGTTCGGAGTAAATTTTTTTTTTTAAAATGTGCCCTTATTTTGTACACCTAATTATTAAAATGTAAATTTTTATAAACTAATTATTTAAGTTTTATATAATGAAGCCTCATTAAAATTTTTATTAGGGAAAATCCATTATGACAATACATCTGACAAAAAAAAAAGTACTCTATGTCCAAAATATTACATTCAGTTCATAAACAAAAAATAAATAAATCTATATTTTTAAATTATATATGGATGAAAATACTCACATTCTAGACTAATAGACTATAACTTTTATATTCAATAAAAGAAATTAGTCCCTCATTTAAAAAAATTGAATCAACATCAAACTTACACACTTTTATATTATTTATTTATTTTTTTCATTTTATATATTTATTATATTATATTATATAATATATATTAATAATTTTGGGCCCTATATTGTTATGGGCCCAGAACTTAGAGCCCCTTTTACCCTAGTCTCTGCCGGCCCTAGTCATACCACTAAAAATCTAATTTATTCGTTGCTTAACTTAAAAAAAAAAAATAGGAAAAATAAATATATTTTTTGAATTATTAGAGTTGTCCACGTCGGATAACTACCTTAGTATTTTTTGTAAATTATTTATCATGTATGGGAGGGAGGCCCACGCAACGCATGACGTGACGACGCGCATGCTTGGCCTTCTTTGCCAATGAAATTATGAATTTATATTATTATGAGAATAAAGAAAAGTGAAATATTTGAATCATTCTCCTACCATCCTATCTTTTTATAAGGTCAATATGTTTTATGATGATGTTTTATGATCATGGTCAAAGACCCAAATTCATGTCGTTTTAATTTGTAGGTATTTATCTTCTTCTTTTTTTGTAATGAAAATCGTAACGCTTAATGTACGGTTGTGGAAAATGTACGGTTGTGGAAAATGTACGGTTTTAAGTTCCAAAATTAAGGTTTGTTTTGAAATCAGATTGAGTTCGAACAAGTTTTTGCTTAATTTTAACCGATTCGATCACACAAGTTTACTTGATAAGTTGACATGCATGGTTTGCAGCTAATTAGGTCTAATTTTCAATTGGATTTGACAATCATAAACCCATAAAGCCTTTCCGATTAAAAAGTTATTAGAACTTATAACATTAGAATTACTTTTTAATTTGATAATGTAATTCAGAATTCCTGCATTTTTATACATTCACAATATATTTCAAAATATTTCAGTATTTTCTTATAAGAATTTTTTTTAGTTATTTCGATACATTTCAGAGACTTGAGAGACGTTCTCAAGACTTAGTTGGAAAACGCCGTAAATAATCTGCTTACAACTATTCAAGCCAATCAGAAGATTGGTCGAAAGCGGTCTAATGAGGCTGTCAGATGGCGTAAGAGGTGACTTGATATCAACGTTACGTGGATTCACGGTCCTAACAGGACGGGGATTAGTCATATATCGATGATTATAGGATTGGGATTAGTCACATACTAATCTGTAAGAAGACACCTCGTGCAATGTAAAAACGAAAAAGTCGGCTAGACAACCACCTAGCCACCAACTTTCAATTTCCCATAAACCCAACAATAAATGAGAGGTACACAGCCTGATACCACCACAACTGCTTTTCCAATAAGCAAAAGCATCCAAAACAACTTTTCATCCAACAGAACTTCATTCCAATAAGTGAAATAAAACTCCAGCGACAATGACAGCTTCCTAATTCACGTTGGGATCCATAGGAGGCATTTATTCTTTCATTTGCGAGTCATACCTTATGCTTCAACTTCTTCCAACCCTACAAAGGTGATGCAGCCGGTAGGGACCGGGCCAGCGATCTGCAACTTGTTTCTTAGGGTGCAAGTAGGTAGGCCTTGTACAACTTACATTCTGGTTACGAAAGTTGGCAACTTAAATGGAGATGCAAGCAATTTGCAATCCTATAGGGAGTAAAATCGAGACTAGGACTTCAAGTCAGTTAGGGGTAAATCCAAAAATCATACGAATCAATTCAACATAATGGTCGATTCGTTGATTCCGAGTTCAAGTAAAGCACCAACTAACCAGATTTCTCGTCCCCACCAAAACTCGATTGCAGATGATCTGTTTGGTTGAGGTGACTAATGTCACCCCAGGATTTTATGGTCCATTTGTCCTTGTCGTACAAATGAAAAATGTTGACGGATGTATTGGCAATCTTCGCTACGGACTTTCCTTTCGGGCAAGCCTTCATGTGGAGTGTTCGGATGACCCCTCCATGAGTGACCACAACTACTCGCTCTCCTGCAAACGAAACAAGCCAGGACATAAGCATTCATGTTGCACCTTCTGTCGCTCTTGATCTAGATTTGCATTTGTTATTAGCTTAGTTAGACTTTGAGAGGCAAATATGGTTTTAATTGCATTTGAATAGGTACTACAGGCATAGCATGAGCAATAGAAAATGAACTAGAATTGGTCACTAAGAGTTCAAACAATTCTACGATGCTTGTTACGTTCGGCCAAAAAGTAGTCGAACTGCAGTTTACTATTGGTGTGATTGAAAATGCTGTTCAGAATTAAATAAAGCTTAACGAAAAAAAGGATTTGCAAATTCCAATTAGTAAAGTATCAAAGAGACATCCCAATGATGCCTTACCTTTATGCTTATCACCAATTCTCTGCAATGAAGATGTACAGCGTTGATGAAGTTGATCACGACTTTCTCCACCACCCTGCATACATAGAGCGGTGAAATACACATAAATCTCCAATGCAAAAATTCATACCCAAATTCTGTTCAAGCCAGGATCTTATCCACTGGTAAGTGCTTTTAACTGCTTGAGCTACAAGCGCCAAGTAGATATTTCATTCCTTTGAATCAAGATATCAGATGCTATGTGACGCTAATCCTTACAATAAATAGGTAGCCAACTAGATATCTATTTGTAATTGACCAAGGTCAATAATAGGACCTACTATTATAGTTCCATGGAAGAGACTCTTTGAAAACCATTTGGTTTTCAATTTTGTGTAATAGATAGGAGGGTAAATACATGGGAGAAAGATGGAGGAGGGGTGATAGGAGGGATGTGAAAGAAATGTACATGGAAGGTTATAGAAAAGTAAAGCCAAAAAAAAAAACTTAAAACTATTTAATTTGTTTTTAACTTTTAAGTTTTTGTTTCAAACATTCTCCTTCATTTCCTCCTCTTTCCCACACCCTTCTTCACCCTCCTTCATTTCCTTCTCTTTCCCACACCCTTCTTCACCCTCTTTTGTCCTCCTACATCTTTAGAACTAAAAATGCAAACAAGAAACTAAAAAATTGAAATAATTATCACACCGGCCCTAAGCTTTTATGACAATCTTGGATCTTATATGGTCTGAGTCCTCTCTCTCCAAGGCCAAACCAGAGGTTGGAACATCAATCTCAGCTCCGACAAGCAGAAAGGCGGTCCAACATGCAGATCTACAGCTATAAATAGTCTACCTGTCATGGGCAGGACTGACCCTTTTTATACCTACATAGAATGAGCTAGGCTCCAGCCCAGGGTGACATTTATCAGGCCGCCAAATTATGACACACCAACCATTTCCATAAAATCCTTACCGGAGTACTTCTGTTATAAGGCTGTTGAACTTCCATACAAAATTCAAAAGGTATTGACTTTGACAAACATCAAGGCAAAAGTACAAGAGGATTGCTTACCGGAATTTCCTGACTTGTATCGTGAGATAAAATGGCCTGTCGAGCCTTAGGACAAAGTTCGGCAGATTCACGCATTATAATACCTTGAAGATCGCCTAAATGCCTTTCTCTTAAATCAGGATCTGTTACAACCTGAAATTTAAACCAACATCCTTTTTAAAAAATATAATGAGTAGATACACTCTCTTATCCAAATTATGTATCTAGCTTCATCCTAAATTTTTTTTTCATCCAATTTTGATTTTTGGTAATATAGTGAGTAGTCAGTAGATAAGTTGATTAACAGGACTTTGACTCCATGTTTTCATCTAAATTATAACCAAAACACAGTAAACACATATCATGCAGCTTCCAATTTCAAATTTTTTTCTTAATCTTATTTAGAGCATCAAGAAAGCACTTTCTGCACATCATATACAAATTCACTACTGCAATGAAAAACCTGCTTTAGTAGATGCAACAACAAACTACTTAAACAAAATTCTATACCTTTAGCCCTCCGCACCTGGCTGCAATTGTCTGTGCAGTCTCAAATGCTCGACTCAGGTCAGAAGAATATACAAGGAAGATTTTGGGATCCTTGGATAATTTATCACTCACCTTCAAGGATTAAGATTAAATTTTCAGACATTAATAAGCAAAGGGAAAGACTCAAATAGTGTGTACAATACTATCTGAAACTTACTGCAGCTGCTTGCTGCCTCCCAGCATCATTTAATTCAACATCCAGATGCCCCTGTGCGAGACAAACATATGAACACAATTTTTATTCTTTTAGAAAAGAAGGGTGAATTCGCTTATGGTCGTGGAACTTTACTCCTGAATTAAACTTGCCTTCCCCCTGATCTTCATTAATGTCTTAGAATGATCCTCAGGCATAACATTTGTCATTATTTCCATAAATAATGAATATGGGCCAGGCAACTGATCTTTTTTAATGGGTTTGTCGTCCATAGGAACAACAAGAAAATCAAATAAAGGAGGTACTTAGGATAGCTGGGCTCGCTGTTTCTAGGGAGTTTCTGTTGCTACTATGGCAACCCAATCTTAGCAGCTTCCGGGGCCAACATCCCCAGAATTGGGGTTGCACCGATGGATGCACGCTATCTTTTATTTATTTTTACTCTTAAAAAAGAACAATACAGTGTCTTCCCATGGAAAACATCCTAAGCTTCTACTATCTTTTGCCCGTGATTCCTGAGGAGTTACAGACGCCCCTAATAACGTGGGCAGCGTATGCGACGCAGGATCATCTTTTAGAGAGAAGGATAACAGAATATCACGTTTAGGGTAATCTAAAACATGCAATTGAAGGAAAAGTAAGCCACTTTGAAATTCAAGAACTAAATGCCGACAGGGGTCAAATTTCAGATGGCATTCATTTAATTTATAGAAAAGTAAGAAAATATGCCCTAATCAGTGGCAGAAAATTCAGAGCCACGAGAAGGTTTTGCAGATATTTCAACCATGATGAACAAAAAATAATTATCTGCAGAATTGCCGATATAATAATGTAGTAGAGGCAAATGTTCATTGCGAGTAAAGAACAATGTTCATTCCATAACCATATTTTCGTTAACGAATGATTACTTGCATAACATGTCCAATATGAACACAATTAAAGTAGCTTGTTTCATAAACCGTGGATTAAAAAATAAGCACACAACATTTTAGATTGCTTGACCACAACAAAATATTTTAGATTGCATCGGCTATCAATTAATTACATAAATACCAGCGCATATACTAATCAAACAACTAACAAAAACTTAGTTAGCCAACATAGGGAGGAGCCGAAATAATGCATAACTTATATAGAAATCTACTATCTCAACGACGTGCTTACGCTAAAAAGAGAACGGGAAAAAAAAATTAAAACATCAAGCTTTCCATTTTTAACAGAGCTAAGTGAGGAAAAGGACCTGGATTCTTCCGTCAGCGTTCCAGGGCGTTTCGCCGTGACGCACTACAATGATCTCCGCATAATCCGAACTCACACAGCTGGAACGAATGAAATGATCAGAAGTTTTGAAAACAAAGCGTTCACTTTTCAATGTAATTGTTTGCAGCAATCTAGAATTCGATATACAGACCCTAATCGACGAATTACACGATTGGAGCGAAACGGAGGATTTAAGTGCAAGGAGAATGAGAGGGAGATCGAACCTGGATTCGGACTCCACCATGGAGGACGGCTCGGGTACTGATGGCGTGGTGGCCATGGCTGAGGACTCGGCCGTGCTGAGTCAACTTTAAGCTGTACGCGCCGTGACAGCCGAGGGGATTGCGCGAGAATCAGAGGATTTAGAGTAAGCATTTCAGAGGATAAAAATTCTTCACCAAACAAAAGAATGGAATCTAAAAATTCCTCGCCAAAAAGTTGGATGGAAAAGTGATTCCTCTCATTTTGAAATGTACAATTGGGCCCGACAAGTGAGATATACAGTTGGGCCAAGCCCAAATTTGAAGCCTTCTCATTTCGAGAGCCCAACATGTAGGAACTAGGCTCACCATGACATGTAGCTTAGTACTTAGTAGGGAAGTCATGGTTGCGGAAAAGAAAGGACTGACTTTGGTGTGAATTACGTACTTCTTTTAAATTTAAAATAATTTATAGTTAAAATAATTAAAAAGTTATTTTAAATAATTGATTTAATAGTGTTGGCTGCAATGTTCTTTATTTTTATAAATCTCAAATATTTTATTATTTGTTTCGAGTTAAATATTTGAAATTTGAATAAAATTAATCCCATTAAAAGGAAAATAGCAATTATTAATTTCTAAGTAGGGAGTGAGATAGAGACTCTGCTAGAGCATTATTTTTTTTAACATCCCCGAGTTAAGTAAAACATATATTTTAAAGATTCTGTTGGAGATGCTCTAATAGTAAATACGTAAAAAAGTAAGAAATCAAAAAATATATATAATCATATTATAACACGTGAATTAGTTTTATTATGCATTTGTAATATGTATAATCTCATGCACGACTATTTATTAAAATAATGGAAATACTTATACATTTTATATTGAAAAATGAGTACTAAAATTATTATAATTCCTGAATTTATATGTGTGTGTTGGCATGTTGGAATATAATCACAGGGCTGATATTGAGATACTGGGGTCCGAGGTCTTCAACTCTCAAAGTGCACGTCATATATATGTATATATATATATATATAGGATTATTGAATTGTGGTTGTGAATTGGATTATCAACAATCAATTCA
Source organism: Prinsepia uniflora (assembly GCA_032719365.1). Taxonomy (NCBI): domain Eukaryota; kingdom Viridiplantae; phylum Streptophyta; class Magnoliopsida; order Rosales; family Rosaceae; genus Prinsepia; species Prinsepia uniflora. Next base: position 2,066,539 of record CM064875.1, on the reverse strand, counting down.
CAACCAGAGTCCAATAATCCAATAATCCAACAATCAACAATGAAACAATCACCAAAAAACATACAAGTATAGTATCCAAAGATCCAACAACCAATAATTCAATAATCCAACAGTCTAATAACCAACAATCAACTCAATAACAACTGGTGGGGAAAAATTTAATTTGATTGACGAGTAGAAAATTTGGTATTAAATCTAGCAATGTACTCTCTTGTGTTCTACAACTCCCCCCAAAATTAGCTTCACAACTCAAATATCATCTTCCATTTAATTAAAATTATTTTCTTCTATTTCTTTAAAAGTTGAGAAGAAGAGAGGGGTTAGGGGTTAAAAATTAACTTAAATAGATAGAGGAGGCTAGGATATTGTTTAACAAAATGCAATTTAAAAAAGTTATCTGATTTGAATTAGGAAAATTTATTAGGGTTGATTTAGGAAATGAGAAAACAAAACTAAAAAGGAAAAATAAAATAAAATAAAATAAAATAATATATTTAGGAAAAAAGGAGGAAAAAACTAACCAAAAGGGGAGAAAAAAAAAACTAACCCAAAGAAAAAAAAATAGAAAAAACTAACCAAAAGGAACAAAACAAACAAAAAGAGAAGGAAAAAAAAATACTAACAAGGCTCTTCAAAGATTCGAACTTGGGCTCTTGCAAGGAACAAAAGCGAGCTAGTAACTCGCCCACATGCTATAATCTAAGTGATACTCAAGTAATCTAAGTATATATGAAACTTAAACAACCACACATAAAAAATTCGGGGCTCTCTCGAGATGGAGGCCTGAGGCGATCGCCTTACCCGGCTACTCTCAAGACAGACTCTGTATAAGCATATGCATGAATTTTTCATCATTCACAATTCCCCAATAATAATTCAATATCTCAAAAAATTGATTAGTGGTAATTGATTTTCATACTTCATCTTTCTTCTTCATATTTTAAAATTTTTTGAATTCACAACTTCTCTTATTTTAAATACGTAAACATAATATATATATATATATATATCTATCTTGTCCATTCTTGTATTCTCTAATACTAGTACATGTTTATGTACACGCACATGTGAGGAACTTATTACCTATGAATAGACTACATGCCCAACAATAAGTAGAAAGTGATCGATGATATTGAATCATTGTCTCTAAGAACAATTTTTATTTTATTTTTCTTTCGATCAAGAACAAATTATAAGCCATCGGTAGCAGGAAAGCAATCCAGCACTATTTACCATACAATCACATGCGCCTTGACCTAGCTAGCGTTTACCATCATTAGCAGGCTATTAGTCACCCATTAATGACCAACAATAAATTTAATCAATTAATTAGTAACTCGATGGATTAATGAACAATGGAAATCACATGGTAAATTACTAAATTTATAGCGAATTAGGCTTGATAAGTTGACTCAACGTTACCCGACAAATGGTCACTGACGACGTATTTTTCGGGTAATTAAAATTTATGTTACCCGATGATAATCATCCATTCGTTATAAAAAGGTCTGGCCCGAGGACGAGGACTCGAAATCCAATCTATATTATAACTTCTCCCTCAATATTATTATACAAAAAGATAATGGTGGTATCATCAACTTGATGAATTATTCAGGAAAAAAAAATCAACTTGATGAATTAGTCTCAATATATAAATGTTTTTATTCTATAAAACATGTGAAAATGTTTTTTTTTTAGCTCAGGGATTCGTTTGGTTTGCACTTTTAAAAAGAAGTAGTTGCTTATTGAGAATCAATTATTATATTCGCAACGACGTCGTAAAATCATAATTTTTTTTTTTGTTTGACATCGTCTTTAGTTTTTCTTTCTTTCTCAAAACATGAGCTCGCATCGTACGCTGTTAGCTTCCATCTCGTAAATGATTAAAATTAAATACCTGTTGATATCATCTTTCTTCTAGATATGCAACTCATGACAAATATGAGTGACTAAACACCTCCGATCTTATTGATTTTTAATGAAAATAATTTTAACATAATGATTTTAAAAAAAATGAACGATTTGGATTATAATATCAATACAAAGGTATATTCGATAAACTTTTAAAAAAAAAGTACGAGGAGATACTACTGGGGAGATTACAATATATACACATTGTGTATTTATCTTATTATTTACGATAATCAAACCTGAAACTTTCCACAAGTAAAATATTTTAATTTAATTTGTCATTATATTTTTGTACGAATAATGAATATGTTTTTAGGTGATTTTAATTAATCGTTTCATGACTTGAAATGTGCAATATATTCTTGATGTTCCCTACCAGTCAACAACTTGCATGAATGGCCGAAATAGAAAACTTATGAACATAAAACAACTTGCACAATATAATAGGGATATATGGATAAGGAACCATTAGAGACTATATGGAGCATATATAGCATGAATTTAAAGAGTAGTCTCCCGAACATTTGGCGATCTCAGATGTGTCGATATTAATGGTGACTCATTATTTCGATGAATCATTTCTTCGGACAGAAGAAGAGTGCATGATGATCTGAATATTTTTTTTAAAAAAAAAATCATTTTTTATTGTGTCTCGATTTAAAGATTGTAGTAAAAACAATTCAATATCGGTATGGGTCATATCAATATATCTTATCATTTAACTCAAAGCAGATATTAAACGTGATGCTTTTTGCGTATAAATTATGAAGCGATACATTAATTCTTAAAGTTCTTAGCCCGTATATATATATTTAAATTTATGCTCGATAGATAACTATCTATATATTGATGAAAAAAAAAACGTAAAAATTCATAATCAAGATGCTTGTGTAGCGAATTTGACTCTTGTACAACGAATTATTCAACAAATATTAATTAGTATTCTTCTAATTCATATTTAAGCTATAATTAATTCCCTTGCGAGGCTTTAATAATTAATGAAGAGATCGAATGACATATTTAGGGAAGACTTTGACCTAGAGACGTCCCATATTGAAGGGTGGGTGAGAGTTTGGCGGCCTATAGGACACTCTGAACATTTATCGTCCTTTTGCTTTAATTACAGTCAGCATGGGCCGCCATGACTGGTTCATGTCAGTTCTTTATTCACAGATTTCTTGCTATAAAGACCATAGTTGATCACTGCTTTTCTTCACAAGTTGAACTCTCCTTATTTCACATCCATACATATATCTTTCATATATTAATTTCTAAGTGATTATATTATTCATACAGATTCTTAGCAAGAAATTTCATTTCCAACTGGGTTAATTGATTTGAAATCGAAATCGAATTCGAACAATGTCGACTGGTTTAACAAATAAAAGAATGGTGACAGTGTTGAGCATCGATGGAGGTGGCATTAGAGGCATAATTCCCAGCACCCTTCTAGCTTTTCTTGAATCCAAGCTTCAGGTACAACTTACAAAACCCTAATGCATTTATTTTTATTTTTATTAATGAGCTTATTTATCAATCACAAGCCGTGGTGTAGTGGATCGCGGTTTAGGTGGCTAACTAACATGACTCACTCCGGATTTCTTCTCATGAAAATCCGGCGTAGGTCATGTCAATAACACCGCGGCTTCATGGTGTTTGTTTAGTATCTCAGTGAGGGCAAATTCATCCGACATCTATTAGAGACAGTTCTATTTGAAGACACCACTTAATCTTGTGAGACTTAAGTTGATTAATCGTCTGTGATGTTTGGTCAGGTATCTCATTAATTGAGAACAAATTTGTCCGATCTCTCATTAGGAACAAAATTTGTCCGATATATATCTCAATCTCATTTGGGGACGAGAGACTAGTTTATCACTTCAATATTTTCATAATTGTACACTTGATTAATTAAAGTTTTGTGTTCTTGATTTGTTATATATATAATTTGGCGTAGGAATTGGATGGGCCAGACGCAAGACTTGCAGATTATTTCGACATAATTTCCGGAACAAGCACCGGCGGTCTTGTGACCACCATGCTTGCAGCTCCCAACAAGAACAACCGACCCATGTACGAAGCAAAGGACATCAACAAATTCTATTTGGATCACACCCCAAAGATCTTCCCTCAAAATAGGTCAGTCACGATCTGTATATAAAATCACCAACTTAATTAATAAACAATATAGAAGCAAATTACAGTTTATTATTCTATATTTTATTTAATAATGACAAATTTAAACTTTTGAAAGAAAATTAAAAAAAATTAAGCATTACGTTCAAAATTTTGAAAGTAAACTTATGATTCTGGTATGCAAATCACAAATAATAAAATATAATTTGATATTCAACACCAACTAATTATATTATATTGAAATTAAACCACAAGTAAAAATTCGTTGGGAATTTAAAATCCGCTGGGAACACTCCAAGTAAAAATTAACTCTACCTCCACATTTTTATGTGAAAATACCTCGTGATATCTAATTTAATTAATTAGTTCTAAATTCTAATAATGTGATGAATGAATTTGTGTGGAATATATATGCAGTCGAAACAATTTCTTGACGTCAATATCAAATATGGTTGGTATGGCAATGGGGCCAAAATATGACGGCAAGTACTTGCGGACATTGACAAATACGTTGCTTGGTGAGCTCACTTTGAAGCAGACTCTAACCACTGTGATTATTCCCACTTTCGATATCAAGCATCTTCAGCCTGTGATCTTCTCGACCATTGATGTACGTATGGCAATAATTCATTTGTATTTTGCATGGTTGGTATATATAATATATATGAGAAAGGTATAACAAATAATATATATATATATATATACTTCCATTATTAGATAATTTGTTTAATTGATATATGTCATCCATCATATAAACTTTCACTATTATTTTTGTAATCTGTGTATCGATCTCTACTAATTTTGTTCATTATTATATTAAAAATACGTATATAATAAGTGAATTTTACGTCTATCATTTATATTCATGTGAAAATTACGTTTATTATAAACGTGATAGATACCTATATGTACAGTACATTTAATTTAAATATATATATATATATATATATATATATATATATATGCAAACATTCACGAATCCAATCTAAAAAGTATCTAAAAATACAAAATATTTTTGGAAACGATAATAATTAGATTTCACTCTAGTGGTACCTTTCTTTTATTACCTTTTCGATTTCTTAAATTATTTTTGTACGTATATTGAAATTTAGAATCGTGAATTTTTTAAATAATCATTTCAATATTATCTCTATAAAATATCAACAAGATATAAGTCGTTTATTTATTCATGTTGTATCAAATAAATCAAGAGTTAGATAAGAATTAAAATATTTACAACGAATTGTTCATTTAGTTGATATATAAATTGTTAAAATGATCTTTAATTTTGTTGATTTTTTTTACGTAAATAATCTTAAAATGATTTTAAGAGAGTTGACTTATTCAAATTATAATCAATATATTTATGACGATAATTAGATAAATTAAAAAGAATCGTAAGAAGACTCGAAGAGGCCTCACCATAATAATATGCACATATGATCCTTTTGGAAATGTTGATACTTCTATTTTCTATCAAATTTACTTATATATATCATATCTCTTATTAAAAAATTGTAAATTAATTTATGTTACAGGCAAAGGAGAGTGCTTTGAAAAATGCTAAGCTTTCAGATATCTGCATAAGCACCTCTGCTGCTCCGACTTATCTCCCGGCACATTACTTCGAGTTGAAGGATAAAGAAGGAAGAATTCGCACCTTCGATCTCGTCGATGGAGGCGTTGCAGCAAACAATCCTGTAAGTACTTTATCACAAATATAACGCGCGAAACATCGTACATATATCAGACTGTCTGACAAAAGAATATTCGGATAATATACAGACAATGGCGGCCATAAGCCACATAAACAGAGAGATATTGAAGGACGCCTCCGAGCCTTTAGATGCGAGGAGGCTGCTAGTGCTATCACTGGGCACCGGCACAGCCAAGCGTGAAGGGAAGTACACCGCTGCCACCGCCGCAGGATGGGGTTTGATCACCTGGATGTTTGACAATGGAAGCACACCTTTGATAGACATTTTTAGCGATGCAAGCTCCGATATGGTTGACCTCCATGTCTCCACCATCTTCCAATCCTCTTTTGTCCAGGACAACTACCTTCGTATTCAGGTACGTACGTTAGTGGTTATGGCCCCTTTTTAATACCGTTGGTCGATCTCTGCAGCGATGTAATTAACAATACTTGCATCTTATATATAGGGAACTTATTTGTTCCACCCTTTAAACATGAGAGAACTTTTCATACTCATATATATATGTCATAATCAGAATCACGTGCATTCTCTAAATTATTATTTCATGATTATCTTTAAAAAAAAGTTAATAAGATTGCAGGTCATTTAATCATTTATATATATCAAATCAGTACGTCAACCGTGCTTTATATATGAATAATAATTAAACGATCTCTAGTTTTATTGTTTTTTTACCTAGATAATTTTAAAATAATGATATATAAGGACAATTCAGTAATGTAAAATGATGAAAAATCATGTTCCCCAAGATAAAATGTAAGTATTATCAATAAATTAATGAATGTAGGACGGACAAATAACCTTTAATAATACTATATACATGTCGATCATATGCTTATAAATAGTTTTATAATGTAAAAAAATTGTAGGATGACACCCTGGTTGGTGAAGAGGCATCGGTAGACATAGCAACGGAGAAGAATTTGAAGAGGCTGGTGGAGATCGGAAAGGCGTTGTTGAAGAAGCCGGTGTCGAGGGTGCATTTGGATACCGGAAGGTACGAAGAATCTAAAGGAGAGGGTACATATGAAGAAGCATTGATCGACTTTGCCAAAAGGCTCTCAGAAGCAAAGAAGCTCAGATGATAAAACAATTGAAAGTTCATCAATAATTTATTTGTTTTTATTATCAATTTTAATTGCGAGTCTTTATTGAAAGAAATAAGAATAAATAATAATATGTAGTCCATCTTGATTGGAGTATTAATGATAATATCATTTCTAGAAATTATCATTTGAGTGTGATGGAATATTTTCTGTTTCGAAAAAGCCTAAATAATTTGGAACACTAATTAAATTTGCAAAATTTTAATACATCTTCAATGCATTACGCTTTGTACTTTGCCTTTTACTCCGACCACAACGTATAAGTATTGTTTTTGGGCCAAAAGAAAAAGCTTTTGCTCTAATACTCGATTAACATTGCTCTAATACCCTATTAACATTAGAGAGTCGGATCATCGGACTATTCCTTTTAATATCGATATTGCTCTCAACTTGCCAATTTTTTTTCGAACCTTTTTCATAATTAAGGCTTGTATTATGCTTGTAAATATTAATATTTCAGTAACCTAAGAATTCAGAGTAATTATATGTGAAATATATTGACTGGTTTCCAAAGTATCTCGCATCCCCTAATCCCTATGGGTGCATGAAACTTAGGTTTTTCGTGCACTCATATACCATGAATACGAAGATTGCAATTTCCGCTGAGTTCATATGTTTAATTCATCGCTTGTTTAACATAATATAATAGTAAGTTGTTCTATCGTTTATACTTTGTTCGTTATGGAGTATCAATTTGACATAAATGAAGAAACTCCGGCCCGAACGTTCTCTCAAGTGTTATATATATAATGATTCTCTTGAAGTAGCACAAGTAACACAAACTTAAAAACGTAAATCCAATAGAAATAAGATTATCAAATAAGATTATAAGGTCAAATCGACGGCCTATTCTTTTTAATATTGATATTATACCAAACTAACCAATTCTCTATATATACAATCCAGCGAGTATGAAATTTCATCATAAAAAATTTCAGCATTATTATAGATATAATAAGTAATTATATATTATATTTTTTCTCGAACACTTTTCAATATTAATTAATAGACCATGTGATAATATATTATATATATATATATCGGAGGCATCAACATGCAAGCGATTGTTATGAATATGTATGTACATCTAGAACTGCATGCACAAAGGACAAATTGAACCCAATAATTAATTTGTTTTCCGATCCCTAAGTACAGCTGGGTTCATTTTTATTAATCAGAAAGGTTTTAATGATTAGAAAACTACAATGACTATTTTTTTTTTTTGACAAATGACTAATTAATTAAGTAACCTAAAAAATTATGCAAGCTGAATGCATGCAGTTCAATTATATATTATTCTTCCTTATCTAAAATGTTCATTGTTTAAATTATTATTAGAGTTTTTTTTTTCAACTCATCAAATTCAAATTATCTTAAATGAAATGAGTATTTTTCTTTTTATGTTTAATTTCCTTTTTTTATTACAATATATAAGAAAATATTGAATCGATGAGTTTTACAATTTTATCCATTATCATTTGAACACTTGTTCAACGTCAGTTGTTATCGTTGGTATTAATACTACTATAGTTGAGCAGTATTTATTTTTATTGTATGAAGAGTACTGATCTCAAGTCCGATTCTTATAAATAAAAAATCAATAATATATATATATATTGATAATTTTCTCTAATATTATCGTTGTATGAGAAAGATAACAATTGTTATCGATCAGCTGTGCCTAATATCAAATTTTTTTATTAATTAATAATTGCATTGAGATTTGATCATATATATTTTTATTAATTTTTTATTGAAATAATCTTTTGAACGGCGTGAAAAAATATTTTTTTATCAAATGGTACCGCGGCACAAAGGATCTGTATATATTTTGATGAAGAGTTACTGATTAAGCTTTTCCCATGTTCTAACACCATCTACTAATTAATTGCCCTATAATTAAGTACAAAGTTACAAACTAAAAAGAGATAAAAAAAAAAAAGGAACAATTAATCTAGGCATGAATGTGGCGTCTTTCAACAGTAATACAATATTAAAAATGTAATTAGGGCAATAATTATGTGACGGTATGGTTTCTTGGAAGCTAATGCAACCTTCAATGGACGAGCAGCTCGCATAAATCATGAAAATGAACCTCCGTTACTCATCATGTACCATATTGGTTATGCGCGCGTTACGGTAGTTTGCGTTTATGTATGGGTTGCTCCATAGGTTGCGGATTCGATTTTTCCTGAAATCAAATCAAACTTTAAGCTAGTTAACACTGCCTTTTCACACACATATATATATATATATACATACATACATATATATAGTTCATATATGTCCGAGTGAGTTCGTACTGAATTTGGTTATCTGAGTTTGATTCGAATTCAAACAATGTCGACTAGTTTGTCAAAGAAAAGAATGATAACAGTGCTAAGCATTGATGGAGGTGGCATTAAAGGCATAATCCCCAGCACCCTCCTCGCCTTTCTTGAATCCAAGCTTCAGGTAATATATATGTATATATATACACATATATATATATATGTGTGGGTGTTCTTGGCCTTAATTAATTTCCATCTTTTATATACATATATATATATATATTTATAAAATTTCTGTACCTTATTTGTGTAGGAATTGGATGGGCCAGATGCAAGAATTGCAGATTATTTTGACATAATTGCAGGAACAAGCACCGGTGGTCTTGTGACCGCCATGCTTACAGCTCCCAACAGGGACAACCGACCCCTATATGAAGCAAAGGACATCAACAACTTCTACTTAGAAAACTGCCCTAAGATTTTCCCTCAGAGCAGGTCAGTTCCCATTGCAACTAATAAATCAAATCAAGAAAATAATTGTTATCGGATTATATGAGGTAGATCGACATGTATAAATCGAGTATATTCATGTTAAGATTAAGAGCTGTCACATATGTGAGGAGGCGTATTCACTCCCATTAGAAAATGGAAGTCATCTTGTGAGGGAGGGAATTTTACGTAACGAAGTTTAATTAATTTTATTCGTTGATACACAAAATGTGCCAACTTAGAAGTATAATGAAGTAGATCAATCTCGTTCAGCCACATGTCCTTGGTCTGACGACCTGGAAAAGAGAGTAGGGTGGTTGTCGGTCAAAGTTAAGCACCAGTGTGGTGTCAGCCTAAGAGTATGTACTCCGATGTTCAAGCTAGTGTAAGTCGGTATATATAAGGAGTATGTGGTGAATAGTAATTCATATGGTAAATGTGAATAGTAAAATTTAGTTACTCTTATTGAAAAATATGTCCATTTTTGTATGGATGTATAAATGATGAATAATGAATAATTTCAAAGTGGGAGAACGTGTTTCTATTGTGAGATTAACAATTGACATCTTAATTAAATGGATGGTGAAGATATGTCCACGTGTCAGCTGACAAATAGCCCTTGTTAAGGTTGTTTAGGTAGTGTGGGGTTGGGCTCATGTGTTCCTTGAGCTCATAAGTGGTCCTTGAGCTCGAGATATTAAGTCCATCGAGTCTAGTCCAATATGATATCAACATCATCAAATAAGATTTTCCATTATGAAGTATAATTAAGTACCGCTTTGTGTTGATCCAAATTTCGTTACATGCAAGTAATTGAGATGAATTGACATATTTATGTGAATTAGAAATATTTATTGTCACGGAAGTCCTCTTTTTTCTTTTAGTATCCGATGATTAGTTTTTTAAAGATTTTTACCCTCATCATTATTCGCTTTAAGTTAAATATTAACATTCTAGCAACGTAGTTATGAATTGATACGGTAATTATTTTCTTCATCTTGTGTAAATTTATGTGGAATCTGCAGTGGCAATAAATTGTTGACGTCAATATCAAGTTTGGTTGGTGCGGTCATGGGGCCAAAATATGATGGCAAGTACCTTCGCACATTGGTTAGTGGATTACTCGGTGAGCTAACTCTGAAGCAGACTCTAACCAATGTGATTATACCAGCTTTCGATATCAAGCACCTTCAGCCTGTGGTCTTTTCCACCATCGATGTAAGAATATAATACTTAATTATGTAAAGGCATACAAGTTCGTGACAATTTTATTCCATTTTATCTTAAATATAGGATCCGCCAAGTGTGATCATTCTGGGTTCAAGAATTAGGAAGGCATAATTTTTTTAAATTTGACTTATTTTTATGTTAAAATAAAATAAAGAATGTTAATTTTTTTTTAAATATTTAAATTGAATTTGAAAAAATATTTTATTAAAAAATTGGACCCATATTCTTAGAATATTATTAAGAGTTATCTACATTGATGTATATTATTTACCTTGTCTTGTAAAGTAATTAGGCTAACTCTCAATTTATTCATAAAATTTCACTGTTTTCTTTAAAATATAGTATGACAAGACGCCTATATTTTCTATATATGAGTAATGTGTTTAAATTTTTGATTTTTTTTTTGTGTATTGCTAGAAAGATGAAGAAAAAAAATTAAAAAAATATAATTTTTTATCTATGTAAATATGTACTATGAGGACACTTTTATAATTTTCGTCGTAATTTTCGTACTTATTGGACCGGCCATATTTTAAATACGTTTGTTTTTACGTACGCACGCTTTCTAAAACAATTATAAATTCATGTTATAGTCAAAAGAAGATCCATTGAAAAACCCTAAGCTTTCGGATATCTGCGTCGGTACCTCCGCTGCTCCCACCTATCTACCGGCACACTACTTCGAGGTCAAAGATAGCGAGGGAAAAACTCGTACTTTTGACCTTGTGGATGGTGGCGTTGCCGCAAACAACCCTGTAAGTAGTTAATCATTACAGTGGCATCTAATAACATAATATGCCAGACTGTTTATCGGAAATAACTTATATTATTATGCTTGTCTTCAACATGTACAGACTATGATGGCGATAAGCCACATTAATAAAGAGATGTTAAAGCACAACTCGGAGCCGATGGATGCGACGAGGTTGCTTGTGCTGTCATTGGGCGCAGGCACAGCCAAGTATGAAGCGAAGTACAATGCAAGCATGGCCTCCAAATGGGGTTTGATCAATTGGGTGTTTAACAATGGAAGCACGCCTTTGGTAGACATTTTTGGCGATGCAAGTTCTGATATGGTTGACATTCATGTCTCCACCCTCTTCCAGTGCGGTAACGCCAAATACAACTACCTGCGTATTCAGGTACATATTCTAGTGCGGCCCATATTATCGATGTTGATAGTATTTAACTATTTATGGTACAAAAGGTTGATGATATAGAGTTCCTTGACAATTTTTTTATAAACATACAAGGTCAAAAGCTTGATAAATAACGACAATTTAACGTAAAATGGGCAACTAATTAAGGGCAGAAATTCCCACAAACAACCAAACATACCATTATCCATCAAATTTAAAATCTCAACTATACCACTAAACAAAAAGAATAGGGTTTAGCCTCCCGTTTTGACACTGCTCAAACTCAGAAACTAAAATTTAAGACATACGCTCTCGCACTACACCACTACTACCTAAACATCCCCCACATGTCCCCAAAACTTTCCAAGAACTGTAAATCATACTCTAAAATTGGAGGCTAAACCCTAAGCCATATACCATCCCACCACCACCGCCCCCCTATGAAAACAGTACCCCCGAGCATCCCAAAACTTCTTAAGAACTGTAAAACTTAAACCATTGAACCAAAAACAACACCGTTGGTTCCCTTAATTAACAACAAACAAGTAAAATCAAAATTTTGAAAATATGGCTTTGTTCTTAAAAATAATAAAAGAACGGTAAAAAATAAACCCAATTCTATATTATTTGGATTGAGAGAAATTTGATAATTGGTAATTGAATGATTTACAAATCGTCCATTCAAATTAGATCTCAAGACAAATTATTCATTACCAGAAAAAAAAATGCAAGATTTGACTGATAGAGCAAATACAATCATAAATCAAATAGAACAAAATTAAAAAAGACAAGAAAAGGATTTTCAACTCCAAATAGACGTTTTAGAAGGAAAAAAAAAAGTTGGTTGTTATAAATTTGGCTATAATTATGTACATGAGTATAGTTTTCTCATAATTTTCTTTTTAATGTTGTGAAAACTACGTATAGGATGACACGTTGAGTGCTGACGAGGCATCGGTGGATGTAGCAACGGAGAAGAATCTGAAGAGGCTGGTGGAGATCGGAAAGGCGCTGTTGAAGAAGCCGGTGTCACGGGTGCGTTTGGATACCGGAAGGTATGAGAAATGTGAGGAGTATGAGGGTACACATGAAGACGCATTGATCGAGTTTGCCAAAAAGCTTTCAGAGGGAAAGAAGCTTAATTAATTAGGCAAAAAATTTGAATAATAATTAATTAAATTCAGTACATTATAATTGCAATAAATAAATTAACTCTAAGATATATATATAAATATTTATTTTTATTTTCTTATTCAGCACATCCAATGAAGTTTTGGATTCTTGTCACTTGTAATCTTGTAGACAGAACCTAATTTGCCCTTGGATCGAAACCATCCAACCAAAGTACCCAATAATCAAAGCAAATTTTTTTTTTTTAGTCCAGTTGACCACGAGGTGCAATTACTTGTCGAAAAAACTACAAAAATTAAGTGATGTCCCGAATTTAATATAGATCGAAAGTCTCGGTCCAATAAAGTTTTAATGAAGTCACAAAAAGAAAGTTAGTATTTGTAACGATACTCTATTGATAATTAATAAGGAAGTCGATGTAAACTATTATATGTATGCATCCAAGGAGTGTGGGCTAGTAGTAAAAGGGGCTAGCATAGATCCGAACTCAGAATTTGAACATGAAGTGGATTAATTTTATTAATATTATATTATATCAAAATTCGATAGTATGAATGAATTTTATGAATAAGAAAAATACATACCGATTAGTCTTACTCTAAAAATTAATATTTATATACCAAAAAAACTAAGAAAAAATAACAATTTTATACGATACCATGTAACATAAGGGTACTAAACTTGTAGGATATATTAGTTTTTGACATATTAAATGTGTCTATTATCAGGTCGGTGTCAATATTATCAACAAATACTCTTTTATTTAAAGAAGATATTATACAATCTTCAAAAATATTATTATTTTTATCTTATTACTTGTATAATAAATTAATTGGATGTGCTATATATACTAAAAATATACTATTCTTTCGGGTTAACAATTTCGAGTGAGTTGAAGCCCTCCTTATCCCCTAAGGTTGGCCGGTGCTTGGGCTAGCACCATAATTAAGTGAGAAAAGGGTTTCGACCCCGCACACTGTTATGAAACTCCGTGGGGAAGGCCAAACCGCAAACCCCTAATAACTTTCCCCTGAGAGGGACTAGAATCTAGAAGCGAGGGGACATGAGATCTGCTTCGGCGCTTGCGACCCCCTAAACTCCCTATCTCCCGTAAAAAAAATTATTATATGGATATATATTTGTATAAATTTTAGTTTTGTCTTTTTTAATGCTACTGATTAGCGGAGTGATTAAAGATTATGTGAATAGAATTACACACCAAAATTTAGTTATCGGGTTACGATCGATTGCGTTCGATCTTCCCAACGCATAAAGCAATTGAGATGTAGATTGCTATATGTATATATATCCGTACACAGGTTGATCCATCATTATCGATCATATGCTTATATTATATAAAGGTAGTTAAAATATAGTTGGTCGATCATTATCTGGCCATTGGTCTTTGATTAATTTTGATTGTAGGCAGGTTTCCGAGAAAAGAGATCGATGGTTTCAACTTCAACAAATAGATGCTATAATAATTTGTATTATATTAATACAAAACATGCATGAGGAAAAGCTCCAATACTAAATAATATTTTGAAGACTTAAAAAAGTCACGATCAAACTATTAATCTTCATGGTTTAACACCTTCAAACTATTAAGTGTATATTGAATATCATTACCTGATCTTATAATTTTATTTATATTATAACACGTGAATTTTATTACTTATTAAATTATATTATGTGATACGCAATTTGTAAAAGGGACCTGCTAGTGGCGAACCACGACAGTCTACTTTTTCGAAAATTGGGGGACGACTCACACACTCGTCAACGCATCCCTGATCACTATACGAATCCATCAACTAGGCCAACTTATTGTGGTTTGGCCAAACCTTCCTTCTAACTCAGTTTAAAATCGAATTGTTCTAATGCAACTAGTTTAGTGAAGAGCACTAAAATTTAACATGACTTTGACCATGAAAGCCTTCCACGTATACCGTCCGCCTTGGCTGCTCAGCTACCCATTAGTAAAACACTATTTAATTTCTTCCTATAAAATTAAGAACATAATTCATCACTGAAATGCTTCAAAACTCAACTGCTCAACAAGGTCTCTAATTTGAATAATTTCGAATTCGAACATGGCAGGTTTGGCCAAGAGGAAGATGGTGACAGTGCTGAGCATTGATGGAGGCGGCATTCGAGGCATAATTCCCAGCACTCTTCTGGCCTTTCTTGAATCCAAGCTTCAGGTACATTTTTTTGCATAATAGTTAATTACCATTTTATCTTTTCAGGACCATAGTTAATATTAGGATAAAATTTAAGGCCGATAGCAACTGTTATAAATCTTACGATCTCATCTATACATATATGTATGTATGGTGTAGAACCTGGACGGGCCCAATGTAAGAATTGCAGATTATTTCGACATAATCGCCGGAACTAGCACCGGCGGTCTCGTCACCACCATGCTTACAGCTCCAAACAAGGACAACCGGCCGATGTACGAAGCCAAGGACATCAACGGATTCTATTTAGATCACTGCCCTAAGATCTTCCCTCAAAAAAGGTCAGGCCACCCGATAATAATTTACAGTAGTAAATTATAGAAAACGTACATCGACAATTTTTCACGTACTTCGTATACCCACCAGAGAGGAAACGCAGCGGATCTGAAGTGTGTAACTTCTCTTTTATCATGTTAAAAATATATGATCGAAGAGAAACTCTCTGAATACATACTTATATTGATATTAATGTAAAATGTTTACAAGATTATAATAGCAGGCATAAGAGAACATTTTATACAGGGATAAAAAAAATCTAATAATAATCGCAAATGATTAGAAACTTTATTTGTAAAGATAGCACATAAAAATCAATATTTAAAATGAAGTTAGACGCTTTTAGGGCGGTTGATAGAGGTTTAACGTCTAGGTAATTAGGCAAGGAGGTTAAAAAATAAAATTCAACAAATTAATAAGATAATGAATACTATGAAATAATTCTAAAATAAAAATTAATTATCTAGATAAATAATTTGAGTTAAAAATCTTTAAATGTTGAAAATATAATTTTTTTATATAGCATTCTATATTTTATTTTATTATATTTGTTTTAATTGATAATATTATTAAGTATTTAATAATAAAATAATTTTTATATATATACTCTAAGTTGGATTTACAAACTAAAAGATTTATAAGCGAATCCGCCTAGGCGCCAAGCCAATATACGAGGCGGGTTTCTCACTTTCAAGCACATAGCGCCGTTTAGGCAAATTAGGCGGCCGCCATTTTGAATAGTAATAAAATGTAAATCAAATCTTAACTAGAATATGTTTTTCAATGATAATCCTGATATTAGGAAGTCTATTTCAACAGAATTTTCGGTCGAGATAACTTCATGGCATCAATAACAACTATGGCGGGTGCGATGACGGGGCCAAAATATGATGGGAAGTACCTGCGCGACTTGACCGATAGGCTGCTCGGCAACCTCACTCTCAAGCAAACTCTAACCAATGTGATTATACCTGCGTTCGATATCAAGTATCTTCAGCCTGTCGTCTTCTCAACCATCGATGTAAGATCAACGAGAAAACATTAATTTTAATTTAATTATTTTGGAATTTTTGGAACCTAAGTACACATATCAGACATAAAAAATAAAGAAATAATTAAAAATTAGTTCAATTTTTTAAAATAACATATAAAATAGTTCACTTAATGTATTATTAAGATTTTTACTTTGTTTTTTTTATTGTATTATCTTTTAAATTTTTTTAATACCGCTTATACCTTTTTCAGATATGGATGATTAATTTTCAAAATTTAAATATTTATATTTTATATTTATTTTAAAACTATTTGATAAGATAATTCTAACTAAATTTCATATTTTTAAATATGTTTTAGAAAATCATTTTAGTGCACCACTTCTCATATATTATTAGATACTTTTGAATAATTAGAGACTCACATGTATTTTATTTATTTTATAAAGTTTTTTTTGGTTTTATTGATTCGTATGTAAATTATTAATTACTTAATTGTTTTATTCTTTCGTAAGTAATTAAAAATTATCTGTGTATTTCTTATTTTTCAATTATATTTTATCGAGATATATTGCGTATAATATAACTTTAGGTAAATTATATTTTTTTATACAATTAAAATTTTTATAGGTAAATTACGTAAAATAAAATCAAATTAAAACTAATACTGCATTTTGATTGACAATAAAAAAATCAAGTTAGTTTTTATTGATGGTAGTGAATAACTTATAATTTGAATTTTAAAAAAAAAACAATATATAATTGCTCCAAAATTAAATCGTGATACAGGCAAAAGAAAGTGGTTTGAAAAATGCTAAGCTGTCGGATATCTGCATCAGCACATCAGCTGCTCCCACTTTTCTTCCCCCACACCACTTCAAAGTCAAGGATAACGAGGGAAGAACCCGCTCATTTGATCTCGTTGATGGCGGGGTTGCTGCAAACAATCCTGTAAGTAGTTCGATAAAGTTCTGACGTACGACATAACGTGTCACACTGTCTAATAAAAGAATTATGAACAGACAATGATGGCTATAAGCCACATAAACAGAGAGATGTTGAAGCACAATTCAGATCCGATGGACGCGACGAGGTTGCAAGTGTTGTCGCTGGGGACGGGCTCGGCCAAGCTTGAAGAGAAGTACAATGCAGCCGAGGCCTCCGGATGGGGTTTATTCAGTTGGATGTTTCAAAAAGAAAGCACACCTTTGATAGACATTTTTGGGGATGCAAGTTCTGATATGGTCGACTTTCATGTCTCCACTCTCTTCCAATCCCTCCAAGTCCAAGACAATTATCTACGTATTCAGGTACATTTTTACGATGTTCAGTAATCAGTAAATGTGATACAAAATGTTGTAAGTTTAACGAACATGATGTGAAATTTATAGGATGACACATTAGCGGGGGACGAAGCATCGGTTGATGTTGCAACAGAGAAGAATCTAAAGAGGCTGGAGGAGATCGGGAAGGCGTTGTTGAAGAAGCCGGTGTCCCGAGTGCAATTGGAGACTGGAAGGTACGAGAAATGTGAGAGAGAGGGTACCTATGAAGAAGCACTGGTTGACTTTGCTGCAAAGCTCTCAGAGGGAAGGAAGCTCAGATAAACAACCAGTTGATAGCCTAATAATAGATTGGCAATGTATTTTGGGACTTTCATGACCCTCAATTCAATTTTAAACCGTAATTGAAAATTAAAGTACTATCTGTATCTAGTGTTACAACCTAAATTATTAGTGCTGGGTCGGCTCGACCCAACCCGACCCAATATTCCCACCCAGTTTTCCAATCGACTGTCGGACAACAATATGTTTTCCGATCGACTTATGGAAATGTCTCTCTGTGAGTGGATCGAAGAGAGAACAAAAACTGATCATTAATCAAAAGACTCATTGGGTATTGAGATCCTATCGAAGAGGGAGTTGATAATCAATATCAAAGCTGTTTATTTCTGAAAGTCTATTTCCTTTCAGATCGTATGATTACGGAAGCATTAATCCATTTTCATCGCCAAGTTATTATAGTCATGGTCATCGTTGTTTTGTATATTTCTTTATAAATAATATTACGTATCTTCAAAAAAAATAAAACCATTTCTAGTGGGGCCGGAAAAGATCCCACCCAAATCATCAAGATCTTCATATTGAGATTTTTTGGGTCATGAGTCAAGTTCAATGTTCAAAACTGCCTAGAGCGGTTAATAGGGAGCTTCGGCGGTTTTAAAAAATAAAATAAAATCTAACATATTAATAATATATTAAATATTATCAAATAATTTCATAATAAAAATTAATTATTTAAATAAATAAATTAAATTGAGAATAATAAATGTTGAAAATATAATTTTTTTATTAATTTTATTATACAACATTCTGTTAGAATATTTTTTAATTTATTATATTTATTTTAATTAATATTTATATTATTAATTAAATATTTAACAAATAAAATAACTTATAGAATTATATATATAAGGATCTACATGCAAATCTACGTAGATATCTAATCATTAGGGTTTTCAGATATCTAATCATTAGGGTTTTCGTGCCAGACTAATGCGTAGGACATTTTATGCACATAAAGATCCGGTGGCAGCTAATCACAGAGCAAGCCTCTATGAAACTAAACAAGGATTTGATTGGAATTGCCGCCAAACAATAAACATTGACAACTTAAATAAAGCAGAAGCAATAACATGAGACGGTACAAAACATGGAGAACCATTGACAAGGAAAGAGCAAATGGAGTCGGGCGAAGAACAAAGAACACAAAGCTACCCGTATGAAAGCCATGAAGACAAAGCAGTGGGGTTGAAGATGACAGAATTGGCCAAGATCAAGGAGGAGCTGAGGATAGCTAAAGAGAGCACGATGCAAGCTTGGATTGACACACGGCCGCTCATGGACGAGCTTGAAAGGATGAAATCCGGCCTTGCAAGCGCTGAAACAGAGTCTAACAAGTCTGATATCATCTCAGAGCTTGAATCACAGCTTAAGGCAACCAACATAGGCATCAGAACGAAAAGGGAGGAGGTGCAAAAGGCCAATAAAATCATAAATGAAATGAATCGAGCTTTGGATCGAACACGTCTAGAGATGGAGAGGTATAAGTCGGAGACAGATGGAGCAAGGGAAGCAAGAGCAGGATTGAAACAAACCCTGCTTCTGAGAAGACAGACTTTCCAAACACTGCAGCTTGGAATTCGAGCTATACAAATAGAAAAAGAAGCTCTTGATGCATCGACAACAGAAGCACTGGAATATATAAACTGTTCGGAAATGGACACATCAACAGTCCATCTCACGCTAGAAGACTACAATGCCCTGAAAAAAAGAGCCCAAGATGAAAACACTCTTGCAGATTGGCGTGTTTCAGTTTCAACCGAACAGATGCTTGCAACTGAAGCAAGCAGAAACAAAGCTTTGGCGAAATTGACCAGGCTCTATTCTCAGGAAAGATCAAGAGGAAGGGAAATTATAGAGGAAACTATAAGTGGAGATGAACACTACGGAGATCCAGAAATGACCCCCTGGGTTCGGAACAAAGGAATAGGCACGCCATATCCGAGAAAACCACAAAAGCAGAGATCAAGCAAAAACAATAAGAAGCTGTCGGCAAAATATAAACCATCTGTATTGCAAAAAATAAGAAACTTTTTTGTAACAAAGATAAAAGGGATGTTTGGATGATTTCGAATAAATTCAGAAAGTAGCACGAGTTTTCCACAGTAATAAAGTAGTTTGTGCTAGACTGGCCTAACAAAAGGCAAATGCACTTGGAACAAAACTTGACATAACCTAGAGTTCTGGTCTTCCCTCCAGTCTTCTGGCAGTAGTCTTTCTCTTCCTACCAAAATCAAGCAAAGATATAAAACTATTTCAAAATTCAGTTCGGTATATTCAGAAACAAAGTAAATAATTTTTAGAGGGAAATTTTTTAGTTTATCTAAACATAAACAAGGGGACAGAGATTGATACCTGATGCTTCCTAGGGCCAATTAAGACTGCAAAAAGAAAAGCCCTAACCAGTTGACTATCTAAACTAGCAAGTGTCGAAGGAATCAAAATCAATTCATCCATAATATGTGCAGCCTCTACATAGCATTAACAAAACGTCAGCATCAACAATGGATGGTATCATAGCAATACTGATAAAAACTTACCACATAGTAGCCTTCATCAGTGAAACATTCTAGAATATGCTTTCTTTTCTTGGTCAGACCTGTCAGAAACCTGTGAAAATTTTCGACTTTATATCTCGGAACGGAAAGGAAATACAGCAAGCATCCACTGTTTGGCGAGTGAATCTAAACATTAAGCTCCCTTACCTTCTTTTTAGCAACCAGAAGCTCTTTCTTAATTCCTCCTGAAAAATTAGGAAACACGATGAAAATTCCGATTATATCCTTGATAGTCTGACATCTATAGTTGGACACTTTCAAAGCATATAAAGAATTTTGGTTGTATGCCACTTATGTTTACTTAAAATTTTAAAATTCAGAAGAAAAATATGAAGAATTTGAAGGATTGACATAAGAATCCTGTATCTGCTCTGATCTTGGTAAAAATGAAAAGAGGAATTAATTCGTAATTTTAGCAAACTGTTACAGTTCCAAGAAGAAGCTAGTTCAACTTCATAAAGACATTTTCATTTTAAATTTTATATCTAAAGTTTGGTAAATATTAACTAACATTACTGACCATCATTTGGTTCCAACTCCAGTGCCTTCTTAAAGCTTTCAACTGCAGCATCAATATCATTAACTGCCATATAGGCCTGCAAGCCAGTAAGATGCACAGAGAGTAAGATGGTAAACAGAGCCCAGTAAGCATTATGCCTAATTGTTAATCAAAGATTGTTACCTGGCCTTGGCGAAACAAAGCCTTCACATTGTCTTCCCAATCACGCAGTGCAAAATCTGCATCCAACAATGCTCCTTCTAGGTCTCCTAATTTCAATCTACAAGCCTAAACATAAAGTAATTCACTAATTTGTAATCAAATAGATAAAGGAAATTGTCTTTGTTTGTAGTTGAGAACAGTAAAAAGAAATTACAACATAAGAAATACATATTACTTCTAAACACAAACAAGTCAGTCTTCAAAAAAAGTAGCAGCAGTAAAAACAATCAAGCCTAACTATTACATTCACAGCTATCTTCTCGGTAACACTCATCATAGAGACTCTTCATATTAACTAGTATAAGTTAGAACTTTAAGATTGTCACTATTCCCCATGAATTGATGTACTAGAGTGCAACTACGGAACATGAAACAAGGAGAGTAATTTTAGTGTTTCGTAAGTGATGATCCTTAAAAGACTAGTATTAATTTTTGGCTTTCATTTCATTAGGATGACCAGAATGTAAGAATAACTGATCTTTGCATGTTCTCCAATATGCACTCCTAGATTCGGACAAAAAATTTGGGGTCCAAGCAATTAACTACTTACAGGCAATAAAAAATCTCAACTACACCTATGTTGTAAAAAATGCTTCAAAATAAAAGGTCATGGTTGATGAAAACACACGATACTCCAGCTGGGGATCCTCCACGGAGGCCAACATGTATAAACTTCCAATTCAAAAAAGTAAATCAGAGACTTACTCACTATGACTTCACACCATAACCATCCCAAAGACCTTTAAATATAAAGATGTCATATAGATGGTCAATAATCACAACAAAGACAATCTTTGATGGCTCAATCCAAAAGGATAAAAAAATAATGAGGTCAAGGAAGGCCGGGAATTCAGAAGCACTAGCACTTTCTATGGCCCATCAGACTAATTTAAATACGAATCAGCTACTTCTATGTCAATGATCAGCACCCAGTACATGAACAATTTGTGCAATACAGGTAGTTCAACAAATTTTCATTACATCACTTGAGAAAAGATAATGTAATTATCAAAACATAAAGAAGGTTTCTTAGAGATTTCATCTAACATCCCGTGCTTTTATCATGTGATAATGAAATTTCTTACTGAGCTATTAGTAAATATCTGAGACTTCGTTTTCCGCAAAGAGGAGCTCGTTTCTGCACAATTACAAACATAGGGTAAACAGATGACAAAGGAAAGTAAGGGAATCTATCTTGCAAAGAAAATGGCTCACCTTCTTCTATCTCTTCCAACTCCCAGCATATGTCCAAGAAGCGCAAAGCCTTGCGATACTTTCTAAGCGCCATCTTAAAGTCTTGCTTCTGCATTCAAAAATAAAAAGGAAAGATCAAAGCTTGAAGGTGGGTGGTGATGATGCAAAAGATCAGAAGTCATAAAAAATTAGTAAATGAAAAGTCTGGCATATTTATAGCTTGTAAGTATGATAATCTCAAAGGGAAAAAACAAATCTCTTTCAAAAGCAAGTCAAACAAAATGCTATGAACCTATCTACCTGTATGATAATCTCAATCAAAGCCATGTTTTACAATAATTGTGAGGTGAAATGAGATACCTTGTATTGCTCATTTCCAAGGGTCTTAATAAAGTCCACAGCCTTGACCCACCAAGAAATTTCCTCTGGTTTTATATCAAGGTCAGTAGGCCAATCAGGATAAACATCACCATCTTTAAAGAAGTTACAAACCCCATCATCAGCCCCATCAGGAAGCTCGCCACAATCTGTAATAATAACTTGTTGGGTAGGAACGTGCTCGTCTTCAGTGGTGACATGCTCCATGGAACGCACCACACCCATGCCTTTGATCACCTTCCCAAACACAACATGTTTGCCATCAAGATGGCAAGTCCGAGTGGTGGTAATGAAAAACTGGGAGCCATTGGTGTCAGGGCCCAAATTGGCCATTGACAACATCCCCTTTCTCTCATGTTTTATCTCAAAGTTTTCATCTTCAAACTTCTTACCATAAATGGACTCTCCTCCACTGCCATTGCAAGCTGAAATGTCCCCACCTTGCACCATAAAGCCTTTAATAATGCGGTGGAAACAAACACCCTGCAACTCAAAGTCATC
The DNA here is from genome assembly GCA_032719365.1 of Prinsepia uniflora. NCBI lineage: Eukaryota > Viridiplantae > Streptophyta > Magnoliopsida > Rosales > Rosaceae > Prinsepia > Prinsepia uniflora. The sequence continues at coordinate 2,042,924 of CM064875.1, read as the reverse complement.
CAATTCTTAAACCGACTTCAACCCATTAACAAAATTACACATTCTTCAACATGCACAGAGAAATAAAACAAAAAACAAAAACCCAACAATAAAACCAAAATAGAGAAAAACCCAAAAAATAAAAATAGTAACTTTAACAAGCGACAGAGAGAGGGGACCTTGTAATGAAGAGGAGCACCAGTGTTGGGGCCAATGCCCATCTCACCAGTACAAAGAGCTCTGAAATTTTCAGCTGTCTTGGGCACAATGTCATTATAAAGCTCCACGACTATTCTTCCTTCTGGCTCGTCTCCTATGGCAATGTCCAAGTAGCACCTTGGCCTCACCATTTTTGTATGACCCAGAAGAGATTGTAAGCAAACAAATTGGGAAATGAGAAAAAAGAAGAAAAACCCTAATCCCGCTTTTATAAATTTGAACTGGTACGGGGGCTCGCCTCGACACTCTGACTCAGTAACTCAGTCACCAGGTCACCTTCCACAGTACTCAGCTTCTTCCGTGATGTCTCTATCTCGTTGAATCATCAATCATACGAGTGGCTATTGCTAAAGTGCGCATGTGCGTATCATGCGCTTGGATTTGTCTCTATATGTCTTGGGCTTTGGTAGTGTGTAGCTGAGATGTACGGGGCAAAGATGTGAAAGGACACTGATTCCTAGGGGCCAGGCTAATTTTGGTCCCGGTCAGAGGACAAGGGCATTCTTGGAAAGTAGCGAGGTTTCATTGCAGAGGCTTGAGAGAGATGGCTCTATCCGTTGTAATAGGGGTTAGGCATTTGAACCGGCAAATCGGTGTCGGAATCGAACTAAACTGAAAAATCGAAAAATTTCGGTTTCGGTATAACAATACCTAATGGTGTAAAGTTGTATTATTTCTTGCTTTTCGACATTTTAATTAGAAATTTAGAACCTGATTTTATATTATACAATTATTTTGTCGATGAAACATAATTTATACAGTTAATTATTAGTAAGAACATAAAGATTCATAAGTTCTTACACATATTACACATTCTAAAACACATTTTTTTTTAAACACGAACATTCGGAGCGAGAAATTTAATCCAAATTATACAATGTGCTTATTTCTAAGCATCAAACTCTCTCTCTATATATATATCATCTACTATATACAGAAGTTGAATATCAGAATTTCCGCAAATTAAGCATTAGTTTTCTTATTGACCACCCTACAATTCTTCCTAATCTCTCCATTGTTAGCCCCTGTGAGGACACCAATATTTGCCATCTTCACCATGGAGGCCCCGAAGTCCTTGTAAAAGAGGAAGGGAAAGTTGCTGTAGCTCAAAACCATGGAAGCAGTTCGATTGTCTCCCATGAGGAGCTGGTCGGATTGCAAAAGGCCGGAGTTGTTGACTAGTCTCTTGAAGTAGATGTTGTCGAATTTGGTTGCTGTGATTGGATCAAGAGGTGCCAATGTGGTGTCAGACTCGGCTTGATTTGGGCACACGTTTTGAAGATTTTGGAGAAAAGATGTGTCGAGGGTCGGGTCAGGCTTGCCAGAGTCACCAAAGTTGAAGAGTCTTGTCTTGAACGTGAAGCATTGAGCAAACCCTATGGTGTGTGCACCTGCATTTGCATGGTGGCCGCATAAATGCCTTGTCTATAATGAGGAAGTGTGTGGGGATATGGCTTACCGACAAGTTGTCAATACATTTTAGGAAAATATATATTAATTAACATGATTTTCTTTTTGAAAGAAAATTAACATGATAGTTTAATTATTTATTAAAAACATAATTTCTTAGTGTTGGTGATGGTAAAATATAGTTTGCACTATTTAATAAAGAAGTAACTTTAAAGGAGCACCTTCAATATAGGCAGCCCGTTAGGACCTCATTGCTAGAGCCGATTGTATAGGGTAATCCAATATGGTTTAAGGGTCTCTAATCTGTAATCGATTACACTGCTTTTGTAGTCGATTCCACTGTATATGCTAAGAGCAAAATGGGAGTGCTCAATTTCATCTCGCTTATTTGTGCAAATTATAAGGATAAGTTAGTGTAGTATTCTGATCGTTGAACTCTGATGTATAATTTTTCTCATCTAATTTTTTATTTTCTTTCACTTTTTTTTCTTCTTATATTTCCTTTATTATGTTCACCAAAATATATATATATATATATATATATATATATATATATATATGACATAGGAAGCAAACCTGAGAGCACAACTAAATCCTTCAAGTCGAGGCCTTTTCTTGTGAATTTTGCGGTGATATTCTCCATAGGCTCAAAGGGTGATGGCATCTGTTCATCTACTGCATCTTCACTTGCTGTTGTGCCATCCCTTCGACCCAAGGGCACAGGCCAAAATGGCCCTCCACTCTAACAAAAAATAAATATTTTTCTTTTTACAACATAATTAATGGTGTAAAACAAAGAGAAATTGAGGGTTGCGACCTCACACCACTACACCTCTCTCTCTCTTTCTTACAAATGCGCCTATCTGTTTGGGTGGATAAATTATTTTTTTCTTTTGAGAAGAAAGTTTGTTGATTGTACTCGGATTCTAAAAAAAAACAATGATTCTCTTAATTTTGATGGAAGTAGTTAAAACTGACGGAAGAACAATTGATGATGCTTGACATATACTTTAGGAACCACAGAAAGTACTAATATTAATGAAATTTTGCGACAAAACTTAAAATTTATGTATAATTTCAAGACAAAAGCAACCGCTATTAATCGTTTAATTATTTCTCTAGTTTAATCAATTAATTGTTAATCTGATAAGTCTCCATAGTAATTTATAAATTAGGGAGATTAATTAACAATTGAATAAATTCTTACAAAATAAACAGCTGCTCTTGAGACAAGGGTGACGATGTCAGTGCAAGAAACAGTGGATGGGCAAGCTTCCTCCACATTTGCTTTGATTGTGTCAATCACCTCATAACCCCTCACTGAATTTTTGTTTGGTGATGCATTTTTCTCCCCCTTAAAACTACTTGTATCATCAAGTAACAAAGATGCATCACATCCCTGCCTCAGGCCAACAACATGAAACAAATTAGGGTTTAATTACTTGCTTAATCAGTAAATTTAACTTGCACAAAAATTGAAACAAATTAGGGTTTAATTATTTGCTTAATTAGTAAATTTAACTTGCACAAAAATTTAAAATTGGGTTGGGGTCTACCCGTAGTTTATAGGGTTATTTCTTGCGATGCAACGTATATGTCAGACAATTACAAGACTAAAGGGTTAAGTTGGGGCCACGACATATGTGAAGCATGAGGATCGGAGGTTTTCAGGTTCTATCATGTGGTGCAAGCTTATGTTAGATAATTAATAGACATTTAAGGCTACATTTGATAAGTCCTATAAAGAACCGGATATGATAATATAGTATGAAATCATTTTTTTGGTACGATTCGTATTAATTAGCTACTGAATAAATTAATATAGTTGAATACTTTTAATAGTTCAACACCTGATAAAATAATACCCTCCAAATTGTTTGTATTAGATAGTCGGATGACTATTAATCTTAAAAAGTAGTAGTAGTAATAATAATAATAATAATAAGAATAGCAATAAATTAATAATTAACAATCATTGAATAAATAGTAGTAACAATAATAATATCAATAATTAATTAAAATTAAATTAAGATAAATAATAAATAATCATAGTAGAGTATCAAACATCCAACTAAATAGTGAGTTTATTTCATGGATATATTAGCCTATCCAATTGAAATAGTCAGTACAATATGTTGTTCTAAACGAGAAAATAGCCAATACAATATAACATTTCAAACGAAGCCTAAAAGCTGAAGACGGCGAGTTGGACAACTATGTATGTGAAAGATGACTTTGGAGGCTTCGAAGCCGAGACCTAGCTATTAGGACCAGATCGAGTTCGATATCTTCTAATATAATTATGTTTGATAACTAGTGAACCACAAAAGTTTAAAACTATTAGAGAATAAATTGACAGTATTTATAGAGTCGTAAAAGGTGAGGGAAGAAGGATCGATTACATTAACAAAGCAATCATGGAAGTGAAGCCTCAAAAGTGAGGCTGCAATCCTAGAATCATTTGCAATAGCTGACCAAACACCAGACTGAACAATCTTGCTCAGATTGGGACAAGTGGAATCATAGAATTTATAATCAAGCTGACAAGACACAAGATGAGGGCTCAAGAACAAGAGGCAAAACAAGGCAATACTATCAACACAAGAAGAAAGCTTATAGAAATCCATTATTTGCATTTCTTGAGTATCAAGAGAGCTTCTAGGTTCTGATTAATTATGTATACTCTAATACTAAGTAGAAGCTGGTTTATTTATACAGAGAGAGTGAGAAAGAGGATCAAAGACTCAAAGGAGAGGGCATGAAGTTGTGGAGATGCAGGTAATTATGTTCTCTGGGAGAGTGGGAGAGGCACTAACAAGAGGTGTCTTATTCACTTGAATTTCGTCAAATTGCATTCATATTATAAATAAGTCTACTAGCTAGCTGGAGCAGCCTCTTCATGGGCACTAATCAATATTTTTTAATTTTTTTTTATAAACCCATGTTCTTTTCTAAAAAGAGTATCTCTTACCACAAGCATTAAATCTTATAATATTCTGTTTTACAATGAAGCGTGAAGTCTAGTTTCATTGTGGAATTCGATATCTAATAAATGATACAATATCGTTGTATCAAAAAGAAAAAGGGAGAGGGAGAGGGAGAGGGAGAGGGGGTGAATCCGAGTTAAAAAGTATAATAGTTTATTTATAATTAATTAAGTGCATTAAAATTAACACAAATATAAATTATAATCGTATACTAAATTATAATCGTATGTATACGAGTTGAATATATTTGAAGTTTTTCATTTGCAAATGTAAAAGAATAGCATAAGATCGACAGTAGTACTGCTTGTATTTAGATTGCTTGATTAAGATTAGTAGCAGAATGATGATTTTTTTTTTTTAATAAAATGGTATTGAGCGAATGAGATTGTACGTAATAAGTATCAATCTAATTCTTTATAATACTCGAAATCAAAACCTTTCATTACATACTAGATAGGAATACAACGATGAAGCATTTTTTTCCCACAACAAATAGAAGATAAGGACTGGCTTACTCCCAATTTGACTTAAATGTGCCCATGCCAAATCAAATTTGAACTTCATGGAAGGTATGCATGTTGTCACCCTATATTTGGCTTATGATATTTTTATTTTGAGTAGGTGTGTATAGGTTGGAGATAAGGTTATGGGATGGTGTTGGAGAGCATTTTTCATCAAACAAATCAACTTTATAGTAGCCGAAAGTGTCTGGTGCTTGTCGACTAGTGAATAAGCAAAAGTAATTGGGTTTTGGGCATAAATTTGAAATTAGAAACTTATTCGATTTAAATCAGGGCTGTTAAGTTTGAATTCGACTGGAAAGTTAAAAAATTCGACCATTCAATTAGCTGCAGTTAGGTTTTGAAAATCAAACAGTCTGGAATTTTGAATTTTCATTTTAAAAATAATTATTATCTGAATTGAGCCATTAAGGTTTTTATTTATATACATTATTTATTAGTTAATATTTTTCACCATTTACTTTCTTAGTGTAAGTATTTGTCATGGACCGTATCTCACTAAATCCTTGCTCAATTTGTAATACTTTCAAATTTATATCATATTGAGCATAACCCACCATTTTGAAGTGTTGAAATTTTTGATTTGTTGATGTGTATGAAAAAAAATTTAAAATAGATGAATGAAATGTTCATGTGGATGTTGAAATTTTTGAAATGATGACGATGTTTTGGAGATTTTTTTTTAATAAGTGACATGAAAATTTATGCAAATTTGTCCAAACGGTAGGTAATGGTTTGGATTTGAATGGTATCAATCTAATTTTTCGAAAATTCAAACCACACCAAAGTGTTAAAATTTTAACATTACAGATTTGATTTTGGATGATATCTATAACAATTCAAGTTGTGCCTACCCCTCGACGACTTTAAAGATTCATTTTTTTTTGGGTTCGGATGAGGGAAAAACATATGAGATTTAGTCAAAATTAAGAATTTTGACTTTCCCATGCACCTTTATATAGTAAGATTCATATAGGGATTCGATGAGAAATTACTAAGGGGGTATATTCAATTGAGGATTTTAAATAATTTCAGAGTGTTTTCAAATATATGAGTATTCAATTAATTTTTTTGATTCTATTAAAATATTGACGTATTCAATTAGGATTTTAATAAGTTTTTTTTTTAAAACCCTTCAAAATTCAGGTGTATTCAATTGGATTTTAAGGTACAATTTCAAAACCCAAGTGTATTAAAAAGTTTCATGATTTTTAATGATTTAATGAATTGATGGATTTTAAGATGAAAAATATACATACCAATCCTTCACCCAAATAACACCACTCATCCTAAAATTTCATTAGATTTGAAAAAAATAAAAATAAAAATATTTTCCATCCAACTCACTCAACCTCCAATCTTCTCGCCACTGCCTCCTCCTCTGCACCTACTTCTTATTTATATTAATTCTTCTCGGTATAAATATGGCTGAAGATGCATGTGAGCACCTTCAACTTTTATGGGAGGAGCTTGGGACCTTCAACTTTAATTTAACTTGGCGTGACTGGAGCCTTATGTTCAATCCGTCTCGGGTATGAAAATTTTTGTGGAAAGGTCACGATAGGTGAAAGAGAAGAAAAAGATTGTGGAAAGGTCACGATAGGTGGGCATTTGATATTTGTCTCAATAACCCACCGATCTGCTTCTGGAGAAGAAGCTATGTTCCTGCTCGACTGGTTCTATGACGTCCTCGCCCCCCTTGGCCTCTGGCAAAAGGAAGTCAATATTCTATTTTTGGGCCTTGACCGGCAAGACCACCCTTCTCCACATGTTGAAAGATAAGGTTCCTCTCGTTTTATCTTTTTGATGATTATCATGGTTTAGTTTTTCTTGGTTTATCTTATTTTTGACAAATATTTATGGATGTGGTGATGTGTTGTTGTAGAAATTGGTACAACACCAGTCGACCCAACACCTGACTTCGGAGGAATTGAGCATTGGGAAGATCAAGTTCAAGGCTTTTGATTTGGATGGCCACCAGATCGCTCGCTGAGTCTGGAAGGATTACTTTGCTAAGGTCTTTACACTCACACCCATTATTGGATTTGTTAAACTTGTTTTGAAATTTGACGTATTGCAAGGGTTATTATGCTTTGTTAGATTTGTTAAACTTGGTAGATTGCACTATTTAGATAAAACATAATCTACAAATTATTTGCTATGAACTTTATGTTTTTACTTCGTGTTTTTAGATTTGTTTTCTAATATTATCAGATAGTTTTATCTCATTGGTTACTTGCCTACTATATCCATATTCCAAAACTTGGGTTGGATTTGAGTACACGGAAAGAAAAAAGCATATGCATAATTTGGTTTTCCTTACTGGTTAGTTTTTCCTTCAAAATCCCAGATGAATTTTCCTTGTGTCCATCTAATTCATGGGAGGCAAACATTGACAATGGAGGTTTTGCTGAGAGCACCTTTCTTTTTCCTTTTTCCATGAGGTGTTTGATTTGTTATGATTTTAAAATAATAACAAATATTTTAAAATCATAACAAATCATTTAAAATTCATACGAAAACACTTTGAAATCAATAAAAAGGTTTTAAAATCGGTTGAAATCCATTAGATTTGAAACCTATTAAAACCTAAATTTAATCCACCCCACCCCCCCTTAAAAATTACCAAGTGAAAAAAATGCTATGACAAAAAAGATTATGGTTACAAAATGATATTTAAATTTCAAAGTTGAGACTTTTTTCATCAAAAGTTTAGGTTTAGATTTTAGAATTGTTAGTTTCATATGAGCTCTAACTTTAATTTTGCGGATTGAAAATAAGTGATTTTTAACCATGTTGAGTCCGATTTTACCATATAGTAAGGTTGATGTGAACTACAAAAAAAAAAAAAAAAGATTAGATTTCCAAATTTTTTTTTCCTTCAAGATTTCGACTTTGGATTTTGGAATTACGAATTTTATATGAACTCTATCATTTGATATTGAATTGAAGAAATAATTTTGAATTTTTTCCATTTTGAGTATGATTATTCTAAGATAAGATTGGTGTGATCTCTCACATATGAGATTAGGGCTCGAAGTTTAATTTCATTTTTTTCAAAATTTCAAGGTTTGATTTTTGGAATTATAGGGTTTATATGAACTCTAGCGTGATATATATTACCGACTGGAGAAATAATTTTGAATTTTCATATTTTTTACTTTTATTTTTCATTGGTAAAGTTAATATGGATTCTCACAATATATACGACTTTGGGGTTTAAAAGGTCAAATGTATTTTTCTTCAAACTTTCGAGTTCGAATTTCAGAATTATAAGGCCCCAACAAATTGTAGCGTTCCATATTACAAATTGAAGAAAGAATTTGAATTTTTTCCATTTTGAGTTTGATTTTCTAATAATAAGGTTGATGTAAACTCTCAAAATATGACACTACAGTTTCGAAGTCCAATTTTTTTTTCAATGTTTCGAGGTATGAGTTTGGAATTAAAAGGTTTATATGGACTCTAATGTTTGATATTATGGGTTAGAGTTTCTCCCTTCTGAGTTTGGCTTGGTAAGGTTGATGCGGGCTTTCACAATATAAGATTAGTGTCACAGATTTTTTTCCTTCAAAATTTCACATCGATTAAGGAAGATAAAGGGCCAAAAAAATTGAATTTTGAAATTATAAGTTTTATATAAACTCTAGGTTTAATTTTGCAAATTGTACAATGAATTTTAACTTTTTTTACATTTTGAGTTCGGTCTATAGCAAAGTTTATATGTGTTCTAACAATATATAATTATGGTTTCAAAGTTCAATTTTATTTTTTTCCAAAATTTCGAGTTTGGTTTTGAAATGAAAAGTTTTATATGAACTCCAAGGCTTGATATTGTAGATTGGAGAAATTTTTTTGACTTTTTTTTTTTTGTTTTAACTTCGATTTTCTATAGCAAAGTTTACATGAACCTTAACAATGTAAGATTAGGGTTATCAAGTTCAATATTTTGTTTTTCAAAATATCGAGTTTGGATTTTGAAATTATAAGTTTTATATGAATTCTAGGTTTTAATAAGCAAATTGGAGAAACAATTTTGACTATTATTTTTTTAGTTTGATTTTTCTATCATGAACTTTAACATACAAGATTTAGTGTTACATTTTTTTTTTCTTTCAAAAGTTTGAATTTGGATTTTGAAATTAAAAGTTTTATATGAACTTTCGGGTTTAATATTGAAGATTGAAGAAAATATTTATTTTATTTTCATTCTCATCACCGCGTAAAATACTATAAAGTTGAAGGGATCATTTCTAATGAACTTTGGACCATAGATCACTTTCGAACCCCTTTATGAATTTCATTTAACTCAATTTTGTTTTCCCAAAAAATGTATAAAAAATAGTTAAAGGGAATTGTGGATGGCATGACATACCCCATATGACTTGTAATACATTAGTTAACGTGCTGTTAAAATATTTCATGAAAGCGCGTTAGATGCATTTTTCACAAAAATCGTGATCATCAAAGTGCTTATACTATTTCCGATTTCAACACCCCGTAAGATATTTTAAAGTTGAGGGAAATGACTTATAATGACATTTACCCTAGAGTCACTTATGGACTACTTTATGAAATTTTATTGAAATTTGATTTTTTTTTGCTTAAAAAATGATACAAAATAGTTAATAGGTATCATCGATGGCAAGACATGTCCAAATGGCTTATAATATTTTGTCTAATGTGTAGTTAAAATATTTTGCGATATACTATAGACCGTATTTTTCACAAAAATCGTGAGCTGTTAGTTTTAAAATTTTTGATAAAAACATAATGCATTAAAATTTGTTAATGGGCACTTTGGATAGCTGGACATGCCCTAAATGACTTATAATACTTTGGATAATGTGCAGTTAAAATATTTTGTGTCAGACGCAATTTAATGAAATATTTTAACTCCACATCATGCCATTTGAAACATGTTCTGCCATTTATGGTGCTCATTAACTGGTTTTTTTATTATGTATTTTTAAGGCAAAAAACTCGAATTTCATTGAAATTCCTTAACGGGGTCCAAAGTGAGTCTAGGGTCCGAAGGTCTTTAGAAAACATCCCTCTCAATTTCAAAGTATCTTACGGAGTGAAGAGAATGAAAATAAAATAAGTATTTCGATACTTTTGTCAAATTTTCAAAAATCGATTAAAAATCATGAGTTATATAGCTCACAGTTTTTTGTTAAAAATGCAACCGTCGGGATCACGTGAAATATTTTAACTGCCCATTAGCCAAAATATTATATTCCATTTGGGACATGCCCTACCATTCATGGTGCCCATTAACTAACTTTTATGTATTGTTTAAGCAAAAATACTCGAGTTTAATTAAAATTTCGTTACAGGATCCAAAGTGAGTCTAAGGCCCAAAGGTCTTTAAAAAATATCTCCTACAACTTCAAAGTATCTTACGGAGTGAAGTTAAAAAAGTAATAATAAGTATTTCGATGCTCTTGTCGAAAATTTAAAAATCGACTAAAAATTATGAGTAGCTCACAGTTTTCGTAAAAAATGCAACCTTCGAGATTTCATGAAATACTTTAATTGCGCATTAGACAAAGTATTATATGTCATTTGGGACATGACCTACCATTTAGGGTGCCTATTAACTATTTTTCTGTATTTTTTAAGCCAAAAAACTCGAATTTCATTGAAATTTCGTTATAGGGTCCGAAGTGAGTCTAGAGTTTGAATGTCTTAGGAAAATAGCCCCCACAACTTCAAAGTATCTTATATAGTGAAGAGAATGAAAATAAAATAAGTATTTTAATGTGTTTGTCAAAACTTCAAAAATCCAATAAAAATTATGAGTTAAACTCACAATTTTTGTATAAAATGCGTCCATCATTTCAGGAAATATTTTAACTGCACATTAGCTAAAGTATTATACGTCATTTGGGACTTTTCCTGCCATTTTGGATTCCCTTTAACTATTTTTTTTTAATATATTTTTAACCAAAAAACTCGAATTTCATTGAAATTTCGTAACGGGACATAGTCTGATTTAGGTGAATCACTTATATCATTGTGTTTCTTGTGTGTGTAATATTCACAAAGTCGTTAGTTCATTTTATGTATCAATAAAAACCATTACAGCTAGATTCATCTCGTGAATCTGAATTTCCTCAAACGAGAGTCTAATATATGTTTTATTTTACCTTTCTTTAATATTTGAATTTGAATTTTAAAGAAAAAAAAAAATTTAAGACAAATAGTCTTATGGGTTATGGCTTCAAGCAATATTGCAAAATGAGGACGAGATAAAAAAATAATTTGAGCCCTTTTGATATATAGACATTTCTTTTATTTATTTTTTAGTTATTCCATCAATTGTTTGTACAAGTCGACTAGGTGAAAGCAATTAATCACCTTTCCTCCACAAGGCCTAGGTCAAAAGACTTGTTCTTCTGGAGCTCTAAAAAAAAGGGCTAATGGTATTAAAATAAAAAATAAAAAAATAAAAAAACCTGCTTCTAAATTCCCAGGGCAAGATAAACTTCTCCACCATCAAAAACCGACGACGGAAAGATCCTACTACAACAGTAACACTCGACCGCCGTGAGTCACCTACAGCCGCCGCAGCTATTGATTTTCCTTTCCGCAAGTCATCTGAAAATGTTGTACTTTCTGCAATTGCACCGCCGAGCTGTGATCCAGGAAGGCCCTCAGTGGAGGCGAAGAGCCCGAGTCCAGGTTTAAAATTTAAGCTTCGGACGTGATCAATGTACAGCAAGGGAAGATGTGGAGATCACCAGATCGGAAACGTACTGCTCTGCGGTGAAAGTATCCCCGGAATGATCAGTGACTGATCTAGTTTTCTTTCAAGTTCCATTGGACTGGGTCTGTCCTGTGAACATAGTAATAACATTGTAGATGAATAACTAAAATTTCACAATGATTTGGGTTAATGACATGAAGGTCCCTAACAAATAAGCATAATTCGACCCAAAAAGTGACAATTAAGGACAAAAGTGTCAAACACAACTAAAATTATCCTTATCCACCAAACTTAAATCCCTACAATACCCTAGATAGAAAAAAAAAATATAAAGTTAATCTTTAAGGGTGCGCTTCGCTTGGTTCTAAAAAATAAATAAGTCATTTGGTGTTTCGGAAAATCCGTTTTCCTTCGTTTGGAAAATTTAGTCAGGATTTGGTAAATTTTCAAAGAAATTTTTTGGGGGAATTGAAGATCTCAATTGATGAGTGTCTCAAAAAACAAAAAATTTCAAATACTGAATTGAAATTAGTGAAATTGTAATTTCCATGATTTTTAAAATTGATATTCAAACACTAGAATTTACAAATTAGGAAATTGTAAATATGAAATTGTAAAGTATGAAATTTGTAAATTCCCATTAAATTAAAAAAAAATTATCCAAACACACTCTTATAGGTTAAGTTTAGCACTCGAATTTTAGGCTCCCAAAACTTGAGGATTAATCCTACATAAGCTCTTCCACCATCCTTACCCAAACTACCCTCTACCTTTCCCCAAAACTTTTTAAAGCCGTAAGTTCTAACTTCTTAAATCTCAGACAACACCCTTTATTTCGTTAAAAACAAATAAGTAAGATCATAATTCTAAAATCGGGTTTGCACTTGTTACTCTATGGTAGCCCTCGCCATTGAACCGAGTCGGGCAAGTCAGGCCCAAATTTCTTAAGCTTGGGCTAGGCCGAATCGGGTTTATCTCATAATTTGAAAAGTTTCGGATCGGGTCAGACGGGCTTGGTCACAAATATGAAAGCCCATACTCTTTTATCGGGCTGCGTTTGGACTGGGCTTTTATCGAGTTGTATGGGCCGGGCCCAATAAGCCTATTTGGGTCGGGCTCAATTAGGCTTTAAAAATAACTTATTCAACAAATTATGGAGCTAGAATATATATATATATATATATATATATATATCTTCAAGATGCTACAATAACATCTATCACTATTTGGTGTACTTGATGGAGCAAATTAGCTACAATATAGTTCATCGAATATTATATATATGTATGTCAAAAAAATAATGCTTCATCCTAATATTAAGCAAATACGTTAATTAATAAACAGAAAATCTCTACTTATGTTGTGTTTAATCATGTCAAATTTAATTAATTAGTTAGTTTTACTTTGGTAATGAAGTAAATTGCACTATGAATGTTTCTAAATTTGATTCTCTACAACTTCATCATTTGGCAACAATATATATATATATATATGATATATATCATCCTACCTAAACCTACATATAACATATTTTCATTTCTCATTTATGACCTCATGATCATAGGATCACTCAATCCATAATTATTTAATATTTTCGGGTTTATGAACCAGATTTATACGGGCGGGCCGAGCTGGGTTTACTGGACCTATAAGATTTGAACACCATAAGCCTAAGTATAGTCTATCAACTTTTGGATCGGGCCAACCCATAACCCGTAACGAACCGGATCGGATTTTTTATTAAAGAGCCTAGCGGGTACCCACAAGCCCATAAACTTCTTGGCCAAATAGGGAGGGCTACTCTATATTTGTCCTCCCATATAAATTTGGTTATAATTCTGCTTTTATGAAGTGTAATTTTCACTAAAATAATAATAATAGAAAGCGGAATGAAATTTATATTTACCAAGTAATTCACCCCAGTAGGTGCATGGTTGAGAGACTGAGGAGGGACATCTTGCTGATGAGAGTTCTTCAAAAACCGATGTTCTAATAACATGGCGGCAGTTGCCCTCTCTGCAGGGTTTCTTTGGAAGCAGCACCTTAGGAAATCCTTACCCTCAGATGACAATGTTTCGGGTACTGGTGGCGTGTCCTTCATAACTTTAAACAACGCTGCGGCCTGAATCAATAGAAGATTAGTATCTTACAAGCGTCAACTACATTGACACAAAATTAGAGCTTGGGACACAAAATTATGAAAGAAGTTTTATGGTCGAGTTTATGTGCTTGCTAGCCTTGCTTACCCCTTCGTACTCACTCCAAGGAGGTTTACCGGTGAACATTTCGATAATTGTGCAACCCAAACTCCATATATCAACAGCAAGAGCCAAATCGGAATTGTTATCTTTATGCATTTGAGATTGCATGAGCTGCAGGAAGAAGATTGTATCAATATCACAAGTCATATGCATAGCTGCCTTAGTAAGCCAAGACATAGCAATTAGCAAAATGTACCTCTGGAGCCATCCAGTAGGGACTTCCCCTTAGAGAAAGATTCCCTGCGTGACCCGAAAGCTACACAACAAATCAACTCAAACTATGTAAACCTAAGATCAGATAGTGAAAAATAAGAAACTGGTGAAGAAACAACCAGTACTCACATGTTTTGCCATTCCAAAGTCAGCTAGCTTGACAACCCCACATGAATCGACAAGCAAATTAGCTCCTTTGATATCCCTATCAAGCAAATTAGCAATCGACACGCAATCTGATTAACGCCAAGCACAATTCTATAGGTTTTCGTTCTTGATTGCCACATCAAATCTAGTCTCACTTTCCATTTTCTCTATCAAATCGGGTATGTGACTGTACCTGTGTATTGTCTTGGTGCTGTGCAAGTAAGCCAACCCAGAGAGTATATGGCGAGTGAAATTTCGAACAATAGCTTCGGTTATGGCTCCACAATGATCATGGACATATTTGTTAATCGAACCAGGATGGACATACTCCAGATATATATAAAATCGATCATCAACCTGCATATACATGAAAGTAATTTGTGCTTTCTTTTAGTCATTTTTCAATGGACAAATGTGAGTGCAGATGCCTAAACACGATACTGCAACATTACTTACTACTTCACTTCCATAATACTGCACAATATTTGGATGCTTCAGCTGACTGAGAACATTGATTTCCTGGAAAAATTCAGAGATTCAGAGTCCATCAAAGTAGATTGCATGGAAATAATTACTGCCATCACCACAGAGCACAAAAGTACTTTTCAGTGTCATGTGTCAAACGAACAAAGAACATCGGCAGTTCTAAGTACATGTCAAATAGAAAAACCAAAGCAGCAAAATATACAGTTGGAGAGGTAAAAAGCTAATCCATGCATTATTAGAACAAAGTGAAAGATGATGAATTATGACCTGTTGTAGCTGCTTTATACATTCTGCAGCTTTTGGGTCATCAGGAAGTAATTCAACTTCTTTCATTGCACATAAAGCTCCAGTTTCTCTGTTACACTCAAAAACCTTTATCATCAGCATTTACGAAAGCATTTAGAGACCAGCATCGGCTGTACAAAGGAGCTATGAATACCTATTGGTAGCAACATAAACACTTCCAAACGTGCCACGCCCAATAAGCTTTCCCTTTTTCCATTTCACTTTCACTGGCTGGGAATCTGGTTTGGGCTGGGAATCTGGTTTGGGTGTGAGTACAGCTAGGGATGAGAGTAGGCTAAGGCTTGCTCCAGGAGGCAAAGGCAGCGGATGGACTTCACGCCGTGAAGTGGAGGCCTCAATTGATAACTTGGGAAGCATTGGGGATGTTGAACCTGGTTGGGTTTTGGCTGTTGGGCATGAACCTCTATTCCTTGGACTGTGTAAAGGGGAAGAAGGATTGTTGCTAACCATGTCAGAGTTGGAAAGGGGAGGGAGCCCTGAAGTCATATCGGAACTGGGCACCTCCGGGGCAGACCAAACTTGATTTGCGGCAGTGGGTCTGTGTGGGCTGATTGCAGGACTTGAGAAAGGACTAGCAGGAGCACTCCAAACAGGAACGTCAAGCCTGAAGTCATTTTGGTAGCTCCCTGAACCAGTCCTATCTCGATTCTTCCTCCGTGCTGATCTTGATCTTCTCTCAAATGCGGCACGATCGTTGTCCTTCCGCGTAGATAAAAAGCTGAAAAATCGCAAAACAAATATCTCAATTCTCAACCCAAAGCTCATGGTCTAAGTATCAGCATATGTACAAATCCTAGAATCCAAAATCAAAATCTGCAACAGACATGGATATGTTAATGTGGTGACTCAAAATCACAAATCTTTCATTTTAATTTCATGAACATCCATTAATTATTTAATAGGAATTGAAATAAGAGCTTATGCGGCCATTTCAAAAGACAAAAGAAAAAAAAAATGAAGGTCAAACCAGAAAAGTTTTTACCTTTGAGTCGGAGTGTTTGATGCGGCACCGTCACTGGCCCTGGGAGACGGCAATCGAGAGTCCGAGAAATCGCTGGACCTACAACCCGAGCAGCTCTCTTTCCGGCACCTCTCCTTACAGTGCAACTCCGCGGCCAATTCCGGCAAAGGAAGCGGCTGCGGAACCGCCGAACTCGAGCATTTATTCATGACCCCACATCCACCGTCTTGGTCTCCTCCGCCGAGGCCCATCAAAACCTGCTTCCTCTGTCTTGAGAGCTTCCTCCTCGATCCGAAATTCCAGAGTCCCCCGTCGTCGCTGGCCTTCTTTTTCGTTGGCGAATCGCTCGACGCCGATCTGAAAGGCGACGACGAGGATGAGGAGGAGGAGGAAGAAGAGAATGTAATGTTAGACAACCAACGCATCGTGGAAACCATTCATGATAACAATCAGAAACCTAACGATTGAGATTGGGATCCGGTGATGGCGAGATGAGGCAATTGGCGGGAATGCGGCTTAGGAGGTCCAGGAGAAGATCCATGAGGGATCATGCTCGAGAGACCAGGCCATGAGATGGGCGAGAGAGAGAGTCTACAGCAGACGAAAACGCGGGTTTACAACGAACGTAAAAGGACGATCAATGGCTTTGGCTCCATTTTTGAGGAACTGAGAGGTCAATAATATTCTTATGCTCTGTTTTCTCTCCAACCAAGTTTCAAACGCGCGCGCTTGGGTTTTTCTTTTTTCTTGTGGCCGTTATTTCTGCTTATCTTTACAAATTAATTATGGATAATGCTTGATTTCACCTTAATGATACATTTTTGAATTATCCTTTTGAAATTGTTATTTTTTAATTATCCAATATATATATATATATATATATATATATATATCTCATAATCGAAATCATTTAAATAATTTTTTTGAGACATAAATCAACAACTTTGAAGG
The DNA here is from genome assembly GCA_032719365.1 of Prinsepia uniflora. Taxonomy (NCBI): domain Eukaryota; kingdom Viridiplantae; phylum Streptophyta; class Magnoliopsida; order Rosales; family Rosaceae; genus Prinsepia; species Prinsepia uniflora. The sequence continues at coordinate 2,025,771 of CM064875.1, read as the reverse complement.
TTTTATAACTATTCATATACATAAAACAAATCAACTCGTCAGTAATTATAAAGATCATCACAGTGAACCGTCTATTAGTTTACATACATAAGTAATTAAATTATCGACAACTTAGTTTATTTTTATATACATGACCTTGGAATGAAGACGTAAAAATTGAAGAGCTCTAATTATTAGTATGTGTATAGGAATTATTCGAAAAATCGAAAAGATTGTGCGATAAAGCATCACCAACTTAGTGAATTGCCTATTTAATTTAAACATATAAATGATTAAATAGTGAATCTCTATTTAATTGAACAGTTTTTTAGTTATTTTTATATAAATAGTAAACCATCTATTTAATTTACACATATGAGTGATTAAATTATCTACAACTTAGTTTATTTTTATATAAATAATTTTGAAATGAAGATATTAGAATTGAACAACTCCAATTATTAATGCGTATACAAATTATTCGTTAAATAAAAAAGAGTGTACATCACCAAGAGTATAAAGCAAGAAAGAAATTCTGAAAATATCCAATACGAGATTAAAAAAATAGTTTATGTGGATGCATATGAGATTGATTAAGTATTTACTTATTAACTAATGGGCAATTAACTCATAAATCCTTACTAACATATAAGTTTATTCAAAAACTTGCATACAGAAAAATTAAACTCATAAGTCCTTTGATTAGTCAAAGAACCGTATAATTTAAAATATACAATAGTTTTTATATAAATTGCAACTAATGTCATACAATTGTAAAATAGTCCACCAGCAATCTAAAAACACTTACCAAAATCTATCATGATTTCAACATTACTTTTTTTTGTTTTTAAGATTATATTGAGGATTATAAAAATATTACTCTTATTTATAATTTTTTTTCACTTGCTCATTTTAAAAGTAATATGAGTATCTAACTTAACTTAAAGTAAGATAATTAAAAACAATAATTCATCAAAAAATATTTTAAAATTTTAAATTTAAATTTAATATAGATAATACAGACTTTATTTTTTATTTTATAGAAAAAATTCAATTGTAACTATATATAATATATATAGTATACATATGTAATATTTATTATATCCATAATATAATAAAGGGTCCAAGAGGCCAAGAAAATCAAACACTAAAGGCCACATGGGGTAAAGAGAAAAAAAAAACGATGTTATTTTTATTTGTTTAAATAAATTATCAATAACGCATTCATCCTCTTTATTGAGATATAAAAGAGTAAATGTGAAATTTATTACTCACAAATTCTGTTTAAGGACTTTTGAATAAAAAAAAATTGAAGTAAAGTCTTACTTGATTTAATATATATGCATTAAAAGTTTCAAATAAAAGTAAAAATTGTTAAGGTATAAGAATAATTTACTCTTAATTAATTAACTGAAAAAGAAAAAAAAAACTTATCTATCTATACATCTTCAACCACTAATCCAAACATTACTCGTTAATACATTAAATCAGTTACAAAAATCATCCGCTTTCTATTAGTATCAGCAAATAGAGAAGTCTGTTTTCTTTACGGAGATGTATGTTTGGTTGGAGGATGCCCAAACGTGGTTGGTTCTTTTTTTAGTTGCTGATTCCTCTTCTCTGTAAGCGATTCGGTTGATTTTAACTTTCGGTGTTTGATAATCGTTTTCCTTGGTGGAATTCATTCCTCCTTTTTAACGAGAATTACCATCTTCGCTCAGGGAAAAAAAAAAAAACCTTATACAGAGATGAGAACAGAGGTAGAATCTGACTTTTTATTTTTTATTTTTTTGTTTCTTCAGAAATTTTTAAAAACCAACTAAATCACGAATTATTACTCACAATTGGAAAGATGTGACTATTGAGATTTTTTTTAGCACAATCATTCATTGATTTAATCTAAAAACATTAAAGTCGTGAATGGATAACAAACAACAAATGGCACGAGATGAAAGAAAAGGATTATTCGTCTCCTTCTAACATTCACAGTGAAAATGAGAGAATGAATGAGTTAATAACGGACAAAGATCATCTAGGGATTCGACAAGATCCACGCCATGAAGATCATTGTATCCTAGCCATTGAATTGGATTTAGCAGTTAGAAATTGATTTTGATTGTTCTCTCATTTTCACTACTAAAGCCAAGACATATTTCAGATGGATTGATCCTCATGTTGGGGTGGGGATCTTGTCAGATCCCTAGAGGACCCTTATCCGTTAATAACACCACATAACAGAGAGAAAAAGAGACTGAATGAGTTAGCAACGCCACATAACAGTATAACATTCGACCAACAAAGGAAACTCTATTATGAACATGAAACAGTCTAGTTTGACAAAGCACCCATGAAATGTGTAACATCAAACAAAATCAGCTCTAGCCACCCAAAAGCGTCACAAAAAAATCAAGAGTCAAAACAAATCCAGCAAAAGCTAACAACATGCTCATTTCAAACCTTCTAAATGCACAACAAGCCACATAAGAACTATTCAAATCAGCTACCATGCATGAAAATGAATTCGATCCAGGCACGAAAAACACGATAAATACTAATCACGTTCGTGCGAAACTATCCGAGGCAGAAAAACTAAAACAAAGATAACCAACATAGCTTGTGTGCGCTGTAAATTCACATGCTTATATTCAAAAATCTGAATATGATCTAAACAACAATGTCAAATTCTTTTTTGAACTTGGGCAGAAAAAGAACAAGCTCAATCAGTAGTAGCCTAAGGAAGATCAAGACTTATTTCTTCTCCTCGTGATTCATGACATCAAATGCAGGAAAACGGTAAGATTGCGATTCAGTACCTAAACTCCTGCAGATTCTGGGTTCTCCAGGTTTGTTGTAACTACCTTACATATGGGCATGGTTTCGTTCTTACTTAGGAGCTTCATGGATGGATGAACCTCAACATCGGGAATGAACACTCTATCTCCTATATCTAGTTTGCTCACATCCACCTCAATTTTGGACGGAATGTGCTCAGCTGGGCAAATGTACTTTAGACTAGCCCTAATTTTGTTCAGACGGCCACCTGTTTGGCAGGAACAAGTCATAATCAGCATAAGGATTGTACGCATAAATATTGCAATACTAACAAATGTATGCGACTCAATGGATCTAACTTCAATATTTATGAAAAGCTTAGCAACAAAGCTTTGAAAATTGACAATCCACAAAGTAAACATTGTCTTTCTCAGCGAAATTAAAGTTACCTAAAGAAATCAACCAGGCAAAGTAAACTTTGTGTTTCTCAAAGAAATTAAATTTACCTTTCTTGAGACCAGGGCAAACGTCTTCACCCTTGAAAACAACAGGGACATCCACTTTCAGCTCCGACCCCTCTTCCGCCCACACAAACACCAAATTTAGTATCTTTCCAGTTTCTTCGTCCCTATGAATCTACACAATCGCATCCCCAAATTTCAATTAGGTCATAAATTTCAATCTTTTTTTTGTATGAATTGAGAACAAAATGAATACAGAAATGAAGTAACGCAAATTTGCCTTGATGGGGAGGACATTTCCGGATTCAAGTAGATATGATGACCCGGACCCGGCTCGGATCTGGAGCGGGAACCTAGTGGAGCAGAAAAATGGGAGTTCGACTGACTTGAGGATGGCTTGAATCTGCTTCCTCTCGGTGGTCAGCAGCTGCTTCCTGGCGATCGATTGAACGGTGGTGGTGCCGGGGTTTAGCTGCTGCGAGAAAACAACGGCTGGGATTCTTCCTTGGGCTCGGTCTTTGACCGAGACTCTGTTCCCAGAGACCTCTCTCGGGATGGCTTGGATCGTGTGATAGAGAGAGGCGAAGGATTGGAACGGTGGTTGTGGTCCCGAGATAGGGTTTTGCACAACGACGCGGAGGTTGTTTCCGGCTGTGCGCAACCGGCAGGCCATTTTTGTTGGTTGTCGTTTCAGGTCTCTGGGTTCCTCGTCCGAGGCTTTTGCGTTTAGTTTGGGGTTTAAGCTTGTGGGCCTTTGGAGACTGGAGTGGTGACTTTTGCCTTAATAGATTTCTGGGCTGATTATTATGGACTTATGTTATGCTGGGCTTCGTTAGTGGGATATGGGCTTATATGGAAGAAATTAATAAATCGTACCGTATAATTATATATACATTCAGTTTGCTTATTATGATGAGAGTTTATGACATAATTGATATTAATATTTCTCAATTTTGAGGTATAATATTAATACATATAAATTTATATAACTATACAAAAAGAACTGGTCTAACCCCTGGGTGTAGCGAGATGGCACAGGGTCTTACTGGGCTATGCATAAGCAGCCACTGGTCCTTGATTCAATACCTCACCATTTTTTCAATACCTGATTAAAGTATTCACCCTGCTATGAATTTGGTGGCAGTGTGGGCCCCAACTTATCGATTATGAGTGAGTCTAAAGGGCTATACTAAGGGTGATAATTTTTTACACGCACGAAATTTATCCACGTCAACTCGCATGATTAAAATTTCGGGTCAACCCTATTCTGACACTTTTAATAAACGGTTGGATTTCGGACCAACGTGTTAACCCGTATAATAGCTTATTAACACATTTAATACATTGGTAGATTTTGGGTTAACCTGTTAATCCGTATATTGACCCGTTTAATAAATGTTTCATTACTAACTCATATATCTACATATTTACCTACCTAAATACATATTAAATCTTATAATTTAAATAAGTTAAATGACCAATAAGTTAATTGGGTTTTCAGTACGAACTATTTATTAAATGAGTTATACTAGTTACACTGGTTACTTGGGTAATTAACAGGTCAGGTTCGAGTTGGACATCCTTGACATGACTATTAAATATATCAGGCTCAAGTTGAGCATATTTGAGTAAAACAGAATTCATGGCATGACGCGAACCAGACACGACACGACTCATTAACAGCTCTAAGCTCTACAATTAGTGGGTATTGGATACCAAAAACAAAACAAAAATAAAAATTGACTCTCGATGGTCAGGGTTTCTACCCTGGACTCATTACCAGCCCTAAGCTTTTGTATCGTCTGCCTTTGACTTCTTTAAATTGTCATTTTCTCCGGTTAGGGTTTTGCCACTCTATTGGACTAGTAGTATTCTTATAAACGGTGCAATAAGCATAAAGCAAATTAACAGACATGTTTCACTAAGAGCACCCTCCTTTATTTACACCCCAAAAAAGAGCACCCTCCTCATATTCTAACTGCCAATGTAGAATTTGACCAACTTACTATCGAATTTAACGACGGAGAAAAATGGGTAATTTGAAACGAAAATAGAGTTTTGGAAACTTTACTCCCAACTATTTGTTTGGTCAAACTCCGCGGAAACCTTTATTAAAAAGTCATCTTTCTTTTTCATGTAATAATTAAAACAGAAAAATATTTCCATGGATTACGAATGCAACACAGGAAAAGTAGGTCGCTCGGCTTCTGCTGAACGATGGCATGATCAGAATATTCACATATCAATCAGGCAAAATAATAATAATAATTAAAAAATTGATTGCCATTCTATTCCCATGTCAAATCCATGCACGTGACAAGAGCCCTCACTTCGGCACTGGGCCACCGCGGCCCAGAACAAAAGTCAACAGCAAAAAGGAGGGAGCAGAAGAAGAGGAAGAATAATTAATAATAAAGAAAAGAAAAAGAACGACGTTCAGACAAAATGGTTGATATGCAAATTATCGATACAGCCATGAATATGATCTGACAAATCTGCAACGAAGTCCTCCACCCTTTTACTGTATCGGTAACTTTGGGGTCGGTGATTTGAAAGTCTTTGGTAATTTTTTTTTTACATGCACCAAAGGTCAAAAGCATAGTGTTAAAATCTTAAAAAGAAAAAATAAATAATTAATTAACTACAATGAAAGGACAAAATCTGAACATTAAACTTACCCATGTCTATTAAATTTAAAATCTTAACAATGCTCTTTAAAAAAATATGGAGGAAAAATTTAACCGAATAACTAACAAGGAAATATAAAAATAAATTTGTTTATAAGGGGCATATATTGTTAAGATTTTAAATTTAATGGATATGGGTAAGTTTAACGTTCAAATTTTTTTACTTCATTATTAATTATTTGATAATCCGAAAATTTAACGTCATAGAATCTCCCACTACTATTGATATCCTCCTATTTACTTCTCCCTATTAAATACTTTCTAAAACCCCTAATTTTAAATTGTTAAATTAAAGATAACGTCCTTAAATTTACCATAATTTCCTTAATTTTACCGACTGCAAATAAGTAAAATCACAATTTTTAAACATTAGGATTATCCGTAGTTGTAAAAAAAAAAAGAAAAAAAAATTATTGTAATCATATGTTGGAAGGAAAGGGGTGTTATATCGGGGGCTCAGCTTTCTCTCAATTGTTTTGTGCATTGAGACTCTATTACTCCGATAACCAAAATGTATATATAGTTTTGTACGTTTAATCTAAATATTATATATATATATGTAACTGTTTTTAAATATAATTTTTTGAAGCCCTACATACGATGATACAAATCGCACATCCCCATCCACACGTACATGCCTTTTGAATTTTCAATGCCTTTTCAAATCATGTAGTTTTGTGCTACCTCTCCAAGTCAATTTTTTCGTTTTCCACAGATTGCAAATTAGACCATGATCGAGCTCATGGACCCAACCAAAAATATTATGTGAGGAAGAAGCTTTTGGCCGCAATCATAGATGGGGTTTCATTTTCCTCCATGTATCGGGTGATAGTTTGAATTTCGAATTCTAATAATCTCGGGAAAAATATGTTACCAATGCATATCCTGAGGTATAAATATTTTTGTTTAATTTTAGAACGAAACATTTATTATACGAAAATTTAGAATATATTTATAGAAATTGATAATATGCAAATCTTTTTCTTTAATTAATTAACTAAATTCCTAAAGAAATCGCCAACGGATTCAACTTCCTACATGAAAGCAGAATTACAGGCCGGTCATTGAAATTAAATTGGTTTGTTGCTCTAATTGGTTGCTTACCTTCTACCTTCTTAGAAACTGTCGCTTGCACGAACTTCTTTATGCCGATTTTCATTTATCCAACGAAGATGAGGCTGGTCAGAGAAAAATAAATAACATTTTACAAAACCACGTTGCTTCAGCTCACATTAGTTTAAAGATTTTCATACCGTAGTTTATCTCACTAAATTAATTTTCTCCAATATCTCAATGATTTTATACGAAGAAGAAAAAAAAATTGAAGTACAAGAAGTGACTCTATGTCTGCACATAGGTAGCTTCATACAAATATATTTTCCTTGTGAACGAAAAATATGTGAATAACCAAGAAATAAAAACGCTATGACTCACTTCATAGTCACCCATATAGAATTATGGCATTGCCATATAGTGAACAAGTGATAAATAAAATTGAAGACTCGTATTAATATCGTGGTTATTATCATTAATATGAAGAAAAATTTAACTTTTTCTTAAAAAATAAAAAATAAACAGTAATAAGGCAGGACCGACAAGCACTTATCAGGTTTTTTTTTTTTTTTTCTTCCTCGAATTAGTGTGACTGGAGGAACTACTTCACATAATTTTTCGGTGTGTGGTATTCTTTTTTTTTTAAAAATTCCCAACGATATTTTATTAAGGCACAACGAAACACCTCTCTATGTACAATTTCATTATAATTTTTCAATGATAGGTCGTATCTCCATAAAAAAAAAAAAACCATCGAGATTAATGATTCAAATGTGAGGTCATGCACTCATCATCACAGCTAATGAAGTGTGTACGCTACGTACTACTAAGAAAAATACAAATTAAGGTGCCCTCACCCGCTAATCTTTTGCTAATCCATATATTAATATTTTGGTTTATGTTTAATTTCATTCCGCACGATATGGATTTGAAAGAAGTAGGTCAAACTAAACATCAAAAGCCAAACTCTAATCTATAAATTAATAAATAAACAAACATGTCGTTATTTAGCAATAAATAAGTAATATTTCGATCCATTTACAATACGGATTTTAGGTACTACCAGTGACGGTTCCTGACCCTAAATTTCGGATGGGCTAAATTTATATACTAAATTTTGAAGAAACTTCACGGTACAAGTGAACTTCATTAATAAACATAAAATGATACACCTAATCAAGAGGACGTAATAAGTTTTATCCTTAAATGCATCTACGTACATACGTAAATAAAAGTTTGATAGTAAAAATAAACAAATTACAACAAAAACCATAATTAAACATGCAATTCAAGTACAAATTATTATTTTCTAATTTTAAATTGTACGCTTCGAATCTTAATAGCATCAAAATCCTCAATTATCTCTTCATTGCCAATAGTATAAGTGAAGTCTCTTTCAATGCGAAGGGAGTGTTGCAGTTCTACCTTTATAATTCAAACAACTTTTTTATTTTTACTTTTTATAATTGAGTAAGGCTAGAATTAATGGGGATCATTTAACTCGGATGTGCTACAGCCCCCCAGCCCTTTACTGTGCCCTGTCATTGGGTACTACTCTATTGTTGATTACAGAATTTTCTCTTTTTTGGTAAAAATTGGAATATACGACTTGCGTTTTTCTAGGTTATGCATGTATGGTAAGCATAATCGTTGGTTTTTTAAAGTAACGTGTAAAAGCCATTTATATAAAAAAATTAAATAAATTGGAGATTGTTTTTGTTATTAATATTTGAATTGCGTTGGACTATAAGGGTTTTAGTTATTATTAAAATTGTAATTTTTTTTAGGAGATTCGGAAAATTTTAATTTATTAAGTTTGACGACAAATAGAATATACGCCTTTAGTATTCAAGTTTGATATCTGCCGAAATAATATATAGGGAATAACGCACAAAAAGATATTACTTGAATCATATAAGTATCATCAAGGTTATTACTGCCCAAACAACCAACTCGAAATAAGAGCCGCTAATAAACTTATTTACACTAAACAAACTAAAAATAAAGAAATAAATAACCCAACAAAAGGTGCAAATGAACCATTTCCACCGTTGTTGCTGCCTATCTTTTCGTTATTGCTGACTTAATTGGTTGAATTCCGAAAATGATGATATTATCCACTACATGTATTAGATGATTAAACATGTTCCACTTTATTAATTTTTTGCAACGATTCAAATTATTATGCACGTGCATTGAAAATTTTAATTCTCTAACAGTTTGGAAAAATGAAATTAAGAAAGATCCAATCACAATCTTTATACGAAGGAAAATAAGGTTTTTTTTTTTCTTTTTAAATCAGAAGGAAAATGAAGGATTAAATCAAAAATATTTGTAGAGGGAACGAAACGTCTGCGGTGGCAGATGGGACGAGGGACCTAGGGTGGGCCAATCTCTTTCCACTGGGCGCAAACAGTAGAGTGAGCCCCGAACTGTGAGGGCCTCAGTGGGACTGGACTACTGGTCGCGCCACCACCGTCTCTTCCCTCCTTCTTGTCTCCCTCCGGTGGCTCCCACCTTCATTAGAGGCGTTAATTTATTAAACGATTCATAATTCTCACGTAATCCATATACTGATGTATTAATTCTTTTAATAATTAATTTAGTAAGTAATCTATATGTATATTCAAACCCACATTTTTAATTGTAATGACATTTGGTGGTAATTTTTGAATTTGAAAAACGAATTAAATAAAATTGTTAAATATTGATTAAGAAGGGTTCTTCCCTTAGAAAAGTTGTTAAATATTGATCAAAATACAAAAAAAAAATGTTAATTATTGATTAAGAAAAATATTTTTTTTAATTAAATAAGTAATAACAGAAGCTCTGTCATGTAACTGAAGCTTCTCAATTTTTGATAGATAAAGTTGAAAATTGTAAGTTCGGTAACTTTTCGATAAGCTATTTGTAATTATCTTCGTCGAAATAAAACCGTTATATATACTCGACGAGGTGAAATATAATCAAGATATTATCTCTTTTGAATTTGGTTTGTTACTGTGAGAGTTCTTTTGTATCTCGATCAACTAGCAAACTATAATTTATACTCTCTTTTTTTTTTTGGATCATTCCTCCAAATTGTATCATAGATGATTAAGTCTCATGACATGCATATTCTATTATACTCTAACATGATTTTTTTTATTTATTTTTATTCTTTTAACAATAAGTAGGTGACTTCATTTTTAAGAAATGAAGCTTGCATTCACATTAAGGATGACACCAAGAATATGGGTACGTGAGGTTTTTTTTTTTTTTTTTTTTTAAATATACAATAACAATATGAAGCAATATATAGATTAAATCTTAATTCATTGATTATAAGTATCGAATTTGAAACTAACAAAAATTACGGATTGAGATTTATTACGATGTATGAAAATCAAAATTCAATTATTGGTACCTAATTGGTAGGAGATCGAAACTTGTTGGGAGTATTTGAGGCCAGGGGCAAGCTCACAACGTGAGAGTGGATTAGACCCATTCTTCGAGGGTAGGCACTAGCGGATCCATTGAAGGGCAAAGTGGGTCAATTGACCCCCTCAATCTCTTGAATTATCCATTGAGCCCTTGATCTTGACCCATTATGGTATAAAAAGCTCGCCATTGAACTTGAATTTAGTCAAACATGTAACAATCATATAAGGATAATTCTTCTGCAATGATTTGATTGGGAAATAATATTCACACAAAAAGGAAAAATAAAATATTTTGTTCTACTACAATCAGATTAAAAACTTTGAAAGATTTTAGCGAATTTAATATATACATGGATTGAACTAGAATGCAAGTTATAATAGGACAGTGTTAGGGTACAATTGTAATTATACGATTGATTTCTTTGAAGAAAAATTTAAAACAAAATGATAGTTCTCTACCCACATTAAGTGGAGATTTTCTACCCCTTTCAATCATGGGCCAAAACCCTAAATTGTAGAAAAATTTAATAAGAAATGTCTTCGACCATAATCAAGGGTCATAAATAAATTTTGATTGTGGACTGAAGACCAATCATTTTTTCAAATTTGCCCACGATTCAAGGCGAGGTAAAAAGCCTAGTTATCACCAACACTCATACAATTTTAGCTATATATATTTTTAAAAATCATGTAATATTTCGGTGAGATAAAAAATATTTATCATTCATCGGTATTGTTATAATCTTGTAGCATTTCTCATTATTATTTAAAAGGTGGTTTCAAATTAAATTGGCGTAGTTTGAAATTAATAGTGTTGTTTGAAATTATTAAATGTAATGTTTTGGACACGAGGTTTTTTTTTTTTTTCTTTTTTAGTTAGGGGTTTTGTCATAATAATTTTTTCTTGACAAAGTTTTAACGAGGCCTTATAATATACAAATGAAGTGCATATTTTTTATATTTGTCTTAAACTTTCAAATATTTAGACTGGCCCTGATTAGAGGGTAAGTATCTCTCTGCCTCAATATCATTATGATATATATTACCAATTATACACATTAGCCTATTTTTAATAAAATTATAGAAAGATAAATAAATAAATAAAACAAAAAAACTCTACACCCCAACATCAATGAAGAACTCTATACCTAACAGTCCAACTCCATTTATCAGTACCTCCCAACACCTAAGCCAAGAAGGAGAGCCACCTCCATTTATCAGCAGCTCTCCCTCTTCTTCCATCTTCAACAACCCTTCCTTGCCTACCCAACTTCTCATAATCTATCCTCTTACTAAATAACAACTGATTGCTCGTCTTCAGTGAATCAAAGTTTAAAGCTTTGACTTGAAGAATAATTAGAGATATTAATACAAAGTTTAAAGCTTTGGCTTGCTCGTCTCCATTTTATACTTGAAGATTAGAGATATTAAGATGGAATAGAAAAACGACCATTAATGGCATCAATAAGAATTTTAGAATTTTTCTCCACTTGAAAATTAGAGATATTAAGGTGGGAAGATGAAAATAGAGTTCTTGATGGAGCAATGGCTTGTGGGTTTTTTTCCTTTCATTCCTTTCTAGTTTTTTTTTTTTTATTCTATCAGAATTTATTTATTCTTAAAGAGTACTTTTAAAGCAAAAGAATAGAATTGAAATTAGGGAAAAAAAATTAAAATTAAAATAAAAGGGCAAAGAGTAATGTAACTATGTTAATAATAATAAAATATAGTAAGGAAATGAGCTCCCATTCGGCAATGTTGAGAATTTGAGAGTCGAATTCAGCTTTCTTAATAGTCATATCAAAATAAATATTATTGCACAGAAATAGTCACCACCCCACCCTACATAAAGTTACACGTGGCGCCATGTTTTGGCGCAAATAAGGACACCAGGTTATAGTACTCGGGTCGGTCACATGCTGACTCGTATGGACTCGTATACACTCGAAGTTTTCACTTTATGCCTCGAAAAAAAACAAAAATAATTGCTCCTAATTAATATTAGTAGAACTCTATTATTAATTGACCCTTTTCGCGGTCAAACCGCAGCGCGCGACGTAATTAGCCGGTCGTGGTGACATGCCCCTGCGACGGCTGAGCTCGCACCCACCCATCAGTCCGCTCTTAAGGTTTGGTCACGTCGAAATGAATGTTAAAGGCAAAACGACTATGCATCGGGAGGGAGGAGCGTCTCTGACCGTACGGAGGTTGAGGCAGCATGACCGACTATAGCAGGTCATCGTCATCATCATCAACGAACCATCCCATTTGTCTGGCTCTCGAAACTCGTGCGGGCTGCTGATGCAAGCAAGGTTGAAGGAGGGGTATTAATGAGCGAATCGAGAGACACGATGAGTAGGGGGTTTTTACCGCTTTGCCCTTCCTTGCGCGACGAGGGACAACTGTCAATTTACGAAGCGGCAGTGGAGTAAGTGTGGTAGATTGGTAAAAACAGCAGCTAGGGTTAACGCGCATGGTATCCGGACGTGCTGCTACTGGGGAATGGGTAATTATGCCACGAACCAGCTGGTTCCGGTGTGGAATTACTTATATGCCCATTCCAATATCAACCCAAATATGAAATACAACTGGAAATTATTGCCAAAATCTACCAACACGATATTGTAAAAAAATAAAATAAAAATAACAAGATGATTTTGGGTCCAAGCAAATTAAGAAGATATGGGTATTTGAAATTCAAATTTTGCATACCTTATCTAGCTCCTTTTTTTTTTTTTATCAGTTCACACTATTTTTGAATTGAAAATAAATTGATAGTTATTGACAGTAAAATATATATTTTTTTTTCTTTAAATCCAATTGTACTCTTTCTCATCGTAAAGTGGTCGATATGGGTTCAAACTCATAAGATTTGTTATAAGAGTGGAATTTTTCTCAAACGTAAAGTGGATGGTATCATGTCAAACTCATAAGTGGAGTGGATCGTATATAGAGTGGTGTTCTTTCCGATCATAAAATAGATATTCTTAGATCAAATTCTCGTAAAAAATAAAGGTGATACCTAATTCATCTATTTTTTTTTACTTAAATAAAAAATGCAAAGTAAATTTTTTTTTGAGCTAAAAAATACATCATTACAGCTCACAAATAAATCAAACTAACTGATTTTATTAAGGGAATAAAAAGAGAAGAAAAAAAATCTAAATTAGTGATTGATGTCAAGTATAGGTTGCAAGTTAGTTTAGCAACCACAGTACAATCCATTATTAATTGGGATTAGTGACAACATATTAATAATACCAAACCAAGGATTTTTTTTTTTATAAATAAATAAATTCAATTAAACAGAACCGGAAAAGGCCCGGAAGCCAACAACCAAAGCCAAACAAAGGCACCACAGACTAAGGTCAAACACGACCACAGACCAAAAGACTAAACATGAACAGCCCAAGCTAAAGCAATCCTACGATTAGCAAACCAAGGATTTTTTAGAAGGAATGATTAGTAAAATTGATTATGTCATTTAAGGCCAGTTTTTAATAAAATTTCCAAAATTAGGATCCATCATCAATTAAGATTTCTTTCTAATAATATGAGTATTAACTTTGTGCAACCATGCATCTTTGCTCAAAGTTTACATTAAGAACCCACCTAATACTACTTATACATCATCCAAGCAAATTGAAGATGACTAAAATCTCCTTAATATATTATTTAACCAAATTGAAAATGACAAGACCAAAAAATAATGTTCAGGCTAGTTTATTTATCTCATGTCATGTCGTAGGTTTGATTCTTTAATTCTATGATCAAAATCAAGTTCAAATGGGCAGTGATAAGTACATTATTTGTTATAATATAATAATTTTTTGAAGGGTTCCTGGTTTGAAATTAAAATAGGAGGGCAATTTAGTAAGTAGGTGGCTTGCATTGGCAACCAAGGCAAATGGAAGCGTCCAAAGGAGGGCATTATAGAAAATGGACGCAGACAGAGCAGGGACAAAGAGGAAACTCAGAAGGCACTTAATGGTTGCTCAGAATAAGATGTCCTTCCTTATAGAGGTCAGTAATGGCATACCATACAAAAAAAAAAAAAAACATCTTCAGGCCTCATCCGACGGTCACCGCGTCTGCCTCCAAATCTCAACGGTCACCAACACAAACCTCATTATAAAAATATTTGACGTCGATGCCATGGTAGCGCCCTCATCATCATCCTCTCTCTCTCTCTCTGCTTCCTTTTCCCTTTTTAATATATATTTATATTTTAGATTTAATTTAATTTTTCGCTCCTTCTTCGAAATAATAAAAATTCATTTTACCATCCTTTTCTCTCTGCTTTTCTTGCTTCTGTTGAATTCCGGAACGACTCGAAGATCGGATCGAGCGCTCTCGCGCTCTCGAACCCGAAACCACCGAGCTCTCTCTCATCACAGGTCATTTCATCTCCTTCTTCCCTGTTCAAAACATCGGCGTTTCGGTGGTTTCTCAATATTGCAGTTGCATCTTTTGTTTCCTCGCTCGCAGGTGTTGTTACATGGATTTTGAAGCCTTGGAGAGAGAGAGGGCGGAGCCGTCAGACAGTGATCCGAGCAATCTTTGATTCAACTCCGAGTTAAGAATCCAAGGTAAAAGGAAAAACCAACGTCATCTTCGTTCTTCGATTTTTTTCCGATTCAGATATTGAAAAATTGAATTTCCTTTGGTTTTTCTTCGGTGGATCTGAGATTTTCTGCATTTTTCTTGAGCATGAAGTTAGAGAGAGAGAGGGAGTGAGTGAGGCATATACACAAACACCTAACGAGCAAGAAAACAAAAAAAGAAACACAGTGCGCTTTGACAAAGATAGAGCGAGCTTGCTCGTGACGATCTCGGCAAAATTGACAGCAAGTTAGTTCTCGTTTCATTGTTTTCTGTTCCACTGTCGCTCTCTCTCTCTCTAGCGCAGTGTACAGGAAGCCATTGTTGATCAAGCTTTTGCAAAACTCGATCATCAGTTTCCTGAAAACGATTCGTTTCGGGTGTTTTTTTTTTTTCTGTTTCTGGACATCATTTCTTAATGTTACTTCTTGCTTTGGATTGAAGAAACTGTTTGATTATAAGGTATCATGTCGATTTTAAGCTCTTTTTTCCAAAATCGGTGAAGCTTCTCTGAATCAATCCCCATTGCATCTGATTTT
This sequence comes from Prinsepia uniflora, assembly GCA_032719365.1. Classification (NCBI taxonomy): domain Eukaryota; kingdom Viridiplantae; phylum Streptophyta; class Magnoliopsida; order Rosales; family Rosaceae; genus Prinsepia; species Prinsepia uniflora. Next base: position 2,010,256 of record CM064875.1, on the reverse strand, counting down.
CTCACATTTCGATGCCCTTATTAAAAAAAACAAAAATCTCGCCCTTTCTCGCTTTCTAGCATTTTTCTCTCTCTTTTTTTTTTGTCCTTGGTGGAAAGTCCGTTTGTCTTTCTTGCATTGCTATCAAATTATCAAATATTGACTTGTGGATCGAATTTTATTACTTTAATCCCTAATTTTTAATTTTTTTTCTGGGCTTTCTTCTTCTAATTTTTTTTGCAGCTGATTGATTAAAATAATGTCGTCCTCAAATTCACCGTGCGCAGCGTGCAAGTTTCTCAGGCGGAAATGCACGCAAGAGTGTGTCTTCGCGCCTTATTTCCCACCGGACCAGCCTCAAAAGTTCGCCAACGTCCACAAAGTCTTCGGCGCCAGCAATGTCGCCAAGATCCTCAACGAGCTCAGCGCGACGCAGCGAGAAGACGCCGTTAATTCGTTAGCGTACGAGGCGGAGGCCCGCCTCCGAGACCCCGTCTACGGCTGCGTCGGCCTCATCTCCATCCTCCAGCAGCGGCTCAAACAGGTCCACGCTGACCTCTACAACGCCAAAAAAGAGCTCGCCAATTACATGGGCCCACAGGCTATGCTATCCATTCTTCAGCCACCGGCTTACCTTCCCCAGCAGCTTCAATCAAACGCTTCATCTTCCGGTGTCGCGCCGTACATGTCTCCGATTATGGGCATTTCGGGCGGGCCCACTTCTGGGCAGCTGATGATTCGAGAACCACAGCAGCAACAGCAGCAGCAGCAGCAGATGTTTGACGCTCAGCAGTTAGCGGCGGTGGCGGCGAGGGAGCAGCAGGAGATGTTTCGGAGTTTTGACCAGAATAAACAGACAATGCAAGAACATGTGAGGTTCAACAGTGGGTTTGACTCGTCGCCCTCCTCAGTCACCGTGAGCGGGTTCACTCAGATGGCCGGACCAGTGGGCGGTTCTGTTTCACCTTCTTTAGCCCTGGGGTTTGATAATAACCCTTATCATCAGCTTCAACAGCCGCACCAACAACCTCAGCATAACCATAACCATCATCACCAACTTCAGCTTCATCAAGTTCAGCTCTTACTCCAAACCCAGCAGCCACAAGGACAGCAGCACCAGACCCAGCAGTCACAACAGCCGCAGCAGCTGCAGCGAAAGTCCGACCCCGGCGAGGAGGGCTGTGGCGGTAGAAGTCTTGGCTCCTCTTGTTGACGTCTTCTTCAACCCTTCGTGCCTTCCCCGCCTTTTCATTCAACTAATTTTCATTCTAGGTAATCTTCACATCTTTCCTGTTCTTACCTAATTAAATTTCAATCATACTTGCTTGATCTGTTAACCTAAATTTTTTTCTATAAATTTAATAGGATTGGAATTAATCATCAAATTTGATATCTAAATGCATAAAATTTATTCAGTATATATGAATAATTAAACTATTTTAAAAAAAAATATTTTCCAAATAATATGGGGAAATAATGATAAATGAATTGTTTCAATATTAATAAATATATAGTCAATTTCGTTAAATAAAAAAAGTGAGGGATGGAGATTTCTATGAATGGGATAGAAATATTTCCCATTCATTCAATTATACCTGAATTGAAATCCCTGCATTTTATTAATTTTCTTGCTATAAATCTAAATAAAGTTGTGCATTTATGAAAGGAGGGGATAATATGATTTGATATGTCAATAGGGTTGTTTTTTCACATGAAAGGGGCAAAAAGATGATGAAGACTGAAAATTACTCTTTTATTGCATAAGAGTAGGGTGAGTAGAGTAGAGGGTTTGCTTTAGGGAATTATTGTCTTTTCAGTTTTCACAGCCAGGGATGTCGATCCCCTTCTTCATAATCATCAATGACATTAACATCTGAGGTAGCAGCCTTCGGTTTTCCTCACTTGCCCTTTGTGACACATCCCTTTCCCTTCCCCCCTCTTGATGAATATGTAAACTTGTTAGGTCATTAATTATGGTTTTGTCAGAAACATATATATATATATATATATATATATATATATGTACTTCCATTGATGTGATGCTTGTGTGAGCTAATTTGTTGCACATTGATTGCTTGCCTTGATGATGGTCCAATTTGTGAAATAAGAAGAAATATAAAAGCTTCTTGTTGCTTTTGACTTGTAAACAAAAATGAGGTAGCTACTAATACCATTGATTTATCAGGGTTTTTATCATGTTCAAAAAGAACGACATCAATAACTAATCTGATGTATTCTCACTCTCACAATGGTCGTCAAGAAAAAAAAAAAAAATGAGTCCGATGGGGTTTTTCCAATGCATTTTCGCTGACAACACTATTTATGATCTTCACTACTATATGCTTGGATTGTTCTTCCTCATCGTGTGAAAAGACCATATCACCCTTCTATATATCTTACGGCCTTACCTACCTACGCATCCAAGTCTTTTCTACTGTTACGTTTATACTGATACGTGATGTTCCATATATATTTCACATACAAATGGTAATAATCATGAAACTTTTTGTTTACCTTTTCTGACTTTGATCTGAATCTTGAATCGCTATCATTTCAGAGTCTTGATAATGACATTTTTTTTTTGGGTGCAGTTTATATGTGCCGCATACGACTGGAGATCTAGGGAGAGCTACAAATTGAGGAGAGATTTAGAGAGGTTGAAATCTGAGGTTCCAAGATGAGTGATCATTTTTGAATTTTGAAGAGAGCTCTCATTTGATATATGTGAGAGAGATAGAGACGTGTAGGGTGGATATCGATCATTCTTCTGCATTGATCTTCGAGTACAGTTCGTCATCGATCTGGATCCGTAGTGATATTTAATCATCATCCTATCTAATTTTTTTTTTTTTTTTGGGAAACATGTAAATCTGAACCTCTTGAAGTATCTACCTAATGCCTTTTACCATCTCTACGATATATATATTATTTATTCATTATTATCTATAATTAGTACATAACGAAATTTTTTGAAACTCCAGATCTATTTTCAATTGTCATATCAAAACGGTGCACTTTCTGTACTTATATTTCTTATTACCTATAATTAGTATGTCACGAGAAAATGAGAAATGTTAACGAATTTTTTTTTTTTTTTTATAAGAGGCTGCGGTTGAATTTTTTGAAAACAGGAACAAAAATGTTCCTTATTATAAGATGATATAGGGAGTCCTCTTAAAAGGAACTCGATCCATTAATCGCAGTTGTATATTTTGAGATCTCTTCCTCTATAGTAAAGTAGGTATAATTGTATGAACATTGCTGGACCAGTTGCACGAATGGACGGATATTAAAAATCGTTCACTTTATAGTAATCAAAGTTATGTTAGCACTTTTGTACTCGAGCTTTTATTTTCGAGTTCACAACTTTAATATCTCTTGTACAAAATTGTGTTTACTTTTTTTTTATTTTTTTTATATAAAAGATACAAAATTCGATTGATAAAACAAAAATACAAATCACTGGATTGCAATAGTTTAACAATAAGCATAGGTAATCAGTGTCGATCATGGCTTAGGGTTACAAGGGCGACTATCTTGGGCCCATGAGCGAGGACGGCCCAACATTTTTAAGTTTGACTTATTTTTATGTGTGGGGTTGGGGGGGGAATGAAAAAATATTTAAATTTTTGGAAAAATATCTAAATTGAATTTGGAGAAATATTTTACTAAAAATTGGGGCAATATTCCTGAGATATTATTAAGAGTTATTTGATTAATGTATAATTATCGTGATTATCTTACAAAGTCACTAGGGCTCTAACTCTAAATTTGTTGATAAAATTTCATCCATTTCCTAAAAATATAATTTTGCAAGACGACTAAATTTTTTATATATGATTGATATGTTTAAATTCTTGAATTTTTTTGGTATATTGCTAGGAAGATGAGAAAAAAATAAAAAAATTGAAAAAGTACATTTTTTCTTTGGTGTATAAATATAGATTACGGGTGCACTTTGATAATTTTCACCCTAGCTAGGCCTTTAATGCATTAGACCAAAGTATCTATAGCTATCAAACTTGAGATGTGTGTCGAAACGATCTAGTCGACGTCATAATACACAAAACAGTATAATTTGAATCCTTAAGCATTATCAAGGTTATTATTGCTTCACAAATAAGTAAATAATTAAATTTTACAATCGCACAAAAGAAAAAACCTAATATATATATATATAGCCAACTCAATATAAGAGAAAATGGACTTATTTGCACAAACTAAACTCAGAAAATAACAAAAAAAATCAAATAAAAAAATAGAAATGACTCACCACCACCGTATGTTTATCATTATTGTACTTGTTATTATTTTTTGTGTACTTCTTGTTTTTTTTTTTAAATAATCACCCTTATTATGATCTATATCATTATAGAATTACCAACATGACAGAGAATGAGAGAAGTGTTCACACTTGTACATGTGCATAATATAGCACGACTATAATAAGATTGGTGCAACGTAATGTCGCATATTTAATATTAATCACGTTTGTTTAAATATTCAAAATTTTCTTTAAATAAAGTTAAAAATTCGAGTAAAATTTTAATGAAAACACTTAAAATTTGCATCACCGCAATATGTAAATTTCCCATTTACTGTATTAAGTATATGGATATTTCTACTGTACACATAAAATACTGAAATATTATTATCCAAACGAAATTGAGAAATTTAAAAGGATCATTTTAACTTTAAATATTACCATTCAAATAAATTTATAATAAAATATCAACGATTAAAAAAAAGTTAAATGAAAATGTGAAACTACATACATTAAACCCTACTAGCAATTTCAACTCCACAGTAAATTATTATGATGCAGAAATAAATAAATAAAAGCATGAAATATAAGGCAGTGTTCAAATTAAAGTTGGTGTAAATTACGTCACTCAAAGAAAAAGTTTTTTACGTCAACCAGAGAAATCTATCGTATCTATTTAGATATCGACTTGCATTTCTTAAAAAATTAAATTCAAATTTTCGTCATGTATATATTATAATTTGATAGGATAAAATATGTGAACTGAATGTATTATGTATTTATATAATTTAAATTTTCCGTGTACACTTACATAAATAAATTAATTATAGAAAAATGCCTGCGTTTCATTTTCGTGGTACCTTCTCATACCACATTTTTTTTACAAGATGATATGTCATAATCGATCGTGCATTTTTCTAAATATAGAGGTATGAACTCAGGAGTTAAAAATAAGAAGGGCTAAATTATGGCGTGAATTTTTTTTATCAAATTTCAGCATTAAATGAATTTCTTTGATTAAAAAAATACATACTTTACGTAAATAAATAACAAATAATCATGTAATAAAATATAACATTAAAACACTTAAATTGCGAAAAGCTTCTCTTTACATGGATATATAAGATATCACATGATCCTCAAAAAATTAATGATCACACTTATTTAAGCGTAAAATAAATTAATGAAGTCGACTATGCAAACTAACATGGGATGAATTTTTCTTATTAGTCATCAATTTCAAGTGGGTTTGCTTGATCACGCCCCAGCTCCTTTCATATGCCCGTGCCTATATATATATATATATTAATTAAACGATTTTGATGATAATTAAGATTATCATAATGAGTTATTCGATTATTTCATATATATAAATGGTTAAATAATCTCATATTCTATTTATTTTTTAAGATATATATTATAATTATATCTACGCGATATCTGAAATATCATTTTAAAATCACCTCTATAAAAAAAAATTAATAAAATTAAAGATATGTGATTGAATTAACAAATGGCGGTGGTCCACTTTAATCAGCCCGATTGATTTCACAACTTTATTGACTTTTATATATATATATATCGATATTGATGTAATGAAGTAGCCTTGTAGGTGGTAGCAATAGCATTAGCATACCTCTTTAGGTTTTAAATAAAGAATGTCTTTTAATAATGAGATTGTTAAAAGCAAGAAGACCTTGACTTCAAAATGATTCGCTGCATGAAAGTGCATGGCATGCATTCTAGACACGACATGCAGAGAAAGGCACAGCATCAGCTACCTACAGGCTACAGCTATAAATTTGCCTCTGGGCAGATTAAGTACCATCGTTTTTCACAAATATATATATATATATTAAGCCTGCCTGACATGCATGTGCCAATTGAGTCATGAATTACTTTAATTAATTGCTTCATAATTAACTCACTATCTTATTAACATATAAATTAGGGTTACTGCCGGTAATTTAATTAAAGTTAGTTTCATATTAATATGTGATGAAAATAACTTGTGCAGTATAAAATAATAATAATAATAATAATAATATAGTTAGTAAATTCAAGAAGAACGTATGATTAATTCTCAAGTTATCAATTCATAGGAAAATACATGTATTTGTTTTTTATCCAAGGTTTTGGACCTAAGAGGTGTTTTGGGTGGATCCCATTGCAATGAGGTGTGACACCTTTAAACCGTAACCACGCTCATACTTATCCCCTCTTGCACCGGGTAAGCCCGTAAGGGCTAAAGTGCTGGCCAGGGTGATAACTCCATACGAGAGTAAGGGTTCTCGAACCTCAAACCTCTCTTAAGGGAATGGGAGTGTCGTCATACCACTCACACCAACCACCTTGGTTAAATATATGTATTTGTTAATTTAGCATGAATGTACTCGTTTCTCTCATGATTGATTATTGACTCGTCCGAATGTGATTGACACACGTGGACTATTCCAATTAGAGCGTTTTAATAGGTGTGATAAACGAAACCGTTGAGGATCGATATAGAAAAGAAAAAAACAACTAAATTAGAGATTATATGATAATTCTTATGTTTTACACAATCGAAGATTTCGATAACATATATAGTCAAGATATTTAAGGTGGATCATCAATTTAATATCTGATTATCAATATATTTGATTTTCATTAGCCTGTTTTAAAGATATATTAATTACAAAATTTGCGATAATAGTTTATATCATTCAAGATTGCGATAGAATTGTTGGTGAGAAACCAATTTGCTTTCCTAGAAATGGACAATTATAACACACCTAATACTCCAATTTATAAAGAGTCCTTAGTTTTGCAACTATTTTTTTTATTATTAATTCTTTCTATTTAGTCGGCTAACTCATTTAAAATGAACAAGTCATATGTTTGTATTTCGCACGTCCAAACAGATCTTAGTGAAAAAGAACGATTAAATTGGAAAAATAATGGGAATGATGAATTTATTCCATTTTATTTGTGTGTTTTTATTTGACAAGGAAATATATAAAAATATATATATATAATATAATTATATATTTATATAAATTTATGTTGGCTGATGGTAGGGTTTGATCATGATGATGAGAGGCCGTTTTTAACATGAATTTATATAATTTATATTTATTAGAGTAGTTGCACTTGCACCTGATCGATCGTGGTCCAATTTCTTAGATTTCATGGAAAAGATTGAAGGACATGTGCTTTTTCCCCCTAGTTTGGTGAAGAATAGTGATAACAAAAAATGTTAACAATATTATAATTGAAGAAAAAATCGAAAAATGATATTTAATTATTATAATAAAATATTTTTTTTACATTTCATTATGGTGGTAACTCTTTCTACTAGATTTTCGATATATAGAATAATCCGCATGCATATATTATAATTGGTTCAGCAACTATATAATCATTTCCGCAAAAAAAAAAAAAGTCATTAATTTCGAAAGTCTTTTATTAATTCATATGTATAAAATAAATCAATAATTTTGATAATAATAAAAATTTATCTAATTTGACTAATGTTTTGTATAAATGATCTTAAAATAATAATTTAAGAATTGAACGCTACAGATTATAATATATGAATACAAACTAATTATTCGATAAATTTAGAGAGGTATACAATGAGATGCCACCATTATGTGTGATATGATTGTTTTATTTATTATAGATAAAATTGGACTCAAAATACAAGTGCTACAATATCAATACCGTATTCAAAATTTAGTACCGAGAAAGGTTTATTCTAACGATATTCTTCAGTACTGTGTCGTATAATCTAATGATATTCGATCGAGAAAAATAAATAAACTGGTATTTTAATACCAAAGGCAAACACAAGTTCCAGCCTTCACAAATATAAATATTGGATCAGTAAACATGACAAAATATAAGCTTTAACTTCCACAATCCAGCTCCATACAAACATTGTTCTCAAGTCTCTCATCCTCTGCATTGTATTCCGAGTTTCGAAATATATATATATATATATATATATATCTTTGACTTTCACTACAAATTTACAGCTTGTACAGCTCCTTACTCTTCTTCTTCAGATCTAGTCATGTCAAGCTCTTTGCTCACTTCCATGCATCTCCTCCTGCTTAAAACTGCGTGTTAATAGTTACGTTCCCTACACGAGAAAGCTAATAATCAACCCGCCTTCAAAATATGTTGAACCGTAGGTGTATTCTTATGCATTGTTGGAACTTTGGTCAAATTTATAGATAGGACAAGTGAAAAAGAGAGGTAGGTTCACGCTAACCGGAAGGTTAATCTGAATCGGAGTCCATTTGGGAACGAGGATCCAATGCAGCAATCATCTTAGACAAAGCCTCACCCATGTCTTGTAATTCATCCTTTGCAAAGCCCCAACTTCTAACTAACTCAGCCCCGGATGCTCCTCTGGCAATCCCGAAGCTACGAAGACTTGCCAACCTGTTCTCCAAAAATGGCAAGACGGCACTGCTAGACCGTAGTCTAGCTGCCATAGGGATGGAATGGACATCAAGTGATCCCCTTGACGGGGTATCATTAACGGGGGTGCTCAAGAGCGCACCGTGTTGACCAACACGATTCCCAAAGATAGAAGGAAAAGGCAATGGTATTGGAAGAGGACATTCAGCAACCGACAAATGGCAGAACATCGGCCTTGTTGTTGCATGCTCGTAAGCAGCATGAACCATGTCCTTTACTGCAGAAATTGATGCCCGGTGACCTCCTATCGAACAGAAGTAAGCAGTTAAAATATAACAAGCATCCAGTCCTCAACAATCCAAACAGTACATTTCATAGTATTTCTCTTCGCAAACCTTCTGACTACTTTGTTTCAAGTTTCGCCAATGGCTTTGTAATTCCAAAAGCATCTACACGATATATTTTCTCTATATATAACTAGCTAGCTAGTTAGCATCCATCTGAGATGATTCAGATGTAATAAAAAACGTTCGCAATGATAAGAATAAGAAAGAAAAAGGGTGCACTATTATTACAAGCCTAACATTTTATGCAAGTTCAGGCACTACTAAACATCTGATATATGCTTTTACGTCTCTCCCAAGTTTCAATTAAAAGCTGGCACTAAGATTTCCCACAAGCGTATAAAATGGCTTGGCCAGCGAAAGCAAAAGGGAAAAAGGGTCTAGCTTTAAGGTTCTAACTCTCATTCAACCAAATTTGCATTGCTTTACCCACTAAGACAACTATAGGCGTTAACCAAATTGGATATTCTAAACATATGACCAGTTAAGGATGTCTCAGAAGAACAAAATATGGACCATTATGAATGAGCATGCTTAACATTATGACACTAATGGAGAAACTAATAGAAATAACTGATGCTTCCACGGATCCAAGTCAGTACCTGATCCTTGGGCACCGTGGACTATCATGGATTCTACCGATTGTAAGTCCTCAACCTCCTCTGCTATCTCTGGTGTCAATGGCTTCAGATTCCCAAGCAAAGTTTGCTCAAACTGATCCCCTGCATTTTATAATGCCAGCTAATTAAGAAGATCATTTGTAATAACTGAAGGTTTAATGTAAAACCAATTGAAGTATATACCTGTTAGAGAAGGGGCTGGCATTGCAACATCCAGTATGGCAACCATATTCTGCCTAGCTTGCCCTGATAAAATTTGAACAACCTCATTAACAGTCACAGCACCAGAAGCATAGGACGAGTTCGCAGCAGGGCCAAGCGGCTCCATTCGGAAAGGAAGACTAACAGAATGTAGGGTAGCAGCATACGCGGCACTGCAATGATAGGGCTTTTCATCATTGATGCAGAGAAATGTTGAAGCTTTGCCTTTCAAATCAAGCAAACAGAAGATCAGTCGACACAAAAGATAACTTTTAGAACAAAGAAACTACGAGATTATCAACACTAATCATATAAATTAAATAGCAAGCCATTGGCTCAAAACAAGCTTTTAACACCCAGCCTCCATATTAAGTATGCCAATACTCAAGAAAGTCTTTTTAACACCTAGCCTCCCTAACAAGTACGCAATAGTCATGCCAACGGAAGGCTCCATGTGATGGCATGCCATGGGCAGAGCTAGGCATGGAAAGACATAGTCATGCCAATGGAAGGCTCCATGGCATGGCATGGGCAGTGCGATGCCAATGGAAGGCTCCATGGCATGGCATGGGCAGTGAGATGCCAATCGAAGGCTCCATGGCATGGCATGGGCAGTGCGAGGCATGGAAATCCATGTGCTAGGGCAACTTAGTAACAACTATAAATCGAAGGGAAAGAACTCTAGAATCGCAATAAACAAAAGCATGTAAAATGCGTCCGAAGAGCCTAGAAAATCAATCATAGGAATGATATTTAATAAGAACAATATTTCTTACTTGTACTCAATGAGGGTAACCCAACTGGCACAATCAGTTTACATAACGAAGACAGCCTTGAAAATGAAACTGCATCGTGAAGCTTCCTGCCAACTCTCTGCTTCTGGCTTCTGGGGTCCATGGAAGAACCAGAACCACGCACAGAATAGAGTAACACTGGAGCATTTGTGTATTCGTCTGCAATACTCTCCAGAACATCCACAGCTAAAGGAGAGAAACCTCCCGAGTCATCAACAATGAATTGAAAACCCTGTCAAAATACAAAGACTTGAGCCTATAAATTAAATCATAATTCATGTTGAACAGCCCAACCCATGGACAATGAGCAGATAGCTGACAGTCTGAGATACACGAAGTCTCAGATAAATTCATCAATAGAGTACAATTGTTCATAACTTCAAGAATATTTTTTATACACCATATCAGACAGTCTCAGATGTGGGCTCTCTCAAGGTTAAAATGAAGAATATGATCAAAATCAGTACAGTATTTTTAGAGTATCTTTGACTGCATAAGTTGGACACCCGTCACCAACTAAGCCAGGAAACAAATTTAAATATGTCCAAGTTTAAGAAAATGGCTTATACTAAAAAATATACCTGCATATGGTCACACTCTTCTACAAAAAAGCGAAGCCTCTCACTAATTTCTTCTCCTTGTAAACCACCAGATAAGGATTCTCTCCCAATCCCATAATTGTCAAATTTCCGAGGATCCACCCATAATCCACTTAATTCATATAGACTCTGGGGATGGTAGTGAACTTTTGAAAAGTCCGTCCAGTATTGAACACCACCTTCTAAACTCTCCACTATGTCCTCGTCATTAATTTCTCTTCGGGAATTATTCTGTCCACGATTGACACCATTTTCAAGAGTCAGAAAATTATCCTGCTCTTCCTCGTACAAACTCTGTAAGAACAAATTCTTCTTATGAGGTTCAGCAGCCTGGGTAGAAACATTACCACCCCTGCACATTGGTATAGAGACAGTACATTCATCTACCGCAACATATAAATAGAGAAAATATGGTAAATGTTTTTAAAAAATGCATTTGTTGAGAACCCCAAAAGAAAAAAAAGGTCTCACCATGTAGGAACATTTGATGATGAAGATGAACCCTCATCATACAATGTACCACGCGAACTCATGGAACCAAGGGACCCTGAAACAATCAAAGAATGAACATTTGGCACTTCCATAGATTATTCTAGGCCACCAAAGACACAAACCCAATTGAAAATTTTCAGTTACCTTGAAGATCCACAGAAACCAGGCGGGGGGTATAAGTCAGACTGCCCTGCTCAAGTAAAGTTCACAATCCTCTAAGTAAAAGAAACATTTTATTCTAACATCTAACTGTAAAATGAAAAGTGAATAAAAATTTGCAAACCTGGTGCGTCTCACCAGAGCGGTAGAGAACGTCCATGTTCAAACATTGATTCTTGAATACTTGGTCTGCAGAAGGATCTTCCGCCAGCCCATTAAGCTCATCCTTCAAGCAAAGCATGTGTATGAATACGTTAGTTGAAGAAGTCGAAGAAGGCAATAAGAATGGCAAAATTTATGTCTGTGTGAGTAAAGCTCGAAAATTTACCTGGAAATTCCAGAAATGCGAGCCCACAAAGTTTGCAAAGCCTCCAACTTGGAGGGTAACGAGCTCTCTCATGCTCGGGAAGTAGCAGAACAGCTGCAGAGTGATCGGAGGGAGGGAACGAATTTGGAGGCAAAGGGTTTGGAGAGGACAAAGGGAGAGTTTCACGGTAAACGGTGCGTTTGATAGTCGCACCTGACCAGTATATGCACTAAGTTGGGCGTAAAACACGATCCAGAAGTCCGGCCCAAATACGGCCCGTCATCACTTCTACTTTGCGCTTTCAGAAAGATCCGAGATAAATTCGAACTCAAGTTACATACGATTTTAATAGCATGCATTATAAGCTAAATTATATTAATTTTTTTTTTGTTTTAACTATTTGTGAAATGCCCCTTCTCAACTTAATTCCTCGCTATGCCTCTATTTTCATTGTCAGAGCATTAGACATGAGTAGCAATAATAAAAAAAAAAAACTTACATCTTCTAATCTTTACTAATTTGGGAGTTCGAGAATTGAATTTGTTAAGTTTTCTTCTTTCTTTTTGATTAATTAGCCGTATTTCATTATATACTCGTTTTTTTCTTCTTCATATTCCGCACATCTTCTTATAATAAATTCTCTCGTTTCATAAACTTAAAAAATTTAAATAAAACAAACGAGTAATTCACGTTAAACTAACAATGGAGATGCTCTTGATAAATTCATGAGCATTTTGTGTCATTGACCTTTTTTTCATAAAAAAAAACATGGAGATGCTCTTAGGCAGCACACACCATAGAAAAGTTTTCATAGCCACACAGTGAGGAGGTACCTAGCTCCTCTTTTAAACATGCATAAAATTAAATAACGGAAAATTAAAATGATTTTACAATCGTTACTCATTAAACGAGCCCTATAAAAAAACTACAAGACAACAAGAGATCAGAAAAAGAAAATGAAAAACGACGACGTTTGGTGGGGGCCACTCCCATGCCAGCTGTCTCCTACTCTCTCGAGCCAACAAATTTGATGAATCTTGAATCGTCACAAAAATGTGCACGCATTTGGATCCTCTTCACGATGAGCTATCAAGTCGAGATTCGTTGTTAGTCTTTGCATTTATAGTTGTGTTTGCTAAGAACAAAAATCCCATTATAAATAATGACTGAATGAGGAACATCAAATTTCCACTTTGATTGAAGATACCTTTAGACCCATGGAAAAAATATAATTTCACTTTGTGTGTTTAAATAGATTTGGATTACCCTCGTCCATTATCAATTGTTTTCAATTTGTATTTTAAATAGATTTGGATTACTCTTCTCTATTATCAATTGATTTTGAAGTAAAATCTCAATTTTTACATGGTATCAGAGTATATTTTCCTATGTGATAAGTTTTTACTGTCACATGTGCCACACGCACAAGGTATGTCACACGTATGTTACCCATCTATATTGCCATATATAAGTCAACGTCCTAAGGGACATGCCACACGTAAGTTACTTATCCATACCATATCACTATATATAAGGCAACGTCCCAAGGGCATGTCACACGTATGTTACCCAATGCCATATACAACATCCCAAGTGACATGTCACACGTATATTACCCATTCATATCACCGTATATATATATATATATATAGTGTCTATAAGGTAAAGTCTCATACACATATGTGAAGCCATGTCCCACATTATAAATTTGTGTTTCGAGCATTTTGAGGTCCCCATTGGAGAGGCCTAACTGCACGTTGAGATCTGAGATTTGTTGGAAGATGAGGGGCTCTAAAGAGTCTTGAGTGTCAATTTGAGAGCAGCTCCGGCAACTAATTCCACTGCCATATTTACAACAGCTCCGTAAATTTCTATGTACAATTTAAGACAACATATCTTGGGCCTCTTGGCAGATTACAAAATGTGGACACTAAAGCTCAAACAGTATTTTTGGAATCCAATGGAGACTGGGTTTTAAAATTGATTCAAGATTTGAATCTCCAAGTCTCTAATGGGATATCAAAGAGAACGTAAAAGGAGCAAAAAGTCTTACATTGGAACCTAGTGCAAAATCTTAGAAAGGCTTATAAAATATTTGGATATCTCTCCTCATTCTGATTGTTTTTTTGGATGAAATCTCACTTCAGGGTTTCAAAACAAGTTATCCTAATTACGTGTCCAGCTTAATTGTCACCCGTAATTCACGTCACATAATATGAGTTGTATATCTATGCATTAGATTTAAAAATTTATCACACGCGAGTCGGCCTTTGTGCATGTCAAAAGAACAAAAAATTTCATATTAAAAAAATCACACAACTTTATAAAAGTTTATAAAAAGCTTGAATCTAGATCTCTTACTCGTTACCCATTAATTTTGAGATGGAATAGAAAATGTTGTAACCAGAGCATTGCCATTGGTTAATTATAATTAATACCGAGTCTATTATTTTTTATTTCTTTTTATTTGAAAGGATTAGTATTGACTTAATTGACTATTAATAATATAAAATAACCAAGAATTAGCAAGCATCATTATAGAATTTACTATAGTCGGACCCATTCTTGGTTAATTATATTTTCCAACTGACTCTATTAATATTATAAAATGGCTAAATAAACCAAAAATCATCCACATAAATTATTGTATAATTATTAATTAGTCTCACTGACTAAAACGCACCACTTATTAATTATATATTGTATAATAATTATTAATTAAACTCGAACTCGAATTCGGGTGTACTGGCCCGAACGCACAGCTGCATATTGGATTATGGGCTTCATGCTTTTGAAAAGTCCTTAGCTATTACGTTTCGTTAGATCTTGTTCACATTCATTTGAAACCATTTCGAGCCTTGACGAAAATGATGATATCCATTGATGGAAAATGAATATACAAACAGGATAGAGTGACAAGGTGACAAGTGACATCGTTCCAATTTTTTCTGGGAATTTCAATCCGATTGAAGAATCGTAATCTAAATATATCTTTAAATAAAAAGATGGGTCTCAACAGTTGTTGCTCTTGTTCATGTAAAAAATCTTATGTTTCAGATGTGATGTATAGATCCGGAAGTTAATTTTGTATATAATTTCACGTTTTGTGATTTCAAACTACGTAGAGAATGTTAAGATCATTTTAGCGCATGGTATACCTAATTGAAAAAACTAGTGATTATCATACAAATTTTATACACGAATTGTATGCAACCTTCAAAACACAAAGCTATAATGTCAACTACACAATGCTTCAAAGGATTCACACAAACCTGTCAAAAACTTGGGTAGTAGTGGATTTGTGGAATGGATAATTTCAAAGCGTGACACATCTCAGGCACTTGTGTGCCAAAACCAAAATCTTAGGCCATTGACTCACTTCTTAATTAAAGAATCTTCATAAGAGGTGACTACAAACAACACGATTTCAATCACCATTCACCACCATTGATTGTGCGCAGCGACCCCAGACAATCAAAAGAGAACAAAATATTAGATATCAATCTTACTTTTTTTTATGAGAGTCGCATCTTTCACTCTATATTATAATAGATAAAACCCTACTCAGTATATTTGAGTAGATAAGAAGTCACTCAATTAATAATATTAGTGGCGGAAATGTCGAATGGTTGACAATGAAGGGAATAAAAAATGGAAATGTTTGGTAGTTAATCAACATATAGATTACACATAAAGAAACTAGGGTCATCTTTTGAATCATTCAATTATTTTTTCTACCCAAAAGATTCTTGGGGGCTCACCATATCAACAACTCTTATGAGATTCATGAAAAATAAAACTAAAACGTTTTGCTTTATCTTGAGGGTGACTGGTTTGTCCGGGACCCATTATATATTATCTTTCAAGCTTGCCATAAGATTAGATTATACGAATAATGTGTGTTTTAGTAAATGGATAACATTAATAATTTAAAAAATGTAAGCTATTGGTTAGTTAGGGAGAATTGAGGCCAATTGCTAGATTTTCATGTCAAATCCTCACACTAGAAGTTTAAGGATTTGAAGCTCTTTAGGCCATTGGCTTGTGATGGGAAAAACTTTCCTTGGAATAACGTGTTGATCACTCTTGAGATATAATTGAGAATAAAGAGAAGAAACATAATTAAGAAAATGATAGATGTTGCGCTCGATCTTCTTCAGTAAAATAAGAGAAAATAATCGCATGTAGCTAAGTGACGACTAAACATGTAATGAGGGGCATAGGTAACATGTAATGAGGGACATAGATTATATGAATAATGTGTATTCTAGTTAATGGACAATATTAATAATTGTACGCTATTGGTTAGTTAGACAGCATTTGCTAGATTTTCATGTCAAATCCCCACATAAGAAGTTTAGGGATTTGAAGCTCTTTAGGCCATTGGCTTGTGATGGGAAAAACTTTCCTAGAGGATGATGGAAGTGTTGAGTAATGTTGGAATACGTGTTGATTACTCTTGAGACATGTAAGTTTTTCTTTAAGCTATAACTAAGGATGATAGATGTTGTGTTCGAGCTTCCTTAGTAAAGTAAGAGAAAATAATTGCATGTGGCCAAGTGATGACTAAACATGTAATGAGGGATGTAGACACCCATGTTTCGCCACTCTAGGTCCAAGTGAAAAGAAAAAGCTTGCATAAAGGTCTGGTCATTTGGTGAGTGATGTAGGAACACATGTTTCATTATTTCGAGACGTGTAAGCTTATGTTCAGATCATAAGTGAGAAGTAGAAAAAGGAATTGAGTTACAATTAGAATAGGTGATGTGTTCAACCTCATCTAGCTGAAAAGGAAAAACTTGACAACTGAGTGTGTTACTTATGGTTGATGTAAGAGCACATGTCTTATCTCCATACTAGCGATATAAATTTCTCTCCAAGTCTCACATTAGAACTAAGAAGAAAGACTTGGATTACGATTGAGACAGGTGTGATGCATTTGACCTCGTCCAGAGATATAAGATTGTGAGAATGGGACGGAATAAAAGTTATGTACTTAAGGAGTAGTTCAGTTACCTCCATGTCAATTAGTTTTGGAACTTTACCACAACTTCCTTTATAATATCAGAGTGGATTATTCACATGTGAGACCAAACAACTATACGTACTAGACGTCACGCAATATCTTGTCCACTTAGTAGGTTTGAAAGTTCAGTACATGTGTTAGAGATTGTTGAATTCTATTGTTTGTTGTGTTCTTGGAAAAAGTTATGCAGCATTCTTCCATGGACTAGTCTCAACAATTTGAATCTTCCAACTGCAGATGTTAGAGCAAAACTACATAGGAGAGAAATTAAGTAAAGCATAGAAATAAAATAAACTGAATATTATGTAATTCCTACAACCAACAAGGGGATGATTACATAAACAACCCGTATAAGAGAAGTAGAGGAAGAAACTTGCTCAACAATGGCAGATTTGCATCTCCTCTTTCTCTGAATAAGTAGTGCCTCAAAAACTAAGGTGTCTTCAGCTCATATCCCTTATTAACCATGCTCATGATTCTCAGTCTAGATTTCCCCATGTATATTTGTGTATCTGCAAAATTCATGGGGACGATGACGACGATTATTAATTCTATGTCTATACATTTCCTCCTTGGTTATTCTGAGCCCCACATTTCCAGCTCTGGCCATCGGACCTCTCATCTTCTTCGGCTTCTCTGCTGTCACCGGACTCACCTCCAGTCGTTGACCGGCCTTTGCCGAACCCAACTGCAAGGAGAGGACCCTGTGGAGAACCAGACTGCACATTGTTTGCCTTAGATTGGTCTCCATCTAGTGACATCCATAACCCATTATTGCCTTCTCCACCACAAGAGGGTGTTACCTTCCGGACATGAAGCCGGTATTTCTGCATAATACACAACAACGACAACATACAAACAGACTAAGATTGCCACTTATGGATCGAAAAGATTAAGGAAAACCTACGGATCAATTACGAGCATAAACACCTGTAAATGGCTCTTGACTTCATCATTGGTGAGACCATCCACCTTCATAAGTTCTCTGATCTGCTTGGGGGTGGCTACTACAAAAAACAATACACAAATAAGGAACAACCTCAAAGAGTCAAAATAAAAACCAAGTTCTAACATTTTTGGCAGAGAAAAAAGCATCAAGATCAAATTTTTTCTAAAATTGTCAAATAAATCTCACAACTTCACAGACGGAAAATGACCAAATGATCAAACACCAGAATCCCAACTAAAATTTGGAGTCCAAATTCAATTATATCAATTAGCTTAATTATAACATTTTCTAGTCTCAATCTCCAACCTTGTGTTCCTCCAAGCTGCTGGAGGGCATCAACAAAACGGCGGTGAAGCTCCGGTGACCAGCACCGCCTTTGCTTCCTCAAGGATGGCGGCTGCTGCTCCGGCGGCGGCTGCTGTTGAGGTCTGTTCTGTAATTTCACAGCCAAACTAGCTCTGCAGCTGTTGCTGCCGCTCTTAGAGTTTTTTCTATTGCCGGAACTGCCCTCCATCATCGCTTCAGACATCAATGGAGTCATAAGAGAGAGGCTTGGGACCTCAGAAACCTCTTTGTTATTCTTCAATGACGGAAATGCCCCTCCCATGCCTTGGCTTGGGTCCTCAGCCACCGCCCGATCATCTTCCACATTCATATGCTGCATCCAAAGAAAAATATGAAAATTCGTAAAAAAATTCAATAAAGCTTCAATCTTAATTAAAAATAAGGGGAGATTTAGAATTAAACCAGTTTGAGCTCTGAGGTATTGAGGGTTGTGCTGCTCCATAGCTGAGCAGAACTCATCCAGTTCTTCTTATCACCATTTTCCTTTCCCGAAACTGCCCCTCCTTCTTCCTCAGAATTACCCTTCAATGGCAGAAACTCTTCAGTCACAGGCCGATCCTCCATTAACTTCCCCTGCATTACTTCTCCATTCAAGTTCTCAATTGCTACACATACAAAAAAAACCAACTCAAAATTAAACATTTAGACACATAAATCAAATTTTAAAAAATAAAAATAAAAAATCAATTGAATTGAAACACACCATCCTTTACAAGCAGCATGCAAAGTGGAAGCTCGCGCTTGAAAACCTCAATCTTCCTCAGTTCCTCCTCGAGTCTCTCCACAAAGCTAACGAGCTCTGCCGACCTCTGAGATACATCTCCAATGGCGGAAATCTGAGAAAGGAAGTCGGAAATCGTTTTCGGGACGAAAACTACCGAGCTCGATGAGTCCAAGCTCAGCTCCATTTTCTCTCGGTCCTAATTTCTCTGTGGTTGTATCAATTAATTGAATCTCTCTCTGTTTCTCTCTGTTTCTGAGTCTCTAACATTTGCTCCCAGATATAAAAACCTGATAAGGCACAGAGGCGCCCCCATTTTATATGTGTAAGGGAATTTCAGATTCAGGACACACAAAGATTCAGTGCTTCGCGTACGGGTAGTCGCGTCTACGGGTCAACTCGGTGACTCATTTCATTCATTCACTCGGATTAACGAGTTTTTTGACGGTGGAATCTTGGGAAAGCAGTATTCACGCGGCGAAAATGTAATTTTTTTTTTTGTTTTTTTTTTTTAATTAACTTTCGGTTTGTATTTTGTGGGGTGCCGCTTCAAGATTCTTCGTTAGGTGTGGGTTTAAAATGGATCGTTGACCTTGTCGTACTAATGTGAGAAGATTGAGGGCAATTTTGTCATCCAGGAAAACTAAGTTAAAAAAAAAAAATATTCAACTTAAAGCATCAAATCAAATTAGCTCATTTTTTTTAAAAAATTAAATAAAAATTAAAAATGATGGAAAAGATATTAATAATTAATCAATTTATACAGATATCAAAATTAGACTATTTATAGTTTCATCAACTGTAAATATTAATTTATTTTTTTTTTCAAATTTGAATATATAATAACATAATTTTTCCTACCACGATTCATTTTTAACGTAGATATTTAACAGTTCAAATAAATATATCTATTTTGGGTACAAAATCGATCCAACTCATAATCCGGGTAATTCACAACATGTATAGCTAGTTTTTTAATGGTTTAAATAAACGTCTATTTTAATGATAAAATTTATTAGAACGAATTTGAAGCCAAACACAATAGCCAAAATTTCAAATGAGAAATCATCTCTAGAGAAAAGGAGAATAACAATTATAAACTTCAAGTTCTTGTTTGGGAGACGATACATGTGGCGAATGATATTTTTCACTTCCAAAGAAGTAAAACTCATCATTTTACTCAATATTACCACTATGGTTTACAGTAAAACTTCTGATTCTTTTTTTTCCCCTCCTAATTGTTGAATATGTTAAAAATATCATACCCAAACTATGTTCGTAGCAACTCGGCATTCCTGATCATCACCTGAAAGCTGTGAAACATTAAAACCTCAATTTTCTAAATACCCAAAAAAATCAAACTTTTCACAACACTGTACGAAAAGTCAAAGTCAATTAACAACCCATAAATTAAAAAAAATGGAAATTCGTTTTTTTTTTTCTTTTGAGTTTTTGGATAACCCACAAAAGATTAGAGTTTGTAAATGCAAATGATGATTAGTTTTGAGAATGCATAAGAGAATTTGTGAAGACAAATGGATAAAGAGGATGAATGAGATAGGAGAAAGAAACAAAATGAAAAAATAGTTAGCGAGAGTTAGAGTATCTGCAACAAAGTAGTTAAATTTAACTATTGGATAAATTTAACCAACAATTTATTCAAAAGCATTAAAATGGGTATGCAGCGGACTAAACAAATTTAACATAAAATTTAACTTTTCTATTGAGATTAACTATTAATAGCTAGTCGCCTCACAGTAGCTATTTCTTCATCTCATTTTTCTCTCTTCTCTCCTTCGTCCTCTCTTTTTTCACAGACTTTTTTTTTTTCACTCTGAACTCATTATCATTTGCATTCACAAACTCTAAATTCTAAACTTTTAGGGATATTCGAAAAATTCAATGAAAATAAAACAAATTACCAAATTTTGTTTGTTTATGGGTTGCTAATTGACTTGGACTTTTCGTATAAGGTTGTGAAAATTTTGATTCTTTCCAATATTTGGAAAATCGAGGTTTTGATATTTCGTAGTTTACAGGTGACAATCGAGAAGACCAAATTGCCGTGAACAGAGTTTAGATATGATAATTTTAACATAATGAACAATGAAAAGGAAGAACATTTAGAAGTTTTATCATAAATCACAGTGGTAATATTAAGTAAAATGATACTCCTTACTTTTTTGAGGCGAAAATTTTCCTTCGTCATAGATATCGTCTCCTAAACAACGACTTGAAATTTAAGGTTATTACTCTCCTTTTCTCTTGAGATGAATTTCCATTTGAAATTTTAGCTACTGTGTTTGGCTCCAAATTTTTCCTATCCAATTTCACCGTTAAAATGAACATATATATTTAAACCATTAAAAAAACTAGTTACATATAGTGAATTGTCTGAATTGTGAGTTGGATCGATTTTGCACTAAAAATAGATATATTTATTTGAACCGTTAAAAAACTACGTTCAAAACTAGCAGTTGTAGGAAAATTATGTTTTATATATTCAAATTTGAAAAAATGAATTTAATATTCAAATTGGCTGAAAATATAGAGAGTCTGATTTTGGTGATTGTAAAAATTGACTAGCTATTAATAATTTTTGGATTATTTTAAGTTAAATTTGTTCAAAAATTTAGTTAGTCTGATGTGGATGCTCTCAGTTAGCTACTAGTAGTTAGTCCAAATAGAAAAATTAAATATTGAGTTAAATTTGTCTAGTATGCTGCATGTTCATTTTGAAATTTTAAATAAATTTTTGGTTAAATTTAGCTACGCTGCTGCTAATACTCTTAGTAGTTTTTGGATCCTCTAACTTCCTCAACCCCAAAAAAAAAAAAAATCTTTTGTATTTTTTTTCATGTATAACTTAACAAAATTAAAAACAAAAACAAAATTAAGTAAATAGTTCACCTCCCTGCCGTAGCACTTTTGCACTATGAGAGGAGTAAATAAATACATTAAATTTCGCAAAAAAATAGATCATTTATGTTTAATTAAGGTAAATAGATTTTTACGTCAAAAGTGAATAGGGTTTCTTCCATTCGGGTTCTGGAACGGTTGGGCTCAAAAGAGATACTTAGACTATATTATCACAATGTATAAATGTTATATAATCTTTTTTATACATCAAGGTATTTTGTAACAACATGAATAATATCTACAACCAACTTGGAATTTCTTAAAATTGAGTCGATACTCGTGACTTATGAACAACGTCCCAATGAAACCAAATTCTTATTAAGAATTGAAGATTAATTTTTGTGAAGGAACTATGATACATGGATAAAATTAGTCCAAAATGGGTTAAGAAAATAATAATTTTATATATGTAAGAATTTGCTCACTTTTGTCCATTGTTATTTCCCAACTATGCCCTTGCCAATAACATGAATGATTTTCTGGTTGGTGACCTCCAAAAGGTTCAAAAGTATTTTTATTAGGGCACCCCTCTTTGCGTTAAATTTTACATTGCATTTATGAATATTTATTGGCGTGTCAATTATGCACCCCAACACGTAAAAAAAAAAAAATTATGCACCCCAACCAACAAAGGGCCCAAGGGTAGACAATTATATATTAAACAAGCACGAATTAAGAAATTAAAAATACAATAAATTAAATTTTTTTGTGAATTTTTATTTATCAAAATTTTAGTAGAAATATATACTTTATATAAATATAACAAATAAATATACAATACAATACAGTAAAAAATAATTAAATTACAAAAAATTTCTCTTTTATATGGATAATATATCATCAGTTCCATTTATTATCTCTCTTATATAAAATATATAATAAATTAATAATACGAGCTAAAAATTAATTTTGAAATTTGAATTATCAATTTCGGGTAAGTTGTAGCACATCGATCCTTTCAAATGACTCATACTTGGGATAAAGTAATTATCTGTCTAGATCATATCAACATCACATAATTTATTATAATGATAATTACTTATATAAATTAACCACCAATCACAAATTAGATATTTCTTACTATGATTAAAAATGGTGGATTCCCTAATTGAACGTATTTAAATGGGTCAACATAAAAATGGGGAAATAAAAAGTACTAAACGTTTGGCATGTGAAAGATTTAGATTCCTTTTAAGAAAAGCACAACTTTTTCTACACTGTTGATCTCATGCTTCATTTCGTTAGGGTCCCACGCAAAAGAAAACACTAGATCTCACAAGACAGTGAACAAAAAAGCCATGCCACCACCACCAAGATAACACGTGGCGCACGATCTACGTATCCGAAGCGGTGATATTCCTCGGTGCTGTCTCGTCCATTGCAACGGGGGTTCCGGAATTTGATGGCTCTGTGCCGACTTACATCTTCCATTCCTATCGTAAGATTCCTCGCCAGGAGACCGACACGTGTCCGGTGCATCCGGTTTTTGGTCATGAAGGGCTAAAAAATAGGGGTATTTTTGTACTTTTTGTTTGTGAAGGGATAAGGATTCCTTATGATGGGCTTTGATTGGTTTTTGTTTATTTTCTTTGAGGACAAAGATGCTTATCTCATACAAAATGACAACAATTATTTGCAACCATCCTTTGTGAATTATTTGTCAAATATTTTTTATTTTTTGTCTAATTACTTTTTGGAAAAAAATAAAATTACGAATCCTTGACTACTTTCTTTTGAATTCTTACTTATTAATAATTGAAAGCTTAAAAATATTATTAAGAAAAATAAATAAATCGAAGAAGTTGATGATAGTATCTAAGAGGAAGGGAGATTTTCATACACGACACATGTAAATCAGATTCGAATATAAGATTATTAATCTATAGATTAAGATTTTTATCAAGTGAGTTAGATTCTTTTAACAGATAAAATATTTTTATGAATTATTGAAAAAATTAATAAATAATTTAAATGGTACCTTCTAATTCACTTGTTTTGATACAAGTGGACGATAAAGTTTAATTTTCTTATTTTTTTACGGTATAATGTTATAACTATTTGTTTATATAATATATAAAGTGAATATAATACGTGATCCTAATATCATATCATAATCTTTCAAATTATTAATTGCGGCAATTCTTTATTATGTGTGCTTTAATGGGTTCATTTTTCTGGAAATCAAATTTTCCTACTTAGAAATCAAAGGAAATTGGAAAGATTTTCCACTCCTAAACTCCATTTGATATCAATCAAACATATACTTAAAGAGTTCATTCGTGTTAATATGGAGGTTGGACACGCTTGATAGCTCATTTTACAATTGTCAAAGCCGAAATCGTATATGCTAAAAAAGTCTTATTGATCCCTGCAAACATCAAACAAAAAACTATCGTTCGTCTCAATCAAAGCTTCAGGGGTTATTCGATCAAGAACATTCTGGTGCTTAAGTTAGTTTTGAGAGAGAAATCACAAGAGTTTAATAAAACGACTTACCTCTAAAAGTGAAATGAGCTTCACTATTTATGGAGAAATATTGTAACCCTCAGAGCATTTTGATTGGTCGATGAAATTTGTAATTAATAAATAATTTTTTTAATAAAAGATATTATTTAACATTCGTATTAATTTTTTATTATTAAGAATAATGACAATTAATTCTTGGGAATAATATTAATATTATTGATGTTTTAACTCGATTAAATAATATATTCAATCATAAAACTAAACAACAATAATTCTAGATATATTAATCCCGCATATATCTTCCTAAACAAGTCGCCTAATACCACTAGGAGGACTAACAAAATTCAGTACAACCAAGGCACACATTGCGACTAATTGCATCAAGTTTATTAGCGACCAAATTCTCTTCTTTTAACACATGTTGAACTCTACAAGTATCTTATCTGTATTCGTTAACCTTTTACAATTAACAACAATATTGAACAAGGGGTGAAAAGGAAGGAACACACATTGAGGAATGAAATTGCCTATATACTAGAAGTATTTTATTTATTTTTATACAAGGATATTAAAGAAAGAAACTACACATTGATTTCAATTTTGCTTTATAAATAAGTTGAACTTGAAATTGCTTATTGCATAATGAACCAGTAGGGAATATCGATAGAGTAATATCAGTACTACAGGTGAGAGATACCCTTAGTCACTTCTATGTGTAATGAGAATTACATTTAAAGTTTGATTCTCGAAAAAAACGAATCGATACAGAAGATGTGTAATATTCTATTCCTAATATCATCACAAGTTGTCCTATGGTTGTAATTTACAAGCTCCACAATTACTTCATATGCTGTAAAGAATGTGAATATATACCAACAATATATGAGTTTTCTTTAGAATCTGAAGTAAATTTTGTACGGATCATGATAATCGAAGGAATATGGTTCTCTCGAATAATTATTGCAAAATGTTGTTTTGTCTATGTTTAAAACAGTAACCGTGTTTTATCTTTAGGAATTTCGAATCTTATAATAACATTACAGAAATTATGGGAGCTAGGGATTCAACTTTTGGAGGAATAGTTTATATCAGAATGGTAGCAATTCAAAAGAAAGTACTTTAGCTAGGAATACTTTCAAAACCATCATCATCATCATAAAAATTAGACCCATTAAATGGAGTTTTCAAAAGGATAGTATTTATATCGCGCCTTGGTGATATTTTCTTATACCACATTTTCAATTTGTCGAACAATCTGATATATGTCTCATAATAGAAATCGTTCAACTTCTAAATTATCATTAGCCTTTAATTTGAATGTGTAAACTAAACAAACAGTCAATGATGGATGTATGAAGGGGCAGAGGGATCCTAGGCCCCTCATGTAACTTTTTCGCTGTCTTATTTATTTATTTATTTATTTTCAATATATATGTAAATTACACCAATATTGTTAAAATGCTTAAAATTTATTTGTTTTCTATTTCTTTTTTCTTTCTCTCTAATTGCCTATTAACATGCCAATTTAACTGATTAAGCATTGGTAATTTGAGTGCATGCGTATATATTTTCATTTTTTGAGCATTTCAAATAGACGAGTGTTATAATTACGTACATTTGGAAAATGGATAACGTATATGGCCATAAAATTCTTACAACCATTAGCATTGCATTGGCATTATATTTTTGTGTTTTTTGTCCTATAGTCTACATAAACATAAAATTAAAGTATTATCTCATAATGAAGTCAAAACACATGTTTTCTTTCACCCGAACAAAATGCTAAGCATTTATCTACATAAAAAGCCCCTCCTGATTTAAATTCCTAACTACGTCTCCGCGGACATTTCATCATAAGGAACAAGAAACTTCTTTATTACCAATACTGTTAAATTATTTGATACATATAAATAACTAAATAAATATTTATTATTTTTTTAGAGATGATCGTAAAATGATCATTTATGAGACTAAAGGTTCTAATTATAATATATGCATATAGATTATTTCATATATCAAAATTGGTGCTATTTAGGGTTCAAATTATAGATTAAGAATTATCTTCGATATTGGTTAAAATTAATATACATTTACACCATAATTAATTTAGAAATCAATTTTTGATTATAACAGGCATTAGCATATATGAAAAATTCGTTTATCACATGCAATGAAAGAAACCAAGAAAAACTCGAAAACGAAATGCTATTGGCCATGTGGGCTTTGTTTGCCCTTATTTAGTAGATCAATGGAAGCATTCAAAAGCTTAAGTTATATATATGGTTGCAATTTGAAAAGAATATTACTCTAACCCTAGACTCCTTGCTAATCATCTCTCTCTCTCTCTCTCTCTCTCTCTCTCTCTCTCTCTCTCTCTCTCTCTCTCTCTCTCTCTCTCTCTCTCTCTCTCTCTCTCTCTCTCTCTCTCTCTCAATCTATTAGTTATAGCCATGCATGCCAATTATTCTGGGTCTGCAAATGTGGATAGGGCCCTTGCAAGAATTAGAAAATTATTAATTAACAGCAAACCCCAAATTGTTTTGTCTTAATTAAGGCAGCTGGTTCTTAATTAATTAACCATCAATTGTATCATCTTTTGATTGGATCATGAGTTTAGTAACTTAGTAACATTTTGGCTGATTACGTTATCTTTGGTAGCTCAATGATTAGAGCAAGTTAGTAAAACGTGGGTTCGATTTTCCCTAGAATCACATCATATAATTTAAATGAAGTGCCCTTCTTATTGAGCGTCTTTCAGTAAAGGCACTTCTTTCCGTACGAGATAACTGGAAATCATGGCCGGAGCTTGAGCCACATAACCTCAAAATGCCCGATCAACAAGTAACGATCCCATTCTGTGGTCACAACTAGAGTTACATCAAGTAACATTACAAATCGAGGTACTTTCCTTTATAATCTTTTGTCAGTCTCACGAATAGGAAAAAGACGTAAACACTCAATCATTAATAGCTGAGATTGGATTTGGCCTCAGAGACAGACAATTATCGGACAAAGAGAACCATTAATTCCCCACTTAAGTAGGAGCATGCCGAAACGGCAATGGAAGCTGCGTGGTTCCCGATGCCATCGAGTGATCTAGTAGCTGGGAGGGGGGCCTAGAAGTGCCTACTAGTCGGGAGTGATCTAAATAGATTGTAGCATTAAGTCTTTCCTAGATTGTACCAAACAGAACATTATGGCTGGTCCATTGATCATCCATGCATGCTTATTTTCTTGTTTCATAGCATCGTGGTTGCTAGCTGTATGCAAAATTTGATTGATGGATCTAATTACGTGCAGGTCAATTTCAGAATACAAGCTTGTTCGTTTTGAAATTATGTTGGAGAAAATACTATTGAGAGCCAATTAATTACAGTAGTTGGTTATCATTTTGGATTAGATGTGTAAAGAGAGACAATAATTAGGTTAATTAATAATTTAATAGGGTGTGTTAATTACGATTAGGGTTCACTATCAATTATTCAATTCACAATAAAATTGGAAATTAAAGGTATACAAAGGAGTCAATTATTGGAAACTTGCGGTTCATATTGTGCCCTACACAACATTACCCATAAACCGAAACTTTTCTTCACGATGATATAATTTCAGCCATATTAATAATAGAGATAGTGATATTTCTATGTTTTGTATAGTAACAAATGAGTTTGATATTCATAGAATACAAAATCGATGTCTAATATACATATATATATATAGGGTTTTTAGTTGAGATTGCACCAAAAAATTGTAACTCTAATTTTACTTTGCACTGAAAATACTCATTTGTTTCGCTTACCATTCAAAACCCACCCTATATACAAAAATTGCAACAATTCTGTTAACATTACGGGTAAATTTGGCATCTCAATTCACAAGTTTATGAATGAGACATTGAATTCACATGACCCGGAAAATGGAAATAAACATGAATAAGTTAGGATGCGTTATGAATCGTTTCAAATTGTTCATGCCTATAATAATTTACCGCGTTATTGGATTTAATACCCTCATTTATAACCTTGTGGTCTGAGATAATAAAAATGTCTATGATATTGACATTTATTAGATGAAGTTACTCAATTAGTATATATTTTATACGAATGAATTGACAGATCTTAAACGGATATTTTAGATATAAATTGAGACTAAAGTTATAAATTCGAATACATTTGGTCTAAAAAATCATACATGTATATATATATAGAGAGAGAACAGATCATCTATCCAAAATGCTGTATAGATCTATATCTATGTGCATACAATTTGGTCGGTTTATTTTTTGATGATTGATGGTATGCTACAACGATCCAAAATGCTGTATAGATCTATATCTATGTGCATACAATTTGGTCGGTTGATTTTTTGATGATTGATGATATGCTACAACGTGGATAGGAGAGAAAGGTTGGTGATTTTGAACCTACCTTAGGATAATGGAAACTGACGTTGGACCTATGAGATGAAGCGGTTCGCCGCATATGAGCTGAGATTCTTCCACCTGTCCCATCCTAATCCCTCTTCTATCTGAGATTCTTACACCTGTCCCATCCAAACCCTCGTTGTGTCTCCTGCCTTTCAATGGGGTTGTGATCTATGCATTTCCCACTAGCATTTGTTTCCCCTATTACGTAGTCGTACGCTCGTCCTTTGCTTTTAAAGCAATGGTTTAAAACCCGTCGGGCAAATCTGGCGTTGCCAGAATAATGAGGATTTTAAAAGAAATTTACGAATAATTAGTACTTTTAAAAACGGAATTTGTAAAATATAAAAATACAAAGGGGAAGTAAATATGTAAAGTAGAAAAATGAAATGAAAATGCGGGGAGTTTGATTGAAATTGAAACTTAAAAAATTCTCATGCGTAGTTTACACATCAAGGCAATTTTTTCTAAAACTGAGACAACAATATCAAAATTAACGCCGTCTGTGGGAATCGAACCCACGACCACGTGGTTAAAAGCCACGCGCTCTACCGGCTGAGCTAAGACGGCTTGCTTGCCGAGTGTTATCTCTTTACAAACTATAGTGTTAATAGCTAATCAGACTTCAATGACAAATTGACCAACAAAAAAAAAAACTTCAGTGACACATATTTGTTGGAAATCAACTTCTCCTCCAGGCCCATGTATGCATATAACTTCCCTGATCTCAGGCCCAGTCCTCTCAACTTGTCATATCTTCAAGTTGGGTTTCTGGGTTACATTATTTCTTCACATCACACTTCTCTTAAATCAACCGCACCAAGAGTTGTGAACAGAATTCGGTGAGAGTTTCTCCTCGTTAAAATTTTATCGAATTTTTTGAACTTACTGAAGAGAAAGAGTGAAGTTAGTGAAGGAGTCGAGTCGAGTCAAGATCCCAAGTAGTAAAGTTGCTTATATTTTTCATCACATATTGTTCTCCAAGTTGAGGTTCCACCCCAAAACCAATTGGCAATGGGGGAGTAGTCCAAGATCTTATAAGGCACAAATTGTAGTTGTGCTTTTCCAATGTGGGACATTTTCCTCACATCTCAACACGCCCCTTCACGTGTGGCGGATTTTCCAGCCTATCACGTGACGATTTGATTGGGTACGTGTGACACGTGTGACGGTTAAGCCAATCACGTGAGATAACCCCGCTCTGATACCATGTAAGAAGTTGAGGTTCCACCCCAAAACCAATTGGCAATGGGGGGAGTAGTCCAAGATCTTATAAGGCACAAATTGTAGTTGTGTTTTTCCAATGTGGGACATTTTCCTCACATCTCAACACTCTTGTCTGGTGGACATGTAAACTGATAAATAGTGTACTATCTGGTAAGCAATGCCATTTAATACACACAACTGCCTGCCGAGTGCCAATATAAAAGTAATCCGCCATTCAAGTTTCGCCATTTTTTGATTGATTTATGGAAGATTTTAATTTGAGACAATTATGATGTGGGTTTTTATTTATTTGCTCATTATTATTATATTTTATTACCCATTTGAGAGAAAAAAAGAGTGATTGAGTAACAAAAAAAAGTGGGTGAAAATGTGTATGAGTGTGAGAAAGGAGGGAGGAAGACGATGATGAAGATTGACTTAGGAGTATTTAAGGAAAGACACAGTATTTTTAACGGTGTTAAAGACGACATGAGTTAAATGGTGCAACAGACCTAACGTTATATTCAGCCAGCTGAGTTAAATGGTGCGACATGAGTCAAAGACGACCTAACGTTAAATGGTATCAAAGGCGACATGAGTTAAATGATACAACAGATCTAATACAAAGTGAAACGAATTTCGACTTTTAATGTAATTTGAATTACGTGGATGCATTTCCCATTTACAATAAAAAAAAAGAACTATTTATCATTGATGAAATGCCGTAAATATGCACAAAAAGCAACATAGAGTCAGCTACTCAGCCAGCTCATCTTTCTCATGATGAAACATGGCAAAAATTGGAAACCTTGAAACTCTCTTATTTGGCTAGAGGGAACCTTATCTTTCACTGAATTTCTCCTCACTTGAAGCAATCTTTTTCTTCAACAATTTTTTATAATTTCAAAAGTTGTCATCTCCTGTCCCAAGTGTGATTAGAGTATTAGTTTCTTCTTCTACTATGTTCTTAATCAATAATTACACGGTGACATGACATATTATCTTACTTAATTAATCACAAAGTCTTTGTCTTGGGTTTTTTGTATGTCATGGTGATACATAGGTGTTGATTTGCATAGTAATTATAATGTTTTGACTAATTGTAAGCTTTAATGAAGAAAATGTAATTATGGTATACGATGAGACAAATCACATTATTATAGTTAGCCTGTTGTAAAAATATACTAATAAATTTACACACTCGAGTCAAAATTGACAATTTGTCCTCATTTTAGCTACCGAATTGGTAGATCAGATGAATAGGAAGTTTTATTAAAAGTCTTCGATAACATTACCAAGCATTGTGTAGGCTTTGATACTAATTATTGTGTGAAAGCACAACAATGGTTCCTCACACACACTCAAGTCAATGTTGACGATATTCCTCCACTTGACCTAATCAGAAGATTAACAAGTGTGAAGCTTTATTGAAGGGTCTCGATGATCATGTGTGGTACACTTTTTAAATCAATAGGTGGCATCCCTCACTCTCACTTCTATGATAATCAAATATTCCTCTACTTTATCATTTACTAAAATCAACCTTATCATTTACTAAAGTCAATGTTGACGATATTCTCCTACTTTACCTAATGAGAGAATTAACAGATGTGAAGTTTTATTAAAGGGTCTCGACAATCATGAGTGGTAACACTATTTAAATCAATAGGTGGCATCCCTCACTTTCACTTCTAATGTGATAATCAAATATAGTCCAAATCTAAGCCATCAAATTCCGAAGTTACTTGAGGCAACAAAATTTTCTTGGATTAATTTTAGCCACATAAATCACTATTTGCGAATGCAAATTCTTAAAACGTCAAAATTTTCGTAACATATATTATATTTGATTGAATAATTGTTTTTTGATACATACAATGATATTTGATAAGGGAGATTATATTATACACATCAAATATCAATCTTATCATTTAGTAGAGCCACATACGAAATATCTCACGATCATGTGTGGTAAAATTAAGAGGTGTTAAGTTTTATTAAAGGGTCTCGACAAGCATGTGTGATACAATCTTTAAATCAATAGGTGGCACAAGTGTCAGATCTATTAAAGGACAAGGAGGGTCAATTGACCCCGTCAACCTTTCAATTCCTCCACTAAAGGATGCATCTTGATCCCTTCCATTTCATATGATATCTGGGTTTTCTGGGTTTGAAGTTTCAGCAAGGACAAGTATCTAAATTGCTAATCAAGTATCTAAATTGCACTTTTTATTATTTAACAATTCTAATTTTTAGTATGCTTCAATTCAAATTCTTAATTCTTTGGATTTATTTTTTAGAAATTTGTTGAAGTTGTGTATTATGAATAATTCTTATAGACGTTTGTTTTGAATTTAATCATGAATTTATTTTTATATGCAAGGATATGAATTTTTGTTTGAACAATTTATGAGTTTTGTTAATGAAACTCATGAATTTTTGTATGCATTAACTTCCAATTCTATATTTAATTACCCAATTATTTAGTAATTCTACCATTACTTAACCAGTTAAATAGCTAATAAAGTATCTGAATTCCACCTTTTTATTATTTAACAATTCCAATTTTCAAGTAAGTTTCAATTCAAATTATTTTAAAATTCTTAATTTTTTAAAATTTTGCTGAAGTTATATTATGAATAATTCTTATAAACTTTAGTTTTGAATTTACTCATGAATTTGTTTTTATATACAAGAATATGAATTTTTGTTTGAAAAATTTATGTAAGTTTTGTTAATGAAAACTCGTCGTGGACAATTATATGGTTGTAATATTATCTCTTCCATGCATATGTGCTACTCTTTTTATTTGTTGCTGATGCACGAAATTCATTTTTCGTAGTTAGGTTGAAATCCCTAACAAGTAACGAGACCATTTTATCCATATTTTGTAATGTCTCTTTTTACATTAATGATAATTACATACTTCTTTCAAAAAAATAAAAAATTGAGGTATTATTTTGTGTAACAAATTTAGGAACTCTTTTAATGTTGACCCCCTTGGAATATTTTTCTGGATCTCCATTGGGTGGCACCCCTCACTCTCACTTCTAATGTGATAATCAAATATAGTCCTAATCTAAGCCATCAAATTGCAAAGGTACTTGAGGCTACAAAATTTTTTTGGACTAATTTAGCCATATAAATTACTGTTTGAGAATGCTAATTCTTAAACGTCAAAATTTTGGTAACATATATGATATTTGATTAATTTTTTTTGATACATTCAATGATATTCGATAAGGAAGATTATATTATACACATCGAATATCAATCTTATAATTTACTAGAGTCATATACGAAATATCTCACGATCATGCGTAGTAAGATTAATAAGTGTTAAGTTTTACTAACGGGTCTTGGCGATCATGTGTGGTACACTCTTTAAATCAATAGGTGGCACCTGTCACTCTCACTTCTAATGTGATAATCAAATATAGTCCTAATCTAAGCCATCAAATTCCAAAGTTACTTGAGGCTACACAATTTTCTTGGACTAATTTTAGCCACATAGATCAGTGTTTGCGAATGCTAATTCTTAAACGTCATTAAAATTTTCGTAACATATATGACATTTGATTGAATAATTTTTTTTTATGTACAATGATATTCAACAAGGGATATTAAACACATCGAATATCAATCTTATCATTTACTAGAGTCAAATACGAAATATCTCACAATCACGCGTGGTAAAATTAACAGGTGTAAAATTTGATTAAAGGGTCTCGACGATCATGCGTGGTAACGCTCTTTAAATCAATAGGTGGCACCCCTAACTCTCACTTCTATTGTGATAATCAAATATAGTCCTAATCTAAGCCATCAAATTCCGAAGTTACTTGAGGCTACAAAATTTTCTTCGACTAATTTTAGCTACATAAATCATTATTTGCGAATGCTAATTCTTAAACGTCAAAATTTTCGTAACATATATGATATACAATGATATTAGGAAAAGGATATTATATTATACACATCGAAATATCTCACGTAACATATATCAACCTTATCATTTACTAAAATCAATACGAAATATCTCACGTAACATATAAAAAATATCATTAAAGTATAATATTTTGCGACAATTGAATACTCGAAATATTTGGTTAAACGATGAGGAAAGGTAGGAATTAGCCAATTTGGCAAAGTTAGGTACTTCTATGATATTTATCTCTAGATGCATGCATCCTATTGATATATATATATATATATATATATATATATTCACATCATTTTCAACAGAAAGAAATATCTCCAGGGAAAAAAAGCCCTCAAATCAACGTCCCACTCAAAGTGAGCCCACAAACCTTTATCCTTTTGCTTAGGGATTTTAGTGAACTAAACGTCTTTATGGCGTTGTTGCATCGAATTCATTCTTATTAAATAAGATTTTAAAAAACATCTTAGCTGCTTCTCTGGTATAGACAAGTTAGTGAAAAAACGATCTCAGATTATATTTAATAAATTTCTGGTCAGTATTTTGAATTCTACTCATATTCGCCAAGTCTTGATTTAAGAGTTTTCAAATGGTTATAGGATCTATATGGTGTACCCAGTTTACTTATTAGGAATAAATTCGAAAAATTCTGCCTTGAAAAAATTCCGAGTATCCAAAAAAAAAAAATATGGTGCAAAAGTTCATATTTATGATCTTTCACTTGAGTCTTAGTTTAATCGAAAAACGATAACGTAAGTTTATCCTAAATTCCTAATTGCATAGCAATCTAAGAATGAGCAATGGTTGCTATCTTGTGCTTTCTCTTTTTATTGCCAACCGTCCAAAAGGGAGGAACAGTGACAAATGCTTAAAGTAAAGTAGAAGCCTATTGAAAGGTAAAGATGAACCTGAATCAGAATAAATAAAGGTGCCTTCGATCGAATAGTTATAGATTTATCCATGAACATATTGTAAGTAATTAAAACCTAAAGACCATAATGATTTTTTTTTTAATAATATCCACGGCTGCGTATTAGTTTAGCCTCGTTTGTTATGCCGTACTATATTGACTATTTCAATCGGATAGACTAATCTGTCTACCGGATAGACTGATTATTTAGTCGGGCGTTTGATACTTTTTCGGATTAGAATGCCGACTATATTATACTGACCAGATTACAATAATAATAATTATTATTATTTATTACATTTTTATCATTATTATTTATTAAAATATCATTAATTATTAATTATTAAATTATTATTATTATTATTATTATTATATTTTACAAGATTACAATCCGATTATTTAATACGGACAATTTCGAACGTATTATTTTAGCGTGTCTGGACCGTATAAAAATATTCAACCATATTAACTTATACGGTGACTAATTAATACGACTAGTACCAAACACAAGTTTTGGATTATTTAGCCTATACGGACCGTAATACGGTGTACCAAACACAACCGTAATGTCTTCCTTGATTCATGTTTTTTGTGGGTAGAATTGTATGACAGATAAACTGGCTGCGCTTAGTCGTTATCGTTCCTTGGGTCTCCATGTTTTGACTGGGGCACCTTCTGAGGTGAAGAATTTACTGATGTTTTGATAAGGCGGGTGTGATGAAGTCTCGTTTCGTGCCTTATGTTTTCTTGTTTTGTTCTTGAGCTCTTACCCCCTGTATTTACCCAAAAAAAAAGAAACAAGTAACGTAAGCAATTTTTCCAAAAAATAAAGAAATATAAAACTAGCTTGTAGCATTGTATGACAGGGATGTGCTACTTTTTAAGGGTTGAGATGTGCTCCGATTCATCAGAAATTGACGATTCAAAGTTTTTTTTTTTTTCTAATTCGTATATATATTACATCTGATTAATTTGTTATGCACTTAAATAAAAAGAGATAATGAATTATTATTTTTATGATAAAATATGTCTTTTAATGGGGTGTAATTTTTAAACTATAAAATTTACTCGTACGATCAAAATTTAATAAAAAAATCATGTCAAAATTTAGCCAATTATATTTTTATTTTTTGAGTTTATTCCTGCGTAAGATGGTCACATAGTACATCTAACATATATGATATTTTATAACAAGTAAATTAGATTCACAATTTATGTGTAATTTGGTACTAAGTTATAATCTTTTTGCCTCCTTGATTTATTACCTTTTTGCATCATTTTTTAATTTTTGTGTTGGTCCTTGACGACGCCATCGCCAGCTGCTCAGCTACATCGGGAAATAGCTATCAGATTCCACTGAATATCCTCCCTCCGCTGTTAAAATATCCTTGGCGTGCTTTCGCACGACTACTCACGAATCGTTGGATCGATGGCCAACTCCGAAATCCACCGTTCAATCGTCTGAAAAATGTTTCTAAGCTTGTGGTGCGTCACAGAGGATCCTTGCCCTTCGGAGAGTTATCCAAAACAGGGGCATTTTGGTTATTTAGTGAGAAGCCGGAGCCAATCATAATCGACGAAAACAGACAAGCAAACCACCCAACCAGCCGCCAGGAAAGGGAGCGATCCTATGCCGGTATGAAAGCAACTAAGCAACCTCCACTAGACGTCGTCGTATTGGTCCATTCCTGGCACTCCAGACACAGAGAAACGACGCCGTCTCGCTTGTCCGTTTCGCCTTGTGTGCAAGTTGTTATATATCTCATTGGTATTTGGTAACATCATTTCCCTCTCTCCCAAGTCATCCCCTTCGCTGCTTCTCAGAAAAACCAAATCGATCAGAAAATATCTCGCCACAGCGCCTCAACCGAGTTGGAAATTCAGTGCGCCGAGTAGCGACGGATCTACTCGAACCGAGTTACCGATCTGCTCGCGGAGCTCACCCTTCTTTATCTCTGTATTGACTGCGCTTAAGTACAAGCTTAGCTCAGACGAGGTCGTGTGTAGACTTCTGATTCTTGGCTCTCTAATGTGAACGCTTTGGTAGGGGACAAAGCCGTAACTTCATTGAAATGTATCGACAGATGGTGACTGTTGGGCCGGCGATGGATATGCCGATCATGCACGACAGCGACCGATATGATTTCGTCCGAGATATCGGGTCCGGGAATTTCGGAGTCGCCAGGCTGATGAGAGACAAGCAGACCAAGGAGCTCGTTGCCGTCAAGTATATCGAGCGCGGTAACAAGGTCAGTCTTGGAATTTCGTTTTCTATCGCTGTATTTGAACCAAGTTTTGAACTTTGAAGTACCCATTTATGGAAATTTTTATCTTTTTCATTTGTTGATATTGTGATGTTATGTTTGGTTTCTAATTTTAGTATTTGTGATAATTTTTTAAGTAATTTTTCTTTGCGGTGGTTTATTCTTTTTGTCTTTATGGCAAGAATTTATTTGCAGTAGTTGATGTCTTTACGATTAAATATTTCTACACGATTAATGTTAGAAATTTAGAATGTTATGAAAGATGGTATTTTGTACAACAAATGAACCACATTATTAGCATAAAGCGGTATCTTTGAGTGAAAAAGATACGGAAAAATTCTTTTATGGTTATTTTTTGATAAGTTATTGTATGATTGATAATTGTTTATTGTGTAATGCATTACTTGCAAGTGTAAACAATTACCTTTAATGATTGAATGGTGAGATTTGGTTATTTGTTTCATCGTGGTGCTGGGAGTTGCAGATTGATGAAAATGTCCGAAGAGAGATAATTAATCATCGCTTGCTGAGGCATCCCAACATAATTAGATTCAAAGAGGTTAGTTAGTTGTTGCTTCTTGCCGATAAGATGTTGCTTATGTCTTACTGGTGATGTTCTGCTAAGTGGTAATCTACTCTGCATGTAGGTCATTCTGACTCCTACCCATCTGGCCATTGTAATGGAATATGCTTCTGGAGGAGAGATGTTTGAGCGAATAAGCAATGCAGGGCGCTTCAGTGAGGATGAGGTCCTTATTTAAATATCTATAATTCCTCTCTATCTTTCTGTTTTACTTTACATGTTGAAGATGTGGTTTTATGTTTGTCCAGGCTCGCTTCTTTTTTCAACAGCTTATATCGGGAGTCAGTTACTGCCATGCAATGGTATATAAATATTTCCTTTTGGCTTTCTTTTAGACTTTATTCATTAACTGTGGGATATCAGTTAGACAATTTATCTGGATTACTACTTTTCCTGATGAAGCAAGTATGCCACCGGGACTTGAAGCTGGAAAACACTTTATTGGATGGAAGTCCTGCACCTCGTTTGAAAATATGTGATTTTGGGTACTCAAAGGTACAAGTCATTATTTGCTTTCTTGCGTATTTGGCTATGCTTTTGTGTTTGTATCTTTAATTAAATAAAGGGAATCACGGCTAACTTGAATATGGACTTATAATCTAGAGCTTTTATTGACAAGATTCTCGTAGTTCAGTTGCCTTGCATTTTGTCTTGATCTTAGGTTGGATTGAGCCAAGATACAGCTCGCTTGTAGATTAAATTTAGTGCGTTCATTGAGGTTAAGGAGAATTTTCATTGATGACATGGTTCCTATTATAGTTATATTACCTTGATGGTACTCATTTGGTGTCGAATCTAAGGACCCATAGTCAAAATTTTCCTTCATTTTGAATGAGGAGGGAAACTAAGAGTCAACTTATTATAAGTTCATGTATAATGTTTATGTCTCTAATTGTGTGTATTTGTCAGTCTTCAGTGCTTCATTCACAACCAAAATCTACTGTGGGAACTCCTGCATACATTGCTCCAGAAGTATTGCTGAGGCAAGAATATGACGGGAAGGTATAAAATTCTGTAATCTTAGTGATCATTTATCAGGTTATGAGTCCCTCGGTTTTACTTTACTGAATTTG
This sequence comes from Prinsepia uniflora, assembly GCA_032719365.1. Taxonomy (NCBI): domain Eukaryota; kingdom Viridiplantae; phylum Streptophyta; class Magnoliopsida; order Rosales; family Rosaceae; genus Prinsepia; species Prinsepia uniflora. The sequence continues at coordinate 1,971,262 of CM064875.1, read as the reverse complement.
TATTTCTCTAGGTTTTGTTTGTAATTGACTGTTATGCCATTCTGGAATTGAACGTAAGGCAGAATTTGATAATGTTATTGATTTCTTGTTACTTGCTTTGCCATCTAATTGTGTTTGAACAATTGATGGAGTGTAACTCGAAGAACCCCCAATATTTCTGTGTCCAATATATTCTCTCTGACCTTTCTTCTTTTTGGTCAATATTCACTCTCACCATTCAAGGTTTGCTTTTCTATTCCAAATAACATTTAGCTTTGTGACTCACTTAAAGATTACGGCTTTGTTTAAATGACTTATTGCATCCTGGTTACTTGTTTTACATGGTCAATTCAAAATTTAATTTACTTTTTCTTGCTCATACAAGTTTGAACTGCAGCTAACAGAAAGAGAAAAAGAGAGCAATTACTCAGAGAGAAAAAAAGAGATCAATTATTTGTTTTTGGTCATATTAACATGGGATCCTGTGATGGGATATCTAGATATAATCCTAAGTTCCTAACCTTATTCCTTTTCCATGGAATAGCAGCTCTCAAGCATGAAATTTGTGATTGCACTTGACAGCCATTTTACAATTGCGCCAGACAATGCCTTGTAATGAGTTTTAAAGTCTCCTCCTTTTTTATGATAACAAATAACATGTGCTGGCTTTCATCATCTCTATATTTTAGAGAATTCTTCCTTAATTTTGAGTTGAAATTCATCATTTCTTCATGTTGAAGAATTATTGTTTAAATTTTATGTTGTGCTTTTATGCCTATTAGTAAAGAGCATGCAGTAGTTACTGATTTCCTTTTAGGCCTGCCTATATGGATCAGCTAATTCTATGCGTATTGGCTTTACAGCTCATTTCTGGATTTGGAGCTTGAAAAGGACAAACAAACACTGTCTTGCATATCTTACTTCTTCCTTAAAACATTTTTTTTCCCTCTATCCATTTCATGTTGTGAAGTTGAAGTTTTTATGAGTCTGTAAATCCCTGCTAGTGAATAGAGAAAATTCTATCTTGATCTTTTGTTACGACATCAGATTGCAGATGTATGGTCATGCGGGGTAACCTTATATGTGATGCTGGTGGGAGCATATCCTTTTGAGGATCCTGATGAACCGAAGGATTTCAGGAAGACCATACAAGTATGTCATTCTGCATTATCAGGGTAACAAATTCATATTGTAATTTGTTTGGCTCAGGATTATCTGTCCTCATCATGCAGAGAATACTCGGTGTCCAGTATTCCATTCCTGATACGGTTCAAATCTCTCTTGAATGTCTAGAACTAATATCAAGAATATTTGTCCCAGATCCTGCTGCGGTTAGTTTATTTTTCCTCTGAAATCTCGTTTATGCTGCACTTGCTTGAGATATACAAAATACATATATATATATATTTATACTTTTTCTTTCTATTTATTTACATGGGTGTCTATTTCTATCCAAAATCTGAAAAAGAACTTAGTTTTCATGATACTCAAAATTTTATCATTGTTTCGGTCCCTGTTTCTGTTGTAGCTATATATAGCCTTTATAAGTTTCTTCTTGGCATTGTATGTATAGAATTGGAGTTCTGGAGATACTGGGGCAGTAGTTTGGTAAGCCCTCTAGGAACAGTAAGAATTAATTAAATTTGATGAATCTTAGCACAAGAGTTTGGAATAATTTTTCTGGTCAAGGACAGTAAAATGATTTAGAATAAGATTCATAGAAAGAGGAAAGTGGCTATGATGATCAATGCTTTTTGCTTGTAGAATCTTCCAATAAAATAGCGCACAAGACACTGCAGGGCACTTGTGGGATTGAATTGAACACCATATTACCAGACAATATAATGAGATTCGTTAACAATTCCAAGTATAACCAAGTGGTGATAATCTTATTCCCTTGACATGTTATTCCAAATGGAAAAGATATATGCCTAACATTCTGAATTTCTTATTACATGACCTGCTTTTATGCAAAATAGTGTTTTTGAGTCCTTGTTATGTTTCATATAATCTCAACATATCTTTCTTCTCTCTTTGTTGTTGATTGTAATGTGTTTATGGATATGCATCATGTAACAGAGAATCACGATTCCCGAGATAAAGAACCACTCTTGGTTCTTGAAGAATCTCCCGGCGGATTTGATGGATGAGATGACAATCGGCAACCATTTCGAAGAGCCTGATCAACCAATGCAAAGCGATGACACAATCATGCAAATAATGGCGGAGGCCACTGTACCAGCACCCGGAACCCTTGGTCTGAGCTCGTACATGACAGATAACCTCGATATGGACGACGATATGGACGACTTAGATTCAGAGTCTGAACTAGACGTGGATAGCAGCGGGGAAATAGTCTATGCGATTTAATTTCGGGTATGTGATTGATGTAGTCAGAAAGAGTTTTTACTGTTGGTGAAAAATAACTAGCAAAAGAGAATGTGCAATAGAGTATGTGATAGATTATTATTAGCATAGATAATGACAGAGATTAGGGAATTGGCTTTTATGCTGTCTCATCATCATATGCTCCTTGGAGTTGCCTTGTGTGTCATACTTTGCTTATAACAAGTAGAACTCTGTATATTTTTTAACCGTGGGGTACTTTGATTTTTAATCCTACCCTAATCTGAGCGAGTGTGGTAAGTGGTAGTGTAGGTGGTGGATATTTTACGGTACCCCACACATATTCCACACCCCCCCCCCCCCCCCCCCCCTCGAACCTCTCTTTATTTATTTTGCATTTTATGTTTTTCATTTATTCTTGTCTATTATTTTCTAGCATAAGCGGTACTCTGGACAAATTTTGCTGATTTTTTTTTCTTACGAGTTATTTTTTTTTTCTTTAGTTTTTTCATTTTAAAAGATCATTACTTCTTACGGTGGGTATCTGTTTAAAATATTATTTTTTACTTTTTAAATTTTATGTAATATTTTTGAGATTTATGCCGTTATATCGATCCTATGAAAAATACAAAGAGGAAAGTGAGGATCGGAAAAACGCACATGTGAAGAAGAGGATCATGAGAGTAGACCAAGTAATTAAGGATATGTTTTGGTTTTGGTTTTGTTTTAGTAAGGTTGATGTATGCTCTACGAAGATGTCATTGAGTTTTAAAGTTTCAATTTTTTTTTTTTAGATTTCGAGTTTGAATTTTAGAATTATAAATTTTATATGAGCTAGTTTGATCGATTGACATTTTGGATTGGAAAACGAATTATTTTAATCTTTCTTTTTAAATTCGGTTTTAATATCGGAAGTTTAATCAGGTTCTCTAATATGGTATTGAGATTTCGAAGTTAATTATTTTTATGTTTTTCAAAATTACGAGTTTGAATTTGGAGTTGTAAAGTTTATATAAATTTTAACATTTGGTATTAGGGGTTGGAGAAAGAATTGAGGCCTTTTCATTTTCTAGTTTTATTTATTTATTTTTATATAGCAACTTTGATGTGCACTAAGAATAGAATTTCAAAGTTGAAATTATTATTTTTTTCAAATTTTCAGAGTTTGGAATTTATAATTATAAAGTTTGTATAAAGTGTAGCAGAGTTGTTCCAATGCAAAGTGAGATCTAAGGTGATTCTTCAAGTTTTTATAATTTTTTAAAAATAAATTATAAATGTGTTGTATTATAAAAACTTTCTTAAATAATACGTCTTATAATTTGAAATTTGAAATTATAATTTAATTCAAATAACAAACTTTATATTATATTTATTTTAATAAAATAAAATTAATATAAGAGATTATGTGCTTGTATTCGAATTTCTATGTTAAAATAAGTATACTATTAATGTATTAAAAAATTAAATATGATTTTCTATAGAATTGTAAAAGCCTAAAAAATATACATGGGCATTCTTTGTAGAAAAATTAACCCAATTAACCTTTGGTGACTATTCTTTGATTTCAACTTGATTTTAAGGCCTTAAATAATTTTAAATAGATAATTTTAAATAAACTAATAATATGGATTAAATTTATTTCTAAAATTAAGGCCCTCGAATAATGTGAGGCTCAAGCAGTAGGCCTTATTCACCTTGGCCTTCGGCCGGGTTTGACTTTAGTTGCTGATATTTCTAATTGGATAATTTAATATTTCATTTTTATTTTAGAGTTTGAAATTTCTAGAGGAAAGTTCAATGCGAACTCTAATAATATGAGATTGACCAAGGATTTCAAATTTTTTTTCACTTCAAAATTTCAAGTTTGGGACTTTGAAATTTGAAATTTATATGTAACTCTATCATTTGATTTACGAATTGTAGAAATAATCTTGATTATTTTCCTTTATGAATTTGATTTTTTTTTATAGTAGCGTTAATGTGAATGCCAACAATATAAAATTGAGATTTCGAACTTCAATTTCTTTTTAATCAAAACTTTGAGTTTGGATTTTATAAATAGAAATTTATATGAACTATATGGTTTGATATTGCAGATTGGAGAAAAAATTTTGACGTTTTTTTTTGTTTTCACTTTGGTTATTCTAAATCACATTTGGTGTAAACTCAAATAATATGATACTGGGGTTTCAAAGTCTTAAATTTCTTTCCTTCAAAATTTAGGGTTCAGATTTTTTAATTATAAGCTTTATATGAACTCTACTATTTGATATTACAGATTGAAGAAAGAATTTTAACTTTCTTCCTTTTTAAGTATGAGGATTATGTGAAATATTTTAATTGCATATACTATATGCCATTGGGGACATATAATGTCATTTAGGGTACCCATTAACTAATTTTTTTTTTTATATGTATTTCTAAGTAAAAAATTCAAATTTCATTGAAATTTCGTAATAGAGTCCGACGTGAGTCTAGGGCCTGAAGTTTTTAGAAAACATACTCCTCAACTACAAAATATCTTACTGAGTGAAGAGAATATAAATAAAATAAGAATTTTGATGCTTATGTCGAAATATAAAAAACTGACTAAAAATTGTGAGTAGCTCACAGTTTTTGAAAAAAATGCATCATTTGGGATTTCGTGAATTATTTTAACTGCACATTAGCCAAAATATTCTATGCCATTTGAGACATGTCCTGCTATTCATGGTGACATTAACTATTTTTTTAAGAAAAAAAAATAGAATTTCATTGAAGGTAATTTAGAAAAAAATTCCTCTCAATTTCAAAGTATCTTACGAAATGAAGAGAATGGAAATAAAATAAATATTTCGATACTTTTGTAGAAATTTCGATTCTATGGTGATAATAAAATCCGAATTGGAAGCCGATGGTTTGGCTCAATTTGATAGATTGTATATGTGTTTTAAAGATTGCAAAGATGGTTGGATGAAAGGGTGCATACCCTTCATTGGTTTTGATGCATGCCACATTAAGGGCAATCATCCGGGATAATTGTTGGCAGCAATAGAAGTGGATCCAAACAATAAGATGTTTCTCATTGCCTATGTTGTATGTGAAGCTAAAAACTTCAGTACTTGGCGGTGGTTTATGGAGTTGTTGAAGGAGGATCTTCAAATTCAGAATGATAAGGGTGTAGTGATAATGACCGATAAGAAAAATGGGCTTTTAGATGCAGTGACCCAAGTATTCCCTAAAGTGGAAAGTAGGCATTGCTTGAGGTATCTATACGGGAACCTCAATGCAACACATAAAGAGTTGGCTGTCAAGCTGCAACTCAAGAAGATTGTTAGGGCCACTACTCTGCCTTGATATGAAGAGATGAGACAAATGAAACTCCTCAATGCACCTGCTCATAATTGGCTAAAGGAAAGGGATGCAAAACAATGGTGCATAAGTTAGTTTGGGACAAATACTATGTGTGACATTTTGCTGAATAATCTGTCCGAATCCTTCAACAAAGCCATTCTCCCATTTAGGGCTAAGCCTATCTATGGTGGACAAGATTAGGCAATACCTAACTGCATTCATGACTAAGATAAGAGACACAAGTCATAATTGGGGGAATCATCTGATTGGTAAAAGAATCCAAGGGATTTTGGAGGTCAATACAAAGATTAGTCAAAGCTTGATTCCCACTCATTGTGGTGGGAATATCTTTGAGGTGAAGCATTCCTATGGAAGACGATTTACAATTGACTTGAATGCTCGCACATGCTCTTGCAGAAGTTATCAGTTGACTGGGATTCCTTGCACACACATGCTTGTAGTGCCATTAGTTGAGACAATGGAAACCTAGATGAGTATGTCCACGAGTACTACTCTCATGTAGCCTATACCAGGACCTATGAAGAAATAATCAAACCTGTGCCAAGTGAGGATCAGTGGGAAAAGATTGGTGCACCTGCCTTAAAGCCACCAAAGTACCGTAAGCAGCCTGGGAGACCACGAATGAAATAAAATCAAAGTCAGAATGAGGATCCTCGCACACCTCTTATGAAGTTCCCTCGATACCACTCTACCCTAAAATGTGATAATTGTGGTTCTAAGGGCCATAGATGAAATACTTGCATCCAACCCGTTGACCTTGCAGCCGAAGCAAGATTCAAATATTATCAAGAGAAAAGGAAAGAAAAGGTTGCAACCAAAAAGATCAAGGTTGGACAAGTTGCCGATAAGCATCCTATCGTAAATCTCAGCTGATTTGCATGCTTTAACGTTCACACATGCATAAAAGGTGCACATGTTTATATCTTATAATAACCTGATTTTGTATCACTTAACAACCATGAGAATTAGGTTTAGTATCACTAAATTACATGATTCTGCCCTATTAGTATCACTTAACACCTATAACATGTCGTTATAGTATCAGTTTGCTCCACATGTATAGGCAGTCTGATTTTCAATGTGTTTCAAGTAGTTTGTGAAGTGTGACTGTATTTTTTTGTGAAGTGTAACTGTAATGGTTTATGAAGTGTGATTGAATCAGTATGGGATGTATTAGTGAAGTAGGGTGCTTTTTTAGGTTCGAAGGTAGAAGAAAAGTAAGGTTGACACAATCCTCCAACAGCTGCTGAAATGGGGCCTGCACCAGCAGCTGCTAAAACAGGGCCTGCACCAACAGTTGAAGCACGACCAAGCCGCCCATAGGTATTGTACCAAGTGAGGCAGTCTAATTTTCAATGTGTTTCAAGTAGGATGTGATGTGTAATTGACTCTGCTTGTGTTATTGACTTAGTTTGAGATGTGTGATTATTTTTTATTGGAAAACAAGAAGCAAGGTTGTCAATCTTCCAGGGGCAAAGCCATTTATTGCCCCAAGACAACGCAGCATCAACTACAACACCACCAGCGGCAAGTGCACCAGCAGCAGCTGCACCTAGTACTCCAACAACCACCAGCCAACAAGATTGTTCAACTCCACCGCCAACTGCTACCCAGGACACTCAGCCAAGTGACAGTTCACTCGTTGCAAGTGGAAGGAAGTTGAGATTCAAGTCACTTTCAAAACATATGCAGAAATAGTTTTTCCATTAGGTCATTGTTAGTTATTTGGTAGGCTATTGAACTTTTTGGTTAACTTTCAAACTATTGGCATTTTTGTTAAGTCTTGCACATACCATATTACCATTAGGTTACTTGTTAGTTATTTGGCAGGATATTGGCCTCTTTAGTTAACTTTCAAACTATTGGCCTTTTCTGTTAAGTCTTGCACATACCATTAGGTCACTTGTTAGCTATTTGGCAGGCTATTGTTCTTTTTGTTAACTTTCAAACTATTGATCTATTTTGTTAAGTCTTGCACATACCCATACCATTAGGTCACTTATTAGTTATTTGGTAGGCTATTGGCCTCTTTAATTAACTTTCAAACTATTGGCCTCTTTTGTTAAGTCTTGCACATACAATTAGGTCACTTGTTAGTTATTTGACAGGTTATTGGCCTTTTTGTTAACTTTCAAATCATTGGCCTCTTTTGTTAAGTCTTGCACATACCCATCCCATCTTGAGCTTATAGAGATCCCGCTTTAAATTCAGCTTCGTTTGCAAGCCTTTCCCAAGATAAAGCTTCTCCATTTTCTCCCAAAGCTCAGGTCCAGAATCTACATCATTAACATTATTTATAATATTGTCAGCAATATAAAGCCTAATAGTGCTGACACACCTGGATTCCAACTCGTCCCAATCTTCATCTAACATCTTCTCTGGCTTCGCATCCTTCCCCTTCAACGGTCTTGCAAGGCCTTGTTGAACTAAGATGTCCTTCACCCTCCTTTGCCATAAAGTGAAATTTCCTTTTCCATCAAACTGCTCCACCTTGAAATGTGAGCCTCTAGAACTTGCCATGGAAAACCGCTCACGATCGATAAACCGAAGCTCTGATACCACTTGTTAGGAAATTAATCCTCCGCCACGCAATTGCTAACAATAAAGATGAAAAAAAGAAAATAAAGAAACCAAGAACACAAAAGATTTAACGAGGTTCGGCCAATTAACCTGCCTACGTCCTCAGAGAGTTTTCTCCTTCACTATGAGAGAATACAAAATACAAGATTACACTACTCAAGTTTATACCCAACTCGAGCCCTTGTATCCAATAGGATACCCCTTGTACACCCTCTCTCAACCCGAGAAGATCACTCTACCCCAAAGTGCTATACACACCCATTCACCTTCTCTTAACCGAGAAGATCACTCTACTCCAAGAGCTATACACACTCTTGAAGTACTCACTCACTTGTGAGGTGTTCTCCTTGATGTTGAAAAGTGGCCAAGTTCTCCACCTTATATAGTGCTTAAGGCACAAGTTGTATTTGTGCTTTTCCAATGTGGGACATTTTCCTCACATTTCAACATCCTTCATTGAAGTCCATTCATGCACCTTCTTCAATTAATGTTCTTCTTCATGAAGCTTCCACATCAATCTTTTCCTACAAGGTTGAATGAACAACACCATGTATTTATTCTCAATACATAATCAAATTCCAATGCATTAATAATCCACTAAGGAGGCATTAACTCAACAATCTCCCCCTGCCGACTTAGGTGGATAATGTTGCATCACCACTTCAATCCCTGAAGTTCATCTCAAATTGAGATACCACTTGATATACCCACAAGCATTCCATTGGCCTTATTTTTGTACCAACTACACATACCCGAATCAGTTGCATACGATCCTAGCTCCCCCTGATTCAAAATGGCCAATGTTATGTGTAACTGCTCCGAGTCAACAATTATCAGTTGGCTCCAAAGAGGAACCTCGACTTTGCCTCTTCCCTAGCAGGATTATCTTTCTTACCATCGTCTGAAACTTGGAAACTTGTAGATAGCGTCTCTGCTGTGCCGGAAAACGAGACCCGCTTCAGGTACCTGTTCTCCTGTGCACCCTGTTTCCCAACAACCTTCGAGGTCTGAGTTTTTCCTATCAGACGGAACACACTTTCACATTTTCTCCCTTCATTAGGACCATGCAGCCACGTGACACTTTCATAACTCCCCTTACTGACGAAACCTTGCAGCCCTTGGAGTTTAGTTGGCTCAAGGATATTAGATTTTTCCGGAACTTTGGGACATACACCACATCACCCAATGTTTGAACTGCTCCATCGAACATCTTGATCTTCACAGTTCCCGTACCCATGACACGACGTCTTGTGCCATCACCCCAAGTCACAAATCCTTGGACTTCTTGGAACGTATCAAAATATTCTCTCTTGGAGCAAAGGTGATGAGAACAACCACTATCTAATATCCAATAATCTTGAGAAAAAATGTAATTACCTTTGGAGACTGTGAGAAGTTCTCCAAAATCTCTAGACATCTCCGCTACACCAGCCAAGGAGCAATCTGAGCCCTTATCGTCCTTCTCTTTCATCAATGGACAATCCGGCTTTATGTGTCCCCACTCCTTGCACTTGTAGCAATGCTTGCCCTTTCCTCTGCCTCTGGATTTAGACCTGCTATGCTCACTAAATCCCCTCGCAGTTGACATTCCCTTACGATTCTGTTCATGAGCAATGAAGACGGAACCTTGAGAATCATCGGCTTTCCTTCTCTTCTCATGTGATAAGAGAGTCGATTCTACATCCTCCATCTTCAGTGTATCCTTACCATACACAATTGTAGTAACAATATTCTCATATGAATCGGGAAGCGAGGTAAGAAGTAAAAGGGCTTGATCTTCTTCCTCAATTTTAACCTCAACTCTTGATAGTTGATTTATCAATCCCTTGAACACATTCATGTGCTCCATGAGATTCGCACCTTCTCCCATCTTGAGCTTGTAGAGATCCCGCTTTAAATTCAGCTTCGTTTGCAAGCCTTTCCCAAGATAAAGCTTCTCCATTTTCTCCCAAAGTTCAGGTCCAGAATCTACATCATTAACATTATTTATAATATTGTCAGCAATATAAAGCCTAATAGTACTGACACACCTGGACTCCAACTCGTCCCAATCTTCATCTAACATCTTCTCTGGCTTCACATCCTTCCCCTTCAACGGTCTTGCAAGGCCTTGTTGAACTAGGATGTCCTTCACCCTCCTTTGCCATAGAGTGAAATTTCCTTTTCTATCAAACTGATCCACCTTGAAATGTGAGCCGCTAGAACTTGCCATGGCAAACCGCTCACGATCGATAAACCGAAGCTCTGATACCACTTGTTAGGAAATTAATCCTCCGCCACGCAATTGCTAACAATAAAGATGAAAAAAAGAAAATAAAGAAACCAAGAACACAAAAGATTTAACAAGGTTCGGCCAATTAACTTGCCTACGTCCTCAGAGAGTTTTCTCTTTCACTATGAGAGAATACAAAATACAAGATTACACTACTCAAGTTTATACCCAACTCGAGCCCTTGTATCCAATAGGATACCCCTTGTATACCCTCTCTCAACCCGAGAAGATCACTCTACCCCAAAGAGCTATACACACCATTTCACCTTCTCTTAACCGAGAAGATCACTCTACTCCAAGAGCTATACACACTCTTGAAGTACTCACTCACTTGTGAGGTGTTCTCCTTGATGTTGAAATGTGGCCAAGCTCTACACCTTATATAGTGCTTAAGGCACAAGTTGTATTTGTGCTTTTCCAATGTGGGACATTTTCCTCACATTTCAACATCCTTCATTGAAGTCCATTCATGCACCTTCTTCAATTAATGTTCTTCTTCATGAAGCTTCCACATCAATCTTTTCCTACAAGGTTGAATGAACAACACCATGTATTTATTCTCAATACATAATTAAATTCCAATGCATTAATAATCCACTAAGGAGGCATTATTCTCAATATGAAATTAACCTTATATTGTTTAAATGGAAAGCAAGATGGTCAAAATTAAATAAGGAGCAACTTGGGACATTTGGTTGAGACTGAGCTAAAAAGTGTAATAATTTATTTGATGGACCAAAATGACAAGGTGTACGTAGTGTTCAGGGATAATTGAAGGCATTAGCTTGATTGATAAATAAGAACGTAGAAATTCCAACAAAAACAAAACATGAAATTAGGATGGCCACATACAATCCCATCTTTAAATTTCATACGAAAATATGTCATTACCAAAATTTCATCTCGATAACCGTAATTTATGTGCAAACATTAATTTAATTATGTGTTTAAATTTCATTTGACTGTTATATTCCTCAAAACAAGAAATCAATTTTAATTCTTAGAAGTTTTGGTGATGTTAGAATTATTGATAAACTTAGAATGCTTCTGATATTTTCTTTGGATAGATAAATTCAAGGACAATATCTTCTTCGTCATGGTTTCAAAAACCCCCAACTTGAAACATATTGTTCAAGCGCTCTATCGATGCAAGGGTTCCCCAGCACCTGATTTCCAAAGTGAAGAAATGACAGTTAAGTCGCTTCGGCAATTTCTCAGGGAAGCAGGAAAAGATCCTTTACTCTTGGTCCTTGATGATGTTTGGTCTGGCTCAGAATCCCTTATTCAGAACTTTTCTGACTTCAAAATGCCAAATTACAAGATTTTGGTGACCTCAAGGTTCGACTTTCCGGGATTTGGTTCTTCATATCACTTAAAGTATGTTTTGAATGATGAAGATGCAAAGATGCAGGAGCAAATCAAGAGTTTTAGTTTTATTTTCATTTTAATTATATTATTTATGTTATATTTAGTATTTTTTTTATTAGGGTAGGAAATATTAACTTTCCTCAAGTATTTTTGTTTCTTATTAGAGACTTGGGCGGTGATTTCTACTATTTAGGCATTGCAATTTACATGTTTAGGGGACTTTATCTGATTAATAATATTGATTGTACGTTGCTCTTTGAGCTGCAAGGGTTCTTAGTGTTTATCATTTTTCTTGTGTGTTTGTTTATTCATTTTCTCATGTGTTTGTTTATTATGAGGTTTTGTTCACGTGAGACTTTTCAAATTCGCATCATTTGATATCAGAGTCCACTCAGGTGTATGATGATGTTGATGGATTCCTATTCCATGACTTACAACAAGGATGGTTGGGATCGAAAGATGTAAGTTCATCAAACCTTGTTACCCACATATCGATAGGACAAGATTGACCGGATGTTTCGTTATTTGACGACAAAAATCTCTCGCATAAAAAAACGACATCTAAATGGGGGGTGGGAGGTTCAAACAGCTCTATTGAAATATCAAAAGCAAGGGGCTCACAATGTAATCCATTCTAAAGGGCCATTGATGAAAGTTAGCCTTCTAATTTACATTTAAGATACTTGCTAGAGATAATTTTTTATCTAAATTTTTAAAATTTTTGTTTTTTAATTCAATTTTAGGACATTAGTAGAGACGAACTAAGCCTGCTCGGCCCGTCCGGCAATAGGTCGAGAACATGTTAGGTTAAATTTTATTGACCAAGAAGGCAAATAAGGTGGAATATTACAGTGATGCAATGCAATTGGAACGCCATTATAATTGGTCCTTTTTTTTTGTTATATTTTATGTCAAGAGTCTATCATGAACATTAAAGAAAAGAGAATGGGGTCTTTTTTTTTTTGAGAGAGAATAGAGATTGGAGTCAATGGTCTTTTTTTAAAAAAAAATAAAAAAAATCTACAGTTAGGTTGCTGATGGGTTTTTATCCTTTATTTATTTATTTATTTATTTTATTTATAGTTATATTTTTCCTGTTAAATTTATTAAAACAAAACGGTGTTAGTTTGAGGCTAACTAAAGAAACATATCCCAATACCTCAAGAAAATTAAGGGGAGGGACATCAAATTGGGAACAATAGATACATTCCAATTGGGAATGGCGTTCGTACGAATTGGGAACGACGTTGGTTCCAATTGAGAAACAACGGATCTGTCTCATCATAATGACGTTAAAGCATAGAAATTTAATTTATTCAAGGGCCTATGATATAAAGGTCCTTAATAATCTTTTGATTACATATAATTAAGTACACAACTCAAAATTTTGACAACTAAATGTGGTGCATTGAGAAAAAAGGACGAAAGGTTCGTAGACAATCTAAGATACCCTTATCCTCCTAAATGAAAATTCCAGCCATGCCCCTGGACCATAACGACAAACAAGTAAAATCACAAAACGAAGGATCAAATTGTTTTTAATTGTTAAAATACGAGTCCATTGTTCTTATATAAAAATAATTGTGTTCTTAATGTAATTGGTTTGAATTCTCATCAATGACAATGACGTTACATATTTGTATAGAGTTTGATACGTAGCTACTAGACCAATATAAAACTTGAGCGACATCTTCCTTTCTTAAATTAGAGTTAGAGTACACAAAAGAAAACTTGTTAAATTATATACAGTATTAATCTTGTTGATTTGAGATCGATCATCATCAGTGTGCTGGTGTTGCGAATTTGCGATCTTATGGAAACCATCTTGGTGGAAGCGTTTAAGTTGTTGTTGGGTGAGGTTAGAGAAGCTGTGGGTGGCGAGTTTCGGAACTTCAAACCGCTGATTGATCTCAAAACCACTTTAGACGCTATAAATCCGCTGATTATGCAGCAGCTTGCAGAGTTAAACAAGGCTTTGAAACCCCTCATCACTGAGTTTCTTGGAAAGAACGGCAAGGAAGTGAGTCTCCCGGAAGATGTACCAGAAAAAATCAAGGAGCAAATGGAGAATGGCAGAGTGCTAATTTCCCAGTTGGGACACGTTGGACCTTTGAAGTGCATCACAAAGTGTCGATACACCCCCAAACTTGCTAAATTGGACGACTCTCTAAAACAGCTTTTGGAAAATCTCAAGATCCAGGATTCATGGTTCGTGAGAATGTCTTTACTTGTTGGAGTAAACAACGCCAATAAAGTTGCGGAATTGGACGGATTTCTGAGGTCGACACTGATAGACATACTGCTGATGGAGGTGGAGACGCAAATCATGAAGGAGATGTTACTTGTGGTGTTGAAAAACGCACAGAAACTTGCTGGAGTGGAGGAGTCTAATATAAAACAGATGGAGAAACTGAAGGTGTCTGTGAAAGGAGGGGATGTGAATGGGGAAGTGCTGAAGATGGCAAAAGAAAACACTCAACAACTTGTTCAACTCAAAGGCTCTATCAAAAGACAATTATCTACCCTCTGTCCGGAGCTGGCCGATCAACATCAAACAAGTGTTGAAGTGGATGAGGACAGAAGTAAAATCACCCAGGAAACGATTGACGAAACAATTGAAGTCGTACGGGAAGAAAATGGCAAAACAAAAGAAGTTGCGCAGGAAACAGCTGACAAAACAAATGAAGTCACGGAGACTTTGGTGCCGCCAGTAAGCAACACAACGGCGGAGACAACGCCCAAGCCTGCTCAATATAACGGATGTACGTACGTATGCACAAAGTCCCTTCATGCAACTATCTCTTCTTAAATTAATTTTGTTTTGGAACAAATAAAACTTTTCTCCTCAAGAAAACAAAAAGTAAAACTTTTCTGACTTTGTTTTGGGCTGTAATACAGTGATCGCAGGGGGTGCTGCTCTTAGACTTGCATTTGTAGTGCTCTATGAAGTAGTTAGCGATATTCGATGCAAGACTGTGATGTTTAAATCCCTGCTCACAGATATCAAATTCTCACTTGACTCTCTAAAGCCACTAATAGAAGACATGGAGCGTTACAATAAGGCGTTGGACCTCTCAATGAACGAATTGGAAACTTTTAAAAAGCAATTGGAAAATGGCGTGAAGCTGATATTGAATGTCTCAAAGATCTCCTGGATTAATACCTACAAAAAGTATAAATATGCCATTAAACTCACTGATTTGGCCAAATCTCTAAACAGGCTGCTAGCTGTATTGAGCACGCAGAGAGTAATGGCTGAAAATAGCTCGACCTTGGTTTTAGCAAGGCATATTGAGGAATATGTGAATCGAATTGATGCCAAGCCAAATCAATCTACGATAAAAGATTGGTGTGCAGTACCTCAACTTCCACAGCTCGTAGCTGGATTGGATGTGCCTCTGGAAGATCTGAAGGTGAAGCTCCTTAAAGATGAAGTATCCATTCTCGTGCTCATTGCTCCTGGAGGATGTGGGAAAACCATATTGGCAACAATGTTTTGTCAAGATCAGCTAGTCAAAGGTATATTATATATGCAAAAATTCTGGTAATAAGACATTTGAATTTTTCTTCTTGTCACTTTTTTGTTCTGTGATGTTTCAAGTTTAATCTGTTCGTTTGTCTATAACAAAACAATCATGTGCCAACTTGGAAATATCTTCTCTACGATCGAATGAATGCTTCTTATCTTTTCTTTGGATAGATAAATTCAAGGACAACATCTTCTTCGTCACGGTTTCAAAAACCCCCAACTTGAAACATATTGTACAAGATCTCTATCGACGCAAGGGTTCCCCAGCACCTGATTTCCAAAATGAAGAAATGGCAGTTAAGTGGCTTCAGCAATTTCTCAGGGAAGCAGGAAAAGATCCTTTACTGCTGGTCCTTGATGATGTTTGGTCTGGCTCAGAATTCCTTATTCAAAACTTTTCTGACTTCAAAATGCCAAATTACAAGATTTTGGTGACCTCAAGATTCGAGTTTCAGGGCCTTGGTTCTTCATATCGTTTAAAGTATGTTCTGAATGGTGAAGATGCAATGACCCTGTTCCATTATTCAGCATCGTTGGGAGATAGTAGCTCTCATGTTCCCGAAGCCCTCGCGAAACAGGTGATTTCCTAATTTACTTTAGAATTTACAGCATATTTAGTGAGTATTAAATTACAAAAATTAATACAAGACTTTTTTAGTTGAAATAGACGTAAAATTACAACTTTAATATCAATTTGCACTCAAAACACTAGTTATCTCACTTATCACCCAAAACTCACCCTTCATACAAAATTTTGCACAAATTTCGTTAAGTGCATGTAATAATCATCAATATCAAGGTCAATTTTATAATCTCAGGCTACAATGTTATGAATGAGGCGCTAAATATATATGACACGAAAAATTGGAATGAACATGAACAAATTTGAAATCATTCATAACCTATCAAAATTTGTTCATGTCTGTCCCAATTTGCCGCATTATGTTATCTAATGTCTGATTCATAAACTCGTATTATGAGATAACAAAATTATTCCTGATGTTGAAGATTATTGGATGGCCGGAATTAACGAACTGGTGCAATTTTTTGTTTGAATGGTGGGTTTTGGATGATAAGTGAGACGAATTAGTATTTTGAGTGGAAAATGAGATTAAAGTTGTAATTTTAGGTGCATTTCAATAAAAAGCCTTAATACAATTCACCGCGACTCACTGATCGTAGCCTTAATCTGTAAGAAAGTTAGTTTACAGAAACCTAAATTTTGAGTCTACAACTCAGAAACTCTACATTTGATGTGGGACAATTTATTACTGCAGATAGTAGAGCTTTGTAAGGGGTTTCCGCTTGCTCTTACAGTGGTTGGAAGATCACTACGCGGAAAACCTATAGAATCCTGGAGAAAACGAATAAGTGAGTGGTCTAAGGGTTCCTCGTCCATTCTAGATTCTGAGACACAGCTGCTTCCCTGCCTTCAAAGTAGCTTAGATGCCCTAGACGAAAAAGAGCCTATCATCAAAGAATGTTTCAAGGACCTTGGTTCATTTCCTGAAGACACAAGAATCTCTGCCGCTGCTCTTATTGATATGTGGGCGGAGTTATATGATCTAGATGAAGAGTTTTTGTCCATGGCAAACCTCATGGAGCTCTGCAGCCGAAGCCTGGCTGACCTTATAGTCACGAGGTATGTATATAGGTTAGACTTTCATGGATTGTATGGTATTAGATGGTATATAACTTATCAAATCCAATGCGTTTTGAAAATAAAACTGTAAAATAGTTGGTTTTCCATTGTAAGGGAATAAGTTTACATATATGTCTAATCCTCTTACAATGAAAAAACATTACACCATTTTACAGTTCAACTTATAATATCTTAAATTTGACAAGTTATTCAATCTAATGCAACACAACCTACGCTAAACGTGGCCTATGGTTCTATGTTTCTCTTGTTGATCACATACCCTCTTAACTTTTTCTACCATGATATGTATATATACCTATATATATATGATGTGCTTGTGAAAGAAAAACCTCTGTAATATGAACTTGGTATTTTCAACTTTTGAACATAACCAGAAAGGAAGAGATGGATAGAGATGGCTACTACAGCGAAAACTTTGTTACCCAGCATGATCTCCTTAGAGAGCTGGCTGTCTATAATGCGAAACTGGACCCAGTAAACCAACGTCGAAAAGTGTTTATAGACACATGTGGAGGCAATCTGCCCAAGTGGTTGATGGAACAAGAGTCTCAGCCCATAAGCGCTCACCTGCTCTCTGTATCAAGTACGTCCCTTTTGTCCCTTTTGTCCCTTGATCTCTCTTTGAAATCTGAGTTTTAGAAAGTTGGGTTACATTTGATGGCTTGTTTGGATAACTCCTGAAATTGGATATAGTTTGAAGGTAGGCGTGGATTCATTTTAAGGCCGAGGTTTGTATTGGATATTTTTTCTTTTAAAAATGTTGGAACTTTGGAGCGGCCACGCATGACACATAAGCCTAACTATGGTATTCCTCGTTAACGGTTCACATTACCCATATATTAATCGATTGTTCCCCGCTGGTACAGGTGGAGAGTTCCCATCAAAATGGCCCGACATGACATTACCAGAGGTTAAGGTTCTAGTTTTGAATTGTAAGACAACAAAAAACTATGTCTTGCCAGAATTTGTGCGGAAGATGGACAAACTGAAGGCTCTAATAGTCACGAATGATGGTCCCTTCCCTGCCGAGTTGAACGCTTTTGAGCTGCTTTGCTCCCTATCAAATTTAAGGAGAATCAGATTGGAGGGCATCGATGTTCCTTCCATAACCAAGAATCCAATACAATTCAAGAGCCTACAGAAACTATCTTTATTCAAGTGCAGCATCGGTCAAGGTTTCAACAACTTTTCCACTCCAATTCCAGATGCATTTCCGAAGCTAGAGGAAATAAATATTGACTGCTGCGATGATTTGGTGGAATTGCCTGCCGATATCTGTGGTCTTATTCATCTAAAGAAGCTCAGCATCACTAACTGTGATAAGTTATCTGCCTTGCCTATGGAGATTGGAAAGCTTTTGAATTTACAGGTGTTGTGGTTGTGGTCGTGTAGAAATCTGTTAGAGTTGCCAGGCTCGATTACGAAGCTCGATAAGTTAACCTTGCTCGACATATCTGATTGTGTCAGGATTGAGTTGTTACCGGAAGGTATTGGAGAAATGACCAGTTTGCGAAAACTCACCATGAGACGGTGTTCAGGACTACAAGAGTATCCTCTGTCGCTTATCGATCTCAAGGAGTTACAGCTGGTAGGATCTGTATGATGTGTGATCGTCATCATACATCCTCCTGCGTTAGTCCTCAATTATGATCACTCAATAATTCTTGGAGTCAGGTCTAGCTAGTGTCGCTTGCTTGTCTTCCAAGTTTTGCTTTCCTACATTTTTCTAGTCTTGAATGTTACTTGCCTATTTGAATTTGCTCTGAGTCTGGTTTATGAGCAATGCATGTTTATGTGGAGTGCTAATGTTGCTTGCCTTGCACTGAGTTTTGTGTAATTATGAATGTTTATTTGTGGGGAATGATAGGCCTCATATTTGATTTTTATAGATAATGAGAATAAAGTGTTGTTTAATTATGAGCAATGTATAATTGTGCGGGGTGATAAGTCTGGAATTTGATTAATTAGAAAAAAATTTATGATTAAAAACATAAAGATCCCTAATAATTTTGTTTTATACAAAAGGATACAAGGTTAGGAGACAACAATATTTTATTTTAAGTTGCTGGCAATGAGTCATATCATGTTGAGTTTGTGTCATGTCATAAACTCCGTTTTATTCAAATATGTTTAACCCGAACTCGACTCATTTAATAATCAAGTCAATGATGTCTAACCCGAACTCGGCCTATTAATGAACCAAATAATCCGTGTTACCTATTTAATAAACAGGTTGTATTCGAAATTAAATTAACCTATAACATGTTTAACTTATTTAAATTATAAGATTTAATAAGTATATAGATAGGTAGATATACGGGTTATTGATTGACAAGTTTATTAAACAAGTTAATATAGGTTATTATACAGATTAACACGTTGGCTCAAAATCTAGCCATTTATTAAATGAATCAATAAGTCATTATACAGGTTAACAGATTTGCTCAAAATTTCCATTTATTAAACCAATTATAACAAGTTGACCAAAAAATGACCTAATTAAAATTTTAATTGTGCATGTTGACCCTAAGAAATTTTGCGTGAGTTTCAAGTCGTGTGGCTAGTCATACCGGAAATTGTTGCCTTAATTTTAACATTTTAGATACAAGGACATTAGGCTACTTTTTTTTTTTTTTTAATATAACGATATTTTACTATAACTCTAATATGCAAGAATAATTTTTTTCACAATCGATATTCTTAGAATTTTAACTTTGAGACTATTGGTCTCTAGATCAATCCTCTAATCAATTGAGTTAGACCCTTTTTGACAAAAGGGCCAAAATTGAATAAGGTTTCCAACCCAAAAATTGACAACTAGCATGTCTAGTGATAAAGGTATGGGCAAGAGATTGGAGACAAGATTTAACCCCTTAAATGATTTTGTTTATGACATTTTGCCCAAGGTTGTTTGTTGTATTTCTAATGGGGAAAGACTAGGGGCAATAATTTAAATTTTTGGAAATTATTTTCTTAAATATAATAATGTAGAAATATTATATAAAGTATATGAAATACAATTTTATTTTATTTTATTTAAATTATATAGATATAAAAAATAAAAATTAAAAACTATCATAATAAAGAAATTTAATTTTATAAAATTTAAAATTTACCAAAATAAAATAAAATTTAAATTATACTAAAACATACTTCAAGTCTAATAAAAAAAATACAACTATTAATTTAAATTAATAAATATATAAAAAAAATGAAATATGAAAAATATAAAAAATATAAAAAATTTTGACATGCGGCAACTTTTCATTGGCTGCCATTAGTCTATTGGCTGCTTCCTGCCTAGTAGCACTGGCAAATAACCCCCCGCTTTTTTTTTTTTTTTTATCAGCATATAACCCCCCGCTAGACATGCTAATAATGTCAAAAAGTTCCAATGATCAGCCAAAAGATACCCCTATCCACTCGAATTTACAATTTAAACAACGTCCCTCAATAAAAAATATGGGGTAACTTAGTGAACTCCCAAGTGAAGAAATCAAAGCACCAGACTCCAGAAAAACCAAAACAAACATACCACCAACATCAATGTCAATGAAGCCCCCGAATTTAAACCCACCAACAATGAACAAAAAGAAAAAAACTTAGCAGGCCCATCTCACCACTTATAAACAAATTCAGATTTTCATTTATACAGCAATTCATAGTAAAATGTTTTACCATGCAAGAAGGCACACACAAATGAAAAATGAAAAACCAAAACGCAAAAGTAAAGAACATTAAGGAAAATAGGCTGAAATACAAATCAGGGAGTTCACCCAGAATCATACATACATTGCCCCGACATTTATTCAGGAAAGACATTGCTCTTTCAAGATTGAAACCTTTCGAGAAAATTCAAGGTGACTTCTTCTTGGAGGACCTTCATGCGCAAGTTACTGAAGTTGGCAGTTGAGAAAGGTTCCCATAAGCCATTTGTTTCATCATCACATACCACTTCCTCTAACTGCTCAAGAATATCGAAGACTGATTCTGGGAGTTCTTGCAGCCTTGAGCACTGTCTCATGTTGATCTTTCTCAATCCTCTCATTTCACCAATGTGTTCAGGCAACTCTTTAATGCTGAAGCAATCAGATATGTCAAGGAACTTTAAATTAGCTAGTTTTTTAATCGAGTTTGGAAGGTATACCAAGTCCGTACAGGACCTGAGCCTCAGCACTTGTAAATTGACAAGCTTCCAAATGTCTTCAGGCAAGGCAGATAGCTTATGACAGTTGGTGATACTGAGCGTCTATAGGTGAATGAGATCACAGAGCTTGGCGTCCAATTTCACCAAATCATCACAATACTCAATGTTCAATTCCACCATATTCGGTAGTGCCTCGAAAAATTTGAACGAAGAGTTACTAAAGGCTGGACCAATCTTACACATGAAGAGAGACATCTTCTGTAGACTCTTCAATGGTACAGAGTTCTTGCTTATGGAAGGAACTGAAATGCGCTCTAGTCGAATCCTCTTTAGATTACGTAAAGACCCCAGCATTTCAAAATTACTTAACTCAGCATGTAAGGGGCCGTAATTTATCACTGTTAGAACCTTCAACTTGTCCATTTTCTTCACAGACTTGGGTAAGGCATAATTCTTTATCTCAAAATTCAGAACTAGAACCTCAGCTTTTGGTAGCTGCATTTTGTTCCACTTTCCGGAAAACAGTCCATCTGCAAACAATTAATATGTTGAATTTTGTGAGTATGAGGAGAAGCTAATGTGAAAATGCCTCATTAGCCCTTGGGTTTGTGTGCATATGTTTCCGCACTCGCTCTGCATTCTGCATTTTGTGTACGGATGTTTGCATTTTGAAGAAAGAGAGAAAAACTAACCGGTTGAGATAGATAATAATCGAGTCTTCTTGGGTTTTTCCTTTTGCTCTGTCCACCACTGAGGAGGATCATTACCGATTATGTCTATAATCAGTCTCTTTCCCAGCCCTGCGAAGTTACGCCCAGTTTGACGGATGGCCAGGTCTCTAAGCACACCATGTTGGGTAATAAAGTGTTCGCTGTAGTATCCATCTGCCTCCATCTTCTCCTTCCTTGTTATGATCAAAACTAAGTTGCTTAGCAGGCATTTCTTAAACGTGCATATTTCAATATACGTCATGTTGATTATTAGCAGTAACTAGTCATGAATATCAAAGGAGATAGAAGCTTGCATACCTTACGACTACAAGATTAGCCAAACTGCGGGCAGATAGCTCTTGAAGTTTCTCCATAGACCAGAGTTCATGCAGAACATATAACTCTACCCAGATATCAATGAGAGCAGCAGCAGGGATTCTATGGCCTTCAGGAAAGGAACCGAGATCTGAGAAACATTCCTTGACAGCAGCCATTGTTTTATCCAAGGCATCGACGCTACTTTGGAGGCAAACAAGCAAATCATTGGAAGTAGCTTTTTTTTTATCTCTTGCTGTTTTTTCCCATTTAGTTATAGGCTCCCCGCAAAGAGATTTGCCAACCACTGTAATGGCTAGTGGAAACCCTTGGCAGCTTTCTACTATCTGCAGTTTAATTCTCCCAAGCAGAGTTAATTACTATCGAGACTTTTGAGCTGCAGGCCTAAAAATGAAGTTTCTGTCTACTTTTCTTTATTCTCAAGTAAGATTTAGCTCTCAAGTAAAGTATCTGGTGAACATAATTTATTTTCCCCTCTTCTAATGCATTATAAACAAGAATCCATATTTCATAATGAAAACAAGAAATCACCTGTTTTTCGAAATCTTCTGGTATATCAGAGCTCCCATCTCGCGGGGTTGCTGAACGACGAAAAAGAGTCATGGCATCTTCAGGCCCCAATGTTGCTAAACGATACAAACCAAATCTTGGAAATTCACATCTTGATGTCACCAAAATCTTGTAATTTGACCTTCTAAACTCATTACACTTGTCAAGAAAGGATTCTGAATCAGGCCAAAAATCATCCAGGACCAAAAGTAGAGGGTTTTGTTCTCTTTCCCTCAGAAAATCTTGCAGCCAGCTGAATGCAGTTGATTCATCATGGAAAGTGGGAACATGGGATCCGGTCTGTTTACATAGTTCTTGCACAACACCGTAGCTGGGTCGTCTTAAAGCCGTGACAAAAATGATATTCGTATCGAATATAGCTATCAAGAGAAACAGAAAGAATATAAGAAAGCGGTTACCACCAAGATTTCATTAGAAGAACATATCATTTTAAAACATACCTTTCACTTCCTCGTCTTGACAAAACATTTTTGCCAAAGTGGTTTTACCCACTCCTCCTGTGGCAGTCACTACAAGCACTGACATATCATCCTTAAGAAGCTTCATCTTCACTTCCTTCAAACGCGCCTCCAACCCAACAGTAAAATCTGGAGGCTCAGGTACCGGAGACCAAACTCTAACTTCATTATTACTTTTATTTTGATGTTGGGCTGCAACTTCCCCATCAATGCGGTTCACCACCGTCGCCACATTAAGAAATGAATAACTTTGGCTTCAAGAAATGAATAAACTAACGCCCAAAAGTAGGTTTGTGAAGACCAAGTTAAGAAGACGATCACAATTTTAATTAAACTTCTAAGGAGCTTGTTGCACAAAGTTAGGCAATTTGTATAACTTAGACGTCCACTTTCTTTACCACTACAATCATTTTGTGCCTAATATGACTTCATAAGTAGGAAAACTTCCACAAAAAATAAAAATAAAAAGACACTTTCGGGTCTGCTTAGAATGAGATCAATGTCATTCCAACTCGTTAAGTGAAAATGGACACGAAAAATATTACAATTTCCATTCACATGAACCACACTGGGACGCCTAGATATACAAATTGACCAAAATAAAAATAAAAATTAATAAATACACAGGAGAAGAGAAGGAAATTAAAGCGTAAAGATGAAAAAAAAAATTACATATAAGTTGCTCAAAGAGATTAAGGAGTCAAATCTCAAGATGGAACTTGTGGAGCCAGTTTAGATTGAAATCTTTTTTGACTATCTTTATCTGTAAGTTTCTGAGAAAGGGTAAGAAGGGTTCCCACAAATATACTGTCTCTTCATCACATATCACATCCTTTAACTGCTCAAAATCCAAAACTGATGCAGGCAGCTCTTGCAATCTTGAGCACTGACTCAAGTTGAGCTTCACTAAACTGCACAATTCACCGATGTTTTCGGGCAACTCCTTCATGCTAAAGCAATTGGACATGTCAAGAAAGCGTAACTTTCCAAGGTTCCTAATCGATTCTGGCAACTCTACCACCCCTGAGCAGGACTTAAGCCTTAACACTTGCAAATTGACCAGATTTCCTATGTTTTCAGGCAAGGCAGTCAATTTATGACAATTGGTGATACTAAGCTTCCTAAGGTGTACAAGGTCACAAAGTTCAGCAGGCAATTCCACCAAATCATGGCAATAATCTATGTTCATTTCGGCTAGATTTGGAAATGCATCTAAAATTTGGATCGAACCTTGACTAAAAGCTTGACCTATGTTACACATGAGTAAGGATATCTTCTCCAAACTTTTCAACTTCATGAGGTTCTTACTTACGGAAGGAATTGAAATGTGTTCTAATCTGATTCTCTTAAGATTTGATAATGAACCAAGAAGTTGAATATTTTTCAAACCAGCAGGTAAGGGACCGTGATTTCTGACTATTAGAACTTTTAGTTTATCCATTTTCTTCACAAATTTGGGAAATGAGTAGTTCTCGGTTTGAAAACTTAGAACTAGAACCTCTGCTTCTGGTAGTTGCAAGTTTGGCCAGTTTGACGAGAAGTCTCCATCTGCAAATAATATGTTATACGATATGAGTATATGTAGAAATTAAATTTGCAAAAGTATTATCAAAATGAGTAAGAGATAGATGGGACAACCAGTTGAGATAGATACAAGTCGAGCCTTGATGGGTTGATGCTTCTGTTTTTCCAACCACTGAGGAAGATTGTCTCCACATATCTCTATAAATAGCCGTTTTCTTTGTTCTATTGGGTCCTGACTCGCCTGATGAATAGCCAACTCTCTAAGCATATCGTGTTGGGTAACAAAGTGTTCGGCGTAATAGCCCTCTGCCTCACTTTTCTCGGTCCTGGTTATGAAGCGAAAAAAAGTTAGCTTATAAGAGATCTACAACATACATATTGGAATAGGACTTGTAAGCAACGGCTAGTGGCAAATATAAAGGACATACCTCGTGACTACCAGATTGGCTAAACTTCGGTTGGTGAGTTTGTAGAGGTTTGCAATGGACACACTGTCTTCATCTAGATCATATAACTCTGCCCACATATCGATGAGGTTGGCAACAGATATTCTTTGGTCTTTGGGAAATGTACAAAGGTCTAGGAAATACTCCTTGATCGTAGGCTTTTCTTTATCCAAGTCATCTAAGCTTCTTTGAAGGCAATGTCCCAAATCTTGGTTAGATGCAAGTACAGAAGAAGAACCTTTAGACCATTCCATTACTCTTTTTTGCCAGATCTCTATGGGCTGGCCGCAAAGTGATTTTCCGACCTCTTTAATGGCAAGTGGGAATCCCTTACATAGCTCTAGTATCTGCAGTTCAATTTTCCCAAATGAAGTCGATTACTACCTATATTGCAGGCTGAAAATTATAATGTCTAAATGTCATCAACGGTTTCATGAATTTATTTAAATAACTTAGTAATATTTTTTATTCTTATGGTAGAATTAGTTAATAAGTACGAATTAATATCTACTCTAAAAAGCAAACATAATATCATGGCATTTTTGTGAGGCATAATGCGTAGATATTGTTCATTGCAGATTAAGAAATCACCTTTCTCGAAAGATCTTCCAGAGCATAAAAGCCCTTATCCACCAACGATGCTGAATGCTGAAAAAGAGCCATCGAGTTTTCCTCACTCAATGGTTCCAAATTATACGAGGAACCATATCTTGGAAATGAAAATCTTGATGTGACCAATATCTTGTGATTTGACATTTTGAATTGATCAAACTTCTCAAGAATATATTCTGATCCAGACCAAACATCATCCAAGACAAAAAGTAAAGGTTTTTGTCCTCTTTCCTTGATAAATTGTTGCAACCGGTCAGCTGCAATTACTTGGTTTTTGAAAGGAGGCACCTGGGAACCCTTCCGTTCATCTAACTCATGTACAATATGATCTAAGTTGGGCTTTTCCGAAAGAATGAAAAAGAAGATATGACTCCTGAATTTATCTGCAATTGTACAAAAGAAAAACAACATAAGCAAATGGACTAATTTCCGGGTCTCAATTGGAGGCCAAACATATGCAAAATGTAAGAGTTGAGGAAGGCAATTTATCTATTCAAATACAATATTAGAAAGGTCAATCGGATATGTTTTCACTTGTACAAAGAATACACTAATTGTAAAGTCATGCAAATTAATTTGTATCAAGGTCTCAATTGGAAGACTAGCATATGGAAATAGTAAAAACTGACCCAAGTGATATAATTTGATTAAGCATATAAGTCATGAAATGATTGAGGTTAGTTATCAGAAACAGCCATTTCACGGTAATATTGCACAGGGTGGTACTGAAATAAGAAATTGGACAGAAATTTTCATTCCCAAGACATACTTTTTAAGCAACGACCCGATACATGATTTTGACTGTATCTATAACATACTACTAATACAAATACAATCATATTAGGCTTCATATCACTCACTACTAGTGACTATAAGAATACTAAAGAATACCACTTTTCAACTAGGAAATAGAACTACTCTACCAATTAGAAGAAAGAAAGAAATTGATATACCTTTAACTTCTTGATCATGGCAAAACAATTTTGCCAATGTGGTTTTCCCGAACCCTCCAGCACCAGTCACCACAAGCATTGACACCTCATCATTAAAGAGCTTCATCTTCAACTCCTTCAAAGGTGCATCCAACCCGAATGTAACCCTTGGAGGTTCAGGCACTGCAGAATTAGGCCAACCTATAATCTTATTTTCACATTGATTTTGCATCCCCGAATTCCCTTCAATTCGATGGAGGGCCGTCTCTATATTCCTTAAGGAAAGCAATGTCTCCCTCAGATCCCTAAAGCCCTGAACTTTCAGCACACTCAATAGTTTTTGAAGGGATTCATCCAACTCATTAAGCTTACTGGTGTATCTGTATTTTATGCAGCAACTCCACCAACCAACCTTGCGGCATTTATGAACAAGTTTCACCCCTTTCTCCATACGAACTGCGAAATCCTCAATTGCCTTTTTAGGGTTGCATTTTTCTGTGTCTTTGATCAGATCCTCAATTGCCTCTTTAGGGTAGCATTCTTCTGTGTCTTTGATCAGTGGCTGTAAACAGTCTAATTTCAATTTGATATCTCCAAGAACAGGTTTGTATATCGTGGACTCTTCCCTCACTGATATCACAGCATCAAGCAGCATTTGAAATGCTGCTCTAAGAGCACCCAATCCAACTAAACCCACTTCCATAGCTACAAAACAACATCAAAATCAGAAAAAGAAGGTTTAATCTTTAATCTAATCGTAACCCAACACAAGAAATCAATAAATTAACAGACTGAACAAGGACCTAACAATAAAAAAACTCAAAATTTCTTACTCTGTTGGTGACGAGTGATGAAGCTGCTTGTCGCTGAGTGACAAAAATAAAGTTCCAGGCTTTGAGAAAAGTAAATCGAGTAAATAAGTTACGGTGTTTGAATTTTGAACCTGAGTGGGTTTCAGGCTTTGAGCATATAAATACTAGACAAGTAAATGATACCGAGTTGAAAGACCCCTGACGCGGGTTTTTTAACCGATCAAAACGAAACAAGTGAATGAACCAAGCAAATACCCAGGAGAAAACGAAAATAGAAACGGAAAGAATAAAGAAACCAGCAAAAAGATTATGGCTGAATCTGTTTTTGAGTTTAAAGACTCGGTTGATTGATAACGGGGGAGAGCTCTGGATTGATATGTCTTGAGTTTAAAGATTCGGTTATTGTGATATCCCCAGAGGCCTGTTGATTGTGTTTTGAGTTTAAAGACTCGTTGATATCCGAGGAAGGCCTAATTATGTGCATGCATTTTGAGTTTAAAGACTCGGTGCTCATAAGATCCACCAGATTGATTGATTATGATTTTCGGTTGGTTTTTCACTAGTTTTTATATGTATTGGGCAGTGGCCCGGATGATTTAGATTTGCAGATTTTTGGGCTGAGGCCCTGGATTTGAGTTACGGATTTGGGAAAAAAAATGATTCCGGTTTCCATTAATGGTTTTCTTATCTTGGATATGGAATGGTTTTATGAAAAAGTTTTCATATGCATGTATTGGTTTTTCGTGGAGGGTATAAATGCAGTTTCTTATACAATGTTTTCTAAACGTATTATTTATTTTTATGCACTCACAATCTTTTATTTTTCGACACCCTTCAAGTTTGATGCGGTGCGGGCGGTTGTGAGAGAGACGGAGACATCACACACGCAATCCACAGTAAGTTATGCGCACTCTGGGACATCAGAAGGTGGTCTTAGTACTTTGGTCTGGTATCCTTTGTCCAACTTACGTGTTACATGGAGGTCGGACGATAGTTTAGCCTTCGTGTCGCATGTGAGGTAGATGGAAGCATTACTTATCCCTTAATCCCGAGGGATTGGGGGTAGGCTGTAACGACCCGTCCCAAATTCCAGGATTAGATTAGTGACTAATCACGATTAGTGAGGCTAATCCGTGATTAGTTGGGCGAAATTGGACGACATGCGAAATGACCGTTTTGCCCCTAGTGGTGGCAAAACGTTGACTTTTCAATCGGGCGGTCAAATGGATTTTGACCGATGACCGTGACGTAGTTCGTGACGTCACGATTTCATAGACAGGTGGCACGTTCAATTCCGACGTTCGAGGAGGAAGTTATGACGTTCGGAAGTTTAGAGGCATTTTGGTAATTTGGGTGAATAGGAGGTCAAAAGTTGACTTTTTGACCAGGAGGTCCGATTGACAGGACCCACCCCGATTATCGCCTCGATAATCGGGAAGCATCCTGCTCCCGTCTGACAATCGAACCCAAAAGACCGGAAAACTATTTAAAATTACAACACACCCATTGTCAGATCAGGGAGATTAAACAAATACATCCGTCTGGACGTCAAGTCCACAGTTTCACAGAGCAATATTACAAAACAAATTAAAGAACAAGTCCTACTCTGTGAACTAATTACTCCGCAACGGAAAACTTTATGCCTCCGCCTCTACCTCGGCGCTTGCCCCCACGCTTGTACCACGACCTGGAGGGAATTTAAAACAACAAGGTGTGAGTGGACCGAAACATAAGTTTAACAGGAAAAACAGTTTTTCCGAAATCGGGTTCGCCCTCCAGTTTTGTAATCCGCATGCATAACCAAATATTCAAAATTGTGTATTGAACTTTTGAAAACTCTTTTTCCGAAACACATGAAAAACGTTACAAGGATCGTCATAACTCATGTAAAACCATTTAATAATACCAGATTCCAGAAACCGTCATTTTGAAATATTATTTGCACAAATCAAGTAAAACGCGAATCAATAATCATGATTATGCCGTTGGATCCATCCGAGTCTTTAAACTCAACATTAGGCCTTCCCGGGATATCAACGAGTCTTTAAACTCAAAACACGATTTAGTAGGCCTCGGGGGTATCATAATAATCGAGTCTTTAAACTCACGAGTCTTTAAACTCCATTTTCGGGCCCGCCCCCAACATCAACATACCGGGTCTTTAAACCCAAAACTGGATCCAACCATCAACCGGGTCTTTAGCCCAAAACCGTTTTTAAAACACAATAAACCATGATTCATCACAACTGTTTTCCAATATCATTCCGAAATCATATCACAACATAGTAGGACTTATGTCCGAAGTCACATGCAATTTCCAACACATGCAATTTCCGAAAATTACTTCACAATATGATCAAACATCATAAATCCGAAACATGCATATTCATATCCAGATACTTCATCAAAATTATCACGCATGCATAGGCAAAAACCGAAATCTCGAAATGCGTGAAATACGATAAATATCTCGAAAAACGTGAAAACAGGTAAAACCGATATATCATCTCACCATCATAAAATCATATGTAAACCATGAGATAAATAAGCAAAATAGTCATGCATGCCCAATTTAGAAATCAAAAAGTCCACTCACAGTCTTAGGACACGTCAATCGCGTCCCGCGCGCTCCTCCGTAGCTTCGGAAGTGTCCGGGCCTGTGAAAACGTACAAGAAGGGTTACAAACATCCCAAAATAACTCGTAGGATTTTTCCTAATTTTTCCGGATTTTTCGGCGAAAATAAACTTAAAGACTTAATCTTCCGGACTCCCGAAATTATCCCGAATGACTCCCGATCGATTCGAACTCTAAAGATAAAATGTTAGTTAGACTGTAAGGATTAATTCTCATGTTGACCGTGATCGGAGTTGACGTCACACGCGCCGTCACGCGCCGCCCAAAGTGGCTGCGCGTGAAGGCCACGCGCCAAGCTACAGTGTCATCTCCCTTACCCGAACAGCCTGCTAAACGGGTCTGATACCCGCGACTCAACCCGATCAGTTAGCCCTCAATTCTCAATCAATTCTACCCGTTTTCAATCCTATTATCTTCCCTAACTCATTTATTTTAGGTCTGCAACACTGGTTAACCTCGACTTACACCAAATCGACCCAATCCAAGCTCGAACAATCGAACAAGTCGACTCCTGGAACTCACCCTACATGGTTCCATTCCCAAATTAACTTCACCAGTAGCAATAAGGGACCCATACGCACACAATGGCACTAACAATTTAGCTCGCCGTTACCTAGAAGTCGTCGTCCACAGCACTGGTTTTCCCCTGAAACTGAGACTCAGGTTCCCGGCCAAACTGTCCTCCTCCTCCTTCAATTCTTGCACGGTTGTGCACGAAGTGACCCCAGAAGTCTAACACGGCCTTCGGTTTCGATCAACAGGCTCCAGAAATTGAATGAGATTTTTCCCTCCAACTGGTTTTTCCTTCGAACTGGACCTTGGGTTCTTGGGCAATCCGTGCTCGAATCCCTTCAATTCTTGCACGGCTGAGATTCTGACACTCCCAGAAGACTCACTGTGTGTTTAGATTGATCCCTCGACTCTTAGAAATTGAACTCTGCGATTTCCCCCCAAAAACCCGAAACGGTTGCTCACGGTTTCTCTCACAATCCCTCTCAAGCTCAGCTTCCAAATTGAACCAAAATGATCCTAACTCCAACCTCACTCCATTCCCATACTCAGTTATTCGATCGGTGTGGCCAACAGCCCGTGGGAGACCAACTGAGGCCTCTGAAAATGGTTTCCCGCATACACAGAGACCACAACCATTCTCGTTCCTCCCGTGCACTCAATCACTGCCCAGACACGCATGGATGCTTCCCACAACCTCAAAATCCATAAACTAAACCCACTCACCAGTCCACTTAGCCTTAAACAAATGCACGCTCAAAAACACCACGGCCGCACTCTGCTTCTCACGGTGGTGCTACAGTAACCACCGTGAAATGACCAAAATGCCCCTCAGTGCAATAATTACCAAAATGCCCTCCATCATCCGTGACCCATAACTCGGTCCTCCGACGTCCGTTTCAAGCGTGCCGCCTGTCGTTGTACTCGGGGCGTCGAGACGAACACAAGGGTCTTCGAGTCAAATGAGTATCAATTGTCAAACAAAAAGTCAACTTTTTCCCCTTATAACGCCCAAATTACGATAATGCCCCTGAACTTCCGAACATCATAACTTTCACTCCGAGCGTCCGAATCGGACGTGCCACCTGTCTATGAACTCGTGACATCCCGAACTACGTCACGGTCATCACTCAACGTCCGTTCGACCTCCAAATCAAAAAGTCAACAAATCGACCACACAAACACAGGGGTAAAAATGTCATTTTATTCAATATTTATAATATTACATTTCCAGAACGTCCGGGGCGTTACACCGATGGCAGAGGGCCAAAGACCGTTACGTAGATACGGACGATACGAATCCGTAGACAGGCGGCACGTCGAATTTGGACGTTCGACGGCGAAGTTACGGTTCACGGAAGTTCCCAGTTACTATTCACGGAGACACGTTTTACGAGACAAAAAGTGCAGCTTGTCTCTAGTGGGCCCAGATATTTAATGGAGGCCCAATGGATGAGTGACAAGTGTCACCCATCCAATGGACACTATAATTCATTCATGCACCAAACCATTCACCGTGCATCCATTTTCCATTTTTCCCTCCAACCAAACCCGATCTCATTCCTCTCCTCTGTGCAATCCAAACACCAAACCCTTAATCCCAAATACTCCTGGAGAGAACAGAGAGTGAGAGAGGAGGCCAGAACGGACTGGATGGTGGCGAGATCGGGGGCCGCCGTGCACGGTGGTCGTGGACCCGCGAAGGTAAAAAAATTACCTTCAAATTTCATTTTCGGGTTTTAGGTGTTAGGGCCGAATTCTAATGATTAGGATGAGTTTATTGAGGTTGTAGGAAGGCGTAGAGGGTGGTTTGGACGGCGGTGAAGGGCTGAGCAGCCCTGGGTACAATCGGAAAAATTGGACCGATTAGGGGAGGATTGGACGGACGGGTTTTGTGGGGTTTTTCCTAGTTTTATTAATTGGAATGGATAGGAAATGATAAAATATGATTTTTAGGATTGAAATGGGACCAAACGGACGAGAAATGAAGATGGGAGAGCCTTGGACCGGTCACGCCGGTCCAGGCGGACCGGATTTGCAGGAAAAACCGGACCAGCCGGTTCGCGGCATGTTGAAGAAGGCACTGTGCGGTGGCGCGTGAGGCCCACGCGCAGTGCATTCCATAGGCGCGTGACGGCGCGTGACGGGGTATCTGGGGATGGTTCCAATATACGAAATTATCTATTCGATGTAACGAACATTTTGGGACTGGTTTCGAGTCGATCGGACATCGTTTCGATAGGTTTCGGGCTGTCCGAAGGTTTAGGTTCAGTTTTAAAAATAGTTAAAAATACAGGAAAATTACGGGGCTTTAGTGGAAGGTTAATTAAGTAGTTAGTGACCTTCCATTACAATTTGGACAGGTTTGGGAGTCCCGGTGACGGTGATCGGCCCGGGGAGCCGTATGGCATGCAAATCGAGGCGGCAGCTCGGACGGTCTGTGAGTGGACTTTGTTTTCTAAATTAGTGCATGCATAAATGTTTATTATATGTTTTATTACATGTTTGATGATGCCATGGGTGCATTTGTATGTGGTTACGTATAAGCATGTATTTCGAGGTTTCGGCCTTATACGGTGCTTATACGGGTCTGTATTTCTTTATTGACTTAAATGATTTGGTTTTGGATTTCTAAAAGGATAAACTCGGGTATGAG
Organism: Prinsepia uniflora; assembly: GCA_032719365.1. Taxonomy (NCBI): domain Eukaryota; kingdom Viridiplantae; phylum Streptophyta; class Magnoliopsida; order Rosales; family Rosaceae; genus Prinsepia; species Prinsepia uniflora. Next base: position 1,937,819 of record CM064875.1, on the reverse strand, counting down.
ACCCATTTGGTTTTGTCTCGGGCATATGACGCTATTTACGACCTTCGGGTCTAAATCGTGGTCGCGACGGGTGCTATGTGCAAGGAGATCGACGATACGCCGCTCGCCTCCGGATTGGGATGTGTTCCTTCCGGAGAGGTCACGATGCACGATTCGTGGTCGGGCAGCTTGGGGAGGCTCGACTTCGGAGTGCTGACGGTTAAGGATAGCGATCGGTGATGAGTGCACCATGATCTTGTGGTGGTCGCGTCGGTTGATTCGTTCACGGCGACATACCAGGATTGAGAGCGGTCCTGGATGGATGGTTGCACGCATCACTATGATCAGAGTCGTGACTGACCCTTAGATATCGGGCAGGATGCCCAGTTGAGTCATATGTTCGGGCACGAGACCCAGTTGTTTTACACTGATGCTTTCGGGTCAGGGACCCTACATGGATTTCCGGGTTCATGACGGTTTATGGGAACCGGCATGAACCTTTGTCAGGTCATTATGGTACATGACGGTTTATGGGAACCGGCATGTTACCCTTGTTATGGATGTTATGGATCATGACGGTTCAAGGGAACCGGGCATGAATGTTTATGTTATGTATATATATGTATTCATATACCTTCCTTTACTTCTATTATCTCCTCCGGGGAGGGTCGTTGGCCTGAGTGGACCCCGGAGTAGTCACGGAGCACCGACTGAGTGGAGTCACCCCCCAGTTGGGTTCCTTACTCTTAGGAAGGCTATGATTACTATTACCTCGGGTAGGGTCAGTGGTCTACGGACATTGATCTTGACTTTGAGAAGACTCGGATTGAGACCTGGGTAGCACGCGCGTAGCTTTGGAAACCGTGACAGGATTGGTTGTGTGAATTATATGATATATGGATGTGATGTGTGGTTACACAGGTTTTGGGCAGTGACCCGTATAGTCAATTTCATTATGGTCCTTTCGACCTTGGTTTATTTCTGATTTGGGCTTAGTTCCCACATATGATTTCTTTCGGTTAAATGGTTTTCGAATGCATGCATGCTTTTTAGTGGAGGGTACAAATGTCTTTTATGAAATGTTTTTATAAACTTTTGTTTTGTCCACTCACAGTTTTTAATGTTTTGACTGCCCTTCAGGTTGACATCGGATGTGGACTGTAGCAGAGACCGAGATATTACATACCTCCTCCGGATTCTGGCGTACTCTGATAGCCCGGGAGGGCAAAGGTCGAAATTATCCCTTGTCTGACACTCCGTGTCAGACGGGAGCAGGGTCATCCCGAACTAATCCCGGGGGGATTGGGATGGGTCCTGTCATAGGCCGTGTCAACTAATAACTCAATTAATATCATATTAACTTCCCATAATTTTTCGGGAATTAAATACGAATTTAAAATGGAACATAATCCTTCGGACCCTCGAAATAATATCGAAACGGTGTCCGAGCGACTTAAAACCAACTTCAAAATGTTCGTTACGTTGCATAGAGTAAAAGTCGTGTTGACCTCACCTTGAGAATTGTGCCCACGCGCCCTTATGCTCCGCCGCAAGCGACTGCGCGTGAGAGCCACGTGCCTGCTACAGTACTCGGGTATTGTTCATCATCTCCTCTACCCGTTTCCCCTGCAAACGGGTCCTACGATGCAACCCGGTTCAATCCTTGTCAATTTCAACCCTCGAAGACGTTTAACCAAACTTCGAATTTCCAAGGTATGTTCATTGTTCGAAGTTTCAATTTGTTTTCTTCAATTGATCCATCCAACAACTTCGTAGGACTCTTTTAAACATTTTTCCAACCTCAATTTCATCGTTACTTACCTCCAGTTACACGACTCAAGTGCGAAAATCCAAAGTCCTCACCCCTTATGTTCTAAGGCAAAACGACCTCAATTTTTGTCACACTTGATCTGGTCCTCATCGAATTGATCCCAGAAACCTCAATTCAACCCCAGTTTGAAGCATCACGACCTATACATTCAATTTCTAATTTTTGGAAGATTTGAGCTTCCATGAGTTTTGAGTCTTCGTGTTTAGGGGTTAAGTCCTCTCCTTTCTTCCCTTGTTTTCACTCGACTTCCTCCCTTCTTTCTCCCTATTTTCTCAATTTCATCTCCTCTCCTTCCCTGCCAATTGATCGATCATCCTTCAGCTCTCTGTTTTTCCCAACTCATCAAGGTTGTTTTTGTGTGTTTAGGACGATTACTAATGCCACCAATCCTTCAACTACGGTGACAGATGTCACCAGTTACTGAATCCTCATGCAAATCAGCAGGTCCAGGTGTCATTAACATGCCTGAATCGGCCATTACTAACCAAATTACCATTTTGCCCCTGCAACACATAATTACCAAAATGCCCCTCATAGTTCTAGACCTGTAACTTCCACGTCTGAACTCCGATCGACGCATGCCGCCTATCTATGGACTCAGCATCTCGGGACCTACCCAACGGTCCTTACGGAAAGTCTAAACAAGGTACCGAACAAAAAGTCAACTTTTGCCCCCATAACCAAGGGCAAAATTGTCTTTTCCTTCCAATTTTTCAATTTTTTTTTCTTTTTCGAATTTCCGGGTCGTCACACAAAGTCCCTTCAAATGAATTTAAAAACTGCTTAATTTCCTACGCAGCCGATGAAACTATCTTTTCTTAAATTAATTTTGTTTTGGTTAAGAAAAAAAACTTGTCTCCTTAGGAAAACAAAAAATAAAACTTTTCTAACTTTGTTTTGGGCTGTAATACAGTGATCGGAGGGGCTGCTCTTGGATGTGCATTTGTAGTGCTTTATGATGTAGTTAGAGAAGTTCTCTGCAAGACGAGGATGTTTGAATCCCTGCTCAAAGATATCAAATCCTCACTTGTCTCTCTAAGTCCACTAATACAAGACATGGAGAGTTACAGTTACAACAAGGCATTGGACCTCCCAATTATGAACGAATTGGAAACTTTTAAAGAGCTATTGGAAGGTGGCGTAAGGCTGATTTTGAAGGTCTCGAAAATTTCCCGAATTGATTATTTCAAAAAGTACAAATATACTAAAAAACTCCTTGAGTTGGTCGAATCTCTAAACAGGCTGCTAGCTATGTTGAACATGCAAAGAATAATGGATGGGAATAAGGAGACCTCGGTTTTAGCCAGGCATATTGAGGAATATGTCAACAGAATTGATGTCAAGCCAATTCAATCTGCGATTAAAGATTGGTGGCCAGTACCTCAACTTCCAGAGCTTGTAGCTGGATTGGATGTGTGATCCAAGTGCATGAATCTAGAGTAGTGAGTCTACCTTGGTTGTTGCATGAAAGCCTTTCATTTTCCCTAGAATATATTTAATTAGGTTATTGGTATTTGATTAAGGCTTTAAACGTTATCATTTATGTTTGTTCTATCTTATTAATGTACCTATCTAAAGGGCTGCTTCTGTATGCTAACATTAGTGAATGAGTATATATTAAAGTTATCTAGGAAGTGAGTGAGTTCTCCTTGTCAAATCAAGCATTTGGCTTGGTCGTGTTGAGTGAACCTACAATTAGCAATGCTAATTAAATCCATTGCCCCCAGTTGAGTGAATCCCACGCTATATCCATCCTCATATCTCATATTTTTCCAGCATCAATTGGTATCAGAACAAGTTGAAAAACTTGGTTCTACTCCTGGTTTTTTCCTAGGAGAGGAAACCAAGCGTTTCAATCGCATATGGTTGAGATGTGGCATATAGCTGAAGATTTGTCCAAAGAGAGGGATGTTATTCATGATAATTATGAGGGTAAGTTTTCTGATATTTTTCAAGTCAAATCTCTCAATTAGTTTCTTGGATTTAGATATCTTGCCACCAATGTTTGACTCTTGTTTAGAATAGGATTGTAAAGTATGTTCAAGGTTGAATATTATTCATCATTGTAATGACCTGAAAATTTGAGAAAAATAAAAATGATGGTTTTGACCCTGAAGGTCAAAAGTTGATTTTTTAATGTGAACACTTTTTGGACAATTCGTGAGGACCATTTAATAGGCCTCAAAATTTTGAGTTCGTAGATAGACATTATGTTGAAATCAAAGATTGATTGACTACAATACGGGTTAAGGACATTTTGGCAATCTTGAATATATGGATATTTTGGTAATTTTCTAGAGGGATCTAGGGTTATCTAGAAGGTTCTTTAATTTTCCATTTTCTTTATCTCTTCCACTGACCTAGTTGTATATATATATATATATAAGGCTGAAATAGAAGAAAAACAAGGAAAATGAAAACCGAAGAGATGATCAACCCGGGAGGAGGAGTGAAGGAGAAAAGAAGAAAGAAAGAAAGACAAAGCCTGGGGAAACGCTGGGACTCTTCAACCTCGTAGCCATGAACTCACATACTATTGCCGCACTATTAAATTCATCTCCACTCCGTTGATAGTATTTGGCCGGTCCTTGACAGAAGTATATGACCCCACTGTCATCGAGACTTTGATCTCGGGTATATTTTTCATTTTATTTTCTCACTCACTGACCAAGATATAACAAATCATGTTAAATATTACGATGATGCAAGTGGAACGCTCTCGATCGATTAGAGTACATTGTCCTCTTTTTTGTTATATTTTATGTTCAATTCTATAATGAACATTAAAGACTAGAGTCGATAGTCTTTTTTTAATCTGTGGCTAGGGTTGCTAATGAAAATTGGATCAAGAATTATGATTTTTTTTTTTTTTCATTCTAGAGTTTAGTTTAGTATGAATCAATTAAAGGTGATTAGTTATAATCATGAGTTTTCGAATTGAGGGTTACATATTTCTCACTATTTTTTATATTCATTGACCAAATTCAATTTGAAAGGATCTTTGATTAGCTTTTCCTAGCACACGATTTAAACATAAAGCCTAGTACATTCCCAAAGTCTCCTCTTCTATTTTATTTTTGTGTTGAAAAATTTATAATGAACATGTGAAAAAGGAATATGTTTCCGGCCAGCAATATATAGGTCGAGAAACAGGTTGGAGTCGGCTATTTTTTTTTTCTCACTCCATTAACCAAGAAGGTAAACGAGGTGGAATATTACAGTGATGCAATTGGAACGCTGGTAATTGGTCCTTTTTTTGTTATATTTTATGTTAAACTCTAGAATGGACATTAGAGAGGAATAGTGAATGGAGTCATTTTTTCTCTTTTTTCTTTTGAAGGAATACAGAATGGAACCGATATGGTTAGGCTGCCGACGGGCTAGCTTTTAGCCTTTTTATTTATTTATTTATTTTAATTAAATAGTTTTATTTATTTTAATTTATTAAAATATAACGTGTTAGTTTGAGATTAACCAAAGAGACATATCTCGATCATTTTAAAAAAAAAAGTTAGCAACAAAAAAATAAAATAAAATAATTCAATAATTCAAGGATGTTACAGCGGCCAGCAATAGGTCAGCAATAGGCCGAGGACCGGTTAGATTTGGGTATTTTATTTATTTATTTTAATCACTCCATTGACCAAGAAGGCAAATAAGGTAGAATATTTGTTTGTTTTTTTTTGATAAATAATAAGGTAGAATATTACAGTGATGCAATTGGGACGCTATTATAATTGGTTATTTTTTATGTCAAAGTCTATAATGAACATTTAAGAATAGAGAACGGAGTTGCTTTTTTTTTTTCCTTTTTCTTTTGAGAAAAGAGAGATTGGAGTCAATGGTCTTTTTTTAATCTATATTAGGTTGCTGATGGGTTTTTAGCCTTATTTATTTATTTTATTTTTCTTTTAAATTTATTAAAACATAATGGTGTTAGTTTGAGACTAACTAAAGAAATATATCTCAAAAACTCAAGAACATTCAGGGGAGGGGCATAATCAAATTGGGAACAATAGATACATTCCAGCTGGGAACGACGTCTGTACCAATTGAAAACGATGTTCGTCCCAACTGGGAAACAACAGGTCCGTCTCATCATAATGACGTTAAAACATAGAAAGTTAATTTATTGAAGGGCCTATGATATGAAGGTCCTTAATAATCTTTTGATTACATGTAAGTACACAACTCAGAATTTTGACAACTAATAAATGTGGTACATTGAGAAAAAAGGACGAAAGGTTCGTAGACAATCTAAAATACCCTTATCCTCCTAATTGAAAATTCCAACCATGCCCCTGAACCACAATGACAAACAAGTAAAATCACAAAAAGAAGGAATTGTTTTCAACTGTGAAAATAAGAGTCGATTGCTCTTATATATAAATAATTGTGTTCTTAATGTAATTGGTTTGAATTCCCATGAATGACAATGACGTTACATATTTGTACGTAGCTACTAGACCAATATAAAACTTGAGCGACATCTTCCTCTCTTAAATTAAAGTTAGAGACTTAGAGTACACAAAAGAAAACTTGTTAATTATATACAGTATTAATCTTGTTGATTTGAGATCGATCATCATCAGTGTGCTGGTGTTGCGAATTTGCGATCCTATGGAAAACATCTTGGTGGAAGCGTTTAAGTTGTTGTTGGGTGAGGTTAGAGAAGCTGTGGGTGGCGAGTTTCGGAACTTCAAACCGCTGATTGATCTCAAAACCACTTTAGACGCTATAAATCCGCTGATTATGCAGCAGCTTGCAGAGTTAAACAAGGCCTTAAAACCCCTCATCGCTGAATTTCTTGGAAAGGATGACAAGGAAGTGAGTCTCCCAGAAGATGTACCAGCAAAAATCAAGGAGGAAATGGTGAAGGGCAGAGTGCTGGTCTCCAAGTTGGGACACGTTGGACCTTTGAACTGCATCACAAAGTATCAATACACCCCCAAACTTGGTAAATTGCACGACTCTCTGAAACAGCTTTTGGAAAATCTCAAGATCCAGGATGCATGGTTTGTGAGGATGACGTTACTTGTTGGAGTAAACAACACCAAAAAAGTTGATCAACTGAACCAACTTCTGAGGTCGACACTGATACAAATAATGCTGATGGAGGAGACAAGCATCAAGAAGGAAATGCTACTTGAAGTGTCGAACAACTTAGAGATACTTGCTGGAGTGGAGGAGTCTAATAAAAAACAGATTGAGAAACTGAAGGTGCCCGAGAAAGGAGGGGATGTGAACGGGGAAGTGCTGAAGATGGTGAAAGAAAACACTCAACAACTTGTGCAACTCAAAGGCTCTATGACAAGACAATTATCTACCCTGTGTCCGGAGCTGGCCGATCAACTACAAACAAGTGTTGTAGTGGACGAGGAAACAAATAAAGTCGCGCAGGAAACGAATGACGAAACAAATGAAACAGCGCAGGAGATAAATGGCGAAACAAATGAAGTTACGGAGGCCTTTGTGCCACCAGTAAGCAATGCAACGACGGAGACAACGCTCAAGCCTGCTCAATACCACAGTGCGTCAGGAGGTACGTATGCACAATCAAGTCCAATAAAACTTTTCTCCTCAACAAACAAAAAAAACTTCTCAAATTTTGTTTTGGGCTGTAATACAGGGAAGGGAGGGCCTGTTCATCGAGCGGCATTTGGGCTGCTGTTTGACATAATTTACGATCAACTGAAAATTCACAAGAACGCGGTGTTTGAACCCATGCTCACACGTGTCAAATCCTTACTTGTCTCTCTAATACCACTAATAGAAAACATGGAAAATTACAACAAGGCGTTGGACCTCCCAATGAAGGAATTGGAAACTTTAAAAGAGCAATTCAGAAATGGCCAAAGGCTGATTTGGCAGATCTCAAAGATTGGTTTCTGGAATATCCCCAAAAGGTATATATATGCCCAGAAACTCAATGATTTGGCCGAATCTCTAAACAGGCTGTTACCTATATTGAGCATGCAGAGAATAATGGCGGGGAATGAAGAGACCTTGCTTTTAGCAAGGCATATTGAGGAATATGTCAACCGAATTGATGCCAAGCCAAATCAAACTACGACTAAAGATTGGTGTAGAGTACCTCAACTTCCACAGCTTGTAGCTGGATTGGATGTGCCTCTGGAAGATCTGAAGGTGAAGCTCCTTAAACATGAGCCATCCATGCTCGTGCTCACTGCTCCTGGAGGATGTGGGAAAACCACTTTGGCAACAATGTTTTGCGAAGATCAGCAAGTCAAAGGTATATATATATATATATATATATATATATATATGCAAAAATTCTAGTAATACGATATGAATTTTACTTCTTATCACTTTTTTTGTTCTGTGATGTTTCATGTTTAATCTGTTTGTTTCTCTATAACAAAACAATCATGTGCCAACTTGGAAATATCTTCTCTACGATCGAATGAATGCTTCTTATCTTTTCTTTGGATAGATAAATTCAGGGATAATATCTTCTTTGTCATGGTTTCAAAAACCCCCAACTTGAAACATATTGTACAAGATCTCTATCGACGCAAGGATTCCCCAGCACCTGATTTCCAAAGTGAAGAAATGGCAGTTAAGTGGCTTCAGCAGTTTCTCAGGGAAGCAGGAAAAGATCCTTTATTGCTGGTCCTTGATGATGTTTGGTCTGGATCAGAATTCCTTATTCAAAACTTTTCTGACTTCAAAATGCCGAATTGCAAGATTTTGGTGACCTCGAGATTCGAGTTTCAGGGATTTGGTTCTTCATATCGTTTAAAGTATGTTCTGAATGATGAAGATGCAATGGCCCTGTTCCATTATTCAGCATCATTGGGAGATAGTAACTCTCATGTACCAGAAGCCCTTGCGAAAAAGGTGATTAATTTCCTAATTTACTTGAAAATTTACGGCTTACTTGGTGAGTCTCATTAGATTAGATTACATAAATTGATGCAAGACTTTTTTAGTTGAAATAGACTTAAAATTACAACTTTAATCTCATTTTGCACTCAAAACGCAAGTTATCTCACTTTCCACCCAAAACTCACCCTTCATACAAAATTTTGCACAAATTTCGTTAACTGCATGTAATAATCGTCAATGTCGAGGGCAATTTTGTAATCTCATGTCTCAATGTTATGAATGAGGCGCTAAATATACATGACACAACAAATTGAGATGAACATGAACAAATTTGAAAACATTCGTAACCTATCAAAATTTGTTTATACTCGTCCCAATTTGCCACGTCATGTTATCTAATGCCCAATTCATAATCTCGCGTCTTGAGAACAAAATTATCTCAGATGTTGAAGATTATTGGATGGACTTAAAGAACTGGTGCAAATTTTTGTTTGAATGGTGGGTTTTAGATGATAAGTGAGACAAATGAGTATTTTGAGTGCAAAAGGAGATTAAAGTTGCAATTTTAAATGCATTTCAACTAAAAAGCCTTAATACAATTCAACCCGACTAACCGATCGTAGCCTTAATCTATAAGAAAGTTAGTTTACAGAAACTTAAATTTTGAGTCTACAACTCAGCAACACTACATTTGACGTGGGACAATTCATTACTGCAGATAGTAGAGCTTTGTAAGGGGTTTCCGCTTGCTCTTACAGTGGTTGGAAGATCACTACGCGGAAAACCTATAGAATTCTGGAGAAAACGAATAAGTGAGTGGTCTAAGGGTTCCTCGTCCATTCTAGATTCTGAGACACAGCTGCTTCTCTGCCTTCAAAGTAGCTTAGATGCCCTAGACGAAAAAGAGCCTATCATCAAAGAATGTTTCATGGACCTTGGTTCATTTCCTGAAGACACAAGAATCTCTGCCGCTGCTCTTATTGATATGTGGGCGGAGTTATATGATCTAGATGAAGAGTTTTTGTCCATGGCAAACCTCATGGAGCTCTGCAGCCGAAGCCTGGCTGACCTTATAGTCACAAGGTATGCATATAGGTTAGACTTTCATGGATTGTATGGTATTAGATGGTATATAACTTATCAAATCCAATGCATTTCGAAAATAAAACTGTAAAATAGTTGGTTTTCCATTGTAAGGGAGCAAGTTTCCATATATGTCTAATCCTCTTACATGAAAAAACATTACTCAATTTTACAGTTCAACTTATAATATCTTAAATTTGACGAGTTATTCAATCTAATGCAACACGACCTACTGAATGTGGCCTATGGTTCTGTGTTTCTCTTGTTGATCACATACCCTCTTAACTTTTTCTACCATGATATGTATATATACCCCTATATATATATATATATGATGTACTTGTGAAAGAAAAATCTCTGTAATATGAACATGGTATTTTCAACTTTTGAACATAACCAGAAAGGAAGAGATGGAAAGAGATGGCTACTACAGCGAAAACTTTGTTACCCAGCATGCTCTCCTTAGAGAGCTGGCTGTCTATAATGCGAAACTGGACCCAGTAAACCAACGTCGAAAAGTGTTTATAGACACATGTGGAGGCAATCTGCCCAAGTGGTTGATGGAACAAGAGTCTCAGCCCATAAGCGCTCACCTGCTCTCTGTATCAAGTACGTCCCTTTTGTCCCTTGATCTCTCTTTGAAATCTGAGTTTTAGAAAGTTGGGTTACATTTGATGGCTTGTTTGGATAACTCCTGAAATTGGATATAGTTTGAAGGTAGGCGTGGATTCATTTTAAGGCCGAGGTTTGTATTGGATATTTTTTCTTTTAAAAATGTTGGAACTTTGGAGCGGCCACGCATGACACATAAGCCTAACTATGGTATTCCTTGTTAACGGTTCACATTACCCATATATTAATCGATTGTTCCCCACTGATACAGGTGGAGAGTTCCCATCAAAATGGCCCGACATGACATTACCAGAGGTTAAGGTTCTAGTTTTGAATTGTAAGACAACAAAAAACTATGTCTTGCCAGAATTTGTGCGGAAGATGGACAAACTGAAGGCTCTAATAGTCACGAATGATGGTCCCTTACCTGCCGAGTTGAACGCTTTTGAGCTGCTTTGCTCCCTATCAAATTTGAGGAGAATCAGATTGGAGGGCATCGATGTTCCTTCCATAACCAAGAATCCAATACAATTCAAGAGCCTACAGAAACTATCTTTATTCAAGTGCAGCATCGGTCAAGGTTTCAACAACTTTTCCACTCCAATTCCAGATGCATTTCCGAAGCTAGAGGAAATAAATATTGACTGCTGCGATGATTTGGTGGAATTGCCTGCCGATATCTGTGGTCTTATTCATCTAAAGAAGCTCAGCATCACTAACTGTGATAAGTTATCTGCCTTGCCTATGGAGATTGGAAAGCTTTTGAATTTACAGGTGTTGTGGTTGTGGTCGTGTAGAAATCTGTTAGAGTTGCCAGGCTCGATTACGAAGCTCGATAAGTTAACCTTGCTCGACATATCTGATTGTGTCAGGATTGAGTTGTTACCGGAAGGTATTGGAGAAATGACCAGTTTGCGAAAACTCACCATGAGACGGTGTTCAGGACTACAAGAGTATCCTCTGTCGCTTCTCGATCTCAAGGAGTTACAGCTGGTAGGATCTGTATGATGTGTGATCGTCATCATACATCCTCCTGCGTTAGTCCTCAATTATGATCACTCAATAATTCTTGGAGTCAGGTCTAGCTAGTGTCGCTTGCTTGTCTTCCAAGTTTTGCTTTCCTACATTTTTCTAGTCTTGAATGTTACTTGCCTATTTGAATTTGCTCTGAGTCTGGTTTATGAGCAATGCATGTTTATGTGGAGTGCTAATGTTGCTTGCCTTGCACTGAGTTTTGTGTAATTATGAATGTTTATTTGTGGGGAATGATAGGCCTCAGATTTGATTTTTATAGATAATGAGAATAAAGTGTTGTTTAATTATGAGCAATGTATAATTGTGCGGGGTGATAAGTCTGGAATTTGATTAATTAGAAAAAAATTTATGATTAAAAACATAAAGATCCCTAATAATTTTGTTTTATACAAAAGGATACAAGGTTAGGAGACAACAATATTTTATTTTAGGTTGCTGGCAATGAGTCATATCATGTTGAGTTTGTGTCATGTCATAAACTCCGTTTTATTCAAATATGTCTAACCCGAACTCGACTCATTTAATAATCAAGTCAATGATGTCTAACCCGAACTCGGCCTATTAATGAACCAAATAATCCGTGTTACCTATTTAATAAACAGGTTGTATTCGAAATTAAATTAACCTATAACATGTTTAACTTATTTAAATTATAAGATTTAATAAGTATATAGATAGGTAGATATACGGGTTATTGATTGACAAGTTTATTAAACAAGTTAATATAGGTTATTATACAGATTAACACGTTGGCTCAAAATCTAGCCATTTATTAAATGAATCAATAAGTCATTATACAGGTTAACAAATTGGCTCAAAATTTCCATTTATTAAACCAATTATAACAAGTGGACCAAAAAATGACCTAATTAAAATTTTAATTGTGCATATTGACCCTAAGAAATTTTGCGTGAGTTTCAAGTCGTGTGGCTAGTCATACCGGAAATTATTGCCTTAATTTTAACATTTTAGATACAAGGACATTAGGCTACTTTTTTTTTTTTTTTTAATATAACGATATTTTACTATAACTCTAATATGCAAGAATAATTTTTTTCACAATCGATATTCTTAGAATTTTAACTTTGAGACTATTGGTCTTTAGATCAATCCTCTAATCAATTGAGTTAGACCCTTTTTGACAAAAGGGCCAAAATTGAATAAGGTTTCCAACCCAAAAATTGACAACTAGCATGTCTAGTGATAAAGGTATGGGCAAGAGATTGGAGACAAGATTTAACCCCTTAAATGATTTTGTTTATGACATTTTGCCCAAGGTTGTTTGTTGTATTTCTAATGGGGAAATACTAGGGGCAATAATTTAAATTTTTGGAAATTATTTTCTTAAATATAATAATGTAGAAATATTATATAAAGTATATGAAATACAATTTTATTTTATTTTATTTAAATTATATAGATATAAAAAATAAAAATTAAAAACTATCATAATAAAGAAATTTAATTTTATAAAATTTAAAATTTACCAAAATAAAATAAAATTTAAATTATACTAAAACATACTTCAAGTCTAATAAAAAAAATACAACTATTAATTTAAATTAATAAATATATAAAAAAAATGAAATATGAAAAATAAAAAAAAAATAAAAAATTTTGACATGCGGCAACTTTTCATTGGCTGCCATTAGTCTATTGGCTGCTTCCTGCCTAGTAGCACTGGCAAATAACCCCCCGCTTTTTTTTTTTTTTTTATCAGCATATAACCCCCCGCTAGACATGCTAATAATGTCAAAAAGTTCCAATGATCAGCCAAAAGATACCCCTATCCACTCGAATTTACAATTTAAACAACGTCCCTCAATAAAAAATATGGGGTAACTTAGTGAACTACCAAGTGAAGAAATCAAAGCACCAGACTCCAGAAAAACCAAAACAAACATACCACCAACATCAATGTCAATGAAGCCCCCGAATTTAAACCCACCAACAATGAACAAAAAGAAAAAAACTTAGCAGGCCCATCTCACCACTTATAAACAAATTCAGATTTTCATTTATACAGCAATTCATAGTAAAATGTTTTACCATGCAAGAAGGCACACACAAATGAAAAATGAAAAACCAAAACGCAAAAGTAAAGAACATTAAGGAAAATAGGCTGAAATACAAATCAGGGAGTTCACCCAGAATCATACATACATTGCCCCGACATTTATTCAGGAAAGACATTGCTCTTTCAAGATTGAAACCTTTCGAGAAAATTCAAGGTGACTTCTTCTTGGAGGACCTTCATGCGCAAGTTACTGAAGTTGGCAGTTGAGAAAGGTTCCCATAAGCCATTTGTGTCATCATCACATACCACTTCCTCTAACTGCTCAAGAATATCGAAGACTGATTCTGGGAGTTCTTGCAGCCTTGAGCACTGTCTCATGTTGATCTTTCTCAATCCTCTCATTTCACCAATGTGTTCAGGCAACTCTTTAATGCTGAAGCAATCAGATATGTCAAGGAACTTTAAATTAGCTAGCTTTTCAATCGAGTTTGGAAGGTATACCAAGTCCGTACAGGACCTGAGCCTCAGCACTTGTAAATTGACAAGCTTCCAAATGTCTTCAGGCAAGGCAGATAGCTTATGACAGTTGGTGATACTGAGCGTCTCTAGGTGAATGAGATCACAGAGCTTGGCGTCCAATTTCACCAAATCATCACAATACTCAATGTTCAATTCCACCATATTCGTTAGTGCCTCGAAAAATTTGAACGAAGAGTTACTAAAGGCTGGACCAATCTTACACATGAAGAGAGACATCTTCTGTAGACTCTTCAATGGTACAGAGTTCTTGCTTATGGAAGGAACTGAAATGCGCTCTAGTCGAATCCTCTTTAGATTACGTAAAGACCCCAGCATTTCAAAATTACTTAACTCAGCATGTAAGGGGCCGTAATTTGTCACTGTTAGAACCTTCAACTTGTCCATTTTCTTCACAGACTTGGGTAAGGCATAATTCTTTATCTCAAAATTCAGAACTAGAACCTCAGCTTTTGGTAGCTGCATTTTGTTCCACTTTCCTGAAAACAGTCCATCTGCAAACAATTAATATGTTGAATTTTGTGAGTATGAGGAGAAGCTAATGTGAAAATGCCTCATTAGCCCTTGGGTTTGTGTGCATATGTTTCCGCACTCGCTCTGCATTCTGCATTTTGTGTACGGATGTTTGCATTTTGAAGAAAGAGAGAAAAACTAACCGGTTGACATAGATAATAATCGAGTCTTCTTGGGTTTTTCCTTTTGCTCTGTCCACCACTGAGGAGGATCATTACCGATTATGTCTATAATCAGTCTCTTTCCCAGCCCTGCGAAGTTACGCCCAGTTTGACGGATGGCCAGTTCTCTAAGCACACCATGTTGGGTAATAAAGTGTTCGCTGTAGTATCCATCTGCCTCCATCTTCTCCTTCCTTGTTATGATCAAAACTAAGTTGCTTAGCAGGCATTTCTTAGACGTGCATATTTCAATATACGTCATGTTGATTATTAGCAGTAACTAGTCATGAATATCAAAGGAGATAGAAGCTTGCATACCTTACGACTACAAGATTAGCCAAACTGCGGGCAGATAGCTCTTGAAGTTTCTCTATAGACCAGAGTTCATGCAGACCATATAACTCTACCCAGATATCAATGAGAGCAGCAGCAGGGATTCTATGGCCTTCAGGAAAGGAACCGAGATCTGAGAAACATTCCTTGACAGCAGCCATTGTTTTATCCAAGGCATCGACGCTACTTTGGAGGCAAACAAGCAAATCATTGGAAGTAGCTTTTTTTTTATCTCTTGCTGTTTTTTCCCATTTAGTTATAGGCTCCCCGCAAAGAGATTTTCCAACCACTGTAATGGCTAGTGGAAACCCTTGGCAGCTTTCTACTATCTGCAGTTTAATTCTCCCAAGCAGAGTTAATTACCATCGAGACTTTTGAGCTGCAGGCCTAAAAATGAAGTTTCTGTCTACTTTTCTTTATTCTCAAGTAAGATTTAGCTCTCAAGTAAAGTATCTGGTGAACATAATTTATTTTCCCCTTTTCTGATGCATTATAAACAAGAATCCATATTTCATAATGAAAACAAGAAATCACCTGTTTTGCGAAATCTTCTGGTATATCAGAGCTCCCATCTCGCGGGGTTTCTGAACGACGAAAAAGAGTCATGGCATCTTCAGGCCCCAATGTTGCTAAACGATACAAACCAAATCTTGGAAATTCACATCTTGATGTCACCAAAATCTTGTAATTTGACCTTCTAAACTCATTACACTTGTCAAGAAAGGATTCTGAATCAGGCCAAAAATCATCCAGGACCAAAAGTAGAGGGTTTTGTTCTGTTTCCCTCAGAAAATCTTGCAGCCAGCTGAATGCAGTTGATTCATTATGGAAAGTGGGAACATGCGATCCGGTCTGTTTACATAGTTCTTGCACAACAACGTAGCTGGTTCGTCTTAAAGCCGAGACAAAAATGATATTCGTATCGAATATAGCTATCAAGAGAAACAGAAAGAATATAAGAAAGCGGTTACCACCAAGATTTCATTAGAAGAACTTCATATCCTTTTAAAACATACCTTTCACTTCCTCTTCTTGACAAAACATTTTTGCCAAAGTGGTTTTACCCACTCCTCCTGTGGGAGTCACCACAAGCACTGACATATCATCCTTAAGAAGCTTCATCTTCACTTCCTTCAAACGCGCCTCCAACCCAACAGTAAAATCTGGAGGCTCAGGTACCGGAGACCAAACTCTAACTTCATTATTACTTTTATTTTGATGTTGGGCTGCAAGTTCCCCATAAATGCGGTTCACCACCGTCGCCACATTGATTACCTGATCCCTCACATCCTTTGTTACATGTACTGGCAGTACACTCAACAGCATTTTGAGATTTTCATCCAAGGCAACAAGTTGCTGGGTGTAAAAAGGAATTTTGACTACATTACACTTCCATAAACGAACCTTGGAGCAATTGACAACGAGTTTTTGGCCTTCCTCCAATTTTATTTTGAACTTCTCTAATCCCGGCACTCTGCCAAAAGCTACATCATTATGCTGTTCGATATCATCAACCACATTTTGATAAGATTCCAGTGTGGACTGAATATCTCTGAGTTGGGGTTTAAACGTTACAGCACTCCCTATCGCTGCTGTAACATGGTCAAGCAGCGACCCAAATACTGCTCCTAAGGCAGCCCCTCCAACCGTCGCCAATGCCATAACTAGGACACCACACGAACTCTGAAACTTTGTAGTGTTTGTTTCAATAAAAAAATATGTAAGCAGTGAAGAAACCAATAACATATTTATACATAAAACAATACCGTACTTATATAGTTATATCCCACCCTAATTGAATCTCCTTCTACCACCATTTTGATTTAACGAATTATCTTTTTGTATATATATTTTTGTCGAAATCATTCATTCTTTAAATTATTATGTCAAAATCATCCCTATAAAAAATTAATAACATTTGCGGTGGTTTAATCATTCATATATATTAACTAAATAGACCAGTTCGCCATATGGATTTTTTTACCAAAATTATTAATTTATTTGATACATATGAATGATTAATCAATTTCTAATTTTATTAATTAACTTTTTTACAGAAAAATCTTTGACATGATGATTTATAAAAGTTTTGATTATGATTTATGTGAAAAATAATTTGATAAATTGAAAAAAATGATACAGAAAGATGCAATCGGAATAAAATAAAAGTATTTTTCTTATAAATCATGAAAATATTCTTCACTAGAAATTAGAAGACTTTAACTGCCGAAGTCCACCAAAGTCTTGCTAGTTTTTACAATAGACTTTCTGGGAAACTACATAAACTTTCGAAGCAAGGAAGACATAATGCAGCCGAAAGCTGTAGCTGTCAAGATAATCCCCAGTTTAATTATAATATTAACGATCCTATGAATGTACGTATCTATTAAATGAAATCATCATCTAACAACACGTGGTAGTTGATAATAAAAATTATTTTTTAAAAAAAAAATCGAAAATATTACTTACAGATAATAAACATGAAAAAAATTAC
Organism: Prinsepia uniflora; assembly: GCA_032719365.1. NCBI lineage: Eukaryota > Viridiplantae > Streptophyta > Magnoliopsida > Rosales > Rosaceae > Prinsepia > Prinsepia uniflora. The sequence continues at coordinate 1,920,375 of CM064875.1, read as the reverse complement.
AAATGTACAAAAATTTTAAAAAAAATCTAAAAAAATTATTTATGTATGAAAATAATTTATCTCCCCATCTTCTTTATTTTTTTGCTAGGGCCTTATTTCACAATAACAAACTTAAAAACTTTTAAAAATTAAAAAAATTATTTATGGAAAGAAGCAAATTACTTTCATACAAAATCCACCAAAGTCTTTCGAGTTTTCACACTAGACTTCTCTCGGAAACTACATGGTAGCTATAGAAAACTTTTGGGGTCAATGAGGAAGCTCAAATGAAACGGTCGGAGTCCACCAAAGTCTTGCTAGTTTTTACACTAGAATTTCTGGGAAACTACATGGGAGCTATAGGTTTTGGGAAGCCTTCGAAGCAAAGCAGATATACTGCAGCCGAAAGCTATAGTGCGCCCCTGATGACTAGGTCAAGATAATCACCAGTTCAATTATAATACTAACGATCTCATGAATGTGTGTATTAAATAAAATCATAATCTAATAACACATGGCGTTCGATCTCTTTTTGGGTCATATTTTATTTTACTTTTTAGTATATATTTTTATTTTCTTTTAAATTTATTAGAATATAACACGGTTAATTTAACATTAAATAAAGAGACATGTCTGAATAATTGAGTGCACTCCAAGTCAACCCTTCCAAGTCATTTTTATTCTGTCCACATCATTTTTCTCAACCAGTTTTTTTTTTCTTCTTTTGTTAGGTCATTTTCATCACTACGTACTTTTCTTCTTTTGTTTGCTTTGATTATTGAGATTCTTCACCCTTTTTCATAAGGAATATTATAGTCTGATTACCTGAGCCCTCACATCATTTGTTACATGTACTGCCATTTGTTACATGTACTGCCAGTACACTCAACAGCATTTTGAGATTTTCATCCAAGGCAATAAGTTGCTGGGTGTAAAAAAGGAATTTTGACTACATTACACTTCCATAAACGAACCTTGGAGCACTTGGCAACGAGCTTTTGGCCTTCCTCCAAGTTTATTTTGAACTTCTCTAGTCCTGGCACTTTGCGAAAAGCTACATCATTATGCTGTTTGATATCATCAGCCACATCTTGATAAGATTCCAGTGTGGACTGAATATCTCTGAGTTGGGATTTAAACGCTATAACATCCCCTATCACTGCTATAACGGCATCAAGCAGCGCTCCAAATGGTGCTCCTAAGGCAGCGTCTCCAAGTTTATCCCAATCCATACCTACACAAACAACGAATCGTGTCTGTTTCAATCAAAAAATGAGACAAGAATCTGATCCTTGGAAACTAGGAAAACAAAAGTTTTCATTTCTCTTGCTTTTCTTTGGTGGCAATGCAAGAGAAGACAAGCAAGAATTTATATAGAAGACATTCAAATAAGCTTCATCAGTTTGAAGACAGGTTAAAGTCTCTGACTTTTTGGCAACGAGGTTGGATTCGGCTATTTTTTTTCTCACTCCATTGACCCAGAAGGCAAATGAGGTGGAATATTACAATGATGCAATTGGAACGCTAGTAATTGGTCCTTTTTTGGTTATATTTTATGTTAAACTCTATAATGGACGTCATTAGAGAGGAATATGGAGTCCTTTTCTCTCTCTCTTTTTTTTTTTTTAAAGAGAATAGTGATTGGAGTCTTTAAAAATAGTGATTGGAGTCAATGGACTTTTTTAAACTATGCATGGTTAGGTTGATGATGGGCTTTTAGCCTTTTTTTATTTATTTGTTTTACTTAAATATTTTTTTAATTTATTAAAATATAACGCGTTAGATTGAGGTGCCTCCTTTTTTATTCAAACAAACTGTTCGGGCCCAGATGGCTTGGCTGCTTGCTATTATCAGGAATGTTGGGATGTGCGTTGGTTTGATGTGTGTTAACCGGTTAAGCAGGATTTCGATGGGGCTTGCCTGGGGAACTAAATTCTACTTTCATAACCTAGGTGCCAAAAGTGATCAAACCTACATCTATGGCGCAGATGAGACCCATTAGCTTATGTAAAACAATATATAAGGTGGTTTTCAAAATTGTGATTGGGCGTCTGAGACTGATTCTAGGGTCCATTATTAGCCTTAATTTGGCGAGCTTTATTCCAGAGAGACAAATCTATGCTAACATTATGCTTGCTCAAGAGCTCCTCTATAAATTTGATCGCACCATAGCGCAGAAAGGGTATGTGGCATGGAAAATTGACCTTTCTAACGACTATAACTGAGTTGATTGGGATTTCTTGGAGGGACTTCTTAAGAAGGTAGGTATTCCAACTAGCTGGGTCTCTCTTATCATCCAGTGTGTTACGACGGTATCCTCTCAAGTGATTATTAATAGAGAGGTTACTAAGGTCTTTCGTTCGAGATGAGGATTAAGATAAGGTGACCTTCTCTCGCCCTATCTCTTTGTGATGTGCCTAGTGAAACACTCTCATTTGATTGTAGATGCAGTTAATGGGGGTTGGTGGAAAGCCGTGAGCACTTCTTGATTGGGTCCTAAGATATCCCACATATGCTTTGTTGATGATCTTTTGTTATTCGTCGAGGCCAGCACTCATCAAGTAAAGGTTATTAAGGAGTGTCGGGATCGTTTTTTTGTAAGGCTTCTGGGCAGGTCATTAGCTGTGAAAAGTCTAAACTCTTATATTCCTCGAATGTCAATTGCCCGTTAGCTAATCGGATTAGTGGTATTCATGGTACCCCTCTCACTGCGGATTGTGGTAGATACTTGGGGATCCCTTTAGTCCATAAATGGGTTAATCTTGGCAACTTATTGCGGGAATATTGGCAGGGTACAACAAAAATTGGCTAATTGGAAAAGCAAGACCCTGAGTATGGCTGGTCGAAAAACTTTGCGCTAATCAGTAACTACATGCAAATTGTCAAGCTTCTGGTCAGTGTCTGCAAGGAGCTTGACCGTTTGAACTGGAGTTTCCATTGTAGGAATGTGGAGGGGACAAGGAGAATCCATATGGTCAGCTGGGACACAATAGCTCAGCCTAAAACTCAGAGCGGTCTTGGTTTGAAAAAGGCTAGTGATATGAATCTTGCCCTCATTACCAAAGTTAGGTGGTGGCTCCTTGGCAACCCAGACAGCCTTTGGGCCCGTACTTTGTCCTTGAAGTACCTCAACGGGGACCCCGCCCACTTCCACAATGATTCAATGGAGACTAATTCTGGTGCTTCGTCAACTTGGCAAGCAATTATGTTTGCTACTTAGGTGTTGAGGAGTGGTTGCTGTAAGATAATCGGTGATGGCAGAGATAATAGTTTTTGGTTAGATTGGTGGTGTGATTGTGGGAGATTAATGGATAATGTCCAGGGAGATTGTATGGTCGCTGATTATGTTCTTGATGGTGTTTGGGATATGGATGGAGAAGCTGCAGTTGGACTTGCCTATGGATATTATATGGCAGATTCTGAAAATCCATGTAGCTTTTCAGGGTGGAAGTGGTGATAAGGTGATATGAGATGGTACCGCGAATGGTGTGTTCTCGATGAAGAGTGTTTATGGTTTGATCATTGAGACTGATGATGGTCATCAGATGCCTTGGCTTCGATTTGGAAGGATCGGTGCCCCCTTAAAATGAAATTATTTATCTGGCTTGCCTGTCATGATAGGTTGCTTACTAATGTGCAACAGAGTATTAGAGCACTTACCTTCGACCCTAGTTTCCAGAATTATGGAGCTAGCATGGAGACCTCGACTCACATTTTGTCTGACCGCGTGGCTGCTAGGGCGGTGTGAGCGATGTATATGAGCCTCACGGCACAGTTTGGGCAGCAGCATGATGGTCTTTTTCCTTGGGTCCTTGAGAACCTTAAGGCTCCCCCTTACACGGTGTGTGATGTTGACTAGTCTACGCTCTTTGTTTGCTACTGCTGGTTTATTTGGTGTTGAAGGAAATAAAAGGATCTTCGCCAGCCTAGCCATCCCTGGCAGGTAGTGGTTGCTTATGCCCGGGATTGGTGTAGGGCGAATGTGAGGAATAATGGAGGACCTTCTCACCATGTGGTGGAGCTTTCCTGGGTGAGGCCGCCCAGTCATGTTGTGAAAATTAATTATGATTGGTCTAAATTAGAGGATTGTGGTTGCATTGCTACTGATGGCGTCTTGAGGTACAGTGAGGGAACTTGGGTCATTGTGTTCTACATTAATTTGGGTATTGGTGAGGTCTTTTTGGGTGAATTGTGAGGGATCTTCCACGAGCTATAGATGGCTTGGAGGATGGGTTTCAAGGATTTATTGTTGGAATCTGATTCTGTCGTGGCTGTCATTTCATGTTATTGATTGTTTGACTAACTTGGGCCATGTGAGTGATCTTGGGTCTACGGTCTTATCACAACCCTCTTTGTCTGTTAGTGCTGTCTTTCTTTCTAATAGAATAGGGGTTAATTCTTGTAGAGTTGTTGGTTAGTTTATGTTGATTTTCTTGTTTTTCATTTGATTGCTAAAAAAAATTCAAAGGAAGTTTTTGCATAAAAATAAAATAAAAAAATAATTCAAGAAAGTTACAGGGGGAGGGATGCAATGGAAACTAGGGGCCATTTTCTGCCTTTTATTTTTGTTTTAAAGTTTTCACTTTATTTAATTTTTTTCAAAAGAATTATAATTTTAATCCTATATTGTTTAAATGGAAAGCAAGACGTACTGTCAAAATTAAATAAGGACCAACTTGGGACATTTGCTAGACATTGAGTTAAAAAGCCATTGAAGGCATTAACTCGATTCATAAATAAGAACGTAGAAATTCCAACAAAAACAAAACATGAAATTAGGATCTCAGGTACGATCTCATCTTTAAATTTCATATAAAAATATGTTATTATAAAAAATTCATCCCAATAATGATAATTTATGTGCAAACATTAGTTTACATTTTTAAAATCATTTGATTGTTATATATTACTCAAAACAAGGAATCAATTTTAATTCCTTCATTTAATAAATTCTTAATTAGTTGGTATTCGAACTCCATGACTTACAGCAAGAATTGTCAGGACCGAAAGACGGAAGTTCATCAAACATGGCTACTTTTATAATGATATGGACCAGATTAACTGGATGATTCGTTATTTAACGACACAAATCTCTCTCATTAAAGTGTATACAGTTCGATGAATTGGTAAGGAGTTGTTTGAGTAATTTCCTTTTGTATCAGTGCATGTCGTATATAAACTGTTCGATGAATTGGTAAGGAGTTGTTTGAGTAATTTCCTTTTGTATCAGTGCATGTCGTATATAAACTGATCGATGATTGCAGAAAAGCGTGCCTAAAAAAAAGTTGATGCGAAATCTGATAAAATGAGATGGGACTTCAATTCAAAGTAGCAATTTTTTTTTAAAAAAAAATTGTGAGTTTTAATATTAAAACTATATATATGTTGTGAAGGAAAATCGGAAGACTTGAATGCAGAGGGAATATGTAGGGGCAGAGAGAAAATAATACGTCTGTTTATTTTGGTATTCTGCTTAGGGTTTACAAGGATTAACTATCCCTTATATATGGAAGAATAATTAATGAATACAAAAGGACAAACTACCCATAGCACCTATTACATAAATAGACATAACAAATAAAACTATTTACAACACTCCCCCTTGGATATTTCATGTAATGGTACTGCTTGGCTACGCACATATATGTTGCCTCGTTAAAACCTTGCCAGGTAACAAAAACCCTATGGGACCAAAATAACCCTGGTCGAAGGAAAAAGAGTGCAACGTGCGTATAAGTGATCACATCGAAATCTTCTGAGGTAGCTGATGTCGTCTCTTCTGGAATATGGGTAGATAATCCGCCCTTGAGGTAAAATGCATTAGTGTTGCTCCACCAAAACCTTACCCGGTAAACCCAGTGGGACAAACCCGTGGTTGAAGGGAAAAGATGTGCAAATGCATATGAGTCAAATCGTAGCATCTTCAGGATGTGTTGTTAGTGGGGTGATCATACCAAAATGTGCCTCATTAAAACCTAGCCAGGTAACAAAACCCAATGGGACAAAATAACCCTGGTCGAAGGACAAAAGAGTACACGATGATCATGTGGATATACTTCGGGATACTCAGTACACTTCTGGATACATGGTATACTTCAGGATACTCCCCCTGATATTGACTCCCCCTGAAAACTATAGATTAGGTAGATCAGCCAGTCTACGTAAACCAATACCTCGCACATGCTGCTGGAATGTGGCCTTTGGTAATGACTTGGTGAACAAGTCCGCATGGTTATCTTGAGATCGTATTAGCTTGATCTCAATCTTCCGATGTTCTTGCTGTTGCTGGTTAAAGAAGAACTTCGGTGTAATATGCTTGGTGTTGTCTCCCTTAATGAAACCGGTCTTCATCTGCTCTATGCAGGCAGCATTATCTTCGTAGATAACTGTCGGTTCATTACGGGTGGAATTCAGTCCATATGTACCTCGAATATGCCCAGTAATAGCTCTTAGCCATATTCATTCACGAACTGCTTCGTGCAGGGCTAAAATCTCGGCATGATTCGAAGACGTAGCAACAAGGGTCTGTTTTGTAGACCTCCAAGATATCGCTGTGTTCCCAATGGTAAAGACATAACCGGATTGGGAACGTGCCTTATGTGGGTCTGATAAGTAACCTGCATCAGCATACCCAACGAGGCGTGCATCATTTCGAGGACCAAGGGGGTTTGATTCATTCCTCGATGCATAGGGATAAAATAAGCCCATATCCGTTGTACCTCTAAGGTATCGGAAGATGTCTTTTATGCCATTCCAGTGGCGGCGTGTTGGCGCAGAGCTAAATCTAGCTAGCAAGTTCACAGCGAATGAAATGTCTGGTCTAGTGCATTGAGCCAAGTACAACAGTGCGCCTATTGCACTTAGATATGGCACTTCTGGTGTTAATATCTCTTCGTTGTCATCTGCTGGACGAAACGGGTCCTTTTTAGGATCTAGACTCCGGACGATCATGGGCGTGCTTGAAGGTTTTGCTTTATCCTCATTAAAGCGTCTCAACATCTTCTGGATGTAATTCGATTGATGGACCAAAATTCCATCTGCACGGTGCTTGAGCTCCAGGCCGAGACAGAAGTGTGTTCTCCCAAGATCCTTCATTTCAAATTCTAACTTCAGGTGCTTAGCGGTTTCTTGGATCTCTTCAGGAGTACCAATCAGATTCATGTCATCGACATAAACTGCCACTATAGCGAACCCGGAACTTGTCTTCTTAATAAACACGCATGGGCATAATTCATTATTCACATATCCCAATCTGATCAAATATTCACTTAGACGGTTATACCACATCCGTCCGGATTGTTTCAATCCGTAGAGTGAACGCCTCAAACGAATGGAGAGCGTGTTCCGTGGTCTAGAACTATTTGAATCAGATAGCTTAAGTCCTTCAGGAACTTTCATATATATATATATATATATATATATATATATATATCTCTGTATCTAGATCCCCATAGAGATAAGCTGTGACCACATCCAAAAGCTGCATACTCAGTTTTTCGGAAACAACCAAACTGATAAGGTAGCGGAACGTTATAATGTCCATTACGGGAGAGTACGTCTCCTCGTAATCAATCCCAGGGCGTTGAGAAAATCCTTGCGCCACTAAACGAGCTTTGTATCTCACAATCTCGTTTTTCTCATTACGCTTCCTTACAAATACCCATTTAAAGCCTACAGGTTTAACATGGGGAGGTGTGGGAGCTACAGGTCCAAACACCTTTCTTTTTGTCAAGGAATCAAGTTCGACCTGGATTGCTTCTTTCCATTTTGGCCAGTCTTCTCTACGTTGGCATTCATCAACGGAGCGAGGTTCGATATCATCACTAGTTATTATTTCAGTAGCTACTGCGAATACAAATATATCATCGATGATAATATCATTCCGATTCCATATCTCATTTAAGCATGCATAGTTTACCGAGATCTCTCTATTCTCGGGAATGGGTTCAGACGTTGAGGCGTCCCCCAACGTCGTCTCTTCTAAGACAGACCCATAATCCAGAATTATCTCATGAGCTGGATCGGATGATATAGTGATATCCAAGGGATTCAATTGTGCCAAATTTGTCCTCTTCCGGGGATAAGAATCCTTCGAACCTATTGGTCTACCTCGCTTCTGGGCAGGGACATATGACTGGTTAGCCGCTATGGCCGTACTTTGTCCATCTGGGACGACCCGTCCATCTGGGACGGCGCGTCCTACTGGGACGTCTATCCTTGCAGGCACGTTTGCAGCAGGTATATATGATCTCGTCACTTTAGCTAGATCAGAGAAAGCGTCTGGCATATTATTAGCTACACTCTGTAGATCTAGAATTCTCCGCACTTCATTTTCACTTTGTGCGGTTCGGGGATCAAGATGAGACATAGTGGAGACAGTCCACATCAATTCACGTCGTTCTTCAGGAACGTTAGCGTTCTTATCTCCCCCTAACGGCGGGAAGACTGTCTCATCGAAGTGACAATCCGCAAAACGAGCGGTAAAGAGATCGCCTTTCAAGGGCTCTAAATATCGTATAATGGAGGGGGATTCATAGCCGACATATATGCCCCTCCGGCGTTGAGGTCCCATTTTTGTACGTTGTGGCGGCGCAATTGGCACGTAAACTGCGCACCCAAACACGCGTAAGTGCGAAACATCAGGTTCGTACCCAGTTACCAGCTGTAACGCGGAATAGGGTTGGGTGGCAGTGTGCCTTAACCGGACCAATATAGCTGCATGCAAAATTGCATAGCCCCACGCAGAAATTGGTAGCTTGGTACGCATAACCAAAGTCCGTGCAATCATTTGTAATCGTTTAATGAATGCTTCTGCGAGACCATTCTGGGTGTGAACATGTGCAACTGGATGTTCAATATCAATCCCAAGGGACATGCAATAATCATCGAAAGATTTCGATGTAAACTCCCCGGCATTATCAAGTCGAATGGACTTTATGGGATAATCCGAATGGTGGGCCCTTAATTTAATGATTTGGGCAAGGAGTTTAGCAAACGCAGCATTGCGTGTGGACAATAGGGTCACGTGTGACCACCTCGTCGATGCATCAACCAAAACCATGAAATATTTAAATGGTCCACATGGTGGTTGGATGGGTCCACAAATATCCCCTTGTATTCTGTACAAGAAAGGGACAGAGTCTTTATCGATCTTTGCATATGATGGTCTAGTGTTCAATTTTCCCATTGAGCAAGCTTGACATTGTGTGTCACTAAACACTAGGTCCTTATTTGTAAGGGGATGCCCGTGTGATGTAGTGAGGATACGGCGCATCATACCTTGACCGGGGTGTCTCAATCGGTCATGCCATAATAAGTAGTTGCTAGGGTTAGGTAGCTTCTGGCTAGCTATGTGATTTGCCTCAATGGTCCTAATAGTGGTCATGTAGAGTCCACTCCTGAGACATTTTAATTTCTCCAATGTACGCTTCCGGCCATACAATTTGGATGTTATGCAAAGATATTTCGTATTTTTTTCGGTTGTGGTTTCAACATGATAATTATTAGCTCGAATATCCTTAAAACTCAATAACGTTCTGCTGGAACGTGGGGAGTATAAGGCTTCATTAATGGTAAATACGGTACCATTGGACAACATAAATTGGGCTCTTCCGGAGCCTTCAATCAAGTTTGATTTGCCAGAAATAGTTAAGACCGGGGTGTGGTTAGGCATTAAGTTTGTGAAAAATATCCTATCACGGAGGATGGTGTGCGTAGTAGCACTGTCGACTAGACAACAAACTTCACCATTTGACATGCCTAACCATCAATATAACTAAAGTAATCAAAAATCACATGTATTAAAAAAAATGAATAAATAGATTGAATATTATTCGAGCAAATAACAAAATAAGTCCAAAATAAAATGAATTACCAAACAATGTCCAGAAATAGTAATGAATGAAATAAATTTTAAAAAAATAATATGCATAAAAAAAAACGACACAGATGCGATCATATCCATGGATATGTAAATAACTCAATCATCATTATGTCCAGCTGCAGTCTGGAAATCGGCAATGGCAAGGGTGGTATCAGCGGGGATTGGTCCTGCTGCAAAATTAGCCTCTCGAGTATCACGTCTAGCATGGTACTGGGCAATAGTTTGAGCTGATGCACGACAGGTGCGGGACCAGTGATCACGACCTCCACATTTATAGCATAGGTCCGGTGGGTTTTGATTCTGGTGGCGACGGGCCGGGCCAGGGTTTCTCTCGTTTTGAGCATGCGGACCAGGATGAGCGTGATATCCACCACGTGGACCGAGCCCACGGTTACCACGGCCACGTGGGGCATTGTAATCTTGAGCTCGATCATAGGGGTGTCCACCGCGTCGATTACCACGACCACGAGGGGCATGGTAACCATGTACCCGGTCATAGGGGTGTGCACCATGTGTTGGACGATTACGTCCTCCACCTCTACCACGTCCCCTGTTTCTCCCCCCACGGTTGGCATCGTGAGGTGCAACAGCGTTTGCTTCAGGCAAAGGTGCTGCACTAGTGCCCACAGGTCGGGATTGATCATTTTTCATTAGTAAAATATTGTTCTTTTCAGCGAGCAACAAAGTAGTGATCAACTCCGCGAACCTGGTAAACTTCCGCTCTCGGTATTGTTGCTGCAGGACAATACACGAGGCCGGAAATGTGGAGAAAGTCTTCTCAAGTAGGTCAGTTTCAGTGAGTTACTCCCCACAATACTTGAGAAGAGACCGGATACGGCATATCTCGGAGTTATATTCGTTTACGGATTTGAAATCCTGAAAACGAATGTTATGCCAATCATGCCAACCATGAAGCCAAATTCAATCCGAAGGGATCTTTTATTATTTTTCCTAGCACATAAACCGAACGTGTCACACATAAATCCTAGTACATAAGGCAAATAAGGAAGAATATTAACGTGATGCAATTGGATTCCTATTATATTTTATGTTGAAGTCTATAATGAACATTAAAGAAAAGGGAATGAGTTTTTTTTCTTTTTTTTTTTCTTTTCTGAGAATAGAGATTGGAGTCAATGGTCTGTTTTTTAATCTATGGTTAATTGGTTAGGTTGCTGATGGGATTAACTGTCTCATGCTTTCTAGCAATTAACTTACAATCCAAAACTTTACTATGTTATGAGAATATCTCCAGTGGCCATTGAATTTACTATTGAGCACAAATTGGAAACTGGACCAACTTAAGTACATTAAAAATAGCACCAACAATTGCTGCACCAAAAGCAAGAAATCCTTGGAAAAAGATCACAACGATAGAAGATGATTGTTCGATCAATCCAAATTCAGTATCTATATAAAATCTGCATTATTCAATCTTATTCAGGAAGGATTTGAAATACAAATCACACAGAAACATGCATGGCTCCAACATTTATTCAGGAAAGACGTCTCTCTTCAAGATTGAAACCTTTCGAGAAAATTCAAGGTGACTTCTTCTTTGAGGACCTTCATGCGCAAGTTACTGAAGTTCTCAGTTGAGAAAGGTTCCCATAAGACATTTGTGTCATCATCACATACCACTTCCTCTAACTGCTCAAGAATATCGAAAACGGATTCTGGGAGTTCTTGCAGCCTTGAACACTGTCTCATGTTGATCTTTTTCAAACCTCTCATTTCACCAATGTGTTCAGGCAACTCTTTAATGCTGAAGCAATCAGATATGTCAAGGAACTTTAAATTAACTAGCTTTTTAATCGAGTTTGGAAGGTATACCAAGTCCGTACAGGACCTGAGCCTCAGCACTTGTAAATTGACAAGCTTCCAAATGTCTTCAGGCAAGGCAGATAGCTTATGACAGTTGGTGATACTGAGCGTCTCTAGGTGAATGAGATCACAGAGCTTGGCGTCCAATTTCACCAAATCATCACAATAGTCAATGTTCAATTCCACTATATTCGGTATTGCCTCGAAAAATTTGAACGAAGAGTTACTAAAGGCTGGACCAATCTTACACATGAAGAGAGACATCTTCTGTAGACTCTTCAATGGTACAGAGTTCTTGCTTATGGAAGGAACTGAAATGCGCTCTAGTCGAATCCTCTTTAGATTACGTAAAGACCCCAGCATTTCAAAATTACATAACTCAGCATGTAAGGGACCGTAATTTGTCACTGTTAGAACCTTCAACTTGTACATTTTCTTCACAGACTTGGGTAAGGCATAATTCTTTATCTCAAAATTCAGAACTAGAACCTCAGCTTTTGGTAGCTGCATTTTGTTCCACTTTCCGGAAAACAGTCCATCTGCAAACAATTAATATGTTGAATTTTGTGAGTATGAGGAGCAGCTAATGTGAAAAATGCCTCATTAGCCCTTGGGTTTGTGTGCATATGTTTCCACACTCGCTCTGCATTCTGCATTTTGTGTACGGATGTTTGCATTTTGAAGAAAGAGAGAAAAACTAACCGGTTGAGATAGATAATAATCGAGTCTTCTTGGGTTTTTCATTTTGCTCTGTCCACCACTGAGGAGGATCATCACCGATTATGTCTATAATCAGTCTCTTTCCCAGCCCTGCGAAGTTACGCCCAGTTTGACGGATGGCCAGGTCTCTAAGCACACCATGTTGGGTAATAAAGTGTTCGCTGTAGTATCCATCTGCCTCCATCTTCTCCTTCCTTGTTATGATCAAAACTAAGTTGCTTAACAGGCATTTCTTAAACATGCATATTTCAATATATTTCATGTTGATTATTAGCAGTAACTAGTCATGAATATCAAAGGAGATAGAAGCTTGCATACCTTACGACTACAAGATTAGCCAAACTACGGGCGGATAGCTCTTGAAGTTTCTCCATAGACCAGAGTTCATGAAGACCATATAACTCTGCCCAGATATCAATGAGAGCAGCAGCAGGGATTCTATGGCCTTCAGGAAAGGAACCGAGATCTGAGAAACATTCTTTGACAGCAGACATTGTTTTATCCAAGGCATCGACGCTACTTTGGAGGCAAACAAGCAAATCATTGGAAGTAGCATTTTTTTGATCTCTTGCTGTTTTTTCCCATTTAGTTATAGGCTCCCCGCAAAGAGATTTGCCAACCACCGTAATGGCTAGTGGAAACCCTTGGCAGCTTTCTACTATCTGCAGTTTAATTCTCCCAAGCAGAGTTAATTACTATCGAGACTTTTGAGCTGCAGGCCTAAAAATGAAGTTTCTGTCTACTTTTCTTTATTCTCAAGCAAGATTTAGCTCTCAAGTAAAGTATCTGGTGAACATAATTTATTTTCCCCTTTTCTAATGCATTATAAACAAGAATCCATATTTCATAATGAAAACAAGAAATCACCTGTTTTGCGAAATCTTCTGGTATATCAGAGCTCCCATCTCGCGGGGTTGCTGAATGACGAAAAAGAGTCATGGCATCTTCAGGCCCCAATGTTGCTAAACGATGCAAACCAAATCTTGGAAATTCACATCTTGATGTCACCAAAATCTTGTAATTTGACCTTCCAAACTCATTACACTTGTCAAGAAAGGATTCTGAATCAGGCCAAAAATCATCCAGGACCAAAAGTAGAGGGTTTTGTTCTCTTTCCCTCAGAAAATCTTGCAGCCAGCTGAATGCAGTTGATTCATCATGGAAAGTGGGAACATGGGATCCGGTCTGTTTACATAGTTCTTGCACAACAACGTAGCTGGGTCGTCTTAAAGCCGTGACAAAAATGATATTCGTGTCGAATATAGCTATCAAGAGAAACAGAAAGAATATAAGAAAGCGGTTACCACCAAGATTTCATTAGAAGAACATATCATTTTAAAACATACCTTTCACTTCCTCGTCTTGACAAATCATTTTTGCCAAAGTGGTTTTACCCACTCCTCCTGTGGCAGTCACCACAAGCACTGACATATCATCCTTAAGAAGCTTCATCTTCACTTCCTTCAAACGCGCCTTCAACCCAACAGTAAAATCTGGAGGCTCAGGTACCGGAGACCAAACTCTAACTTCATTATTACTTTTATTTTGATGTTGGGCTGCAACTTCCCCTTCAATGCGGTTCACCACCGTCGCCACATTGATTACCTGAGCCCTCACATCATTTGTTACATGTACTGCCAGTACACTCAACAGCATTTTGAGATTTTCATCCAAGGCAATAAGTTGCTTGGTGTAAAAAGGAATTTTGACTACATTACACTTCCATAAACGAACCTTGGAGCACTTGGCAACGAGCTTTTGGCCTTCCTCCAAGTTTATTTTGAACTTCTCTAGTCCTTGCACTTTGCGAAAAGCTACATGATTATGCTGTTTGATATCATCAGCCACATCTTTATAAGATTCCAGTGTGGACTGAATATCTCTGAGTTGGGATTTAAACGCTATAACATCCCCTATCACTGCTATAACGGCATCAAGCAGCGCTCCAAATGGTGCTCCTAAGGCAGCGTCTCCAAGTTTATCCCAATCCATACCTACACAAACAACGAATCGTGTCTGTTTCAATAAAAAAATGAGACAAGAATCTGATCCTTGAAAACTAGGAAAACAAAAGTTTTCATTTCTCTTGCTTTTCTTTGGCGCTGATGCAAGAGAAGACAAGCAATAATATATATATATATATATATATATATATATATAAGACATTCAAATATGCTTCATCAGTTTGGAGACAAGATTATGTTGGAAGCAGGCGACTCTCGGGGTGAATAGGGAAGCTTCGATCAAACAGCTGAAGACATAAACTTTCTGGAATGGTTTTGGCATAACTTTGGCTTCAAGAAATGAATAAACTAACGCCCAAAAGTAGGTTTGTTTAAGATGATCACAATTTTAATTACACTTCTAAGGAGCTTGTTGCACAAAGTTAGGCAATTTGTATAACTTAGACGTCCACTTTCTTTACCACTACAATCATTTTGTGCCTAATATGACTTCATAAGTAGGAAAACTGCTACAAAAAATAAAAATAAAAAGACACTTTCGGGTCTGCTTAGAATGAGATCAATGTCATTCCAACTCGTTAAGTGAAAATGGACACGAAAAATATTACAATTTCCATTCACATGAACCACACTGGGACGCCTAGATATACAAATTGACCAAAATAAAAATAAAAATAAATACACAGGAGAAGAGAAGGAAATTAAAGCGTAAATATGAAAAAAAAAATTACATATAAGTTGCTCAAAGAGATTAAGGAGTCAAATCTCAAGATGGAACTTGTGGAGCCAGTTTAGATTGAAATCTTCTTCGACTACCTTTATCTGTAAGTTTCTGAGAAAGGGTAAGAAGGGTTCCCACAAATATACTGTCTCTTCATAACATATCACATCCTTTAACTGCTCAAAATCCAAAACTGATGCAGGCAGCTCTTGCAATCTTGAGCACTGACTCAAGTTGAGCTTCACTAAACTGCACAATTCACCGATGTTTTCGGGCAACTCCTTCATGCTAAAGCAATTGGACATGTCAAGAAAGCGTAACTTTCCAAGGTTCCTAATCGATTCTGGCAACTCTACCACCCCTGAGCAGGACTTAAGCCTTAACACTTGCAAATTAACCAGATTTCCTATGTTTTCAGGCAAGGCAGTCAATTTATGACAATTGGTGATACTAAGCTTCCTAAGGTGTACAAGGTCACAAAGTTCAGCAGGCAATTCCACCAAATCATGGCAATAATCTATGTTCATTTCGGCTAGATTTGGAAATGCATCTAAAATTTGGATCAAACCTTGACTAAAAGCTTGACCTATGTTACACATGAGTAAGGATATCTTCTCCAAACTTTTCAACTTCATGAGGTTCTTACTTATGGAAGGAATTGAAATGTGTTCTAATCTGATTCTCTTAAGATTTGATAATGAACCAAGAAGTTGAATATTTTTCAAACCAGCAGGTAAGGGACCGTGATTTCTGACTATTAGAACTTTTAGTTTTTCCATTTTCTTCACAAATTTGGGTAATGAGTAGTTCTCGGTTTGAAAACTTAGAACTAGAACCTCTGCTTCTGGTAGTTGCAAGTTTGGCCAGTTTGCCGAGAAGTCTCCATCTGCAAATAATATGCTATACGATATGAGTATATGTAGAAATTAAATTTGCAAAAGTATTATCAAAATGAGGAAGAGATAGATGGGACAACCAGTTGAGATAGATACAAGTCGAGCCTTGATGGGTTGATGCTTCTGTTTTTCCAACCACTGAGGAAGATTGTCTCCACATATCTCTATAAATAGCCGTTTTCTTTGTTCTATTGGGTCCTGACTCGCCTGATGAATAGCCAACTCTCTAAGCATATTGTGTTGGGTAACAAAGTGTTCGGCGTAATAGCCCTCTGCCTCACTTTTCTCAGTCCTGGTTATGAAGCGAAAAAAAGTTAGCTTATAAGAGATCTACAACATACATATTGGAATAGGACTTGTAAGCAACAGCTAGTGGCAAATATAAAGGACATACCTCGTGACTACCAGATTGGCTAAACTTCGGTTGGTGAGTTCGTAGAGGTTTGCAATGGACACACTGTCTTCATCTAGATCATATAACTCTGCCCACATATCGATGAGGTTGGCAACAGATATTCTTTGGTCTTTGGGAAATGTACAAAGGTCTAGGAAATACTCCTTGATCGTAGGCTTTTCTTTATCCAAGTCATCTAAGCTTCTTTGAAGGCAATGCCCCAAATCTTGGTTAGATGCAAGTACAGAAGAAGAACCTTTAGACCATTCCATTACTCTTTTTTGCCAGATCTCTATGGGCTGGCCGCAAAGTGATTTTCCGACCTCTTTAATGGCAAGTGGGAATCCCTTACATAGCTCTAGTATCTGCAGTTCAATTTTCCCAAATGAAGTCGATTACTACCTATATTGCAGGCTGAAAATTATAATGTCTAAATGTCATCAACGGTTTCATGAATTTATTTAAATAACTTAGTAATATTTTTTATTCTTATGGTAGAATTAGTTAATAAGTACGAATTAATATCTACTCTAAAAAGCAAACATAATATCATGGCATTTTTGTGAGGCATAATGCGTATATATTGTTCATTGCAGATTAAGAAATCACCTTTCTCGAAAGATCTTCCAGAGCATAAAAGCCCTTATCCACCAACGATGCTGAATGCTGAAAAAGAGCCATCGAGTTTTCCTCACTCAATGGTTCCAAATTATACGAGGAACCATATCTTGGAAATGAAAATCTTGATGTGACCAATATCTTGTGATTTGACATTTTGAATTGATCAAACTTCTCAAGAATATATTCTGATCCAGACCAAACATCATCCAAGACAAAAAGTAAAGGTTTTTGTCCTCTTTCCTTGATAAATTGTTGCAACCGGTCAGCTGCAATTGCTTGGTTTTTGAAAGGAGGCACCTGGGAACCCTTCCGTTCATATAACTCGTGTACAATATGATCTAAGTTGGGCTTTTCCGAAAGAATGAAAAAGAAGATATGACTCCTGAATTTATCTGCAATTGTACAAAAGAAAAATAACATAAGCAAATGGACTAATTTCCGGGTCTCAATTGGAAGCCAAACATATGCAAAATGTAAGAGTTGAGGAAGGCAATTTATCTATTCAAATACAATATAAGAAAGGTCAATCGGATATGTTTTCACTTGTACAAAGAATACACTAATTGTAAAGTCATGCAAATTAATTTGTATCAAGGTCTCAATTGGAAGACTAGCATATGGAAATAGTAAAAACTGACCCAAGTGATATAATTTGATTAAGCATATAAGTCATGAAATGATTGAGGTTAGTTATCAGAAACAGGCATTTCACGGTAATATTGCACAGGGTGGTACTGAAATAAGAAATTGGACAGAAATTTTCATTCCGAAGACATACTTTTTAAGCAACGACCCGATACATGATTTTGACTGTATCTATAACATACTACTAATACAAATACAATCATATTAGGCTTCATATCACTCACTACTAGTGACTATAAGAATACTAAAGAATACCACTTTTCAACTAGGAAATAGAACTACTCTACCAATTAGAAGAAAGAAAGAAATTGATATACCTTTAACTTCTTGATCATGGCAAAACAATTTTGCCAATGTGGTTTTCCCGAACCCTCCAGCACCAGTCACCACAAGCATTGACACCTCATCATTAAAGAGCTTCATCTTCAACTCCTTCAAAGGTGCATCCAACCCGAATGTAACCCTTGGAAGTTCAGGCACTGCAGAATTAGGCCAACCTATAATCTTATTTTCACTTTGATTTTGCATCCCCAAATTCCCTTCAATTCGATGGAGGGCCGTCTCTATATTCCTTAAGGAAAGCATTGTCTCCCTCAGATCCCTGAAGCCCTGAACTTTCAGCACACTCAATAGTTTTTGAAGGGATTCATCCAACTCATTAAGCTTACTGGTGTATCTGTATTTTATGCAGCAACTCCACCAACCAACCTTGCTGCATTTATGAACAAGTTTCACCCCTTTCTCCATACGAACTGTGAAATCCTCAATTGCCTTTTTAGGGTTGCATTTTTCTGTGTCTTTGATCAGATCCTCAATTGCCTCTTTAGGGTAGCATTCTTCTGTGTCTTTGATCAGTGGCTGTAAACAGTCTAATTTCAATTTGATATCTCCAAGAACAGGTTTGTACATCGTGGACTCTTCCCTCACTGATATCACAGCATCAAGCAGCATTTGAAATGCAGCTCTAAGAGCACCCAATCCAACTAAACCCACTTCCATAGCTACAAAACAACATCAAAATCAGAAAAAGAAGGTTTAATCTTTAATCTAATCGTAACCCAACACAAGAAATCAATAAATTAACAGACTGAACAAGAACCTAACAATAAAAAAACTCAAAATTTTCTTACTCTGTTGGTGACGAGTGATGAAGCTGCTTGTCGTTGAGTGACAAAAATAAAGTTCCAGGCTTTGAGAAAAGTAAATCGAGTAAATAAGTTACGGTGTTTGAATTTTGAACCTGAGTGGGTTTCAGGCTTTGAGCATATAAATACTAGACAAGTAAATGATACCGAGTTGAAAGACCACTGACGCGGCTTTTTTAACCGATCAAAACGAAACAAGTGAATGAACCAAGAAAATACCCAGGAGAAAACGAAAATAGAAACGGAAAGAATAAAGAAACCAGCAAAAAGATTATTATTAAATTATTATTATTGATTTCTTTTATATAAAATCAAAAGCAAAATATGTGGAATGCCCGAACTTTTCATTTTGATGCTTTCTCTCTGTAAAAATAAAGTACCATTCTTCAAGATGCTTCTTTTGTTTGTTAAGAGCATTTACCGTCGAATTACTAACTTTAAATAAAATAGTTATAAAATTTTATTAGCAAATTAATTTTGACAATATTCTCTATTTTGACAAATTTTAAGTATTTTATTATTCATTTCTACTTTAAATATTTGAAATTTGAATAAAATCCATCATATTAAGGAAGAACAGGGGACTAACATAGAATATTAGAATATAAAAAATTTGTTAGAGGAAACGTGTGTGGCGAACCAAGATAATCCATTCTTTCGAAGACTAGAAAGACTCACACATGCAATTCAGCACTCCCCTGAAAATTATAAAACTCATCAATTTCTAAAATCAGAAAATTCATCAGTAAGCACCAAAAGCTATTTGAATTTCTTTTAAAATTTGAAAATTCATCAGCAAGCACCAAAAGCTAATTAAATTTCCTCTAAAATTATAAAATTCACCAATAAGTACCATAAGATATTTGAATTTCTTCCAATACTTCACTTTATTTTGTTTAAATTCAAAAGCTATGTTAAAGGCCTGATTTATATGAGGGAAGGGGATCTATAAAGGGTCAAATGGGGCAGTTAATAAATTGGATCTCCATTATTATTTTTTTAATTATAATGATCACACTTGACTTATAAAGTGATCCAAGATTAATCACACTTTACTTATTAATATTCGACACAACGATGTCCAAGAAAGGGATTAATATAGTTTACATTGTGAGAAGGAATTCGATTGAGACATAATACTAATGACTGACTAATCACACTTAATTTGTTGGAAAATGAAGTTTAAGATCGAAAATGTACTGGGCCTGAAAGCCCAACGAGGAAAACTGAAAATGTAAAATAGAGTCCGCTTGAGGCTTAAAAGGCCCAACAATACTTCTATTTTAGTATCATCAAGTTTTATATATTTCTGGATTTATTTTCCAAGACGGACGAAAATGGAAAATGCTTTTCAAAGACGGAAATGCCTTAATTTTGTAGACTAACGGTCTTGAGTTTGAACTCCCGATAATATCTTAATATGATAGAAATTTCCTCCTTCTCTTTATGTACATTTTGATAGGGGTGTTAATTAGTTCGAAAAAACGGACCGAAAAACTAGACCGAACTGAAATCGAATTGTAAAAAATCGAACTGAAGAAAAACCGAGTTTAAAAAAAAATACGAATCGAACCAAACTATAATCGGTTCGATTTTGATCTTCGGTTTTATGATACCGAACTGGACCAAAAACCGAAGCCCACTTACTAATTGGTCATAGTAGCCCACTCAAGTTTGGGTCTCTTTCTCATCTGATAATTATGTTTCACATCTCTCTCATTATCTCTCCTCTCTGTCGAAGACTTGAAGTGTCAATTCGAACGACCTCTCCTCATTCTCGTTCGCATGGCCTCCCTTCATTCTCACAACCTTAATCCCTCGAGGTTTGAGGCTCGACTCTCCAATCCAATCTCCATCTCCTTCCTCGGCCTCTCTGCCTCAGTCCCTCAATCTCTCCAGTATCCATCTCCCTCGGCTTGGCCTCTCCAATCTCCATCCTCGAAGCTCCCGCGTGGCTGCCTCTCATTGCTCACCTCACTAACCGTCAGATCAGTCACTAGATGGGCTCACCGCTCAAGCCTCGCAGCCTCACTTCATCTTGACTGACGCCTCCTCGCAAGACCTAAATCCCTCAATCTTTCTAGTCTCTCTCTCCCTTGGCCTTTCCATCGAACCCATCTCCGAAGCTCTCGCTTGGCCGCCTCCCATCACTCACCTCATGTCTCGATCTCTCCCTCTCCCTCGATGGCTCGATCTCCTTCGATATCTCTTATCCTCTCCCTTAATACCCCTAGATCTCGATCCCAACTAGAAAATCGATTAAACTGGTCCAAAATTGATTCAAAATCGAATCAAACCAATTTAGCTAGTTTTTGTTGCAAACGATTTTGAGGGTGAGAACTGGACCGAATTGGAACCGATTTCTTACCCGATTTGGTTTAAATTTTGGCAAAAAAACCCAAACTGAAAAACTGATGAACACCTTACCTTTCGACGTCTAAAAAAAAGACGGAAATGCCCTCTTCAATGCCCACATCGAGAAGCCTATAAAATAAGTGCTTATTCGGAAAAATTCTCTCCCCAACGTCTCTGTTTTCTTCAGTACTTTTCAAACCCTAGAATACTAATTCAAAATTTCCCATCTCCAAATCCACTTTTCTTCCTCTGAATCTCTCTTTCCAGTCTGTTTGATGTCTTGGATAATATTGAAACCCCAGAATATCGATTCAAAATTTCAAAAGACGGGTCTTGATCCGATTATCGATACCAAACTGGAAAAACTGAAAAAGGTCCGACTGTTTTTTATCGAGGGTTGGGATTATAGGGACTAGTCTGTGGCCATCGATCTTTCTCGTCAACCATCTGGCTGGTTCCGACTGTTCACAGCATCGTAGCCACAGTCGACATGGGTTGCAACTTGGATTTGAAGCAAATTCCGTTGAAGGCCTGAAATGCCGAATACAATCCGAGGCGTTTCGCTGCCTGATAATGAGAATAAAGGAGCCAAAGACGATGGCTTTGGTCTTTTCCAGAGAGAAAACGGTGTGCATCGGCGTGAAAAGCAAAGAGCCAGTCGAAATCTGCAGCTAGAAAGTTCGCCAGAATCATCCAGAAGCGGGGATTCAATGTGAAATTTTTGGATTTCAAGATCCAAAACATTGTGACCTCTTGCGACGTGAAATTCCCAATTCGACTTGAGCCTCTCGTTTGTAGCCATGATGTGTTTTCAACTTATGAGCCGGAGATAGATTCTCCGGGCTAATTTATTGGCCGAGGAAAAGATTGTTCTTCTTGTGTTTGTTTTTGGCAAGATTGTGATCACCGGTGCAAAGCTGAGAGATGACACTTATAAGGCCTTTGAGAATATTTACCCTATTCTTAAACAGCACCAGAAGATCCGTCAATGATCATCATCAGTTCCTCATTTTGAATTTACGGTGGTGTTGGAGAAGTTAGGAATGGGTTCTCTTTTGGCATCTCATGGGTTGTCCTCATGGGTTTCCTTTGTCTGTTACAACGAGGACTTGAGACTAAGGTGGATTTAAGATTTTTTTTATCCATACAGAAAAATATCATTGAACCCTAATACTTTAGTCGAACAATGATTAATTACACACTCACGAACCAAACAACTTCAAACTGAAATGTGGCTAATTAAAAGAATGCTCATTCATACAAGATTGATCATGACCCTAATAGAATTAGCGACATACAGTGAATTGTATTGAATTTGATTGTATAACTTATAAAAGTCATGTATTTTCAAAGTAAAAATGAATCATTTTCATTTAAAGCCCTATTGTACATAGTCATAAAAGGAAACTTGCATACTCTCATCCTCTCGACACCTTCATTTTCACTCTAGACCTCGAATTCTTTTGGCCGACCTTGTTGTTACCTAAACCTCCTTCAAAAATCAACCCAAGTCACCCAACTTAATATTCCCAAAATATCAACATTGGTATCACAGCATTTCACAACTTAACAGTGGTATCAGAGCATCCCAAAACTCAACTCTTATTTATAGTGAGAAAACAATGGTATCAGAGCACCACTTATTGATAGTGCGAACCGGTAAAGATCGAGTATTTGGGGGAAAAAAAAACAAGAGAATGAGATACAAACCACACACAATACAACCAAAAAAAAAAAAACCACGCGGGAAAGACTAGGCCTTAAACATGCATTTCAATTTCACCAATGTGTTCCAGCTACTCCCTTGATGCTAAAGCAATCAGATATGTGAACAAAGTTCAAATTTTTAGGGTTCCTAGTACTCGAGCTTGCCGAGTCCAACAACTCTTTGCACGCAACCGAAGCCTTGATGTTTCTAATTTGACTTGCTTTCCGACCCCATCAGGCAAGGCAGATAGCTTGTGACAGTTGGTGATACTAAACTGCATGTCCTTCTTGCTTGTTGAAGGAATGTAAACGCGCACAAATCTGATCTTCTTCAGGTTTAACACCGAACCAAGAAATTTGAAGTTTTTCAAATCAGCAGGTACAATCAGAACCGTCGATTTATCCATTTTCTTCACAAAATTGGGCAAAACATAGTTGGTTGCTTGAAAACTTGGAGCTAGATTAACCTCCTCTTTTGGTAGTTGCATGTTTGGCCTTTTTGTTGGGATGACTCCATCTGCAAAACAATATGCTATAACATGTTAGTGTGTAGATCTGTAAGTCTTTGCGCCGTATGCATGTCGATCAAGGTTGGTCCAATAAATTCGAGACTTAGGGCAAAAATTATAGAAGTGCCCTTATTTGTACACACACAAAAATCATACCTTTTCCAATTTTTATTTATTTTTTCATCTTTCTAGCAATACACAAAAAAAAAAAATTCAAGAATTTAAGCATATCACTCATATACATAGAAAACATAGTCGTCTTATATATTAAAAAAAAACAGTGAAATTTTATCAAAAAATTTAGAGTTAGGAGCCTTAATGATTTTACAAGATAAACTAGATAAATATATATCAATCGGGGTAACTCTTAATTATAACACTTCAAGAATACGAACCTATTTTTTTAGTAAAATATTTCTTCAATAAAAATAAGTCAAATTTAAAATTTTAGATTCTCCTAATTCATGGGCTCAGGGCGGGGGCCCTTGTTGCCCTAGGTGATGGCCACCCCTGGTGCTTGTAGAGACACAACAATGGAAAAAACCAGTTGAAAATTGAAATGGATCGCACAACAAGTTTTGGGCAGTAAAAGGAACAAACCAGTTGGAACTGATAGCATCCGAGAATTGAAAGGTTGATGCTTTTGTTCAGTCCACCACTCAGAAAAATTGCCTCCATACATGTGAATTGCCGGACAAGTAGCCTCTATAAGCTTAGCATAATTTTGGAAGGCCAATTTGTAAAGGGCTTCATACCGCATACTTGCTATTTCTAGGCCATATGAGAACCCAGCTTTGTCCTTCACCTGTTTTTCATCCTCCAATAAAGAAGGTATAGACACCTACAAGAATACCAGGCATGCATATGTTTATGATACTTCAGTTATTCATCATCCCTAAGGATCGAGAGATTCAAAGGGAAAGAAATTACACAAGTTTGATACTACTAAGACCAGAATTGTTGGCAAATAAAATGTCAAAGCAACTGGGAATTAACAAGACTGCAGTCCTAATTAGTTTATTAGTTGCTAAATTCTGAAATAAATTGAAATGGGGATTCTTCCGAGGATGAGTAGAAATCCCAAGGACCCACCTTGTATATCCTTTCCCATGATGATTCCTTCCTGCAGGTTAATAATCCCTCTTTGTAACCCCATTCCCTGACAAGGGTCCCTGAAAAGAGGCATAAGAAATTCACTATTAGTTCTCTACATGACACCGGGTATCTTTGAATGAGTAACTTTAAACTCCATACAATTTAGGAAAAATTAGTTAAAAATGAGGAACTTCCAAATTCTAAGAAATTTGCAAATGATTAGATGTAAAGTATATAGGTAGAATTTGTAAGTTCCACCAATGAAAGTGTTACTTTGCAAATCCCTTGTTTAGTGGTTTTTTATAATCATGTGTTGCATGTGCTTCCTTACTAGTTACTTACTAGCCACGTACAATGCTCATATCTTTTGTTTTTTTAAGATATGTTTGGATGAGAAACTTCAAAATTTCATGGAATTAGGCTATATTACAGAGAAATGCACCTAAAAAAAGGCATTGTAAGTAATTAAGCAAGTAATAAGGAAGTATATGCACCACATGAGCATAACAATCCAATAAATAAGTAATTTTCAAAGTAACACTTTCATGGATGGAAATTACAAATTCCAATTATATGGCTTACATCTTATTAACAAGTCCATGATGAGAGGAGGATTTAATTTTAATAGCCACTACAAGAATTGATAGCTTTTGCGGCAAAACATTTCGCGGCAAAGCAAAACTTTGTCGCGAGAGAGACACTATCGTGACAAAATTCATAATTTGCCAGGAAAGGTTCAACCGGTGATTAAAGTTTTCACTCTATAGTTTAGGCGACAAACAAGGGGTCTATGGCGGCAAATTAGTTTCTCGCAAAGTATTTTCCCAAAAAATAATTTCAGATTTAATTATATGTTCACAATTTAATCTGGAAAAAACAGAGCGGGATGAGTTCCCGCCGAAAATTTGGAGCCTATCCTGGCAAAATTAGAGTTTGCCAGCAAATGTATTAAAAAGATGTTGAAACGACATCGTTTTAGAGCTTTATTGGGGACAAATTTTGCCCTGCGCGAAACATCTCCAGTTGATCTCTGTGAGTGCGCGCCTCCATCTTCAGTCCAGAGAGAAGCTTCCCCAAGCCCACCCTATCAATTCCTATCTCGCTCCAGAGAGAACTTTCCAATACCTAGCATCCTCCATCTTACATTTTATACTCCAGAGAGAAGCCTGAATCGAGGCTGGCTCGCGTCGTTCCAACAACCGGCGGGGAGCACCCCCAGTATACGATTGGCTAGCTCAATATATAAGTGCGCTGGAGTTCCGTCCTTAAAGCCAGGGAAGCACTGTTCAGGCGGTGTCACATCCCTCTTCCATTACGAGTAAACGGGTCGCGACTCAGCCTTTCGGTGCGCCAAAGCCTGGAACCTCTGGTCTCCGCAAGAAGGTTCCTCTCTTCTCCTTTCAAATTTTCTGATCAAATTTTCTCAGCTACGTTTCTATTGAGTTCCTGCATTCCTGCACTCTGTTTTTGGAATCAAATTTTGGCTCATGATTCGGTCAATTCTTGCATTTATGCTTAATTTCTCAAGGCCCGCTGAAGGAAGGAAGTAAGGAGATGAGGGTGGGGGTTGGGGGGTGTGTCGGTGTTTGAGCCTATTGGAGCTCTACTAAGTTTTCATTCATCATTGAGGGAGGCCTAGAGTAGGAAATATCTTGTACATTAGTTGCTAATGACCTTAGTAGGTAGGTGGTGAGGGCATGCTCTTTGGGTTTGATTGAGGAGTTTAGTGTTGGACATAGGAACTTCTTAATCATGGTTCGATTTGTGGCCACAAATTTATTTGAAATGTTATTTCATCTTGAATTGACTAGAACTTCATAATAAGTTTTATCTGATATCATGTAGTCCAAAATCAGTCTATGAGATCATCTCCACGAGAGTGGAATGATAGGAATATGTTACGTACAACCGGAAAGAGTAAAAATGATTTTCCACATATTCTATGGAGTGGAATGACATGTAGGAACATGTTACTTTGTTCTTTACCATCACCACTTCTAAGTTCTAAGACTGGATAAAGTCTGAGACCATCTCCCTGTACAAATATAGGTAGAGCCAATTCGTCCTATTAATTTCTTGGAATATATGTACGTACTTGATGTGGTTCATTAATATTCTTGCGTATTCATTATGTCAAGGGTTATTTCTTATTATGTTTTACATTTAGAGTAGTTGATGTTTTTCCTAGTCGGACTTAAAGTTAAAAAAGGATTCGATTTGACAATTGGTAACTATTCCAATTTCAATTCTTAAACCACTACTACATGCATAATTAAGGAATTTAATTAGAAGAGTGGACCGATAATTAAGATGGAGAAATGTACCAGTTGGTACTCGAAATAAATACTAAAAATTTGAAGTTTTCCGATTTTTTGGCAATATTGGGGGTAATTCTGTAATTGTAACAACATGAGCTCTACTAATTTTTCATTCATCATTGAGGGAGGCCTAGAGTAGGAAATTTCTTTTGCATTAGTTGCTAATGACCTTAGTAGGTAGGTGGTGAGGGCATGCTCTTAGGGTTTGATTGAGGAGTTTAGTGTTGGATGTGTCATCCTGGCTTCCTCCTTTTGGAACACATCTCTATCTAGTATATGATATGGGGATATACTGAAGTATCAGCAGATATTTCATCCTTGTTCTGGAACAAACTTCATCCAATATTATTCTAGAATGAAAGTGATAGTGCCATGATGAATTTTAATTTTTAAGCAAGCTGTGCTTCGTTTGAATTAATGTTCTCTTCTCTTCTGTACCTGGTAGATAATTTGTCCTCTTCACTATACAATTTCTCTTATGACATAAAGTTTCATCATTTTGTTAAAAAAAGATATATTTTGAGAATCACTTGGAGATGAACATGTCTCGAATTTATTTAACCGATAGAGAAACTCTTTAGCAATAGAGAAACTCTTTAGCAGTCACATCATCAAATGGGAGGTCTTTCTTGCTTGATAATGTTGGCAGATTATATGCAAAGGGTTGACTTGATCCAGAACCTGAGATTTGAAATTGCAACAACTAAAATCAAGGCAACTCCTGATGGGGAGTTCTTAATTGCATCAGATGCTTTTAAGATTTACTTTATTTTGTGTCTGGTTTGATACTTTCTTTTTCTACAATCAAAAGGGATTTTGTATCAAATGTCTATTCACATGCATTTCGTGTGTGTGCAATAAGGTAACGGCATTTAAACATGTTCCAATTCTGGCTTTTGTTATTGAAACTCAGGTATTTACCCGCCACAAGTCAAAGTTTTTGAGCTGAGGGAACTTTCACTCAAGTTTTAAAGGCACTTGGATTCGGAGATTATTGATTTCCAGGTAGGTTTGCTTCGCCATTTGAACTTTCCGCTTCGAAATATTTGAATATTATTCATGCCCTATGGTTATTAGTGTTAAGCTATGCTGCTGGTTTTATCTGCATTTTATTGGAATATTTGAATATTCCAACTCAAACCTTGCGTTTTTATGTTCTGATCGTTCAATTTATCTTCATGCAAAATATGGAAAGCATTACAGTTTTCAGATTCCAAGGTTGCTATTTATGCTATTTGTTAATGGAATGTGAATGGAAATGGTGTCTACTTGCTTTATTAGTTTTTGAACTCAACGTTTTGTTATGTATTGTGGGTATTCTTTTTTTTTTTTTTATGTGTTACTGGATTATTTTGGATAGAAAAGATATAGATGGATATTTGAGGATGCGACCAGTGATGAGATTATTTACACTTATACTTGTATTCAATGTTAAGATAATTAGATTGCATTAGACTTATATTCATATAGGATACTAATCCAAACAACCTCTGCAGATCATAATAACTCTATTACATCTGGGCTATATCTAACCTAACAATAATACCTAAGTTTGTTTAGAACTAATCCAACAATAATAACTCTATTACACTTATATTTATATAGGATAATTACATTGCTTTACATGAACATTGTCTCATGTTTAGAGCTGGTTGCAGATTATACCCCAAAGCATTACAGTTTTCAGATTCCAAGGTTGCTATTTATGCTCTTTGTTAATGGAACGTGAATGGAAATGGTGTTTACTTGCTTTATTAGTTTTTTAACTCAACGTTTTGTTATGTATTGTGGGTATTCTTCTTTTTGTTATGTGTTACTGTGCATCTGACTCTTTTACCAAGTGATTACATTCAAATGTTAGCTTGACTGAAAGCTTTTGTGTTTTCTGCCTACTCTAAACTAAGTTGTTGAACTCAGAAATGGGGGATGCTGGATACTTCCTTTTTGGAGGAAAACTGATGCCGTATTATAATGTTTGAGTTCTTGAACGACCGATCTGCATTGCAGATGTTTTAATATCAGTTTTATATATCCAAATGCCACTAATTTGTGGCGGACTAAAACAGAATGTTTGTATTAGACTACAATTTTAAGTGTTAAGGCTGGGACATTTGAACAAATTATGTCTTGGAACTTCAATAGGAAATCTTAACAACAATTCTTCCCTACCATTTCAAATTCAGGTGAAGTGTCAAATAGCATTTGGAATTCGGGATAAGCACATACATGTATACACTATTTTGTATCATCCTAGTAGTGTGATGCCTGTCAGTGTCATTTTTGTCTATTCAAGACCTCTCAATGCTGCTAATCGTGTTGACTTATGGTCAACGTGATCAACAGCCTGTAATGTTCTGTGATGTCTCACATATGTGGGCTTCCCAATTAAGCTTATTCTTAATTTTTGTTTCAGGGGACATCTTTCCTCTTCTTTTTGTAGCCTTGTAGGACAAAGCCAGGGAACCAACAAATCCACCTAGGATTATCGACAACCACCTAGGATTAGAAGAGGAAACCGACTAACCCATTAAAGTTAATTTAGACTACGACAAAAACTGCTGGCATAAACCAAAGTATTAAAAGTATGGATTTTGTGGTAATCCTTTTGAGTCACTTAAACAAGTACTACAAGCTCCCTTGTCTATGCCCACAAAATATAGTTATATCAATTCATAACTAGAAAGAATCACATTATCCAGGCTAGTCATTTGCTCATCCTGCTTGTGGAAGTGCAGTGCATCCTTACTGAGATTGACAGCCGTCCCTAACCAAACTTTGAGCTCAGTATAGAGGAATACCACCACCCGAATACTCAACCTCCTGAAATAGAAGCATAAAAGAAGTTAAAAAGCTTGATAACTCTGCATAAGTTCCGGTAACAAACGCAGCTAGGAGAAGCCACCAACAATACAACTAACTCTTGAGGATTTGGGTTAATTACAAATGAAAAAGATGATGATAACAAACTGAAGAAACAAACATGGAAGAATGTACTGCACTATTTCGAAAAACTAAAAGGCTTTTTACTCAAATTTCAAACTTTGTACCTCTTCCAATTCCTAAAGGATTTATATGTTCTTTAAATCAAATTAAAGCTTATCTAGCGATCTATAGATTTGGAAATTTTAGTGAACAATGGACTTGTACAGATTTAGAAATTAAAGCTCGAAATAGTATGGCCCAAGACAAATAAACTGTTTTTTAACTGAACTTTATAACCTTGTATCTCTTTCACTTTTTAATGGGTTTTTATGTTCCATATATTAGCATCCTCAAAGATAGGAGACACTATCATTTTTAGAATAGTTCATCTTCATTGTCATGCACTCTCAATGATTCAACTTCCTTCCAATATTTCTTGTTAATTCGAAGACTTCTTTTATAAGTTTAAACTATGATTGCTGACTTGATTTCAAGGGAAGCATCCTATATTATTTCATTTTCTCATTTGTTGGTTTTTTCTTTTTTAGATTTATTTGTCTGATACTTGAGCGTTGTACGTTAGCCCTTGACTCCTTGCGACAGAAAACAAAATGACATATTGGCCCTCGTATATATTTTTCCCCCTTTTTATTTATTTATTTAGTTTTTCACTTTTTTGATAGACAATGGAAGGAAGCTACGTACATTGACACTCTGTTTGCTTTGACATAGAAAAAGAAGCCATGTTTCTTAAGAAGCAAGGGAAAAAATTAAAGCTATGTTCTTTGTCTAAAAAGGAAGTTATAATCCTGAAGGCCTAAAATTTGGACGATAAGATTTTTTATTTGTTTTTTTTTTAATTTTTCAGTGGTGGGCACGTATTTGAATAAATTTGGTCAACTTAATTAAGAAATGTTCATTTATAACATATCTGTAGCTAGTTACCCAAATGTCAAATCCATTAGGATGACACTTTCACATTAGAGCTAGTAAAAATAAGAATAATAAGCAGTTATTTCTAGAACTTTAAGGCTAATGTAAATGGGCCATCCTTGTCCAGTCCAAACTTATGTGGGTGAGAAACTGAAATGAGAAAGCTGGGAGAGCTAGACTTTGAGCTACACTAGACTTGTGCTGACTAGCTATATATAACAGGTGGGGCTGTTGACTACAGAGTGGCAGGGGTAAAAATTTGAAGGTGGGGCTGTTGACCACATGAAGTTTGGTCATCATATTGTTTCCTTGTTTGTCCCTTTCTTTAGTTTCATGTTTTGGAAGTTCTAGAAGTATTAGGTCTTTGTGCGAGTTTTCTTTTTTCTCACAGAATGATGTTCTCGTGATTTAGGGTTGGAATTTGATAAATCACAGTCCATAACATGAAAGTTTCACCTGTATAGTTGATGTATTTATTTTCTGCCTTTGGGAGAGATGTAATGTGTGAGGAGAACTGTTGGGTCAGAGGGTTATTCAAGGAACTTCAATTTTGGCAAAAATTCTTGTTGGTAGGTAGGAGAAGGTTTTCGGGTCAAAGCTCAAAGTAATCTTCCAAGAAAGGTAAACTGCAACACTACACAATACTTTAAACGTTTAAAGCAATGATTGATCTGTGTGATTAGTTTGGATTGGGTTAGACTAGATTGCTATATATAGTTAATTAGACCTTTGATGCAGAAAATTGAAGAATCATGTTGCTGGCTGTGCTTGCGCGCTGATAATATATGTATCTGTTAGTTGTATGTCTAAGTTGTTAGAACTTTTACTAAGGGCATCAGATGATTCATATTCCTGATTCATACTCTCTCTTGTTTCTTCGGGTTGTATCTTGTGAATGCTTTCTTTTTTTGCTTCTTCACTTTATTTTGTGAGTATGGTTTTCTAATTGTTCGGGAACTGTTAACCAAAACAGTAAGTTCCCTTACCTTAGTACTACTATAATTATTTTACGCTTTTGTGATCGGGCTGCTTTACCCCCTTCAAGGTCTGTTATCATATGTTTGATAGCTTTCTTTTCTCAGATTCTCATTGTTATTTCCTTTTGTGTAGGAAGACTTGACTGTTATGTGTAGTACATATTTTGAGCAGGCTATACACTTATTGCAGTACGGTTCTTTGTTTTCTTCATTCAATTTGCACTACAGATTTATCACATATGGTTCAAAATTTGTCTCCCGTTGTCAATATGTATAAAAGATATTTTGATTCCCACGAAATCTAGCTTTTGTTATTGGTTTAGTTAACTTTTGTTATTTGATTTCCTACATCTATGTCTTTCCCATTGACTTAAGTTGTTGAGCCACCTGGTTGGTAGTGATTGATTTTTATAAGCTTCTAGGGTGATGGTTTTTCACAGTCCCTTCCAATTTGATATTTTGTTTTCACTTTTACGGTTTTCTTTGCCCTGAAAGGTAGCATAAGTGAGAGAACTGAGAAGGAAGAGATGCATGCATCTTTGCCTCGGAGATTATTGTGTTGGTTTTAAGTTTTTGTGTGGGTAATATATAGTATAGTATATATGGCGCAGACATGTTACAAACATGGGTTAGGATGAATTCTTAAATTTTGTTAGCTAGACTTTGAGACATCAATCAGCACTTTGATGCACAATGGGGTTCATGAATGTCAGAACCAAATCTACCTTATCCTAACATTAAGATCTAATTTGTCCAGCAATTCCCAACCCAAATGCTACCTAGTCATCATCCTATTAATTATGTGTGTGGCCACTCTAATTCCCTATCTAA
Source organism: Prinsepia uniflora (assembly GCA_032719365.1). Lineage (NCBI taxonomy): Eukaryota > Viridiplantae > Streptophyta > Magnoliopsida > Rosales > Rosaceae > Prinsepia > Prinsepia uniflora. The sequence continues at coordinate 1,887,936 of CM064875.1, read as the reverse complement.
TAAATTTTTTTAATAATTAATTTATTCTAGGTTTCCTGCCTAGCTAGAAAGTAGAAACAAGGCCGTCCTAGCAACCATCAAACCGGATTCAAAAGTAATTAATTAAATCTTTAATCGTATATAACAATATTCCATATTTTTAAAAAGTCGACAGGCATAATTGAATTTCAAAGTAAATATAAATATAAGTCGATCGGTTCTTATATATTGTCTTCTTTGTCTATGTGAGCCGAATTTAAAGAAATTTTCATTCATAGAATGAAGAGGAATATATATAATTCAACTGTATATGTAATACGCGCGCACTGATAATGTTAATCTATATATACATAGGTATTATATTTAAAGTGGAATTAATTTTAAATGTGGGATGCCATGTTGATTGAGCTGGAATTAAGGACCCCAATTAGCACATTTATCTAAATGTTGATTGAGCTGGAATTAAGGACCCCAATTAGCACATTTTAAATGTTCGTTTTCATTGTAGATATAGTAACAATAATACATATTAAGTTTTTTTTTTTTTGGAACAATGCTGAATACAGCAAGGAAGACCTGACTAATCTCTGTGTTGCATATTCATAGATGTTGAATAGTATTTTAATCCAACTGCTTCCGTTGGTTACAGGGAAGACCGGACTAATCTCAAATCCTTAATTGCTAGCGTAATATTCGCATCCCCAAGGTGCGTTGAGATTGTTAGTGTTATCTAATTCTCATTTTAATTTAGTTTACTTAAACCAGTTACACTTGGAAGTGATTTTGTGCACTATGAATGTTTTGTGTTAGTAGCATTAGTTTATTTGATTTTAAAGAAACTCTTTCTAGACATAAGTTTTGGATTCATCGTTTGATAGGCTTTCGTTGGTCCATGGACAAGCAGTGGATACAAAATTCTGAAATATTTAGTAAGGAATACATAGATGGAATTGATGCATTTGTTGAAGTTGCAAGAAATCATGTCAATAGTCGTAATCAGACTAGATGTCCATGCCGAAAATGTAGCAACAGATATTGGAAGTTAGTTGGTGAGGTCCGAATGCACTTAATTAGATATGGGATGTCCTATAGTTATACGACATGGATTCACCATGGTGAACAAATAGAATCTGGTTCACGTTCGTTCATTGATCGATCGGTGGTGCCACCTAATGATGATATAGGCAGTGGTAATGATGATGTGATGAGGATAATCAACGATTTGTACCCCTACGCATCTCAACATCATGGTCATGATGGCTTGCAAGAAGATAACAACTTGGTTAATGAATATAGAGATGCTAATTTGGAAGATGATCGGTCATGCAATATGCATTGGGAGGAGTCTGTCAAATATGAAAAGTTATTGGAAGAAGCTCAACAAGAACTGTATCCTGGTTGTGAAGAATTCTCAGTTTTAACAGCGGTAGTTGAGTTAATGCATTGTAAAGTATTGTACTTGATATCAAATAGATGTTTTGATCACTTGATGGGAATATTGAAAAGGATGCTCCCTAAAGATAATCTTCTACCTCCGTCGCATCAGCAAGCAAAAAAAGTTTTGAAAAACCTTGGGATGGGGTATGAAAAAATCCACGCATGTCAATATGATTGTGTTTTGTACTACAAAGAAAACGAAGGGTTGGATAAATGTCCCGTATGTAATGAGCCTAGGTACAAGGAGAAGGGTGATGACAATAAAAAAAAGATTCCTCAGAAGGTCTTGCGGTATTTACCACTTAAACCAAGATTGCAGAGATTGTACATGTCTATGCACACTGCCAGTGATATGAGATGGCACAAGGATGGTCGAGTTGATGACGATTTCATGAGGCATCCAGCTGATGGAGAAGCTTGGAAAGAGCTTGATCGAATGTACCCAGATTTTGCAATGGAGCCGCGAAATGTTAGGCTAGGGCTAGCAACCGACGGATTTAATCCATTCGGGAATATGACCACAACCTACAGCATGTGGCCTGTTATCGTGGTACCTTATAATTTGCCTCCTTGGAGGTGCATGAGGAAGGAATTCTCAATGCTGACTTTATTAATTCCCGGTCCTCGTGCACCGGGTAAGGAGATTGATGTTTACTTGAGACCATTAATTGACGAGCTCAAGGAGTTATGGGAACATGGTGTGCAGACATATGATAGAGCATCTAATTCAGTATTTAATCTTCGTGCAGTAGTGATGTGGACCATTAACGACTTTCCGGCATATGGGAATCTGTCTGGATGGAGCACAAAAGGTTATAAGGCATGCCCGGTTTGTAATGAGGACATAAGCTCCCAATGGTTCAGTGGGAAAGTTTGTTACTTGGGACACCGACGTTTTTTGCCATGGGATCATCCCTGGCGCCAGAACAAAGATGCATTTGATGGAAATATAGAGGTAAATGCAAGACCTAGAGAATTCTCAGGTGAAAACATTTTGGATCAGTTGAACAATCAACACTTTGGTCAGATTGGTAAACATCCTGACAACCCGGATAGGAATAGAAAGCGAACACAAGAGGAGCTGAATTGGAACAAAAAGAGCATTTTTTTTGAGTTAGAGTACTGGTCCAAGCTTAGAATCAGGCATATGCTAGATGTGATGCACGTAGAGAAGAATGTTAGTGATAGTTTGGTGGGGACCATTCTAGGCATAGAGGGAAAATCTAAGGATACAGTGAAGGCTCGCCAAGATCTGCAAGAGTTGGGCATTAGGAGCCACTTATGGTTACAACGGACGGGGAACAAGTACAAAAAGAAATACGCTGCTTATACTGTTCATCCAGACGAGCGGAAAGAATTTTTTCAATTTTTGAAATCTGTCAAATATCCTGATGGATATGCAGCCAACATATCCAAAAATATTAAACTTGATAAAGGAAAAATTTCAGGCTTGAAAAGCCACATGTCTTGTTGCAGCGGCTACTTCCTGTTGGAATTAGAAAATATTTACCTAAGGGTGTGGTTGAACCTATCATTCAGCTGTCAAGTTTTTTTCAGCAGTTATGCGCTAAGACAGTGTGAAAATCGGATATGAATAGGTTGGGCAATGAGATTGTGTACACTTTATGCCAATTTGAACAAATTTTCCCCCCTTCATTCTTTGATATCATGGTTCACTTGATGGTGCATCTACCTCATGAAGCAAAGCTCGGTGGGCCAGTTGGAGCTCGATGGATGTATCCTATTGAAAGGTACTAAATATTGCTCTTTTTAATTAATTATATTTCATTGTGTTGTAGGTTACATTTGGCAAATTAGTGCAGGAAAAACTCACATTATTAATTGTCTTCCAGAATGTTAGGTAAGTATAAAGGCTTCGTGCGAAATAGGGCTCGTCCGGAAGGGTCATTAATTGAAGCATACATTACAAATGAATCGCTTATGTATTGTTCATTATACCTTCGTAATGTGGAAACGTGTTTCAATAGACCTGATAGAAACAACGACGGTGATGCACGAGATGAGAAACTCTCTGTCTTTGCACAAAATGCACGTCTATTTATGAGTAAGAAGAGCATTGGATGGACAAATGCTGATAATGAAGTAGCTCAGTGGTATATATTGAATAATTGCGAAGAGGTATCAACATTCCTAAAGTAAGTGAACTCTATATGGTTTATTATTTCTATACGTTTAATTATTACAACATTTGCACATATAATAGGTCCACTGATTAATAATACAGGGAGCATGAGGCATTGATAAGGCGTGAGAATGATGAGAATGTTGTAGAAAGGCACAAGAATTCATTTCCGATTTGGTTTCAAGAACAAGTAAGCAAAGATCATGATTTTTTGTTGATTGCTCGTCACAATTGTTTAACTAGAAAACGACAAATAACAATTGTTTTCTTTGGCAGATGAGAAAATTACAGAAGGAGAATTCCCCACAGTTTAGTGATGCGTTATTTGAGTTATCGAGGGGCCCTGTTAGAGTTGAAACTTACCAAGGATGTGTTGTAAATGAAGTTAAGTTTGTGATCTCCACACGAGATGATAATTTGACTACCCAGAATAGCGGTGTCTTTGTGCCAGGAAGCTATGGGACCTCCGAGATTGATTTCTATGGCAAGTTGACAAGTGTAGTTGAAGTGTTATATAGACAACGTTATAGAGTTTTGTTGTTTAAATGTCAATGGTTTAATACAGATCCTGCAAGGGCTGGGAGTATAAAGCGTGATTATAAGCTAACATCCGTGGATACACATACTCAATGGTATGAACATGATCCTTATATCCTAGCGACCCAAGCTAAACAAGTGTTTTATTTGGACGATCTAAAGGTTGGTGGTGGTTGGAAAGTGGTGGAGCATATTGAACATAGAAACATTTGGAACGTCCCAGAAATGGAAAATTCTGAAGATGATGATAGCGATGATGATGGGGCATACCAACAGAATTTATCATCAGACATTCATAGTCCCATTCAGCTTGATAATGTTGATGTCATACATACACCTTTACATAGAGAAGATGTTGCACCAATAGAGATTGATGCTATACATATTGATCTTGGCCCTCTTAGGCCAATTGAGAGAGGGGAATTTATCGTTGAAGATGATGAGGAAGATAGTCTTCATACTGATGAGGAAGATAGTCTTCATACTGATGAGGAAGATAGTCTTCATACTGATAAGGAAGATAGTCTTCATACTGATGAGGAAGATTGTCTTCCTAGTGATGAGGAAGATAGTTTGCATAGTGATGAGGACAGCGACTTTTATTGCTAGGAATTATGCCAAAGCACTAACAAATTTATTTATACAAATTGGTAAAACTTTTCTTATAATGTTTATGTTTAGTTCTGATTGATATAGTAAGTAATATGTTTGTTTTTTATCTGCAGATGAGTTTCATTACAAGGAAAAAGTTGTTACAGACTCGATCAGCTACTCAGAAAGCGATGTCAACGAATCGGTCTACTGTTTGTAGCCAACCTACTCCTATGGTTTCTCCCACTCAGCCTACAACATCATGTGAGCCTCGAGCTCAGCTTCAACCTATCAAAAGGCCTCGTACTATTGTTGTCCGTAATCAGGCTAGACCTACAAGAAGTCCTTCACCGACTCAGCCTCAACCTACGAGAAGCCCCTCGCCTACTCAGCCTCCACCTACAAGAAGCCCTAGGCTAGCTCAGCCGCAACCTACAAGAAGGCCCCCTCCGACTCAAGATGAATGCCAAAGGGAGGATTCTTCTGCACCCATGCAGCCTTCTTTTGGACCTATGAGGGCAAGTTGTTGCTCGCGTGACCGTAGGCTGCCTAGTAAGAAAATCATGTCTTACTTACTTATTATGTTCATTTTTAGAATAATAAAATGACTAATGCTAATGTGACAGATGATGAGAGGAATGCGGGTGGACTTGAACCTAATGGTAGGTTGCAGAAAGTGCACCCAACTTCTATTATATATGTGCCTTCTGTACTCATTAAATTTTGGTTCACTTTAGGAATGTGTGCTATTTTCTTATTGCAAAATGACAGGTGCTGGTCGTCTTCCAACCCTAGCAGATGGAGAGCAACCAATACTTAAACCGGGAGTCAGAGGGGCTTGTGCGGCAATCAAGACAAGTCGAATAGTCCGCACCACCAAAAAGAAGATTCATGTTGAATTTCATCCTATTTTTAATAGGCCTGTGAGTTCAGAGATCTCAAGCTTGCTGTCCCATGACATCGGTGCAATTATCCGGACAAGTTGTGTTATGAATAAAGCATATTGGACAAAGATCAATCCTGACATAAGGAGCACCCTTATGGGCGAAATCACTGTGAGTAAATTACTTGTCATCAACTCCATTTTGTAACTTTATTTTCCATTCCGTGTCACAATTCTAGGGAAAAAGTTCATTTCTTTTCATTTAGACATGTAGGATTAATCAATTATCACAATAACCCATACAGAGCATTGGCTTTTGTTTGGATTGTGGTTGGCTTTCGTTGACACTTTATTTCAAATTGGTTGTAGGTCAATTTTGACATAGACTTGAAGGACTCAAAGATTAAAAAATATGTCAACGATCTCATGGCTAGGAGGTTTAGAGACTTCAAGCACGAATTGAACAAGTACTTTAAGCTTTTTCCAACAAAGGCGGAAGCATTAGCAAACCCACCATTGGAGATGGTACAAAGGGATGGCGAACACCAGTGGACATTTCTGTGTGACCATTTTCAATCATCGGGGTTTTTGGTAGTCATATTTCATTGTATGTATTATATAGAAAGGTTATCTCTTAATGCTAATGAACTCATTAGTCATGCAACTGTGCAGAAAGCATCTGTGGCCAATACATCGAACCGAGGTCATAAAGAGATAGAGCATCATGCTGGTTCAAAATCTTTCGCACACATAGCAATGGAGTGTGCAGCGGTAATATAGTAGTTTTATACTAAACATATTATCTTGTTGTAACTTATATGGTACATTTAATTTATTTGAAATGATGCTATATCACATTAGGAAGGTTCAAAATTTGTGGAGATAGACACTTATGGCAAAGCATATTCCGGGAAAGCCAAGCAATGGAGCAATGACAAGGCCAAAGCTAAATATGTTAGTATTCCTTTAATAACTTTTTGGTTAAAGTTTAGTAGACTTGTTGGCTTCTAGTTATACTTGGTACTATATTTAGAAGAAAAATGAAACAAGAAGATAATTGAAATTGATTTTGCTTAGGTGAACTTAGCATGCATCAACATATTGGTAAAGATAAATGGCCAATTGTGATAAGTGTTAGCTGTGGTGTTTTGGAAGGGATAGTGTTAGCTGTTTCTAGTTAAGCATTAGTTGATAAGTGGTCTTAGCCTTAGTCTAGATCTCCTCCAGTCATCACGACGTGCATGAGATGCACCTTTTAATTTGAACTTCTTCAATCAAGTGTAGCGTTCGTTCATTGTTTAGAAGTACTTACTTGATGTATCATAACAATACCCTAGCTGAATGTATGAAACCTATTCATTGTGAACTCTTTCTCCAACCATATTTGATGCTAATTGAATAAATTCTGTCTTTCGACTCAGCTACAATTGGGACACCATTAAAAACTAGGGAAACTAATACTGAAGAATCCAAGCATGGGAATAGCAATAGGATTGTAAAAACAACTTTGATGTCCAACATGTTTTTTGATTGTATAAACTTTGTTAGAATATTATTTCACTTATATAAACTTGGTTATATGATTGTATATTGTATATAACATGTGTTTTTATGTCGGTTTCATTTGAAGGATGAGATGTTAGCAAAAAAGAATGATTATCTCCAGGAGGTAGCAAAAGAATATCCTGAGGATACTCCATTGGATGAGATACCTGTAGATGATCCTAATGTTGGCCTTAATATTTTGATTGATGTACTTGGAAAGAAGCCAGGATCACAGATACGTGGTATGGGATATGGACGTGTTCGTGAGATTGGAAGCTCTCAATCTTCAGCAACTACTCAACACTTGCAAACGGAGGTTGACAATTTGAAGGGTGAGTTGACGGTTGCAAAGGCATCTCAAGAGGTCGCTAACAAGGAACTTGCACATATGCGGTTGTATCTCCAACAACTAGTACAAAATATGTCAAGAGTCCCGGGGTTTGAAGCACCAGCATTTGATTTTGAAGTACCATCGACTGATGAACACGGTGAAAATGATGGTCAAAGCTCCCTAGGATAGTCTCTTTTCCATGCTCATGTAGAATATAGTTTGACATTCAGAAACTTAATTATTAGCTACTACGTACTTATTTTGGACATTTACAAATTTAGCTACTACGTACTTATTTTGTATGCGATGTTATTAATTTATATAAATATTACGTTTTCTATAATTGTTGTGACTTTTCATAAATCAGGTACTATTTTTGTTATGAGATAAACCTTAGGCGACAAAGATGTTTGCCATAGAAGTTTTATCGCGGCAAAATAGATTTGTCGTGAAAGACAACCTATCGAGGCAAAATCGATTTGTCGTGAAAGGAAACCTATCGCGGCAAAATCAATTTCTCGTGAAAGGAAACCTATCGCGGCAAAGTAGATTTGTCGTGAGAGACAATCTATGGCGACAAAGATGTTTGCCGGTATATGGCTTCTACATGTTCGTGCATGTCCTATTGTGACAAACATATTTGTCATGATAGATCTACTATGGTGGCAAATATAGTTTGCCAGGATATAATAGCTAAGGCGACAAATACATTTGCCGGGACAGAAATGTTTTGCGGGCAAATTAAATTTCGCCGTGAAATGCAGACAAATAATTTGTCGCGGAAAGTTTGCCGCGAAAGAAATTTTAAGGCGGCAAATGTTACAAATTTGTCGCGAAAGATCTTTGCTGGCGAGCTTTTACTGACAAAGGTCGCGACAAATATTTTCGCCGCGGAAGACTTTAGCCGGCAAATTTTGGCTTTTCGTGACAAATATTGTTTGCCACCAAAGGCATATTTTTTACTAGTGAGCTAGAATGAAATAGACATTTCAGATTGATTTTGTACCACTAACCTTTAAACTTATTTTCAGACTGATTTTGCAGCACCTTGTTCTCTTCAATCGGACCAATATTGGCCATCCCTATATTACCTACAGATACGAAGGTCTCCTTCCCATCCCTTATGCTCTGGAATTTCAGTACATCTAGTACTCTTCCAAGAACCTCACTCAACTCATGAAGCTTGTTGGTGTATCTGTATTTTTTTCTGGAATTCCACAGACCAACCTTGCTGCATTTCTGAACTAATGTTACCCCCTCCGCGATTTCAAATGTAAACGTTTCCGGCCCTAGAATCGGTGGCTGGTTACGATCTTCCATCTCTGTTATTAGTAGGTGTAACGAGTTTAGTTTGGATTTGATGTCTCCAAGGACAGGTTTAAACATTGTAATCTCCTTCTCCACTGTTATTACAACATCAAACAGCATTCGCAGTGCTGCTCTAAGAGCTCCCAATCCACCTACATGATCTCCCATAAGTATAAAACAATACCAGAACACCAATATCAGTAAAAACTTCGAAGGGTGTTAAAAAAAAATTTGGACTCTATGCAGTATCCAAATTAACCTTTATTTAAGTAAGAATTGTAGCTACAACATAGAAAAAACATGTTAGATTTCTATTTTATTCTCTCCTCGATCTTCACTCTCTAATTTCATCAAATGTTACTTCTGCTAATTAACCTCAATCTTTTAGACACCACTTTGCTCTTCTCATTTACATTTGGCAATGAATAGGAAATTGGCAACTAGAATGAATATATTTTGATTGGCAATAGTGTTGAAGAATCCTACATCACAAGAATAGAAAAACAAAATACAATATGTAATGAGGGGTTCTACTCCCGATAATAATCAGGTCGTTTGTGATAAACTGCACATGTGATCGTTGCAAATTGGGGACAATATCAGTAGTAGAAGAAATTGGCCACTAACCCGACTTTGTAATCTTCAGTGTTTAATGACTGATGTGGCATTATATTTCTACCTTTGGGCCACTAAATGGTTGTCCCAAGTGAGTGAGATTGTTGAAGAATCCAACATTGGAAGAATAGAAAAAAAATACAATATATAATGAGTCATTCTATTCCCAACAACACTGAGATCTTTTGCAATAAAACCTTATATATACTTGTCAAATTGCACATGTGATATTTACAAGTTGGAGACAATATTCATATTGATGACATATTTACTAATATGTAAAAGCATCCTTAATTGACTAGCTAAAGGAGCTCATATGTTATATATATGGAACGTGTGTATATATACATTGTTCCAAAATCTAACCCCACCCACACTAGTTATCACATATTAGAAATTCTTTAACATATAATACTTCTTAAAAGGAATTGAGCTTGTCAATTGAACTAAACAACGAGGTGAAGATACTCACATAACTAGCTAAAGGAGCTCATAAGTTATATTTTAGATATATTGATCCAAAATCTAACTCTAACCACACTAGTTATCCCACTCCTAAGAGCTCCTAAAAGTGATGGTGCTTGTTGCAACCACATAATAAAAAACAACAATCTTCTCATGAATATTGAAAATTCAAACACAACCAAAGTGAAAATGAGAAATGGTTAATCAGTTGATATATTAGGAACAAGCACCGTTGCAAACAAACGAAGAAGGGAAGGATGTTCATCAAAGATGTCATATGCTAGTTCCTGATCTAATGCAGAATCTATTAAGTCTCAAACAATTGGTTGAATAAGGGTACCACTTGCACTCTAGAAACAAAATTGCAGGATCTATAAAACAATTAAAGTTTGTACCCTTATGTTTTATTGCAAATATCATCATGGCTTCTTCCAAGAGTATTCATGATATTTGCAGACAGGGTTCTAAAGCAAATGACTTTGAAGCTGGACATGTCGAAGGCTTATGAAAAAGTGGAATAGGTTTTTCTTGAAGGCATGATGAGCAAACTTGGATTTTCTGATAGCTTTTTCACGCTAAATATGGAGTGTGTAACTGCTATCAGCTGTTCAATTTGAATTTGAGGGCAATCATAAGGTCACATTCTGCAGATTAAAGGTCTAAAGTAGGGAGATCCTCTCTCCCCCTATTTTTTTCTTATATGTACTGAAGGTTTACATATATTCTTTGTTGTCTTAAGCCCAACAATTAAAGGATTTCGATCAGGAGTAATCAGGAGTTAAGAGGAAGGATGAGGAAGATTAAGCTAGAGAGACTTTGGGATGTTTAGAACAAGAGGAAAGGAGCTAGAGAGAAGAAGTTTCTGATCTCATTAATTCTTCATATTTCTACAACTATTACTCTTGTTATGTATATATTACACGTACATTGTAGGCTTAACCGTTTCTTACAGCTAGCTTGTAGGCCAGCTGTATAACTAACTTACAGCTTGATGTGAATCAGCTAACAAACTAACCAACCTACAACTAATCCAATCATCTATGAAGCCACGTGAGTGATGACATATGATTAGCTTACAACCTCCCTCAATCTGATGCTAAAGGGACGAAGCAGCAGATTGGTACGGTAAAACTCAAACTTAGGTGAATTTAAGCCATGTGTCATAACGTCGGCCAATTGGTACCGTGAGCATACATGAGCCAAGCAAAGAGATTTTCTTTGAACACGTTCCCGGACGAAGTGGATGTCGAGGACTCGAGTTCCACATGTTTGGTACGACCGTGGAAGATTGGATTGTGGGCTATCTGAATTGCTGAGATACTGTCGTACGAGATTAAAGGGGAATGAGGAGGAGAAAGGTGAAGATCATTGAGTAAATAAGTAATCCAATGCAATTCACACGTGGTGTTGGCCAAAGCACAATACTTGGCTTCCGCAGAGGATCGTGAGGCAATGTGCTGTTTCTTGGCAGCCCAAGAAATAGGGTTACGACCTAAGAAAATGATATGACTGATGTGGAATGTCTGGTGTTAGGGTCTCCTCCCCAATCGATGTCTGAAAATGTTCGAAGATGCAGAGGGTCTAAGACATAGCTGAGACCAAAATCAATAGTCCCCTTAACATAGCGAAGGATCCGTTTAACAGCTACCATGTGTGCATCCGTAGGAGCATGCTTGAATTGGCAAATGATATTAATAGAAAACACAATATCGGGGCGGCTAAACATCAAGTGTTGAAGCGCTCCCACCATGCTGTGATAGAGTAAAGGATCAAAAAGAGGGTTACCATCATGTAGGAGTAACTTTGAATCGGGAATGATGAGGGTAGTTACTGGCTGCAATTTGACATGCCAACTTTAACCAAGAGGTCACGGGCATACTTGCTCTAATTGACGTTGAGACCATCATCATGATAGCATACTTGGAGACCAAGGAAATAGGATAGGGCACCAAGGTCCTTCATGTCAAACTCAGCACTAAGGGCGTGGATTAATCGAGACATGGCTTGTGAATCATTACCAGTGACTATAATGCCATCAACATATAGCAAAAAAATAAGAAGAGTTGAGTTGTGATGTAGCACAAAGAGAACAGAGTCAGATATGGACTGAACAAAACCTAGCTTGAGCATATGACTTGTGAATCAAGCATTCCATGCTTGAGGTGTTTGTTTTAAACCATAGAGGGACTTGTGTAACTTACAAACATATGATGGAGTTTGTGCGTCTTCAAAACCTGGTGGCTGAGTCATATAGACCTCCTTATCAAGATGACCCTGAAGGAATGCGTTCTTAACGTCCAATTGTCTGAGTTTCCAGTGAAAGTGAGCTGCCAGAGTAAGTACAAGACGAACTATTGTATGCTTAACCACTTGACTGTACATTTCAGCATAATCAATACCTACTTCCTGAAGATAGCCTTTAGCAATTTGTGGCATGCTACTTATCCATCTGCATTTCTTTTCAACTTGAACACCCATTTGTAGCCAATGGCACTGCGGTGAGGTGGTAGTGGTGCTAAGGACCAAGTTCCTTGAAGCTTAAGTGTAGTTAACTCCTCCAACATAGCTTGATTCTATTCATGAACTTGAGATGCCTGCTTGTAGGTCACTGGTTCAATGAGGGGACTGATAGGTTGCAAAGATGTGTGGAGAGCAAGAAAACCATGTCGTTTAGCTTTGATAATGCCATTCTTAGACCGAGTCACCGTAGGATGTTGAGATGAGGACGTTGAGGTTTGACCAGGATGTGTAATATCCACCACTAAGTTAATGGAAGCTTGTTCTGATGCATATGTGGAAGAGGTAGCAGATGAGGACACTACAGAATCCGTGGCTGGGACAATGAGATATGTGTTGGTACATGATGGAACACGAGAGGATGATGATGTAGTTTCAGAAGTACCATTGGACTGTTGAGAAGGCTCTGTATGAACTGGATGTGGTGTAGATAGGGCAGATGGAGGAGCTGGTGTAGATAGATGTTCAGACCCCGTGTAAGTGATCATGTTTGAAGGGAATTGACCAGAATACAATGAAGTATAACTAGGTTGGTTCATATTGCCATGATATGTGGAGAAAGTGTATCGAGAGAGGAAGGAGAATGAGCAAAAGGGAAAGTATTTTCATCAAAGATAACTTGCCTAGATACAAATGTTCTTTTGGTAGGGATGTGATAACATAAGTATCCCTTGTAATCATGAGCATAACCGATAAAGATACACTGCTTAGTTCTAGGTTCAAGCTTATGACTGTTATATGGACGAAGGAAGGGATATCATGCACAACCAAACATTTTTAAAGACAGGAGAGAAGGATGATGACCAAATAGCAGGAAGTAAAGGGAGTTCATATGCAGAACAAATGTAGGCATTCGATTAATAAGGAAGTTAGCAGTAAACCATGCATGAAACCAAAAGGACAAAGGCATGGAAGCAGTTTGAAGCAAAGTGATGGTGGTTTCTATAAGATGACGATGTTTCCTCTTAACCAATCCATTCTGTTGGGGGTGTATAAGGACATGATTTATGGTGCAAAATGTCTTTGGAAGCCAAAAACTCAGACATAACCTTGTTCATAAACTCACCCTCTCCATCACTTTGAATTTTTTTTTATTGAGTTGTCAAAGAAGTTATGGAAATAGGCATAGAATTTCACAAAAGTGGAGTGAACATCAAATTTATTTAGTAAAGGATACAACCATGTATACCTAGTATAGTCATCGACAAAGAGTACATAGTATCTAAAACCAAGATTAGAGAGACAGGGACTAGGATGTCAGCACCCGACCCATCTAGCACGATATTGTCCGCTTTGGGCCCAGCCTTCACGGTTTTATTTTCGAGAGCTCGTGTGCAACTTCCCAGTGGGTCACCCATCATGGGATTGCACTAGCCTCCACTCACTTAATTTTTGAGTTCCTCAGGAATCTAAAGCCAGTGAGCTCCCAAAAGGCATTATGCTAGATAGGTGTGTGTGCCTATACATATAAGGAACATCACCATTTTCCTTGCAGGAATGTGAGATCGTTCATCATTCACCGTTCTCCACGAGACACGGGCCTTACAATCCACCTCCCTTGGAGCCCAGCATTCTCGCTGGAACACTTCTTGATCGGGGTTTGGTTTTGATAACAAATTTTCAGGACCCGACTCATCTAGTACGATATTATCCGTTTTGAGCCCCGCCCTCACGGTTTTCCCATGAACCCAACAAGCATATGTAGATTTTTTTTCCCATGAACCCAATGAAGCATGTTGGTTAGTGGTTTATTTAAATTTATTTTAGTCTATTAGAATATATTTTGTTATCTAAAAGGTTTTATATGTTCTTGTTTATTATACAGTTAATGGAAGGATATTTTAAGAGACAATGTCAAAATCTTACTACCAATGTTCCAAAGAGTTCAACATCAAAAGAAAGTGAGTTGGATGCAATTTTAACTAACCTTCCTGGAGATTCTGGTCTTCGTCCTCGAATGTTGGATTATGATTATAACATTCGCGATGAAATTCGAAGAGCCTATTTACTAAAGGGCCCTTGTCAACCCAAAATGAATGTTGACGATTTCCCCCAAACAAGAATTTCATGGTATAATCGACTCTTCAATTGTGATTGGTTTGATGAGTTTATTTGGTTGGAGTATGTAGAGGAAAAATTTGCTTCCCGACATAATCTCACCACCATGCCTAAATGCTGGCGGTTTTATTATTTTAGGGCACGACCCATCCAAGGCAAATGTGCCTCTTAATTACATCCTCTTGTTACCGAGCAAAACCTTTTGATTCTTCTTACCAACGAAAATAAATATGAGAGTAAAGTGTTTATTTGATTTTTTTTGCAGCTGCATCTAAGTCGAACCTTAAATTGCCTACGTATCCGACTTCGAAATCAAGCCACTCGTAGTTCCAGAATTTTTAATGAGTGAATGACTCGTTAAAAATAAGGATTGTGTTTGGAAATTGTATTTGGAAATGTGTTTGGGAGAATTTAGTTAGAAATAACCAGTGATTCAAAGATGGTTGCGGTTGCATCTAGTGGGTATGCTAGATTGCCTACGTATCCCTTCGCGGGAATCAAACCGACGTAGTTCAAACGATTTTTAATGAGTAAATGACCCATTAAAAAAATGTGTTTGGCTATTTAAAAAAAATAAAATTAACTTCAAAGAAGTATGAATTTATTTAGAGGGGGTGGTTGCATCTAGAATAATCTAGATTGCCTACGTACCCTTAGCGGGATCAAACCGGCGTAGTTCTGGTATTTTTAAATGAGCTTGGGCTTAAAAAATAGAATTTTTGGGCTCGAGAATTTTTGAAGTGGTTTTAGGCCTTTATGATGTCTTGGGCTTAATTAATGAGTATTTTGATGACTCATTAATTGTTTTTTTAGCCCACTTTAAACGAAAATCTGAGCCCAAGTTTCAAGTGTATCTCCTGAAGTAAATAAAAATCAACTTCCACTAGGGCTCTAATATCCTTTTCTGCTGATGAGATTAGCTCTCAAAAAACGTCCATAAAAGAAACAAGCTGGCCCTCTTTTTTTCGTTGCCCTTTTCCACAGGACACAAAGCACGGCTTGGGGAAAGGTTGATGCGTCTGGTGCACACGCCATCCTCATTGACTTATTTGTTCTCCTTTACATTTGATAATTAGGTGAATACTCTCATCTTTTTATTTTTGTCTCGTAGCTCTTGGTGATGGTGAATTCATCCTTTATCCATGATGTATGATTGTATGTGAACAATCATCCTTCCCTTGTTTTTTTACGTAGCAACAAAAAGTGAATGAATTTGATATGTCATGATCATTCTTCCTTTTACTATCTTGCATCTGCTCACATATCCATCACTCTTTTTTGTCCTTAGCTCACCTAAAAGGTGCATAATTGTTTGAACACCACATTTATCCAAGTGGTGCGTGAGCATCACAAAGACCTTTTTTTTCTTTTTTCTTTTTTGAAACAATCTTCTAGCTGTTGTTTGCTTCCAACCTCATTTATTGTTCTTCATTTTTTTTTCCGCAAAACTGTCCTTTCTTCATGCCAATTGAACGTGGAACACATTATTATCTTTAGTTCTCACTTCATTGCTTATGGATGGATATTCATCGGACATTGGCCGATCATGATCGACCAAATTTCTTTATGTTCATGAACAATTTACTTCTTCTCTTTAATTGATTGTGACACTGCCTACTTCTCGAACTTCTTGGACGATCATGATCGTCCCTCTTTCTGAAGGCCATGGACGTTGCTTTCATCCTTTCCATGAACAGTCATAATTGTTCGCTCTCTTTGATATTCATAAATCTATTTTCATGAATATTGCAATTTCCTAGTCGATCATGATCGACTGTTGTCCTTGATATTTGTGGCATTGGACCTGCCATGTTAACTTTCCCGAAATATATGTATATGTATACGCACATATACATGTATGTAAACATACAATTATTTTCCTATACATATAAATATTTCTCCTCTTTTTTCCGTGAAGAATTCTATATTCATGCCAAAAAAATGAGACAGCATAAAAATTATTTTATACCTCGTGGGTTTTGGATCCCGCTGCTTGATGAAAAATTTCTTCCTTTTTTTCCTGCAGCTTCCTCTGCTGGGTTTTTTTCTTTCCTTCTTTTTTCTTTCTTCTTCTCTTTGCTGACTTCTCTTCTCTCTTTTCTCCTTTGATTTTTTTTTTCTCCCCTGACTCACCAACTTTTCACTCTTTTTTTTTTTCTTTTCCTTTTCTCCTCTCTCTCTGATTCACTCTCTACTTTTTCTAACCTCACTTCACACCCACACACACAAACTTCTCTACCTTTCCAACTTTTCTTTCTCTCAATTTTTTCGATTTTCACTTTTTCTTCCTCCCCCCAATCATTCCCTTGTGCCTCTATATATAGGCAACAGGAGAAGATCATATCAAATGAAGATTGAGCATTTTTTAATTTGAATTTTGAAGCGCCCAATTAAATGAGGACTCTGTTTGAAAAATATTGATGATATCTGATTTCGAATTCAAATGCCTGTTATTTTTTTCTGTGGCCTTTAAATTCCTATTTTTTTTTTCTTTTGTAAATGTCAATTATCAGATAGAAGCTACAAGATATTGATTAATATATATATATATATATATTTATGTGACTTGGTCACCACTTTTTCCGTTTCAACAGACTATAGTCAGGATAAAGATGCTGGATTTTTCCCTCCTTGCTATTTATTTAAGACTAATTTTGAGCAAGTCTGTAATGATGCCTTCACGGAGATAGGCTATAGAAATTGGAAGAAGAAAGAGAAGCTTAGGGAGCATATTGGAGGGGTTGGTAGTGTTCATAATCAAGCTAGACAAGCTTGTGAAGATCTTAAGAACCAAAATCAACATATCGAAACAATTGTTATTAAAAAATCAAATGAAACTCGTATCAACTACCACATATGCTTGAATGCGGCAATTGATTGCACTAGAATTTTATTGATGCAAGGTCTTTCTTTTCGTGCTCATGATAAAACAAAAAGTTCAAGGAAATTATGTGGAGCTTATGACATTTCTTGCAAATCATGATGGGAAGGTGAAGGGAGTTTTGTTTGATAATACTCCGGGGAATCTCAAATTAATAGCTCCTAAAATTCAAAAGGATCTTGTTAATGCATGTGTGGTTGAAACCATTGATGTTATCACCAAGGATATGAATGGTGAGTTCTTTTCAATAATGGTTGATGAATCACGTGATTGTTCAACAAATGAGAAAATGACGGTGGTATTTCGTTATGTGGACACAAGAGGACATGTAATTGAAAGACTTGTTGGAGTTCAACATGTTGCGGACACCTCTTCTAACACATTGAAAGATGTTATCGAAAAATTTTTGTCTACAACCAACATGAGCATGTCCATGCTACGAGGACAAAGTTATGATGGAGCTAGTGATATGAAAGGTGAGTTCAATGGCCTTAAAGCAAAAATTTTGAAAGAAAATCCTTATGCTTTCTATGTTCATTGTTTTGCACATCAACTTTAATTAGCTCTTGTGGCGGTAGCAAAAGGCCATGCCGATATTGCCACATTTTTTACAAAGGCACATAGTCTTATTAATATTATTGGAGCATCGTGAATTGCTTAGAGATCAACTACAAAATGACCTTATGGAAGCTCTTGAAGATGATTGTCTTGAAACAGGACGAGGTTTAAATCAAGAAACTAGTCTCAAACGTGCGGGTGATACACGTTGGAACTCACATTATGGCACTTTGGTAAGCATTATTTCTATGTTCAAATCTGTGATAAAAGTGCTTCAATTGATTATAGATGATGGTTCGACGAATCATTTAGGGGAAGCAAATAGATCATTTGAAGATATTCAAACTTTTCAGTTTGTTTTTCATCTTTTTTTATGAGATCTATTTTGCGAGTTACAAATGACTTGTCACAAGCGTTACAAAAGAAAAATCAAGATATTGTGAATGACATGTCTCTAGTTCAAGCAAGTAAGCAACAACTACAATATATGGGAGATACTGAATTTGATCTTTTACTTGATCAAGTTTCATGTTTTTGTGATGAACATGATATAGATGTTCCCAATATGGATGATCCATTCTATGCTCCAGGAAAATCTAAACGTGTAGCTTCAAAGCACACAACCATCATCATTATCGCATGGGTCTCTTTGCTCATATCATAGATTATCAGCTTTCAGAATTGAATAATTGTTTCAACGAGGTAAGTACTGAGTTACTTATTTGTATGACATGTTTGAGTCCAGATAATTCCTTCTCAGCATTTGATAAACACAAACTATTTCGTTTTGCTGAATTTTATCCTCAAGAATTTAGTTCTCGAGAACTCCTTACACTTGAGGACTAACTTAGGGTTTATATTCATGATATGCATTTGAGTAATGCATTTTGTAGTTGAAAGGAATTAGCAGTCTTGCAAAGGAAATGGTCAAGATGGGGAAGCATAGAGTGTACAAGTATGTGTATTTACTTCTTACACTGGCCTTAGTGCTACCAGTTGCAACCACTTCAGTGGAAAGAGCATTTTCAACTATGAATATTATGAAGACTCCACTCCGTAATAGAATGGGAGATCAATGGTTGAGTGATAATTTGGTTGTTTACATCAAGAGAGATATTTTTGTTTGTATTGATAATGAAACTATAATGCAACGCTTTCAGGACATGAAAAGTCGTTGTGGACAATTGTAATTTTTAATCTTTTATAAATTATGAATTTTAATAGTATCTTTTAGTTTTAAAGGATATTTTTGCTTTCCAAATTTTTTGACATTTTACATATTGACCCCCTCGAGCAAAATTTCTGGGTCCGCCACTAGCGGCACCCTTTTCGAGTTGAGTTCTGCTGGATTCTCTATTCTTATAGTGAAGTTGGAAGCTAACGAGAAGGGGCTGATTATGTTGCTGTAACTCGGTTGGAGCAATGTACTGATCGAAATAGGTGTGAAAAAGGCAATTGCCATTGTGGATAGAACTGGGTAGAGCGCGTATGAGACGACATTGTTGGTGCTTGAAATTGTGGAGCTGATACAGTAGATGGGGGCAGGCTCTTCTCAGCTGAGTTTCTCCTCACGATCCTCTAACTGTGTGGCTCATGAGTTGGCAAGGAAAGGCCTACATTCTCAAAGCCGGGTGAATGGGATCGCGCCAATTACTCTTTCTCTGTAAGTTTTGATTGAATCCGATGTTCCAACTTAATATTTAACCTATTTGTTTTCGAGGTAGGACACTCATTTTCCTTACTAGATTTTTTCCTAAATAGTTAGGTTTTCTAGATGAGGTTCTAACGAGGACCCCCTAAGTTTTAAGCCCATCATTTTTGTGTAACATATCACTCTATTATCAATGATATCACTCCTTCGATTTTAAAAAAAAAAATCATAAAACTCCTAAAGGTTTTTTTAAAGAAGAATAATACTATTTGGACACACTAAATTTATCACATTTAGTGACACATTTGATCTGACAATCAATTAATGGTGTTACTTTGATGTATTAAATCACTTGATATTTATTTAATATCATTCATTATTGATTGTCACATCGGTGTGTTACTAAATATGGTCAATTTAATATGCCCAAATATCATTACTCTTTTTGAAAAGGGTAAAAGTAAAACCCTAATCATACATGGTTTGAAAATGATATATAGGGAATATGGTTATTACTAATCATCACCCTAATGAATTATCCAGAAACCCTTGGAGCAAAAATAGAAAAGTTAATTTCAACAAATTAAAATCACCTTGTTGCAATTCCACCGGGCCATTGCCGTTGCCATTGGGAAGCTCCTCAGCGTTAGCTCCGGCGGCCCTATTAGTAATCTCCAATATTATGGCATCCAGTGTTCGCTGCAATCCCTGCACTGTTCGTGTCAAGTCAGGAATCTGCACCTCGTTCCTCCTCAACACCGACAACATCTCCAAGGTCAGCACATGGTCCCGCAAGGCAAGGCTGTCTAGCAGCCTTTTGATATGGCTCTCCAGTTCTTCAAGTTGATCAGAGTAGAGACAGCTTTTGATGCAGTAGTTCCACTGCCACATCCGAATTCGGGACAATCGCCGAACGAGGTTCGTGCCCTTCACCATTTGTCTATTCAGCTCTTCTATTTCATCGTTTCCCAGATCCAATTCCAAGTTATATTCTCCGACACGTTGGACGACATTGGCTATCCATTGTAGAGACACAAGCTTGAAATGGAGTGATTTTAGCTGCTTTTTGAAGCCCGTGTTCCGGCTGTGCGCCAGCGTCACGGCACTAACTAACAGATTAAAGGCTTCTCCTCCGATCATCGACAGTGCCATATCTGTAGTCTGTACGTACGTGAAACAATTACAACTGCAGATTTAACACCAAACCCAGAATTAATATGGCAATATTTTTAGTTTAAAGTATAAGGAACTCATTGACAAAACAAATTATTACGGTACATGATCATATACACGAGATTTTTAACGAAAATAGCATACCAAGGCTAATATTTTTAGAGATGGAACGCTGTAGCATTAATATTGCTCCGTATTTTGGATCTTATTAACAAGTAGCGATCCAAATGAATGGGTATTTGGTACGTACCTCTTACTTTGGCAAATGGAAATTTCGGAGTCGATGTATATAGTCATTCAATACTAATACAAGTTATTGACTAATTAGAAATAATACTTTAGTACAAGGAGATGGTGGTTCATTAAAAAAAGGAAACCCTAAAAGGGAATGCGCGTTTGCCTGTTGACGACGTTAAACTTCGAGGAACTGTCATACTATTATAAAGCATCCCCACATGGACAATGCATCAAATATATATATATATATATATGAAATAAATATTATTTGAATATACTAAATGAATCACATTTATAATTAATATACTTGATATGTCAATCAAAGAGAAATTACGCCGTACTCACCTTGTCAGGTTCGAACGACGGACATCACGAATCCACGAACCTGACTGGGTGTAGGATGAGTGTGACAATTTGCTATTCCAGCTTTGATCACCACATCCTTGGCATATTTGGACTGAGAGACAAATAGACCACCAGCTGTTAAGGACTTGATCTCCAATCCTAAGAAGTAATGTAAAGCACCCAGATCAGTCATCTCAAATGCCTACTGTAATGCTACTTTGACCCGGTGAATCATACTGGGATCATTACCAGTGATGATAATGTCATCCACATAGAGTAGTAAATATACCAAGGAACCAGATTCACTCTTGATGAACAGATTAGGATCAGCATAGGAAGTAGAGAAACTCAAGGTAGGAAGAAAACTTGTGAACCTGTCATTCCAGGCTCTAGGAGCTTGTTTTAATCCATACAGGGATTTTTCAAGCTTACAAACAAAGTCAGGGTGATCCTGATCCAGAAATCCCCCAGGTTGTGACATGTAGACTTCCTCCAGCAGATGACCATGTAGGAAAGCATTTTTAACATCCAATTGATGCAATTTCCAGCCAAAGTGAGCTGCTAATCCTAATACCAACCGAACAGTCGTATGACGTATCACAAGAGAGAAGGTTTCATCATAATCAATGCCCTGAGCTTGACTGAAACCTCTAGCCACCAACCGTGCTTTGTGCCTAGCAACTGTGCCATCTGCATTCTTCTTCAGCCTGAAAATCCATTTACATCTAACTATGTTGCGATTTGAAGGGGGGGGGGGGGGGGGGGGGGGGGGGGGGGGAACCAGAGTCCATGTATTTTGTGACCTCAAAGCTTGCATCTCACTGTGCATTGCTGCCCTCCACTCAGGACACTGAAGAGCAGCCTTGTAGGAATGAGGTTCAGTAAGGCTAGGATCAATGGAAGGATGAGAGTGAATAGCTAGTAGACACCTGGGTTTGAAAATACCTCGTTTGGATCTAGTAAGCATAGGATGAGCATTGGAAGAAACAGTAGGTAAACCATCACTGGGATGCAAAATGTTAGCCTTAGAAATGGGATTTGAGCTGGTTTTGGCAGCTGCAGTATCAATAAGAATGGAGAGTCCCTCTCCTGGAGTGGTACTAACTGTGAGAGCACCTGTAGACTCCCAAAAATGGATGGAAGTATGGTGTTCTGGAGAGAAGGTAGTGAGATCCACTAGTAGGTTGGGTCCAGAGCCATCAGAGATGGGAGAAGGATCAATAGGGTGCTCATCAGGAGGTGCAGAAGGCAAGGGAACAGAAGTGGGAGCAGTGGACACAGAATCAGCAGAAAAAGGTAGCTGTGGTTCTGGAAATAAAGCACCTGTGGGAACTTCAGATGATAATGAAGGCCCTGGAGATGGAGAGTCTGAAGCATTTTGTGATCCTTGGACTGAATGTGATGGAAAAAGGAGGAGTAAGCATGAGACCCTGTGAATGTGATGCTAAGGACTGAGAATTGTGACTCTGTGACCTTGGGATTGAGGACTGGGAAATGTGGTCCTGGAAACTGACTAAGTGAGGGAGAGAGCCTGGAACAACCTGGGATCCTTGTACTGAGAATGATGAAGAATCTGAAATAGGTATAGGAACCTGAGAGCTTGGTGTTGAGGACTGAGGACATTGTACTGAGGGGTGAGGACTGTGGACTGAGTGGGACACTGCATATGGAAAACAGTGTTCATCAAAGAGTACATGTCTAGATATAATAAACCGGCCTGTGCTCCTATGATAGCAAATGAAACCCTTGTACCCTAGAGCAAACCCAACAAAAATGCATTGGTCTGATTTGGCCATAAGCTTGTTAGTATTGTAGGGAGTCAAGAGAGGATAGCAGGCACATCCAAACACTTTAATAGTATCTAAATCAGGAACCTTCTGATATAATTTCTCATATGGAGACTGCATTTGCAGTGTGGCAGTAGGCATTCTGTTAATCAAGAAGATTGCCATGGCACATGCATGATACCAGAAACAGTCTGGAAGAAAGGCCTGCTTGAGCATAGTCACAGTAGTTTCCTTAATATGTCTGTTTTTCCTTTCAGCACTCCCATTCTGTTGAGGGGTATAGGGACAAGAAACGTGATGCAGAATACCTTTATCAATAAAAAAACTTCTTAAATTTACTGCTCATGAACTCTCCACCCCCATCAGATCTCAAACATTTCACAGAGACTTGAAATTGAGTTAACACAAAAGCAAAGAAACGTTTAAAATGACCAAACACTTCACTTTTATTGATCATGGGGAACATCCATGTGTATTTTGTACAGTCATCAATAAAGAGTACAAAATACCTATAACCTTCTATGGATGATTGAGGGGCTGGACCCCAAATATCAGAATGAACCAAAGCAAATGGATCACTAGCTCTAGAAGTGGAGACTGGAAAGGAAAGTTTAGTAAACTTGCCTGCTATACAAGCTTGACATGGATGAGAGCTTGTGCATGACTTATTTATATCGACTAGACCTGATTTGTGTAACATAACCTGAGTGACTTCATTGGAGGGATGGCCTAGCCTTCTATGCCACAGTTCATGTTGAACCTGTTTCCCAATAAGAGCTGAGTGTTGTAGTTGCTCTTTCCTTGCAATCTGTGTTTGATCTGAAGAATTGTAGTTGTGATTTTTCGATATGGGACATTTTCCTCACATCTCAACACTCGCCACGCGCCTGGGTCAATAACTCGATTAGTAAGAAGATTTAGGCATCATCGTCTCTACCCTCTTTACTAACAGTAAATCTAAGAACTATACCACAATACTTCAAGAACGAAAGGACATGGTTTGGCATGCAATTCCCAACTCGGAACCCAAGTACAGTTCGCTGAAGTTCACATCTGGGTTAGTGGCGATGTTACATGCAAGCAGAGGAGGAGGATATAAGAGACTAAGGGGGACTAGGGCCCCTGCAACTCCCTATGAATTTAGTAGTAAAAAAAATTGATTAATCAATAGTTAATTTCTGTACTTTTTCAAAACTAATTTGTTGGGACTACATTTCATCTGACAATTTATGTGACATTCTATTTATCGACAAAAATCATACATTACTTTGGAAATTTTTCATACAATATGTAATCGTTAGAACCAACTCAACTATACTTACTTGACATGTACATTGTTGATTATTAGTTAGGAGATGACTGCATAAAAAATAAAAACCCACAATTATTAATATTATTATTTTTTTATTGAAAGTGATGTTTTATTACAATTAATTATGATTTTCTTCTAATATAAGTACTAATGTTATTTGGATATATTAAATTGGTCACATTTTGTAATACATTTAATGTCACAATTAATAAATGATTTTATTTTAATAAATTAAATAACTTTATATTTATTTAACATTATTTATTAATTACCACATACAATATATTACTAAATATCGTCAATTTAATACGTTAGACAACGTACATTACTCGCTTAATATATATTTATATATATATTCGTCGTTGGACGTTTAACGTAATTCAAGGCAATTGGCACATATATAAATATAATTATAGGTTGTTGGCTAGTTCCAAATTTATTATAATATACATTTGGAAATTGGTTGCATTTTCTGAAATACTTTTTTAATAATATGCCAGTTGCTTAGAAGTTTAACGTCGTCAACAGCCTATATATTAAGCAGCGTGTCTTAGGGTCCAGTTTAATTTTTTTTTTCTAAGGCAACCACCATCTCATTAAACTAAATTATTATTCCTAATTAGTCAATCACGTTCTCTTGTATTGAATATGAACATCATGTAGAAATTTCTTTTTTTTTAAATTTCAAAAAAAAAAAAATTGACAATATCAATTGAGTAGGGACCGTAACACTTAGTTTTCTTAATGATAAGATTGGAAATACAGAGCAATATTGATAATAGCTTCCGTTCTCACAGATTTTCTCACAAAATTGAGTTGACATACGTACAGATGGCCCTGGAATTAATCAAAGCGCAAGCCTTTACGTTGTTGTACATTGCCGTGCGTCTGGCTTATGGCCCGGCTTCAAGGTTCAAACGGCAGCTCCGGTCACTTCAGGTGACGCTTTCTTCTTTACAACGGAGGGCCACGACCATCCAACGTATTGGAGAATATAACTTGGAATTGGATCTCGCAAAAGACGAAGTAGAAGAGCTTTATGCACAGATGGTGAAGGGCACATCCGTCGTTGGCCGGTTGTCGAATATTCGTATATGGAACTACTTCTGCGTAATTCGTTACGCTGATCGACTTGCGGAATTGGATGTCTCTCTCAAAAGGCTGTTAGACTATCTCAGCTTGCCGGACTACATGCATATCTTGGAGATGGTGTCTCTGTTGAGGAAAAACAGAGACCGGTTTCGTGAATTGCGAAAAACGGCGCAGCAGGCACAGCGAACACTCACTGCGATATTCGCCGGAAGTAACACTAAGTCGACGGTGTCGGTCAATGGCGGCAACGGCAGCATGGAAGCACAAGGTGACTCTGTTGAAACTCTTTTAATTTTAATATGGTACGGGATAAATTGGTTTTGCTCCTTTTTTTTTTCCAATTTTTAAAATTCTATGATTTTTAATATCATCGTTCATGTGTGTGTGTATATATATATATTCATAAGGTCATTCATGAGTTCAATTACCAACATATTTGCTCATTAATGTTACTAAATTTCGTACATGCATGTATATATATATATATATATATATGCACTTAGAGTTGCTCACTTTTTGTTTACACATTATTTCTGTTGAAAGCTAGGTTCCATATGATATATACTTTTTTGTTTTGGTAAATTTGGTCGGTGTAAGGGAGATTTATTGAAAGAAAAAACAAAAACTCACATTTAGATAGGGAGGAGACATCAAACTTACCCCTCAAAAATTAAAATGCGAAAATAAAATAGCTCATTAATAAGGTTGACAAAACAAAATCTGAAAATAAAATAACCCATTAGTAAGGTTGACAAAACGATAAGTTGAGATGGCTGCTTAAAAAATTTGAATGCATGAATGTAAGAATCTCGAGGGAGAGAAGAGAATAACAACACTAAATTGCGCTAGCTAGTTTGTCAGTTATTATATTTCCTTCGTAGAAAAATGAGAACAAAGGTAAGTCATATGTTTTAAAAGAAATAAACAGTTCTTCTAACGAACTTAAAGAGGCCATGGTGGAGAAAAAAAGGATGAAGTAAAATAAGAAACCACACAGAAACAAATTAATACAACGTTTCTAAACTAATCAGTGGTGTTTTCTGATTTTGGCAGTGATAGTATCGTTAGAAGGACTTGGGGCTGCACTACGAACAGTATTTCAGGAGTTGCTTGATGTTGTGATTGAAGTTAAGGAGAAGGTAGTGATATTTAAACCGTTCCTTGGAGATATCAAATTCTTGCTGTACTACCTAGAGCCTTTGATTGAAGAAATAGAGGTATTGGATTGCTCTCATGTGGAACTTGAACGATTTACAATGCAAATGGAGAAGGGAGTAAAACTGGTCAGAAACTGCTCGAAGGTTCGTTTGTGGACCGACTTTAATAAGCATCAATTCACCAACAAACTTGTTGGACTGGATCAATCTCTTCGAGACCAGTTATATTTGTTGATAGTCCAAACAGCAAGGAAGGCAAGTGAAGTCTTGGATTCGACAAGGATTATAGAGGCAATGGTGATGCAGATAGAAAAGAGCACTGTTACGCTACAAAATCAGCTTCAGATTCATCCATCCCCTACCGTTGGATGGGAAGTAAATAAAGTGGATTTGATGAAAGAAACAGTGGTTTCAGCAATGAGTATGGATGAGGAAGTCGAGCTGATTGAAGGGAGAGGCGATGCGCTAAAGAAACGAAATGAAAATGATGATGAAGCAGCTTTGTCTGGTGAAACAACTGAAACTTCAATGCCTACAGTCGGCTTGGATGTATTGAATGTGCAGGGATCAAGTGATGCAGCCAAGGAGACGATGTTGGACCAAATTGGTGGGTGTGTTGCGGCACCAAGTGAAAGTCAAAATCGAGTTACAGGTTAGTGCTTATCAGCAGCATTTTCAATAATTTTTGAATTAGATGAATATTGTACTTTTTATTGCTTACCTTCTCTTGAATGTACGTAGCCCTAGAGAGTAAAAGAAAATGGATTCCATTTGTAGGGATCTAGATAGCCTCCACCATATTAATGACGTTGCTATGGTTTCTAAACTTTTTACATTAGTGTTAGCTATAGTCTTTGAATTTCATTATTAGTAGAAAAAATCTCTAAAAAATACCCAAATGTGCATTAATCGTCCGTCTATTAATACTAACTTTGTTAATTTTTTTTCTATTAAAAATAAGAGTAGGATGGTTTTTTAAGTATATTTATACAACTCTCTCCATTCAACCTGAACGAAATCCAAAACCATCCATCCATGGATATTTGAAATTCTAACGCCACTAATTAATATAATAATTGATAAATTAAAAGAAAGAATAAAAAACGAAATCTGGAAAAAAATTGAATGTATATTCACTAAAGGTGAAGAACACCATTAATGATTAATATTTCTGATGAACAGCATAGCCAAAACATTTGTTTTCGACGATATTCAACAAAAATACTCGTCAGTAAAGGTATTCTTTACCTTTAGTCACAACCAGTCATATACATTCAAACTTTTCCTGATTTTTTATTTTAGAATTTTCAGATATTTTTTTTGTTCTTTCTTTTAATTTTAATCAATTATTAAATTCGAGGCCTTAAAATTTCCAAATTTTTCATAGGTTGGGAAGTTAAGAATTTCGCTTTACATTTAGACTGAAGAGAGGGATTGTTGTAACTATAGTTAATAGGTGTTACTTTTGAAATCCATTATTTAGTGGTTGTGTACGATTGATGATTGTGATTCCTTTCTAGTTAATTAGAATTCCTTTATTTTATTTTTTTTCACTAGTGTATTTTGTTGATATTTGGAGGACGACTCTACTGCCCATGATGTAGGTCCATTAATGGCAGCAGTGGTAGGGGATGCTCTAGGAGAAGCAATGGGGACCCTCTTTATGGAAGCAACGATGTTGAAAAGTAATACCAAAGAATTGCTTGAAGTACTCCCATGCCCATTGCCAACCCTCGAATCCACACTAAACATATTTGACGATCTGGTGGCTGATTATCTATATACACAACAGCGTCATTATGTAGCAAATGATGTGTGGCCTTTTTATGAGCCTGAACCTCAAACTCAAAGTCTAGTCAGAGTTCGCTCTCCGGTACCCGAACCTCCAGAGTTTGGTGATCTGGTTGATAATATAGAAGCAAATGATGTGTGGAATGGTTTACCACCATATGAACGTCAATTTCGAACTCGAACTTCACTCATCAGAAGATGGCCTCCAGTATTATTTGACCCTCCAGAGTTTATTGTTGAGGATGACATATCAACACTTATGGTGACTGTTCCAGGACTGGGGAAACCCACTTTGGCAAAAATGATCTATCAACATTATGAGGAAGCGAAAGGTATGTTTGAAAATGATGTCAAATGCTTCTTAATTTTCATCAAATTTTTCTCCTGTTGGTTTGGTATATATGTTAGAGATTTAGATTTAGATTTAGATTGACTTCAATTTGAATTTTAGTGCCAATTATAAAGTTAGTACAATAACTAAGTGCACTACATTGAATATATTCGAAATACGATAATAGTTACATCCTACTAATACCACCATTTCAATTTATCGGATTATCTTTATACATATATCATAATTGGAACCGTTAATTCTCTAATTATTATGTTAAAGTCATCTCTGTAAAAAAATCAATAAGATTTGAGGTCATTTAGTCATTTATGTATATATATATATCAATTAAATAGAGGTTTGATCTTAATTCAAATCAAAACCGTCGATTTATTTGACACATATAAATAATTAAATGATCTCCAGTTTTGTTAAGTTTTTTACGGAAATAATTTTGATATAATGAATTAAATAATAAATGGTTTGGATTATAATATATATATATATATATATATATATAAAGACTTTTTGAGTATTTTCCTTAAGTATAAATATATGATGTTCATTTCTTGCTCTCTGTGTGATCTTGGCTTTAAACGAACCTTTGATGAAAACATTCTGAACTTTGTCTGCATGCACAGCTACAATATTCGGCAAGAAGTTAGTCTTTGTCACTGCTTCACGACGGCCCAACTACATCATTTTACAAGAACTACGTAAAAAAATGGGATCCAAGGTACCCACTTTTCAGGACAATGATACCGCATTCAACTGGCTGCAAGATCTGAGGAAAAGGGGAAAAAATCCTTTCCTTTTGGTCTTGGATGCTGTTTGGCCTGAATCAGAATCCTTTCTCGACGAGTGTAACGAATTCAAAAGTTCAGACTACATGATTTTGGGGACCTCAAGATCCCAATTTGCAAGGTTTGGTTCGTATCATGTACCAACATCGGAGCTTGAACATGGAACGACTCTTTTTCGCCGCTCTGGTATAGCTGAAGTTTTCTTAAAGAAGGTGATTTCTTTGTCACACATCTATTTTACCATATCTGCAAGACTGCCAATTAATGAGCATGTACTCACTTAAGAATTAAGAAAAGTGAACAAGTACTCAACCATTTCTCATCTTCATTACAACCAATATATTGTTTTCAGAAACTTCATTATGTACTTGCAACTCAAATAGTGATAATCAAACGTCTAATGTAGATTGTAGAAAACTGCGGTGGATTGCCACTAACCATTGCAGCGGTGGCCGGATCACTTTGCGGGCAGCCTATAACTACTTGGGAAAGAACAGTACAAAATGCTACTTCCAGTGATTCGCTACTTCTCCTGCAAAGTAGCATAGATGCCTTGGATAAAAAATCGACTTTTCTCATGGAATGTTTCTCAGACCTTGGTTCCTTTCCTGAAGACCAAAGCATCTCTGTTGCTGCTCTCGTTGATATCTGGGCAGAGATATATGAGCCATATGAACTTCGGTGTGTTGAAAATATTCACGAGCACATCTCTCGTGGATTGGTGAATGCTGAAGTCATAAGGTTTGCAAGCTTCTATGTTAATATATATTCTCAGTCCTCACTCAACCTTTTCTTTTATATTCATGACTAGTTCCTGCTAGTAATTAACTAGGGGATGATGCCTGCGCGATGCCACGGAACTGTTGCACTGATTATTTACCTTGAGAAATAGTCATTTACACGAAAAGATAGTTATGTACATCAAAAGATAGTTATTTTGTAGATGCTGAATATTTAAGATATAGAAGTGGGCAACAGTTAATAGAGCTTGGATCTTGGATCCTGTTGCCTAAGATTGCACAGAGCAAAATTTTTAGTAGTAGGTATCATCACTTCTGAGCATGTGAGGAACCTTTTGGAGATCTTTTTAATCTTCTTCTGAGCGTTTTTAACTGAAAAGAATATTTGAGTTTTGATCAGTGGGATAAAAGTTACCACAAATGAGAAGAACATTTAAGTTGGCATAATTTTTTTTTTTGGTACCAAATTTCTTTGTCCTATTTGCTTAAGAAGATCAGCAGGTATTTCTTTTTTATCTATGAAACCTTGGTTTATAACTAACCTTGGTTAACTAGTAATTAACTTGATGTATATAACTTTTAAGAAATGTCTTCTAAGCAACTTAGCTTTGATCCTAAAAAAGGAAGGAGAAGATGGAGGCGGACTTCTTGAAGTGGAGGCCAAAACATGTGCATAAAACCCTGAAGATTCGCTTGTCATGTATCTCAACTGGTTAGTCCATCTCTCTTTCTTTTAAGTGTACATCCATGCCCACAAAATGCAAACATAAGGCCCATGTTGAAACTAAAAATTACTAGAATAAACAATAGGCTAAATGATTCCTGGGATTAGTCGTGGACAATATCGCTTTTTTTAAGACGTTTCGTGACTCTGTCCAAAATGTTAGCAGCTCAAAAATGGTCACGCCGTCCCCTGGACAAAACAGCCCTAGAACCACCTCCATCTAGATCTTCTTTGCACAAAGAAAGACCCAAAACCGCTATTCTAACTTGCTCAGAACACTCAAATTTGTTTAGGAAATAAGAAGTTTTTGCTTCAGATGTGTTTCTTATTGAACTAAAACCATATATTTATACACACCCACAAAGAAATGTTGAGAAATAGTGGCCAAGAAATCACGAGATACACTTAAGTAGTTGAGAAAGACCGAGTCTTGTTCTTATCCAAGTATTTACTAGTTATATCATCGGCAATTGCCTGAATAACATAACTGACTCAACAGGCCTCGTATAAACAACATTTTCATATAGTTTCCCTTACACTCAAAAATCACATTACCATACCACATATTAATTTTTTGCAGATGGATTGTTCTGTGGATTGTGGGACAACATGCAGCTACCAAAAGCAGAGGTTGTAGTTCTGCATTTTGCGGCAGAGAACTATGCATTACCAGAGTCTGTGAAAGAAATGAACAATTTGAAGGTCCTAATACTCAAAAATTATGGTTTATCACCTGCTGAGATAAGTAATTTCGAACTACTGGGTTCTTTGTCTAATGTAAAGAGAATAAGATTAGAGCGTATTTGTATTCCTTCACTGAACAAGAACTCCCCTATACAACTGAAGATGCTGCAGAAGATGTCTTTATTCATGTGCAGCATCGGTCAAGCCTTTAGCAGCATCCCATCATCCATCCAAGTTTCAGAGGCATTTCCAAATCTCTTGGAATTAGACATTGACTTTTGCGACGATATGGTAGAATTTCCTGCAGCATTCTGTGATCTTTTCCACCTCCGCGTGCTCGATATCACCAACTGCCATAAGCTATTTGCCTTGCCTCAAGAGATTCGAAAGCTGGGCAATTTACAAATGTTAAGTTTGAGGTCCTGCAGTAGATTGTCTGAGCTTCCAACATCGCTGACCGATCTCAAAAGTTTATCCTGTCTTGACATCTCCTATTGCTCCAGCATTGATGAGTTGCCGGAAGACATTGGTGAAATGAGTAACTTAAGAAAGATCAAGATGAATCATTGCCCAGGACTGCGAAAATTGCCTGGATCTATTCATCACCTTGACCTGTTACAGGAAGTGACATGTGATGAAGACGCGGCATATCTGTGGGAACCATTGACATCCACTCTCAAAAACCTGCAAATCAGAGTTGTCAAAGAAGACTGATTGCATCAGCTTTTATCTGTTTCAATCTTAAGCTGCGGTACCTGGTAAGTGTTTTTCCTGAATAAATGTGGCGCAATGTTTGATGGGATATGAAGAGCGTATTTATAAATCACATATTAATATACGGATCTTATTTGTATTAGTGGATCCTACTTATATTAGTACGTGGTTTACAAATATGTTTTACAAATGCGATCTCTTAACCTTGCAAAAAACAAAACTATGTTGACACAAACTGTGCGTGTGATTTGTATTTTGATTTATTTTCTAATTTTTGTCGGTTGTGTTGTAAAATATAAAGGGGAGGTTCATTAAGATTCTGTACAATTACAAATATACATTCCTGACTGTTTATAGTAATGGTCACAGTAATAAAAGTATTTGTAACACCCCCTTTGGATATTAATTCCATTGTCAATGTATTTCAAGTTAAATTGCTCATAAAATTAAATTAAGATGCTCTAAAGGAAAATGAACCCAAAATAAAAATTCAACTAAAAAATTGGGCTTGGGTTTATTTCAGGCCTTATGAAATTGTGGGCCTTCTGGGCTTGTATTGCAGCCTATTGGGCTCCAAAATCCACTGGGCCATAATGAATTTGGATTGGATTTTAAGCTGCTTTTGGGATTATATTTCGGACCTCAAGTAAAAGCTTTCTAGGCTCACCAGCTGTTGGGACGCAAGGCCGCGCTTGCTGAGTCGCGCTTGGTAGGCTACACCTAGTGGGCTGCGCCTGGTAGGCTTCTATATTTCGGGCTTTCTGGGCTCATTTTATGGGCTTATGAGTTTGTAGCATTTTACTGGGCCATCTAGCCTTTACCCATCTTGGGCTGCGGAAGAATTCTGGGGATCCCAATAATAGGGAACCCTAGCAGCCACAGAATCCTCGCATGAAACCACAAACATCAACGATAAAGGACAACGCAATTATTTTCGTGAATCAAAGACATCCGTAGAACAAACAATATCAAAATATATCACAATCATCAATTCATTTTCCAGACATACTATCATCAAGAATTAATTTCTATCAATCCAAAATCGTATGATCATCATCAACATCAAAATTTTGGTTAGTCTGCTGGACCATCATCATCATGCATTCATCATACGGACATAAATGGAAGTTGAACCACATGAAAATAGAGAGTAAAAAAATTTTGAAATTTGCAATCAAAACTTCATCAATTATTGCAAGAAAGTAAAATCATTGGGGAACAAACTTGGCACAAACAATGAATCAACTCATGGAATAAATAAAAAATAAAAAATGAACTGATATGCAAGAGGTAACAATCTGCAAGTCATGTCAACAAAGCTTTTATCGACAAACAAAGTCATATTTCTACAAAAGCGAATTTCCATGAACGCCAAAATTATAACAATACTCTCCCACAAAACCAAATTCAACTTCCATAGCAAAGAAAACAAAGGCATAGTTTTACAAACCCAAATTTCAAAAAGCATCAAATTGATAACAAAAATTATTCAAGAAAAGAGTAGGAATTACTAAAATTTGTTTAATACTATGGTCAAGTGAAGAATGCTGGAGCTGCAAAGGACACGAGGGAGTCACATGTTGACATCAATCATATAGGAAAACTTGCAGAAGAACCCTGCAAATGGACAGAACAACCTGATCCCCACTTAGCACATTGAAGACCAAAACAAATCAAATATAATTTTACAAAATCAAACCTCATTAATACAGTAATGGGGACATAACAAAACCAACTTCGACTTTCATCCTCAGAATATGAACCTTCAAACCAGATTCCAGCATGATTCACATATCATTCCATCCTCCTTCACATAGCTCCTATTTGGTTTGATTTCTTTCTCTCCATTGTATATGATGAATTTTCAATCCGTTTTCTAACTTCTTATGCCTTTCAAAATTAATACCCCAACTCCCCAAGCAAACCAACAAACTGCATATATACATATACTGTTTCATCTACTGTTACCACATCTCACTGCTCATTTATCTTCCACTCTCTTACAGAATTACCCCAATTCGAAACTGGTTATTTCTATCTATGCCAAGTTACAATGACATAATATATCAAAAGCAAATACTCCAGAGTTTTATACTTTTATGGTGCTTTAGCCTTCCTGCAAATACTTTTACAAGAAAACTATTCTACATGAAGTTAGAATTTTATATAAGCAAATGAAGTTATCGTAAATATGACTTCACTACTTATCACCAACCAAAAAATGCACTTCAAAAAGCATATATGTATATCGAATTATGCTAACGTAACATTGGAAGGAAAAGGAAATTTTATGTTAAATATGACTTCACTGCTTTCCACTAGTTACTCATCATATCACTCAATCCATACCAATTAAAGCATCCAAGGATTGAGCTTTGTTTCTCCTGCAAGAAAGGTGACATGCAGCATCAACCATGTCATCATTCTTATGATCAAAATGCATAAATGATAGGATATGAACAACAATAAAGAGCCTGTGTTGGTATTTTCAGCACACGGGTGTGGAAGTAAGCAGAACACAGCAGAACACAAGGTATGAATTTCTGATCATACACTCTTAGCTGAAATCGATTGAGCCTAGGATAAGATTAGAGGTTCTTATTGTTTAACTTGTAAATGGATGATGACAGTGAATTGAATCTGTGTGATTAGCAATATGATGCTTAATGTACATCATGTGTTTGATGATTTTCTTGTTAAAGTTTCTTAGAGAGAATTATATGAAATTCTTCTACTGATTCAATTGAATAGATTACATGAGAAAACCACTGCATACATGGTGGCAAATCAGTTAGGATGGTCCTATCATTGCGATGAAAAAACAACAATTACACACCTAACTAAGCCAATGGTGATATGACATCCTAGCATCCTTACTAAGTCTTAACACTAATGAGTTTATTCTACAATAAGTAGATTTTTAGGGAGATTGTTGAAAAGGGCTCGGTTCTTAAATACCTTTCTTATTGCTCTTATCTGTTTTGGTTTGATTCGAATTCATATTTCGATTTTTATTCTTTTGGTTTGAAGTTGATTCAAAGTTTTTCATACCATTCCTATACCTAGAAATAAGTAAACAGCAATACACAAACTCATAAATTCAGGCACACCCAATCTCACTCGAAATCAAAAACTGACCTGGAGGAAGGAACTGGGATGAAGCTCTTCGCACGTCTGGGAAGAAAAGCCATCGTCGCACGGCTGGGAAGAAAAGCGGTTGTCGCACGTCTAGGAAGAAAACTAACCTAGAGGAAGGAAGAAAAGTGGCACATAATGTATGAGTTTGAGATGGTGTTTTCTGTTTAGGAAGAAGAACGGCTGCACTATACATAGATGCTTAGAGATCTTGTACGCAAGGATTGAAATATTAATATTGATGGATATATCGCTAGTCGAATTTACGGATATCTCGCCCCAAATATCGGTATCGATATCAATATCGTTTACGGTCAATAAAAATGACGGAAATTGGGTCCAAAAGTTGGAAATTTGGAATGAAACTTTGGGAAAAATTTAAGTACCCAATAATGGTTATATAGGACTAATAAAAACTATAAAATGACTTTGATATAATAATATATGATGAATCATATGATAGAATAAAGGTCTTCCGATAACTAACAGTATAAAATCTTAAAGATAAACTTAAATTAAAACATAATTTTCTTGATAATGTTGCACTAAGAATACTTTACATATTGAACTTCATTAAAAACAAGTAGAGTGTCTACCAGATTGAAAATTAGATTGGTCTTCATCTACCAAGACACAAAAACTTTGCCAAGTGATGCTACTTGACCAAACGGAAGTGTATTGTTAGACATAGTATTCGTATACCTTCTTTGAATGACCTACTTTTCCTCCATAGATAAGATAGTTAGGATTTACCCAACTAACTTCTCCATACTTTTCATTGAGATGAGGATCTTCATAACCTCCATAACCATGTGGCATTTGAAGGAGATGGTTGTCTAACTGGTGGTAACCATATGAACCATAAGCATATGGATCATTTGAGTTGTTACTAGGATCGGTGCCCAAACTCATTGACTCAAAACTAATTGTCATGGAATCCTCCGAAGATGGGTTTTCATAACCTTCATATATGTTGCGTGTCCCAGTGTAATCTTTCCCAACACCACCGATTCTTACTCCTCATTCTCTACAACCATGACCATAATCTTGAGTGTCATGAGTGAAATCCGCCCCTCCAGTAAATGGGCTCAAGGATGCATATGTTTCAGATACATGTTTATTTCCCCCGTCATCATCCCCTCCGTCATCCTTGTCTTCATCGTTGCATCTGTAGATTTATTGTGATGTAGTCCCTTACTAGTAACATCAACTCTCAAGTCACGTCCAGCGGTAGAACCAAGCATTGATCTCTCCCATGAAGACATCTCCCGCTCACAATCCTGCTTCCTCACTCCCCACTTCTTCAGATAGCACTCTATCGACGTTAACATCATGTTCACTAGCAAGATGGACTACTCGAGGATCAGGCCTTCCTCTATCATCATCCAAGTGAGCTGGCATAATCCATGTTTGAAGTGGATCAACTCCATTACCTTCCACGTGTTGACTAGCAATTTCCAAAAGGTCAACGTAATCTTCTTCCACAACTTTACTACATTCAGCTTCTTCATCTCTTAACTTGAGTTTCATGTTATAATAACAGAAAATAAGTTATTCTAACTTTGAATATGTGAGACGATTTCTTTGCTCTGTATGAATTAAAGAAAATGTACTCCAATTTCTCTCACATACCGAAGATGAAGCCATTTGTGATAATATACGAACTGCAATTTTTTGCAAAATTGTAAAAGCTTGACCATATAGTTCTCACCACTCCGCTGTCAATATCAAGTTTAATATAAGAGGCATTATAAAGTGCTAATTCATACAATATCAAGTTAAATGCAAGCATATAACTAGGGACATTGTCGTTCATGATTGTACAGCCATAGGTGAACGAAATGTTTTCCGACCATCTCTAAAATTGATCAACTACATTAAGAATGGTGTTAATATCATGTCAAATGTACATATGCCAAATTATCAAGGTTCATATATGGTAGTGAACTTACGTCTATTCCAAAATTTTGTAAATCCAATTGCCCATTTGGATTCAGTTTGAGGAATACTTGTTGAACTGATTGGACGAGGTAGGAGTCATGCCCAATACCTGCTTGATATTGATACCGGGGATTCAAGTAATAAGCTGCAAATCATGAATGAAATTTGCTTAGTAAACAACACTAAAATAAAATATTAACAACTTCAATAAGATAGAAATATACCAGCAGCATGTAAGGGATGCACTAATGTTTTTTCCCATCGCTACTCTATGATTTTGAGGACCCACTTCTTTGCTTTAAGACGGGTTATCTTTTCTTTCATTCGATTGAACATATCATATAGGATTGGCAAGGTTGGGACTACCTCTGTATCAAGTATTCGAAGGATGTTGTATAAAGGTTCATATATTGACTTCATCATCTCCAAGGACTCCCAGAATCTTTGGTTGAGGATATGAGCCTCAACCCTCTTGCCTTCCACTTTCCTACTCAATGGGCTACCATGCCATTGATCACTGGTAAACAATCTTCTAAGGTCAACTTTATACTTAATTATACTATTTATACAAATATAGTTGATTGCGAACCTTGTTTCACCAGGACGAACCAAGTTTCCTTGACAAAATTCATGCATCTGAGTTAGTAACCATAGATGATTATAAATGTAGTTAGTTACCTGCCTAACAGTTTTTATGATGGTCGATATTGTCTCATTCTTCCCAATATCTTCAAATATTAGGTCTATACAATAGGCTGCACAAGGAGTCCAATAGATTGGATACGTCTTCATCATTTCTTTTCCAGCCTTCTTAAAGTTCAACTCATTATCAGTAACGATTTGTACAACATTTTGTACTCCAACCTCCTGAACAATTGGCTTTTGGAAGAATCAACCGACTTGAGAAATACAGTTGAACCCTTACTACATACCATGAAGTTGATTATGGATAACTTCGTTGGACCGGTCCAACCATCACACGTTATGGTACATCCATAAGTTTCCATTGTCGCTTTTGTTGCTCCACATATGTCGTCATATCTTCATACTCCATAGGAAGATATTTATTTTTCACTTCATATGGAGAAGGAGTGGACACGCCTTCACCTGCAAATCAAAACATAAGTGAGCATTTAATACTATTTCATAAGCTAAATAAAAATATATCATAAATAAATTTATTAAATACCTGCTCGTTGGGCTTCAATAATCATATTTTTAAAATGATGAGAGTTGGCTTTATTTGGAGCCACATCTTCATATATAAAAAATTTGTTTATGTCTCGACCCAACTTCTCTTTAGTCTTTTTTCACATAGATTTTACAGTTTTCTGTTGACTTCGTGCGGTTTTGTAGAGTTTTGGTTCTGGAGGAATTGAAAATGGATCACGCAAAATTTGTGACCGACGCATCTGTTGAAGTTGTTGACGACTGTTATTGCCTCTTTGAGCACCACGCATGGTACCAACGTACTCCATAAGTGTCAACACTTCGCCGTGCCTCATCCCTCGATGCATTTACAAAAAAGCGATATGCTGCTCTGTCAGATCTATGAAAATATGGTGGATAAGCGAATCCATCATCATCCTCTTCATCATCGTTATCATTAATCTGAATGCTTTGTTGAGTGTCCAATGGATCTCCTCTCAAGCCAGCTCGTATGTTCTCACCAATCATATTTTTATTCTGTTTAGTAGTATCTTTACTTTTGATCCATGCTCTGACCTCATTTCTAATAGCTTTAGGTACATTTTTGTATTTTTGAACATTTTTTTGGGATCAAAACCTGTCAGATGAAACTTTAATCGCGTTATGCCTTCACTTTGGAACTGATTTTGGCAAAACAAACATATGACACCGTTTTTATTTTCAGGAATCGCAATGGCATATTTCCATGCTGGGTCAATTCGTCCAAGTCTTGGGCGGCTTTCACTTGCACTTGCACTTCCACTAGTCATTTTATCAAATCTAAGTTACATGAAAAATAATTAGAATTTGATAATGACAAATAATAATAATAAAAATACAAATAATAATAAAATTATTTCAATTAGAACATATATTCTAAGTTAGACTTTGATGATGATAAAAAATTGAGCAAAAACACATATATTCATAATTTTAATATATATTCTAAAATAAAACATATATTATAAATTAAAATAAATATTACCAAATATATGAATTACCCCATAGTTCATATTAAAGCATACATTACTAAAACATATTTTAGTAATAAATGTTAAATTTATTAATAATAAATGATTGCCAAATATATTACCAAATATATGAATTAAGCCATATTATTTACCTAATAATAAATTTTGAAAATTGGAAAAAAAAAAATTAAGGCTTAATCTATTTTTGATATTTGGGTTTAAAAAAGGTAATAATAAATTATATAATTTATTATGACAAATAATTAAATAATAAATGATATAATTTATTATGGCAAATAATAAATGATATAATTTATTATGGCAAATAATTAAATAATATATGTAAATAATTAAAAAAAAGGTTAACAAATGAAATGAAATGAAATGAAACGAAACGGAGCGTTTCGTTTCAATTTCATTTCTTCTTTACTCAACAGAGATCCGTTCGATCGATTTAGGAATTGGGGGAAAATGTGAGGGTCAGGGGCATGAGGGGCAAGACGGCTGAGAGATGAGGCGATCGTGCTGGTGAGAACGAGACAGCGCGAGTGACGGACGAGACGAGAAGGCTGGATTGATTGAAATTGAATCAATTGAGTGTCTTTCCTCTGTTCGTCCATGATTTCGATCATTTCTTTTTCAATTTTTGATTCCTTTCATGTGTATGATTTGCATTTTCTTGATTTCGGTCCTTTGTTGCCGAACTTCACTCGTGGGTTCGGTGGGTTGATCCAAAATTGGGGGTTCCTTCTAATATCGGTAATTTCGGTCACTATCGCCCGAAATCGACGATATCCGTCGATAATGCCCGAAATCGCCGATATTTGGGGAAGAATTACCTTCACCCCTCCCTTAGCTGCCGTCGACCGGAAAAACCGATATGTCCAGCGATATATCGGCGATTCTCGATATTTACATCACTGCCTGTACGTTCTTTTTCCATAAAATTTCGATTCACCCTAATTAAGTGCGCAGTTTTTCACTTTGGCTCCTAATCATGCAGTACGGGTATGGACAACGCTTTGAAAAACAAAGCTGCATCCGTATTTTTATTTTTACTAATGTTAAAGGGCACAAAAGGCAACATCATATTATTACTGATGCTACATATTAGGATTAGACAACACTAGCATAAGTTTACGATTGCTATAGCATATATTAGACGACATCAAATTTAAGCTGATATCTAAACTAGCATAAGTGAATTGCTTAGATGGGAGTGTTGGTTCCTAAGCAATCACTGATTGCACTAAGTGTGTGAGAGTACCAAGTGCAAGTATCCAAGTGATCGAGTTGGCACTTAAGAAAAGTGTGGGAATCTGTCTTTAACAGATTCAAGTAACTTTGGGAGCAAGATGAACATGTGTCATCTTTCTATTGATCTAAAGCTAGCCTAATTTCTATTGGTTGAATGTCATCATAGTGACATCATGCATTGTAACCTTTTAATTGATGTAAGCTCATTAAGAATCATTGTAACTGTGCGTGTGTGTAATGGGAATGAAGGAGCAGAGAGTGAAGATAAAAAAAAGTACAGAAAACTTAGTAAAATTGGTCATAGGCATTTTTACAAACAGTTAGTGCATTTCATTCTTCTTCCAAACAAACATCATTACAATCATCCATGCACAACCTATATACATTCTACACCTAAAAAGTACTCTCAATCGATTCAATGATCAAGGTTTGAACTGTTACCTTCAGCAAAACAAAGCAATCTCCATTTCCAGTGCACTGTTCCATTGGTGCACTGTTCTATTGATCGATCAAGTAAACCTGCAAAATAGAGAGCAATTGAATTATCATCTGAGTATCAAAAGCCAATAATTACAGTGAGGGACTGTGGCCACTCATCTGGTTTTTCTATTGAGGGGGCTGTGACCGCTCATCTATCTGCTCCTTCCATTGAGGGGGATGTGACCGCTCATCTGGTCCTTCCACTTGCAAACTCACCTTGCAGTTGCACCAAGCATCACGCGGCCAGTGCCATTATCGGGCAACATCGTGGACTCAGTGTTACTTCCGGCGACCCTACTAGTATTCTCCAATATCGCATTCTGTGTTTGCTTTAATTCCTGCGCAATTCGGTACCGCTCATCTATCTGCTCCTTCCATTGAGGGGGATGTGACCGCTCATCTGGTCCTTCCACTTGCAAACTCACCTTGCAGTTGCACCAAGCATCACGCGGCCAGTGCCATTATCGGGCAACATCGTGGACTCAGTGTTACTTCCGGCGACCCTACTAGTATTCTCCAATATCGCATTCTGTGTTTGCTTTAATTCCTGCGCAATTCGTTGCATGTTATCAAGCCGCACTTCGTTGCTCTTCAACTGAGACAATATCTCCAAGCTAAGGGCATGGTTCGGCAAGGCGAGACAGTCTAACTCCCTTTTGAGTGAGATCTCCAATTCTTCAAGTTGATCAGCGTTGGCACCACTTTTGCAGAAGCACTTCTTCCATATCGAATCATTCGACAACTGGCTAACGACTTCTGCGCCCTCTACCATTAGTCTTTCAAGCTCTTCTATGTTTCTGTTTTCGCGCTCCAATTGCAAGTTGTGTTCTCCAATCCGTCGGATGACCGCGGCACTCTGTTGTAAAGACTCGAGCATTGATAGGAGTGATCTTACTTGCCTTCTCGACTTTTTATTCTTGCGGTAAGCTCGAGTCACTTCACCGCAGAACAATGTGAAGCATTCTTCTCCGACTAGTGTCAGCAGTTCCATCGCTTTCTAGTCTCTGCGTACGTGCAACAATAACAACTGCTCATGCAACACCAAAATCAGAATTAGTATCGCAGTTTTTTCAGCGGATCTATAGTATAAAAACAAATAAGAAAAATCTACATCAAAGTGAGAATTCTTGACAAAGTTAACAGAAGATATAGTACCCGTGGTATACAAGATAGATTTACGGGAAAAAGGGAAAAACACACCAAGATAAATGTATGATCGATCGAGAAATGGAACATTAAGTTAACAAATATATAAAGGTTGCCAACTTGCAACCCTTAATCAATGGAAATTTCCAAGCTTTTCTTAAGAGAAAAAAAAAAGGAAATTTCCCAGTTCATATTCGATGCAAGTTATTGGCTAGTTAGAAATAACATATTAGTTAAAGCACTGCGTACTAAAAGCTATGGAAGTAACCAGGAGAGACAGAGAGACCACCCATCCAATATAAACTATATTATTTGGAACTAG
Source organism: Prinsepia uniflora (assembly GCA_032719365.1). NCBI lineage: Eukaryota > Viridiplantae > Streptophyta > Magnoliopsida > Rosales > Rosaceae > Prinsepia > Prinsepia uniflora. The sequence continues at coordinate 1,845,107 of CM064875.1, read as the reverse complement.
TGGGCGCGCGGCTGGGGAATCTTTGGAAGGATTGACAGTGATATCGAGATTGTAATGATTAAATTTAACGATTTGTATGGTTCAGTATTCTGTCGTGTGAAATTGATATCACGTACCGTACCAAATACATATATGATTAAGAGCAAGGCATGGATGATTAGTCTAATCCCATATTCTTCGTTTTCTCCGAAGGGGTGATTAGTCTTCAGCCCACTTGGCTCCCTGCATGCTCTTCTGGTTGGATGAGAGGGAAAGGGGAAAACCGAAAACAAAAACAAAGTGACTTTGCTTTGCTGGATTAGCTTTTGAATAAGGAGGAAAGGCAACCAGCAAATACTTTTCCTTAAACTTGAAGGAAAGGCAACGAAGAGGAATTGGCTGGGTACTTAAATTTAATTGATTATTATTTTCTCTCCTCTTAAATGCTGCTTGTTGCTCGGTGGTTTTAGGGTTTTTTTTTTTCCTCGTCGAATTTATTTTGAGTTTATTAGATCTTATAGTGAAAGTTTTAATGAGGTGCCGACAGATTTAATATACACCTTACCATGTATACTTTCTCATTTTTTCAATGAAATTCCCATATTGATAAAAAAAAAAACGTGAAGGAACCAGCAGAAAATTGCTCATCAAATGATGAGCAAAAATTTAAAAAGAGACGGGAAGAAAACAAGAGAATTATTGCGCGAATATAAATAATATAATATTATTGTAGGGATATTTTAAACAATTGCTCTTGACGAGGGGATGGCAAGACTTTGCTGACTTATTTGGAGAAGATGGAATGTATAGAGGTAGTTCAAATTCCAAATAATCGAGTTAAAAATATTTACTTTGTTGGTTAAGGGGGTCTCAAGTTTGGTATACTACCGATTAGTTCTATGTTTCATTTCTCTTAAGTTATATTTTGATTGTGAACAAGGTGCGTTGTAATATGTGCGTGAGTCTTTCCAACATTCAGGAACAAATTACGTTATATTCTGATTGTGGTTAAAAATGTTTTACAATGCGTGTGAATCTTCTCAATTTTAAGATATGATTAATTTTTAGTTATTAATTTTAAAATATTACGTGTCAATAACAAAAAATTATATATAAAATTGATGAGCGTCCATAAAAAAAATTATAAGTGGAGAAACACAATTAAAGTTGCTTTTTAAAAGTCGAGTTTGCTCAAGTATATGTTATGATATGAGATTTCTTAATATTCTATATTATACCTTAAAAAGGACAAGAACCTCTACCACTCTTTAGCACAAATTTTTGAGTTTCGCCTGTTTACTATTTTACCACCGAGGCATCTTCCACGTATTCCACTTGCTTGAGGTTTCCAAGAACCAATGCACTTTCGGTTTTCTTTTATTTTCTTACGGATCAAACAAATTGCATTGATTAAAGTATTTTTTTTTTCCGAAATAAAAATAAAGTGTTATTTAATGTCGGAAATTTCTAATTTTTTTTTTCATCTTAACACTTGGAAATTTCCATTTTTTGTAATTTGTACTTTGACTTACTGCTAAAAGATAGAATATAGACGGCAAAATTAGTGTGCGAGCGTTCCGTTTTTCACATACTGCATTAATCTTGGTTGTGTTTTATTTCTTCTAAAAATCCCTTGTATGTCATTGTTGCGCGAGCTAGCTCTGTACGCGATATTGCAGATTACTAATGAGGCCGCCGGAATTAATACTGAGTCGACGGAGCCGTCCGAAGGCTGCAATGGTCGAGTGAATAAACAAGGTGATGAGTCCACTGAAACCCTTTTGTTTTTTTAAATAGACCTTCTGCATAATTTGGGTGATGATTCGTAGCCATATTTTTCTTTTCTTTTGGTATAGACTGAATTTCAATATCTTCGTATTTAATAGGCCTCGTCATTGGGTTAGGTCGGGTAAGCCCGACCCAAATTTTGTGGGCTTGGGCCAAGCCGGACCGAGGCTATTTCATAATTTAAAAAATATCGGGCTGGGTCGGGTGGGCTTAGTCATAAATATAAAAACCCATGCCTTTTATCGGGACAGACTTTTATCGGGCTTTATAGGTCGGACCTATTAAGTCTACTTATGCCGGGCCTACTAAGCCCACTTCTACCTACATAGTTATAAAAGTGTGAGTTGAGTTTAAATAGCATTATTGAATATTGAGAAAAGGTAAGGAGGAAACCTATTGGGTTTGGTGAATTGACTTAACATTTCGACCACAAAGTCGAGACATGGTAAGGTGGTCACTAATCACAAATCTACTTGAATTGTAGTAAGTTATATGAATAGTTACTTGAAGGGTTAGCTCCTGAGAGATTTTTTGTGCAGCTATGCTACTCCTAACTATCACTTAGTGTAATAAAGGTATCAGAATCAAAGTAGATCAAAAAGAGTGAATTTGGTGAATTCCCTATATCAAATTGCAATGACTCAAGTAACCTTTTCGGTAAAGATGGAACAGTGGGAAGTGAAGTTGTATATAAAAACATGCACTTCTATAAAACTAGGTTGAATTTCGGTTGAAGTTTTGAGTTTGGGTTGAAATAGTAGTAATAAGATTTGACTAGATATTAATTCTTAATTTATAATTATTTTATATATTCGGATTTATGAGTCGGATTTACATAAGTGGTCGGGCTGAACTTACTGAGTCTTATAGGCCTATCGGGTTTGAATACCCTAAGCCAAAGTTCAGCCCGTCAACATGCGGGTCGGGCCAGCCCAAGGCTCATAACTGGCCGGGTTAGACTTTTTGTCACCGTGACTACTGAGTATCCACAAGTACGTAGACTTCTAAGTCAAATGGTGAGGGCTTGTATTGATTTTTTAATAACCACTTGATTTCAAATTTTAAATTCTGATCGGTGGTGTGTTCTTATTTCGGCATTGCTATTTTCACCGTCATTAGGAAAAATATTTGAGGAGTTGTCTGACGTAGTGATTGAAGCTAAGGAGAAGAGACTGATATCTGATGTTCTCCTTGAAGGCATCAAATTCTTGCTGAGAGTCCCAAAAGCCATTGATCAAAGACATAGAGTTACTATATTGCCCTCACGAGGAACTCGAACAATTCAGGATGCAAATGAAGAAGGGGACGAAGCTTCTTGAAAGGAGCATGAAGGTTTGTCTGTGGACCAGCTTCAAGAAGCATCAATTCACCAGCAAGCTTGTTCGATTAGATGAGTCTCTTCGAGAGCAGCTATATATATTGCTGATGCAACTAGCAAGGAAGGCAAATGAAGTCTTGGATTCGACAACGGCTATGGAGGCAACGTTCAAGCAAATAGAGAAGAGTACTCTTAAGCTACAAAGAAACTCGTAACTCAAGAAATCACCGGCTGTTATGTTAAATGTTGCATCATTAAGGTTAAATGTTAAAAGTTAATAAGGCTGTTAATGTTTGTTTTGTATGAACCCAATTCTCCTTTTCCTGCTAATCTTTTAAACTTATAAGTTGTATTTAAAAGTTGAAAGTTAAAAGTTAAAAGTTAGGTCGCTTATGAATTCATGTAATAGCTAAGAAAAAACTCTGCATAATATGCAGCAAACAAAATCTTTGATAAGCTCTTCATGTAATAGCTAGCATCAGTAATTTTATTTTTACCAATGTTAAAGGACACGAAAGCAACATCATATTATTGCTGATGCTATATATTAGGATTAGACAACACTAGCATAATTTTACGATTGCTATATCATATATTAGACAACACAAAATTTAAGCTGGTGTTTAAACTACATTATACAACGGTCTTTTATATACGTGCTGTCAATAAGATGTAGTGTATTATCATATTTCTTGCAGTGTCATATGGTCCTTCCATTGAGGGGGCTGTGACCACTCATCTGGTCCTTCCATTGAGGGGGTAGCTCATCTGATCTTTCCATTGAGGGGGCTGTGACCGCTCATCTATCTGCTCCTTCCATTGAGGGGACTGTGACCGCTCATCTGATCTTTCCATTGAGGGGACTGTGACCGCTCATCTGGTCCTTCCACTTGCAAACTCACCTTGCAATTGCACCAAGCATCACGCGGCCAGTGCCATTATGGGGCGGCATCGTGGGCTCAGTGTTACTTCCGGCGACCCTATTAGTATTCTCCAATATCGCATTCTGTGTTTGCTTTAATTCCTGCGCAATTCGTTGCATGTTATCAAGCCGCACTTCGTTGCTCTTCAACTGAGACAATATTTCCAAGCTAAGGGCATGGTTCGGCAAGGCGAGACAGTCTAACTCCCTTTTGAGTGAGCTCTCCAATTCTTCAAGTTGATCAGCGTTGGCACCACTTTTGCAAAAGCACTTCTTCCATATCGAATCATTCGACAACTGGCTAACGACTTTTGCGCCCTCTACCATTAGTCTTTCAAGCTCTTCTATGTTTCTGTTTTCGCGCTCCAATTGCAAGTTGTGTTCTCCAATCCGTCGGATGACCGCGGCACTCTGTTGTAAAGACTCGAGCATTGATTGGAGTGATCTTACTTGCCTTTTCAACTTTTTATTCTTGCGGTAAGCCCGAGTCACTTCACCGCAGAACAATGTGAAACATTCTTCTCCGACTATTGTCAGCAGTTCCATCGCTTTCTAGTCTCTGCGTACGTGCAACAATAACAACTGCTCATGCAACACCAAAATCAGACTTAGTATCGCAGTTTTTTCAGCGGATCTATAGTATAAAAACAAATAAGAAAAATCTACATCAAAGTGAGAAATTCTTGACAAAGTTAACAGAAGATATAGTACCCGTGGTATACAAGATAGGTTTACGGGAACAAGAGAAAAATGCACCAAGATAAATGTATGATCGATCGAGAAATGGAACATTAAGTTAACAAATAAAGGTTGCCAACTTGCAACCCTTAATCAATGGAAATTTCCAAGCTTTTTTTAAGAGAAAAAAAAAAAAAAGGAAATTTCCCAGTTCATATTCGATGCTAGTTATTGGCTAGTTAGAAATAATATATTAGTTAAAGCACTACGTACTAAAAGCTATGAAAGTAACCAGGAGAGACCAACCATCCAATATAAACTATATCATGTGGAACTAGTGGGCGCGCAGCTGGGGCATCTTTGTTTCGATTTTGAATTAAAATTTGATAAAATTTTGAAAGAAGGATTCAACAAGTACTAGATACATATATGATTATGAGTAAGGCATGGATGATTAGTCTAATCCCATATTCTTCGCTTTCTCCGAAGGGGTGATTAGTCTTCAGCCCACTTGGCTCCCTGCATGCTCTTCTGGTTGGATGAGAGGGAAAGGAGAAAACCGAAAACAAAAACAAAGTGACTTTGCTTTGCTGGAATAGCTTTTGAACAAGGAGGAAAGGCAACCAGCAAATACTTTTCCTTAAACTTAACGGAAAGGCAACGAAGAGGAATTGGCTGGGTACTCAAATTTAATTTATTATTATTTTCTCTCCTTTCTTTAAAATTTTAAATGTTGCTTGTTGCTCGGTAATTTTGGAATACTTTTTTCCCTCATCGGATCTATTTTGGGCTAGTTTAGTTTATAGTAATGGTTTTAATGAATTCCCGATGGGTTTAGTGTGCACCCTACCATGTATACTTTCTCTTTTTTTTCAATGAAATTCTCATATTGATTTTTAAAAAAAGGACAAGAAGAAAATTGCTCATCAAATGATGAGCAAAAATATTCAGAAATTTAACAAAATCTTAAAAAATGAAGGGAAGAAAACAAGGGAATTGTGGCGTTAATATAAATAATATAATACTCCAGGTTAGTTATATATTTGATTCCTCTTAAATTATATCCTGATTGTGAAATGCATTATAATATATATGTGAGTCTTTCCTGTTTTTAGGAACAGGAAATTATATATAAATGGATGAGCGTCCATAAAAAAACAAGGGAAAAAGAATATAAGTATAATTAAAGTTGTATTTTTAATGTTGAGTTTTCGCAAGTGTATGTTATAATATAAAGTTGTTTTTTTAATATCCTATATACTTTCGGGTTTCCTTTATTTTCTTATGCATTGAACAACTTGCATTGAATAAAGTATTATTTTCTTTTCCTGAAATGAAAATAAGGTATTATTCAATGTCGGCAAAGAATATATATCATCTCGGAAATTTCCATTTTTTTTATCTTAACACTTAGAAATTCCCATTGATTAGGGTTGGCAAACTATTTTGTAATTTGTACTTTGACTTATTGCTATAAGATAGAATATAGAGAGCAATATTAGTGCGCGAGCGTTCCGTCTCTCACATACTGCATTAATCTTGGTTGTGTTTTATTTCTTCTTAAAATCCCTTGTATATGTCATTGTTGCACCTGCACGAGGAGACACCAGAGATGGCTGTGGCATTAATCGGAGGACAAACTTTTGCGGCGCTGTACGACGCCGTGATTCTGGCTTGCCGCAAGAATTCAAGATTCAGAGTGGAACTCAAGTTACTCCAATCCACGCTTGAGGCTTTAAAACGGAGGACCCTGTTCATCCAAATTACTGGAGAATATAACATGCTGGTGGATCTCGGAAAAGATGAAGTAGAAGAGTTTGAAACACAAATGGTGGAGGGCACAAAATTGGTTACCCGGTTGCCGTATAATAGTAGATGTTACTTGTTCATCAGCCAAATTTACGGTCAATTTCTCCGACTTGTAGAGTTGGAGGCCTCTCTGAAAAGGCTGTTAGACAGTCTCAGCTTGCCGGCCCATAGGAATATCTCGCAGACCTTTTCTCTGTTGAGGAGAAACAGAGACCGGTTTCATAAATTGCAACGAACGGTGGAGGAATCAGAGCTAGTTCTGTACGCGATATTGCAGATTACTAATGAGGCCGCCGGAATTAATACTGAGTCGATGGAGCCGCCCGAAGGCTGCAATGGCCGAGTGAATAAACAAGGTGATGAGTCCACTGAAACCTTTTATTTTATTTTTTAAAATCGACCTTCTGCGTAATTTAGGTGATGATTCGTAGCCATATTTTTCTTTTTTTTTGGTATAGACTGAATTTCAATATCTTCAGATTGAACAAAGTGATTTTTAATAACCATTTGATTTCAAATTTTAAATTCTGATCGGTGGTGTGTTCTTATTTCGGCAGTGCTATTATCACCGTCATTAGGAAAAATATTTGAGGAGCTGTCTGATGTAGTGATTGAAGCTAAGGAGAAGAGACTGATATCTGATCTTCTCCTTGAAGGCATCAAATTCTTGCTAGAGTACCAAAAGCCATTGATCAAAGACATAGAGTTACTAGATTGCCCTCATGAGGAACTCGAACAATTTAGGATGCAAATGAAGAAGGGGACGAAGCTTCTTAAAAGGAGCATGAAGGTTTGTCTGTGGACCAGCTTCAAGAAGCATCAATTCACCAGCAAGCTTGTTCGACTGGATGAATCTCTTCGAGAGCAGCTATATATATTGCTGGTGCAACTAGCAAGGAAGGCAAATGAAGTCTTGGATTCGACAACGGCTATGGAGGCAACGTTCAAGCAAATAGAGAAGAGTACTCTTAAGCTACAAAGAAACTCGTAACTCAAGAAATCACTGGCTGTTATGTTAAATGTTGCATCATTAAGGTTAAATGTTAAATGTTGCATCATTAAGGTTAAATGTTAAAAGTTTATAAGGCTGTTATGTTTGTTTTGTATGAACCCAATCCTCCTTTTCCTGGTAATCTTTTAAAATTTAAGTTGTATTTGTGAATTTATGACATGTGTGCCACATGTATGGTCTAGATCAAGTCTAATTCAGCTGTTGACTTGGACGACCGGTACTAAATTGGAAAAATGTGTTAAAATTTGATGGGAGAACTCCAGCAGAATATGCGTTAGATTAGAAGGTCTTTAAATTTGTTCGAGATAGTAGAACTGATCCAGATGTTATTTTATTGAATGGAATCCGTTAAATTGAGGGGTAAGTTTGTCATTTTACAGTAGATACAACTCAAATGAAAAATATCTGTCCTAGAGTGAGATGTGCAAATTGGGGGGCAAGTATGTTTTTTTTTTTTTTTACCAGTAGATGCAACTCAAATTGAGGGGTAAGTATGTCTTTTTACTGTATATGCATCTCAAATGCGAACTCCTCTTCACAGTGAGATGAAGTTTCACATCTTCAATTCACTGTTAGTAGTTTCTTCCCGAAACTTCCAATGCATCAAAGTTGAGTTTGTTGAGATGTGCTACTCTCTACGAAGAGCAAATAAAAATATTAGTGCTTCGAGAAAACTCACCCAAAAGCAACTAATGAGAATTTCAAATTCTATAACATGATATGATTCATTTTGAAATAAACATATAATGATGAATTGACGTAGGAAACTTCAGGTTTCTTTCATTTATTATTATATGTGAACTTCTGGTTTATTTGCATACATGCATTGCCTAAATAATTTTTAAACTAGTAAATGAAACATTTGACAAATTAAATAATAACACAATATAACATACATGAATGTTTGAAATAAATACTACTGGCGTTTGGTTCAAATATATATCGTGATGCTTCAAGCATTAATATTCACGTTTCAAGGCCCGAAGGTTATAAAGGAAATGCTATTTTTTTTTTAAATGAGTCGAGTCGAGTCGCTGTTAAAGTCAAGCCAAGCCGATGAGAGGACCTGGGACGGAGCCGAGGTGAACTGAGCCGATCAGAGCTGAGTCGGGATGTGGGGTCGGCGCCGGGCCTGAGCCGAGACATGCCCAAGCCGTTGGGCTCCGACCGTGGGTTCGAGAGCAAAGCCTAGTTTGCGGGCCTTCTAAGCCAAGCTACGCCTGCGGGCCTATTAGCATTCTGGCTGTAATTTTAGAGCTATTGGCTGGGCTTCAGGCCCATTGTTCTCTTTTGTTTTGTTTGTGAGCTATCTGGGCTGCACTTGGGTCTACTGGGCTTTAAGGCCTTTTTCTGTCAACCTTCTAGACTGATACCAGGCTTTTTGTTTTGTGTATGGCCTTGAAGCTTGGCAGAAAGTTTTGCCCCAAGCATGATCACGCCAGGTTTGTTTCCAAAAAAAAAAAAAAAAAAACTGCTGTGCTTTGTCAATTATCATAAAGTATCCGATTATGTACACACGAACAATTCCAAACAATACATACCGTGTTGATTCTCTCTGCAATTATTTATACTGGGGTTTTTTTTTTCATGTATCAATTCATGCCCAAATAATTATCACATCATCATTATGTTGTTGACGTGTTGTGAAAGTTGTTGGGGGAACGTGAATTTGAGAGGAGGAGAGGTTGGGAGAGGCAGTGAGAATGAGAATAACGTTTTCTTTTATTCTGAATAGTTGTCAAATAAATAAACAATACATTCCCTTACAACAACAACAACAAAAAATTATGCACGATCACACTGAATCCAATTTACTTACAACAACAAAAAGAATTACGCACAATCACACTGCGGTATTAGTTGAGCAGAGAAGGCCTCAAGATAGAAGTTTGTGGAGCCAATTTAAGTTGACATCTTCTTTCACCACTTTTATGTGCAGGTTTTTGAGACATTCTTTGAAGGATCCCCATAAGATTTCTGTCTCTTCATCACACACCACAACCTTCAACTTCTCAAGATCCGAAACGGATGCCGGCAGTTCTTGCAACCTTGAGCACTGCCTCATATTGAGCTTCTCTAAACCGCGCAATTCACCAATGTGTTCCGGAAATTCCTTGACGCTGAAGCAATCGGACGTGTCAAGAACCTTCAAATTCTTAAGGTTCCTAATCGAGCTTGGCAGCTCTAACAACTCTGTGCATGATCTAAGCCTTAGGGTTTCCAAATCGGCTAACCTTCCGATCCCATCAGGCAACGCCGAGAGTTTATGGCAGTTGGTGACGCTGAGCTTCTTTAGATGAGCAAGATCACAAAGATCCGTGGGCAGCTCCGCCAAGTCATTGCAATAGTCGATGTTCAATTCCACTAGATTTGGCATTGCAGCAAAAATTTGGGCTGAACCAATGTCACACATAAAAAATGACATCTTTTGTAGACCCTTCAACTGTATGTGCCTCTTGCTAATCGAAGAAACAGAAATGCGTTCTAATCTCATTCGCCTTAGGTTTGACAACGAACCAACAGATTCAAAGTTTTCCAAATCAGCAGGTACCAAGTCGTAATTTGTGACAATCAGAACTGTTAGTTTATCCATTTTCGCCACGAACTCAGGTAAAGCATAATTGTTTGCTTGAAAATTTAGAGCTAGAACTTCACCTTTTGGTAGCTGCATGTTTGGCCATTTTTCTGGGATGACTCCATCTGCAAAACAATATGCCATAAGATGTTAGTGTTGATTGACATTAGACATGCAAAAGATTTTAGGTCTTCGCTGCCCGTGTGAGTAGAGAAAACGATGGATGGAACAAACCAGTTGAAATAGATAGCAATCGAGCCTCCAAGGGTTGATGTTTTTGTTCAATGCACCACTTGGGAAGATTGCCTCCAGATATGTCCATAAACAGTCTTTTTCTTTGTTCTATTCGCTCCTGATTTGCTTGATCCGCAGCCAAATCTCTAAGCATTTCATGTTGGGAAACAAAGTGCTCGGCGTAATAGCCATCTGCCCCCCTCTCATCTCTGCATATGATCAAGACTAATTTGCTTACAAGAGATTCTTCAACATAAGAAGGTTATAGTCTCAAACACAAACCAAAAAAGGAAAATACTTTATCCACCCTTAAGAGTGGCTGTGCTCTTTCTCTATGATTGATTACTGAATTTTTTAAATGCACGTCGGATAATCAAGAACCCTTATAAAATGTAAGAGTAGGCAAAAAAAAAAAAAACAAAAATTCGAGATTGTTAATTTAGTCACATATGTATTAATAATTGACAGTTACTGTTACTGAAACTATCGGTCCGTTGTTCTAATCCGTGTTTTAAGTACTCAATGATTCTGGTTATTAAACTTACATAGGGAAAAAAAACTGATAATCAATCAAGGAGAGCAGCAGATCTACTCTAAGGTGGATGTGCAAGTACGTACTATTACTACTTATAAGAAAAAACGAAGTGATCTTCATACCTTGTGACTAGCAGATGAAATAAATTTCGGTTGATGAGTTCTTGAAGGATGGAAATGGACCGATGTTCATCTAGGTCATATAACTGTGCCCATATGTCTATGAGGGCTGCAACTGAGATTTCATGGTCACTAGGAAATGAACAAAGGTCGAGGAAACATTGCTTGATGATAGGCTTTTCTTTATCCAAGTCATCTAAGCTTCTTTTGAGGCAATGGACCAAATCTTGGTTAGATGCAAGTACAGAAGAAGAGCCTTTAGACCATTCCATTACTTTTTTTTGCCAGATCTCTATAGGCTGACCGCAAAGTGATCTTCCCACCAACTTAATGGCAAGTGGAAATCCCTTACACCGCTCCACTATCTGCAGTTCAATTTTCTCAATGAAGTCAATTACTATATATTTGAGTTTGGAGGTGTATATATCAAGAAAGAATTACTCATGAATACTTAATAATTGCAGGTGTACTCATCACATTTGAAAGGTGGGCCTATTCCCTGGCTGGGGCCCATTTCCCATTCTTGGTGAGGCTTGTCCCTTGTAACAATGTGCTCCTAGCATTTCAAACTACTCCTACTAATTTTTTTTTGTTCAAACTACTCCTACTAATTAGACATCAATTTATCTTCTAAAAATGACAATTTGCCAATTGCACTACACCTTGCGGTTAACATTTATATTTTTCAGTCACATTTATGCTAGTTTTTAGAGATATATAAGCTTACATTTCCACATTTTAAGAAAAGTAACGTGGTGTTATGATATTCACGTGTTATTTTATGAGTATATGACAAGATTATTAAGTATGTCGCAATTCTAGGGTTTGAGGATATCTTTTTGGAGGGTTTATGTGGAGCTTATAATTGGGGATTATATTGCAAGTTTGGGCGAAACCCTAAAATAATATTTAGGCAAGAGAAAATAAAATTGATAACCACAACCAGAAAAACCATTATGTGGCATAAATAGTGATATATATGTTGTGCTAATTGGGAGACAAAGAAGTCACCTTTTTCGAAAGAACTTGCGGCGCTGTGTAAGAGCTCATCTTATCCTCCAACGACGCTGAATGAAGAAAAAGAGCCATTGAATCATTATTATTCAATGGCTCTAAATGGTATGGAGAGCCGATCCTTGTGAATCCAAATCTTGACGTGACCAAAATCTTGTGGCTTGACATTTTGAGTTGATGAAACTTTTCAACAACAGACTCTGATTCTGACCAGACATCGTCGAGGACAAACAGAAGAGGAGTTTGTCCTCTTTCTTTGAGAAATTGTTGCAACCAGTAAACTGCAATTACTTCGTTTTGTAAAGCTGGAAACTTGGAACCCTTGTTGTGTTCATATAGCTCACGTACAATAACATCCAAGTTGGGTTTTTGAGAAAGAGCGACGAAGATGATGTTGTTCTTGAATTTTTCTATCCAATTTCAAACACAATATAAAGATCAATTAACATTTATCGAGTTGTTCTTATATAATTATACGTTGCATTCTCTAAATCATAGTTTTAAGATCAACTTAATATAGGGTCATTTAGTCATTTATATGTATATATAAATTAAGTCAAACGGTTTTTGTAACAATTTAGATTTCTAATAAAAACGCTTAATTTAGTTGATACATATGAATATATGCAAGATCTTAAATTTAGTTGATTATTTGCATAGACCATCTAAAAATGATTGATTCAAAGTTGGTACAATTCTAATTATATATAATAAATGTATATATATAAGGAAAATTCTATAAATGGAAAGAATGGAACAAGAAGGTTATTACTTGCATTTCACATTAGAAAACCCTCCTAGTTTCATTTTTTTTTGGGTCAAAAGTTTCATTTTCTCTTTCTATTTGTCGAATTGTGTATCATGAAAGTTTAAAATAATATTAAGAAAATAGTAATTAGTGATTATTCATAACATTAAATCATAATGAATCACTACAAGCGTTCTGTCTTTTTCACTTTAAATTTAGGCTACCCTAAAGTTAGATTCTTAGATTGTTAAACTATTTAGAGCATTACTCTCTCGAAAAAAATGATTTATGAGCTCGTTTTGATATACGAATTATAACAAAACAAAAAGAAGTTGACATACCTTTAACTTCCTCATCTTCACAAAACTTCTTTGCCAAAGTAGTTTTCCCACATCCGCCACCAGCACTCACCACAAGCATCGACTCCCCATCTTTAAAAAACTTCATCTTCAACTCCTTCAGTGGCGCATCCAACCCAAACGTAACCCTTGGAGGCCCAGGCGCCGCAGAATCGGTCCACCCTATAGTCTTACTTTCCCATTGATTTTCCATCGCCAGATTGTCTTCGATTCGACCGAGCGACATCTCTATTTTTTTCAACGAAACCAAAGTCTCCTTTACATTCCTTACGCCCTGCACTTTCAGCACATCTAATAGCCTTTCAAGAGACCTATTCAGCTCTTGAAGTTGGTTGGTGCATTGGTACCTTTTGCGGTAGTCCCACCGGCCAACCTTGCTGCATTTATGAACAAGATTTACACCTTCCTCGATTTCGGGTACGAAATCTTCGAGCCCTGGATCATTAGGGTTGTGTTCTTCCATCTCTTTCATCAGTAGTTGTAGAGAGTCTAGTTTGGATTTGATGTCTCCGAGGAGAGGCTTGAACAGCGTTGTCTCTTGCTTCACTGCTATAACAGCATCAAGCAGGATTTGAAATGTTGGTCTAAGAACACCTAATCCAACTAAAGCCACTGCCATAATAACAAAACAGCAAAATCAAAATCAGAAAAATGAAGGAGAATATTGCATGAAAATAAACAAGAACTAGAAAAAAAAAGAAACTGTCACTAGAAAACTAATTCATTTTCTCCTGAATTCAAAAAAATGAAGGACGTCATGCTTGCTTGCGTCCCCATATTGGTAATATCTCATTTCACTTTTTTCATTTAGCAAACGTTTTCTGTAGGTACATTTATCTTAATCGAACCCAGACAAACCTCCCATCAAAACTGAAGTAGATTGGAGATACTTTAGTTCTCCAGAGATATATGTGTACGTTTCTAGCAACATATGTACATGAAAAACTTGCTAAATAAAAATGGTCAACCGACGAGATCGATTCTTCCATGCCATGTGGAATAATATTGCAATTATTTTCTGGGAATTAGCGTGATGTAGGTTAAGTTAATGTAGCACCATTTACTGATAACTTTGTTGATCAATTACATTAATACGTACTTTTAATAAACGAAATAGTTATCAACCTGACAATTATATACAAATTTCTTGTTAGTGTCATGATTATCGACATGCATGCATTAATTAGAGACTGGAAAATTAATGTAGCAATAGACTTATTTTCTCTTACTGTTTATTTGTGACGAAGGATGTAAAGCTGTCTTGCAATATATCCGAACGAAGATTTCCTGATCCGCAGATATACAAGAACACAAAAATATAAATATAGAAGATACTACGATTGTCGAAATAAGTTATGCTGTTTTTGCATCCCCTCTGATATATATACATATATATATATATATTGGCACGTGGATTTATTAGAATTCTGATTTTATTTTAGACTTTAGTAATGAGGACAAGGTTATTAGGTAAACAACGAATTGAGACTTAGCAAGAGCGTGGAATTGTCAAAGAAAGTAGAAAAATTAAAAAAGATAAATCTTTTCTTAAAGCACACGGTGAGGATGCATGGAGCTTTCGTTTGATGTGCCTTTCTTCTAAACGTCGACGGGACTTCGGTAGCAATAATGGTCCGCACACGGTGTATGTGGTTAAAAAGTAATTTAATTAACCACCGGCCGTACGTAAAGGTGGTGCTCGGAGACCGTAAGTTTGGTTTGTGTGGGAATGCTCTGATTAATTCTTAGGTTATAAGCTTCGAAGAAATGATAAAGGAAAAAACAACGAAATTCTGTTCATTTATTGGTAAACTACCGAACAAACTCAAACCCATTAATAAGAAGTTAGCACTAATTAATATGAAAATTCTACATTAATTTCGGCTTTTTGTAGTGAGTAAAAATATTCTATGCATTAATCTATCATGAAACGAGTATGTTCATAGATGAATAAGAAAGGGTAATTTTTCCGGACAAAACAATTTGACGTAAAATTATTCAAAGTCAAATTTAATTGAACAAATATATTTGTAGACGGACAAGGAGGGATCGTTTTTCCGGCGAAACAATTTGAGGTAAAATTATTCAAAGTCAAATTTCACGAAGTACGTTTTTAATTGAATAATATTATTTGGATATACTAAATTGATCATATTTAGTTATTATATCGACGTGTCAATTAAAGAATGGTGTTATTTTAATAAGTTTAATTACTTTATATTTATATTATATTATTCATTGATTGATATATCAACATGGTCACTAAATTTAGTTAATTTAGTGTGTTAAAATAACATTACTTGTGACGGGTAAGAGGGCGATCAAACTGAGTCTCCATAGATTTCTAGTGGTCGCATATTTGCTATATAAATTGAGGTAGGTATAAAATTGTCGTGATAATTGGTCCATGCACGTCATTAATTAATTAATTCTTCTTTGACAAAGAAATTTCGGGATTTATTTTGTGTGGAAAATAATTATGAATATGTCACTCTATGGACGCAATCGATGATCTCAGTCCACTGAAAATGAGTTAAAAATAATATCATTTGAGAAAAATAATATAATGATACAATACTTAAATCCTATCATTCAGGAATCATCGCTCTTTATTCTTTTAATTTATCGAATTTTATACGTATATTATATTCGAATCTTATGTTCATTCTCAAAATCATCATTTAAGATTGTCTTCGCAAATAATCAACAATATTGGAGGACATACTTCATGTGTATCAAACAAATTTTATCCTACCCAACTGCCCCAAGTTCAATTCCCCAAAGTGTATTCTTGCTAATTTTATTCATTTTCATTATTACTTTATTTTTTTATGAATATAATTTGTAGCGCAAATTTTGCCCCCTTATTTTTCTTTTTTGAATTCGTCTTTGATAACAAGAATGGATAGAAGAGATTCCCTCAAAGATAAGATGTAAGTATTATCCCTAATTTAATTTCCTTCATTTTTTTTATTATATGTAACTAGTAGATAAAGAAAACTATACATATAAGCAAATTATTAATATCTAAATTGAGGTTTTTGTATGCGGGCACTTACTGCGAAATTATAAGGAAATTGTATTGCCTTCTTATATAATGTTTAGCTCCGTTGTATTCAATTCACGTGTAAATTAATCGTGTGTACATGAACTATAAATTTGATGAAAAGTTACGAAGATAACATTAATTGATGTTTTGATGAGCACATTCTATGAAAATATAAGGAAATTGTATGGTGGCTTTGTCACTCTCCATATGCATATGAATGGATCGTGTTTAATTACATGAACCATAAATTCACTGAAAAAATGGCGAAGATAAGAAATTCATGCGAGGATGCAAAGGAATTTCCCTATTTCTTTTTCATAGAATATTATGCATAATAACGCGTGTTTGATTAACAAATTTGTTATATATTACAGCTATAAATTTTCTTTATGAGTTGTCCAATTTATTTTTGATGCATCTACTATTACTAGAACTAATCAAAATTGTCGTGTTCATTAATTAAGTTGAGAATTGAAAACAATCATAATCAACAATCATTAAAGATATCCCACTGTAGACTTTTCGATCTTCTTTAGTTTATTTTAGAGTCGAGCATGAATTAGTGGTAGTTGTCAAATTCAAATTTGAAGCTCACAAGTTAGGAAAATTTCTCGAAGCTGTGTATGAATTAGAGAATTTGAAGCTCGCGAGTTTGGAAAGTTTCTTAATGCTGTGTTTGGAGGGAGGAGAAAATAAGGAGTCCTTTAAAAATCGTTTGGTCAATGATTATTATATGCACTCATTCACTACAAGAAAACCTCCCTTGCCCGTCCAAAGTTTGCCCCGTGAAAGGAAATTCACCGGTGACTTAGGCTTTGCCCGGCGAATGTAGGTAGGCTTGCTGGGTAAACCTCGTGAGGGAAGCCGTGGTCTTGGCGCGCAAAAGGCAAGAGGTTTGGCCTGCGAGTGGTCAGCCTAGTTCCGCTGGGCAAAGTTAACTAAACGGCGAATTATGTTCGTTAAGAAAACTCTTTCTGTTGACCCCGAGAAAAAGTTTGACGTGAAGAAATTTGGCGCTTAAACTTTGCCCAACCGGTCATTCAAGTTTGCCCAACGAAGTCTTAGATCTGAACTAATTAAGGAGTCTTTTGAAAACCGTTTCTTTCAAAGATGAGCATGAGTTAGTGGTAGTTGTCGGATTCAAAATTTGAAGCTCATGAGTTTGGAAAGTTTCTCAGTGCTGCGTTTGTACTGGAGGGAGGAGAAAATAAGGAGTCATTTAAATCATAACAGTAAACTAGAGTACCAGCCCCTATACACAAATGGTTTGCACAAAAGGGAACAGTGGTGCATTTGCAGCAACATTTATTGAAGGAATACAGGTCTCAGAATTGATTCTTGTGGAACGAATTGAAGTCGATATTTTCTTTGGTCACAATTATTCTCACTTTTTTGTGACAAGATGGAAAAGATTCCAATAAGTATTTTGTCTCTTCATCACATATGACTTCCTGCAACTGCTCAAGATCCAAAATAGATAGAGGCGGCTCTTTCAATCTTGAACACTGTCTCATGTTGATCTTTCTCAAACTGCTCATTTCACCAATGTCTTCAGGCAACTCCTTAATGCTGAAGCAGTCAGATATGTCAAGAAAGATCAGATTTTTTAGGTTCGCAATTGAACATGGAAGCTTTGACAATTCTGTGCAGGACCTTAGCCTCAAGACTTCTAAATTTGCCAACCTTCCAATTCCTTCAGGCAATGCAGATAGGTTATGACAGTTGGTGACACTCAGCTTCGTTAGTTGACGAAGATCGCAGAGCTCAGCCGGCAATTCTACCAAATCATGGCAATAGTCAATGTTCATTTCCTTCAGATTTGGAAAAGATGATGAGATTGGGATGGAACAGTATGTGAAAGCTTGATTGATATTGCACATGAAGAAGGAAATCTTCTGCAGACTCGTCAGCTGTGTAGGGTTCATGGTTATCGAAGGAATTGAGATGTGTTCTAATCTGATTCTCTTCAGATCTGGTAAGGTACCCAAAAGTTGGAAGTTACTTAATTCAGAAGGGAAAACGCCACCATTTGTAAGTATTATGGCCTTCAATTTCTCCATGTTTTTCACAGACTCTGGTAAGGCGTAGTTTTTTTTCTGGAAATTCAAGACTAGAACTTCAACTCCTGGTAGTTGCATGCTGCGCCACTTTGTTGAAAAATTTGCATCTGCAAAGGAAAAAACATGCTAACTTACGTCAGTGAGGGGAGAAATTATTAAGAGACGGTAAAGTACAAGACTTTATGAGAGATGAGCCAACCAGTTGAGATAGATAATAGGCGGGCATTCGTCGGTTGATGCCTAAGTTCTCTCCACCACTTTGGAAGATTGTCTCCATATATGTCCATAATCAGTCTTGTTCTATGTTCTATCGGTTCTCGTTTTGAGTAGTAGATGGCCAACTCTCTAAGAATATCGTGCTGGGTAACAAAGTGCTCACTGTAGTATCCGTCCACCTCCATCTTATCCTTCCTAGAAGACATTCGTCGGCCAACATAATGCAATAACAAGTTATGAGCAAGAAATAGAGCGAAAATATAATATAAGAGTAAACCAGAAACATACACACCTTGTGACTACAAGGTTTAAAAGGCTTCGCTTGGTGAGCTCATATAGGTATGCAATGCACTCTCTGTCTTCGTCTAGATCATACAACTCTGTCCATATATCGATGAGGGCAGCAGCAGAGATTCTATGGTCTTCCGGAAAGGAACCTAGGTCTAAGAAACATTCCTTCACGATAGCAGCTTCATTATCCAAGGCCTCTAAGCTGCTTTGGAGGCAAAGAAACAAATCTGTCTCTGAATCGAGAATTGAAGAACCTTTAGACCATTCAATTACTCTTTTTTGCCAGATCTCTATAGGCTGCTTGCAAAGCGATCTCCCAATCACAGTAATGGCAAGTGGAAATCCCTTGCAACTCTCTACTATCTGCAGTTTTATTTTCGAACATGAAATCAACTACTCATGTTTAACTCAATAGGTTCATGAAAATGAGAAAATTACTTCATTCTGATTTTAATTTAAGTGAATGATGAATCACAATTTGATATAGTAAAATGGAGGTGTTCACTCGCTTTGCGTAAAAAGTGAACATAATTTATTTTCCTCCTTTCATAAGTAGAACAGCTAAGCAGTTATTCTGTGCATTGCAACGAAAAAGTACCTTGCTTGAAAGATTTTCAGGAATATGAGAGTTCTTATCTCCCAATGATGCTGCATGACGGAAAAGTTCCATAGAATTGCCATAATCCAATGATTGCAAATGAAAAGAAGAGCCAAATCCTCGAAATTCAGATCTTGATGTCACCAAAAACTTGTAGTTTGACATTTTGAATTGATCCAACTTGTCTAAAAGGGTTTCTGATCCAGACCAGACATCATCCAGGACCAACAGCAAAGGATCTTGCCCTTCTTCCTTCAGAAAATGTTGCAGCCACTTAACGGCATCAACTTCATTGTGGAAAGTAGGTACTAGTGAACCCTTGCGCTGAAATAGTTCTCGCACAATATATCCTAAGTTGGGCTTTTTCGAAACCGTTACAAAGAAGATGTTGTCCTGGAATGTATCTACCCAAAGAAAATACAAGAAAACTATCATTTCCAGACTAAAACATGCAAAGAGTAAGACATGAGATCAGAAATTTTTTTAGAAAACATTTCCAATGATGAAATTAAAGCTCATCTAATCAGACCGTATCTAACAACCAGATGTTGAAAATACATGTCTATAAAGGCTACAACTTTGATCAAGTTCACAATCGAAATACCCTTGACATATCAACAATATATAATTGATACCTTTGACTTCCTGATCTTGGCAAAACTTTGTTGCCAAAGTAGTTTTTCCACATCCTCCAGGAGCAGTCAGCACAAGCATTGACACCCCATCCTTAAGAAGCTTCCTCTTCAATTCCTTCAAAGGCAAATCCAATCCAACTACAAGTGCTGGGAGTTCGGGCACTGAACACCACGCTTCAACCTGATCTTTACTTTGTATCACAAAACTCTTATCCATTCGGCTTACCACCTTCTCCAGATTCCTCACTCTAATCGAGTGTTCTTTCACATCCCTTATTCCCTGCCCATTCAGTATCTCCAAAATCCTTTGAAGAGATTCATCCCACCCAAGAAGTCTGTTGGCATATTTGTACTTCTTGTAGATGCTCCACTGACGAGTCTTTGAGCACTTTCGAACTAGCTCTACACCCTCCTCCATCTGTTCTCTCAAGTGTACTAGTTCCTCATCGGGCCGGTCCAATTCCATGTTGTGCGGTGCTATCTCTATGATCGATGGTTGTAGTAAGTGTAATCGAAATTTGATGCCTTCGAGGAGGGGTTGGTATATGATGTTCTTGGTGATCAGCTCCTCAAGCCCCTCATACAGCATATTGAACAGGCTTCCCAGAGCAGCCACTCCATAAAGGCCCCCTCCTCCACCCATTCTTGATTCCTAACCACAAAACCTCACATTATAGTCAGAAAATTCCTGCAACTTTCAACCTAAAATTTGGGAATTTGGGAAGTAAGGTAAAGTGAAACACTCTCTGAATTTGGAATTTAATATTTCTAATTCATATTATTTAGAACCCATCCAACCAACAAACAAGATGCTCAAAAGAAAGCATTAAAGAACTCAATTTTCACCTAGGTGAGCATGCAAGATAATAAAAAAATATTTACAGCTCATCTTGAATGAGGAAAAAATTATCTGGGTTTTATAGTATACAGAACTTACTACGGAAGCTCGACGGAAATTTCCCAGCAGCAGCTCGTTAACTTCACTTCACGGAAATTTCCCTGAAAATGGTTCTCCCATTCTTGAGTTTTACAACGAAACTCGACACGAAAATCAGAAAATCAAAACCTATTGGTCCCAATCTGAGTCCTTAACCCAACAAAACACAGCGAGGAACCCAATTTTCTCTTGCTTTGTAATTGGTTTAAACCCAAGTAAATGCTTCCTGAGATAAGAACGAATCGAATTTATTCTTCTTCAATGGGAAGCCTAAGAATTTCTGGGTGAGAGAGACCCATTGCCCTTTAGTTCCCATTGACTGACCAGAGCACATGCCTTCTCTAGAAGAGGGACATATCAAATTGAAAGATAATAAAGACAATATTTTTACTAAAGAAATGGCCTGCATCTCCCACTTGCAATTTTTTTTCTTTCTAATTTCCGTTGACCTCCAAAACCAGAAGGTGTGAAACCGCGGTTTCTCCGCTTATTGTCCAAGGAATCTTCCTCCAGTCGTAAACCCAATTTCCATTTATTTTCCCAAAATGTTTACAGAAATTACCAGATGAAGTGGGAAGTGGGAAGTGGGAACCATTCAAAGATGAGTTCCAAGTCTTTTTATAATGTAAGTACTCGAAACACGTCTAATACAACATCTTTCCTAGTTGAAGATACCAACCCTTGTTCTAAAATCAATTTACTATAATATTAACATAACCTTGAGTCTTAGAATATCAATGGTTGGTTAATTATGATTAAATAATAATTTAGTGTGTGAATGATATCTATAATGATATATATAAAGACAATTAATATATTGAAAAAGTGTTACGAAGAAAGGAAAATTCAAAGAAGCCATTGACATTCTTAATTAAAATTTGATCAAAATTGAGCAATAGACAATTCCCATGATCTAAATACACGATTAGGACCTAGAGCATGTCGTTTAATGCTGTGATACCACATGTAAATTAAATTATTTTATACATACTTCAGTAAAAATACATCAAAAATCACAAGTGTTCATAATCAATAATCAGTTCTAACATTGAGAATAAAGTTCTAATTTTATTTAGAACTTGATTTGACCATCTTGATGAACAAGTCACAAAGACGTCAATCTTCTCGTTTTTTTTAGAACAATAGTTTTAAGCTCTTGATAGAATTAGTTTTTTTTATTAAGTGACACTTCTGTGAGAATAGAGACCAATATATTTATATGCACCTAATTTCTTACTTCCAAACCTATCACATATTAAGTACGAAACTTAGATGACTCAAGGTACCAAACAAGTTAAGTCCAGCCGCATTGTCTAACTTCTTCACTAGGGATTCATCAAAACTTTCCTAATTCATAATGGACTCTATTAGTCTTTTAAGTTATATTCATTCATGAAACTTGTACCACAAGCTATCTACTTATACTCAAATTACAACGTGAAATACTCTTTGAATTTGGAATTTAATCTTTCTAATTCGTATTAGTTAGAAGCCACCTTAACCTGCAAATCAATATTAATAAGCCTCCTAAGTGACTCATCCAACTCTTGAAGCTTCTTGTAGCACCATTGGCTCTTCCAGAAGTTGCAGCATCCCCCCGTTCGCACTCTTGAAGCTTCATGAGTTTGGAAAGTTTCTTAGTGCTGTGTTTGGACTGGAGGGAGGAGAAAATAAGGAGTCCTTTGAAATTCGTTTGGTCAATGATTATTTTATGCACTTATTTATGGTGTACGTCTAATTCGTTTAGCTTAAACCATAACAGAAGAGGAAATTATATACATAAGTTTGGAAAGTTTCTTAGTGCTGTGTTTGGACTGGAGGGAGGAGAAAATAAGGAGTCCTTTGAAATTCGTTTGGTCAATGATTATTTTATGCACTTATTTATGGTATACGTCTAATTCGTTTAGCTTAAACCATAACATATACATAAGATATCGACCTATCTTTTTTTGAGAACCAAACTCAAAACTTTTCATTATGCGCGGAGAAATAATAACACTAAACTATAGTACTAGCCGCTATACACAAATGGTTTGCACAAAAGGAAAACAGTTGTGCATTTGCAACAACATTGATTGAAGTGAAACGGGTCTCAGAATTGACTCTTGTGGAACGAATTGAAGTCGATATTTTCTTTGGCCACAATTATTCTCACTTTTTTGTGACAAGATGGAAAAGATTCCAATAAGTATTTTGTCTCTTCATCACATATGACTTCCTGCAACTGCTCAAGATCCAAAATATATAGAGGCAGCTCAATGTCTCATGTTGATCTTTCTCAAACTGCTCATTTCACCAATGTCTTCAGGCAACTCCTTAATGCTGAAGCAGTCAGATATGTCCAGAAAGATCAGATTTTTTAGGTTCGCAATTGAACATGGAAGCTTTGACAATTCTGTGCAGGACCTTAGCCTCAAGACTTCTAAATTTGCCAACCTTCCAATTCCTTCAAGCAATGCAGATAGGTTATAACAGTTGGTGACACTCAGCTTCGTTAGTTGACGAAGATCGCAGAGCTCAGCCGGCAATTCTACCAAATCATGGCAATAGTCAATGTTCATTTCCTTCAGATTTGGAAAAGATGATGAGATTGGGATGGAACAGTATGTGAAAGCTTGATTGATATTGCACATGAAGAAGGAAATCTTCTGCAAACTCGTCAGCTGTGTAGGGTTCATGGT
This sequence comes from Prinsepia uniflora, assembly GCA_032719365.1. Lineage (NCBI taxonomy): Eukaryota > Viridiplantae > Streptophyta > Magnoliopsida > Rosales > Rosaceae > Prinsepia > Prinsepia uniflora. Next base: position 1,821,550 of record CM064875.1, on the reverse strand, counting down.
TATCGAAGGAATTGAGATGTGTTCTAATCTGATTCTCTTCAGATCTGGTAAGGTACCCAAAAGTTGGAAGTTACTCAATTCAGACAGGAAAAAGCCACCATTTGTAAGTATTATGGCCTTCAATTTCTCCATGTTTTTCACAGACTCTGGTGAGGCGTAGTTTTTTTGTCTGGAAATTCAAGACTAGAACTTCAACTCCTGGTAGTTGCATGCTGCGCCATTTTTTTGAAAAATTTGCATCTGTAAAGGAGAAAAACATGCTAACTTACGTGAGTGAGGGGAGAAATTAATAAGAGATGTTAAAGTACAAGACTTTATGAGGAGATGAGCCAACCAGTTGAGATAGATAATAGGCAGGCATTCATCGGTTGATGGTTAAGTTCTCTGTACTACTTTGGAAGATTGTCTCCATATATATCCATTATCAGTCTTGTTTTATGTTCTACCGGTTCTAGTTTTGAGTAGTGGATGGCCAACTCTCTAAGAATATCGTGCTGGGTAACGAAGTGCTCGCTGTAGTATCCGTCCATCTCTGCTTTATCCTTCCTAGAAGAGATTTCATCGGCCAACAAATTGCAATAACAAGTTATGAGAAAGAAATACAGCGAAAATATAATATAAGAGTAAACTAGAAACATACACACCTTGTGACTACAATGTTTGCAAGACTTTGCTTCGTGAGCTCATAGAGGCATGCAATGCACTTTGTCTCTTCATCTAGATCATACAACTCTGCCCATATATCGATGAGGGTAGCAGCAAGGATTCTTTGGTCTTCTGGAAATGAACCTAGGTCTAAGAAACATTCCTTCATGATAGCAGTTTCTTTATCCAAGGCCTCTAAGCTGCTTTGGAGGCAAAGAAACAAATCTGTCTCTGAATCGAGAATAGAACAACCTTTAGACCATTCATTTACTCTATTTTGCCAGATCTCTATAGGCTGCCCACAAAGCAATCTCCCAATCACTGTAATGTCAAGTGGAAATCCCTTGCAACGCTCTATTATCTGCAGTTTTATTTTCGAGCATGGAGCCAATTAATCAAGTTTTTAACTCAACGGGTTCATGAAGAAGAGAAAATGGCTAATATAGTAAAATGGAGGTGTTCACTCGTTTTGCTTAAAACGCGGACATAATTTATTTTTCTCCTTTTGTAAGGCAGGACAACTAAGCAGATATTCTCAGCATTGCAACGAAAAAGTACCTTTGTTGAAAGATATTCAGGAATATCAGAGCTCTTATCTCCCAAGGATGCTGAATGATGGAAAAGTTTCATAGAATTGTCATAATCGAGTGATTGCAAATGAAAAGAAGAACCAAATCTCCGAAATTCAGATCTTGATGTCACCAAAAACTTGTAGTTTGACATTTTGAATTGATCAAACTTGTCTAGAAGGGATTCTCATCCAGACCAGACATCATCCAGGACCAACAGCAAAGGATCTTGCCCTTTTTCCTTCAGAAAATGTTGAAGCCACTTAACGGTATCAACTTCATTGTGGAAAGTAGGTACTTGTAAACCCTTGCGCTGATATAGTTCTCGGACAATATGTTCTAAGTTGGGATTTTTTGAAACCGTTACAAAGAAGATGTTGTCCTGGAATGTATCTACCCAAAGAAAATGCAAGAAAACTATCATTTCCAGACTAAAATATGCAAAGAGTAAGACATGAGACTAGCATTTTTCTTAGAAAACATTTCCAAAGATAAAATTAAATAACGTTAACATATCAACAACATATATTTGATACCTTTGACTTCCTGATCTTGGCAAAACTTTGTTGCCAAAGTAGTTTTTCCACATCCCCCAGGAGCAGTCAGCACAAGCATTGACACCCCATCCTTGAGAAGCTTCCTCTTCAATTCCTTCAAAGGAAAATCCAATCCAACTACAAGTGCTGGGAGTTCGGGTACTACACACCACACACCACACTTCACTCTGATCTTCATTTTGTATCACAAAACTCTTTTCAATTCGGCTTACCACCTTCTCTATATTCCTCACTGAAATCGAGCTCACTTTCACATCCCTTATTCCTTGCACATTCAGTATCTCCAAAAGCCCTTGAAGAGATTCATCCCACCCAAGAAGTTTGTTGGCATATTTGTACTTCTTGTAGATGTTCCACCGACGAATCTTTGAGCACTTTCGAACCAGCTCTATACCCTCCTCCATCTGTTCTTTCAAGTGTACTAGTTCCTCATCGGGACGGTCCAATTCCTTATTGTACAGTGCTATTTCTTTGATCAATGGTTGTAACGAGGCTAATCTTCTTTTGATTCCTTTGAGGAGGGGTTTGTAGATGATGTTCTTGGTGATCAGCTCCTTAAGCCCCATACAGCATATTGAACAGGCTTCCTAGAACAGCCCCTCCATAAAGGTCCCCTTCTCCACCCATTCTTGATTGCTAACCACAAAACCCCACAATAAAGTCAGAAAATTCCTGCGACTTTCAACCTAAAAATTGAGAATTTCGGAAGCAAGGTAAAGTGAAACACTCTCTGAATTTGGAATTTAATATTTCCAATTCATATTATTTAGAACCCATCCAACCAGCAAACAAGATGCTCAAAAGAAAGCATTAAAGAACTCAATTTTCACCTAACTGAGCATGCAAGATAAGATAAAGTAAAATATTACAGCTCTTCTTGAATGAGGAAAAAATTATCTGGGTTTTTTATAGTATACAGAACTAACTACGGAAGGTCGACGGAAATTTCCCAGCAGGAGCTCGTTAATTTGACTATCAGCTGGTTAACTCTGCTGGGAGACTTGGAATCTTCCAAGCAACTGCATCTCCAGCTCCAGGAATAGCTTTCATGGGGAAAAAATGAATCCACCTATCAGATTTTTATTTTCAAGTGTCTCAGTGAATGATGAGGGTAAGTGATACAGGCAAAAAGACAAACGACAATTAGGATACTTTCGTGAATACATGAAAATCTCAGGGCGTCCGCGTAAGTTTTTAATATTGGGAGGTTAGAGGCAGGCAACTAATAATTTCATTATCTTCGGCTGACTTCCACCGATCCGCGCGACAGAGGAGTGTTTACTCGTCTTCTTCCTGAAACCGAAGAGGAAGAGTTGGAATTTGTTTGAAGTTCAACGCAATGGCGGTGGATTCCATTGAAACCCCCTCTCCTCCTTTTCACTCCCCTTCTTCCCATTTCAGGTTTCGTTCATTTTCCATTTCCTTTCAATTTTTCTCAGTTAATTTCTATTACGCTTATACTTATTTTCAAAAATCCGATCTTTGGTTGCAGTCAGCAACGCCACTTCTATCTCGCCGTCGACAGGCTCCAGTTCAAGATGGTCTCTTTCTTAAATTCCCCTTTGTAAAATTCTCTGCAACCACCATTGTACCTGATTGAGATCGTAAGCAATTGAAGTGAAATTGTAAATTGAATTGGGCAGGAGACATTGATGGACCTGCTGGGCGTGGCTGGTAGGCGTCCCTGCCTACCGATCGTAGTCTGCTGCAGTTCACGTGACGAGCTCGACGCCGTCAGCGCCGCCGTCGCCAACCTCCCTTATATCACTTTAGCTTCTCTGGTACACACACTTTGGCCATCCTCTCATTGTATAATAATTAGGCACCTCTTATTTGATTCAGTTCTTGAAATCTATGTGAATTTAAAGCTAATTCTGTCAAAATCTTAAGCATACGTAAATGGAGTTTAAAACTTTTATGGGTTCAACCTTGTTCCATAACTTACAAAGCATGATCGCTGAAAATTCAAAATTTTTATGTTTTATAATTATCAGAATGTTAGACTTTCAATTGGCTCGACTTTGCATTGTGCTTTGATTAATATGATTCAGAGTTTTGGTCTTAGTGAATTTGATGTTCCAACTGATGATGTGACTTCTGAGTTTTGATACTTGGTTTCTTTTTAAGGTAGTTGTTATGTTTATGTGATGAACATGTGAAACTATCATTACGATTACCTTGTTTAGAGATATTGAAACATTGTGGCTATTGGTCAAAAAGCATCTTCTGTGGCTCTAGTTGATTTCCTGTTACTGTCAATGTTCTCTAACATAGTCTGCGTACTATGTGTTGTATCCCAGTACAGTGACCTTGCTGAGTCAGACCGTGCTTTGATATTAGAGCGCTTTCGGGAAGCAACATTGACGTGGAACCCAGAAGTCAGTGCTGAATCAATAGATGACAGCGAGCCTGTGAAAGACAAACAAAAATCTCATATGGTAGTTGCAACAGATGCATGTCTTCCCCTTCTTTCTTCTGGGGAGTCGCCAATTTCTGCCCACGTCCTTATAAATTATGAGCTACCGACAAAGAAGGTGCAGTTCTCATTCTTCTTTTGGGACTTCATGTATACTGACTCTTACTCTTGTCCATTTAAGTGATTACATGTTTGATATGCCAATTGCAGTGTGCAAACCACTTTGTGTTATTGTACAGTGATATTATAAAAATTACTGATCCGAAAATATTCTGAGGACCTGGGTCTTGGTTCCCTGTTTTAAAATTGTTTGTTCACAAGATGCTTTTGCATTAGTGCATTGAAAAGGCTGCAACCATCGGCTTAACAAAGCAACTGAAAATGGTTAGCAAGTTTGTATGCAGTTACTTCTCTTATTTTGCTTAAGTTTCAGATTGTGGGCCTATTGAGCATTTTAAGTCTGCTCCCTCTCTTGAACCTCGTAGTCTAGCTTATGTTCCTCATCTGCATCTAGAAGAGGACATCGAAACTTTCATAAGAATGGAAACAGTGCTATCATCCTTAAATGTAATGTTCTTATTCAGTTGCAGTGCTGGAGATGGTTTCCTGTTGTTCGTAAGTAGTACAGTTGCCCCTTTTGTTTACATTGAGCTGTGCTACTTTTAAAGTTTCTAGTTATATGACATTCTTAGGGTCTTGGTGATTGCCATTTCTGTATCCGGACTTTTGTGACTTGTGTCTGTGACTTTGCACGTGCTTGTTTTTTCTACCTTCACGATGCCTGCTATTTTTTGCCTTCTATTTTTTGTTGTATTTGCTTCGTTTCTCATGATCGCTTCGTTTCTCATGATCTTTTGTGCAGGAAACATATATAAGGCGTATGTCAACTTGTTTGGCTTCAGGTTCTTTCTAGCTCTTCTACTTGGTCAGTTGACTCAGTTGCGTAGTATGGGCTTCACGGTCTTGCTATAACTTCATATAAACATGTGCAGATGGGATTGTAATCAATATGGTTGTTGGGGGCGAGGTAGTTACTCTCAAAAGTATTGAAGAAAGTAGCAACATGGTCATAGCTGAGATGCCCATCAATGTAAGTTCATTCCCTGCTTAATGCCTCCACATTCATCATATACGGTCAGGCAATCAGTTTGATATGGGATATCATTGGTTAAATTGCAGATTTCAGAGATTTTATGAACGCATATGATCTGCTATGACACAGAGCATGGTAGGAAACCAGACAAACCCTTGTACTGTGTTTGGTGAATGATGCTCTTGAACATGATCCTGGTGCGCTCTTTTGAAAAGAGTTGATGATTTTTCATCTTAGATGAGACTTTGGTTTGGTTTTGTGAAGATGATATTATCGCCAAATGTATATCTACGGAAAGAATATATAAGACCCAAATCTTGTTTATTCTTACTTTTTTCTCACACCAATTTATTTCACACAAAGTACTACTAAATAAAGTGCAGGGTAATACATTTTCATCAAATGTCAAGCAAATCGACCCCTACGGGGTCATACACACATTCGTACACTGAATTCAACTAAATCAAATAGGAAAAATGCAACAAACAGAAGTAAATTTTAGTTGAAAAGTATGCAACACAAATCAGACAGAAACTTGCTAAACATTTAATAACAAGAAAGGTCTCAAACTTGAAGCTTGTGGAGTCGCCTCCATGCGTATGTTGAGACTGGGCAAGAAGGGTCCCCATAAATATTCCGTGTATTCATCACACATCACTTCCTCTAGCTTCTCAAGTTCAAAAACTGATAGAGGCAACTCTTGCAATCTCAAGCAGTGTCTCATGTTGATCCTTCTCAGACTACTTATCTCACCAAACTCTTCGGGCAACTCCTTAATTCCAATGCAATCGGATATGTCAAGAGCGTCCAACATGGTGAGATTCTTGATAGAGGCCGGAAGCATTGCCAAGTCAGTACAAGACCTTAGCCTCAACAATATCAGTTTGACTAGATTCCCAATTTCTTGAGGCAAGGCTCTTAGCTTATGACAGTTGGTGATACTGAGCTTGCGTAGCCATATAAGATCAGAGAGCTCAGCCGGCAATTCCACTAGATCATCACAATAGTCAATGTTCAGCTCCTCTAGCTTCGGCATTGCATCTGAAATTTTGATGGTACCATTGCAGAAATCTTGACCGATTTTGCACATGAATAAAGATATCTTCTTTAGACTCTTCAATGGTACAGCATTCTCGGTCATGCAAGGAATTGAAATTCGCTCTAATCTGATTCTCTTCAGATTTGGTAATGAACCCAGTACTTGAAAATTACTCAGCTCAGCAGGCGTGGCCCCATAATTTGTGATGATTACAGCCTTCAATTTGACCATTTTCCCCACAAAGTCCGGCAAGGCATAACCATTTGCCTGAAAATTCAAAATTAGAACCTCAACCTCCGGTAGTTGGATGTTGTTCCATTTTGTAGAAAGCTCCTCATCTGCAACCAATATGCCACAAGATATGAGTGTACGGAGAAATTAAATGAAAGTTGTATCCAACTTTTTAAAGAAGGAGAAGGACTAACCGGAGGTGATGGATAAGAGGCGAGCATTGATGGGTTGAGACTTCTGTTCAGTCAACCACTTGGGTTCACCGTCTCCATTTATGTCCACAATCAGTCTTTTTCTCTGTGCCAGTGGTTCTAGTTTCGAGCTGTAGATAGCCAGCTCTCTAAGCAAATCATGCTGGGTAACAAAGCTTTCAGCATAGTAGTCATCCGCTATCTCCATCTTCTCCTCCCTGGTATGATAAAAAAACAATCAGCCACTTAGATTTCTTTAGAATATGAATATTATACAGTAGAAACATAAAAGTTTGCATGAATACCTAGTGACCACAAGATCTGCCAGACTTCTGGTCGTGAGCTCGAGGAGATTTGTAATAGGCAGAAAGTCTTCATTTAGATCATATAACTCTGCCCATATATCAATGAAAGCAGCAACAGGGATTCTTTGGTCTTCAGGAAATGAACCAAGGTCCATAAAATAATCCTTGATGATCGCATCGTCTCCTTCCAAGGCATCTAAGCTACTTTGAAGGGAAAGAAGCAATTCAGTCTCAGAATCAAGAATAGAACTTTTGGACAACTCCATCGCTCTTTTACGCCAGAAGGGTATATCTTTTCCACGAAGTGAAGTTCCGATCACCTTAATGGCTAGTGGGCATCCTTGACAGTGATCTAATATCTGCAGTTCAGTTGCCCATAATGAAGTCAATTATTACTTGAGTTGCAAACTAAAAGTTCATGTTTTAATCTGAGGAGTTTGTGCCCAGGTTTGTAGGCATAAAAAACATATATGTTGTGGATTGCAGGGTAAGAAATTACCTCATTCAGAATATCATCTGGAATAGAAGGGCTTCTGTTTCCCAGAGAAGCCCAGTGATGAAAAAGAGTCTTTGAAAATTCATAATTCAATGATTCTAGATGGTACGGGGTACCAAATTCTGGTAACTTAGATCTTGATGTCACCATAATCTTGTTATTTGGCACATTCAATTCTGAAAACTTCTGGAGTAGAGATTTGGATCTTGGCCAAACATCATCCAAGACCAAAAGTCGATGATGATCTCCTGCTTCCTTAAGAAATTTTTGCAGCCACACAAATGCATCTGATTCGCTTTGGAAAGTGGGTGCCTGGGATTCCATGCGTTGACATAGTTCTTGTAAAACCTCTAAGTTGGGCCTTCTTGCAACAATGACAAAGATGATATTCTCCTTGAATTTATCTATCAAAATACAAGAAAGAAATCTGTTAAATAAATCATTATATTGTCTTGATCTCAAGCGAAGCCTAGAATATGCAAATAGTAGGAAATGAGCAAAGCAAGATTTCATTAGAACCTATTCCAATCTATAAGAAGTGATGATTATATTCCTACAAGCCTATAACTGCTCTAAGGTAATGACTAAAACGAAAAAATGAACCCTACACCAGCAATGGAAGATTTCAGTCACTCATAATCTCTTTAAAATCACTGCCCTTAGCCATGGAGAAAGGAAAGCTTGAATCTTGAATTGAAAAAGCCAATAAGACATAATATCCAAGCAACTGGAAGATTAAAAAAAATTGTGGCTTGACTTAGAAGTTATATAGATTGCCTACATTTCTGCAGCTGGACTAGATTTCGGTTAAGTTTGTGATATCTTTCATAGTCAATGATATCTTTTACATACTACTACATAGCTAATACAACTAAAACGATGATAAGCACAAAGAACTACTATCAAAGCATTTACAATCATCAAAGTACTGAACAAATAAACAATAGGCAGAACAAATAAAATAGGAAGTTTTATCGTACCTATGACCTCCTTATCATGACAGAGCTTTGTTGCCAATGTGGTTTTCCCCGATCCTCCATGAGCAGTCAGCACAAGCTTTGACACACCGTCCTCAAGAATCATCTTCTTCAATTCCCTCACAGGACCGTCGAATCCAACAACTTCTACAGGTGGAAGTTCAGGTACTGCACACAAATCTTTAAATTCCAACTGCTTTTGCGCTACCACATTCCCTTGTTTTTGCCCTTTGACTAACATCTGTTCGATTTTCCTTACCGTATACAAGGCCTCCTTCCCATCCACGACACCCTCCACGCTCAGAATGGAAATCAGCTCGGTCAGACACGTGTCCAAATCTTGAAGTTTGCTGGTATATTTGTACTTCTTGTAAAGATTGAGCCGGCCGACCTCGAGGCACTTGGGGATGAGCTTAGCGCCAAGAGTCATTTGCACTTCAAAATTTAGTTGTTCTTCCTCTGGACGATCCAACAGCTTGTTATACTTTGCTATGTCTTTCAACAGCGGTTTCAAGGATCGAAGCTTGGAATCTAGTTGTTTGAAGAGGGATTTGAACAACTTAGTCTTCTTCACCACATCCTTAGCAGCTTCATACAGCACAGAAAAGGCTAATCCTACAGCACCCCCTGCAACCAGTTCTGCCATTCTTGATGCTTACAATGAAACTCGACACGAAAATCAGAGAATCAAAACCTATTGGTCCCAATCTGAGACCTTAGCCCAACAACACACAGCGAGGAACCCAATTTTCTCTTGCTTTGTAATTCGTTAAAACCCAAGTAAATGCTTCCTGAGATAAGAACGAATCGAATTTATTCTTTTTCAATGGGAAGCCTATGAATTTCTGGGTGAGAGAGAGCCATTGCCCTTTAGCCCCCATTGACTGACCAGAGCACATGCCTCCTCTAGAAGAGGGTCCTATCAAATTGAAAGATAATAAAGACAATATTTTTACTAAAGAAATGGCCTGCATCTACCACTTGCAATTTTTTTTCTTTCTAATTTCCATTGACCTCCAAAACCAGAAGGTGTGAAACCGCGGTTTCTCCGCTTCTTGTCCAAGGAAACTTCCTCCAGTCGTAAACCCAACTTCCATTTCTTCTCCCAAATGATTACAGTAACTACCAGATGAAGTAGGAAGTGGGAACAATTCAAAGATGAGACTCACTTCCAAGTATTTTTATAATGTAAGCAATCGAAACACACGACTAATACATCTTTCCTAGTTGAAGATACCAACCTTGTTCTAAAGTCAATTTACTATAATTCAAATATCACTTAATAGTCTTATACTAGGGTGAGTGAAAATGACAATCAGTTGATACGTAAACTCAAATAGCACTTAATAAGTTGCTATAATTTTAGATCACTTAGAGTCTTATAATACGATTAGTAAAGAGTATAATTGAACGACACGTAAATTCAAATAACACCTGAATAAATACTTCCTTGGCATTGTGTTAAGGTTAGGAAAGATTTTTCATCATTTCTTTTTCATATTCCTATCCCTAAACCCTAAACCCTCTTTTAATTTGCTCTCACTTATCATAATTAATTTTTTACGAAAATGATATTTAAATGACAATTTAGAGGATACTAGTGGGATAAAATGCAATTAAATTTTTACAAATTTCCCAAACAAGCCCAGACTAACGACAACCAAACATCTTTCCGCCCAAATTTCTTTAGCCCATAATATCTGCTTTGGCCCATTTTATCAATCTCTCAGTCATCTTCAAAGCGCCCAAAGCTCTGTAGCTACTATAGCTTCCATAACGCCCACTGCCACTCAGCAATGAAACCCTTGCATCTAAAACTTTGCAGGTTCTTTCCTCGGCCATTCTTCAGCAGAACCCACTCATCGTCTTCTCAAACCAACTAAATAAACCTCTAATTGAGAAAACTTTCTTCAAGTCCAACTCGAAACAGTCGAAAGACAGCCTCATAAGCCGCTTATGCGAAGACGGAAAATTCAAAGAAGCCATTGACATTCTTTGCGAGAAAAAGCGCTTAGCTGAGGCAGTTCAGTTGCTGAACCATATTGAGAGACCCTCTGCTTCTATATACTCGACCCTCTTACTGCATTGCATTCAACAACGAGCTCTTGTGCAGGGAAAATTGGTCCATGCCCACACTAGAGTTTCTGGGTTCGTACCGGGGCTGTTCATTTGTAATCGTCTTATTGACTTGTATGAAAAAAGTGGGAGCCTTTTGGATGCCCAAAAGGTTTTTGATGAAATGGCTGAGAGGGATTTGTGTTCTTGGAATACTATGATTTCGGGGTATGCGAAAGTCGGGCAGCTTCGAGAAGCTAGGAAACTGTTTGATGAAATGCCTCAAAGAGATAATTTTTCTTGGACAGCGATGATATCCGGGTATGTTCACGATGAAAGGCCTAAAGAGGCTTTGCAGTTGTATAGAATGATGCAAAAGCATGAAAATTCGAAATCTAATAAGTTCACGGTATCTAGTGCTCTTGCTGCTTCAGCAGCCATTCAGAGTTTAAGAATGGGTAAGGAGATTCATGGTTATATAACGCGGACTGGTTTGGACTCGGATGAAGTGGTTTGGAGTACTTAATCTGCTTTGTATGGGAAATGTGGCAGTATAGAGGAAGCTAGGCGTATTTTTGATAAGATGGTGAATAGAGATGTTGTTTCATGGACAGCAATGATTGACAGATATTTTGGGGATGGGAAGAAGGAAGAGGGATTTGCTTTGTTCTCGGAGTTGGTGAAGTCAGGGATTAGACCAAATGAGTTCACTTTTGCTGGGGTTTTGAATGCCTGTGTTCAGCATGCTGCTGAGAACCTGGGGAAGCAGGTCCATGGGTACATGGCACGGATAGGATTTGATCCGTTTTCATTTGCAGCAAGTGCACTTGTTCATATGTATTCGAAATGTGGAAACACTGATAACGCCAGTAAGGTGTTTAAAGGGATGCCCTGGCCGGATGTGGTTTCATGGACTTATTGCTGGGTATGCTCAGAATGGTCAACCTCATGAGGCTCTCCAGTTGTTTGAGTTGCTGCTTAAATCAGGTACCCAGCCCGATCACATTACTTTTGTTGGTGTTCTTTGTGCTTGTACTCATGCCGGTTTAGTAAATAAAGGGCTTCAATATTTCCATTCAATTAAGGCAAAACATAAATTAGCACATACCCCAGATCACTATGCCTGTATAGTTGATTTGTTGGCCCGTGCTGGTCGATTTGCAGAAGCTGAGAACATTATAATCGAAATGCCCATGAAGCCAGATAAGTTCTTGTGGGCTTCCTTACTTGGTGGTTGTAGAATTCATGGAAATCTCAAGCTGGCAAAGCGAGCTGCAGAAGCATTGTTTGAGATAGAACCCGAGAATCCTGCAACCTATATCACCCTGGCCAACATATATGCTACTGCTGATAAGTGGGATGAAGTAACTGAGGTCAGAAAGACAATGGATGGAAGAGGGATAATAAAGAAACCAGGTTTGAGTTGGATTGCAATCAAAAGAGAGGTGCATGTTTTCTTAGTGGGGGATACCTCCCACTCGAGATACGATGAAATACATCACTTTTTGCTTGAGCTTTCGAAGAAGATGAAGGAAGAAGGGTATGTACCAGACACGAATTTTGTGCTGCATGACGTTGAGGAGGAGCAGAAAGAGCAGAACCTCTCCTACCACAGTGAGAAGCTTGCAGTTGCGTTTGGCATTATTTCTACTCCACCAGGAACACCAATCAAGGTTTTTAAGAATTAAGGACATGTGTAGATTGCCATACTGCAATTAAACTTATTTCCAAGATTTCCAATAGAAAAATCATAGTGCGGGATTCAAATCGGTTCCATTGTTTTGAAGATGGGAACTGTTCATGTCAAGACTATTGGTGATTTGAAGCATTTGAGCAGGATTACAGAAAACTAAGCTTAATCTCTTGTCTGCAACCTGGGAGCTTTCCACAAGAATCCGAATTTTCACCATCTTTAGCATCAATTGCGAAGATGAGATGGTGGATTGGTTGAGCGTAGAATGAAGATCTTGGATCCGAGTGAATTCTTTATTTTTCAATGCGTCAGAGATGAAAGGTAATATTAATACTGTTCAGGGTCAATAATGATTTAAATTATCAGGTCTGTTTAGGGTTGAAAATTATGGTATTAATATCAGATACCCTTTATTTAAATGGTTTTGGCCTTTCACTTGGTTGTTTGTTGAAACTACAACTAGACTCTTGGGTTTCAAATTCACACACCAAAACAAAAAGCACAAAAGAAAGGTACCCCTTATCCTGAGTATGTTGAGTTGTGCATAAAATACTTGCAGGAAGGGAAGTTGGTCCATGTTGAAGATATTGCTCAAGGCCTGAAAAAAGCTCCATCTGCTCTGGTTGGAATCTTCCATGGCAGCAATGTAGGTACGCAGGTTGTTTGTGTTGCTAAATAAATGTTAGATTTTTTTGGAGAAGATGAAAGAAAGTTCATTATTTCGACATTTGGAAGTTTATATACATTCTTTTCCTAATTAAAGACTTCATCTTGTGCTAGGAAATTAAACTTCCTTTAATATTACATTCTTCCTCATTCACAACACAAGCCTGCACCGTTTCCTGAAAAACACAAACAAATTTTGAACAATCTGGCTTGGGATTGACAATCACAAGCCTCTTCAACCAAGTAAGAACATGCAGATCCTCGGTTCTGCTCCAATTGGAATGAATATCCATCCATGGCTGCCTTGGCTTCCATGCATTTGATCCCATCTCATACACAGATCCCTCATCTCAGCCTTAATTCTCACCACATCCAATGCCACCTCAACCTGCAAATCAATGGTGATCAGCCTACTCAGACACTCGTCTAACTACTTGAGCTTCTTGTAGTACTTCTGACTCTTGCAGGAGCTGCAGCAACCCGCATTATTCGAGCACTTATCAACTAGTTCCTTCCCTCGAATCAGCTGTAACTTTATTCGAGGGAATGACATCATCATCATACTCGGAATTCTTGTTTCGACAGCAGATTAATTTGGTCGAGTTTCGGAGTAATACAGTGAATTGTGTGTTCCAGTTGTGTAAGAACACTCATATCTGTACGCTCTCTCCCTGGCTTCTTTAACAGCTTCTAGAAGTGCATCCATTGCAGTTCCTAGAGTGAGTTCTGCAAATATACCTGCCATTGCAGTACCTTTTTGTTTGTATGAACCTGTGAGGCAAAAAGCAAGAAACAACGTTAGTTTATAGAGGATTTTATTTTAGTTTTCGTGGGTTATAGTTGCGTGGCCAACCATGACTTCGTCTGATACGCGGGATTTCCAAATTTTCTATTGGGAATTTTCCTCTTAATTTAGTCGCCTTGCAGAGCAAGCAATAGTTGCCACGTGGAAGGATGAAAAGCTTACAACTAATTTGCTGTTGGTGTTGACTTGTCACCTGACTCACCTTCATCCAAACTGTATTGCCGGTGTGGAGGGAGATACATTCTGGATTATAACTAGAACCCTTTTTTTAAAATTTTTTTTAATTATAATTATATATATATATATATATATATCAATCTCACATCGATAATTCGATCTCTACTGCATATAGGTAGTTTTAGATAAGATTCCTTTGAAGAAGATACTTGAATGCCAAGTATGTGTTTGTACGAAATTTATCTTCCGGAGCATACGATGATTCTTTCGTCATTTGAGACATTAATTTACCTGCTAAAATATCACTCATCTTTACCCACAAACCCAATCTCACAATTCTATTTTTGTCCAGATTGTGAAGTAAGGGGATTCTAGATGCGGTATTTCAAGACGAAGGTTCATGGTATCAAAACGAAAGCAAGAAAATGAAGGAAGCATAATTAAAGTCAACATGGAACCTGACTAGTGATGGTAAAATGGGTAATTTATAGGGCATGCATAGACGATTATCCAACATGAATACTGAGGTAATCTATCTATTTATGCACCTCTTCAAATTTTGAGGATTTACTCATACTCTACCCACCGTGTAATGGTTACGATGACAAATTACCCTATTATTTTACTTTTCATTTTGTTTTTCGCTTCAAATTTTTTTTTTTTGCTTTTCAAAATGTCTTATAATACATATGAAAAAACTGTTGTTATAATCCTTAAATGTTATACTAATATTAGCCATAGCCTCTAAACTTCATTATTAATAGCAGAGAATTCTAAATTATGTCCACATGTATAGTAATTGCCCATCAGTCAAAATTATTTAACTTTTTCTATTAAAAATAAGGCTAAGATAACCTCTTAAAAACCAGTACTATATTTTCCATAATTTTCCATAATTTTCCATAATTTTCTCTCCGAAGTTATAACACACAACGTCATTTATGGAGCACTATATTCACATTCTTCTAACATTAATCCTTCCAACTGGAATCACCGCGTAGTACTTGCAACTAATTTGAGATTGGAATGGTCAAATTAATTATGTAACTCGGATTCAAATGGACTTTTTTATGTCAGAAAAATCGGCTCACTCTGATTCCAAGATTTTGAGAGTTAAATATTTCTAATGATGTCATTCATTCTTCAATTATTCTTTCCCAAATACAAGTGTGTGTATTATTATACAACCATGTGTAGAGAATAAGTCACCGACTAATTAAAATTCAACTTAATTGTAGTTTCCACAACATTTACACATCAAATAATTAACCTGTAACGTTTATTTTTACACAATCATTCCTAAGCTAGCTATAGAAGTAATGTAATCCGATAAATTACCCCATCTAATGTAATCCTTATAGATCCAATTCCAAAGTAATCCGATAAATTATTCAATACAATATAATACATAACGCTATTATGCGATAGATTATTTGATTCAATTCAATTTAATTTAAATTCAATTTAATTCAGTTCAATCTAACATAGTGTTATTCACTTATTCTGGCATAGCACCACATGTGACCAAATTCATAAGGATCCGCTTTGGTGCTGTTTGCACAAGCCTATTTCAATCCAGAAAACTTCCCAACCAAAACCCTACCTCCACCCATCTTCGATATCCAACCACTCCCACCCTTTTCTTGCAATTCCTTCTGATCCCATCTCCAACACAAAGCCTTAATCTCAGTCGAAATTCTCACAACATCCAATGCCACCTTAACCTGCAAATCAATAGTAATAAGCCTCCTAAGTGACTCATCCAACTCTTGAAGCTTCTTGTAGTACCTTTGGCTCTTCCAGAAGTTGCAGCATCCCCCGTTTGCACACTTATCGACCAGCTCCCTCCCCTGAATCAGCTGTAGGCGTATTCGATCTATAACTTCATCAGGGAAATCTTCGGATAACCGATCAATTTCACTGATTTTCGGGGAGACCGTTTGAATTGTAAATTCAAGCTGTGCAAGGATGGACTCATACATGTAAGCTCTCTCCCTGGCTTGTAAAACAGCTTCTAGTAGCATCTCTAATGCACGCCCTATAGTAGCATCTATTAGGATTTTCTCCATTTGGGACTATCTTCGAAACAAGAATAATAACCTAGCTTTCAATTGGTTGGAGAAACAAGGAAGCAATGGTTGTTTTATTTATAGGAAATAAGACAAGATTAGGTATGGACTAGGTCTAATACTACGTAAAAGACAAGATCAAACGTCAAAGGCAAGGACTATGTAGTGAAGAAGAGACATAATAACAACAAAGTCAATAAAAAAGACTTGAAAAACTCATGAAAGCGCAAAGCTACTGAACCTTCTTCTCCTTCTCTTCCCCAACTGTTACCTTGTTCTGAATCTTCTTGACCACCTTCTCATCCACCGTGTCGTAATACCTTTTCAATTGTGCCATCAACATCTCCTCCGTCCTCGTTATCTTGTCCTCGTACCTTGCATACAATGCTGGAATTGTCATGCCCATAACAATGCCTATGCATATCACTAACCCAAGTTAGATAATAGTTTTAAATCACCCATTTCTAATCATCAATATATAGAAAAACAAATAATCTTTTTCCTGTGTTGCAAGCCGATCGAATACGTATAATTTGTAAGTTGTATAGTGGCTAAAGTTGATTCCTCAATTACCTAGCTAATTGAGGATTTGAGAGACAACATACATATAAAATTAACATAATAATCCGACACTAGAATATCATACTATTTATGTAGGAATTAATAATCCTATTTGTACCAACAACTTTTGATTCCTCAATTACCTATTTAATTGAGGATTTGAGAGACAACATACATATAAAATCAACATATATAATAATCGGACACTAGAATAGTATTATACTATTTATGTAGGAGTTAATAATGCTATTTGTACCGACAACTTCGCTGACACAAAAACTGACGTCCGTCTTATAATGAAGGACTTTTAAGGAGTTTTGACCTCTTATTTCATTGTCAATTGATTTTAGAATAGAATCTCAACTTTCTTCATGTTATTAGAGTAGGTTGTCCCACATGTAAGACTCGTCACCTAATATAAATTGTTCATATATTATGCTTGAAAATTAGCCACACATAAGGAGTAAGAAGTAAGAAATAAGGAACGTGTCGTGTGTCAAAATGTGAAGGAACAAAAATTAGCTTATAAGGAGGTGACCCCCTCCCTCCATTGCCAAATACTTTTAGATTTAGAGTGAAACCTCAACTTCCTTACTTTTAGATTTAAAGTAAAACCTCAACCTTCTTCACTCTTCTTATTCGGATTAGACAAAAGCCACCATTTTGTACTGTTCACTACTTATGTGACAATCCAAGTTAAAGGTGCTATTGTATTGTAACGACGCTAGCTAAAGAGCATAATCTAACGAAAGAACCTTACTATTATTGTATCAATAATCTCAATAATGTCGACGACAAATCTTCTAATATATACAGGTGAAAAACCCAAAATACTAGTTTCGTTTTCATAAATGATTACCTAGGTAAAGAAGGTTAAGCAGATCGACACATCTTGCTACACGGGAGAGCAACAACAAACCCAAAACAGTTCCAACGAACACAAAACACTCCCTCTCAGCAGGAACCCGAAACATCCATCGGATTCCTTCTTCCATCCAAGCTCGAATTGTATACGCCATTTCGAAGGCCGACTTCTCACTCATCCCCAAGTTCGACAAGTCCTGAGGCTCTCTGAAAATAGGCAGAATTAAATCCAAAAAATCATTACGTAAATATGATAAAACGAACAAGATACAGCGGAGTAATAATTAGCTATATAGCTTATTACTTGCCAAGAAGCCGGAGCAAGTTGGCGGAGATGAACAGAGAAGCTACGATGAACACGGTGGCATATGAAATGACGGTGAGGAAGCTGAATTGGAAGACTTCTAGCAAAACCAACGTCGCGGTTGCTATCGAAACAGCAAGCAAGCTGTTCCTCTTGTTCCTCCATAGAATTATGTCTCTCAGAGTATGTGCGCCAAAATTAAAGGTGACCGAGTGAGACAATACTTCATTGAAAGTGCATGTACGTTAGTTTTGTCAATTAATTACCTGATTTGGGTAATGAAGAATCTGAAGATGGAGGAGATGTTACAGACATGTTGATGTTTGGAGGAAAAGCTAGAGATGATGAAGATCGGGAGATAACTAATTTTGGTGTGTTTTATTTTTTTCTTCTTAGTGTCATTTGTTATTTGAAGCGGTTAGCTGAGGTTTTGGTGAAAAGAGTACGTACTGACTGTTTTGGGGTTACACATATGGAGCTCGGCGTTGGAAACGTGGAAGCCATGCATGCACAGCCTCCTTCACGTCGCTTACTGCGTGTACACTTGGACTGTTGGAGCACACAAAATTGCATGGATTTCTCTCTTGACGTCATGAATTAGAGGTACATATATACAGACATCATCACTTTTGTAGATCACCATTTTCTTCTAAGAAAATACTTGTAGTGGTCGACCTTAATTATCTGACTGTGTTTATATATACTTTTAAAAACTTACACAAAAAATGACAAAAATCATGAGCTATTCACAGGTTTTACAAAAAAATATGTCTGTTCAAATTTCCCAAATTTTTATCCACTCCCTTTTTGTTGATCACCCTCTCGCTCTTCTATCTCGACATCGGACCACCATATGGGTATCCAAAGTCTCTAAAATTAACCTTTCATAATTAATAACATATTTGATGTCACAATTAATCAATGCTGAGTTGAGTGCACTAGGTGATTTAATTTAATGAAATATCACTATTTATTATTCGTCACATCAAGTATATTAATATTTTAGTGTGTCCAAATTGTACGATGACATGGTGTGTGCAGGTCCTATCGTGGTCCACTGCTGGAATCATGTACGACGTTTGTGGAGTGCATGCAGGTCTGCTGGTGTAGGCTTGCTGCAGTGTTTCCTACCTCACGGGGCTCCATACATTGAGATGCCTCCATCTCATCAGCTGTTCATATTGTTAGTTAGTTAATAATATAGTTATTACTGTTAAATCAGTTAGTGTGACGTACTTAGTCACCAAGAAATCACGATTATGTGTACTGGAGTATAATTACTATTTGATCCGTTGTGTAAGAGTACGGTTCTGTAAATCAATTGCTCAATCAATCGAAATCTCTCTCTTTCAATTCTCTCTTGTTCTTTAAGAAAACTCACTTTTTTCTTTCGTGTAAAACCTTGTCACTACAGACATCAAGAACATCATTCCTAATACAAATAACATTACTCATATAAAGATTACAAAAAATGAAAGAGAAGATTATACAATAATCTACGTGGCTTCAAAGAGTCTAGAGTGCCTTTGATTCATATTTGGTCGAGGAGTGGCTTCAAAGAGTCTTGTGTTTGTTATGTTAGTTAGGCTGTTAGTTTTCCAGCTGTCAATGGGCTGTAGTGTGAAGCCACTTGTAGGAATGTTAGAGGTGTAAAAGGAAATGGAATGGAATCAATTTCAATGTTTAATTGGGTTGAAATGGAATGGAATATATATATATATATATATTTATATAATGAATGATAAAAGACCTCTAAAATTATTAATTTTTGTTTTGTTTTTTTTTTCAGATATAATCTTAAATTATTATTTAGTAATTAAACGATTTTAATTATAATATATTATAAGAATTATTTTATATATCAAAAGAGTGATATGACGTAACATCAAAGTGATTATTTGACGAGTGATATGAGATAGTATCAAAAGAGTGATATATCAAAATATCTGACGAATATATGTTGGCAAAACTTAAGCAGAGTAAAATTGTTATAAAACTAGGTAAAATATAGAAAGAAACATAGAGAAAAACAATAAAATATGTACTTCCAAAAAAACTTTTGTTCATTTTTATGTTACATAACAAAATTATTTGTTGTAATTTAATTTCACGACAAAATCATAATTTCGCCGTTACTATATTTACGACAAACTTATATTTTTGTTGCCAGCTATCCTAAACAAAACATAACTCAAATAAAATTTGGCAGACATTCCTGCTTACATGAAAACTGAGGAGATTATGTTTTCGTACAACCACTTAAAAAATATTTAAGCGAATTAGAAAGGAAGTCTTTCTCCAGCTCCAATCTTCTCAGCCTCTCGAAAAATTATTCTCTATTCCCTAAAATCCAAATTGTTCTTCTCTCACAATTTTAGCTCTAAAATCCGAATCCAAATTGTTCTTCGACTATAGATTTATTAGATTTCTTTCTGGACTCAGTTCGTCTATCAAATTTCCTCTTAAGTTTTCAGGTGATTGCGAAATTT
The DNA here is from genome assembly GCA_032719365.1 of Prinsepia uniflora. NCBI lineage: Eukaryota > Viridiplantae > Streptophyta > Magnoliopsida > Rosales > Rosaceae > Prinsepia > Prinsepia uniflora. The sequence continues at coordinate 1,801,348 of CM064875.1, read as the reverse complement.
TGGGAGTGATTTTGATTTTAATTGAGTTTGATTTTGATTTTGAACTTGATTTTGAGTTTGATTTTGAGTATGATTTTGATGGTACTGGATCACTTGATGCAGCTTTTGGCCCTCTTCTTGTTGGTCGTCGCACAGGAAAGAGCATCAAGATCGTCTTCTTCAAACACATGCAGCAGAGGTTGAAGATCACTGCAATTTATGCTCGGGTATCTTCTTCACTCAATCTCCTAACTGAAAAAATTGAGACTAGCTCGAATTGTTTAGGACTAGATGAATGTTGTTTTATGATTTCGTTGAATCAAGAAAGGCCGAAATGGGTTGATGATTTTTCAGTGAGTATAATAGTTGTAAACGATGCATATAAGGTGTTTGTTTAAATGCTTCTCTTAGAATTCTCTCTGTTTTCTTAGTAGAGACGACTGTTGTAAATTCCTTGAATAATTTTTCTTTCACTTCACACAAATTCATAGACTACTGAGAGTGCACTCAACTCTCTCACACAAATTCATAAAATAATTAACATAAACAAATAATAAAAATAAATAAATAGGTTAAGACACTCTATCCACCACTAATCAATTATAGTTGTTAATCAGATTTTCTTACTATGCATATTCTGAATTAAGTGTCCGTGCAAGGGTTCGACTAAGACTCACCCCACACCTATTATCTTCTCTTAATTTACATGTTTTAAGCGTGATGTCCACTGTAAAACGTCTATTATCGATGGTGCGTGATAATGCATGAACCATGAAGAAGAGTGTTGTGCAATACTAGTACGTCATAGGTTGTCACTATCCCTAGAAAAGTGATGCACAATCCTAGGTTGTTACTATTCCTAGAAAAGTGTTGTGCAATACTAGTACGTCATAAGTTTAGATTACGAATAAGATTCCCCCTTTTAAACTTGATGCTACAAACTGCAAGATGATATGATGGTTTATCAAGCAATTACATCAACAATTATATACAAACAAGTTGGCTAAGCTTATAAGTATAAATTGAGTTCATGAAGCGCAGTAATCCAACAAATTCAGTCATGCATAATAATCAAAATCAAGAGTCAGAAATCTAATTATCGAACTAACATGGCTAGGGCTTCAAGAAGGTCTAACCTAAAAAGAAACTACAAAATAAAAGAAATTATAAAATATAAAAATATTTCACTCTTATTATTTTTGAATGTAAACTAAAAACTCTAAAAAAACTCAAAAACTCCAACCCTCTCTACACAAACCCTTGTATCTCTATGTATAAGAGAATTATTAATCCTCATACAAATAAAAATTTACAATTAAATTTAATAAAGAAAAGGCTTCTTAAACAATTAAGAAATCTAATTAAAAACTTTTCCTACAAGTAAAGGTACTAGGAAAACTAAAATCCTTATACAATGTGGAAAATGGGTGTGAAATGAAGTTGGAATTATCCCAAAATTGAACAAAAACTCGGAATTAAACTTCAGGGCTCATTTTCAGTGGTCAACCACCGAAATAAGAGTGTTAAAGGGCGCGGTCAACCTTGGTCAACGCAAGGCGGCTGTGCATAGGGGATTCGGTAGACGCCCACCGAATTTGGAAAGAAGGCTTCAGGATGTGTGAGCCGTACTGTATCAAAGGCGTGTTTGGCCGGCGTGTACTGAATTGAGCGATGCTACAGTAATGCGCGAAGCCCAATGCTTAATTCGGTGGATGGCCACCGAATTCGTTTGCAAGTGGTTTGGAATGGTAAGTTGAACTTAGAAAATGGAAGGGTGAGGTTTGGTTTGGAAAAGGTTGGAAAACCTTTTTTGAGTTTTAAGAAAATTGTCATTCCCTATTTTTTGGCTATGAAGGGAGTTCCAAATTATATATTAACATGTATATAGTGATATATTAATAACTTATATATATGATTAACAATAACTTATTAACAAAAACACAGGGAAAAAAACTCAAGATATTCAGCTTGCTCGGCGAATGTGATTGGTTCACCGGGCAAGGGTGATCTTGCTCAATGAAGGCTCGTCGGGCAAACTCGATTATATATTTTCTATTAACAAAATATTAAATTTATTATATTAATTTTACATTTATAATCTAATGGCAGCATTTGTGGATATTTGGTTTTTAATTATGGAGGATTCCGAATGGTTTTTTTTTTAACTCAATGTGGAGATGTATCAAATCCAGTTATTCTTATGTTTCCAAGTGGTTCAGAATGGGAAGTTGAACTTAGAAAATGGAAGGGTGAGGTTTCGTTTGGAAAAAGTTGGAAAACTTTTCTTGAGTTTTACTCTCTAGAAAATTGTCATTCGCTATCTTCTAGCAAGGGTGATCTTGCTCAACGAAGGCTCACCGGGCAAACTCAATTGCGGCTGGTATTTGGTAAGATAATAGCATTCACATGTTCTTCTTCTCCAACTATGCACAATAGGTGGATGATCGTGTCGTTTGTCACCTCTCTATCTTTTCCTTGGTTGTCTTATTTTAATTTCATACTGAATTATGTATTGCTTTTCAAATATAATGAATATGCATAGCTAATTTTTCTTATAACTAGGGGTGAGTTCAAAGCCCTAAATATGTGTCCAGTGGATTAATTAAATTCAGAATTTCTTTTATTATTGGTGATTGTGTTTTGCTTAACTGTTTAATGGAGAACTTATTCTAGTATGCTTGTTAGGACATAAAACTTAGTAAGCATGCTAGGATTTACAACTAGAATACAAGAGAATATCACCCAATAGTTATTATCTTATATTTATAAGTAGTTACTATCAATGGGTGTTAGTAATGTTAAGAAAAACTTGGGTTTAACTAATATGCAATTCCTACTTATGTTTCACCTAGGTAATGTCTAAATTTTTCATAGAACTTAGTGATCTCTACATATTCATTTGACTTGTGGTTCATAATTAGATGATGTGTAGAAAATGAATTGAAAGCGAGACAAAGTTTAATTCAATAAACTCAGGGAAAATAACAAGATTAATTAGTGAAATTCACGGTTAATTTTAGACATTATACTTCACTAGTTTGTAAAGAAGTTTCTGGAAAAATTAATTCATGTGTATATGTTTGGTGTGCGGAGATTGAACCTTTAGCTAATTTCTTACATTTCAATCTTACCTTGATTTTTATTACATTTGCATTAGTTTTTCTATATTGAATCCAATTCTCACAACTCCCCCAATTTAATCATTCTCTTTGGTTTTCATTTCTTTTTCCTTCATGTTAGTTAGCAAGCCCTATAATCTTTAGCGTAGACAAAAAGAAGTTTGATGAGTAAGCTGAGATTTGCTGGCAAGTTCAAAAACTGAAATGAGTAAGCTGAGATTTGCTGGCAAGTTCAAAAACTGAAATATTAATGGAACCAGGTGTAAATGACTCATAATTACTTTCTATATCAAAATCAATATCTGGACTATGTATTAAGAAATGATATTATGCATGTCAGTTATCGAAGTGGGGCTCTATAATATTTAAATCTAAAACTACATGCTAGAAATGTGAAAGAAATATAGATAGAACGAGGAGCATGTGACTCATAATTTACTTTCTATAATTACAATATGGGAGTTAAGACTTACAATATTTGACTGTATTTATTTTAGGTATGTTTTACCATACCAAAATAAATAGGATTTAGTGGGATTGGATTTAGTTTTTTAATGACATTATTTGACTTGCATATATAGGCTCTAGAAATCCCCTTTTAAATAGCACATATTGATAGAACATATGCAAAAAAGACAAGCTTCAATGGCGAGCTCAAAATTTCACATGGCCATGTACCCATTTTTTGCAATGGGACACATGATTCCTTTCTTCCACCTCTCGAATGAGCTTGCTGCAAGAGGTCATCGAATCTCTTTCTTGTGTCCCAAAAAAGCCGAGAGTAAGCTTAAACATCTCAATCTCTATCCAAATCTCATCACCTTTTATTCAATCACTGTTCCTCATGTCGATGGCCTCCCTGAGGATGCTGAGATTGCCTCCGATATCCCAACATCGTTAATCGATTTACTGGTCCTTGCAATGGACCGCACCCGTGACCAAATACAAGATTTCCTACATATTAATCATGTTGACGACCATAATAAAATCAACATGGTTTTCTATAACATTGTTTGCTGGGTACCAGAAATCACAAGACAACTTGGTATTAAATCCATTTGCTATCTTACTGGTGCTGCAGTAGGCTATGCGTTTTGTTTTGTTCCAGCGCGGAATTTCAATCATAAGCTTGGTGGTATTACGGAGGAAAAAGTGAGCAACTTGCCTCCCGGGTACCCGTCATCAACCGTGGTGCTTCATCCGGGCCATGAACTCCAGTCCATATTAGGCTTGTGGAAGCCATATGAACTGAATGGACTCACAATGTATCAAAGGCTTACTAACCTTATTCAACAGTGTGACGCCTTATGCATGAGAGCATGTAGAGAAATGGAAGGTAAATATATTGATTATTTGCAAGGAGAGTACAAAAAGCCTGTGCTTTTAACTGGGCCAGCTATGAGCCTAGACCATACCAAGAACGGTGGGCCATTGGAGAAGAGGTGGGCTACGTGGCTTGGCGGGTTCGAGGATGGATCAGTGGTGTTTTGTTCATTTGGGAGTATGTGGGATCTTGAGAAGGACCAATTTCACGAGCTTTTGTTAGGGATTGAGCTCACCGGGTTGCCATTTTTTGTGGCTTTAAGGCAACCTGCAGGGTGTGCTAAAATTGAAGAGGCATTGCCCGATGGGTTTGAAGAGAGGGTGAAAGGGAGAGGGTTGGTGTATGGGGGTTGGGTGCAGCAGACATCGATTTTGAGGCACCCAGCAGTAGGGTGCTTTTTGAGCCATTGTGGGACTGGGTCTATGTATGAGGGTTTGATGAGTGAGAATCAGATTGTGCTGCTTCCGTGCGTTCTTGACCATTTCTTGATGACTAGGATTTTAGTCGAAGATCTCAAGGTTGGTGTGGAGGTGCAAAAAGAAGAAAATGGATGGTTTTCGAGGGAGAGCTTGAGCAAAGCCATCAAAAGTGTGATGGATAAAAAGAGTGAGGTGGGTGTTATGGTGAAGAAGAACCATGCAAAGTGGGCAAAAATATTATCAACCCCAGGATTCATGAGTGGCTATATTGATAGCTTTGTCCAAAAGCTCGAAGAAGTTTAATTTTTAGAAAACTACTATTTGACCCTCGACGGTGTTTAAGTTTTACCCAAAAACTTGGATGCCTATATGTTAAGCATAATAAGGACTTCTTTTAGCGTTAAGTATAATAAAGACTTCTTTTAGCCCTTTTTTTGTTCTCTTGTTTTTATACAATTATTCGTGTCCAAAATATTGCCGTAGCGGAATTCAAGGATATTAGCATATTCATACATCCACATCACTATCACTTAAACATATAAAACCACTACCAAACAAGGTCCAATTGTCTTGAAATCTGTGCCAAAATGTCAATAACACCGAAAGCATCAAAAGTCGTGTTGACCATATCTTAAGATAGGGTTGCACGCGCTCCGACACGCCACCGCAAGTCTCCTGTGCATGATGCCAACACACCTGCTATAGTATCTTCTTCAACCTCCCTCTAAGTCGTGTTGACCATATCTTAAGATAGGGTTGCACGCGCTCCGACACGCCACCGCAAGTCTCCTGTGCATGATGCCAACACACCTGCTATAGTATCTTCTTCAACCTCCCTCTAAGTCGTGTTGACCATATCTTAAGATAGGGTTGCACGCGCTCCGACACGCCACCGCAAGTCTCCTGCGCATGATGCCAACGCACCTGTTACAGTATCTTCTTCAACCTCCCACTGACGGATCGACCTAGTTGGGAATCCCACATTTCTTGTCTATTTTCAATGTTCCAATAATCAAAATTCATCTAAGCAATGTAAGAAAGAGATATATATGCACACAAAACAAGGAAAACTTATCTCAAAAATAACGCCCGATGCTCCATACTTTCTGCCAAAGTTCAAGGTTCATGTACACTCCGACGTGTTGGGATTTTACAATTATTAAAAAGTCACGTTATGTATGCTTGGGATTGGAGCCATTATTTTTCATCATATATATACACATTATTATTTTTCAAACTTTTATCCACTCCCTTTTTGTTGATCACGCTCTTCTATCTCGACTTGATCATCGGATCATCGTAGCCAGAGTCTTTAAAATTAACCTTTCATAATTAGTACAATATTTAGTATGATAATCAATAAATGATGAGTTAAATGCACTAAGTGGTTTAATTTATTGAAATATCACTATTTTATTCGCCACATCAAGTGTATTATTAAATATGATCAATATTTTAGTGTGTCCAAATTGTACGATGACATGGTGTGTGCAGGTCCTATCCTAAGTGGTCCACTGCTGGAATCCTGTATGACGTTTGTGGAGTGCAGGTCTGCTGGTGTAGGCTTGCTGCAGTGTTTCCTACCTCACGGGGCTCCATACATTGAGATGTCTCCATCTCATCAGCTGTTCATATTGTTAGTTAGTTAATAATATAGTTATTGCTGTTAAATCAGTTAGTGTGACTTTCACCAAGAAATCACGATTATGTGTATTGGAGTATAAATACTGTTTGATCCGTTTTGTAAGATTACGGTTCTGTAAATCAATTGCTCAATCAATCGAAATCTCTCTCTTTCAATTCTCTCCATCTTCTTTCTAAGAAAACCCACTTTTTTCTTTCGTGTAAAACCTTGTCACTACAGAGTACAGACATCAAGAGCATCATTCCTATTAGAGTTGTTAAGAGTTAGTTTAGTTTGTTAGAGTTAATTTTCAGTTTGTTAATCTTCTCTATTTCCTATATAAACGAGTCTTGCAATGTATCTAATAATATAATGAAATCCCTTAGTGAAATTAGCCTTTCCTTTTAAATCCTCTCTATTATCCTTTACAATTCTCTTCCTTTGTTTCTTCTAACCCTTCTAACAATTCCTAATACAAATAACATTACTCATATAAAGATTACAAAAAATGAAAGAGAAGATTATACAATAATCTAAGTGGCTATTTAGCTGCTCGATATATTGATGATCGATATCTCGATCTTCATCCTTTTCATATAGCTAACCTAGCTAGCTAGCATTTACATGGTTCTGATGTGAGATAAAGAAGGCAGCAAAATAGTTGCAAGATAAAATTGGTGATCAAGCAAAACATCTTGCAGAGCCACCAGCAGGAGAAACCTTGTTTATATGTGTCTAGAATCAAGGTGAAGGAGAAACCCGTGGGTACTAAAATGAACCTAGAAAAGGCTGCATACTTTGGAATTTCTAAAAATATGAGCACCACAAGAACAATCAGACGCGCCAAGTAGATCGATATCCCCGAACCAAACCATGCGTAGTCTATGAATTTATTATATTCATCCAGCTCCTTCATTACCGAAGCAAAGTTTAACATGATCCTTAATGACCAAAACCCCACCGCTATGGCCGCAATCGTCTTCTGCGACACCTCGGCTGCTCTCATTAACTGCTTGACAACATTTTTGGTGTCGTCCCAAAGGCTCGCCCACCCGGCAACTTGTTCGGCTTGCGTCCTTAACGATATTAACGTCTCCTTCTGGTCCCTGACTCCCTGCGTGGTGAGAATGGCAAGCTGTGTTTTCAAAGCCTCGTTAAGATCAGCGAGTTTTTTCGTGTGGCTGGCCTTCTTGTACCACCTTGGATCGTCAGAGCAGCCGTCGAGTAGTTTTATGCCATCCGCGATTTTGCTTTTGAAACTTTTAGTCTCCTCGGTTGAGAGACTCAGATCTTCGTTTTTGGATTCTATTTGGTCGAGGAGGGGCTTCAAAGAGTCTAGAGTGACTTTGATTTCTTCCAAGAAGTGATTGTGCTTTCTTGATTTTTTGATGAGATTTTCAAGGTGCTTGTACAACTCTGAACATAGGGTTCCTAGAGCAGCTCCAGTTAGAAGCTCTCCCATGATCTTGATTTGGAACAAGCACAAATGCAAACACAAGCCAGCAGCAAATTAATTAGTCCACATAACATACATACATATATATATATATATGTATATATATATAATGTTTGATGAAATAATGAAAATTAAAGAAATTATATATGTTGAACCAAAATTATTGTTATTAATTATATATATAATAGTATACCATGTGCAGCAGACAATTATCAAAACACTGACTATTATATATGAGAGGTCCTATTATATATGAGGTCCCTTTTTTACAATATCTATATATATATTGGCTGCGAGTATCGAATGTGGAAGAGTTTTAAAGGGAAATGAAGATGGGATTGAAGGGAAGGAAAGAGATTGATTCTTGTTTGGATGGAGTGTATAAAAGGAAATGGAATGGAATCAATTCCAATGTTTAATTAGGTTCAAATGGAATGGAATCTATATATATATACACACACATATGAATGATAAAAGACCTCTAAAATTGTTGATTTTTTTTTTTTGCAGATATGAACTTAAAATGATTATTTAAAATTTGAACAATTTTAATTATAATATATTATAAGAATTATTTTATATATCAAAAGAGTGATATGAGATAATATCACTGTAGCAGATGTAATTAAGTATTTTCCTTATAAAAAAATATCCGACGAATATATATCGGCAAAATTTAAGCAAATATAATAAAATTGTTATAAAACTAAGTAAAATATAGAAAGAAACATATAGAAAAATAATAAAATATGTACTTCCAAGTTACTAAATGACATTTGATATATAGGTCACTAAATACAATATTATAGATGTTAATTATGGTAAGTAGTCATCAATATTTCCTATATTTTTCATAACAAAAATATCCATAAAGAAAATAGGATAATTAATACGTTCATCATACCTTATCTTTTGTTGACATACTATCGCTCCATCCTAGGGTTTATATATTTAGCTATATAAAGAAAGTCTAATTCACATGCTCTTGTACTATTATAATAAAGTCAGAAGAAGGGCCGCAAGGCTTCACCTTCAGACACGAACACCCCTTGAACAAAACAAAAATTTAATACAAAAGGTTCTAGAAAATGAGATTGTGTAGTGCTGCATATATAACCTAAAAATCTATTCACAGTGAAAAATTCAGGAAAAAAGAAAAAGAAAAATCACAAGTCACCGTGAAAATTAAATTTCCAAAGGAAGATGAACTCAACTCATTAATTTGGAAATTTTTGAAGGAAGTATGTCTAGCTCAGTGTCTAAACAGGAACCCTTGAGTCTCTCTCTTGAATTTGCTCTCTGCCTTCTTTCTAGAGTCTCTCTAATCGACCGAAATCCTAGCCGCCGCCCCCCTCCTGGGTCAGTGCCTATCGCTGGTCTGCTTCGGTGTAGTCATGGGGCTGCCTGGAGGCGGTGTCAATTAAGTTCGCCATGAACATCTTATCATATTGTTATATATCGATGGTTTGTTTGATAATGAATGGCTAACTAACTTATAATTTTATTGATTTTTTTAATAGAAAAAATTAATTTTAGAGAATTAATGATTTCGATTGTATTATATATACAATAAAAATTTAATAAATCAAAAGAGTGGAACAAGTAAGTTTCTCTAATGGTAAGATTCAAGTACATATTATCCTAAAATTAAATGCGCATACACACTAAATATTGTGTCAAATAACAATATATAACAATATAACGATGATTACAGTTTACTTCACACACTTAACAACTATATTTGTACATATTGAGCACCCCAATTGACCCTTAAATAGCACAACAGTCACCGAAACAAAAAAACATAAACAGTAATACCAAGATCATTTTTCTTGGTTTGTAGATTCAGCAACGACAGTTGACCGATGTAAAAAGAAGAATACAGCGATAGAGGTAGTAGAGTAAAGCCGTGGCCATTACTATCCCAGCCGAAGTTTCGTTGGTGAAACCCTGTCGATACAAAATCCGAGAAATAGGAATGTCGGGGAAATTATCTCGACGATACGAAATCAGAAAAATATGAATCGTATATATGGGCATGATAAAGAAATGCAGATAAGCTGCTGACTTGAGAAACTCTGCAAACACCACCACCACAAAGATTCCTAGACGCTGCATTATTTTTTCCGACGGTGTTTTATACTGTGACCATAACTCATCTATGAACTCGACAGCCACATTAGTCACGAAAGCAAGTTTGGCCACCATCTTTATTGCCAAAATAAGCCCAATTAGAATCATGCCTTGCTTCAATATATGGTAGCCATAACTCTTTAAGAATCTTAGTCTCTCTAAGTTGTCCTCCAAAAAGCTTGTGGATTCAACAACATGCTCGGCTTGCTTCCTAGCCAGAAGCAACGTCTCCTTACCGTCCCTTACTCCCTGCGCCGTCAATATGCCCATCTGTCTTTTGAGGGACTCATCCAAGTCAGTAAGCTCTTTCGTGTATGCAACCTTTTTGTGCCACTTTGAATCCGCGGCGCATTCATCGAGGAGTTTTATGCCGTCGCTGATTTTCTTTTTGAGTTTTTCTATCTCCTCCGGTGGGAGATTCAGTTGTTTGTTTTCGTCTTCAATCTGTTTGATCAGCGGCTCCAATGAATCTACCGTTGATTTTATTTTTTCCAGGAGGGGATTGAACTCTTTGTACATTTTGATCAGATTCTCAAGGCGCTTATAGAGCTCTGAAGTTAGGGTTCCTAGACCAGCGCCCATGAAGAGCTCCCCTACTCCAGCCATTGTTGATTAATTCTTGGTTATTAGAACACAACGGATACCACCCAAATCTAATACTGAAACGAAAAAAAATAAAAATTACAACCGAAACTATATATATCTATCTATCGATTACAGAGTAATTAAGGAAGATATTATATATTCTCTCTCTAAAAAGAAGAAGAAGAAATTATATTATATATATATATACGACAGAAAATCTGACCATGTATGAAACAATTTTGACAATGATCCGGCGGGGGCTCGCCCGCGGTGCCAGTTTTGTTGGCGCTTCAAATGTGTCAATAATTGTTTCTTCTAATATGGACAATGGACATGAAGGAGTGTCCGGTTGAAAGAATGGAATGTGAATGAAGAAAGAGTTAAGGAGAAATAGAGGAAAAGGGAAACGGAAAGAAAGAAAGGGATGGATTCTGGTTTGTTTTTTAAGTAAAGGAAATGGGAGGGAATCAATTTCATTATTATTTTTTGGCAGGGAATCCATTTCATTGTTTTGCTTGTAAGTATGAAAATCGCTATAACTAAAAATAAAAGATTTATGTGCCTTAGATAATCATTTTATATATTTTTTTATATTCAATTTTTCACATATATTTTGTCTAACTATGAAACGCATAATAAGTATTGGAAGTACTTAAGGGATGAGAAATAGCTAGCCGTTGAATGAAGCAGAGGAATAAATAAAGAAAGAAGCATATATAAAAAACAACAAAGAAGTGAAATCCAGAAAAAAAAATTTTGGTGTTTAGTTCTTTTGTTTACCTTTCTTCTACATTTGGAGTTCATCTCTTTCCTCCGGCCATCATTTTTCCTCCATTGTTTTTCTTATTTTTCAAATATAAAAAATGAAAAGTGAAAATGAAATGATTATCAAACGATCCTGAATAAGTGATCCCTGAATAGGTGACATGCACGTCACCTGAATAAGTGATCCCGGAAATTTATCCAATTCAATTCCGACATCAAGACAGTACACGTAGGATTAAACGACGTAAGCTTCCTTCTATCAAACGATCCTGAGTAAGTGATCCCTGAATAGGTGACATTGAATTGGATTCAATGTATCTTGAATTGGATTAAATTGATCTGGCTGACATATATACAAGGAAATTTATCCAATTCAATTCCGACATCAAGACAGTACACGTAGGATTAAACGATGTAAGCTTCCTTCTATGTACGTATTATCCCATATTAAAAAATATACATTTTTATACACATATATATATATATATTATGACATATTACTGAAGAAAAAAACCCAATATTTACACATGCGCGCATGCATATACCGAAAAGCACATCATTAAATTAATCTCGTCTTCCTTAATTACCTTCAGCCCTTGCAATGACATTTCACTGAAGTAAAGAGAAGAACACAGCAATAGATGAAATACACCGTCCATGTTGTCAAGAAGAATGATTTTCGGAGCCCCAACCAGGAAAAACCTCGTCGATACAGATTTCGGAAACTAATTACCGAACCAACCACAAATGCCACGGAGTAATAAAAGAAAAAACAATAGATGCTATACTTCACTGCAACATCAACAAATATCACGACGAGAAGAATACCTAGACGCGCCAGAAAGTGCAGTGTCCATGACTCTCCAATTCCAAAGCACGAGGAGTCTAAGAATTCGTCGACCACCTTAATTCCAGAAGAACCCCTCAACATGATATTTATTACCCGAACAGCCATTGTTATGGCCGCGGCGATTACAAATAACACGGCGACGACCAACCTTAAAATTTTATTATCCACTATTTTCACGGTGTCGGCCATGTCACCGCTTGGTGGCGGCGCCGGTTGATCAACAGCCTGATCGGGTTGCTGCTCCGAAAGATGAGTCGCCAGGTCGTCCTCATCCGCGATTCGTCCCTCCGCCGCCAGTATGACGATGATCTGCATGACCACCATTGTCAGATAGTCATCTAGTTCGTCGAGTTTTTCGGTGTATTCAAGCTTGTCGTGCCACGTTGGATCCTCCAAGCAGGCGTCAAGGAGCTTGACACCGTTAGCGATTCTGTTTTTAAGAAACTTGTCTGTCTCGTGATCGTTTGAGAGATCGAATTCCTTCTTTTGGTCGGGGTGTATGCTGTCGATAAGTGGCTCCAAAGAGTCTAGGGTTTTTTTTATTTGGTCTAGGATGGGATTGACCTGATTTGACTTTTTGATAAGCTTTTCAACGCGCTCATATAGCTCAGAACATAGTGTTCCAACGGTAGCTCCAGCCATTAATTCTTGAAAATTTGGTCACGATCTACAGCAGTTAACAAGAACTTGAAATGAACAGAACCAGAGATTTAAATTTTTTTTTGATAAATATGGGATGCGAGGCTTCAGATTTTCCGTGTATCTAATATATATTCTGATATGAACATGAATTGCAAGAATCAAATTTGGATGAGTAAATGGAAAATGAGCAAGGCCAGCTACAGATAGAGTGAGAGAGAAGGAAAGAAAAGGATGAAGAGATTCGAATCATTTTTGTTTGGTTCATTGGAGAGTAAAACGAAAGGGAATGAAATCGATTTCATCTTTCAACACCATTTTGACATAGATTAATTTTCATATACATTAGTATGAGATTAATTCTATCTGGGGCCATATTGGGGCCAAGCTAGGGAACTTTTATGTGCTGTACGTTTATCAGGCACAAGAGACTGCTAACGAGATTCGAACACTAAACTTAAGAGTAAACTAGACTATAATATTTATATTTTGAATCGGAATCTTGCTTTCCTTAATTCCTTTTTTAATCCTAAAATAAATCTTTCTTTTTTTGTTTGGATTGGGTTGGATCCATCCCTTCGATTTATTGTACGTTTCAACTTAATTAATTGTACTATTTTCTTAAACCAATAAATTTTAACAATGTATCAAAGCACGTTTGACTGGACATAAAATGAGTCCTTACCGTGGCTAAGTTACATCGTTTACTACCTATCTTAGTTTCACGCTTAATTACTACCTTACTTTCGCGTCTAAAGGACGCTGTGATATTGGATCCTCGTGTGACCCATTTTGTGGTTGTACGTTGAAAGGACATGTCATGCTATTCTGGATGTCCATTCACTATTTTTCTTGTATTTTTTAAGTAAAAAAACTTAGATTTCGTTGAAATTTTGTAAAGGGGGTATAAAGTGAGTTTAGGAGCCGAATGTCTTTAGAAATCATCCCCTCAACTTCAAAGTATCTTACGGAGTCAAGAGAATGAAAATAAAATAAGTATTTCGTTACTTGCTTTTGTATAAATTTTAAAAACCGATTAAAAATCGTGAGTTATAGCTCCCAGTTTTTGTAAATAATGCATCAGTCGGGATTTTTTGAAATATTTTAACTACACATTAGCCAAAATGTTATATGCCATTTGGGACATGTCCTGTCAAGGTGCCTATTAACTATTTTTGTTTCGTAATTTTTATGCCAAAAAACTAGAATTTCATTGAAATTTTATAACAGGGTTCGAAGTGAGTTTAGGGTCTGAAGGTCTTTAGAAAACAACCCCCTCAACTTTAAAGTATCTTATGGAGTGAAGAAAATGGAAACAAAATAAGCATTTCGATGCTTTTGTTGAAATTTCAAAAATCAATTAAAATCAAGAGTTGTAGCTCATAGTTTTTGTAAAAAAATGCAACACTTGGGATTTCGTGAAATTGTTTTACTACACATTAGCTAAAATATTATATGCCATTTGGGGACATGTCTTGCCGTTTAGGGTTCCCATTAACAATTTTGTTATATGTATTTTTAAGCCAAATAACTCGAATTTCATCGAAATTTCGTAACGGGGTTCGATGTGAGTCTAGGGACTGTAGGCCTTTAGATTTTAGGAAATAATTTAATAGCACATTAGCCAAAATATTATATACAATTTGGGACATGTCCTAGCATTCATGGTACCCATTAACTATATTTTTAAGCAAAAAATTTGAATTTAATTAAAATTTTGTAATAGGGTCTGAAGTGAGATTGGTGCCGGAAGGTGTTTGGAAAACATCCCTCCTCAACTTCAAAGTATATGGAGAGAACATAATGGAAGTAAATAAATATTTTGATGCTTTTATCAAAATTTCAAAAACTAACTAAAAATTGTGAGTTATATAGCTCATAGGTTTTGAAAAGAATGCATTCGTCAGAATTTTATGGAAGAATTTAACTGCACACTAGCCAAAATATTATATGGAATTTGAGACATGTCCTTCCAATAAAAGTGCACATTAACTAATTTTTATGTATTTTTTATGCAAAAAACACTCGATTTTCATTGAAATTTAGTAACGGGTTCTGAAGTGAGGCTGGTGTCGAAAGGTATTTAGAAAATATCCCCCTTAACTTCAAAGTATCTTATGGAGTGAAGAGAATGGAAATAAAATATGTATTTTGATGCTTTTATCAAAATTTGAAAAACCGACTAAAAATGGTGAGTTATATAACTCCAAGTCTTTGTAAGAAATGCATCCATCGGGATTTCATGAAATATTTTAACTGTACATTAGCCAAAGTGTTATATTCCATTTGAGACATGTCCTGCCATTTATGGTGCCAATTAACTATTTTTTTTATGTATTTTTTCAACAAAAAAACTCGAATTTCATTGAAATTTCGTAACGGGGGAAAGTGAGGGATTGAAGGTCTTTAGGAAACATCCCCTTTAACTTCAAAGTGTCTTACAGAGTCAAGAGAATGGAAATAAAATAAATATTGTTCTTGCCGAAATTTTAAAAACCGACTAAAAATCGTGAATTTCACAATTTACATAAAAATTGTAGGCTTTTGTTTAAAATTCATCTGTCGGGATTTCGTGAGATATTTTAATAGCATATTAGCCAAAGTATTATATGCCAATTGGGGCATGTCATGCCATTCAGGGTGACTATTAACTATTTTTTGGGCCAAAAAATTCGAATTTCGTTGAAGTTTTGTAACTAGATCCAAAGTGAGTTTAGGGTTTGATGGTCTTTAGAAAAAACCCCCCTCAAATTCAAAGTAACTTACAAAGTGAAGATGATGAAAATAAAATAAGTATTCAGATATTTTTGTTGAAATTCAAAAAACAGCTAAAAATCATGTGTCATAGTTCACAGTTTATGTAAAAAATGCATCCATCTGGATGTCGTGTAATATTTTAACCGCACATTAGCCGAAGTGTTATATGCACATTGGGACATGTACTGCCATTTAGGGAGCCCACTAACTATTTTTTTTACGTATTTTGGATAAAAAAAACTCGAATTTCATTTAAATTTCATAGTGAGGTTCAAATTGAGTCTAGGGCCCAAAGGTGTTTAGAAAATATCCCCCTCAACTTCGAAGTTTCTTTTGGAGGGAAGATATTTGAAATAAAGAAAGGATTTCGATGCTTTTGTCGAAATTAAAAAAAAAAGATTTAAATCGTGAGTTATTGTAACGATCCATTCAGGAAATCGGGATTAGATTAGTGGTTAATGACGGATTAGTGAAGTTAATCGGTGATTAGCTGGGTAATTTTGGACGAACGGTGCGAAATGACGATTTTGCCCATAGAATGGGCAAAAATGTTGACTTTTCGTTCGGGTGGTCAAAATGACTTTGATCAATGACCGTGACGTAGTTTGGGACGTCACGAGTTCATAGACAGGTGGCACGTCCGATTACGACATCCGAAGAGGAAGTTATGTTGTTCGGAAGTTCAAGGGTAATTTGGTAATTTAGTTAAAAAGGGGCAATTTGTTGACTTTTCAAACGACATGGACTTTTCACTTAATTCGAGGACTGTTAGGTAGGTCTCGATTCCTTGAGTACAACGACAGGCGGTACGCTGTCATCGGGTTTCGAATGATTCAGATTTCAGTCTATGTGTGCGAAGGGCAAAATGGTCATTTGAGAAGGCAGGGGCATTTTGGTCTTTTACTGCATTGAAATCTGTGCCCAGTGATCAGGGGACACTTAGCTGCTCTTGGGAGTCTTGCCCACAGGAAGGTGGACACCTGGCCCAATTTGGAGGCCTGTAGAACCCTTTCACCACCTCACAACGTCTCGGGTTTTAAACCCTTGATGCACGGTGTTGGACAGAGGAAAACAGAGACCGTGAGAGAGTCTTCCATCAACGACCTTCAATTCCTATCCCTTATCCTTGTTTTGTGACTCAAACATAAATGGGAGGTTGATACGTGCAAAGTGTGACTGGTGGAGTGCGCCGTCGTGCACGATGGTGGTCGAAATGACAGGACACATCCCAATCCCCTCGGGATTAGTGCGGGATGACCCTGCTCCCGTCTGACACGGAGTGTCAGACAAGGGATAATTTCGACCTTTGCCCTCCCGGGCTATCAGAGTACGCCAGGATCCGGAGGAGGTATGTGATATCTCGGTCTCTGCTACAGTCCACATCCGCTGTCAACCTGAAGGGCAGTCAAAACATTAAAAGCTGTGAGTGGACAAAAATAAAGAGTTTATAAAAACATTTCATAAGAAGACATTTGTACCCTTCACTAAAAAACATGCACGCATTCGAAAACCATTTATCCAGAAAAACCATAATGAAATCAAATACACGGACCACTGCCCAAATCCATAAGGGACTCACCCCAAATCATAAGAAACTAACCATACGGGCCACCGCCCAAAACCTGTGTAAACGCACATCATACATCATATACCATATTTATATCATATACACATATAATTCACACAACCTATCCTGTCACGGTTTCCAAAGCTACGCGCGTGCTACCCAGGTCTCAATCCGAGTCTTCTCAAAGTCAAGATCAATGTCCGCAGCCCACTGACCCTACCCGAGGTAATAGTAATCATAGCCTTCCTGAGAGTAAGGAACCCAACTGGGGGGTGACTCCACTCAGTCGGTGCTCCGTGACTACTTCGGGGTCCACCCAGGCCAACGACCCTCCCCGGAGGAGATAATAGAAGTAAAGGAAGGTATATGAATACATATATATACATAACATAAACGTTCATGCCCGGTTCCCTTGAACCGTCATGATCCATAACATCCATAACAAGGGTTCATGCCGGTTCCCATAAACCGTCATGAACCACAATAACCTTTCCAAAGTTCATGCCGGTTCCCATAAACCGTCATGAACTTGGAAATCCATCTAGGGTCCCTGACCCGAAATCATCAGTGTCAAACAACTGGTTCTCGTACCCGAACATATGACTCAACTAGGCACCGTGCCCGATATCTAAGGGTCAGTCACGACTCCGATCATAGTGATGCATGCAACCATCCATCCAGGACCGCCCTCAATCCTGGTATGTCGCCGTGAACGAATCAACCGACGCGACCATCACAAGATCATGGTGCACTCATCACCGATCGATATCCTAAACCGTCAGCACTCCGAAGTCGAGCCTCCCCAGGCTGCCCGACCACGAATCGTGCATCGTGACCTCTCCGGAAGGAACACATTCCAATCCGGAGGCGAGCGTCGTATCGTCGATCGTCGTGCACATAGCACCCGTCGCGACCACGATTTAGACCCGAAGGTCGTAAATAGTGGCATATGCCCGAGACTAAACCAAATGGGTATCATACCCGAGTTTATCCTTTTTAAAATATAAAACCTTTTCATTTAGACCAATAAAGAAATACAGACCCGTATAAGCACCGTATAAGGCCGAAACCTCGAAATACGTGCTTACACGTAACCACATACAAATGCACCTATGGCATCATCAAACATGTAATAAAACATCTAATAAACATTTATGCATGCACCAATTTAGAAAACAAAGTCCACTCACAGACCGTCCGAGCTGCCGCCTCGATTTGCGTGCCATACGGCTCCCCGAGCCGATCACCGTCACCGGGACTCCCAAACCTGTCCAAATCGTAATAGAAGGTTACTAACTACTTAATTAACCTCCTACCAAAGCCCCGTAATTTTCTGATATTTTTAACTATTTTTAAAACCGAACCTAAACCTTCCGATGCCCCGAAACATATCGAGACGGTGTCCGATTGACACGGAACCAGTCCCAAAATGTTCGTTACATCGAATAGATGATTTCGTATGTTGGAACCTTCCCCAGATTCGCTGCCACGCGCCCTCACGCGCTGCCTGAAGTGGCTGCGCGTGGGCTTCACGCGCCAGCTACAGTACCCGTCTTCAACCTCCGCGACTGGTGCGAACCGGTCCGGTTACTGTGCCGAACCGGTCCGGTTACTGTGCTGAACCGGCGTAACCGGTTCAGTGCTCCGACTCCCTCATTTTCGGTCCGATTGCTTCCATTCCAATTCCTAAATTCCTATTTCTTCATTTCCTATCTAACCCAATTAACAAAACGACCTAAAACCTTCGAAATCCGACCGGTCCAATTTGAACCTCACGGTTCGATTTTTCCCGATCAACCTACACGGCTGCTCAGCCCAAACCGCCACCCAAAACCCTCTTAAAACCTTCCTAGCATCCTAATAATCATTCCCTAATCACCCACAAGCAACCATAATGGAAAACACGAATTAAAAATGGAATTTGGGCAAACCGAGTACCTCTCGGGTTTCATGGCCGCCGTCCACGGCGGTGCGTCTTGGGCCGGCCACCAGCGTCCACCGGTCTATCCTCACTCTCTGGTCTCTCCTATATGATCATTGGAAAGGGTTGAATGGGTTTGGGTGAGAAATGGGATCGGGTTTGGTTGGAGGAAAAATGGAGAATGGATGCACGGTTATATGGATGGATGCATGTATATGGAATTGTAGCCAGTGGATGGGTGACACTTGTCACTCATCCATTGGTTGCTGAAAAGTAACTGGCCCCACTAAAGACAAACGATCCTCGTAAAACGTGTCGTCGTGAATAGTAACTTGGAACTTCCGTGAACCGTAACTTCGTCGTCGAACGTCCGAATTCGACGTGCCGCCTGTCTACGGATTCGTATCGTCCTTATCTACGTAACGGTCTTCGGCCCTCGGCCATCGGACCTCCCGGTCAAAAAGTCAACTATTTGGCCCTTTTCACCAAAATTACCAAAATGCCCCTAAACTTCCGCACGTCATAACTTCCTCCTCGAACGTCGGAATTGAACGTGCCACCTGTCTATGAACTCGTGACGTCACGAACTACGTCACAGTCATCGGTCAAAGTCCGTTTGACCGCCCAAATGAAAAGTCAACGTTTTGCCACGACTAGGGGCAAAACGGTCATTTCGCATCGTTCGTCCGATTTAGCCCAACTAATCACCGATTAACCTCACTAATCGTGATTAGTCACTAATCTAATCATGAAATTTGGGACGGGTCGTTACAACCTTCCCTCCTTAATTAATTTCGTCCTCGAAATTCCAACCGACCCAAACTAACCGTTCTTCCCTCCTTAATTAGTTTCATTCTTGAAACTCCAACTATCCTGAGTCCACATCCACCTAGTGGAAATAATTCGATCTCACGACACGTGTACACTCGTACACCCACTAACCAGAATAAAACTCGTCTGTAGCCAGACGTACCACTAACACTCACGTCGTATCGACTACATTCGGCCATGTAGAATGACAGTAACCATACGCTCCGAATTGACACCACTTGTCAAATCTACCGAGTCGCTGACACAACAACTCAAAGGTTCCTTTTCTCACTCCCAACCTATCCTGCTATCCGCTCCCACAGGGAGTCACCAAATCTCGCTAACCGATCCACGCTGACACCTCCGACAAACCGTCACCACTTGACAGTCGTCAGTCGAAAACTAACACTATACTCCCTTGTGGTTACACTAACCACCAACTTACTCAACCATGAGTATACACTAACAAACAATTCACTCGACTTGTGTGTAACTACCCATCAGAAGTACTATGACCCAATGCACAGTATCCAATGTCTAGTTCACGACCTCAACTAATCCGATGGTATCGGAACCAATCCGACTACCAACACGCTCACCAATGTACCACCGGTATAACCTATATACCGTCACCAGGCACCACAAGTCTACCTGGTATTGTACCTCGAACAACGTACAAGGTACGTACATCTACCCATCAACCACACTACAACCGCCTAGGTTATAGCCAATCACGTTTCAATCATGGAGTTCCCACTGTCCAATCCAGTACCAGACAGATCAAAACTCCGACCCATTATCAATTTCCAAATCCGAATCCGAATCCGCAATTTCGTAAGAAATCCCGAATCCAAACCCAGAACTCATGTCCATATCCATGTCCAAGTTCGGATCCGAAATCATTATTCCGTAAGCTAGCATTTGGAATAACCATTCCGAACCCAAATTCATAAAAGAAAATCCACAGTCAAGCTCCAGAATCAAATCCTGAATCGTCACCCAGAATCCGATTCCAAAACCCAAATACAGAAATCCTCTTTCAAATTCCAAAATCAAATCCTGAATCGTCATCCATAAATCTGATTCCAAAACTCGAAATATCGTTCTCGTCTACCGAGACGTACCATAATCGAACCTATCGGTTACCTGCTTAACCGATTACCACATTACCATCGATTGACTTCATAGGAAAGCCAATCCCAACATCAACACATCTAAGGCTGACCATATCCGACCACGTCGGAAAACTACTCATCGGACAACTACTCAGGCGAGTAGTAAGCCATATGGGATTTACCTCGAAAAGAAGTTCAGTCCCATCATCCTCAACTCAAACATCCCAGTAAGAGTGATAAACTCTCCACCAATCTGGATCATCAAGATCACGATCCAGATCCACCACTACGTCAACCGACTATAGGCGTCACGATCGAGTTTCATAGCTGTGTCACCCGATCATAAATGTCACGATCGAGGATCGTCACAATGCCCAAAGTCCTCAACCATTTCCCACATCTAAACAGATTAGTCAACGACGAGACACGCCGAGACTGTGGGTCCTCACCAATTACCTCGTATCGATCCTTGTCATTTCACCTAGGAGAATCAAGGATGATCCAACACGATAACACCCAAAACTCAACCTACGTGAATGCAGCCAAAACTTATTGCATTCACCACGTCACGTAATCCATCATCGTCTGCCACCAAGCAGAAAATGAGAAATCTAAGTCATGTAACTTCGATATGCTCAACTCCACCCGATGACCCAAGATAAATCCCGGGTCCACCAACCAATACACGATCAGCGTACTGGTGACGCAACCATCCTCTACCGTCATCTACCATCATCTACCGTCATCTACCGTGGTAGAAACTGAGAAGTCACCCAAAATGACTTCGAAATACCCATTACCAATGCGGAAAACCCGTACTCCACTCGTCACCTCAATCGCAACCTCTCGCGATTCCGAAGTTCCAACCATACCAGAACCATCACACTATGACATCAGCCATGTGTCCAGCACCAATTTAACTCTATCTGATCCACTGTCAGACCACAGATACCGAACATATGCCCATTACGACGGAGTCACATCCCGATCCGTAACTCATCGTCATCACAATCACCGGTACCAGCACCAGCGCTAGTACCACAATACTATTCGTACACACAACCAACATCAGTATCGGCACACCATGTGCAAAACTGACAGCCCTGGATCTCCGCTCATACCTAGCGACGACCCCATACCTCTGCTCGAATAGGAGAAACTCTGCCTCCCTCGTACCCAACACCTCTGGGTACAGTTACCCTGACAACTCATACGAGAAAAGGAAACGTCCCCTTAACGTCCCCGTCTTATTCTGCGATCGCACTCAGCCGTAACCGATTCGAATCCAGAATCATTGCTCGTACATATGCGTTACTCACGCACCCCGTATCCTCGTCACGACTGACAATCCCATCGTCACAATCGTCACGGTAGCCTGAGTCTACTCGACCTGACAAGACTCGACTACGTCCACCGATAGTTGTGTCTGCCACAACCTCGTGCAGACCAAACTACAAGACATCACGATCTAAACTCCGCATCCAACGGAATTAACTGCTCGTACTAACCACTCTGTATCCCACTCAGGGATTCCATCGACAAGTACCAATCCTGATAACTTGTCTAACCAATCACTAACCAGTCGCAACTCGACTCAACCAATGTCGTCTACCAGGTCATCCACGACCTTAGTTTCACCAAACCACAACTGAGTAGCACGACAACCCACTCGGTCAAACTGATAAGTACAATCCCGACTGCCAACTGCAAACTGCAGTAAATCCATCTAACTCAACAATATTCGACCATCCGATGATCACAATTCCCAACCAGTCGTCGGAACCGATCCTACGACATCATGAAAGACGATCCCAACTAACCGTCTCACGATCCAAACGCTAACGTACTAATACGTTAACCCTTTCATAGGGCCCCACACTGTCAACCTTGATAGATTTATGGTAACCCCGACATCAAATGCCGAGCCAAGGCATGCCAATCCTACTAACTATCGTATCGGCACCCCAACTATCAGGTTGATCACGAACTGTAGCCCATTGAGATATCACATCCTCGACCTGCGTACATTCCAAGAGCTCCGCGGTTGCTCGAATAGACACAACCCCGCTCTGACAAGCAATCCTATGCTCTGATACCACATTGACAGGACCCATCCCAATCCCCTCGGGATTAGTGCTGGATGACCTTGCTCCCGTCTGACACGGAGTGTCAGACAAGGGATAATTTCGACCTTTGCCCTCCCGGGCTATCAGAGTACGCCAGGATCCGGAGGAGGTATGTGATATCTCGGTCTCTGCTACAGTCCACATCCGCTGTCAACCTGAAGGGCAGTCAAAACATTAAAAGCTGTGAGTGGACAAAAATAAAGAGTTTATAAAAACATTTCATAAGAAGACATTTGTACCCTTCACTAAAAAGTATGCATGCATTCAAAAACCATTTATCCAGAAAAACCATAATGAAATCAAATACACGGGCCACTGCCCAAATCCATAAGGGACTCACCCCAAATCATAAGAAACTAACCATACGGGCCACTGCCCAAAACCTGTGTAAACGCACATCATACATCATATACCATATTTATATCATATACACATATAATTCACACAACCTATCCTGTCACGGTTTCCAAAGCTACGCGCGTGCTACCCAGGTCTCAATCCGAGTCTTCTCAAAGTCAAGATCAATGTCCGCAGACCACTGACCCTACCCGAGGTAATAGTAATCATAGCCTTCCTGAGAGTAAGGAACCCTACTGGGGGGTGACTCCACTCAGTCGGTGCTCCGTGACTACTCCGGGGTCCACCCAGGCCAACGACCCTCCCCGGAGGAGATAATAGAAGTAAAGGAAGGTATATGAATACATATATATACATAACATAAACGTTCATGTCCGGTTCCCTTGAACCGTCATGATCCATAACATCCATAACAAGGGTTCATGCCGGTTCCCATAAACCGTCATGTACCATAATGACCTGATAAGGGTTCATGCCGGTTCCCATAAATCGTCATGAACCACAATAACCTTTCCAAAGTTCATGCCGGTTCCCATAAACCGTCATGAACTTGGAAATCCATCTAAGGTCCCTGACCCGAAATCATCAGTGTCAAACAACTGGTTCTCGTACCCGAACATATGACTCAACTGGGCACCGTGCCCGATATCTAAGGGTCAGTCACGACTCCGATCGTAGTGATGCGTGCAACCATCCATCCAGGACCGCCCTCAATCCTGGTATGTCGCCGTGAACGAATCAACCGACGCGACCATCACAAGATCATGGTGCACTCATCACCGATCGATATCCTGAACCGTCAGCACTCCGAAGTCGAGCCTCCCCAGGCTGCCCGACCACGAATCGTACATCGTGACCTCTCCGGAAGAAACACATCCCAATCCGGAGGCGAGCGTCGTATCGTCGATCGCCGTGCACATAGCACCCGTCGCGACCACGATTTAGACCCGAAGGTCGTAAATAGTGTCATATGCCCGAGACTAAACCAAATGGGTCTCATACCCGAGTTTATCCTTTTTGAAATCTAAAACCTTTTCATTTAGACCAATAAAGAAATACAGACCCGTATAAGCACCGTATAAGGCCGAAACCTTGAAATACGTGCTTACACGTAACCACATACAAATGCACCCATGGAATCATCAAACATGTAATAAAACATATAATAAACATTTATGCATGCACCAATTTAGAAAACAAAGTCCACTCACAGACCGTCCGAGCTGCCGCCTCGATTTGCGTGCCATACGGCTCCCCGAGCCGATCACCATCACCGGGACTCCCAAACCTGTCCAAATCGTAATAGAAGGTTACTAACTACTTAATTAACCTCCTACCAAAGCCCCGTAATTTTTTGATATTTTTAACTATTTTTAAAACCGAACCTAAACCTTCCGATGCCCCGAAACATATCGAGACGGTGTCCGATTGACACGGAACCAGTCCCAAAATGTTCGTTACATCGAATAGATGATTTCGTATGTTGGAACCTTCCCCAGATTCGCTGCCACGCGCCCTCACGCGCTGCCTGAAGTGGCTGCGCGTGGGCTTCACGCGCCAGCTACAGTACCCGTCTTCAACCTCCGCGACTGGTGCGAACCGGTCCGGTTACTGTGCCGAACCGGTCCGGTTACTGTGCTGAACCGGCGTAACCGGTTCAGTGCTCCGACTCCCTCATTTTCGGTCCGATTGCTTCCATTCCAATTCCTAAATTCCTATTTCTTCATTTCCTATCTAACCCAATTAACAAAACGACCTAAAACCTTCGAAATCCGACCGGTCCAATTTGAACCTCACGGTTCGATTTTTCCCGATCAGCCTACACGGCTGCTCAGCCCAAACCGCCACCCAAAACCCTCTTAAAACCTTCCTAGCATCCTAATAATCATTCCCTAATCACCCACAAGCAACCATAATGGAAAACACGAATTAAAAATGGAATTTGGGAAAACCGAGTACCTCTCGGGTTTCATGGCCGCCGTCCACGGCGGTGCGTCTTGGGCCGGCCACCAGCGTCCACCGGTCTATCCTCACTCTCTGGTCTCTCCTATATGATCATTGGAAAGGGTTGAATGGGTTTGGGTGAGAAATGGGATCGGGTTTGGTTGGAGGAAAAATGGAGAATGGATGCACGGTTATATGGATGGATGCATGTATATGGAATTGTAGCCAGTGGATGGGTGACACTTGTCACTCATCCATTGGTTGCTGAAAAGTAACTGGCCCCACTAAAGACAAACGATCCTCGTAAAACGTGTCGTCGTGAATAGTAACTTGGAACTTCCGTGAACCGTAACTTCGTCGTCGAACGTCCGAATTCGACGTGCCGCCTGTCTACGGATTCGTATCGTCCTTATCTACGTAACGGTCTTCGGCCCTCGGCCATCGGACCTCCCGGTCAAAAAGTCAACTATTTGGCCCTTTTCACCAAAATTACCAAAATGCCCCTAAACTTCCGCACGTCATAACTTCCTCCTCGAACGTCGGAATTGAACGTGCCACCTGTCTATGAACTCGTGACGTCACGAACTACGTCACAGTCATCGGTCAAAGTCCGTTTGACCGCCCAAATGAAAAGTCAACGTTTTGCCACGACTAGGGGCAAAACGGTCATTTCGCATCGTTCGTCCGATTTAGCCCAACTAATCACCGATTAACCTCACTAATCGTGATTAGTCACTAATCTAATCATGAAATTTGGGACGGGTCGTTACAACCTTCCCTCCTTAATTAATTTCGTCCTCGAAATTCCAACCGACCCAAACTAACCGTTCTTCCCTCCTTAATTAGTTTCATTCTTGAAACTCCAACTATCCTGAGTCCACATCCACCTAGTGGAAATAATTCGATCTCACGACACGTGTACACTCGTACACCCACTAACCAGAATAAAACTCGTCTGTAGCCATACGTACCACTAACACTCACGTCGTATCGACTACATTCGGCCATGTAGAATGACAGTAACCATACGCTCCGAATTGACACCACTTGTCAAATCTACCGAGTCGCTGACACAACAACTCAAAGGTTCCTTTTCTCACTCCCAACCTATCCTGCTATCCGCTCCCACAGGGAGTCACCAAATCTCGCTAACCGATCCACGCTGACACCTCCGACAAACCGTCACCACTTGACAGTCGTCAGTCGAAAACTAACACTATACTCCCTTGTGGTTACACTAACCACCAACTTACTCAACCATGAGTATACACTAACAAACAATTCACTCGACTTGTGTGTAACTACCCATCAGAAGTACTATGACCCAATGCACAGTATCCAATGTCTAGTTCACGACCTCAACTAATCCGATGGTATCGGAACCAATCCGACTACCAACACGCTCACCAATGTACCACCGGTATAACCTATATACCGTCACCAGGCACCACAAGTCTACCTGGTATTGTACCTCGAACAACGTACAAGGTACGTACATCTACCCATCAACCACACTACAACCGCCTAGGTTATAGCCAATCACGTTTCAATCATGGAGTTCCCACTGTCCAATCCAGTACCAGACAGATCAAAACTCCGACCCATTATCAATTTCCAAATCCGAATCCGAATCCGCAATTTCGTAAGAAATCCCGAATCCAAACCCAGAACTCATATCCATATCCATGTCCAAGTTCGGATCCGAAATCATTATTCCGTAAGCTAGCATTTGGAATAACCATTCCGAACCCAAATTCATAAAAGAAAATCCACAGTCAAGCTCCAGAATCAAATCCTGAATCGTCACCCAGAATCCGATTCCAAAACCCAAATACAGAAATCCTCTTTCAAATTCCAAAATCAAATCCTGAATCGTCATCCATAAATCTGATTCCAAAACTCGAAATATCGTTCTCGTCTACCGAGACGTACCATAATCGAACCTATCGGTTACCTGCTTAACCGATTACCACATTACCATCGATTGACTTCATAGGAAAGCCAATCCCAACATCAACACATCTAAGGCTGACCATATCCGACCACGTCGGAAAACTACTCATCGGACAACTACTCAGGCGAGTAGTAAGCCATATGGGATTTACCTCGAAAAGAAGTTCAGTCCCATCATCCTCAACTCAAACATCCCAGTAAGAGTGATAAACTCTCCACCAATCTGGATCATCAAGATCACGATCCAGATCCACCACTACGTCAACCGACTATAGGCGTCACGATCGAGTTTCATAGCTGTGTCACCCGATCATAAATGTCACGATCGAGGATCGTCACAATGCCCAAAGTCCTCAACCATTTCCCACATCTAAACAGATTAGTCAACGACGAGACACGCCGAGACTGTGGGTCCTCACCAATTACCTCGTATCGATCCTTGTCATTTCACCTAGGAGAATCAAGGATGATCCAACACGATAACACCCAAAACTCAACCTACGTGAATGCAGCCAAAACTTATTGCATTCACCACGTCACGTAATCCATCATCGTCTGCCACCAAGCAGAAAATGAGAAATCTAAGTCATGTAACTTCGATATGCTCAACTCCACCCGATGACCCAAGATAAATCCCGGGTCCACCAACCAATACACGATCAGCGTACTGGTGACGCAACCATCCTCTACCGTCATCTACCATCATCTACCGTCATCTACCGTGGTAGAAACTGAGAAGTCACCCAAAATGACTTCGAAATACCCATTACCAATGCGGAAAACCCGTACTCCACTCGTCACCTCAATCGCAACCTCTCGCGATTCCGAAGTTCCAACCATACCAGAACCATCACACTATGACATCAGCCATGTGTCCAGCACCAATTTAACTCTATCTGATCCACTGTCAGACCACAGATACCGAACATATGCCCATTACGACGGAGTCACATCCCGATCCGTAACTCATCGTCATCACAATCACCGGTACCAGCACCAGCGCTAGTACCACAATACTATTCGTACACACAACCAACATCAGTATCGGCACACCATGTGCAAAACTGACAGCCCTGGATCTCCGCTCATACCTAGCGACGACCCCATACCTCTGCTCGAATAGGAGAAACTCTGCCTCCCTCGTACCCAACACCTCTGGGTACAGTTACCCTGACAACTCATACGAGAAAAGGAAACGTCCCCTTAACGTCCCCGTCTTATTCTGCGATCGCACTCAGCCGTAACCGATTCGAATCCAGAATCATTGCTCGTACATATGCGTTACTCACGCACCCCGTATCCTCGTCACGACTGACAATCCCATCGTCACAATCGTCACGGTAGCCTGAGTCTACTCGACCTGACAAGACTCGACTACGTCCACCGATAGTTGTGTCTGCCACAACCTCGTGCAGACCAAACTACAAGACATCACGATCTAAACTCCGCATCCAACGGAATTAACTGCTCGTACTAACCACTCTGTATCCCACTCAGGGATTCCATCGACAAGTACCAATCCTGATAACTTGTCTAACCAATCACTAACCAGTCGCAACTCGACTCAACCAATGTCGTCTACCAGGTCATCCACGACCTTAGTTTCACCAAACCACAACTGAGTAGCACGACAACCCACTCGGTCAAACTGATAAGTACAATCCCGACTGCCAACTGCAAACTGCAGTAAATCCATCTAACTCAACAATATTCGACCATCCGATGATCACAATTCCCAACCAGTCGTCGGAACCGATCCTACGACATCATGAAAGACGATCCCAACTAACCGTCTCACGATCCAAACGCTAACGTACTAATACGTTAACCCTTTCATAGGGCCCCACACTGTCAACCTTGATAGATTTATGGTAACCCCGACATCAAATGCCGAGCCAAGGCATGCCAATCCTACTAACTATCGTATCGGCACCCCAACTATCAGGTTGATCACGAACTGTAGCCCATTGAGATATCACATCCTCGACCTGCGTACATTCCAAGAGCTCCGCGGTTGCTCGAATAGACACAACCCCGCTCTGACAAGCAATCCTATGCTCTGATACCACATTGACAGGACCCATCCCAATCCCCTCGGGATTAGTGCTGGATGACCTTGCTCCCGTCTGACACGGAGTGTCAGACAAGGGATAATTTCGACCTTTGCCCTCCCGGGCTATCAGAGTACGCCAGGATCCGGAGGAGGTATGTGATATCTCGGTCTCTGCTACAGTCCACATCCGCTGTCAACCTGAAGGGCAGTCAAAACATTAAAAGCTGTGAGTGGACAAAAATAAAGAGTTTATAAAAACATTTCATAAGAAGACATTTGTACCCTTCACTAAAAAGTATGCATGCATTCAAAAACCATTTATCCAGAAAAACCATAATGAAATCAAATACACGGGCCACTGCCCAAATCCATAAGGGACTCACCCCAAATCATAAGAAACTAACCATACGGGCCACTGCCCAAAACCTGTGTAAACGCACATCATACATCATATACCATATTTATATCATATACACATATAATTCACACAACCTATCCTGTCACGGTTTCCAAAGCTACGCGCGTGCTACCCAGGTCTCAATCCGAGTCTTCTCAAAGTCAAGATCAATGTCCGCAGACCACTGACCCTACCCGAGGTAATAGTAATCATAGCCTTCCTGAGAGTAAGGAACCCTACTGGGGGGTGACTCCACTCAGTCGGTGCTCCGTGACTACTCCGGGGTCCACCCAGGCCAACGACCCTCCCCGGAGGAGATAATAGAAGTAAAGGAAGGTATATGAATACATATATATACATAACATAAACGTTCATGTCCGGTTCCCTTGAACCGTCATGATCCATAACATCCATAACAAGGGTTCATGCCGGTTCCCATAAACCGTCATGTACCATAATGACCTGATAAGGGTTCATGCCGGTTCCCATAAATCGTCATGAACCACAATAACC
Organism: Prinsepia uniflora; assembly: GCA_032719365.1. Classification (NCBI taxonomy): domain Eukaryota; kingdom Viridiplantae; phylum Streptophyta; class Magnoliopsida; order Rosales; family Rosaceae; genus Prinsepia; species Prinsepia uniflora. Next base: position 1,770,942 of record CM064875.1, on the reverse strand, counting down.
TTTCCAAAGTTCATGCCGGTTCCCATAAACCGTCATGAACTTGGAAATCCATCTAAGGTCCCTGACCCGAAATCATCAGTATCAAACAACTGGTTCTCGTACCCGAACATATGACTCAACTGGGCACCGTGCCCGATATCTAAGGGTCAGTCACGACTCCGATCGTAGTGATGCGTGCAACCATCCATCCAGGACCGCCCTCAATCCTGGTATGTCGCCGTGAACGAATCAACCGACGCGACCATCACAAGATCATGGTGCACTCATCACCGATCGATATCCTGAACCGTCAGCACTCCGAAGTCGAGCCTCCCCAGGCTGCCCGACCACGAATCGTACATCGTGACCTCTCCGGAAGAAACACATCCCAATCCGGAGGCGAGCGTCGTATCGTCGATCGCCGTGCACATAGCACCCGTCGCGACCACGATTTAGACCCGAAGGTCGTAAATAGTGTCATATGCCCGAGACTAAACCAAATGGGTCTCATACCCGAGTTTATCCTTTTTGAAATCTAAAACCTTTTCATTTAGACCAATAAAGAAATACAGACCCGTATAAGCACCGTATAAGGCCGAAACCTTGAAATACGTGCTTACACGTAACCACATACAAATGCACCCATGGAATCATCAAACATGTAATAAAACATATAATAAACATTTATGCATGCACCAATTTAGAAAACAAAGTCCACTCACAGACCGTCCGAGCTGCCGCCTCGATTTGCGTGCCATACGGCTCCCCGAGCCGATCACCATCACCGGGACTCCCAAACCTGTCCAAATCGTAATAGAAGGTTACTAACTACTTAATTAACCTCCTACCAAAGCCCCGTAATTTTTTGATATTTTTAACTATTTTTAAAACCGAACCTAAACCTTCCGATGCCCCGAAACATATCGAGACGGTGTCCGATTGACACGGAACCAGTCCCAAAATGTTCGTTACATCGAATAGATGATTTCGTATGTTGGAACCTTCCCCAGATTCGCTGCCACGCGCCCTCACGCGCTGCCTGAAGTGGCTGCGCGTGGGCTTCACGCGCCAGCTACAGTACCCGTCTTCAACCTCCGCGACTGGTGCGAACCGGTCCGGTTACTGTGCCGAACCGGTCCGGTTACTGTGCTGAACCGGCGTAACCGGTTCAGTGCTCCGACTCCCTCATTTTCGGTCCGATTGCTTCCATTCCAATTCCTAAATTCCTATTTCTTCATTTCCTATCTAACCCAATTAACAAAACGACCTAAAACCTTCGAAATCCGACCGGTCCAATTTGAACCTCACGGTTCGATTTTTCCCGATCAGCCTACACGGCTGCTCAGCCCAAACCGCCACCCAAAACCCTCTTAAAACCTTCCTAGCATCCTAATAATCATTCCCTAATCACCCACAAGCAACCATAATGGAAAACACGAATTAAAAATGGAATTTGGGAAAACCGAGTACCTCTCGGGTTTCATGGCCGCCGTCCACGGCGGTGCGTCCTGGGCTGGCCACCAGCGTCCACCGGTCCATCCTCACTCGGTGGTCTCTCCTATATGATCATTGGAAAGGGTTTAATGAGTTTGGGTGAGAAATGGGATCGGGTTTGGTTGGAGGAAAAAGGGAGAATGGATGCACGGTTATATGGATGGATGCATGTATATGGAATTGTAGCCAGTGGATGGGTGACACTTGTCACTCATCCATTGGTTGCTGAAAAGTAACTGGCCCACTAAAGACAAACGGTCCTCGTAAAACGTGTCGTCGTGAATAGTAACTTGGAACTTCCGTGAACCGTAACTTCGCCGTCGAACGTCCGAATTCGACGTGCCGCCTGTCTACGGATTCATATCGTCCTTATCTACGTAACGGTCTTCGGCCCTCGGCCATCGGACCTCCTGGTCAAAAAGTCAACTATTTGGCCCTTTTTACCAAAATTACCAAAATGCCCCTAAACTTCCGCTCGTCATAACTTCCTCCTCGAACGTCGGAATTGAACGTGCCACCTGTCTATGAACTCGTGACGTCACGAACTACGTCACAGTCATAGGTCAAAGTCCGTTTGATCGCCCGAATGAAAATTCAACGTTTTGCCACGTCTAGGGGCAAAACGGTCATTTCGCATCGTTCGTCCGATTTAGCCCAACTAATCACCGATTAACCTCACTAATCGTGATTAGTCACTAATCTAATCATGGAATTTGGGACGGGTCGTTACACGAAAAGAGCTGGGGACCGTGAGCTCTGTTCTTGCAATTCGAAGATGGACTTTTAGTTTAGGCCACTGAGAATGATTCTAATCGATTAGATGGTGATCAGGAAGGTGAGACGTGTCTGAGGAACTTGGAATGGTGGCTCCCCGTGGACGGTGGCCGTGAAACCGACTAGGTATGGTCGTGTGCTTCAACAATGGTAATTGATGTTGTAGCGTTTGTGGATTAATCTTGATGCGGGGTTGTTGTTCTGGAGGTTCAGGTGAGACGTTTGGACGTGAAATTGAGACCTGAGGTGTAACGACTCGTCCTAGAAATTTAGGTTAAGTGTAACACCCCGGAAATTCGAGGATTTCAATATTGTAATTTAATGTGTGATTTGACGCTTTTACCCTTGTGATTGGTATGGCCAAATTGTTGACTTTTTGATTGATGAATTAAACGGACTTTGACCTATGACCGTGATGTAGTTCGGGACGTCACGAGTTCATAGACAGGTGGCACGTCCAATTCGGACGATCAGGGAAAAAGTTATGACTATCGGAAGTTCAGGGGCATTACCATAATTTGGACTTTCGGGGGGGGGGGGGGGGGGAAATATTGACTTTTCTTTTGACAACTAATTTTCAGTTGACTCAAGGACCGTCAGGTAGGCCTCGACGTCCTGAGTCCGTAGACAGGCGGCACGCCGAAATCGGACCTCGTACGAGGAAGTTATGGTCAGAAACGTGAAATTGGGAGGTTCGTGTCTCGGGTTGCGTGCCAAATATTTTATTCTAGAAATCTGATTGGAGGACACCTGGTGAGTGACAAGTGTCACTCACCCATTGGCTAGATTGGATCAGATCCACTATGGGATTAAATAGCATTAAAATCAACTTTTAATTTCAGCCCTTAGATCTGAAAACCTCCAGATCTGATCTCAGCCCTTGATCTCATTCTGAGATTCAATCTGGGCCGTCCATCATGTCCCTTCATCTCTATATATATTTCCTTACCCGACACCCACGTACTGCCCATTCCATACCATCCCACCACAATTGCACTTGATCCTTACTCTGTGTACCACTGGGCTGGACGTGTGTGGCGGTAGACGGCAGTGACCACGGCGGAGGACGACGGCGAGGTAGGAACCAGGGAAACCCGAAACGATTTTAAACTCAGATTTTGGTAACTCGAATTCCCACGTTTAGTTTTGTTCTCTATGAATCCTAATCGACTCTAGGGACTGCCAGGAACCTATTGGACTTGAGTTCGTGACCGGAGGTGATCGGGACGGTGACTAAACGGCGACGGGAAGCCGGTTCTATTCTTCGAGGTAAGCCCTCGATCCTGTCTGTTTTTCTCAATTTTGATTCCATAGAACCTTTCCTGGGATTGAGACGAGCATCTAGGAAAAAACTAGGACTGAAATGGTTGAGTGTGGAAGAAATGGTGACCGGGTCATGATCGCGGGTCTGATCGACCCGAGTTGCAGAAATACGGGTCAACCCGTCTGAGGACAGAGGTGATGACGTGGCACCCTGTTAGTCTGTCAGGTGACGTGGACCAACCGTGAGCCGACACGTGTCACATGTCAGTGCACAGTCAGCACTGACATATCAGTGACGTGGACCAGTCAGGGACTGCCACGTGTCACTGACATGTCAGTGACGTGGACTAGTGCCGTGCTGACACATGGCACATGTCAGATCTGACACGTGGCCTGACAGATCCGTGAGGTGGACCAATCGGGTGTTAACACGTGGCACCTGTCAGATGACGTCAGTATGACGTCATGCTGACGTCAGCAGTGACGTTATGCTGACGTCAGCGAAGACGTCAGCAGGGACTGTTCCTGCGTTGACCGACGCATTGACCGGCGTGTGGGGGGCGCGTGTGAACAGTGTTTTTGGTGGGACCACCACCATTCTTTAGGTTTCGACGATCCGGATCCAATGGCGGTGGTTTCGGGTAGATCGGAGATCATTAAGTTGGTCAAAATAAGGTTTATTACCTTGGGAAGCGCGTTCGGGCGGCTTTTTCGGACCGGTTTCGGTCTAGGGTTTCATGTTTGAATGTTAGGGGTTTGTATTGACCTTTGCACATGCTTTGGATATGACATGGGTTGTATAATCGTACCAGAACGAGGGTATACGTTCGGTTTCCAGCAGGACTGTAATGTGAGTGGGCCATTTTCTTAAACCCTTGCGTGCATAAATGTTTTCTGGTTTATTATACTTATTCACATGCTAAAAACAGTAACGGTTTTGATGATATGGAAAATATGGTTATGGCACGTTTCACGGTATTTGGGCTTGAGACCCGTCTGATGAAACTTAATGATTGGTTCGGATTTTATCTATGTGTATATATGCCTTGCATGTGGATATCAATAAAATGTATTTGTTACTGCACTGTATAGATCCTTCCATATTATATTGTCTCCTCCGGATGAGGTACCCCGGAGAGGTCACGGACGTCTAGTACGTCCAGCGTCTATGACGCTAAGCATCGGGGATGCTGTACCCGAACGGGGTTCGGGGAATGAACTCGGAAATTGAGACCCGAGTGGCACGCGTAGCCTTGTGATTGTGACCTTATTGGACGTCAGGGACGTCAGACATCAGGGATGTCGGGATTGGAGTGTATAGTGCAGCAACTAAAATTATACTTATGGTTTTATTATTATGCCTTATGGTTCATATTATATGGGTTATGATTTTGAATAATGATGCACGCATGTTTGGAAAACGGAGGGGTAAATTATATGTTTTACTTATCAAACGATTTTATAAACTTGAGTTTCGGTCCACTCACCCTTAATGTTTTTGATAACCCCTCCAGGTCGTGAAACTGAGGTAGAGGAGGAACCTGAGGCTGAGGCATAGATCTACTTCTGCGTACCTGAACCCCTGTTGGGCGGTGTACCCGCAGGTTTATTTTAGAGTCGTGCTCGCAACTTGTAATTTTGGATTTCATCCCTTGTCTGACATTCGTTTAATTCGGATTTGATGTATGACTTTAATTTAGTTATTTATGCATTTGACGTTTTGAGGTTAAAACTGGTATGAATTATTGGGTGTCAGACGGGAGCAGGGCACGTCCCCTTGTGGTCCTTGTGGGATCGGGGCGGGTCCTGTCAGATTGGTATCAGAGCACTAGGTTGTGGTCAGTACTAGGGTATGGTCAGCATGCTAGACTAGCGATTAGTACTAGTTACTTTTCGACTTTTAAGAATATTGTTTTCTGATCTATGCCTCTTGACAGTTGGTTATGCCTCCTAGGAGAATTCCTCATACTCGAACGGACGAGGATCTGGAAAGAGAGATGGAATGCGCGAGCATTGAAAGGGCTCAACGTTTGGGAGCCACTCATTTCTGCGAGGGATCAAACCTCGAGGATGCTCATGATTGGATCACCAAGTGGGAGAGGATCTTCTCGGTGATGCACTGCCCTCCGGGCGAACGTGTGACCTTGGCGGCCTTCTTACTGGAAGGAGGAGCCTACCAGTGGTGGCACGGACTCGAAATGTCTGGGTGGTCTGTCCATACCACTACTTGGGAAGCTTTCCGTTCCAGATTTCTGGACCAGTACTACCCGCGGTCGTTCCGCGCGGCACGGGAGGTTGAGTTCCTGCGACTGGAGCAGGGTGATATGTCCGTTGCGGACTACGAGCAAACTTTCGGGAAACTTTCCCGGTTCGCTGCATCATTCGTGAGCCCGGAGGAGGACAAATGCCAAAGGTTCGAGCTTGGACTCCGAGGGGAGATCCGGGCCAGTGTGACTGCTACTACTCATGCTTCTCTGAGAGATATGGTCGACGCAGCGGTGCGTGTCGAGGCCAGTCTGGCGGCACACCAGACACGACAACCTTCGGGCGAGGGGCGACGTCAGGATCGCCCACATCATGGGCCATCGGGCCATAAGAACAACAAGGGAGGGGGCTACAGGGGAGCACCCTCATCCTTCAAGGGTCGTGGCTGGTCGGGTCGACGTGGAGGCTCTCAGGGCAGAGGATCTGGATACAACTCTGGGCAACGCTCATCTTGGAGCGGTGCTTCTGGCGGGCATTCGGACAGGCCAAGGCCAGTAACTTGTTTTGCTTGCGAAGAGGTGGGCCACTATGCCAGTGATTGCCCGCATTTGTCTAAGAACAACGACGCTGGGGGCTCTAGTGTGGTGCAGAGCACGGCTTCCCACACTAATGGAGGTCGCGGTCAGGGAGGTGACCGTGGTGCTAAGCGTGGCGCGCGCGGGCGCGGACGGAACGGAGGGCCGAGGGCCCAAGTGTTTGCAATGACCCAGCAACAGGCGAGGACTGCCCCAGGCGTGGTCACAGGTACACTACATATCTTTAACCTTCTTGTACGTGTATTGATGGATGCGGGGGCTACACATTCTTTTATTTCGAAGAGTTGTGCTGGTATGCTTGATTGTGTGGTATCAGCTTTAGATTGCGAGATGGGTGTTGGCACCCCGATGGGTATCGTGTACCTTGTGAATCAGGTGATTCGGAAGTGCCCGGTAAGAATTGAGGATGTGGATTTACCAACAGACTTAATTATTCTGGATATCCACGACTTCGATATAATCCTAGGGATGGATTGGCTGTCGGAGCACGGATCGCTCATCGACTGCTGTAGCAAGCAAGTGATTCTGCGGAGCCCGGGTTTGCCGGAGGTTATCTTTCAGGGGGAACGTGATGGTTCGCCTCCTGAAGTGATTTCGTCACTTACTGCTACCAAACTTCTACGGAAGGGATGCCAGGCTTATCTGGCGCATGTCGTGTCGGAACGGGTTGATACTCCGGGTATCGACGCAATACCGGTGGTATGTGAGTTTCCGGATGTATTCCCGGAAGACTTATCTGGATTTCCACCATCGCGGGAGATTGAGTTTACTATTGAACTACTCCCGGGTACCCGACCTATGTTCCAGGCACCATACCGGATGGCGCCGGCCGAGTTACGAGAACTCAAGACTCAATTGCAGGAGTTGGTAGATTTGGGATATGTCCGACCGAGTACTTCACCGTGGGGAGCACCGGTGTTATTCGTGAAGAAGAAGGAGGGAAGTCTCCATTTATGTATTGACTATCGACAACTCAACAAGGTGACGATGAGGAACCAGTATCCTCTACCCAGAATCGATGACCTTTTTGACCAGTTGCGGGGAGCTCAGTGCTTCTCGAAAATTGATTTGCGGTCTGGGTATCACCAACTGAGGATTTCGGAGGAGGATATTCCAAAAACTGCTTTTCGAACCCGTTACGGACACTACGAGTTCCTTGTTATGCCATTTGGTTTATAGCTTCACCCCAGAACTTGTTAGGGACATCCTTCTCTTGCATCATTGACCTGGCCATTTCCACCAGAGTCCTATTCTTTCTTTCTGCCACACCATTCTGCTGTGGTGAGTATGCAACAGATAGTTCATGCAAGGTTATCGCCTATGCATCCCGGCAGCTGAAGACTCATGAGTTGAACTACCCTACCCATGATTTGGAGTTGGCGGCGGTGGTTCATGCTCTCAAAATCTGGAGACATTACCTATTCGGCGCAACGTGTCGGATATACACCGACCACCAGAGTCTTAAATACCTATTCACTCAGAAGGAGCTTAACATGAGACAACGGAGATGGTTGGAGCTGCTGAAGGATTATGACTGTACGATCGAGTACCATCCGGGTAAGGCCAATGTGGTGGCGGATGCACTCAGCAGGAAATCAGCGGGAACTGTTGCACACCTGGGGATGGTGTATCTTCCCTTGCTGGTGGAACTCCGGAAGGCGGGAGTTATTTTGGGTATTGATGAGCATGGAGCTTTGTTGGCCAGCTTCCATGTACGACCAGTACTGATTGATCGGATCATCGAGGCACAACTTCAGGATCCGATACTCTGTATTTACAGAATTGAGGTCGATGCGGATGGGAGACAGGATTTTACCATCCGGGACGATGGAGCACTTGTGAAATTGGGCCGTTTGTGTGTACCTACAGTGGCAGAGTTACGGGCCGAGATTCTTGAGGAGGCCCATAGTTCGGCCTATGCTATGCATCCGGGAGGTACAAAGATGTACCGTACCCTCCGGAACCATTATTGGTGGCCAGGAATGAAGAAGGATATTGCTGAGTTCGTGAGAAAATGCTTAACCTGTCAGCAGGTTAAGGCGGAACGGCAGAGACCGTATGGGGCTATGCAGCCACTTCCGATTCCCGAGTGGAAATGGGATCACATCACCATGGACTTCGTCTTTAAGTTACCGAGGACTCAGAGTGGAGTGGACGGAGTATGGGTGATCGTGGATCGGTTAACCAAATCAGCCCATTTTCTGCCAGTTCAGGAGACCTATAAACCTAACCGACTGGCTCAGTTGTTTGTGAAGGAGATCATACGATTGCATGGTACGCCGGAATCAATCGGGTCCGATCGTGATCCGCGTTTCACTTCCAGGTTCTGGCGGAGTTTGCAAGCTACTCTGGGAACAACCCTACGTTTCAGTACTGCTTTCCATCCTCAGACCGATGGACAATCTGAAAGAACCATTCAGACCCTGGAGGACATGATGAGGTCATGTGTACTACAGTTTCAGGACTCTTGGGACACTCATTTGCCATTGATGGAATTCGCTTACAACAACAGCTATCAGGCAAGAATCGGGATGGCACCCTATGAGGCACTGTATGGCCGACAGTGCAGGACACCTATCTGCTGGACGGAGATAGGAGAGCGAGCGGCTGTAGGGCCGGAATTGATGGACATAACCATGGAAACTGTTCGCGTTATCAAGGAGAGATTGAAGGTGGCACAGGATCGCCAGAAGAGTTATGCCGATCGACGGATTCAAGACTTGGAATTTGAAGTGGGAGATTTTGTCTTCCTGAAGTTGTTTCCGTGGAAAGGGATTATCCGTTTTGGCCGACGGGGGAAACTGAGTCCGCGTTTTATCGGACCTTATGAGATCGTGGAGAGAATTGGCAGAGTTGCATACAGATTGGCGCTACCTCCAGAACTATCTAGAGTTCACGATGTTTTCCACATATCAATGCTGCGGATGTACGTACGTGATGCTTCTCATGTACTTGGGGAACAACCTGTCGAACTACGGGAGGATTTGAGCTTTGAGGAACAACCAGTACAGATCTTGGATCGGAAGGACAAGGTACTACGTCGGAAGACGATCCCTCTCGTGAAGATTCTCTGGAGAAACCAGAATGTGGAAGAAGCCACATGGGAGCCTGAGGCTCAGATGCGAGAACAATTTCCTTATTTGTTTCTTTGAAATTTCGGGATGAAATTTCTTAAGGGGGGAAGGTTGTAACACCCCGGAAATTCGAGGATTTCAATATTGTAATTTAATGTGTGATTTGACGATTTTACCCTTGTGATTGGTATGGCCAAATTGTTGACTTTTTGATTGATGAATTAAACGGACTTTGACCTATGACCGTGACGTAGTTCGGGACGTCACGAGTTCATAGACAGGTGGCACGTCCAATTCGGACGATCAGGGAAAAAGTTATGACTATCGGAAGTTCAGGGGCATTACCATAATTTGGACTTTCGGGGGGGGGGGGGGGGGGAATGTTGACTTTTCTTTTGACAACTAATTTTCAGTTGACTCAAGGACCGTCAGGTAGGCCTCGACGTCCTGAGTCCGTAGACAGGCGGCACGCCGAAATCGGACCTCGTACGAGGAAGTTATGGTCAGAAACGTGAAATCGGGAGGTTCGTGTCTCGGGTTGCGTGCCAAATATTTTATTCTAGAAATCTGATTGGAGGACACCTGGTGAGTGACAAGTCTTTTGGTCGGCGCGTGGGGGCGCGTGCGGCGGCGGTTAGGGAAGTTGTCAACATGGTTTTTGGTCTAGGTGCTGTGACGAGTCTTTTGGCGTTGGTTTCGGGTTAATTGGACGTCGAATCGAAATAGTTTCGCGAAGGTGAAGGCTTAGGGTTCCGATTCGTTCCGGTTAGGACCCGAGGATTTTTGAGGGAAATTAGGTGGACCTTTGTAGACGTGTTAGTGACGTACTTTGGTGGTTGTTGACAGGATCGGGAGTTCCCGAGGAAGCTGAGGAACGTACGAGACGTTCGGGACGCGATTGAGGGCTCGGTACTGTGAGTTGACCCTTTCTCTAAACTTGAACATGCATAATTGTTTTTCTATAATTGTTTTATATATGTGATTTCATGATGGTTGGATTTATGATGTGGTTTTTTACAAAATTGCACGGTTTCCGAGAAATAACGTATTTGGCACGTTTCACGAGGAATGTTGATTTCTGAAAATAACGTATTTGGGATTTTTAAATGATAAATGGTTTTTAGTATTTGTTAAGGGCTTTTGGAACATGATTTCGATGATCAAAGGTTTTCGGTTTTCAATCGGATTTCGGAGAGCGGAATTTGGTTTTAAAGTTGGAAAGTGGAATTCCGGATTTGGGTTCGGAATGATGGTTCGGTATGCTGGACGGGCATCAGACCGGTGATTTCGAATTCGGGTTTGGATATGGATTTAGAAATGGTTTTCAAATGGTTTTGGATTGGATTTGCTGGATCTGGTTATTGGGTTTAAAGACCTGGATATTGATTTGACGAGGGACGGGCCCGGATTGGGTTTAAAGACCCAGATTGAGTTTAAAGACTCGGGAGTTTAAAGACTCGGATATATTGATATTTCCCCCGTAGGCCTGTTGAGTTTAAAGACTCGGGAGTTTAAAGACTCGGATATTATTGAGGCCTGGATTGAGTTTAAAGACTCGAGAGTTTAAAGACTCGGATAGGTCCAGCAGGTTTGATCGGATAATGATGATTTGATATGCATGATTTATAATACGGTTTTATGATGCTTCTGCTATGATTTCTATAACGGTGTTTTATAGTGACTATAACTGTAACTGTATTAATAACTGGGTTATGCATGTGGTTTCAAAACGGAGGGCTAAACCCGGTTTTCTTTAAAATGGTTTTAGAAACTTTTCTTTTATTTATGGTTCACTCTCACCTTCTGTTTTAACTTGCCCTCCAGGTTGTGCAGCTAGTACGGGGTTCCGGCGTCGAGGCAGCGTCTGAGGCATAGAAGTCACGAGAGCGATCCCGAACTGTGTTAAATTTTCCGTTGTGCGTGTACTTAGCTTTTCGGTTTTCTTTCTTCTGTATTAGTACTATGCTCTGTAAACTGTTGACTTCGGGACATGTTATATATTTTCTCCTGCGTCTGACTGCGTTGTGTTGGGGTGTCAAACGGGAGCAAGATTTACCTCGGTTTGCTGGGTGAAACCGGGGTGGGTCTTGACATGAGGTGGTCTAGGGCGGCCGGGATTGAAGCTCGAAGATGGCCGGTCTGTTCTTGATCGGGGAGGTAAATCTCTGGACCTAGACTTCCTGTTTTAAGATTGTAGATGGAATTTATAGGATGGGACGAAACTATTAGTGAAAAAGAGATCGAAATCGTGTTGGAAATGGCTGAAAACCGCCTGCGCCGGTTCGAACCGGTATGAACTGGACTGGCTGGAGGTTGAAGGATATGAACAGTACCGAAGCGTGTGGGCGAGTGGCACGGTATTTGAGGGAGATTTCAACACGACTTTTAAAGTATTCGATGTAACAAACATTTTGGCACTGGTTTCGAGTGGATCGGACATCGTCTTGATATGTTTTGGGATGTCCGAAGGTTTTAGGGCTCGACTAAAAATAGTTAAAAATTCGAGAAAATTACGGGGCTTTAGTATGAACATTGTGAAGTAGTTAGTGACCTTATTATGGGATTTGGACAGGTTCAGGAAAGCCGATGATAGTAGATTGGCTGGGAAAACATAATTACGCGATATCGAGGCAGTGGCGTTAATGGTCTATGAGTGGATTTTGCTTTCGAACTTATGATGTATGCATATATGTTTTTGTACGTTTTCTACATGTGATTTCTATGTTTATGATTATGCTCTTGATGATTTACGGTGTTGCACGGATTTCGAGATATTTAAGAAATTGCACATTTTACGAGATTACGATTTATATTGAGATTTGACCATGGTTTTGATGATTTGATTTTGGGATTTGAAATATGATTTGATTTCAATGATTTATAACGGATGTTGGAAAGTGATTTCGGGCTTGAAGCCCTGTTCATGTGATTTCGATAAACGAGATTTTGGTTTTGGAATCAGATTTTGAAAAGATGATTCTTGATTCGGTTTTGAAACTTGAAAGAGAAATTCTGGATTTGGGTTCGGGATGATGGTTCCGGATACTAGCTTATGGAATCATTATTGCGAATTCAGATATGAATTTTCTATGGTTTTCACTTGGTTGAAAAATAGTTTTGGATTTAAAGACCCGGAAAAAGAAAAACGGCTGGATCTGGTTTTGAGTTTAAAGACTCGGTTGATTGATGGGGGAGGGCCCTGGATTGATATGTTTTGAGTTTAAAGACTCGGTTATTGTGATATCCCCCGAGGCTTGTTGATTGTGTTTTGAGTTTAAAGACTCGTTGATATCCCGGGAAGGCCTGATTATGCGCATGGTTTTGAGTTTAAAGACTCGGGCGCGATCCAGAAACTCGCATGATTGATGTTTTTCACTGGTTTTCAGATTTGTTTTGGGCGGTGGCCCGGATGATTTGGATTTGATGAGTTTTGGGGCTGAGTTCCCGTACTTTGACGTTTGATTTATGATTTTGGGCTGAGGCTCTGGATTTGAATTGCAGATTTGAGGAAAAGAAATGATTCTGGTTCTCAATGATGGTTTTGGATATGAAATGGTTTTGTGAATTAGTTGTATATGCATGCATTGGTTTTTAAATGGAGGGTATAAAAGTACTTTTCTATAAACTGTTTTCTGAACGTACTTTTTATTTTGTTCACTCACAGTTTTTTTATGTTTTCGATACCCTCCAGGTTGTTGCAATGCAGGATGTTGGTCGAGAGAGACGGAGACATCACACACGCGATCCACAGTAGAGTCTGCGCGCTCTGAGAAGTCCGGAAGTAGTAAACGGTTCGTTTGGGAATCCTTTGTTTGACTTACGTGTCACATGGAGGTTGGACGTCGATTTAGCCTTCGTGTCATGCGTAAGTTAGATGGGAGCATGACTTAGCCCTTAATCCCGGGGAATTGGGGGTGGTTCGTGTCAGTTGTAGCTTGCAGTTTTTGTAAAAAATGCTTTGTCGGGATTTCATTAATTATTTTAACTACGCGTTAACCAAAGTATTATATACCATTTGGGCCATGCCCTTCAGGACATATCCTGCCATTCAGGGTGCTCGTTAATTATTTTTTCATATTTCTTAAGCAATAAAACTTTAATTTCATCGAAACTTGAGCCATAGCTATGGCAGAAGTATTATTATAGAATAAAGTAATCGGACATGTTTGTTCTTCACCAAAGTCTTCCAATACAAACTTGAGCCACTTAGCCTGTGTAGTAGCTTCATAAACACTTATATACTATGTTTCTATCATAGATAATGCAACACTGTGTTGCTTTACTGATGCCCACAAAAACACACCTCCTCCAAAAGAGAAAGCATAACCCTATATGCTCCTCATGTCATCAATACTCTCACTCAAATGTAAGTCACAATACCCAATTAACGTAGCCTTCTTTCCCTTAGTATACTCAATTCCAGAGGTTACCGTGCCTTGTATATATTTGCGAACTCTTTTGGTTGTGCCAAAAACATTTCTTTGATGGACTACGGATGAACCTAGATAATAGGCTAGCTACTAACATAATATCAGGCCATGTAGAAATTAAATAAAGAAGGTTGCGTACCATTTATCTGTGGAGCCCCTCATATGCTCACTCATATCCAACACTTTTGCATAATCCGTCATTAGTGGCCAGTGGTGTGCTCATAGTTTTGCATCCCTTCAAACCAAATTTCTCTAGGAATGTTAGGACTTATTTCGTGTGATGAATGAATATGCCACTTAAAGATTTTTCTACCCCCATTCCAAGAAAGTGATGCGACGGTCCCAAACCTGAATTCTCATACTTAAACATCATATCGTCCTTGAATTATGAGATCATGGTCTCACTATACACTATGTCATCAACATAAATGGACACCATCAAGGTTTCTTTTTTGTTGTTAGACTTCTAGTAGAGTAATGTATGTTTATTGAGATCTCAATAAAAACCACACTGAATTAGGTAGGTGTCAATTTCACCATACCAAGCTCTAAGAGCTTGCTTCAACCTATATAAAACATTCGTCAGTCTGTAAACCTTCTCTTCATCATTTCTAACTTCATATCATTCTAGTTGATCCATATAAACTTATTCTTTTATCACTTCATGTAGGAAAGTTGACTTAACAGCTAACTGGTACATCTTCCACCTTTTCTATGCTGCTAGGAAAATCAGAATCCTAATTAGGTCTAGCCTTGCCATTTTGCTTAAATGTCTCATTGTAATCAACTCTAGGTTTCTTTGCATACCCCTTGGTCACCAACCTTGCTTTGTGTTTCTATACAGAACCATCAAGCTTTAACTTGAGTTTGTACACCCATTTCGCTCCAATTACTGGTTTACTGGCTTACCTATCAACCAGATCCCAAGCATAGTTTTTCTCGATCATTTCTAACTCTGCCTGCATTTCTTCTGCCAAGCTTTATCTTGTGCAACTTCTTGATAGCTTTTTGGTTCTACAATACACATGTTGCACCTTGCCTAAATCTCGTTTAAAGTTCTGATTTTCACTGGAGTAGAGGTAAGGCTAGATGAACCTAAACTGTTAGAGCTAGATCCATGATTAGGACCATTAATTTGAACTACACCAGGAGATACTTGAGAGAGGGAGTTCAAAAGTAAGAAGAGGTCTATCATATTAATTACATACTTGGTTTGATGAACATTTAGTATATTTACAAACGAATATATATAGAAATAATTATAAATTAGTCCAATTTTTAAGTATAACATATAAAATAGACCATTTACTATACTGTTAAGATGTTTACTGTGCTTTTATATTTTATAATTTAAAAAAAAATTTCTAATACCGTTTATACTCTTTTTTCAGATATGAATGAGTAACTTTCAAAATTTAGATATTAACATTTTATATCAATTTTAAAAAATTATTTGATAAGATAATTCTAACTAAACTTCATATTTTCAAATTTGTTTTAGGAATGAAAATCATTTTAATCCACCAAACTTCTCAAATATTGTCTAATACTTTGAATAAGTACAGACTCACATGTACTTTATTTATTTTGCAAAGTTTTTTGGTTTTATACCTTCGTAGTAAATTATTAATAACCTGCTTATTTTATTCTTTCGTAGGTAAATTAATAATTATCTATGCATTTCTTATTTTTTTATGCTATTTGAGAGAGAGAGAGAGATATTGCGTATAATATACTTTTATTATACAATTTAAAATCTCATAGGTAAATTACTTTTTTATGTACAATTAAAATTCCTATAAGTTAATTACGTAAAATGTAATCAAACTATATGATATGTAATGATACACTTGTAATTCTTTAAAAATTAAGGGACTAAAGCTAATGCTGCAATTTGATCGACAATAAAAAATCAAGTTATTTCTTATTTATAGTTTTTATTTACTGTGGTGGATTAACTTATAATTTGGACTCTAAAAAGGGACATATATATAATTTCCCCTTACATATATCCACAAAAAATAAAGAACATGTATAAGAAACTATAAATACTACAACATTATTTAAAAAAAAAAATTAATCCCCTAACGAAAGTGCACATAGATTTTCTTCCTGCCTTAGAAGATCTAGCAATCACAATTTACTGAGGAAAAAAGAACAAAGCAAAGATATAGCAAATAGGCCACATTGCTAATGGCATAAATCGACAGTAGCCCCCAGCAGGAGAAGCATGCTCCTCGCCGATACACTTCTCGGACTTGAGAAATGCCAAGGAAACTGTATATAGCAATGATAAAAGAGAAGAAATAAAAGGTGAAAGACTTCACAATTTTCGTAGAGATGAGCACCACCAAAATACGTGTCCCCGACAAAAATGAATTGTCACGGAAAAATATTTTAGGGTCAGGTAATCCTGATTTGTACGGTGACGAAGATGAAGATCCGTCTACTGCGAACTTGTCGACCACCATTATTGCCAAGACTGTCACAATCGCGAGGATAGATAGAATCGAAACTAAATTATCCATGGAATCCGATCCCTTGGATACGTCATTCATCAGCGTGGCGAGCTGTGATTCGAGAGACTCATCGAAATTGGTAAGTTTTTCGGTGAATTCAACCTGGCTCATGAAGTTTGGATCCTCCAAGCAGTCTGGATCCTCCAAGCAGTCGTCAAGCAATGTGATGCCTTGAGTGATTTTGTGTTTGAACTTTTCTATCTTCTCCATTGTGTCCTTGGATTGCTTTGTGCGTTTGTTTTGTAGCCGTTGGATGAGTGGCTCCATAGAATCTAGGGTTGATTTGACTCCTTCCAGGAGGGAATTGTACTGGTTATTCTTGGACATTTTGATAAGATTCTCAAGGCGCCTATACAGCATTGAACGCAGCGTTCGTAGAGCAGCTCCAGCAACAATCTCCTTCATTGTTGAATATGAATGTGTTTTCTGGGTTTTGGAATTGTGATCTATAATAAATATTATGGACGTTAATAATAATAAGGCGGAATGGTGTTTGGTTGCAAGAATCGAATGTGGAAGGAAGAGTAAAGGGAAACGAGAATGGGTAGAGATCGGTTCTTGTCTTGTTTGAGAGGTTTTGGAAATGGAATGGAATCAAATTTGGTGTCTCTTAGATTTAGGCTATCTCCATCTTCCAATTCGAAATTACAAATGGTAAATATTAAGGTTTGAGAGTCGATATTATTATCCCCATTTAATATATATTTTTTTCATGTAACTATTTGATAGGTTAAATGCGTATACATATCCGAGACTATTTGACAATGAGTAATGCTATTTGGATGTACATATTAAATTGATCATATTTAGTGACACATTTGATGTGACATTCAATGGATGGTAAATTTGTGTACTACGTGATTTAATTTATTAAAATTTAAAATAACACAATTCATTAATTGTCATATCAAATGTGTCACTAAATAATATGGCTGTGTGTCCAAATAGATTACTTTTTGACAATTATAATCACATTATTTCAACGGAATTTTGATTATTTATATCAGTACATTTCTTTGAATTTCAAACAAAGTAATTAAAGAAAGCGATTCCATTCCTCTTCCTTTTCCTCTACTCTCCAAGCAAACCAGAATCAATCTCTTTCCTTCCTTGCCTGACCTCCCTAGCTTTCTAGTTAATTTCTCGTTACCCGGCGTTAACTCATCCGAATCCGATTCTTGCAACCACACCCCCTTCATGTCCATTAAATTATTGAGTCATTTTGTGATGTACATAACTTTGCATTTTTTTTATTTTCATTTCAGTAGTTGAAAAGTTGAGAGTGGTGGGTTGTGTTCTAATTAATAAAGGAGAACTAACCAAGAATGGCTGGATTTGGTGAGCTGTTTGCAGGAGCTGCTCTAGGAACCCTAACTTCAGAGCTCTATAAGCGCCTGGAGAATCTGATCAGAAGGTACAAGGAGTTCAATCCCCTCGTCAAAAAAATCAAGGCAACGCTAGATTCTTTGGAGCCACTCACTGGCCAGATAGAAGACAAAAACAAACAACTGAATCTCGCACCGGAGGAGATAAAAAATCTCAAAACGAAAATCAGGGAGGGCATAAAACTACTAGAGGAGTGCGCCGCGGATCCAAAGTGGCACAAAAAGGTTGCCTACACCAAAAAGCTCACTGACTTTGATGAGTCTCTCAAACGACAGCTCGGCGTATTGACGGCACAAGGAGTAAGGGACGGGAAGGAGACGTTGCTTCTGGTGAGGAACCAAGCCGACCATGCTGCTGAATCCACTGGCTTTTTGAAAGATAACTTAGAAAGACTAAAACAGTTAAAGAGTGTTGGCTCCTCAATATTGTACGTAGGCTTGTTCATAATTATTGTTTTTGTGGTAATAAAAGTAGTGGCAAAGCTTGCTTTCGTCACTAAAGTGGTTGGCAAGTTCTTAGATGAGTCATGGTCCCGGTATAGATCTGGGTCCGGCGGTCATCTAGCTTTTTTTGTTGTGGTAGTAATTTCAGAAATTCTCAAGTCTGCAGCCTATATTCAATTCTATTTTGTGGGCTTAGTGTTGGTCGTCAGTTCTGAACATATGATCAAAGAGAAGTATCGGAAGGGTTTCTTCATCAAGGGGCTCCTCAGTACGGTTATAATGGCTAGTGTGGCAGTGTACTACCATTATCACTTTGTTCTGTTTTTTTACGGCGGTTAAGTGTCGCTGCTGAATCTCCAGACGACGGAAGAAGATGTACGTGCGTGCATTATTTTTTTATTCATCTTCCTATATATAGTATCTTTTATTGACTTCTAACAAATTTTTTTTTTTATCAATTAGTATAATTTAATGTTGAATTACAAAAAATTAATTAAAGAATTCAAATTTTTTTATTAAACAGTTCAGTATCTCATTTGTCATATACCACCATCAAGCGTGCATCAGAAACCACCGACGTCTACATAGTAGTATTAATCCACTTATTTAATATGTGCATTTAAATTAATCTTCCATTTCGGTCAAGTGTAATAGAAACCACGATGAGCTAATTATATATTCGTCACTAATTCTGTTTAATGGCCACACAACATTTTTGGTCATCCGTCGGTATATATAAGTCTTGGTTGTCGAAGAAATATTCTCCTGGATGTATAGAAAATCTTCCTCGATAAATATATGTCGCCATAACAATACTATTCAGGCAAATATATTTCTCGCCATATCATATCTATGATCCCTATAAATATATTCATCATGATGGAACATCTATGAACACATAGATGATCTATGCTAGCAAATTATCTTTGTCAAGATAGATGTTCTATCACGACAAACCTAATTTGTTGAGAGAGATGTTATATGCCGACAAATATCTTTGCTGCCTGTTTGATCCGAAACTGGACTTCACGTTATGAGACCGCAGGCAGTGCTGGAGTGACATGCGAGACAGAGAGAAAATCACTAGACATTAGTGGGGTGCCGGTTTAAGAGGCTTTGATGCTTAAATCGGTAAGCGAAGTAAAGATCCAATAGGCAAATTAATAGCGCAAAGACTGAGACTCAGGTTTGTATGTTGAGAGAGAGAAGTGAGTACCTTTATGAGAGAGTTTGAGTGGGTATTTATAGTAGTAATAAATGTGGTGGTTGGTTACTATTGATATAGGGCTCAAGCTACCTCAAGAGATACTTCCAGTGTCCATGGATTTGGGATGTAAGCTAGGTGGCAATATATCTCTTGTTATGTTAGTATGTTAGGGAGTCATTACTGATATTTTTCAGGGGATCGGACCAAGGGTGTCGATCCATGCATGCCGAGTGGGTATGCTAAATTGCCATGACTTGGGCTTTGTCTAATAGTGCTTGTTGGCATTGTCTACCAAGTAGCCGAGGGCCTGCCGATTGGAATGCTTGTCAATCGCTTGGAGGCTGGTTGTGTGTCTGTGGTGTTGCTAGTTGTACTGAGTCTGATTGGTTGATATAGTATCAACATATATCTCCTAAGTTGTTGACTATGGTGGATTTTCTCGATCAAGGACTTGAAACTCAGGCCGATACATGTCAACCGATCAAGAAGGTGTACCCACTAGTCCCCCAAATTCATGATGGAGGAACTGTGACTTGGTTAATTGGCGTTGCACTAGTCCTTAGTTTGGATTCAGTTTTAAGGTCCCTGCATGTCGAATGAGGATAAGAATTGACCTTGATTTAAGCTCCTGATGGGTCGCAATGTTTCCGCTTGGTAATCGGAGCTAAAAGAGCACCTCGAATGATACTTCCCATTGGTTGCAATGTCCCTACTTGCTGATCAAGTGTATAAATATGAGATGGTAATTTGAATAAAACTTCTGATCACAATGTTTCTGCTTGCCGATCGGACTTGTGAGAGCACCTCGAATAGTGCTTCTGATCAGTCAAAATGTTTGTACTTGCCGATCGAAGCTTAAATATGAGAGAGTACTTTGAATCAAGTTTCCGATCTGTCATAATGCTCCTGCTCATCGATCAGACTACGAGAGCACCTTGAATGATGCTTCTAATCAGTCACAATGTTCCTACTTAACGATCAGAGCATAAATCTGAGATGGTACTTTGAATAAAGCTTCTGATCAGTTGCAATGTACCTACTTGACGAGTGATGTCAGCCGGGTGCGACTTTAGCAAGGGATAACATTAGTGGGTGACGTCAGCGGTGATGCCAGTGCATATGAGCAAAACGTGGGGAAGGTCGTTGGTCTTTCATTGGCACATGGTAGCACATGCGTGCGAGTTTTGACCCTTAGTCAAACTATTTCGAAAGCTTTCAACAATCTAAATATAATGGTGGTGGTTTCGGATGGATCAGAGATTGTTTAGGGGTTTTATTGGGCATTTTTAGTTTTGGGTTGCGTGTTTGGGTACTCTCTTGAGATTTGGAGGGGGGTGGGGTGTGTTTATATATGAGCTTATATGTATTAACCCCTGATTAGTTTTTTAACCAGGGAGAATACTCCAAGGACTTCTAAGGAGCGCACAGCTCAAGGATGAGCTACTGGTTGGACTGTGAGTGTCACATTTCTATGGTTTTATTATATAGTTTGATTTGCAATGGATTGAATATATGATTCTAAATGTTTTCTAGATAATTGTGTGGTTTTAGAATATATATTTGGGATATATTTTTCTGGACGCATGTTATGGTGGATTTTGGGAAAACCCAGATTTTGGGCTTGTGCCCCATTTACAAAGGTTTTTTTGCTTTTGGGAATATTTCAAAAGCAGGAAGGTAATTTTTGGTAAACTGTTTTTCTCATTATGGTTATCCTATTGTGATTAAATCACTATTCCAGAGTTGGACTTCGAAGATTCCCATATATGGACTCGGACGTAGCTAGAGTTGGACTCCATGCGTGCCAATGAGGTTGGACACCACATGTTCCGTCATGTCTATGCTTAGTACATGGGATTAGTTGGTTGGATCAGTGGGACTAGAGGTTTGATTATTATTGGTTGTTGTGTCGAGAGATTTTTGAAATGTTTACAAATAAGAATTTCAGGGAAATGTGGCTCAGGGGTATTTATATATTTTACATGATTTATATTGGACCCATGATTTTATATATGAAATTTCTTTATCTGAAATCAAGTGTTTATCTATCTATGCCTGCATGTTTTTATAAAACGGAGGGGAAAAAAATTGTGTCGGAAATGTGTTTTCTAATGGCTTTTATTTTTGTCCACTTATAGTTTACGTTGTTTTTGATACCCTATAGGCTGATCTTGTGACGACGGTTATTGATTGCGCGCTCTCGTTAATCAAAGTAGGGTTCTGGTTATTTACTTTCGTGTTTAGTGCTCTGAATAATTATTAATTCTGAGTTTTTGTTTACAATTGACACGTGGACTTAATCCCTTATTTAACGTTGTTTTTGCATTTATTGTTAGATTGAGGGTACTATAAGGATTTAAGGTTTTTGTGTCAGAAGGGAACATGTCCTTTCACGAGTATCGAGTTGATTTTGGGGAGAGACCTATCATCCCTTCCTAGTTGCTTACACTTAGTCTCTAAGTACCCATCTTAACCTTAGCCTTCAAACTTCTGTTAATATCAACACGCAAACACTCACGCCTTATCATGTGGTTGTTGCAAGCACTATTCACATACAAAATCCTAAATTTTTTTTCAATAGAAGTTAAGTGACAAGCAACAAACATTTTCCCTTCTTCTTCTTCAACTTGCTTAGCTACATACACCACTACTTTAGTGCCATAATTCTTGACAATGTGACAAAATTTAATGCACTTAAAAAAATATCCTTACTTCAAACCATCACTTACCATAATGCAATCTATCATAGGTTTTACACTTACGAGAATTATGTACTGCTGCTTTCTCCTTTAGGATTCCCCAAGAATTTCCCAAATTTCCCAATAACATTGGACATATTATTCCAATTTTTGTTTCCAACCTTATAAGGCTTATTTGTTTTGTTCTAATTAGGCACGCTTGTTATGTCTTCTATGTGCTGGAATTCATGATTAAACTAAAGAATGCCTTTTCAACAGAATCAGCAGAATACATCTCTGACCTTTGATCAAAAGCACGAATAGATGCTACAATAGACTGTGAACTTATATTGTCTATATCCTTATGCACTTCAAGAAAAGAAACAATAGCATCATATGATTTGGTTAGGCTAATTAAGATTTTATATGCTAATATTTGTTCAGAAACATTTTCTCCACACGTTCTCATTTGATTAACAACTCCAAACAATCTAGAAAAATAGAAAGATAATGTTTCATCATTATTCATTCTAGTATAAATCACTTCTTTATGATTGAAGTTGTATAGCTTGTACCTTATATTCACGACATTCTTCTTTTAGCATATTCTAGACATCTCTGGTCATTTCCTCTAGATCTTGATGAAGATGTCCTCTACCTAGCCCTCACCATTTGGCCCAAACTTCCATGGGCTTGTGAGGGCCCAAATGGCCTAGAGGACAAAAGTCCGGCCCGACTCGTTATGGGCAGTGAGCCAGCCCGGCCCAAAAGTTAGCGAGATGGACTTGGATTTAGGGTGTTCAAATCCAATAGGCCCGATAGGCCAAGGCTCAATAAGCCCAACTTGGCTCACCCAAATGGACTTTGACCGATGACTGTGACGTAATTCGTGACGTCACGAGTTCATAGACAGGTGGCACGTCCGACTCCGACATTCAGGGAAAAAGTTATGATGTTCGGAAGTTCAAGGGTAATTTGGTAATTTGGTTTAAAATGGGCAATTTGTTGTTTTTTCACACGACATGGACTTATCATGTCTTTTGAAAACCGTTAGATAGATCTCGATGCCCTGAGTACAACGACAGACGGCATGCTGTCATCGGACTTCGGATGGTTTCGTTATATGTCTAAAAACACGAGGGGCAAAATGGTAATTTGTGAAGGTAAGGGCAATTTCGTCTTTTACTGCCTAGGAATCTGTGCCCAACAGGATGAGGACACTTGGCTGCATCAGGAGGTGTGTGTCCACAGGATTTTGGACACCTGGCCCTTTCTGGATGGTGGTGGAAGCTCCTCACCGTCACTCTTTGTTTTTAAACTAAATGGTGGTTGCACGATCATGGAACGGGAAAAAATAGAGACTCAGAAATTGTGAGAATTCAAACCCCTCAGCTCTCCTCAATTAGTTGTGCCGTATGAACAAAATGAAGGACTAAACGATTTGGAATATAAGGGTTCCCCGTCATGGACAGCCGTGGACAGTTGTCCTGATCCCGTGAGAAAACCCGTGAATTCCCCTGTAACCCGTGAATGTCCATACTTGAACAACACCCTCAGACCTCTTCGATTTATGTACGGTGTGAAAGGAAGATGAAAAAGGAAGTATGAGGAGTTTCCTAGTGGCCACGGCGAGGCACGGCAGTGGAGGTAAGGCAGAGTCTCGAGAAATTCAGTTTAAGTTCAAAAATGGTAATTTGAGATTTAGCGTTTGTTTTGCGGTTTCGATGATTGAATATTGTTTCTTGAGGTTCCAGAGATTGTTCGGGATCAAAATCAAGGACAATAGTGGCCGGAATCAAGGAACATGATGAAGGAACAGTGGTGGGTTTTTCATCGATTCGTGAAGGTAACCTTTGATTCCTAACTTTTAGTTATGAAGTTATAAGAAGATAGATGATACCTAGACCAAGCTATAGAACCTGGGAGGATTGGAAATGGTCTGAAAATGAAGGAAAACTGTGACCGCCGGTTCAGTTGGAGGTCTGGATTGGTCTGAACCAGTATGACTGAAGGTAGACAACGATGAATAGTGCAGGCGCATGGCTCCTACGCGCAGCCCCTTTGGGCGGTGCGTGGCTCCTACGCGCAACCTCTTTGGGCGGCGCGTGAGGGTGCGTGGGGGCCTTTTTGGGGAAGTTTCCAACACGAATTTTAAAGTAATTTAATATAACGAATATTTTGGCACCGGTTTCGAGACAATCGGACATCGTCTCGATAATTTTCGGGATGTCCGAAGGTTTTAGGGCTCAGTTAAAAATAGTTAAAAATACGTAAAAATAGTTAAAAATACGGAAAAATTATGGGGCTTTAGTATAAGCTTTATGAAAGGGTTTGTGACCTTATTATGAGATTTGGACGGGTTCAGGAAGCCGGTGGTAACAAATTAGCCGGGAACGACTTAAGTGCATGGGTATCGAGGTAGCGGCGTAACGGTCTGTGAGTGGGTTTTGCGTTCAAACTTATGATGCATGCATGTATGCTTTCATATGTTTTCTACACGTGATTTTATGTTTATGATTATGATCATGATGCTTTACGATTTTGCACGAATTTCGAGATTATGACTTATTAGCACGTTTTACAAGTTTTCGCTTTATATTGTGATTTGATTGTGGTTTCGATGATATGATTTTGGAATTTAAAATATGATTTAATTTCAATGATTTGAAATGAATTTCGAAAAGGTGATTTCGGGCTTGGAGCCCTGTTCATGAGATTTCGATAAACGAGATTTCGGTTTTGGAATCGAATTTTGAAAAGATACTTCTTGATTCGGTTTTGAAACTTGAAAGGGACACTTTGGATTTGGGTTCAGGATGATGGTTCTGGATGCTAGCTTACGGAATCATTATTGCAAATTCGGATATGAATTTTCTATGGTTTTCACTTGACTGAAAAATGGTTTTGGGTTTAAAGACCCGGAAAAAGAAAAACGACTGGATCTGGTTTTGAGTTTAAAGACTCGGTTGATTGACGGGGGAGGGCCCTAGATTGATATTTTTTGAGTTTAAAGACTCGGTTATGATATCCCCCGAGGCCTGTTGATTGTGTTTTGAGTTTAAAGACTCGTTGATATCCCGGGAAGGCCTGATTATGCGCATGATTTTGAGTTTAAAGACTTGGGCGCACTTGAGATCCAGCAACTTGATCGATTGATGTTTTTCACTGGTTTTTCACTGGTTTTCAGATGTTTTGGGAAATGGCCCGGTTGATTTGGATTTGATAAGTGTTCATACCATATCGGCCCATACCGAGCTTGAAGCCCATACTGACTACAGGCCCAGCCCATTGCCAAAATAGCACCAGTTCGGACCAATCTCGGTGGCGCCACGGGACGGTACACGTCTTCCTGACTCGCTCGCAGGCTTTCCTCTCTTCGACGGTGGGGATCGCCTCGGGAAGAGTACCTGCACAATAAACACGTCGGTCAGCCACATCCACCGACCTGCAAAATTGGCAGTTAAGTTTCGAAGTAAATACCGACCCTTGGCGGCCAGATCCTGAAAAGATGACGGTATGCCACGTCCTCCCCAGTTCCCACCGGCGTAAATGAATTTTTTCTTGTACGTCTTCTGGGAGGACGGTATGCCGTAGATGAACTCCCCCCGCGTCATCTTGTCCTTGCACTGAGCATGCACCCAACCTGTGCTCTGCTGTTGCTGCGCAAACTCGTACAAGTGGACGACCTGGGCGTAAGTCGGTGGTTTCTCCTCAGCTTTGGCGAAGGCAGCATACAGGCTGACCAGAATGATCTAGACATTTGGGTTCAGCTGACCGAGGGCCACACCTAACCCTCGGATCATCCTCCTCAACCATGGGTGCAGAGGCAATCGGACGCTGTGACTGTACAGCTCGGTGTAGAGCAAGGCCCATCCCTCTGGAGCCTCACTGGGTAACTCGGTGGGACCGACCACCCGCATCTCCACGCCCTCCGGTACCCCCCATGCTGACCAGAATTTCTTCACGGACGCTTCTGTCTCTCGACTCTCAAAGGCGTCAATCGACCATAACACCGTGTCGGTGACAGGACCCATCCCAATCCCCTCGGGATTAGTGCGGGATGACCCTGCTCCCGTCTGACACGAAGTGTCTGACAAGGGATATTTCCAACCTTTGCCCTCCCGGGCTATCAGAGTACGCCAGGATCCGGAGGAGGCATGTGATATCTCGGTCTCTGCTACAGTCCACATCCGATGTCAACCTGAAGGGCAGTCAAAACATTAAAAACTGTGAGTGGACAAAACAACCAGTTTATAAAAACATTTCATAAGAAGACATTTGTACCCTTCACTAAAAATCTTGCATGCATTCGAAAACCATTTCACCAAAGAAACCATATGTGGGAACTAAGCCCAAAACCAAGATTGAAAGAACCAAGGTCGAAAGGACCACAATGAAATCGACCATACGGGTCACTGCCCAAATCCATAAGAAACCAATAAGAAACCAAGTACATGGGCCCCTGCTCAAATCTTGTATCCACATATCATATATCATATTTATATCACATACACATATAATTCACACAACCAATCCTGTCACGGTTTCCAAAACTACGTGCGTGCTACCCGGGATCTCAAAGCCAAGTCTTTCAGGTACCAAGTCAATGTCCGAAGACCAATGACTCGCCCTGAGGTTATAGTACAAGCCTTCCTGAGAGTAAGGAACCCAACGGGGGCAACTCCCACTCAGTCGGTGCTCCGTGACTACTCCGGGGTCCACCCAGGCCAACGACCCTCCCCGGAGGAGATAGAACAAGTAAAGGAAGGTATATGAACATATATATACATAACATAAACATTCATGCTTGGTTCCCCTGAACCGTCATGATCCATAACATCCATAACAAGGGTTCATGCCGGTTCCCATAAACCGTCATGTACCACAATGACCTGACAAAGGTTCATGCCGGTTCCCATAAACCGTCATGTACCATAATGACCAATAAGGGTTCATGCTGGTTCCCATAAACCATCATGAACCATACCACGATACCATAACAAGGGTTTATACCGGTTCCCATAAACCGCCATGAACCTGGAAATCCATTTAAGGTTCCCTGACCTGAAATCAAAACCGTAAAGTAACTTGGGTCTCGTGCCCAAACATAGGACATCATCTGGGCACCGTGCCCGATATCTGAGGTCATATGTCCGAGACAAAACCAAATGGGTCTCATACCCGAGTTTATCCTTTTGGAAATCCAAAACCATTTCATTTAGACCAATAAAGACATACAGACCCGTATAAGCATTGTATATGGCAGAAACCTCGAAATACGTGCCTATACGTAACCACACATCCAAATGCACTCATGGCATCACAAACAAGTATTTAAAACATATAATAAACATTTATGCATGCACCAATTTAGCAAACAAGGTCCACTCACAGACCGTCCGAGTTGCCGCCTCGATTTGCGTGCCATAGGCTCTCCCGAGCCGATCGCCATCACCCGGACTCCCAAACCTGTCCAAATTTTAATATAAGGTTACTAATTACTTAATTAACCTCCCATTAAAACCCCGTAATTTTTTCGAACTTTTAACTATTTTTAAAACCGACCCTAAACCTTCAGACAGCCCGAAACCTATCGAAACGATGTCCGATTGACGCGAGACCAGTCCCAAAATCGTCGTTACATCGAATAGAAGATTTCATGTGTTGAACACTTCCCAAAATTATGGCCCACACGCCCTCACACGCCCCTAGAAGGTCGAAAATACTGTTCATCGTCTTCAACGTCCAGCTCACTGTTTACGATACTGTTCATTCGTCTTCAACCTCGATTTTCTCTGGTTTTCGAACCAATTTTAGGTCCATTTCATCTCCTTTTTATCCCAATATCATCCTAATCCTATTTCCTATCATTTAGACATTAAAAACCGAAGGAAAAACACCAAAACCGTGCCCATTCAATCCGGCCATGGCGGCCGTGCATTCCCTCCACCATCCACGGCCTTTCCTGACCATCCCCAGCCCCTAAACTAATCCCATTAACCTCCTAGAGTTCCCAGAAACCTTACCCAATTAATGAAATCGAGTAAAAACCATTAAAACTCAAATTCGAATTTTTGAACATTTCCTTACCTCACGGGTTCGTTCCGCCGTGGCCTCCACCGTGGGCCACCGTCCAGCCTCTCCATCCTCAACCTCTCACACTCCTCACACGGTCACTCACGAGCTCTCAAGAGGGATGGTGAAGTGTGTTTGTGTGTTAGGGAGAAAATGAAGAAATGAAGAAATGGAGGTAATATGGGTTTCGGGTTTTGAAGATGAACAAAGAGGATGAAGTGATGATATTTGATCTGATGAGATGAGAGGAGAGAAATGGAGGGTGGGGATTTGAGAGATTAAGTGAAATGGGTGGATAGGATTTAAAGTTGTTAGGATTAATTATATAATAATAGTTATAATATTATTTAATTAGTTAGATCCACAAATTAGGGGCATTGACCAATAGGATGAGTGACAC
The DNA here is from genome assembly GCA_032719365.1 of Prinsepia uniflora. NCBI lineage: Eukaryota > Viridiplantae > Streptophyta > Magnoliopsida > Rosales > Rosaceae > Prinsepia > Prinsepia uniflora. The sequence goes on along the minus strand of CM064875.1, from coordinate 1,742,419 downwards.
TTGTCACTCATCCATGGGACCCACTCAAAATATCTGACCCAATAAGAAAAGGCCACCTCATCATCGCCTTGAAGTACGTGCATAGTGAAATCTAACTTTCGTGACATATAACTCTCCCGTTCGAAGTCCGATTTCAGCCTGCCGTCTGTCTATGGATTCGTATCGTTCTTATCTACGTAATAGTCCTCGGTCCTCGGCCATCGGAAATCTCGGTCAAAAAGTCAACATTTGCCCCTTTTTAACCAAAATTACCAAAATGCCCCTAAACTTCCGAACGTCATAACTTCCTCCTCGAACGTCGGAATTGAACGGGTCACCTGTCTATGAACTCGTGACGTCACGAACTACGTCACGATCATTAGTCAAAGTCCATTTGACAGCCCGAATGAAAAGTCAACATTTTGCCCACGCTTGGAGGTAAAACGGTCATTTCGCATCGTTTATCCGATTTCGCCTAACTAATCATTGATTAACCTCACTAATCGTGATTAGTCACTAATCTAATCTAGAAATTTGGGACGGGTCGTTACAGTGAGCCTCCTCGGTAAGCACTTCAGCTGCCCAAGCCGTGCTCGCACTGGCCGCCCCTTTCTTACTGGTTGGGGTTTTCTCCACCCTCGATCGACCGGATGCCGACACCCCGGTCTGATCACTCCTAGTAGCATTCTTGGCCCCTCGCCTCGTCGATGTACCCTCCACCGAAGCGTCCCCGTCTACCGAAGAGCTCTGTTGCTCCCCCTCGTCGTAGTCTCGCACTTCGTTGGATTGGCTATCCCTTTCAGACATCGCACCACTGCGAGCAGGGAATACAGACAAAAAAGCAAACCTCTTGAACACCGACCCATGTTTTACCAGGATTGACCCGTGTCTGAACCCCGGTTCATCCACAGTTCATCCCCTGGAAACAAACAAGAAAATATTGCAACAAACAAGCCAACGAGGAAGAAGAACGTCTTACCTTATGATTCACAGACAAACAGTCCTCACCGAAACTTGTACCACCGTGAAAGGCTATCGGAGCGCTCGCCGGAAATCGCCTACACCAAAGACAAAGCACGCACCACCATATTGCACGAAGGTAAAAGGGGTAAAAATGCTTTTTTCACCCAGTATTTATAGGCCCAGGTCGGTAATCGAAGCATTGCCTTGTTCCGCGTGGCATTTATTACCACAGAAAGCTGTCCCCTACGGGGAACGCGTGACCATAAATGCCGCTGACAACCAACGGTCGGGGATACCAACCGTCCACCGACTGACACGCAACACAGACGGCTCCTTGATTCCTTCAACTGTCATGTCCATTGACCCATGGCGTAGATGGCTCCTCGACTGCCACACCTACTGGCGTTTTCTCTCGCCCACACCGACCGAATCATGACGTCTTGGTTTACCACCATCATTTTGTCCCTGACGCATCTTCTCGTTTCAATCCCTCGCTTGGGGGACTTGGGGGACTGAAGACATGTACACCCGGTCTGGGGCTCTATTTTTTACAAGTCCTCAAACGAGAAATTCCACCTCGGTCACGAACTTGAGGGACTTCTGTTCATACCATATCGGCCCAGACCGAGCTTGAAGCCCATACTGACTACAGGCCCCGCCCATTGCCAAAATAGCACCAGTTCGGACCAATCTTGGAGGCCCAGCCTTCTACCTGGCTCCGCGTGTCGGCCCAGACCGACCTAGAGGCCCAGCCCTCTTCCAACACCATGCCACCGGCCGACTCCAGAGAACCAGCTCCTGTCGGTCAATGAGTCGTCCCAGACCGATTGGTCGGCCCAGTACCACCGCCTAGCACAAGCCCAAGGGGTCCTGGCCCACTTAGGCGAACAAGTCCTAGTCGGGTCTGGATGACACCTCCCCGTGTCAGTCCAACAGCGAATTGACATTTGTCCCACATCGGGAAAATACAAATATTATATTTGCTGTACCCGTACAAAAGGGTCCATTTGTCGTACAAAGGTGAATAAGCAATTTTACTGTTTACTACTACTTTTACAGTATACTTTCCGCTACCCTCTAAACCTTAGACCGACTACTGACTTGAGCGTCAGAGTACCTTTGGGCTAGTACCACACCGGTGCCTATACTCTCACCGACCGATCAGTTTTCATCCATTTCAGGTTTACACAAGGCACGTGGCAAAGCAGCATTCGCTCCCTAGGTTGGCACATTTTGTGCATCAACAATGAGTTTTGGGCAGAGTTCCCGTACTTCGATGTTTGATTCATGATTTTGGGCTGAAGCTTTGGATTTGAATTGCGGATTTGAGTAAAGAAACGATTCGGGTTTTCAGTGATGCTTTTGGTTATGAATGCTTTTGTGAATTGGTTTTCATTTGCGTGCATTGGTTTTTGCGTGGAGGGTATAAATGTACTTTTCTATAATCTGTTTTCTGAATGTATCATTATTTTTGTCCACTCACAGTCTTTTATGTTTTCGATACCCTCCAGGTTGCCGCGGTGCGGGCTGTTGGTCGAGAGAGACAGAGACATCACACACACGATCCACAGTAGAGTCTGCGCGCTCTGGGAAGTCCGAAAGTTTTGAACGGTTCGTTTGGAAATCCCTTGTTCGACTTACGTGTCACGTGGAGGTTGGACGTCGATTTAGCCTTTGTATTACGCGTAAGTTAGATGGAAGCATGAGTTAACCCTTAATTCCAAGAGATTGAGGGTGAGTCGTGTCATAAACCCTGCCCATAAGCCTGAATATATAACAAAAAGTCACAAATATTTGGAGTACATACTCTTCCATACAACTCAAACAAATAAACTTGTTACCAAGAGTAAGGACAGGGTTAAGGTTACAAGTAAAAATCATTGGCGTACATACTCTTCCATTGACAGTTTAACAGCTTATGCAAATTCACATACAATGAAATAATTTGTGATTGTTATTGCTCTAGAGTCTAGAGTCTCATTCTGAATGTGATGATGACTTTATTCATTCACAGTCAAGGTATATTTGAAACACACATATATATGTGCACACAAAAGAATGGATGCTTAAAGTTGACATGATCGGGTCCGGTTGAGTAAAAAAAGTAGGAAAATCCTCCGTTGAAAACAATTCGATTCCTACAATACACATAATGATGTTACCTAAAATCTTGGGTCCTCCAAGAAAAATAAAGATATTATAAGATCAATGCAGGTAGATGAACTTTGGAACAAACGTACAAAGGAAAAACAAAGAGTGCAGAATTTCAAAAAGGGGGAAAATATTTGAGAACGAAAAAGCCCACTACAACACATAACACTACCACCAAATTCTTTCGTGGGATATTCATAACATAAAGTCACAAAATTTATTTCAATCTACGTTATAATTCTTTTATGTTTTTTTTTTGCAATTTTAAAATTTGTAAAATAGGTTAGTTCTAAAAGCTCACTTGAGTTCGGCCCGGTGGGCTTATTAAGTCCGACTCGAAAAGCCCAATAAAAACTTGGCCGGATAAAGAGCTTTGACTTTATATATGTAACTATGCCCACCCGGCCTAATTCGATACTTTTAAAATTATGAATTAGTCTATGCGCGGTAGGGCCCAGCCAAGCCTAAGCCCAAAAAATTTGGACTAGGCTTACCCAACTTGGCCCAATGCTGAGTACTACCTCTACCACATCATTTTGCAGCATACCAAGTGCATGTGCATCTTTGATCTGATCAATCTTGGTATGTGGTTTCTCAGTCTCTTCTTCATCTCTAGCAAACTCGGGATCAGGTATTCCTTGCTCTGCTACTTTCCACATATCATGTCCTCTAAGGATAGCCTTCATTTTAATGCTTCATAAATCATAGTTCTGAAACCATGTAGGCGGTGGATGTAGATGGGGGCTCAAGTGGTAGCTCAACCGCAACAATTTGCTCTTAGCTGAACTGATTAATCAAGATTAGCTTGAATGGTGTTTTCAATTCTTGTAATCATATCTCTCTTCTACTATAATTTCTACTATGAATTGATGATTGAAATTGCAAACAGATTTCATGATAATCTATATATGTACACCAAGTGTTTATGCATTTTATTTCAAGAAATTATGGGTTTTTACTTCACTGATATGATAGTGATGATAGAGAATGATAGTGATGATAGAGAATGATAGTGATGGTCTTACATGGAAATCTTACACACGTACCCTCACACTCACACACGGTTACACAAGAGAGTCATGACACTTTGGCATCATAATTGGCCTATTACATCATGCCACATGTCTAACTAATTTCTAGAAAAACTTGGCCATCAAGTAAGAGCACATACACACATGCACGGACCCAGCCCATTTGAGGTGGGCTCACCTCAAATATAAAAAAAAAGGAAAATATTAAAAGAATTTTATATTAAATATTATTTCACTAAGAAAATTGGTTTTAAATTAGCTCACATCTATTTTTATTACTAGGTTCAGCCAATCTCTATTTTCAATTTTAGATTTATGCTTGTATACTAGGTGTGTTAATCGGTTTTTCGGTTCGGTTTTTTTTTCGAAACTGAAACCGAACTGGTTGGGGAATCAATTTTGGTTCGGTTCGGTTTTTCCTCCAATGCGGTTCGATTTGGTTTCAGATAAAACCGGTGTTTTTTTTTTAAATCATGGCGAATTGGTTCGGTTGAACCGGTTCAATTTTCTCTAAAAATCGGTTTTTTTTTTGTATTTTTATACAATAATCAATATGTATTATCTAATTAATGTCCATTACAACCTAAATAATGTTTATTACAACTAATTAATGTCCATTACAACTAATCAATGTCCATTACAAAGTAACCTAAAGCATTTCGGTTCGGGTCGGTTCGGTTCGATTCGGTGTTCTTATACCGAAAACCGAAACCGAACCGGTTCGGTCAGTTCGGTTTTCTCCAAACAGTCTCGGTTTTCCTTCGATTTGGTATTTTTCGGTTCGGTTCCGATTCGGTGCGGTTTTTCGGTCGATTTTTTCGAACCAATTAACAGAGTAGAGCATACACACCTCTCTTTTTGTTGGTAATCGGTTATTCTCAATCCACATGAGCTAGCCGTCCCTAGCTGCCATCTGGAGTGTCCAGTAAGCACTATATACACCAACTTATATATATATATATATATATATATATATTAATAATATGTACCTCAGGAGATGCGTCAAGGGAAGAATCGAATGTGGCCGGAGGAGTAAAGCGAAATGAAAATGCATGAGACTGAAGGGGAAGGAAAGAGAACTATTTGGATATCAATTTCATTGTGTAATTAATTAAGTTGAGATGGCCTCATCAAATATATATCTATATATATATTTAGTCAATATATATTCATGTACTCGATCGTATCAGATGATCCACTGAAGCTACATCAGAAATCCCAGCAACCCGGCCCTATTCCTAACGTTCCTCTAACTGCAGTGGTGCTGGTGAGCCAGCAGCAAAAAACCGGCCGACGGTAATTATTGTTTCCACCATTCACATTATTTATATAATTTTTTTTTTGTTGTTGTCTAGGGATGGGGAACATTCTCATTTCCCTCTCAATTCCTTTCTGCATTAAGAGGGTGGGTAGGCTATTATAGCAGTCCGATAGTTAAGGCTCACCTAATTCTTGATTGCCCCATTTTTATCGTTTAAAAGAAAGACGGTGATCTTGTACTTGCGTTGTAGGTATTGTGATTATAAAGATCGAGTAATCAAGATCATGGCAGGAGAGCTTTTCGCTGGCGCAGTTCTAGGTACACTATGTTCTGAGCTGTATGAGCACCTTGAGAATCTGATTAGAAAATCCAAGGACGTCAATCCCCTCTTGGAACAAATCAAAGCCACGCTGGACTCATTGGAGCCGCTTATCAAACAAATAGAATCCAAAAACAAGGATTTGAGTCTCTCAAACGAGGAGATTAAGACCTTCAAAACCAAAATCTCGGATGGCATAAAACTCCTCGACGAGTGCCTAAACGATCCAAGGTGGTACAAAAAGGCTGGCTACAATAAAAAGCTTACTGATCTCGACGAGGCTTTGAAAACACAGCTTGCCATTCTCACGGCGCAGGGAGTCAGGGACGGGAAGGAGACGCTTGTTTTGGCAAGGAAGCAAGCTAAACAAGTTTTGGAATCGGCAGGCTATTGGAAGGACACCAACGATGTTGTGGGACAATTAGTGAGAGCCGCCGAGGTGTCGCAGAAGATAATGGTGGGCATAACATTGGCAATTTGGGGATTAAGGATCATGTTTAACTTTGCTTCAGTGATTAAGGAGCTGGATGAATACATATATTCGGATAGCTCATCGTCATGGTTCGGGTTTGGTTGGGGATCCAATATCTATGCATTGTTCTTGGCGCGTTTAGGTGTTCTTTTCGTGCTCATATTTTTGGAAATTCCAAAATATACCATCTTGGTTATTTTCTTTGTTTTTGTGTATATGGGGCCCTATGATTGCTTCCATACGGTTCTAGCTATGTACAAACAAGGTTTATCATGCTTAGGGCTCTGCAAGTTGCTTGCCTGCATCGCCATCTCCATCTTTAACATTTATTATTGCATTCTTTTTTACACTTCATTAGAGTGTGATTGCTAGCCATTTGTATAATATTATGTAGACATCAACGGTTTCAAGATATGATATATGTATTTTGTATTGCTTGAGCCAAGCATGCAGTTTGGGCTCATGCACAATCAAAATATTCCAAGGTTTCTTCAAGTACTTCTCGAATACACATATATTGGTATGATAAACCTTACCTTTGTTGAAGAAAAGCTTCCACAATTACCATGCATCATATGGAAAATGATAAGTGGTTGTACTTGTCTCAGAATTCGATACATACCGCTATGAAATTCATTCAAGAAACGAGAATGTCAGTATTGGCAAACAATATAGCCTTAAAATTTCGGTACATGAAGTTACATATTAGATTCATCTAGGATATAGAAGGCCTCTTTCAGTCTTTCTATAAATTTGTATAAAAAAAAAAATCAGTAAACTTTGAGAATTTTAGAAATGTAGATCTTATATTGTTAACTAAAAAATTTCCTATTGTCCCAAATCATAACACCTATAGCGCATATTGTTAGAACAGTTAAGTAGTTATGTAGGTTGTTATGGAAGTTAACCAGCTGTAAATGAGCTGTGAATGCAAGGCCAGGTGTCATAAGCTCATAGGCTGTGTTTGTTTTTCTGTTTTCTTAGTCTTTCATACGTATGCATATATTGCTTCTCTTTGAAAATCAGAAGGATGGTTCGTTCTCTGGGTTCAATACAACAGTGCTCTCCTTCCCTCTTCCCTAATCTTCTTCTGATTTTCTCTGGTTCGTCCCCTAGGTTTTTATATATACCCTGCAACTCCGATCCTCTCTTACACTCGTGACTCATTTGATGTCTTCTCGCTTGACATGCTTTTCCTTAAAAAATATACCCTCCTCTATATATCTTCTTTCCTACTCATCTGCAGTACTCTATTCGTATATACTTTTACTTATAACTTTTGTTTTGGCAAATATCGTATTGCCACACCTACCTGAAGGGCGGTCGTAATCTCCACTAGGGCAAGCATTATGTATATGGTGGGGTGTACTACATCGTACGTAGAACGCACAAACAATTTTTACGCCAGCTCAATCAATGTGCTTCTTATACCATTTTTTCGATTTATTAAATTAGTTATATATATATTATATATATATATATATATATATATATCCTAACCAAAGCCATACGTTCTCTAATATTCAATTCAAGATCACCTTAAAAAAGACAAGATTGAAGTTTGTTTAACCAGTTAATTGTACGTATTTTGGTAATAATTAATTAAAATTCTTGCGGTGAACCCGCCTCTATTTAATTGGTGCATTTCAAGGATTAAATAATTTACAATTTATTTTATTATTTTGTACTAAATGATATTGAAATGATAATATAGTAGTTGAACAGTTTCGATTAAAATGTATATATGTATACTGACAATTAGATATATTAAAAGAGTGATACAAGTAGATATCAACAGGTTGGGATGCAATCCATATCCTAAATCGTCACATCGTCATTCCCATATCCTTTTTTTCGCTTCATATATATATATATATATATATATATATATATATATATATATATATATCGACTAACCTATTTAAGTTGGAAGATCTAGCTAGCTTGCTAGATTACATCTAATTCACCCTAAAATTGATTTCAATATTATTCCATTTCGGTAACCTCTCAAACAAGACAAGAATGAATCAATCTCTTAATTACTTGGTTCTCCTACATTCCCTGCTTAGCCTACCCATTCTCATCTCCCTTTACTCTTCCACATTCGATCCTTAAGCCAAAACACCAACTTATAATCAATTAAGAATGTTCATAGGATAGCTAAATCACATTTACCCATTCAAATTGAACAAGGCCGGCCAGATCGATTAATATCAATTCAACATCTTCAGGAATGAGGGCGGTATTTTCCGGAGCTATCCTACGAACACTACGTTCCATGGTGTATAGGCGGCTTGAGATTCTCACAAAGATGCCGAAGCAGCAGCAACAGCCCAATCCCCTCCTTGAAGGAATCCAGAATACCCTAGACTCTATGGAGCCACTCATCCAACAACTGCAAAACGATCCCATACGGCACACGGTCCCAAAAGAGATGCTAGACACGTTTACACAGAAAATCACCAACGGCATCAAACTGCTCGACGACTATTTGGAGGTTCCAAACTGCTCAGACGTCGAGTTCACCGAAAAGCTTACCGAATTCCACGAGTCTCTGAAAGCACAAATCTTCACAGTCACGGATGAAGTAAACAGTGTGTATGAGAACAGTATTGAGGTTCAAAGGATGAATCCCAGGAGCACGGGGACTGCAGCTCAGGTAAAGTTCTTCACTCAACTTCACACTCTTCACACACTAGCTGATTGAATCGAGGCTAGCTCGTTGGTTTAGGCTAGAAATAAAATGTGCTTGATTGTTTACTGTTTTATTGATCAAAGGAAGAAGATGATGATGATTGAATGGTGTGTGTGCAATCACTACTCTCTGATGCACACAACCTGTTTGCTAAAAGTCCTCACACGATTTTAGCACACAAATTCTCTCTGAATCTTCACTCCACTAGATTCCATTCATCTGTTTTCTTTTTAATGCACCTCACACGTACATAAGATTCTTACACACACTCTAGATGCTCTCACACAGCAACCAATGATGTAATGCCACCTAGCTAGTTAGTTACACACTTCTTGGTAAACAAGTAAACCTCACCTCTTTCCTCACAGTTACATCACAGCTCACACTCTCACACTTGTCATGCCTAATACTTCTAGAATCATTTGTCCAGCTTGTCAATCTGTCCATGTGGCAGTTTACACATCAACAACCCTTCCTAAACTGTTCACTGGACATACTCCTAGCAAACCCCGTAGATAGTTGAATCTAGCTTTAGGCAGAGGTTTGGTGAAGATGTCTGCAATTTGATCTTCAGTCCTGCAGTAAAGGAGTGTAACATCTCCATTCTGTATAGCCTCCCTTATGTAATGCACCTTCCTGTTTATGTGTTTAGTTTTCTAATGGAAAACAGGATTTCTTGCCATAGCAATGGCAGATTGATTGTCACACATCAAACTTGTTGCTGCCACCTGTTCCTCCCCAAAATCTCTTAGGACAAACCTTAACCAAATGGCTTGTGTAGTTGCTTCACAAGCACTAACATATTCAGCCTCTGCTGTAGATAGAGCAATACTTGATTGCTTGACTGAGGCCCATGAGAAAATTCCACTCCCAAAGCTGAAAGCATACCCTGAAGTGCTTTTGCTATCATCAATCGATCCTCCCCAGTCACTATCACAGAAACCAAGTAGGATTGCAGCTTTTCCTTTCTTGTACTCTAAACCATAGTTTAAAGTCCCTTGTACATACCTAAGAACCCTCTTTGCTGTTCCAAAGTGTTTCTTAGTAGGGTTGTGCATGAACCTAGCTAGGAGACTTGAGGCATACATAATGTCTGGTCTGGTGGCAGTAAGATACAACAGACTGCCCACAATCTGTCTGTATTCTTGTTCATCTGCAGCCCCACTTCCATCTTCCTTCTGCAGTTTGTCATTTGCTGCAAGGGGAGTTCCTGCAGGTTTGCAGTTTCTCAGTCCAAACTTGTTGAGTAGTGTCTGGGCATATGTTCTTTGATGGATATAGATGCTAGACTGGGATTGTAAGATTCCCATTCCAAGGAAATGGTGAAGTAATCCTAAATCAGTCATCTCATACCTCCTCATCATTTCTGATTTAAATTCCTGCATCATTCCCTCACTTTCACCAGTATAAATGATATCATCAACATATATTGATACAATCAAGGTTCCCACATCTTGATTAACTCTGAGATATAATGTTGCTTCACTTGTGCTCCTCTGAAAACCACATCTAAGTAGATAGGAGTCGATTTCCCCATACCAGGCCCTAGGGGCTTGCTTCAGCCCATACAAAGCCTTGTGCAGCCTGTAGACTTTCTCCTCCTGTCCCTTAACTTCATAACCTTCAGGCTGATGCACATACACTTCTTCATGTAAGACACCATTCAGGAAGGCTGATTTGACATCCAGTTGATACAGCCTCCATTGCTTCTGTGCAGCCAATGCAATCAGTGTTCTGATTGTATCTAATCTGGCCACATGGGCAAAAGTCTCATTAAAGTCGATCCCTGGCTTTTGAAAGTATCCCTTAGCAACCAATCTTGCTTTCTGCTTCTGTACTGAACCATCAAGGTTCAGTTTGGTTTTATAAACCCACTTAACACCAATGACTGGTTTATTAAGTGGTTTCTTAACCAACTCCCATGTACCATTCTTCTTAATCATTTCAAGCTCATTTTCCATGGCTTTCTGCCATCCTCTGTCCCTTGCTGCATCATGATAGTTTTCAGGTTCAATGATACTCATATGACACCTTGCATACACATCACTTAAGTCCCTATACTTAGGTTGAGGCATCTCTGGAGAATCAGGATCAGAAAGGTTCTGATCAACTTATTCCTCATGATCTTGTGCTTGTTCAACAGAATCCTCATTCAATGCTTGAACCTGTCCTTGATCATGATCAATTCCTAGTTGCCTCACAGATAACCGCTCATTTCCTTCTCTTGTTTCATTCCATCTCCACTTTGTTCCTTCATCAAACTCTACAGTTCTGGATATCACTATCTTGTTGGTTTCCAGGTTATAGAGCCTATATCCCTTTTCACAGCTCCCATAACCCATGAATACACATTTAATCCCTTTCTTGTCTAACTTCTGTCTTAGTTGGTCTGGAACATGTGTATAGCAAACACATCCAAAAACTCTAAGATGTTTGACACCTGGTTTTCTCCCTGTGAACTTTTCAAATGGTGTCATGCCATTTAGTGAGCTTGTTGGACATCTGTTCAGGAGGTAGCATGCAATGTTTATAGCTTCACCCCAAAACTTGTTAGGGACATCCTTCTCTTGCATCATTGACCTGGCCATTTCCACCAGAGTCCTATTCTTTCTTTCTGCCACACCATTCTGCTGTGGTGAGTATGCAACAGATAGTTCACGCAAGGTTATCGCCTATGCATCCCGGCAGCTGAAGACTCATGAGTTGAACTACCCTACCCATGATTTGGAGTTGGCGGCGGTGGTTCATGCTCTCAAAATCTGGAGACATTACCTATTCGGCGCAACGTGTCGGATATACACCGACCACCAGAGTCTTAAATACCTATTCACTCAGAAGGAGCTTAACATGAGACAACGGAGATGGTTGGAGCTGCTGAAGGATTATGACTGTACGATCGAGTACCATCCGGGTAAGGCCAATGTGGTGGCGAATGCACTCAGCAGGAAATCAGCGGGAACTGTTGCACACCTGGGGATGGTGTATCTTCCCTTGCTGGTGGAACTCCGGAAGGCGGGAGTTATTTTGGGTATTGATGAGCATGGAGCTTTGTTGGCCAGCTTCCATGTACGACCAGTACTGATTGATCGGATCATCGAGGCACAACTTCAGGATCCGATACTCTGTATTTACAGAATTGAGGTCGATGCGGATGGGAGACAAGATTTTACCATCCGGGATGATGGAGCACTTGTGAAATTGGGCCGTTTGTGTGTACCTACAGTGGCAGAGTTACGGGCCGAGATTCTTGAGGAGGCCCATAGTTCGGCCTATGCTATGCATCCGGGAGGTACAAAGATGTACCGTACCCTCCGGAACCATTATTGGTGGCCAGGAATGAAGAAGGATATTGCTGAGTTCGTGAGAAAATGCTTAACCTGTCAGCAGGTTAAGGCGGAATGGCAGAGACCGTATGGGGCTATGCAGCCACTTCCGATTCCCGAGTGGAAGTGGGATCACATCACCATGGACTTCGTCTTTAAGTTACCGAGGACTCAGAGTGGAGTGGACGGAGTATGGGTGATCGTGGATCGGTTAACCAAATCAGCCCATTTTCTGCCAGTTCAGGAGACCTATAAACCTAACCGACTGGCTCAGTTGTTTGTGAAGGAGATCATACGATTGCATGGTACGCCGGAATCAATCGTGTCCGATCGTGATCCGCGTTTCACTTCCAGGTTCTGGCGGAGTTTGCAAGCTACTCTGGGAACAACCCTACGTTTCAGTACTGCTTTCCATCCTCAGACCGATGGACAGTCTGAAAGAACCATTCAGACCCTGGAGGACATGATGAGGTCATGTGTACTACAGTTTCAGGACTCTTGGGACACTCATTTGCCATTGATGGAATTCGCTTACAACAACAGCTATCAGGCAAGCATCGGGATGGCACCCTATGAGGCACTGTATGGCCGACAGTGCAGGACACCTATCTGCTGGACGGAGATAGGAGAGCGAGCGGCTGTAGGGCCGGAATTGATGGACTTAACCATGGAAACTGTTCGCGTTATCAAGGAGAGATTGAAGGTGGCACAGGATCGCCAGAAGAGTTATGCCGATCGACGGATTCGAGACTTGGAATTTGAAGTGGGAGATTTTGTCTTCCTGAAGTTGTCTCCGTGGAAAGGGATTATCCGTTTTGGCCGACGGGGGAAACTGAGTCCGCGTTTTATCGGACCTTATGAGATCGTGGAGAGAATTGGCAGAGTTGCATACAGATTGGCGCTACCTCTAGAACTATCTAGAGTTCACGATGTTTTCCACATATCAATGCTGCGGATGTACGTACGTGATGCTTCTCATGTACTTGGGGAACAACCTGTCAAACTACGGGAGGATTTGAGCTTTGAGGAACAACCAGTACAGATCTTGGATCGGAAGGACAAGGTACTACGTCGGAAGAAGATCCCTCTCGTGAAGATTCTCTGGAGAAACCAGAATGTGGAAGAAGCCACATGGGAGCCTGAGGCTCAGATGCGAGAACAATTTCCTTATTTGTTTCTTTGAAATTTCGGGACGAAATTTCTTAAGGGGGGAAGGTTGTAACACCCCGAAAATTCGAGGATTTCAATATTGTAATTTAATGTGTGATTTGACGCTTTTACCCTTGTGATTGATATGGCCAAATTGTTGACTTTTTGATTGATGAATTAAACGGACTTTGACCTATGACCGTGACGTAGTTCGGGACGTCACGAGTTCATAGACAGGTGGCACGTCCAATTCGGACGATCAGGGAAAAAGTTATGACTATCGGAAGTTCAGGGGCATTATCATAATTTGGACTTTCGGGGGGGGGGGGGGAATGTTGACTTTTCTTTTGACAACTAATTTTCAGTTGACTCAAAGACCGTCAGGTAGGCCTCGACGTCCTGAGTCCGTAGACAGGCGGCACGCCGAAATCGGACCTCGTACGAGGAAGTTATGGTCAGAAATGTGAAATCGGGAGGTTCGTGTCTCGGGTTGCGTGCCAAATATTTTATTCTAGAAATCTGATTGGAGGACACCTGGTGAGTGACAAGTCTTTTGGTTGGCGTGTGGGGGCGCGTGCGGCGGCGGTTAGGGAAGTTGTCAACATGGTTTTTGGTCTAGGTGCTGTGATGAGTCTTTTGGCGTTGGTTTCGGGTTAATTGGACGTCGAATCGAAATAGTTTCGCGAGGGTGAAGGCTTAGGGTTCCGATTCGTCCTGGTTAGGACCCGGGGATTTTTGAGGGAAATTAGGTGGACCTTTGTAGACGTGTTAGTGACGTACTTTGGTGGTTGTTGACAGGATCGGGAGTTCCCGAGGAAGCTGAGGAACGTACGAGACGTTCGGGACGCGATTGAGGGCTCGGTACTGTGACTTGACCCTTTCTCTAAACTCGAACATGCATAATTGTTTTTCTATAATTGTTTTATATATGTGATTTCATGATGGTTGGATTTATGATGTGGTTTTTTACAAAATTGCACGGTTTCCGAGAAATAACGTATTTGGCACGTTTCACGAGGAATGTTGATTTCTGAAAATAACGTATTTGGGATTTTTAAATGATAAATGGTTTTTAGTATTTGTTAAGGGCTTTTGGAACATGATTTCGATGATCAAAGGTTTTCGGTTTTCAATCGGATTTCGGAGAGCGGAATTTGGTTTTAAAGTTGGAAAGTGGAATTCCGGATTTGGGTTCGGAATGATGGTTCGGTATGCTGGAAGGGCATCAGACCGGTGATTTCGAATTCGGGTTTGGATATGGATTTAGAAATGGTTTTCAAATGGTTTTGGATTGGATTTGCTGGATCTGGTTATTGGGTTTAAAGACCTGGATATTGATTTGACGGGGGACGGGCCCGGATTGGGTTTAAAGACCCGGATTGAGTTTAAAGACTCGGGAGTTTAAAGACTCGGATATATTGATATTTCCCCCGTAGGCCTGTTGAGTTTAAAGACTCGAGAGTTTAAAGACTCGGATATTATTGAGGCCTGGATTGAGTTTAAAGACTCGAGAGTTTAAAGACTCGGATAGGTCCAGCAGGTTTGATCGGATAATGATGATTTGATATGCATGATTTATAATACGGTTTTATGATGCTTCTGCTATGATTTCTATAACGGTGTTTTATAGTGACTATAACTGTAACTGTATTAATAACTGGGTTATGCATGTGGTTTCAAAACGGAGGGCTAAACCCAGTTTTCTTTAAAATGGTTTTAGAAACTTTTCTTTTATTTATGGTTCACTCTCACCTTCTGTTTTAACTTGCCCTCCAGGTTGTGGAGCTAGTACGGGGTTCCGGCGTCGAGGCAGCGTCTGAGGCATAGAAGTCACGAGAGCGATCCCGAACTGTGTTAAATTTTCCGTTGTGCGTGTACTTAGCTTTTTGGTTTTCTTTCTTCTGTATTAGTACTATGCTCTGTAAACTGTTGACTTCGGGACATGTTATATATTTTCTCCTGCGTCTGACTGCGTTGTGTTGGGGTGTCAGACGGGAGCAGGATTTACCTCGGTTTGCTGGGTGAAACCGGGGTGGGTCTTGACATGAGGTGGTCTAGGGCGGCCGGGATTGAAGCTCGAAGATGGGCGGTCTGTTCTTGATCGGGGAGGTAAAGCTCTGGACCTAGACATCCTGTTTTAAGATTGTAGATGGAATTTATAGGATGGGACGAAACTATTAGTGAAAAAGAGATCGAAATTGTAACGACCCGTCCCAAATTCCATGATTAGATTAGTGACTAATCACGATTAGTGAGGCTAATCCGTGATTAGTAGAGCGAAATCGGACGAACGATGCGAAATGACCGTTTTGCCCCTAGTGGTGGCAAAACGTTGACTTTTCAATCGGCCAGTCAAATGGACTTTGACCGATGACCGTGACGTAGTTCGTGACGTCACGAGTTCATAGACAGGTGGCACGTTCAATTCCGACGTTCGAGGAAGAAGTTATGACGTTCGGAAGTTTAGGGGCATTTTGGTAATTTGGGTGAATAGTAGGTCAAAAGTTGACTTTTTGATCGGGAGGTCCGATGGCCGAGGGCCGAAGACCGTTACATAGATAAGGACGATACGAATCCGTAGACAGGCGGCACGTCGAATTCGGACGTTCGACGGCGAAGTTACGGTTCACGGAAGTTCCCGGTTACTATTCACGATGACACGTTTTACGAGACAAAAAGTGCAGTTTTGTCTCTAGTGGGCCCAGATATTTAATGGAGGCCCAATGGATGAGTGACACTTGTCACCCATCCACTGGGAACCATTTCACATACATGCATCCAACCATAACCGTGCATCCCATTTCCATGTTTTCCCAATCCAAACCGATCTCCCTACCACCCCAAATCCAAACCTTCAACCATTTGGAGGCCCAGAGAGTGAGAGGAGTGAAGATTGATGATGGTGGCCGGTCTGGACGGCGCCACCGTGCGCGGTGGAGGCCCAACCCGAACGGGTACCCGGTAAGCTCCAAAATTCCTCTTCCTTTGATTTGGTTATTATGGTCGATTTTGGTTGATTAGGTTAGGCTTATTAGATGGTTAGGAGGGTTTTAGGATGTTTTTGGACGGCTGTGGACGGCCACGAAGCCCGGGGGGGCAATCGGACATTTTGAGCCGTGAGGGAGAAATCGAAGGAGGTGGATTTTGGGTGTTTTAGCTAGGTTGGTTAATTGGAATGGGTAGGAAATGAGAAAATAGGAATTTAGGAATTAAAATGGAAGAAATCGGATGAAAAATGAGGGAGAAGAAGCCCTGGACCGGTTACGCCGGTCCAGTTGCAGAGGTTGGACCGGACCGGGCCGGTCGGACCGGTTCGATCGAGGGAGGACGACGGCACTGTAGCGGCGCGTGAGGCCCACGCGCAGGGGCCATTGGGCGGCGCGTGGCAGCGCGTGCTAGGGTTTTTGGGGATGTGTTCAACATACGAAATCATCTATTCGATGTAACGAACATTTTGGGACTGGTTTCGAGTCGATCGGACACCGTCTCGATATGTTTCGGGGCCTCGGAAGATTTCGGTTCGGGATTAAAAATAGTTAAAAATACGGGAAAATTACGGGGCTTTAGTGAGGGGTTATATAAGTAGTTAGTAACCCTCTAAATTAATTTGGACAGGTTTGGAAGTCCCGGTGACGGTGATCGGCTCGGGGAGCCGTATGGCACGCGTATCGAGACGCGGCTTCGGACGGTCTGTGAGTGGACCTTGTTTTCTAAATTGGTGCATGCATAAATGTTTATTATATGTTTTATTACTTGTTTGATGATGCCATGGGTGCATTTGTATGTGGTTACGTATAAGCACGTATTTCGAGGTTTCGGCCTTATACGGTGCTTATACGGGTCTGTATTTCTTTATTGATTTAAATGAACTGAATTTGGATTTCAAAATGATAAACTCGGGTATGAGACCCATTTGGTTTTGTCTCGGGCATATGACCTCAGATTCCGGGCACGGTGCCCAGTTGGTGTCCTATGTTCGGGTACGAGACCCAGTCACTTTACGGTTTTGATTTCAGGTCAGGGAACCTTAAATGGATTCCCAGGTTCATGACGGTTTATGGGAACCGGCATGAACCCTTGTTATGGTATCGTGGTTCATGACGGTTTATGGGAACCGGCATGAACCCTTGTTGGTTATATTATTACGGTACATGACGGTTTATGGGAACCGGCATGTTACCTGATTACGGATATTATGGATCATGACGGTTCAGGGGAACCGGTCATGAATGTTTATGTTATGTATATATATGTTCGTCTACCTTCCTTTACTTCTATTATCTCCTCCGGGGAGGGTCGTTGGCCTGGGTGGACCCCGGAGTAGTCACGGAGCACCGACTGAGTGGAGTCACCCCCCAGTTGGGTTCCTTACTCTCAGGAAGGCTATGATTACTATTACCTCGGGTAGGGTCAGTGGTCTACGGACATTGATCTTGACTTTGAGATGACTCGGATTGAGACCCGGGTAGCGCGCGCGTGGCTTTGGATACCGTGACGGGATTGGTTGTGTGACTTATATATATGTATGTGATGGATATATGATATATGATATGTGGTGTGTACAGGTGTGCACAGGATTTGGGCAGTGGCCCGTATGGTCGTTTTTATGGTGGTCCTTTCGACCTTAGTTTATATCTGCTTTGGGCTTAGTCCCACATATGGTTTGTCTTGGATAAATGGTTTTCGAATGCATGCATGCTTTTTAGTGGAGGGTACAAATGTCTTCCTTATTAAATGTTTTTATAAACTCTTTGTTTTGTCCACTCACAGTTTTTAATGTTTTGACTGCCTTTCAGGTTGACATCGGATGTGGACTGTAGCAGAGATCGAGATATCACATGCCTCCTCCGGATCCTGGCGTACTCTGATAGCCCGGGAGGGCAAAGGACGAAAATATCCCTTGTCTGACACTTCGTGTCAGACGGGAGCAGGGTCATCCCGCACTAATCCCGGGGGGATTGGGATGGGTCCTGTCAACGTGGTATCAGAGCGGGGTTGTCTCTATTCGAGCAACCGCGGAGCTCTTGGAGTATGTATGCTGGTCGAGGATGTGATATCTCATTGGGCTGCAGTTCGTGGTCAACCTGATTGTTGGGGTGCCGGTACGATAGTTAGTAGGATTGGCAAGCCTTGGTTCGGCACTCGATGCCGGGGTTGCCATAGTTCTGTCAAGGTTGACCGTGTGGGACCCTACGGAGGGATTAACGTGTTCGTATTCTGGAGTGTGATCGTGAGACGGTTAGTTGGGATCGTCCTTCACGATGTCGTAGGATCGATTCCGACGACTGGTTAGGAGTTGTGACCATTAGATGGT
Organism: Prinsepia uniflora; assembly: GCA_032719365.1. Classification (NCBI taxonomy): domain Eukaryota; kingdom Viridiplantae; phylum Streptophyta; class Magnoliopsida; order Rosales; family Rosaceae; genus Prinsepia; species Prinsepia uniflora. The sequence continues at coordinate 1,723,762 of CM064875.1, read as the reverse complement.
CAGATTATGTTGAGTTAAATGGATTTACTGCAGTTGGCAGTTAGCAACCGGATTCGAGGAATCCGAGTTGGATTGTTGGTAGGATTGGGTTGACGTCTTTACGATGTCGGACCGCAGGGTCGGTCAGATTGTTGATTTTACTGCTTTCGCAGGTGGGTTCAAAGGAACTCTAGGTGTGATCGTGGAACCCTACCGTATGTGTATGGTTCGGAAATGGGAGTTGACGAGTGGTTTGACTTGGACGACTATTCGGATTTGGGGTTCGTTAGTCGGTCTAATCATGTCAGCTTGTGTTGGGACTGCACTTCGCAGTCGGGGCTGTACTTACCAGTTAAACCTAGTGGGTTGTCGTGCTACTCAGTTGTGGTTTGGCGCAGCTAAGGTCATGGGCGACCTAGTAGACGACATTGGTTTAGTCGAGTTACGAATGGTTAGAGTTGGGTTGGACAGGTTACCAGGGTTGGTACTTGTCGATGGAATCCCTGAGTGGGATACAGAGTAGTTGGTACAGGCAGTTGATTCCGTTGGATGCGGAGTCTGGATGTCTAGTCGTTAGGTCTGCACGAGGTTGTGGCAGACGCTACTATCGATAGACGTAGTCGAATTTTATCTGGTTGAGTAGACTCAGGTTGTCGTGACGATTGTGACGATGGGATTGTCAGTCGTGACGATGGTACGAGGTGCGTGAATAACGCATATGTGTGGGTAGTGATTCTGGATTCGACTTGGTTACGGTTGAGTGCGATCGCAAAATGAGACGGGGACGTACGGGGGACGTTTCCTCTTCTCGTATGAGTTGTCAGGGTAACTATACCCAGAGGTGTTGGGTTCGAAGGAGGCAGAATTTCTCCTATTTGAGCAAAGGTACGGGATCATCGTTCGGTATGAGCGGAGATCCAGAGTTGTCTGATTGGCACACTTTGTGCTGATGCTGACAGGTGGTGTACTGGTACTAGTGCTGGTGCTGGTGCCGGTGATTGTGATGACGGTGAGTTACGAGTCGGGATGTGACTCCGACGTGATGGGCTTATGATTGGTATCTGTGGTTCGGGAGTGAATCACGGATAGTGACGGACTGGAGAGGATCCAACGGTAGTTGAGGAGTGAGGATCGAGTAATATCCTGACGGATTAGTGACCGGTTGGTCAGACTCGTTCTGTCGCGGGGTTTAGCGACCAGTTGGTCAGAATTGGTCAGGATTGGTCAGATACGGCGGTATGCAGAGATTTGGCTGCAGATCACAGCAGGGGTCTGTTGTGACTTTTCAGTAGAGTGGTACATCAGATTAGGATGAATTGACATCCTTTTGGATGTACATATACGGTCGTAAATGGGCATGTGTCCATAACCAGTCTAACGGGGACACGTGGTTGATGTCCGGGTATGTTGTTTCCAATTTTGTTGGAACTTCGAAATCGCGAGAGGTTGCGATTGAGGTGACGAGAGGAATGCGGGTTTTCCGCATTGGTATTGGGTATGTCGAAGTCGTTTGGGTGACTTCTCGGATTCTACCATGATTGATGATGGTAGATGACGTTGATGATATAGATGTTGTTGGTTGCCTCTAGTACACTGATTGTGTATTGGTTGTTGGACCCGGGATTTGTTCTAGACCATCAGGAGGAGATGAGTATATCAAGTTAGGTGACTGAGATTTCTCATTTTCTACTTGGTGGCAGACGATGTTAGGTTACAGGACGTGGTGAGTGCAGCGAGTGTTGTTTGCATTCACGTAGGATGGCTTATTCGATCATTCTTGGTTTTCCACGGTGGAATGCCAAGGATCGATACGAGGTACTCAGTGAGAACCCACAGTCTCGGCGTGTCTCGTCGTTGACTAATCTGTTCAGATGTGGGAATTGGTTTAGGACTTTGGGTATCGTTATGGATCTGGATCGTGATTTGGATGATCCAGATAGATGGAGAGTTTATCACTCTTACTTGGATGTTGAGTGGAGCATGATGGGACTGAACTTCTTTTCGAGGTAAATCCCATATGACTTATTACTCATCTGAGTAGTTGTCTGATGAGTAGTTTTCCGACGTGGTCGGATATTGTCAGACCTAGTGTTGTGATGATGTTGGGATTGGCTTCCCTATGAAGTCAATCGATGGTATTGTGGTAATCGATGGAGCAGGTATCCGATAGGTTCGGATATGGTGCATCTCGGTAGACGAGAACGAGATTTCAGGTTTTGGAATCAGATTTCTGGATGACGATTCAGGATTTGATTTTGGAACTTGAAAGAGGATTTCTGTATTTGGGTTTTGGAATCGGATTCTGGGTGACGATTCAGGATTTGATTCTAGAGCCTGACTGTGGATTTTCTTTTTACGGCTTTGGGTTCGAAATGGTTATTCCAAATGCCGGTTTACGGAATGATGATTTCGGATTCGAATTTGAACATGTTTATGGATATGATTTCTGGGTTTGGATTCGGGATTTCTCACGAAATTTCGGATTCGGATTTGGGGAATAGATAATGGGTCGGAGTTTCAATTTGTCTAGTACTGGATTGGACAAATGGACTCCATAGTAGAAACGTGATTGGCTACAACCTATAGGGGTGTAGGCTGATTGATGTGTAGATGTATGTACCTTGTACGTTGTTCGAGGTACAATACTGGGCATACTTGTGGTGCCTAGTGACGGAATATAGGTTATACCGGTATTACGTTGGGGAGCGTGTTGGTAGTCGGATTGGTTCTGATACCATTGGATTAGTTGCGGTCGTGAACTAGACATTGGATACTGTGCATTGGGTCATAGTACTTCTGATGGGTAAGTTACACACAGGCCGAGTGAATTGTTTGGTGGTGTATACTCATGATTGAGTAAGTTGGTGGTTAGTGTAACCACAAGTGTATCGTGTTAGTCTTGACTGACGACTGTCAAGTGGTGACAGTTTGTCGAAGGTGTCAGCGTGGCTCGTTGAGTGAGGTCCGATGACTCCCAGTGGGAGTAGACGCTAGGATAGATTAGCGTTTGAGAAAGGAATCATCGAGTTGACAAGTGGTGTCGATTCGGAGCATATGGCTACTGTCATTCGAAGTGGTCGAGTGTAGTCGATACGACGTGAGTGTTAGGGGTACGTCTGGGTGCGGACGAGTACGTATTACTCTGGTTAGTTGGTGTACGAGTGTACACGTGTTGCGAGGTTGATTCTACTTTCCACGAGCTGGATATGGAATCAGAATAGTTGGCGTTTCGAGAACGAAACTAATTAAGGAGGGAAGAACGGTTAGATTAGGTCGGTTGGAATTTCGAGGACGAAATTAATTAAGGAGGGAAGGTTGTAACGACCCGTCCCAAATTCCATGATTAGATTAGTGACTAATCACGATTAGTGAGGCTAATCCGTGATTAGTAGAGCGAAATCGGACGAACGATGCGAAATGACCGTTTTGCCCCTAGTGGTGGCAAAACGTTGACTTTTCAATCGGCCAGTCAAATGGACTTTGACCGATGACCGTGACGTAGTTCGTGACGTCACGAGTTCATAGACAGGTGGCACGTTCAATTCCGACGTTCGAGGAAGAAGTTATGACGTTCGGAAGTTTAGGGGCATTTTGGTAATTTGGGTGAATAGTAGGTCAAAAGTTGACTTTTTGATCGGGAGGTCCGATGGCCGAGGGCCGAAGACCGTTACATAGATAAGGACGATACGAATCCGTAGACAGGCGGCACGTCGAATTCGGACGTTCGACGGCGAAGTTACGGTTCACGGAAGTTCCCGGTTACTATTCACGATGGCACGTTTTACGAGACAAAAAGTGCAGTTTTGTCTCTAGTGGGCCCAGATATTTAATGGAGGCCCAATGGATGAGTGACACTTGTCACCCATCCACTGGGAACCATTTCACATACATGCATCCAACCATAACCGTGCATCCCATTTCCATGTTTTCCCAATCCAAACCGATCTCCCTACCACCCCAAATCCAAACCTTCAACCATTTGGAGGCCCAGAGAGTGAGAGGAGTGAAGATTGATGATGGTGGCCGGTCTGGACGGCGCCACCGTGCGCGGTGGAGGCCCAACCCGAACGGGTACCCGGTAAGCTCCAAAATTCCTCTTCCTTTGATTTGGTTATTATGGTCGATTTTGGTTGATTAGGTTAGGCTTATTAGATGGTTAGGAGGGTTTTAGGATGTTTTTGGACGGCTGTGGACGGCCACGAAGCCCGGGGGGGCAATCGGACATTTTGAGCCGTGAGGGAGAAATCGAAGGAGGTGGATTTTGGGTGTTTTAGCTAGGTTGGTTAATTGGAATGGGTAGGAAATGAGAAAATAGGAATTTAGGAATTAAAATGGAAGAAATCGGATGAAAAATGAGGGAGAAGAAGCCCTGGACCGGTTACGCCGGTCCAGTTGCAGAGGTTGGACCGGACCGGGCCGGTCGGACCGGTTCGATCGAGGGAGGACGACGGCACTGTAGCGGCGCGTGAGGCCCACGCGCAGGGGCCATTGGGCGGCGCGTGGCAGCGCGTGCTAGGGTTTTTGGGGATGTGTTCAACATACGAAATCATCTATTCGATGTAACGAACATTTTGGGACTGGTTTCGAGTCGATCGGACACCGTCTCGATATGTTTCGGGGCCTCGGAAGATTTCGGTTCGGGATTAAAAATAGTTAAAAATACGGGAAAATTACGGGGCTTTAGTGAGGGGTTATATAAGTAGTTAGTAACCCTCTAAATTAATTTGGACAGGTTTGGAAGTCCCGGTGACGGTGATCGGCTCGGGGAGCCGTATGGCACGCGTATCGAGACGCGGCTTCGGACGGTCTGTGAGTGGACCTTGTTTTCTAAATTGGTGCATGCATAAATGTTTATTATATGTTTTATTACTTGTTTGATGATGCCATGGGTGCATTTGTATGTGGTTACGTATAAGCACGTATTTCGAGGTTTCGGCCTTATACGGTGCTTATACGGGTCTGTATTTCTTTATTGATTTAAATGAACTGAATTTGGATTTCAAAATGATAAACTCGGGTATGAGACCCATTTGGTTTTGTCTCGGGCATATGACCTCAGATTCCGGGCACGGTGCCCAGTTGGTGTCCTATGTTCGGGTACGAGACCCAGTCACTTTACGGTTTTGATTTCAGGTCAGGGAACCTTAAATGGATTCCCAGGTTCATGACGGTTTATGGGAACCGGCATGAACCCTTGTTATGGTATCGTGGTTCATGACGGTTTATGGGAACCGGCATGAACCCTTGTTGGTTATATTATTACGGTACATGACGGTTTATGGGAACCGGCATGTTACCTGATTACGGATATTATGGATCATGACGGTTCAGGGGAACCGGTCATGAATGTTTATGTTATGTATATATATGTTCGTCTACCTTCCTTTACTTCTATTATCTCCTCCGGGGAGGGTCGTTGGCCTGGGTGGACCCCGGAGTAGTCACGGAGCACCGACTGAGTGGAGTCACCCCCCAGTTGGGTTCCTTACTCTCAGGAAGGCTATGATTACTATTACCTCGGGTAGGGTCAGTGGTCTACGGACATTGATCTTGACTTTGAGATGACTCGGATTGAGACCCGGGTAGCGCGCGCGTGGCTTTGGATACCGTGACGGGATTGGTTGTGTGACTTATATATATGTATGTGATGGATATATGATATATGATATGTGGTGTGTACAGGTGTGCACAGGATTTGGGCAGTGGCCCGTATGGTCGTTTTTATGGTGGTCCTTTCGACCTTAGTTTATATCTGCTTTGGGCTTAGTCCCACATATGGTTTGTCTTGGATAAATGGTTTTCGAATGCATGCATGCTTTTTAGTGGAGGGTACAAATGTCTTCCTTATTAAATGTTTTTATAAACTCTTTGTTTTGTCCACTCACAGTTTTTAATGTTTTGACTGCCTTTCAGGTTGACATCGGATGTGGACTGTAGCAGAGATCGAGATATCACATGCCTCCTCCGGATCCTGGCGTACTCTGATAGCCCGGGAGGGCAAAGGACGAAAATATCCCTTGTCTGACACTTCGTGTCAGACGGGAGCAGGGTCATCCCGCACTAATCCCGGGGGGATTGGGATGGGTCCTGTCAGAAATCGTGTTGGAAATGGCTGAAAACCGCCTGTGCCGGTTCGAACCGGTCTGAACTGGACTGGCTGGAGGTTGAAGGATATGAACAGTACCGACGCGTGTGGGCGAGTGGCACGGTATTTGAGGGAGATTTTAACACGACTTTTAAAGTATTCGATGTAACAAACATTTTGGCACTGGTTTCGAGTGGATCAGACATCGTCTTGATATGTTTCGGGATGTCCGAAGGTTTTAGGGCTCGACTAAAAATAGTTAAAAATTCGAGAAAATTACGGGGCTTTAGTATGAACATTGTGAAGTAGTTAGTGACCTTATTATGGGATTTGGACAGGTTCAGGAAAGCCGATGATAGTAGATTGGCTGGGAAAACATAATTACGCGATATCGAGGCAGTGGCGTTAATGGTCTATGAGTGGATTTTGCTTTCGAACTTATGATGTATGCATATATGTTTTTGTATGTTTTCTACATGTGATTTCTATGTTTATGATTATGCTCTTGATGATTTACGATGTTGCACGGATTTCGAGATATTTAAGAAATTGCACATTTTACGAGATTACGATTTATATTGAGATTTGACCATGGTTTTGATGATTTGATTTTGGGATTTGAAATATGATTTGATTTCAATGATTTATAACGGATGTTGGAAAGTGATTTCGGGCTTGAAGCCCTGTTCATGTGATTTTGATAAACGAGATTTTGGTTTTGGAATCAGATTTTGAAAAGATGATTCTTGATTCGGTTTTGAAACTTGAAAGAGAAATTCTGGATTTGGGTTCGGGATGATGGTTCCGGATACTAGCTTATGGAATCATTATTGCGAATTCAGATATGAATTTTCTATGGTTTTCACTTGGTTGAAAAATAGTTTTGGATTTAAAGACCCGGAAAAAGAAAAACGGCTGGATCTGGTTTTGAGTTTAAAGACTCGGTTGATTGATGGGGGAGGGCCCTGGATTGATATGTTTTGAGTTTAAAGACTCGGTTATTGTGATATCCCCCGAGGCTTGTTGATTGTGTTTTGAGTTTAAAGACTCGTTGATATCCCGGGAAGGCCTGATTATGCGCATGGTTTTGAGTTTAAAGACTCGGGCGTGATCCAGAAACTCGCATGATTGATGTTTTTCACTGGTTTTCAGATTTGTTTTGGGCGGTGGCCCGGATGATTTGGATTTGATGAGTTTTGGGGCTGAGTTCCCGTACTTTGACGTTTGATTTATGATTTTGGGCTGAGGCTCTGGATTTGAATTGCAGATTTGAGGAAAAGAAATGATTCTGGTTCTCAATGATGGTTTTGGATATGAAATGGTTTTGTGAATTAGTTGTATATGCATGCATTGGTTTTTAAATGGAGGGTATAAAAGTACTTTTCTATAAACTGTTTTCTGAACGTACTTTTTATTTTGTTCACTCACAGTTTTTTTATGTTTTCGATACCCTCCAGGTTGTTGCAATGCAGGATGTTGGTCGAGAGAGACGGAGACATCACACACGCGATCCACAGTAGAGTCTGCGCGCTCTGAGAAGTCCGGAAGTAGTAAACGGTTCGTTTGGGAATCCTTTGTTTGACTTACGTGTCACATGGAGGTTGGACGTCGATTTAGCCTTCGTGTCATGCGTAAGTTAGATGGGAGCATGACTTAGCCCTTAATCCCGGGGAATTGGGGGTGGTTCGTGTCAGTTGTAGCTTGCAGTTTTTGTAAAAAATGCTTTGTCGGGATTTCATTAATTATTTTAACTACGCGTTAACCAAAGTATTATATACCATTTGGGCCATGCCCTTCAGGACATATCCTGCCATTCAGGGTGCTCGTTAATTATTTTTTCATATTTCTTAAGCAATAAAACTTTAATTTCATCGAAACCTGAGCCATAGCTATGGCAGAAGTATTATTATAGAATAAAGTAATCGGACATGTTTGTTCTTCACCAAAGTCTTCCAATACAAACTTGAGCCACTTAGCCTGTGTAGTAGCTTCATAAACACTTATATACTATGTTTCTATCATAGATAATGCAACACTGTGTTGCTTTACTGATGCCCACAAAAACACACCTCCTCCAAAAGAGAAAGCATAACCCTATATGCTCCTCATGTCATCAATACTCTCACTCAAATTTAAGTCACAATACCCAATTAACGTAGCATGCTTTCCCTTAGTATACTCAATTCCAGAGGTTATCGTGCCTTGTATATATTTGCGAACTCTTTTGGTTGTGCCAAAAACATTTCTTTGATGGACTACGGATGAACCTAGATAATAGGCTAGCTACTAACATAATATCAGGCCATGTAGAAATTAAATAAAGAAGGTTGCGTACCATTTATCTGTGGAGCCCCTCATATGCTCACTCATATCCAACACTTTTGCATAATCTGTCATTAGTGGCCAGTGGTGTGCTCATAGTTTTGCATCCCTTCAAACCAAATTTCTCTAGGAATGTTAGGACTTATTTCGTGTGATGAATGAATATGCCACTTAAAGATTTTTCTACCCCCATTCCAAGAAAGTGATGCGACGGTCCCAAACCTGAATTCTCATACTTAAACATCATATCGTCCTTGAATTATGAGATCATGGTCTCACTATACACTATGTCATCAACATAAATGGACACCATCAAGGTTTCTTTTTTGTTGTTAGACTTCTAGTAGAGTAATGTATGTTTATTGAGATCTCAATAAAAACCACACTGAATTAGGTAGGTGTCAATTTCACCATACCAAGCTCTAAGAGCTTGCTTCAACCTATATAAAACATTCGTCAGTCTGTAAACCTTCTCTTCATCATTTCTAACTTCATATCATTCTAGTTGATCCACATAAACTTATTCTTTTAGCACTTCATTTAGGAAAGTTGACTTAACATCTAACTGGTACATCTTCCAGCTTTTCTATGCTGCTAGGAAAATCAGAATCCTAATTAGGTCTAGCCTTGCCATTTTGCTTAAATGTCTCATTGTAATCAACTCTAGGTTTCTTTGCATACCCCTTGGTCACCAACCTTACTTTGTGTTTCTATACAGAACCATCAAGCTTTAACTTGAGTTTGTACACCCATTTCGCTCCAATTACTGGTTTACAGGCTTACCTATCAACCAGATCCCAAGCATAGTTTTTCTCGATCATATCTAACTCTGCCTGCATTTCTTCTGCCAAGCTTTATCTTGTGCAACTTCTTGATAGCTTTTTGGTTCTACAATACACATGTTGCACCTTGCCTAAATCTCGTTTAAAGTTCTGATTTTCACTGGAGTAGAGGTAAGGCTAGATGAACCTAAATTGTTAGAGCTAGATCCATGATTAGGACCATTAATTTGAACTACACCAGGAGATACTTGAGAGATGGAGTTCAAAAGTAAGAAGAGGTCTATCATATTAATTACATACTTGGTTTGATGAACATTTAGTATATTTACAAACGAATATATATAGAAATAATTATAAATTAGTCCAATTTTTAAGTATAACATATAAAATAGACCATTTACTATACTGTTAAGATGTTTACTGTGCTTTTATATTTTATAATTTAAAAAAAAATTTCTAATACCGTTTATACTCTTTTTTCAGATATGAATGAGTAACTTTCAAAATTTAGATATTAACATTTTATATCAATTTTAAAAAATTATTTGATAAGATAATTCTAACTAAACTTCATATTTTCAAATTTGTTTTAGGAATGAAAATCATTTTAATCCACCAAACTTCTCAAATATTGTCTAATACTTTGAATAAGTACAGACTCACAGGTACTTTATTTATTTTGCAAAGTTTTTTGGTTTTATACCTTCGTAGTAAATTATTAATAACCTGCTTATTTTATTCTTTCGTAGGTAAATTAATAATTATCTATGCATTTCTTATTTTTTTATGCTATTTGAGAGAGAGAGAGAGATATTGCGTATAATATACTTTTATTATACAATTTAAAATCTCATAGGTAAATTACTTTTTTATGTACAATTAAAATTCCTATAAGTTAATTACGTAAAATGTAATCAAACTATATGATATGTAATGATACACTTGTAATTCTTTAAAAATTAAGGGACTAAAGCTAATGCTGCAATTTGATCGACAATAAAAAATCAAGTTATTTCTTATTTATAGTTCTTATTTACTGTGGTGGATTAACTTATAATTTGGACTCTAAAAAGGGACATATATATAATTTCCCCTTACATATATCCACAAAAAATAAAGAACATGTATAAGAAACTATAAATACTACAACATTATTTAAAAAAAAAAAATTAATCCCCTAACGAAAGTGCACATAGATTTTCTTCCTGCCTTAGAAGATCTAGCAATCACAATTTACTGAGGAAAAAAGAACAAAGCAAAGATATAGCAAATAGGCCACATTGCTAATGGCATAAATCGACAGTAGCCCCCAGCAGGAGAAGCATGCTCCTCGCCGATACACTTCTCGGACTTGAGAAATGCCAAGGAAACTGTATATAGCAATGATAAAAGAGAAGAAATAAAAGGTGAAAGACTTCACAATTTTCGTAGAGATGAGCACCACCAAAATACGTGTCCCCGACAAAAATGAATTGTCACGGAAAAATATTTTAGGGTCAGGTAATCCTGATTTGTACGGTGACGAAGATGAAGATCCGTCTACTGAGAACTTGTCGACCACCATTATTGCCGAGACTGTCACAATCGCGAGGATAGATAGAATCGAAACTAAATTATCCATGGAATCCGATCCCTTCGATACGTCATTCATCAGCGTGGCGAGCTGTGATTCGAGAGACTCATCGAAATTGGTAAGTTTTTCGGTGAATTCAACCTGGCTCATGAAGTTTGGATCCTCCAAGCAGTCGTCAAGCAATGTGATGCCTTGAGTGATTTTGTGTTTGAACTTTTCTATCTTCTCCATTGTGTCCTTGGATTGCTTTGTGCGTTTGTTTTGTAGCCGTTGGATGAGTGGCTCCATAGAATCTAGGGTTGATTTGACTCCTTCCAGGAGGGAATTGTACTGGTTATTCTTGGACATTTTGATAAGATTCTCAAGGCGCCTATACAGCATTGAACGCAGCGTTCGTAGAGCAGCTCCAGCAACAATCTCCTTCATTGTTGAATATGAATGTGTTTTCTGGGTTTTGGAATTGTGATCTATAATAAATATTATGGACGTTAATAATAATAAGGCGGAATGGTGTTTGGTTGCAAGAATCGAATGTGGAAGGAAGAGTAAAGGGAAACGAGAATGGGTAGAGATCGGTTCTTGTCTTGTTTGAGAGGTTTTGGAAATGGAATGGAATCAAATTTGGTGTCTCTTAGATTTAGGCTATCTCCATCTTCCAATTCGAAATTACAAATGGTAAATATTAAGGTTTGAGAGTCGATATTATTATCCCCATTTAATATATATTTTTTTCATGTAACTATTTGATAGGTTAAATGCGTATACATATCCGAGACTATTTGACAATGAGTAATGCTATTTGGATGTACATATTAAATTGATCATATTTAGTGACACATTTGATGTGACATTCAATGGATGGTAAATTTGTGTACTACGTGATTTAATTTATTAAAATTTAAAATAACACAATTCATTAATTGTCATATCAAATGTGTCACTAAATAATATGGCTGTGTGTCCAAATAGATTACTTTTTGACAATTATAATCACATTATTTCAACGGAATTTTGATTATTTATATCAGTACATTTCTTTGAATTTCAAACAAAGTAATTAAAGAAAGCGATTCCATTCCTCTTCCTTTTCCTCTACTCTCCAAGCAAACCAGAATCAATCTCTTTCCTTCCTTGCCTGACCTCCCTAGCTTTCTAGTTAATTTCTCGTTACCCGGCGTTAACTCATCCGAATCCGATTCTTGCAACCACACCCCCTTCATGTCCATTAAATTATTGAGTCATTTTGTGATGTACATAACTTTGCATTTTTTTTATTTTCATTTCAGTAGTTGAAAAGTTGAGAGTGGTGGGTTGTGTTCTAATTAATAAAGGAGAACTAACCAAGAATGGCTGGATTTGGTGAGCTGTTTGCAGGAGCTGCTCTAGGAACCCTAACTTCAGAGCTCTATAAGCGCCTGGAGAATCTGATCAGAAGGTACAAGGAGTTCAATCCCCTCGTCAAAAAAATCAAGGCAACGCTAGATTCTTTGGAGCCACTCACTGGCCAGATAGAAGACAAAAACAAACAACTGAATCTCGCACCGGAGGAGATAAAAAATCTCAAAACGAAAATCAGGGAGGGCATAAAACTACTAGAGGAGTGCGCCGCGGATCCAAAGTGGCACAAAAAGGTTGCCTACACCAAAAAGCTCACTGACTTTGATGAGTCTCTCAAACGACAGCTCGGCCTATTGACGGCACAAGGAGTAAGGGACGGGAAGGAGACGTTGCTTCTGGTGAGGAACCAAGCCGACCATGCTGCTGAATCCACTGGCTTTTTGAAAGATAACTTAGAAAGACTAAAACAGTTAAAGAGTGTTGGCTCCTCAATATTGTACGTAGGCTTGTTCATAATTATTGTTTTTGTGGTAATAAAAGTAGTGGCAAAGCTTGCTTTCGTCACTAAAGTGGTTGGCAAGTTCTTAGATGAGTCATGGTCCCGGTATAGATCTGGGTCCGGCGGTCATCTAGCTTTTTTTGTTGTGGTAGTAATTTCAGAAATTCTCAAGTCTGCAGCCTATATTCAATTCTATTTTGTGGGCTTAGTGTTGGTCGTCAGTTCTGAACATATGATCAAAGAGAAGTATCGGAAGGGTTTCTTCATCAAGGGGCTCCTCAGTACGGTTATAATGGCTACTGTGGCAGTGTACTACCATTATCACTTTGTTCTGTTTTTTTTACGGCGGTTAAGTGTCGCTGCTGAATCTCCAGACGACGGAAGAAGATGTACGTGCGTGCATTATTTTTTTATTCATCTTCCTATATATAGTATCTTTTATTGACTTCTAACAAATTTTTTTTTTATCAATTAGTATAATTTAATGTTGAATTACAAAAAATTAATTAAAGAATTCAAATTTTTTTATTGAACAGTTCAGTATCTCATTTGTCATATACCACCATCAAGCGTGCATCAGAAACCACCGACGTCTACATAGTAGTATTAATCCACTTATTTAATATGTGCCTTTAAATTAATCTTCCATTTCTGTCAAGTGTATTAGAAACCACGATGAGCTAATTATATATTCGTCACTAATTCTGTTTAATGGCCACACAACATTTTTGGTCATCCGTCGGTATATATAAGTCTTGGTTGTCGAAGAAATATTCTCCTGGATGTATAGAAAATCTTCCTCGATAAATATATGTCGCCATAACAATACTATTCAGGCAAATATATTTCTCGCCATATCATATCTATGATCCCTATAAATATATTCATCATGATGGAACATCTATGAACACATAGATGATCTATGCTAGCAAATTATCTTTGTCAAGATAGATGTTCTATCACGGCAAACCTAATTTGTTGAGAGAGATGTTATATGCCGACAAATATCTTTGCTGCCTGTTTGATCCGAAACTGGACTTCACGTTATGAGACCGCAGGCAGTGCTGGAGTGACATGCGAGACAGAGAGAAAATCACTAGACATTAGTGGGGTGCCGGTTTAAGAGGCTTTGATGCTTAAATCGGTAAGCGAAGTAAAGATCCAATAGGCAAATTAATAGCGCAAAGACTGAGACTCAGGTTTGTATGTTGAGAGAGAGAAGTGAGTACCTTTATGAGAGAGTTTGAGTGGGTATTTATAGTAGTAATAAATGTGGTGGTTGGTTACTATTGATATAGGGCTCAAGCTACCTCAAGAGATACTTCCAGTGTCCATGGATTTGGGATGTAAGCTAGGTGGCAATATATCTCTTGTTATGTTAGTATGTTAGGGAGTCATTACTGATATTTTTCATGGGATCGGACCAAGGGTGTCGATCCATGCATGCCGAGTGGGTATGCTAAATTGCCATGACTTGGGCTTTGTCTAATAGTGCTTGTTGGCATTGTCTACCAAGTAGCCGAGGGCCTGCCGATTGGAATTCTTGTCAATCGCTTGGAGGCTGGTTGTGTGTCTGTGGTGTTGCTAGTTGTACTGAGTCTGATTGGTTGATATAGTATCAACATATATCTCCTAAGTTGTTGACTATGGTGGATTTTCTCGATCAAGGACTTGAAACTCAGGCCGATACATGTCAACCGATCAAGAAGGTGTACCCACTAGTCCCCCAAATTCATGATGGAGGAACTGTGACTTGGTTAATTGGCGTTGCACTAGTCCTTAGTTTGGATTCAGTTTTAAGGTCCCTGCATGTCGAATGAGGATAAGAATTGACCTTGATTTAAGCTCCTGATGGGTCGCAATGTTTCCGCTTGGTAATCGGAGCTAAAAGAGCACCTCGAATGATACTTCCCATTGGTTGCAATGTCCCTACTTGCTGATCAAGTGTATAAATATGAGATGGTAATTTGAATAAAACTTCTGATCACAATGTTTCTGCTTGCCGATCGGACTTGTGAGAGCACCTCGAATAGTGCTTCTGATCAGTCAAAATGTTTGTACTTGCCGATCGAAGCTTAAATATGAGAGAGTACTTTGAATCAAGTTTCCGATCTGTCATAATGCTCCTGCTCATCGACCAGACTACGAGAGCACCTTGAATGATGCTTCTAATCAGTCACAATGTTCCTACTTAACGATCAGAGCATAAATCTGAGATGGTACTTTGAATAAAGCTTCTGATCAGTTGCAATGTACCTACTTGACGAGTGATGTCAGCCGGGTGCGACTTTAGCAAGGGATAACATTAGTGGGTGACGTCAGCGGTGATGCCAATGCATATGAGCAGAACGTGGGGAAGGTCGTTGGTCTTTCATTGGCACATGGTAGCACATGCATGCGAGTTTTGACCCTTAGTCAAACTATTTCGAAAGCTTTCAACAATCTAAATATAATGGTGGTGGTTTCGGATGGATCAGAGATTATTTAGGGGTTTTATTGGGCATTTTTAGTTTTGGGTTGCGCGTTTGGGTACTCTCTTGAGATTTGGAGGGGGGTGGGGTGTGTTTATATATGAGCTTATATGTATTAACCCCTGATTAGTTTTTTAACCAGGGAGAATACTCCAAGGACTTCTAAGGAGCGCACAGCTCAAGGATGAGCTACTGGTTGGACTGTGAGTGTCACATTTCTATGGTTTTATTATATAGTTTGATTTGCAATGGATTGAATATATGATTCTAAATGTTTTCTAGATAATTGTGTGGTTTTATAATATATATTTGGGATATATTTTTCTGGACGCATGTTATGGTGGATTTTGGGAAAACCCAGATTTTGGGCTTGTGCCCCATTTACAAATGTTTTTTTGCTTTTGGGAATATTTCAAAAGCAGGAAGGTAATTTTTGGTAAACTGTTTTTCTCATTATGGTTATCCTATTGTGATTAAATCACTATTCCAGAGTTGGACTTCGAAGATTCCCATATATGGACTCGGACGTAGCTAGAGTTGGACTCCATGCGTGCCAATGAGGTTGGACACCACATGTTCCGTCATGTCTATGCTTAGTACATGGGATTAGTTGGTTGGATCAGTGGGACTAGAGGTTTGATTATTATTGGTTGTTGTGTCGAGAGATTTTTGAAATGTTTACAAATAAGAATTTCAGGGAAATGTGGCTCAGGGGTATTTATATATTTTACATGATTTATATTGGACCCATGATTTTATATATGAAATTTCTTTATCTGAAATCAAGTGTTTATCTATCTATGCCTGCATGTTTTTATAAAACGGAGGGGAAAAAAATTGTGTCGGAAATGTGTTTTCTAATGGCTTTTATTTTTGTCCACTTATAGTTTACGTTGTTTTTGATACCCTATAGGCTGATCTTGTGACGACGGTTATTGATTGCGCGCTCTCGTTAATCAAAGTAGGGTTCTGGTTATTTACTTTCGTGTTTAGTGCTCTGAATAATTATTAATTCTGAGTTTTTGTTTACAATTGACACGTGGACTTAATCCCTTATTTAACGTTGTTTTTGCATTTATTGTTAGATTGAGGGTACTATAGGGATTTAAGTTTTTTGTGTCAGAAGGGAACATGTCCTTTCACGAGTATCGAGTTGATTTTGGGGAGAGACCTATCATCCCTTCCTAGTTGCTTACACTTAGTCTCTAAGTACCCATCTTAACCTTAGCCTTCAAACTTCTGTTAATATCAACACGCAAACACTCACGCCTTATCATGTGGTTGTTGCAAGCACTATTCACATACAAAATCCTAAATTTTTTTTCAATAGAAGTTAAGTGACAAGCAACAAACATTTTCCCTTCTTCTTCTTCAACTTGCTTAACTACATACACCACTACTTTAGTGCCATAATTCTTGACAATGTGACAAAATTTAATGCACTTAAAAAAATATCCTTACTTCAAACCATCACTTACCATAATGCAATCTATCATAGGTTTTACACTTACGAGAATTATGTACTGCTGCTTTCTCCTTTAGGATTCCCCAAGAATTTCCCAAATTTCCCAATAACATTGGACATATTATTCCGATTTTTGTTTCCAACCTTATAAGGCTTATTTGTTTTGTTCTAATTAGGCACGCTTGTTATGTCTTCTATGTGCTGGAATTCATGATTAAACTAAAGAATGCCTTTTCAACAGAATCAGCAGAATACATCTCTGACCTTTGATCAAAAGCACGAATAGATGCTACAATAGACTGTGAACTTATATTGTCTATATCCTTATGCACTTCAAGAAAAGAAACAATAGCATCATATGATTTGGTTAGGCTAATTAAGATTTTATATGCTAATATTTGTTCAGAAACATTTTCTCCACACGTTCTCATTTGATTAACAACTCCAAACAATCTAGAAAAATAGAAAGATAATGTTTCATCATTATTCATTCTAGTATAAATCACTTCTTTATGATTGAAGTTGTATAGCTTGTACCTTATATTCACGACATTCTTCTTTTAGCATATTCTAGACATCTCTGGTCATTTCCTCTAGATCTTGATGAAGATGTCCTCTACCTAGCCCTCACCATTTGGCCCAAACTTCCATGGGCTTGTGAGGGCCCAAATGGCCTAGAGGACAAAAGTCCGGCCCGACTCGTTATGGGCAGTGAGCCAGCCCGGCCCAAAAGTTAGCGAGATGGACTTGGATTTAGGGTGTTCAAATCCAATAGGCCCGATAGGCCAAGGCTCAATAAGCCCAACTTGGCTCACCCAAATGGACTTTGACCGATGACTGTGACGTAATTCGTGACGTCACGAGTTCATAGACAGGTGGCACGTCCGACTCCGACATTCAGGGAAAAAGTTATGATGTTCGGAAGTTCAAGGGTAATTTGGTAATTTGGTTTAAAATGGGCAATTTGTTGTTTTTTCACACGACATGGACTTATCATGTCTTTTGAAAACCGTTAGATAGATCTCGATGCCCTGAGTACAACGACAGACGGCATGCTGTCATCGGACTTCGGATGGTTTCGTTATATGTCTAAAAACACGAGGGGCAAAATGGTAATTTGTGAAGGTAAGGGCAATTTCGTCTTTTACTGTCTAGGAATCTGTGCCCAACAGGATGTGGACACTTGGCTGCATCAGGAGGTGTGTGTCCACAGGATTTTGGACACCTAGCCCTTTCTGGATGGTGGTGGAAGCTCCTCACCGTCACTCTTTGTTTTTAAACTAAATGGTGGTTGCACGATCATGGAACGGGAAAAAATAGAGACTCAGAAATTGTGAGAATTCAAACCCCTCAGCTCTCCTCAATTAGCTGTGCCGTATGAACAAAATGAAGGACTAAACGATTTGGAATATAAGGGTTCCCCGTCATGGACAGCCGTGGACAGTTGTCCTGATCCCGTGAGAAAACCCGTGAATTCCCCTGTAACCCGTGAATGTCCATACTTGAACAACACCCTCAGACCTCTTCGATTTATGTACGGTGTGAAAGGAAGATGAAAAAGGAAGTATGAGGAGTTTCCTAGTGGCCACGGCGAGGCACGGCAGTGGAGGTAAGGCAGAGTCTCGAGAAATTCAGTTTAAGTTCAAAAATGGTAATTTGAGATTTAGCGTTTGTTTTGCGGTTTCGATGATTGAATATTGTTTCTTGAGGTTCCAGAGATTGTTCGGGATCAAAATCAAGGACAATAGTGGCTGGAATCAAGGAACATGATGAAGGAACAGTGGTGGGTTTTTCATCGATTCGTGAAGGTAACCTTTGATTCCTAACTTTTAGTTATGAAGTTATAAGAAGATAGATGATACCTAGACCAAGCTGTAGAACCTGGGAGGATTGGAAATGGTCTGAAAATGAAGGAAAACTGTGACCGCCGGTTCAGTTGGAGGTCTGGATTGGTCTGAACCAGTATGACTGAAGGTAGACAACGATGAATAGTGCAGGCGCATGGCTCCTACGCGCAGCCCCTTTGGGCGGTGCGTGGCTCCTACGCGCAACCTCTTTGGGCGGCGCGTGAGGGTGCGTGGGGGCCTTTTTGGGGAAGTTTCCAACACGAATTTTAAAGTAATTTAATATAACGAATATTTTGGCACCGGTTTCGAGACAATCGGACATCGTCTCGATAATTTTCGGGATGTCCGAAGGTTTTAGGGCTCAGTTAAAAATAGTTAAAAATACGTAAAAATAGTTAAAAATACGGAAAAATTATGGGGCTTTAGTATAAGCTTTATGAAAGGGTTTGTGACCTTATTATGAGATTTGGACGGGTTCAGGAAGCCGGTGGTAACAAATTAGCCGGGAACGACTTAAGTGCATGGGTATCGAGGTAGCGGCGTAACGGTCTGTGAGTGGGTTTTGCGTTCAAACTTATGATGCATGCATGTATGCTTTCATATGTTTTCTACACGTGATTTTATGTTTATGATTATGATCATGATGCTTTACGATTTTGCACGAATTTCGAGATTATGACTTATTAGCACGTTTTACAAGTTTTCGCTTTATATTGTGATTTGATTGTGGTTTCGATGATATGATTTTGGAATTTAAAATATGATTTAATTTCAATGATTTGAAATGAATTTCGAAAAGGTGATTTCGGGCTTGGAGCCCTGTTCATGAGATTTCGATAAACGAGATTTCGGTTTTGGAATCGAATTTTGAAAAGATACTTCTTGATTCGGTTTTGAAACTTGAAAGGGACACTTTGGATTTGGGTTCAGGATGATGGTTCTGGATGCTAGCTTACGGAATCATTATTGCAAATTCGGATATGAATTTTCTATGGTTTTCACTTGACTGAAAAATGGTTTTGGGTTTAAAGACCCGGAAAAAGAAAAACGACTGGATCTGGTTTTGAGTTTAAAGACTCGGTTGATTGACGGGGGAGGGCCCTAGATTGATATTTTTTGAGTTTAAAGACTCGGTTATGATATCCCCCGAGGCCTGTTGATTGTGTTTTGAGTTTAAAGACTCGTTGATATCCCGGGAAGGCCTGATTATGCGCATGATTTTGAGTTTAAAGACTTGGGCGCACTTGAGATCCAGCAACTTGATCGATTGATGTTTTTCACTGGTTTTTCACTGGTTTTCAGATGTTTTGGGAAATGGCCCGGTTGATTTGGATTTGATAAGTGTTCATACCATATCGGCCCATACCGAGCTTGAAGCCCATACTGACTACAGGCCCAGCCCATTGCCAAAATAGCACCAGTTCGGACCAATCTCGGTGGCGCCACGGGACGGTACACGTCTTCCTGACTCGCTCGCAGGCTTTCCTCTCTTCGACGGTGGGGATCGCCTCGGGAAGAGTACCTGCACAATAAACACGTCGGTCAGCCACATCCACCGACCTGCAAAATTGGCAGTTAAGTTTCGAAGTAAATACCGACCCTTGGCGGCCAGATCCTGAAAAGATGACGGTATGCCACGTCCTCCCCAGTTCCCACCGGCGTAAATGAATTTTTTCTTGTACGTCTTCTGGGAGGACGGTATGCCGTAGATGAACTCCCCCCGCGTCATCTTGTCCTTGCACTGAGCATGCACCCAACCTGTGCTCTGCTGCTGCTGCGCAAACTCGTACAAGTGGACGACCTGGGCGTAGGTCGGTGGTTTCTCCTCAGCTCTGGCGAAGGCAGCATACAGGCTGACCAGAATGATCTAGACATTTGGGTTCAGCTGACCGAGGGCCACACCTAACCCTCGGATCATCCTCCTCAACCATGGGTGCAGAGGCAATCGGACGCCGTGACTGTACAGCTCGGTGTAGAGCAAGGCCCATCCCTCTGGAGCCTCACTGGGTAACTCGGTGGGACCGACCACCCGCATCTCCACGCCCTCCGGTACCCCCCATGCTGACCAGAATTTCTTCACGGACGCTTCTGTCTCTCGACTCTCAAAGGCGTCAATCGACCATACCACCGTGTCAGTGACAGGACCCATCCCAATCCCCTCGGGATTAGTGCGGGATGACCCTGCTCCCGTCTGACACGAAGTGTCTGACAAGGGATATTTCCAACCTTTGCCCTCCCGGGCTATCAGAGTACGCCAGGATCCGGAGGAGGCATGTGATATCTCGGTCTCTACTACAGTCCACATCCGATGTCAACCTGAAGGGCAGTCAAAACATTAAAAATTGTGAGTGGACAAAACAACCAGTTTATAAAAACATTTCATAAGAAGACATTTGTACCCTTCACTAAAAATCTTGCATGCATTCGAAAACCATTTCACCAAAGAAACCATATGTGGGAACTAAGCCCAAAACCAAGATTGAAAGAACCAAGGTCGAAAGGACCACAATGAAATCGACCATACGGGTCACTGCCCAAATCCATAAGAAACCAATAAGAAACCAAGTACATGAGCCCCTGCTCAAATCTTGTATCCACATATCATATATCGTATTTATATCACATACACATATAATTCACACAACCAATCCTGTCACGGTTTCCAAAACTACGTGCGTGCTACCCGGGATCTCAAAGCCAAGTCTTTCAGGTACCAAGTCAATGTCCGAAGACCAATGACCCGCCCTGAGGTTATAGTACAAGCCTTCCTGAGAGTAAGGAACCCAACGGGGGCAACTCCCACTCAGTCGGTGCTCCGTGACTACTCCGGGGTCCACCCAGGCCAACGACCCTCCCCGGAGGAGATAGAACAAGTAAAGGAAGGTATATGAACATATATATACATAACATAAACATTCATGCTTGGTTCCCCTGAACCGTCATGATCCATGACATCCATAACAAGGGTTCATGCCGGTTCCCATAAACCGTCATGTACCACAATGACCTGACAAAGGTTCATGCCGGTTCCCATAAACCGTCATGTATCATAATGACCAATAAGGGTTCATTTTGGTTCCCATAAACCGTCATGAACCATACCACGATACCATAACAAGGGTTTATACCGGTTCCCATAAACCGCCATGAACCTGGAAATCCATTTAAGGTTCCCTGACCTGAAATCAAAACCGTAAAGTAACTTGGGTCTCGTGCCCAAACATAGGACATCATCTGGGCACCGTGCCCGATATCTGAGGTCATATGTCCGAGACAAAACCAAATGGGTCTCATACCCGAGTTTATCCTTTTGGAAATCCAAAACCATTTCATTTAGACCAATAAAGACATACAGACCCGTATAAGCATTGTATATGGCAGAAACCTCGAAATACGTGCCTATACGTAACCACACATCCAAATGCACTCATGGCATCACAAACAAGTATTTAAAACATATAATAAACATTTATGCATGCACCAATTTAGCAAACAAGGTCCACTCACAGACCGTCCGAGCTGCCGCCTCGATTTGCGTGCCATAGGCTCTCCCGAGCCGATCGCCATCACCCGGACTCCCAAACCTGTCCAAATTTTAATATAAGGTTACTAACTACTTAATTAACCTCCCATTAAAACCCCGTAATTTTTTCGAACTTTTAACTATTTTTAAACCGACCCTAAACCTTCAGACAGCCCGAAACCTATCGAAACGATGTCCGATTGACGCGAGACCAGTCCCAAAATCTTCGTTACATCGAATAGAAGATTTCATGTGTTGAACACTTCCCAAATTATGGCCCACACGCCCTCACGTGCCCCTAGAAGGTCGAAAATACTGTTCATCGTCTTCAACCTCCAGCTCACTGTTCACAGTACTGTTCATTCGTCTTCAACCTCGATTTTCTCTGGTTTTCGGACCAATTTTAGGTCCATTTCATCTCCTTTTTATTCCAATATCATCCTAATCCTATTTCCTATCATTTAGACATTAAAAACCGAAGGAAAAACACCAAAACCGTGCCCATTCAATCCGGCCATGGCGGCCGTGCATTCCCTCCACCATCCACGGCCTTTCCCGACCATCCCCAGCCCCTAAACTAATCCCATTAACCTCCTAGAGTTCCCAGAAACCTTACCCAATTAATGAAATCGAGTAAAAACCATTAAAACTCAAATTCGAATTTTTGAACATTTCCTTACCTCACGGGTTCGTTCCGCCGTGGCCTCCACCGTGGGCCACCGTCCAGCCTCTCCATCCTCAACCTCTCACACTCCTCACACGGTCACTCACGAGCTCTCAAGAGGGATGGTGAAGTGTGTTTGTGTGTTAGGGAGAAAATGAAGAAATGAAGAAATGGAGGTAATATGGGTTTCGGGTTTTGAAGATGAACAAAGAGGATGAAGTGATGATATTTGATCTGATGAGATGAGAGGAGAGAAATGGAGGGTGGGGATTTGAGAGATTAAGTGAAATGGGTGGATAGGATTTAAAGTTGTTAGGATTAATTATATAATAATAGTTATAATATTATTTAATTAGTTAGATCCACAAATTAGGGGCATTGACCAATAGGATGAGTGACACTTGTCACTTATCCATGGGACCCACTCAAAATATCTGACCCAATAAGAAAAGGCCACCTCATCATCGCCTTGAAGTACGTGCATAGTGAAATCTAACTTTCGTGACATATAACTCTCCCGTTCGAAGTCCGATTTCAGCCTGCCGTCTGTCTATGGATTCGTATCGTTCTTATCTACGTAATAGTCCTCGGTCCTCGGCCATCGGAAATCTCGGTCAAAAAGTCAACATTTGCCCCTTTTTAACCAAAATTACCAAAATGCCCCTAAACTTCCGAACGTCATAACTTCCTCCTCGAACGTCGGAATTGAACGGGTCACCTGTCTATGAACTCGTGACGTCACGAACTACGTCACGATCATTAGTCAAAGTCCATTTGACAGCCCGAATGAAAAGTCAACATTTTGCCCACGCTTGGAGGTAAAATGGTCATTTCGCATCGTTTATCCGATTTCGCCTAACTAATCATCGATTAACCTCACTAATCGTGATTAGTCACTAATCTAATCTAGAAATTTGGGACGGGTCGTTACAGTCAGCCTCCTCGGTAAGCACTTCAGCGGCCCAAGCCGTGCTCGCACTGGCCGCCCCTTTCTTACTTGTTGGGGTTTTCTCCACCCTCGATCGACCGGATGCCGACACCCCGGTCTGATCACTCCTAGTAGCATTCTTGGCCCCTCGCCTCGTCGATGTACCCTCCACCGAAGCGTCCCCGTCTACCGAAGAGCTCTGTTGCTCCCCCTCGTCGTAGTCTCGCACTTCGTTGGATTGGCTATCCCTTTCAGACATCGCACCACTGCGAGCAGGGAATACAGACAAAAAAGCAAACCTCTTGAACACCGACCCATGTTTTACCAGGATTGACCCGTGTCTGAACCCCAGTTCATCCACAGTTCATCCCCTGGAAACAAACAAGAAAATATTGCAACAAACAAGCCAACGAGGAAGAAGAACGTCTTACCTTATGATTCACAGACAAACAGTCCTCACCGAAACTTGTACCACCGTGAAAGGCTATCGGAGCGCTCGCCGGAAATCGCCTACACCGAAGACAAAGCACGCACCACCATATTGCACGAAGGTAAAAGGGGTAAAAATGCTTTTTTCACCCAGTATTTATAGGCCCAGGTCGGTAATCGAAGCATTGCCTTGTTCCGCGTGGCATTTATTACCACAGATAGCTGTCCCCTACGGGGAACGCGTGACCATAAATGCCGCTGACAACCAACGGTCGGGGATACCAACCGTCCACCGACTGACACGCAACACAGACAGCTCCTTGATTCCTTCAACTGTCATGTCCATTGACCAATGGCGTAGATGGCTCCTCGACTGCCACACCTACTGGCGTCTTTTCTCGCCCACACCGACCGAATCATGACGTCTCGGTCTACCACCATCATTTTGTCCCTGACGCATCTTCTCGTTTTAATCCCTCGCTTGGGGGACTTGGGGGACTGAAGACATGTACACCCGGTCTGGGGCTCTATTTTTTACAAGTCCTCAAACGAGAAATTCCACCTCGGTCACGAACTTGAGGGACTTCTGTTCATACCATATCGGCCCAGACCGAGCTTGAAGCCCATACTGACTACAGGCCCCGCCCATTGCCAAAATAGCACCAGTTCGGACCAATCTTGGAGGCCCAACCTTCTACCTGGCTCCGCGTGTCGGCCCAAACCGACCTAGAGGCGCAGCCCTCTTCCAACACCATGCCACCGGCCGACTCCAGAGAACCAGCTCCTGTCGGTCAATGAGTCGTCCCAGACCGATTGGTCGGCCCAGTACCACCGCCTAGCACAAGCCCAAGGGGTCCTGGCCCACTTAGGCGAACAAGTCCTAGTCGGGTCTGGATGACACCTCCACGTGTCAGTCCAACAGCGAATTGACATTTGTCCCACATCGGGAAAATACAAATATTATATTCGCTGTACCCGTACAAAAGGGTCCATTTGTCGTACAAAGGTGAACAAGCAATTTTACTGTTTACTACTACTTTTACAGTATACTTTCCGCTACCCTCTAAACCTTAGACCGACTACTGACTTGAACGTCGGAGTACCTTTGGGCTAGTACCACACCGGTGCCTATACTCTCACCGACCGATCAGTTTTCATCCATTTCAGGTTTACACAAGACACGTGGCAAAGCAGCATTCGCTCCCTAGGTTGGCACATTTTGTGCATCAACAATGAGTTTTGGGCAGAGTTCCCGTACTTCGATGCTTGATTCATGATTTTGGGCTGAAGCTTTGGATTTGAATTGCGGATTTGAGTAAAGAAACGATTCGGGTTTTCAGTGATGCTTTTGGTTATGAATGCTTTTGTGAATTGGTTTTCATATGCGTGCATTGGTTTTTGCGTGGAGGGTATAAATGTACTTTTCTATAATCTGTTTTCTGAATGTATCATTATTTTTGTCCACTCACAGTCTTTTATGTTTTCGATACCCTCCAGGTTGCCGCGGTGCGGGCTGTTGGTCGAGAGAGACAGAGACATCACACACACGATCCACAGTAGAGTCTGCGCGCTCTGGGAAGTCCGAAAGTTTTGAACGGTTGTTTGGAAATCCCTTGTTCGACTTACGTGTCACGTGGAGGTTGGACGTCGATTTAGCCTTCGTATTACGCGTAAGTTAGATGGAAGCATGACTTAACCCTTAATTCCAGGAGATTGAGGGTGAGTCGTGTCATAAACCCTGCCCATAAGCCTGAATATATAACAAAAAGTCACAAATATTTGGAGTACATACTCTTCCATACAACTCAAACAAATAAACTTGTTACCAAGAGTAAGGACAGGGTTAAGGTTACAAGTAAAAATCATTGGCGTACATACTCTTCCATTGACAGTTTAACAGCTTATGCAAATTCACATACAATGAAATAATTTGTGATTGTTATTGCTCTAGAGTCTAGAGTCTCATTCTAAATGTGATGATGACTTTATTCATTCACAGTCAAGGTATATTTGAAACACACATATATATGTGCACACAAAAGAATGGATGCTTAGAGTTGACATGATCGGGTCCGGTTGAGTAAAAAAAGTAGGAAAATCCTCCGTTGAAAACAATTCGATTCCTACAATACACATAATGATGTTACCTAAAATCTTGGGTCCTCCAAGAAAAATAAAGATATTATAAGATCAATGCAGGTAGATGAACTTTGGAACAAACGTACAAAGGAAAAACAAAGAGTGCAGAATTTCAAAAAGGGGGAAAATATTTGAGAACGAAAAAGCCCACTACAACACATAACACTACCACCAAATTCTTTCGTGGGATATTCATAACATAAAGTCACAAAATTTATTTCAATCTACGTTATAATTCTTTTATGTTTTTTTTTTTTGCAATTTTAAAATAAAATAGGTTAGTTCTAAAAGCTCACTTGAGTTCGGCCCGGTGGGCTTATTAAGTCCAACTCGAAAAGCCCAATAAAAACTTGGCCGGATAAAGACCTTTGACTTTATATATGTAACTATGCCCACCCGGCCTAATTCGATACTTTTAAAATTATGAATTAGTCTATGCGCGGTAGGGCCCAGTCAAGCCTAAGCCCAAAAAATTTGGACTAGGCTTACCCAACTTGGCCCAATGCTGAGTACTACCTCTACCACATCATTTTGCAGCATACCAAGTGCATGTGCATCTTTGATCTGATCAATCTTGGTATGTGGTTTCTCAGTCTCTTCTTCATCTCTAGCAAACTCGGGATCAGGTATTCCTTGCTCTGCTACTTTCCACATATCATGTCCTCTAAGGATAGCCTTCATTTTAATGCTTCATAAATCATAGTTCTGAAACCATGTAGGCGGTGGATGTAGATGGGGCTCAAGTGGTAGCTCAACCGCAACAATTTGCTCTTAGCTGAACTGATTAATCAAGATTAGCTTGAATGGTGTTTTCAATTCTTGTAATCATATCTCTCTTCTACTATAATTTCTACTATGAATTGATGATTGAAATTGCAAACAGATTTCATGATAATCTATATATGTACACCAAGTGTTTATGCATTTTATTTCAAGAAATTATGGGTTTTTACTTCACTGATATGATAGTGATGATAGAGAATGATAGTGATGATAGAGAATGATAGTGATGGTCTTACATGGAAATCTTACACACGTACCCTCACACTCACACACGGTTACACAAGAGAGTCATGACACTTTGGCATCATAATTGGCCTATTACATCATGCCACATGTCTAACTAATTTCTAGAAAAACTTGGCCATCAAGTAAGAGCACATACACACATGCACGGACCCAGCCCATTTGAGGTGGGCTCACCTCAAATATGAAAAAAAAGGGAAATAATAAAAGAATTTTATATTAAATATTATTTCACTAAGAAAATTGGTTTTAAATTAGCTCACATCTATTTTTATTACTGGGTTCAGCCAATCTCTATTGTCAATTTTAGATTTATGCTTGTATACTAGGTGTGTTAATCGGTTTTTCGGTTCGGTTTTTTTTCGAAACTGAAACCGAACTGGTTGGGGAATCAATTTTGGTTCGGTTCGGTTTTTCCTCCAATGCGGTTCGATTTGGTTTCAGATAAAACCGGTGTTTTTTTTTAAATCATGGCGAATTGGTTCGGTTGAACCGGTTCAATTTTCTCTAAAAATCGGTTTTTTTTTTGTATTTTTATACAATAATCAATATGTATTATCTAATTAATGTCCATTACAACCTAAATAATGTTTATTACAACTAATTAATGTCCATTACAACTAATCAATGTCCATTACAAAGTGACCTAAAACATTTCGGTTCGGGTCGGTTCGGTTCGATTCGGTGTTCTTATACCGAAAACCGAAACCGAACCGGTTCGGTCAGTTCGGTTTTCTCCAAACAGTCTCGGTTTTCCTTCGGTTTGGTATTTTTCGGTTCGGTTCCGATTCGGTGCGGTTTTTCGGTCGATTTTTTCGAACCAATTAACAGAGTAGAGCATACACACCTCTCTTTTTGTTGGTAATCGGTTATTCTCAATCCACATGAGCTAGCCGTCCCTAGCTGCCATCTGGAGTGTCCAGTAAGCACTATATACACCAACTTATATATATATATATATATATATATATATTAATAATATGTACCACAGGAGATGCGTCAAGGGAAGAATCGAATGTGGCCGGAGGAGTAAAGCGAAATGAAAATGCATGAGACTGAAGGGGAAGGAAAGAGATCTATTTGGATATCAATTTCATTGTGTAATTAATTAAGTTGAGATGGCCTCATCAAATATATATCTATATATATATTTAGTCAATATATATTCATGTACTCGATCGTATCAGATGATCCACTGAAGCTACATCAGAAATCCCAGCAACCCGGCCCTATTCCTAACGTTCCTCTAACTGCAGTGGTGCTGGTGAGCCAGCAGCAAAAAACCGGCCGACGGTAATTATTGTTTCCACCATTCACATTATTTATATAATTTTTTTTTTTGTTGTTGTCTAGGGATGGGGAACATTCTCATTTCCCTCTCAATTCCTTTCTGCATTAAGAGGGTGGGTAGGCTATTATAGCAGTCCGATAGTTAAGGCTCACCTAATTCTTGATTGCCCCATTTTTATCGTTTAAAAGAAAGACGGTGATCTTGTACTTGCGTTGTAGGTATTGTGATTATAAAGATCGAGTACTCAAGATCATGGCAGGAGAGCTTTTCGCTGGCGCAGTTCTAGGTACACTATGTTCTGAGCTGTATGAGCACCTTGAGAATCTGATTAGAAAATCCAAGGACGTCAATCCCCTCTTGGAACAAATCAAAGCCACGCTGGACTCATTGGAGCCGCTTATCAAACAAATAGAATCCAAAAACAAGGATTTGAGTCTCTCAAACGAGGAGATTAAGACCTTCAAAACCAAAATCTCGGATGGCATAAAAACTCCTCGACGAGTGCCTAAACGATCCAAGGTGGTACAAAAAGGCTGGCTACAATAAAAAGCTTACTGATCTCGACGAGGCTTTGAAAACACAGCTTGCCATTCTCACGGCGCAGGGAGTCAGGGACGGGAAGGAGACGCTTGTTTTGGCAAGGAAGCAAGCTAAACAAGTTTTGGAATCGGCAGGCTATTGGAAGGACACCAACGATGTTGTGGGACAATTAGTGAGAGCCGCCGAGGTGTCGCAGAAGATAATGGTGGGCATAACATTGGCAATTTGGGGATTAAGGATCATGTTTAACTTTGCTTCAGTGATTAAGGAGCTGGATGAATACATATATTCGGATAGCTCATCGTCATGGTTCGGGTTTGGTTGGGGATCCAATATCTATGCATTGTTCTTGGCGCGTTTAGGTGTTCTTTTCGTGCTCATATTTTTGGAAATTCCAAAATATACCATCTTGGTTATTTTCTTTGTTTTTGTGTATATGGGGCCCTATGATTGCTTCCATACGGTTCTAGCTATGTACAAACAAGGTTTATCATGCTTAGGGCTCTGCAAGTTGCTTGCCTGCATCGCCATCTCCATCTTTAACATTTATTATTGCATTCTTTTTTACACTTCATTAGAGTGTGATTGCTAGCCATTTGTATAATATTATGTAGACATCAACGGTTTCAAGATATGATATATGTATTTTGTATTGCTTGAGCCAAGCATGCAGTTTGGGCTCATGCACAATCAAAATATTCCAAGGTTTCTTCAAGTACTTCTCGAATACACATATATTGGTATGATAAACCTTACCTTTGTTGAAGAAAAGCTTCCACAATTACCATGCATCATATGGAAAATGATAAGTGGTTATACTTGTCTCAGAATTCGATACATACCGCTATGAAATTCATTCAAGAAACGAGAATGTCAGTATTGGCAAACAATATAGCCTTAAAATTTCGGTACATGAAGTTACATATTAGATTCATCTAGGATATAGAAGGCCTCTTTCAGTCTTTCTATAAATTTGTATAAAAAAAATCAGTAAACTTTGAGAATTTTAGAAATGTAGATCTTATTTTGTTAACTAAAAAATTTCCGATTGTCCCAAATCATAACACCTATAGCGCATATTGTTAGAACAGTTAAGTAGTTATGTAGGTTGTTATGGAAGTTAACCAGCTGTAAATGAGCTGTGAATGCAAGGCCAGGTGTCATAAGCTCATAGGCTGTGTTTGTTTTTCTGTTTTCTTAGTCTTTCATACGTATGCATATATTGCTTCTCTTTGAAAATCAGAAGGATGGTTCGTTCTCTGGGTTCAATACAACAGTGCTCTCCTTCCCTCTTCCCTAATCTTCTTCTGATTTTCTCTGGTTCGTCCCCTAGGTTTTTATATATACCCTGCAACTCCGATCCTCTCTTACACTCGTGACTCATTTGATGTGTTCTCGCTTGACATGCTTTTCCTTAAAAAATATACCCTCCTCTATATATCTTCTTTCCTACTCATCCGCAGTACTCTATTCGTATATACTTTTACTTATAACTTTTGTTTTGGCAAATATCGTATTGCCACACCTACCTGAAGGGCGGTCGTAATCTCCACTAGGGCAAGCATTATGTATATGGTGGGGTGTACTACATCGTACGTAGAACGCACAAACAATTTTTACGCCAGCTCAATCAGTGTGCTTCTTATACCATTTTTTCGATTTATTAAATTATTTATATATATATATATATATATATATCCTAACCAAAGCCGTACGTTCTCTAATATTCAATTCAAGATCACCTTAAAAAAGACAAGATTGAAGTTTGTTTAACCAGTTAATTGTACGTATTTTGGTAATAATTAATTAAAATTATTGCGGTGAACCCGCCTCTATTTAATTGGTGCATTTCAAGGATTAAATAATTTACAATTTATTTTATTATTTTGTACTAAATGATATTGAAATGATAATATAGTAGTTGAACAGTTTCGATTAAAATGTATATATGTATACTGACAATTAGATATATTAAAAGAGTGATACAAGTAGATATCAACAGGTTGGGATGCAATCCATATCCTAAATCGTCACATCGTCATTCCCATATCCTTTTTTTTGCTTCATATATATATATCGACTAACCTATTTAAGTTGGAAGATCTAGCTAGCTTGCTAGATTACATCTAATTCACCCTAAAATTGATTTCAATATTATTCCATTTCGGTAACCTCTCAAACAAGACAAGAATGAATCAATCTCTTAATTACTTGGTTCTCCTACATTCCCTGCTTAGCCTACCCATTCTCATCTCCCTTTACTCTTCCACATTCGATCCTTAAGCCAAAACACCAACTTATAATCAATTAAGAATGTTCATAGGATAGCTAAATCACATTTACCCATTCAAATTGAACAAGGTCGGCCAGATCGATTAATATCAATTCAACATCTTCAGGAATGAGAGCGGTATTTTCCGGAGCTATCCTACGAACACTACGTTCCATGGTGTATAGGCGGCTTGAGATTCTCACAAAGATGCCGAAGCAGCAGCAACAGCCCAATCCCCTCCTTGAAGGAATCCAGAATACCCTAGACTCTATGGAGCCACTCATCCAACAGCTGCAAAACGAACCCATACGGCATACGGTCCCAAAAGAGATGCTAGACACGTTTACACAGAAAATCACCAACGGCATCAAACTGCTCGACGACTATTTGGAGGTTCCAAACTGCTCAGACGTCGAGTTCACCGAAAAGCTTACCGAATTCCACGAGTCTCTGAAAGCACAAATCTTCCCAGTCACGGATGAAGTAAACAGTGTGTATGAGAACAATATTGAGGTTCAAAGGATGAATCCCAGGAGCACGGGGACTGCAGCTCAGGTAAAGTTCTTCACTCAACTTCACACTCTTCACACACTAGCTGATTGAATCGAGGCTAGCTCGTTGGTTTAGGCTAGAAATAAAATGTGCTTGATTGTTTACTGTTTTATTGATCAAAGGAAGAAGATGATGATGATTGAATGGTGTGTGTGCAATCACTACTCTCTAATGCACACAACCTGTTTGCTAAAAGTCCTCACACGATTTTAGCACACAAATTCTCTCTGAATCTTCACTGCACTAGATTTCATTCATCTGTTTTCTTTTTAATGCACCTCACACGTACATAAGATTCTTACACACACTCTAGATGCTCTCACACAGCAACCAATGATGTAATGCCACCTAGCTAGTTAGTTACACACTTCTTGGTAAACAAGTAAACCTCACCTCTCTCCTCACAGTTACATCACAGCACACACTCTCACACTTGTCATGCCTAATACTTCTAGAATCATTTGTCCAGCTTGTCAATCTGTCCATGTGGCAGTTTACACATCAACAGCCCTTCCTAAACTGTTCACTGGACATACTCCTAGCAAACCCCGTAGATAGTTGAATCTAGCTTTAGGCAGAGGTTTGGTGAAGATGTCTGCAATTTGATCTTCAGTCCTGCAGTAAAGGAGTGTAACATCTCCATTCTGTATAGCCTCCCTTATGTAATGCACCTTCCTGTTTATGTGTTTAGTTTTCTAATGGAAAACAGGATTTCTTGCCATAGCAATGGCAGATTGATTGTCACACATCAAACTTGTTGCTGCCACCTGTTCCTCCCCAAAATCTCTTAGGACAAACCTTAACCAAATGGCTTGTGTAGTTGCTTCACAAGCACTAACATATTCAGCCTCTGCTGTAGATAGAGCAATACTTGATTGCTTGACTGAGGCCCATGAGAAAATTCCACTCCCAAAGCTGAAAGCATACCCTGAAGTGCTTTTGCTATCATCAATCGATCCTCCCCAGTCACTATCACAGAAACCAAGTAGGATTGCAGCTTTTCCTTTCTTGTACTCTAAACCATAGTTTAAAGTCCCTTGCACATACCTAAGAACCCTCTTTGCTGTTCCAAAGTGTTTCTTAGTAGGGTTGTGCATGAACCTAGCTAGGAGACTTGAGGCATACATAATGTCTGGTCTGGTGGCAGTAAGATACAACAGACTGCCCACAATCTGTCTGTATTCTTGTTCATCTGCAGCCCCACTTCCATCTTCCTTCTGCAGTTTGTCATTTGCTGCAAGGGGAGTTCCTGCAGGTTTGCAGTTTCTCAGTCCAAACTTGTTGAGTAGTGTCTGGGCATATGTTCTTTGATGGATATAGATGCTAGACTGGGATTGTAAGATTCCCATTCCAAGGAAATGGTGAAGTAATCCTAAATCAGTCATCTCATACCTCCTCATCATTTCTGATTTAAATTCCTGCATCATTCCCTCACTTTCACCAGTATAAATGATATCATCAACATATATTGATACAATCAAGGTTCCCACATCTTGATTAACTCTGAGATATAATGTTGCTTCACTTGTGCTCCTCTGAAAACCACATCTAAGTAGATAGGAGTCGATTTCCCCATACCAGGCCCTAGGGGCTTGCTTCAGCCCATACAAAGCCTTGTGCAGCCTGTAGACTTTCTCCTCCTGTCCCTTAACTTCATAACCTTCAGGCTGATGCACATACACTTCTTCATGTAAGACACCATTCAGGAAGGCTGATTTGACATCCAGTTGATACAGCCTCCATTGCTTCTGTGCATCCAATGCAATCAGTGTTCTGATTGTATCTAATCTGGCCACATGGGCAAAAGTCTCATTAAAGTCGATCCCTGGCTTTTGAAAGTATCCCTTAGCAACCAATCTTGCTTTCTGCTTCTGTACTGAACCATCAAGGTTCAGTTTGGTTTTATAAACCCACTTAACACCAATGACTGGTTTATTAAGTGGTTTCTTAACCAACTCCCATGTACCATTCTTCTTAATCATTTCAAGCTCATTTTCCATGGCTTTCTGCCATCCTCTGTCCCTTGCTGCATCATGATAGTTTTCAGGTTCAATGATACTCATATGACACCTTGCATACACATCACTTAAGTCCCTATACTTAGGTTGAGGCATCTCTGGAGAATCAGGATCAGAAAGGTTCTGATCAACTTATTCCTCATGATCTTGTGCTTGTTCAACAGAATCCTCATTCAATGCTTGAACCTGTCCTTGATCATGATCAATTCCTAGTTGCCTCACAGATAACCGCTCATTTCCTTCTCTTGTTTCATTCCATCTCCACTTTGTTCCTTCATCAAACTCTACAGTTCTGGATATCACTATCTTGTTGGTTTCCAGGTTATAGAGCCTATATCCCTTTTCACAGCTCCCATAACCCATGAATACACATTTAATCCCTTTCTTGTCTAACTTCTGTCTTAGTTGGTCTGGAACATGTGTATAGCAAACACATCCAAAAACTCTAAGATGTTTGACACCTGGTTTTCTCCCTGTGAACTTTTCAAATGGTGTCATGCCATTTAGTGAGCTTGTTGGACATCTGTTCAGGAGGTAGCATGCAATGTTTATAGCTTCACCCCAAAACTTGTTAGGGACATCCTTCTCTTGCATCATTGACCTGGCCATTTCCACCAGAGTCCTATTCTTTCTTTCTGCCACACCATTCTGCTGTGGTGAGTATGCAACAGATAGTTCACGCAAGGTTATCGCCTATGCATCCCGGCAGCTGAAGACTCATGAGTTGAACTACCCTACCCATGATTTGGAGTTGGCGGCGGTGGTTCATGCTCTCAAAATCTGGAGACATTACCTATTCGGCGCAACGTGTCGGATATACACCGACCACCAGAGTCTTAAATACCTATTCACTCAGAAGGAGCTTAACATGAGACAACGGAGATGGTTGGAGCTGCTGAAGGATTATGACTGTACGATCGAGTACCATCCGGGTAAGGCCAATGTGGTGGCGAATGCACTCAGCAGGAAATCAGCGGGAACTGTTGCACACCTGGGGATGGTGTATCTTCCCTTGCTGGTGGAACTCCGGAAGGCGGGAGTTATTTTGGGTATTGATGAGCATGGAGCTTTGTTGGCCAGCTTCCATGTACGACCAGTACTGATTGATCGGATCATCGAGGCACAACTTCAGGATCCGATACTCTGTATTTACAGAATTGAGGTCGATGCGGATGGGAGACAAGATTTTACCATCCGGGATGATGGAGCACTTGTGAAATTGGGCCGTTTGTGTGTACCTACAGTGGCAGAGTTACGGGCCGAGATTCTTGAGGAGGCCCATAGTTCGGCCTATGCTATGCATCCGGGAGGTACAAAGATGTACCGTACCCTCCGGAACCATTATTGGTGGCCAGGAATGAAGAAGGATATTGCTGAGTTCGTGAGAAAATGCTTAACCTGTCAGCAGGTTAAGGCGGAATGGCAGAGACCGTATGGGGCTATGCAGCCACTTCCGATTCCCGAGTGGAAGTGGGATCACATCACCATGGACTTCGTCTTTAAGTTACCGAGGACTCAGAGTGGAGTGGACGGAGTATGGGTGATCGTGGATCGGTTAACCAAATCAGCCCATTTTCTGCCAGTTCAGGAGACCTATAAACCTAACCGACTGGCTCAGTTGTTTGTGAAGGAGATCATACGATTGCATGGTACGCCGGAATCAATCGTGTCCGATCGTGATCCGCGTTTCACTTCCAGGTTCTGGCGGAGTTTGCAAGCTACTCTGGGAACAACCCTACGTTTCAGTACTGCTTTCCATCCTCAGACCGATGGACAGTCTGAAAGAACCATTCAGACCCTGGAGGACATGATGAGGTCATGTGTACTACAGTTTCAGGACTCTTGGGACACTCATTTGCCATTGATGGAATTCGCTTACAACAACAGCTATCAGGCAAGCATCGGGATGGCACCCTATGAGGCACTGTATGGCCGACAGTGCAGGACACCTATCTGCTGGACGGAGATAGGAGAGCGAGCGGCTGTAGGGCCGGAATTGATGGACTTAACCATGGAAACTGTTCGCGTTATCAAGGAGAGATTGAAGGTGGCACAGGATCGCCAGAAGAGTTATGCCGATCGACGGATTCGAGACTTGGAATTTGAAGTGGGAGATTTTGTCTTCCTGAAGTTGTCTCCGTGGAAAGGGATTATCCGTTTTGGCCGACGGGGGAAACTGAGTCCGCGTTTTATCGGACCTTATGAGATCGTGGAGAGAATTGGCAGAGTTGCATACAGATTGGCGCTACCTCTAGAACTATCTAGAGTTCACGATGTTTTCCACATATCAATGCTGCGGATGTACGTACGTGATGCTTCTCATGTACTTGGGGAACAACCTGTCAAACTACGGGAGGATTTGAGCTTTGAGGAACAACCAGTACAGATCTTGGATCGGAAGGACAAGGTACTACGTCGGAAGAAGATCCCTCTCGTGAAGATTCTCTGGAGAAACCAGAATGTGGAAGAAGCCACATGGGAGCCTGAGGCTCAGATGCGAGAACAATTTCCTTATTTGTTTCTTTGAAATTTCGGGACGAAATTTCTTAAGGGGGGAAGGTTGTAACACCCCGAAAATTCGAGGATTTCAATATTGTAATTTAATGTGTGATTTGACGCTTTTACCCTTGTGATTGATATGGCCAAATTGTTGACTTTTTGATTGATGAATTAAACGGACTTTGACCTATGACCGTGACGTAGTTCGGGACGTCACGAGTTCATAGACAGGTGGCACGTCCAATTCGGACGATCAGGGAAAAAGTTATGACTATCGGAAGTTCAGGGGCATTATCATAATTTGGACTTTCGGGGGGGGGGGGGGGAATGTTGACTTTTCTTTTGACAACTAATTTTCAGTTGACTCAAAGACCGTCAGGTAGGCCTCGACGTCCTGAGTCCGTAGACAGGCGGCACGCCGAAATCGGACCTCGTACGAGGAAGTTATGGTCAGAAATGTGAAATCGGGAGGTTCGTGTCTCGGGTTGCGTGCCAAATATTTTATTCTAGAAATCTGATTGGAGGACACCTGGTGAGTGACAAGTCTTTTGGTTGGCGTGTGGGGGCGCGTGCGGCGGCGGTTAGGGAAGTTGTCAACATGGTTTTTGGTCTAGGTGCTGTGATGAGTCTTTTGGCGTTGGTTTCGGGTTAATTGGACGTCGAATCGAAATAGTTTCGCGAGGGTGAAGGCTTAGGGTTCCGATTCGTCCTGGTTAGGACCCGGGGATTTTTGAGGGAAATTAGGTGGACCTTTGTAGACGTGTTAGTGACGTACTTTGGTGGTTGTTGACAGGATCGGGAGTTCCCGAGGAAGCTGAGGAACGTACGAGACGTTCGGGACGCGATTGAGGGCTCGGTACTGTGACTTGACCCTTTCTCTAAACTCGAACATGCATAATTGTTTTTCTATAATTGTTTTATATATGTGATTTCATGATGGTTGGATTTATGATGTGGTTTTTTACAAAATTGCACGGTTTCCGAGAAATAACGTATTTGGCACGTTTCACGAGGAATGTTGATTTCTGAAAATAACGTATTTGGGATTTTTAAATGATAAATGGTTTTTAGTATTTGTTAAGGGCTTTTGGAACATGATTTCGATGATCAAAGGTTTTCGGTTTTCAATCGGATTTCGGAGAGCGGAATTTGGTTTTAAAGTTGGAAAGTGGAATTCCGGATTTGGGTTCGGAATGATGGTTCGGTATGCTGGAAGGGCATCAGACCGGTGATTTCGAATTCGGGTTTGGATATGGATTTAGAAATGGTTTTCAAATGGTTTTGGATTGGATTTGCTGGATCTGGTTATTGGGTTTAAAGACCTGGATATTGATTTGACGGGGGACGGGCCCGGATTGGGTTTAAAGACCCGGATTGAGTTTAAAGACTCGGGAGTTTAAAGACTCGGATATATTGATATTTCCCCCGTAGGCCTGTTGAGTTTAAAGACTCGAGAGTTTAAAGACTCGGATATTATTGAGGCCTGGATTGAGTTTAAAGACTCGAGAGTTTAAAGACTCGGATAGGTCCAGCAGGTTTGATCGGATAATGATGATTTGATATGCATGATTTATAATACGGTTTTATGATGCTTCTGCTATGATTTCTATAACGGTGTTTTATAGTGACTATAACTGTAACTGTATTAATAACTGGGTTATGCATGTGGTTTCAAAACGGAGGGCTAAACCCAGTTTTCTTTAAAATGGTTTTAGAAACTTTTCTTTTATTTATGGTTCACTCTCACCTTCTGTTTTAACTTGCCCTCCAGGTTGTGGAGCTAGTACGGGGTTCCGGCGTCGAGGCAGCGTCTGAGGCATAGAAGTCACGAGAGCGATCCCGAACTGTGTTAAATTTTCCGTTGTGCGTGTACTTAGCTTTTTGGTTTTCTTTCTTCTGTATTAGTACTATGCTCTGTAAACTGTTGACTTCGGGACATGTTATATATTTTCTCCTGCGTCTGACTGCGTTGTGTTGGGGTGTCAGACGGGAGCAGGATTTACCTCGGTTTGCTGGGTGAAACCGGGGTGGGTCTTGACATGAGGTGGTCTAGGGCGGCCGGGATTGAAGCTCGAAGATGGGCGGTCTGTTCTTGATCGGGGAGGTAAAGCTCTGGACCTAGACATCCTGTTTTAAGATTGTAGATGGAATTTATAGGATGGGACGAAACTATTAGTGAAAAAGAGATCGAAATCGTGTTGGAAATGGCTGAAAACCGCCTGTGCCGGTTCGAACCGGTCTAAACTGGACTGGCTGGAGGTTGAAGGATATGAACAGTACCGACGCGTGTGGGCGAGTGGCACGGTATTTGAGGGAGATTTTAACACGACTTTTAAAGTATTCGATGTAACAAACATTTTGGCACTGGTTTCGAGTGGATCAGACATCGTCTTGATATGTTTCGGGATGTCCGAAGGTTTTAGGGCTCGACTAAAAATAGTTAAAAATTCGAGAAAATTACGGGGCTTTAGTATGAACATTGTGAAGTAGTTAGTGACCTTATTATGGGATTTGGACAGGTTCAGGAAAGCCGATGATAGTAGATTGGCTGGGAAAACATAATTACGCGATATCGAGGCAGTGGCGTTAATGGTCTATGAGTGGATTTTGCTTTCGAACTTATGATGTATGCATATATGTTTTTGTATGTTTTCTACATGTGATTTCTATGTTTATGATTATGCTCTTGATGATTTACGATGTTGCACGGATTTCGAGATATTTAAGAAATTGCACATTTTACGAGATTACGATTTATATTGAGATTTGACCATGGTTTTGATGATTTGATTTTGGGATTTGAAATATGATTTGATTTCAATGATTTATAACGGATGTTGGAAAGTGATTTCGGGCTTGAAGCCCTGTTCATGTGATTTTGATAAACGAGATTTTGGTTTTGGAATCAGATTTTGAAAAGATGATTCTTGATTCGGTTTTGAAACTTGAAAGAGAAATTCTGGATTTGGGTTCGGGATGATGGTTCCGGATACTAGCTTATGGAATCATTATTGCGAATTCAGATATGAATTTTCTATGGTTTTCACTTGGTTGAAAAATAGTTTTGGATTTAAAGACCCGGAAAAAGAAAAACGGCTGGATCTGGTTTTGAGTTTAAAGACTCGGTTGATTGATGGGGGAGGGCCCTGGATTGATATGTTTTGAGTTTAAAGACTCGGTTATTGTGATATCCCCCGAGGCTTGTTGATTGTGTTTTGAGTTTAAAGACTCGTTGATATCCCGGGAAGGCCTGATTATGCGCATGGTTTTGAGTTTAAAGACTCGGGCGTGATCCAGAAACTCGCATGATTGATGTTTTTCACTGGTTTTCAGATTTGTTTTGGGCGGTGGCCCGGATGATTTGGATTTGATGAGTTTTGGGGCTGAGTTCCCGTACTTTGACGTTTGATTTATGATTTTGGGCTGAGGCTCTGGATTTGAATTGCAGATTTGAGGAAAAGAAATGATTCTGGTTCTCAATGATGGTTTTGGATATGAAATGGTTTTGTGAATTAGTTGTATATGCATGCATTGGTTTTTAAATGGAGGGTATAAAAGTACTTTTCTATAAACTGTTTTCTGAACGTACTTTTTATTTTGTTCACTCACAGTTTTTTTATGTTTTCGATACCCTCCAGGTTGTTGCAATGCAGGATGTTGGTCGAGAGAGACGGAGACATCACACACGCGATCCACAGTAGAGTCTGCGCGCTCTGAGAAGTCCGGAAGTAGTAAACGGTTCGTTTGGGAATCCTTTGTTTGACTTACGTGTCACATGGAGGTTGGACGTCGATTTAGCCTTCGTGTCATGCGTAAGTTAGATGGGAGCATGACTTAGCCCTTAATCCCGGGGAATTGGGGGTGGTTCGTGTCAGTTGTAGCTTGCAGTTTTTGTAAAAAATGCTTTGTCGGGATTTCATTAATTATTTTAACTACGCGTTAACCAAAGTATTATATACCATTTGGGCCATGCCCTTCAGGACATATCCTGCCATTCAGGGTGCTCGTTAATTATTTTTTCATATTTCTTAAGCAATAAAACTTTAATTTCATCGAAACCTGAGCCATAGCTATGGCAGAAGTATTATTATAGAATAAAGTAATCGGACATGTTTGTTCTTCACCAAAGTCTTCCAATACAAACTTGAGCCACTTAGCCTGTGTAGTAGCTTCATAAACACTTATATACTATGTTTCTATCATAGATAATGCAACACTGTGTTGCTTTACTGATGCCCACAAAAACACACCTCCTCCAAAAGAGAAAGCATAACCCTATATGCTCCTCATGTCATCAATACTCTCACTCAAATTTAAGTCACAATACCCAATTAACGTAGCATGCTTTCCCTTAGTATACTCAATTCCAGAGGTTACCGTGCCTTGTATATATTTGCGAACTCTTTTGGTTGTGCCAAAAACATTTCTTTGATGGACTACGGATGAACCTAGATAATAGGCTAGCTACTAACATAATATCAGGCCATGTAGAAATTAAATAAAGAAGGTTGCGTACCATTTATCTGTGGAGCCCCTCATATGCTCACTCATATCCAACACTTTTGCATAATCTGTCATTAGTGGCCAGTGGTGTGCTCATAGTTTTGCATCCCTTCAAACCAAATTTCTCTAGGAATGTTAGGACTTATTTCGTGTGATGAATGAATATGCCACTTAAAGATTTTTCTACCCCCATTCCAAGAAAGTGATGCGACGGTCCCAAACCTGAATTCTCATACTTAAACATCATATCGTCCTTGAATTATGAGATCATGGTCTCACTATACACTATGTCATCAACATAAATGGACACCATCAAGGTTTCTTTTTTGTTGTTAGACTTCTAGTAGAGTAATGTATGTTTATTGAGATCTCAATAAAAACCACACTGAATTAGGTAGGTGTCAATTTCACCATACCAAGCTCTAAGAGCTTGCTTCAACCTATATAAAACATTCGTCAGTCTGTAAACCTTCTCTTCATCATTTCTAACTTCATATCATTCTAGTTGATCCACATAAACTTATTCTTTTAGCACTTCATTTAGGAAAGTTGACTTAACATCTAACTGGTACATCTTCCAGCTTTTCTATGCTGCTAGGAAAATCAGAATCCTAATTAGGTCTAGCCTTGCCATTTTGCTTAAATGTCTCATTGTAATCAACTCTAGGTTTCTTTGCATACCCCTTGGTCACCAACCTTACTTTGTGTTTCTATACAGAACCATCAAGCTTTAACTTGAGTTTGTACACCCATTTCGCTCCAATTACTGGTTTACAGGCTTACCTATCAACCAGATCCCAAGCATAGTTTTTCTCGATCATATCTAACTCTGCCTGCATTTCTTCTGCCAAGCTTTATCTTGTGCAACTTCTTGATAGCTTTTTGGTTCTACAATACACATGTTGCACCTTGCCTAAATCTCGTTTAAAGTTCTGATTTTCACTGGAGTAGAGGTAAGGCTAGATGAACCTAAATTGTTAGAGCTAGATCCATGATTAGGACCATTAATTTGAACTACACCAGGAGATACTTGAGAGATGGAGTTCAAAAGTAAGAAGAGGTCTATCATATTAATTACATACTTGGTTTGATGAACATTTAGTATATTTACAAACGAATATATATAGAAATAATTATAAATTAGTCCAATTTTTAAGTATAACATATAAAATAGACCATTTACTATACTGTTAAGATGTTTACTGTGCTTTTATATTTTATAATTTAAAAAAAAATTTCTAATACCGTTTATACTCTTTTTTCAGATATGAATGAGTAACTTTCAAAATTTAGATATTAACATTTTATATCAATTTTAAAAAATTATTTGATAAGATAATTCTAACTAAACTTCATATTTTCAAATTTGTTTTAGGAATGAAAATCATTTTAATCCACCAAACTTCTCAAATATTGTCTAATACTTTGAATAAGTACAGACTCACAGGTACTTTATTTATTTTGCAAAGTTTTTTGGTTTTATACCTTCGTAGTAAATTATTAATAACCTGCTTATTTTATTCTTTCGTAGGTAAATTAATAATTATCTATGCATTTCTTATTTTTTTATGCTATTTGAGAGAGAGAGAGATATTGCGTATAATATACTTTTATTATACAATTTAAAATCTCATAGGTAAATTACTTTTTTATGTACAATTAAAATTCCTATAAGTTAATTACGTAAAATGTAATCAAACTATATGATATGT
This sequence comes from Prinsepia uniflora, assembly GCA_032719365.1. NCBI lineage: Eukaryota > Viridiplantae > Streptophyta > Magnoliopsida > Rosales > Rosaceae > Prinsepia > Prinsepia uniflora. Next base: position 1,681,305 of record CM064875.1, on the reverse strand, counting down.
AATGATACACTTGTAATTCTTTAAAAATTAAGGGACTAAAGCTAATGCTGCAATTTGATCGACAATAAAAAATCAAGTTATTTCTTATTTATAGTTCTTATTTACTGTGGTGGATTAACTTATAATTTGGACTCTAAAAAGGGACATATATATAATTTCCCCTTACATATATCCACAAAAAATAAAGAACATGTATAAGAAACTATAAATACTACAACATTATTTAAAAAAAAAAAATTAATCCCCTAACGAAAGTGCACATAGATTTTCTTCCTGCCTTAGAAGATCTAGCAATCACAATTTACTGAGGAAAAAAGAACAAAGCAAAGATATAGCAAATAGGCCACATTGCTAATGGCATAAATCGACAGTAGCCCCCAGCAGGAGAAGCATGCTCCTCGCCGATACACTTCTCGGACTTGAGAAATGCCAAGGAAACTGTATATAGCAATGATAAAAGAGAAGAAATAAAAGGTGAAAGACTTCACAATTTTCGTAGAGATGAGCACCACCAAAATACGTGTCCCCGACAAAAATGAATTGTCACGGAAAAATATTTTAGGGTCAGGTAATCCTGATTTGTACGGTGACGAAGATGAAGATCCGTCTACTGAGAACTTGTCGACCACCATTATTGCCGAGACTGTCACAATCGCGAGGATAGATAGAATCGAAACTAAATTATCCATGGAATCCGATCCCTTCGATACGTCATTCATCAGCGTGGCGAGCTGTGATTCGAGAGACTCATCGAAATTGGTAAGTTTTTCGGTGAATTCAACCTGGCTCATGAAGTTTGGATCCTCCAAGCAGTCGTCAAGCAATGTGATGCCTTGAGTGATTTTGTGTTTGAACTTTTCTATCTTCTCCATTGTGTCCTTGGATTGCTTTGTGCGTTTGTTTTGTAGCCGTTGGATGAGTGGCTCCATAGAATCTAGGGTTGATTTGACTCCTTCCAGGAGGGAATTGTACTGGTTATTCTTGGACATTTTGATAAGATTCTCAAGGCGCCTATACAGCATTGAACGCAGCGTTCGTAGAGCAGCTCCAGCAACAATCTCCTTCATTGTTGAATATGAATGTGTTTTCTGGGTTTTGGAATTGTGATCTATAATAAATATTATGGACGTTAATAATAATAAGGCGGAATGGTGTTTGGTTGCAAGAATCGAATGTGGAAGGAAGAGTAAAGGGAAACGAGAATGGGTAGAGATCGGTTCTTGTCTTGTTTGAGAGGTTTTGGAAATGGAATGGAATCAAATTTGGTGTCTCTTAGATTTAGGCTATCTCCATCTTCCAATTCGAAATTACAAATGGTAAATATTAAGGTTTGAGAGTCGATATTATTATCCCCATTTAATATATATTTTTTTCATGTAACTATTTGATAGGTTAAATGCGTATACATATCCGAGACTATTTGACAATGAGTAATGCTATTTGGATGTACATATTAAATTGATCATATTTAGTGACACATTTGATGTGACATTCAATGGATGGTAAATTTGTGTACTACGTGATTTAATTTATTAAAATTTAAAATAACACAATTCATTAATTGTCATATCAAATGTGTCACTAAATAATATGGCTGTGTGTCCAAATAGATTACTTTTTGACAATTATAATCACATTATTTCAACGGAATTTTGATTATTTATATCAGTACATTTCTTTGAATTTCAAACAAAGTAATTAAAGAAAGCGATTCCATTCCTCTTCCTTTTCCTCTACTCTCCAAGCAAACTAGAATCAATCTCTTTCCTTCCTTGCCTGACCTCCCTAGCTTTCTAGTTAATTTCTCGTTACCCGGCGTTAACTCATCCGAATCCGATTCTTGCAACCACACCCCCTTCATGTCCATTAAATTATTGAGTCATTTTGTGATGTACATAACTTTGCATTTTTTTTATTTTCATTTCAGTAGTTGAAAAGTTGAGAGTGGTGGGTTGTGTTCTAATTAATAAAGGAGAACTAACCAAGAATGGCTGGATTTGGTGAGCTGTTTGCAGGAGCTGCTCTAGGAACCCTAACTTCAGAGCTCTATAAGCGCCTGGAGAATCTGATCAGAAGGTACAAGGAGTTCAATCCCCTCGTCAAAAAAATCAAGGCAACGCTAGATTCTTTGGAGCCACTCACTGGCCAGATAGAAGACAAAAACAAACAACTGAATCTCGCACCGGAGGAGATAAAAAATCTCAAAACGAAAATCAGGGAGGGCATAAAACTACTAGAGGAGTGCGCCGCGGATCCAAAGTGGCACAAAAAGGTTGCCTACACCAAAAAGCTCACTGACTTTGATGAGTCTCTCAAACGACAGCTCGGCGTATTGACGGCACAAGGAGTAAGGGACGGGAAGGAGACGTTGCTTCTGGTGAGGAACCAAGCCGACCATGCTGCTGAATCCACTGGCTTTTTGAAAGATAACTTAGAAAGACTAAAACAGTTAAAGAGTGTTGGCTCCTCAATATTGTACGTAGGCTTGTTCATAATTATTGTTTTTGTGGTAATAAAAGTAGTGGCAAAGCTTGCTTTCGTCACTAAAGTGGTTGGCAAGTTCTTAGATGAGTCATGGTCCCGGTATAGATCTGGGTCCGGCGGTCATCTAGCTTTTTTTGTTGTGGTAGTAATTTCAGAAATTCTCAAGTCTGCAGCCTATATTCAATTCTATTTTGTGGGCTTAGTGTTGGTCGTCAGTTCTGAACATATGATCAAAGAGAAGTATCGGAAGGGTTTCTTCATCAAGGGGCTCCTCAGTACGGTTATAATGGCTACTGTGGCAGTGTACTACCATTATCACTTTGTTCTGTTTTTTTACGGCGGTTAAGTGTCGCTGCTGAATCTCCAGACGACGGAAGAAGATGTACGTGCGTGCATTATTTTTTTATTCATCTTCCTATATATAGTATCTTTTATTGACTTCTAACAAATTTTTTTTTTATCAATTAGTATAATTTAATGTTGAATTACAAAAAATTAATTAAAGAATTCAAATTTTTTTATTGAACAGTTCAGTATCTCATTTGTCATATACCACCATCAAGCGTGCATCAGAAACCACCGACGTCTACATAGTAGTATTAATCCACTTATTTAATATGTGCCTTTAAATTAATCTTCCATTTCTGTCAAGTGTATTAGAAACCACGATGAGCTAATTATATATTCGTCACTAATTCTGTTTAATGGCCACACAACATTTTTGGTCATCCGTCGGTATATATAAGTCTTGGTTGTCGAAGAAATATTCTCCTGGATGTATAGAAAATCTTCCTCGATAAATATATGTCGCCATAACAATACTATTCAGGCAAATATATTTCTCGCCATATCATATCTATGATCCCTATAAATATATTCATCATGATGGAACATCTATGAACACATAGATGATCTATGCTAGCAAATTATCTTTGTCAAGATAGATGTTCTATCACGGCAAACCTAATTTGTTGAGAGAGATGTTATATGCCGACAAATATCTTTGCTGCCTGTTTGATCCGAAACTGGACTTCACGTTATGAGACCGCAGGCAGTGCTGGAGTGACATGCGAGACAGAGAGAAAATCACTAGACATTAGTGGGGTGCCGGTTTAAGAGGCTTTGATGCTTAAATCGGTAAGCGAAGTAAAGATCCAATAGGCAAATTAATAGCGCAAAGACTGAGACTCAGGTTTGTATGTTGAGAGAGAGAAGTGAGTACCTTTATGAGAGAGTTTGAGTGGGTATTTATAGTAGTAATAAATGTGGTGGTTGGTTACTATTGATATAGGGCTCAAGCTACCTCAAGAGATACTTCCAGTGTCCATGGATTTGGGATGTAAGCTAGGTGGCAATATATCTCTTGTTATGTTAGTATGTTAGGGAGTCATTACTGATATTTTTCATGGGATCGGACCAAGGGTGTCGATCCATGCATGCCGAGTGGGTATGCTAAATTGCCATGACTTGGGCTTTGTCTAATAGTGCTTGTTGGCATTGTCTACCAAGTAGCCGAGGGCCTGCCGATTGGAATTCTTGTCAATCGCTTGGAGGCTGGTTGTGTGTCTGTGGTGTTGCTAGTTGTACTGAGTCTGATTGGTTGATATAGTATCAACATATATCTCCTAAGTTGTTGACTATGGTGGATTTTCTCGATCAAGGACTTGAAACTCAGGCCGATACATGTCAACCGATCAAGAAGGTGTACCCACTAGTCCCCCAAATTCATGATGGAGGAACTGTGACTTGGTTAATTGGCGTTGCACTAGTCCTTAGTTTGGATTCAGTTTTAAGGTCCCTGCATGTCGAATGAGGATAAGAATTGACCTTGATTTAAGCTCCTGATGGGTCGCAATGTTTCCGCTTGGTAATCGGAGCTAAAAGAGCACCTCGAATGATACTTCCCATTGGTTGCAATGTCCCTACTTGCTGATCAAGTGTATAAATATGAGATGGTAATTTGAATAAAACTTCTGATCACAATGTTTCTGCTTGCCGATCGGACTTGTGAGAGCACCTCGAATAGTGCTTCTGATCAGTCAAAATGTTTGTACTTGCCGATCGAAGCTTAAATATGAGAGAGTACTTTGAATCAAGTTTCCGATCTGTCATAATGCTCCTGCTCATCGACCAGACTACGAGAGCACCTTGAATGATGCTTCTAATCAGTCACAATGTTCCTACTTAACGATCAGAGCATAAATCTGAGATGGTACTTTGAATAAAGCTTCTGATCAGTTGCAATGTACCTACTTGACGAGTGATGTCAGCCGGGTGCGACTTTAGCAAGGGATAACATTAGTGGGTGACGTCAGCGGTGATGCCAATGCATATGAGCAGAACGTGGGGAAGGTCGTTGGTCTTTCATTGGCACATGGTAGCACATGCATGCGAGTTTTGACCCTTAGTCAAACTATTTCGAAAGCTTTCAACAATCTAAATATAATGGTGGTGGTTTCGGATGGATCAGAGATTATTTAGGGGTTTTATTGGGCATTTTTAGTTTTGGGTTGCGCGTTTGGGTACTCTCTTGAGATTTGGAGGGGGGTGGGGTGTGTTTATATATGAGCTTATATGTATTAACCCCTGATTAGTTTTTTAACCAGGGAGAATACTCCAAGGACTTCTAAGGAGCGCACAGCTCAAGGATGAGCTACTGGTTGGACTGTGAGTGTCACATTTCTATGGTTTTATTATATAGTTTGATTTGCAATGGATTGAATATATGATTCTAAATGTTTTCTAGATAATTGTGTGGTTTTATAATATATATTTGGGATATATTTTTCTGGACGCATGTTATGGTGGATTTTGGGAAAACCCAGATTTTGGGCTTGTGCCCCATTTACAAATGTTTTTTTGCTTTTGGGAATATTTCAAAAGCAGGAAGGTAATTTTTGGTAAACTGTTTTTCTCATTATGGTTATCCTATTGTGATTAAATCACTATTCCAGAGTTGGACTTCGAAGATTCCCATATATGGACTCGGACGTAGCTAGAGTTGGACTCCATGCGTGCCAATGAGGTTGGACACCACATGTTCCGTCATGTCTATGCTTAGTACATGGGATTAGTTGGTTGGATCAGTGGGACTAGAGGTTTGATTATTATTGGTTGTTGTGTCGAGAGATTTTTGAAATGTTTACAAATAAGAATTTCAGGGAAATGTGGCTCAGGGGTATTTATATATTTTACATGATTTATATTGGACCCATGATTTTATATATGAAATTTCTTTATCTGAAATCAAGTGTTTATCTATCTATGCCTGCATGTTTTTATAAAACGGAGGGGAAAAAAATTGTGTCGGAAATGTGTTTTCTAATGGCTTTTATTTTTGTCCACTTATAGTTTACGTTGTTTTTGATACCCTATAGGCTGATCTTGTGACGACGGTTATTGATTGCGCGCTCTCGTTAATCAAAGTAGGGTTCTGGTTATTTACTTTCGTGTTTAGTGCTCTGAATAATTATTAATTCTGAGTTTTTGTTTACAATTGACACGTGGACTTAATCCCTTATTTAACGTTGTTTTTGCATTTATTGTTAGATTGAGGGTACTATAGGGATTTAAGTTTTTTGTGTCAGAAGGGAACATGTCCTTTCACGAGTATCGAGTTGATTTTGGGGAGAGACCTATCATCCCTTCCTAGTTGCTTACACTTAGTCTCTAAGTACCCATCTTAACCTTAGCCTTCAAACTTCTGTTAATATCAACACGCAAACACTCACGCCTTATCATGTGGTTGTTGCAAGCACTATTCACATACAAAATCCTAAATTTTTTTTCAATAGAAGTTAAGTGACAAGCAACAAACATTTTCCCTTCTTCTTCTTCAACTTGCTTAACTACATACACCACTACTTTAGTGCCATAATTCTTGACAATGTGACAAAATTTAATGCACTTAAAAAAATATCCTTACTTCAAACCATCACTTACCATAATGCAATCTATCATAGGTTTTACACTTACGAGAATTATGTACTGCTGCTTTCTCCTTTAGGATTCCCCAAGAATTTCCCAAATTTCCCAATAACATTGGACATATTATTCCGATTTTTGTTTCCAACCTTATAAGGCTTATTTGTTTTGTTCTAATTAGGCACGCTTGTTATGTCTTCTATGTGCTGGAATTCATGATTAAACTAAAGAATGCCTTTTCAACAGAATCAGCAGAATACATCTCTGACCTTTGATCAAAAGCACGAATAGATGCTACAATAGACTGTGAACTTATATTGTCTATATCCTTATGCACTTCAAGAAAAGAAACAATAGCATCATATGATTTGGTTAGGCTAATTAAGATTTTATATGCTAATATTTGTTCAGAAACATTTTCTCCACACGTTCTCATTTGATTAACAACTCCAAACAATCTAGAAAAATAGAAAGATAATGTTTCATCATTATTCATTCTAGTATAAATCACTTCTTTATGATTGAAGTTGTATAGCTTGTACCTTATATTCACGACATTCTTCTTTTAGCATATTCTAGACATCTCTGGTCATTTCCTCTAGATCTTGATGAAGATGTCCTCTACCTAGCCCTCACCATTTGGCCCAAACTTCCATGGGCTTGTGAGGGCCCAAATGGCCTAGAGGACAAAAGTCCGGCCCGACTCGTTATGGGCAGTGAGCCAGCCCGGCCCAAAAGTTAGCGAGATGGACTTGGATTTAGGGTGTTCAAATCCAATAGGCCCGATAGGCCAAGGCTCAATAAGCCCAACTTGGCTCACCCAAATGGACTTTGACCGATGACTGTGACGTAATTCGTGACGTCACGAGTTCATAGACAGGTGGCACGTCCGACTCCGACATTCAGGGAAAAAGTTATGATGTTCGGAAGTTCAAGGGTAATTTGGTAATTTGGTTTAAAATGGGCAATTTGTTGTTTTTTCACACGACATGGACTTATCATGTCTTTTGAAAACCGTTAGATAGATCTCGATGCCCTGAGTGCAACGACAGACGGCATGCTGTCATCGGACTTCGGATGGTTTCGTTATATGTCTAAAAACACGAGGGGCAAAATGGTAATTTGTGAAGGTAAGGGCAATTTCGTCTTTTACTGTCTAGGAATCTGTGCCCAACAGGATGAGGACACTTGGCTGCATCAGGAGGTGTGTGTCCACAGGATTTTGGACACCTAGCCCTTTCTGGATGGTGGTGGAAGCTCCTCACTGTCACTCTTTGTTTTTAAACTAAATGGTGGTTGCACGATCATGGAACGGGAAAAAATAGAGACTCAGAAATTGTGAGAATTCAAACCCCTCAGCTCTCCTCAATTAGCTGTGCCGTATGAACAAAATGAAGGACTAAACGATTTGGAATATAAGGGTTCCCCGTCATGGACAGCCGTGGACAGTTGTCCTGATCCCGTGAGAAAACCCGTGAATTCCCCTGTAACCCGTGAATGTCCATACTTGAACAACACCCTCAGACCTCTTCGATTTATGTACGGTGTGAAAGGAAGATGAAAAAGGAAGTATGAGGAGTTTCCTAGTGGCCACGGCGAGGCACGGCAGTGGAGGTAAGGCAGAGTCTCGAGAAATTCAGTTTAAGTTCAAAAATGGTAATTTGAGATTTAGCGTTTGTTTTGCGGTTTCGATGATTGAATATTGTTTCTTGAGGTTCCAGAGATTGTTCGGGATCAAAATCAAGGACAGTAGTGGCTGGAATCAAGGAACATTATGAAGGAACAGTGGTGGGTTTTTCATCGATTCGTGAAGGTAACCTTTGATTCCTAACTTTTAGTTATGAAGTTATAAGAAGATAGATGATACCTAGACCAAGCTGTAGAACCTGGGAGGATTGGAAATGGTCTGAAAATGAAGGAAAACTGTGACCGCCGGTTCAATTGGAGGTCTGGATTGGTCTGAACCAGTATGACTGAAGGTAGACAACGATGAACAGTGCAGGCGCATGGCTCCTACGCGCAGCCCCTTTGGGCGGTGCGTGGCTCCTACGCGCAACCTCTTTGGGCGGCGCGTGAGGGTGCGTGGGGGCCTTTTTGGGGAAGTTTCCAACACGACTTTTAAAGTATTTAATATAACGAATATTTTGGCACCGGTTTCGAGACAATCGGACATCGTCTCGATAATTTTCGGGATGTCCGAAGGTTTTAGGGCTCAGTTAAAAATAGTTAAAAATACGTAAAAATAGTTAAAAATACGGAAAAATTATGGGGCTTTAGTATAAGCTTTATGAAAGGGTTTGTGACCTTATTATGAGATTTGGACAGGTTCAGGAAGCCGGTGGTAACAAATTAGCCGGGAACGACTTAAGTGCATGGGTATCGAGGTAGCGGCGTAACGGTCTGTGAGTGGGTTTTGCGTTCAAACTTATGATGCATGCATAGCTTTTATATGTTTTATACACGTGATTTTATGTTTATGATTATGATCATGATGCTTTACGGTTTTGCACGAATTTCGAGATTATGACTTATTAGCACGTTTTACAAGTTTTCGTTTTATATTGTGATTTGATTGTGGTTTTGATGATATGATTTTGGAATTTAAAATATGATTTAATTTCAATGATTTGAAATGAATTTCGAAAAGGTGATTTCGGGCTTGGAGCCCTGTTCATGAGATTTCGATAAACGAGATTTCGGTTTTGGAATCGGATTTTGAAAAGATACTTCTTGATTCGGTTTTGAAACTTGAAAGGGACACTTTGGATTTGGGTTCAGGATGATGGTTCTGGATGCTAGCTTACGGAATCATTATTGCAAATTCGGATATGAATTTTCTATGGTTTTCACTTGACTGAAAAATGGTTTTGGGTTTAAAGACCCGGAAAAAGAAAAACGACTGGATCTGGTTTTGAGTTTAAAGACTCGGTTGATTGACGGGGGAGGGCCCTAGATTGATATTTTTTGAGTTTAAAGACTCGGTTATGATATCCCCCGAGGCCTGTTGATTGTGTTTTGAGTTTAAAGACTCGTTGATATCCCGGGAAGGCCTGATTATGCGCATGATTTTGAGTTTAAAGACTTGGGCGCACTTGAGATCCAGCAACTTGATCGATTGATGTTTTTCACTAGTTTTTCACTGGTTTTCAGATGTTTTGGGAAATGGCCCGGTTGATTTGGATTTGATAAGTGTTCATACCATATCGGCCCATACCGAGCTTGAAGCCCATACTGACTACAGGCCCAGCCCATTGCCAAAATAGCACCAGTTCGGACCAATCTCGGTGGCGCCACGGGACGGTACACGTCTTCCTGACTCGCTCACAGGCTTTCCTCTCTTCGACGGTGGGGATCGCCTCGGGAAGAGTACCTGCACAGTAAACACATCGGTCAGCCACGTCCACCGACCTGCAAAATTGGCAGTTAAGTTTCGAAGTAAAGACCGACCCTTGGCGGCCAGATCCTGAAAAGATGACGGTATGCCACGTCCTCCCCAGTTCCCACCGACGTAAATGAATTTTTTCTTGTACGTCTTCTGGGAGGACGGTATGCCGTAGATGAACTCCCCCCGCGTCATCTTGTCCTTGCACTGAGCATGCACCCAACCTGTGCTCTGCTGCTGCTGCGCAAACTCGTACAAGTGGACGACCTGGGCGTAGGTCGGTGGTTTCTCCTCAGCTCTGGCGAAGGCAGCATACAGGCTGACCAGAATGATCTAGACATTTGGGTTCAGCTGACCGAGGGCCACACCTAACCCTCGGATCATCCTCCTCAACCATGGGTGCAGAGGCAATCGGACGCCGTGACTGTACAGCTCGGTGTAGAGCAAGGCCCATCCCTCTGGAGCCTCACTGGGTAACTCGGTGGGACCGACCACCCGCATCTCCACGCCCTCCGGTACCCCCCATGCTGACCAGAATTTCTTCACGGACGCTTCTGTCTCTCGACTCTCAAAGGCGTCAATCGACCATACCACCGTGTCAGTGACAGGACCCATCCCAATCCCCTCGGGATTAGTGCGGGATGACCCTGCTCCCGTCTGACACGAAGTGTCTGACAAGGGATATTTCCAACCTTTGCCCTCCCGGGCTATCAGAGTACGCCAGGATCCGGAGGAGGCATGTGATATCTCGGTCTCTACTACAGTCCACATCCGATGTCAACCTGAAGGGCAGTCAAAACATTAAAAATTGTGAGTGGACAAAACAACCAGTTTATAAAAACATTTCATAAGAAGACATTTGTACCCTTCACTAAAAATCTTGCATGCATTCGAAAACCATTTCACCAAAGAAACCATATGTGGGAACTAAGCCCAAAACCAAGATTGAAAGAACCAAGGTCGAAAGGACCACAATGAAATCGACCATACGGGTCACTGCCCAAATCCATAAGAAACCAATAAGAAACCAAGTACATGAGCCCCTGCTCAAATCTTGTATCCACATATCATATATCGTATTTATATCACATACACATATAATTCACACAACCAATCCTGTCACGGTTTCCAAAACTACGTGCGTGCTACCCGGGATCTCAAAGCCAAGTCTTTCAGGTACCAAGTCAATGTCCGAAGACCAATGACCCGCCCTGAGGTTATAGTACAAGCCTTCCTGAGAGTAAGGAACCCAACGGGGGCAACTCCCACTCAGTCGGTGCTCCGTGACTACTCCGGGGTCCACCCAGGCCAACGACCCTCCCCGGAGGAGATAGAACAAGTAAAGGAAGGTATATGAACATATATATACATAACATAAACATTCATGCTTGGTTCCCCTGAACCGTCATGATCCATGACATCCATAACAAGGGTTCATGCCGGTTCCCATAAACCGTCATGTACCACAATGACCTGACAAAGGTTCATGCCGGTTCCCATAAACCGTCATGTATCATAATGACCAATAAGGGTTCATTTTGGTTCCCATAAACCGTCATGAACCATACCACGATACCATAACAAGGGTTTATACCGGTTCCCATAAACCGCCATGAACCTGGAAATCCATTTAAGGTTCCCTGACCTGAAATCAAAACCGTAAAGTAACTTGGGTCTCGTGCCCAAACATAGGACATCATCTGGGCACCGTGCCCGATATCTGAGGTCATATGTCCGAGACAAAACCAAATGGGTCTCATACCCGAGTTTATCCTTTTGGAAATCCAAAACCATTTCATTTAGACCAATAAAGACATACAGACCCGTATAAGCATTGTATATGGCAGAAACCTCGAAATACGTGCCTATACGTAACTACACATCCAAATGCACTCATGGCATCACAAACAAGTATTTAAAACATATAATAAACATTTATGCATGCACCAATTTAGCAAACAAGGTCCACTCACAGACCGTCCGAGCTGCCGCCTCGATTTGCGTGCCATAGGCTCTCCCGAGCCGATCGCCATCACCCGGACTCCCAAACCTGTCCAAATTTTAATATAAGGTTACTAACTACTTAATTAACCTCCCATTAAAACCCCGTAATTTTTTCGAACTTTTAACTATTTTTAAACCGACCCTAAACCTTCAGACAGCCCGAAACCTATCGAAACGATGTCCGATTGACGCGAGACCAGTCCCAAAATCTTCGTTACATCGAATAGAAGATTTCATGTGTTGAACACTTCCCAAATTATGGCCCACACGCCCTCACGTGCCCCTAGAAGGTCGAAAATACTGTTCATCGTCTTCAACCTCCAGCTCACTGTTCACAGTACTGTTCATTCGTCTTCAACCTCGATTTTCTCTGGTTTTCGGACCAATTTTAGGTCCATTTCATCTCCTTTTTATTCCAATATCATCCTAATCCTATTTCCTATCATTTAGACATTAAAAACCGAAGGAAAAACACCAAAACCGTGCCCATTCAATCCGGCCATGGCGGCCGTGCATTCCCTCCACCATCCACGGCCTTTCCCGACCATCCCCAGCCCCTAAACTAATCCCATTAACCTCCTAGAGTTCCCAGAAACCTTACCCAATTAATGAAATCGAGTAAAAACCATTAAAACTCAAATTCGAATTTTTGAACATTTCCTTACCTCACGGGTTCGTTCCGCCGTGGCCTCCACCGTGGGCCACCGTCCAGCCTCTCCATCCTCAACCTCTCACACTCCTCACACGGTCACTCACGAGCTCTCAAGAGGGATGGTGAAGTGTGTTTGTGTGTTAGGGAGAAAATGAAGAAATGAAGAAATGGAGGTAATATGGGTTTCGGGTTTTGAAGATGAACAAAGAGGATGAAGTGATGATATTTGATCTGATGAGATGAGAGGAGAGAAATGGAGGGTGGGGATTTGAGAGATTAAGTGAAATGGGTGGATAGGATTTAAAGTTGTTAGGATTAATTATATAATAATAGTTATAATATTATTTAATTAGTTAGATCCACAAATTAGGGGCATTGACCAATAGGATGAGTGACACTTGTCACTTATCCATGGGACCCACTCAAAATATCTGACCCAATAAGAAAAGGCCACCTCATCATCGCCTTGAAGTACGTGCATAGTGAAATCTAACTTTCGTGACATATAACTCTCCCGTTCGAAGTCCGATTTCAGCCTGCCGTCTGTCTATGGATTCGTATCGTTCTTATCTACGTAATAGTCCTCGGTCCTCGGCCATCGGAAATCTCGGTCAAAAAGTCAACATTTGCCCCTTTTTAACCAAAATTACCAAAATGCCCCTAAACTTCCGAACGTCATAACTTCCTCCTCGAACGTCGGAATTGAACGGGTCACCTGTCTATGAACTCGTGACGTCACGAACTACGTCACGATCATTAGTCAAAGTCCATTTGACAGCCCGAATGAAAAGTCAACATTTTGCCCACGCTTGGAGGTAAAATGGTCATTTCGCATCGTTTATCCGATTTCGCCTAACTAATCATCGATTAACCTCACTAATCGTGATTAGTCACTAATCTAATCTAGAAATTTGGGACGGGTCGTTACAGTCAGCCTCCTCGGTAAGCACTTCAGCGGCCCAAGCCGTGCTCGCACTGGCCGCCCCTTTCTTACTTGTTGGGGTTTTCTCCACCCTCGATCGACCGGATGCCGACACCCCGGTCTGATCACTCCTAGTAGCATTCTTGGCCCCTCGCCTCGTCGATGTACCCTCCACCGAAGCGTCCCCGTCTACCGAAGAGCTCTGTTGCTCCCCCTCGTCGTAGTCTCGCACTTCGTTGGATTGGCTATCCCTTTCAGACATCGCACCACTGCGAGCAGGGAATACAGACAAAAAAGCAAACCTCTTGAACACCGACCCATGTTTTACCAGGATTGACCCGTGTCTGAACCCCAGTTCATCCACAGTTCATCCCCTGGAAACAAACAAGAAAATATTGCAACAAACAAGCCAACGAGGAAGAAGAACGTCTTACCTTATGATTCACAGACAAACAGTCCTCACCGAAACTTGTACCACCGTGAAAGGCTATCGGAGCGCTCGCCGGAAATCGCCTACACCGAAGACAAAGCACGCACCACCATATTGCACGAAGGTAAAAGGGGTAAAAATGCTTTTTTCACCCAGTATTTATAGGCCCAGGTCGGTAATCGAAGCATTGCCTTGTTCCGCGTGGCATTTATTACCACAGATAGCTGTCCCCTACGGGGAACGCGTGACCATAAATGCCGCTGACAACCAACGGTCGGGGATACCAACCGTCCACCGACTGACACGCAACACAGACAGCTCCTTGATTCCTTCAACTGTCATGTCCATTGACCAATGGCGTAGATGGCTCCTCGACTGCCACACCTACTGGCGTCTTTTCTCGCCCACACCGACCGAATCATGACGTCTCGGTCTACCACCATCATTTTGTCCCTGACGCATCTTCTCGTTTTAATCCCTCGCTTGGGGGACTTGGGGGACTGAAGACATGTACACCCGGTCTGGGGCTCTATTTTTTACAAGTCCTCAAACGAGAAATTCCACCTCGGTCACGAACTTGAGGGACTTCTGTTCATACCATATCGGCCCAGACCGAGCTTGAAGCCCATACTGACTACAGGCCCCGCCCATTGCCAAAATAGCACCAGTTCGGACCAATCTTGGAGGCCCAACCTTCTACCTGGCTCCGCGTGTCGGCCCAAACCGACCTAGAGGCGCAGCCCTCTTCCAACACCATGCCACCGGCCGACTCCAGAGAACCAGCTCCTGTCGGTCAATGAGTCGTCCCAGACCGATTGGTCGGCCCAGTACCACCGCCTAGCACAAGCCCAAGGGGTCCTGGCCCACTTAGGCGAACAAGTCCTAGTCGGGTCTGGATGACACCTCCACGTGTCAGTCCAACAGCGAATTGACATTTGTCCCACATCGGGAAAATACAAATATTATATTCGCTGTACCCGTACAAAAGGGTCCATTTGTCGTACAAAGGTGAACAAGCAATTTTACTGTTTACTACTACTTTTACAGTATACTTTCCGCTACCCTCTAAACCTTAGACCGACTACTGACTTGAACGTCGGAGTACCTTTGGGCTAGTACCACACCGGTGCCTATACTCTCACCGACCGATCAGTTTTCATCCATTTCAGGTTTACACAAGACACGTGGCAAAGCAGCATTCGCTCCCTAGGTTGGCACATTTTGTGCATCAACAATGAGTTTTGGGCAGAGTTCCCGTACTTCGATGCTTGATTCATGATTTTGGGCTGAAGCTTTGGATTTGAATTGCGGATTTGAGTAAAGAAACGATTCGGGTTTTCAGTGATGCTTTTGGTTATGAATGCTTTTGTGAATTGGTTTTCATATGCGTGCATTGGTTTTTGCGTGGAGGGTATAAATGTACTTTTCTATAATCTGTTTTCTGAATGTATCATTATTTTTGTCCACTCACAGTCTTTTATGTTTTCGATACCCTCCAGGTTGCCGCGGTGCGGGCTGTTGGTCGAGAGAGACAGAGACATCACACACACGATCCACAGTAGAGTCTGCGCGCTCTGGGAAGTCCGAAAGTTTTGAACGGTTGTTTGGAAATCCCTTGTTCGACTTACGTGTCACGTGGAGGTTGGACGTCGATTTAGCCTTCGTATTACGCGTAAGTTAGATGGAAGCATGACTTAACCCTTAATTCCAGGAGATTGAGGGTGAGTCGTGTCATAAACCCTGCCCATAAGCCTGAATATATAACAAAAAGTCACAAATATTTGGAGTACATACTCTTCCATACAACTCAAACAAATAAACTTGTTACCAAGAGTAAGGACAGGGTTAAGGTTACAAGTAAAAATCATTGGCGTACATACTCTTCCATTGACAGTTTAACAGCTTATGCAAATTCACATACAATGAAATAATTTGTGATTGTTATTGCTCTAGAGTCTAGAGTCTCATTCTAAATGTGATGATGACTTTATTCATTCACAGTCAAGGTATATTTGAAACACACATATATATGTGCACACAAAAGAATGGATGCTTAGAGTTGACATGATCGGGTCCGGTTGAGTAAAAAAAGTAGGAAAATCCTCCGTTGAAAACAATTCGATTCCTACAATACACATAATGATGTTACCTAAAATCTTGGGTCCTCCAAGAAAAATAAAGATATTATAAGATCAATGCAGGTAGATGAACTTTGGAACAAACGTACAAAGGAAAAACAAAGAGTGCAGAATTTCAAAAAGGGGGAAAATATTTGAGAACGAAAAAGCCCACTACAACACATAACACTACCACCAAATTCTTTCGTGGGATATTCATAACATAAAGTCACAAAATTTATTTCAATCTACGTTATAATTCTTTTATGTTTTTTTTTTGCAATTTTAAAATAAAATAGGTTAGTTCTAAAAGCTCACTTGAGTTCGGCCCGGTGGGCTTATTAAGTCCGACTCGAAAAGCCCAATAAAAACTTGGCCGGATAAAGACCTTTGACTTTATATATGTAACTATGCCCACCCGGCCTAATTCGATACTTTTAAAATTATGAATTAGTCTATGCGCGGTAGGGCCCAGTCAAGCCTAAGCCCAAAAAATTTGGACTAGGCTTACCCAACTTGGCCCAATGATGAGTACTACCTCTACCACATCATTTTGCAGCATACCAAGTGCATGTGCATCTTTGATCTGATCAATCTTGGTATGTGGTTTCTCAGTCTCTTCTTCATCTCTAGCAAACTCGGGATCAGGTATTCCTTGCTCTGCTACTTTCCACATATCATGTCCTCTAAGGATAGCCTTCATTTTAATGCTTCATAAATCATAGTTCTGAAACCATGTAGGCGGTGGATGTAGATGGGGCTCAAGTGGTAGCTCAACCGCAACAATTTGCTCTTAGCTGAACTGATTAATCAAGATTAGCTTGAATGGTGTTTTCAATTCTTGTAATCATATCTCTCTTCTACTATAATTTCTACTATGAATTGATGATTGAAATTGCAAACAGATTTCATGATAATCTATATATGTACACCAAGTGTTTATGCATTTTATTTCAAGAAATTATGGGTTTTTACTTCACTGATATGATAGTGATGATAGAGAATGATAGTGATGATAGAGAATGATAGTGATGGTCTTACATGGAAATCTTACACACGTACCCTCACACTCACACACGGTTACACAAGAGAGTCATGACACTTTGGCATCATAATTGGCCTATTACATCATGCCACATGTCTAACTAATTTCTAGAAAAACTTGGCCATCAAGTAAGAGCACATACACACATGCACGGACCCAGCCCATTTGAGGTGGGCTCACCTCAAATATGAAAAAAAAGGGAAATAATAAAAGAATTTTATATTAAATATTATTTCACTAAGAAAATTGGTTTTAAATTAGCTCACATCTATTTTTATTACTGGGTTCAGCCAATCTCTATTTTCAATTTTAGATTTATGCTTGTATACTAGGTGTGTTAATCGGTTTTTCGGTTCGGTTTTTTTTCGAAACTGAAACCGAACTGGTTGGGGAATCAATTTTGGTTCGGTTCGGTTTTTCCTCCAATGCGGTTCGATTTGGTTTCAGATAAAACCGGTGTTTTTTTTAAATCATGGCGAATTGGTTCGGTTGAACCGGTTCAATTTTCTCTAAAAATCGGTTTTTTTTTTGTATTTTTATACAATAATCAATATGTATTATCTAATTAATGTCCATTACAACCTAAATAATGTTTATTACAACTAATTAATGTCCATTACAACTAATCAATGTCCATTACAAAGTGACCTAAAACATTTCGGTTCGGGTCGGTTCGGTTCGATTCGGTGTTCTTATACCGAAAACCGAAACCGAACCGGTTCGGTCAGTTCGGTTTTCTCCAAACAGTCTCGGTTTTCCTTCGGTTTGGTATTTTTCGGTTCGGTTCCGATTCGGTGCGGTTTTTCGGTCGATTTTTTCGAACCAATTAACAGAGTAGAGCATACACACCTCTCTTTTTGTTGGTAATCGGTTATTCTCAATCCACATGAGCTAGCCGTCCCTAGCTGCCATCTGGAGTGTCCAGTAAGCACTATATACACCAACTTATATATATATATATATATATATATATTAATAATATGTACCACAGGAGATGCGTCAAGGGAAGAATCGAATGTGGCCGGAGGAGTAAAGCAAAATGAAAATGCATGAGACTGAAGGGGAAGGAAAGAGATCTATTTGGATATCAATTTCATTGTGTAATTAATTAAGTTGAGATGGCCTCATCAAATATATATCTATATATATATTTAGTCAATATATATTCATGTACTCGATCGTATCAGATGATCCACTGAAGCTACATCAGAAATCCCAGCAACCCGGCCCTATTCCTAACGTTCCTCTAACTGCAGTGGTGCTGGTGAGCCAGCAGCAAAAAACCGGCCGACGGTAATTATTGTTTCCACCATTCACATTATTTATATAATTTTTTTTTTTGTTGTTGTCTAGGGATGGGGAACATTCTCATTTCCCTCTCAATTCCTTTCTGCATTAAGAGGGTGGGTAGGCTATTATAGCAGTCCGATAGTTAAGGCTCACCTAATTCTTGATTGCCCCATTTTTATCGTTTAAAAGAAAGACGGTGATCTTGTACTTGCGTTGTAGGTATTGTGATTATAAAGATCGAGTACTCAAGATCATGGCAGGAGAGCTTTTCGCTGGCGCAGTTCTAGGTACACTATGTTCTGAGCTGTATGAGCACCTTGAGAATCTGATTAGAAAATCCAAGGACGTCAATCCCCTCTTGGAACAAATCAAAGCCACGCTGGACTCATTGGAGCCGCTTATCAAACAAATAGAATCCAAAAACAAGGATTTGAGTCTCTCAAACGAGGAGATTAAGACCTTCAAAACCAAAATCTCGGATGGCATAAAACTCCTCGACGAGTGCCTAAACGATCCAAGGTGGTACAAAAAGGCTGGCTACAATAAAAAGCTTACTGATCTCGACGAGGCTTTGAAAACACAGCTTGCCATTCTCACGGCGCAGGGAGTCAGGGACGGGAAGGAGACGCTTGTTTTGGCAAGGAAGCAAGCTAAACAAGTTTTGGAATCGGCAGGCTATTGGAAGGACACCAACGATGTTGTGGGACAATTAGTGAGAGCCGCCGAGGTGTCGCAGAAGATAATGGTGGGCATAACATTGGCAATTTGGGGATTAAGGATCATGTTTAACTTTGCTTCAGTGATTAAGGAGCTGGATGAATACATATATTCGGATAGCTCATCGTCATGGTTCGGGTTTGGTTGGGGATCCAATATCTATGCATTGTTCTTGGCGCGTTTAGGTGTTCTTTTCGTGCTCATATTTTTGGAAATTCCAAAATATACCATCTTGGTTATTTTCTTTGTTTTTGTGTATATGGGGCCCTATGATTGCTTCCATACGGTTCTAGCTATGTACAAACAAGGTTTATCATGCTTAGGGCTCTGCAAGTTGCTTGCCTGCATCGCCATCTCCATCTTTAACATTTATTATTGCATTCTTTTTTACACTTCATTAGAGTGTGATTGCTAGCCATTTGTATAATATTATGTAGACATCAACGGTTTCAAGATATGATATATGTATTTTGTATTGCTTGAGCCAAGCATGCAGTTTGGGCTCATGCACAATCAAAATATTCCAAGGTTTCTTCAAGTACTTCTCGAATACACATATATTGGTATGATAAACCTTACCTTTGTTGAAGAAAAGCTTCCACAATTACCATGCATCATATGGAAAATGATAAGTGGTTATACTTGTCTCAGAATTCGATACATACCGCTATGAAATTCATTCAAGAAACGAGAATGTCAGTATTGGCAAACAATATAGCCTTAAAATTTCGGTACATGAAGTTACATATTAGATTCATCTAGGATATAGAAGGCCTCTTTCAGTCTTTCTATAAATTTGTATAAAAAAAAATCAGTAAACTTTGAGAATTTTAGAAATGTAGATCTTATTTTGTTAACTAAAAAATTTCCGATTGTCCCAAATCATAACACCTATAGCGCATATTGTTAGAACAGTTAAGTAGTTATGTAGGTTGTTATGGAAGTTAACCAGCTGTAAATGAGCTGTGAATGCAAGGCCAGGTGTCATAAGCTCATAGGCTGTGTTTGTTTTTCTGTTTTCTTAGTCTTTCATACGTATGCATATATTGCTTCTCTTTGAAAATCAGAAGGATGGTTCATTCTCTGGGTTCAATACAACAGTGCTCTCCTTCCCTCTTCCCTAATCTTCTTCTGATTTTCTCTGGTTCGTCCCCTAGGTTTTGATATATACCCTGCAACTCCGATCCTCTCTTACACTCGTGACTCATTTGATGTGTTCTCGCTTGACATGCTTTTCCTTAAAAAATATACCCTCCTCTATATATCTTCTTTCCTACTCATCCGCAGTACTCTATTCGTATATACTTTTACTTATAACTTTTGTTTTGGCAAATATCGTATTGCCACACCTACCTGAAGGGCGGTCGTAATCTCCACTAGGGCAAGCATTATGTATATGGTGGGGTGTACTACATCGTACGTAGAACGCACAAACAATTTTTACGCCAGCTCAATCAGTGTGCTTCTTATACCATTTTTTCGATTTATTAAATTAGTTATATATATATATATATATATATATCCTAACCAAAGCCGTACGTTCTCTAATATTCAATTCAAGATCACCTTAAAAAAGACAAGATTGAAGTTTGTTTAACCAGTTAATTGTACGTATTTTGGTAATAATTAATTAAAATTATTGCGGTGAACCCGCCTCTATTTAATTGGTGCATTTCAAGGATTAAATAATTTACAATTTATTTTATTATTTTGTACTAAATGATATTGAAATGATAATATAGTAGTTGAACAGTTTCGATTAAAATGTATATATGTATACTGACAATTAGATATATTAAAAGAGTGATACAAGTAGATATCAACAGGTTGGGATGCAATCCATATCCTAAATCGTCACATCGTCATTCCCATATCCTTTTTTTTGCTTCATATATATATATCGACTAACCTATTTAAGTTGGAAGATCTAGCTAGCTTGCTAGATTACATCTAATTCACCCTAAAATTGATTTCAATATTATTCCATTTCGGTAACCTCTCAAACAAGACAAGAATGAATCAATCTCTTAATTACTTGGTTCTCCTACATTCCCTGCTTAGCCTACCCATTCTCATCTCCCTTTACTCTTCCACATTCGATCCTTAAGCCAAAACACCAACTTATAATCAATTAAGAATGTTCATAGGATAGCTAAATCACATTTACCCATTCAAATTGAACAAGGTCGGCCAGATCGATTAATATCAATTCAACATCTTCAGGAATGAGAGCGGTATTTTCCGGAGCTATCCTACGAACACTACGTTCCATGGTGTATAGGCGGCTTGAGATTCTCACAAAGATGCCGAAGCAGCAGCAACAGCCCAATCCCCTCCTTGAAGGAATCCAGAATACCCTAGACTCTATGGAGCCACTCATCCAACAGCTGCAAAACGAACCCATACGGCATACGGTCCCAAAAGAGATGCTAGACACGTTTACACAGAAAATCACCAACGGCATCAAACTGCTCGACGACTATTTGGAGGTTCCAAACTGCTCAGACGTCGAGTTCACCGAAAAGCTTACCGAATTCCACGAGTCTCTGAAAGCACAAATCTTCCCAGTCACGGATGAAGTAAACAGTGTGTATGAGAACAATATTGAGGTTCAAAGGATGAATCCCAGGAGCACGGGGACTGCAGCTCAGGTAAAGTTCTTCACTCAACTTCACACTCTTCACACACTAGCTGATTGAATCGAGGCTAGCTCGTTGGTTTAGGCTAGAAATAAAATGTGCTTGATTGTTTACTGTTTTATTGATCAAAGGAAGAAGATGATGATGATTGAATGGTGTGTGTGCAATCACTACTCTCTAATGCACACAACCTGTTTGCTAAAAGTCCTCACACGATTTTAGCACACAAATTCTCTCTGAATCTTCACTGCACTAGATTTCATTCATCTGTTTTCTTTTTAATGCACCTCACACGTACATAAGATTCTTACACACACTCTAGATGCTCTCACACAGCAACCAATGATGTAATGCCACCTAGCTAGTTAGTTACACACTTCTTGGTAAACAAGTAAACCTCACCTCTCTCCTCACAGTTACATCACAGC
Organism: Prinsepia uniflora; assembly: GCA_032719365.1. Lineage (NCBI taxonomy): Eukaryota > Viridiplantae > Streptophyta > Magnoliopsida > Rosales > Rosaceae > Prinsepia > Prinsepia uniflora. The sequence goes on along the minus strand of CM064875.1, from coordinate 1,659,271 downwards.
ACACACTCTCACACTTGTCATGCCTAATACTTCTAGAATCATTTGTCCAGCTTGTCAATCTGTCCATGTGGCAGTTTACACATCAACAGCCCTTCCTAAACTGTTCACTGGACATACTCCTAGCAAACCCCGTAGATAGTTGAATCTAGCTTTAGGCAGAGGTTTGGTGAAGATGTCTGCAATTTGATCTTCAGTCCTGCAGTAAAGGAGTGTAACATCTCCATTCTGTATAGCCTCCCTTATGTAATGCACCTTCCTGTTTATGTGTTTAGTTTTCTAATGGAAAACAGGATTTCTTGCCATAGCAATGGCAGATTGATTGTCACACATCAAACTTGTTGCTGCCACCTGTTCCTCCCCAAAATCTCTTAGGACAAACCTTAACCAAATGGCTTGTGTAGTTGCTTCACAAGCACTAACATATTCAGCCTCTGCTGTAGATAGAGCAATACTTGATTGCTTGACTGAGGCCCATGAGAAAATTCCACTCCCAAAGCTGAAAGCATACCCTGAAGTGCTTTTGCTATCATCAATCGATCCTCCCCAGTCACTATCACAGAAACCAAGTAGGATTGCAGCTTTTCCTTTCTTGTACTCTAAACCATAGTTTAAAGTCCCTTGCACATACCTAAGAACCCTCTTTGCTGTTCCAAAGTGTTTCTTAGTAGGGTTGTGCATGAACCTAGCTAGGAGACTTGAGGCATACATAATGTCTGGTCTGGTGGCAGTAAGATACAACAGACTGCCCACAATCTGTCTGTATTCTTGTTCATCTGCAGCCCCACTTCCATCTTCCTTCTGCAGTTTGTCATTTGCTGCAAGGGGAGTTCCTGCAGGTTTGCAGTTTCTCAGTCCAAACTTGTTGAGTAGTGTCTGGGCATATGTTCTTTGATGGATATAGATGCTAGACTGGGATTGTAAGATTCCCATTCCAAGGAAATGGTGAAGTAATCCTAAATCAGTCATCTCATACCTCCTCATCATTTCTGATTTAAATTCCTGCATCATTCCCTCACTTTCACCAGTATAAATGATATCATCAACATATATTGATACAATCAAGGTTCCCACATCTTGATTAACTCTGAGATATAATGTTGCTTCACTTGTGCTCCTCTGAAAACCACATCTAAGTAGATAGGAGTCGATTTCCCCATACCAGGCCCTAGGGGCTTGCTTCAGCCCATACAAAGCCTTGTGCAGCCTGTAGACTTTCTCCTCCTGTCCCTTAACTTCATAACCTTCAGGCTGATGCACATACACTTCTTCATGTAAGACACCATTCAGGAAGGCTGATTTGACATCCAGTTGATACAGCCTCCATTGCTTCTGTGCAGCCAATGCAATCAGTGTTCTGATTGTATCTAATCTGGCCACATGGGCAAAAGTCTCATTAAAGTCGATCCCTGGCTTTTGAAAGTATCCCTTAGCAACCAATCTTGCTTTCTGCTTCTGTACTGAACCATCAAGGTTCAGTTTGGTTTTATAAACCCACTTAACACCAATGACTGGTTTATTAAGTGGTTTCTTAACCAACTCCCATGTACCATTCTTCTTAATCATTTCAAGCTCATTTTCCATGGCTTTCTGCCATCCTCTGTCCCTTGCTGCATCATGATAGTTTTCAGGTTCAATGATACTCATATGACACCTTGCATACACATCACTTAAGTCCCTATACTTAGGTTGAGGCATCTCTGGAGAATCAGGATCAGAAAGGTTCTGATCAACTTATTCCTCATGATCTTGTGCTTGTTCAACAGAATCCTCATTCAATGCTTGAACCTGTCCTTGATCATGATCAATTCCTAGTTGCCTCACAGATAACCGCTCATTTCCTTCTCTTGTTTCATTCCATCTCCACTTTGTTCCTTCATCAAACTCTACAGTTCTGGATATCACTATCTTGTTGGTTTCCAGGTTATAGAGCCTATATCCCTTTTCACAGCTCCCATAACCCATGAATACACATTTAATCCCTTTCTTGTCTAACTTCTGTCTTAGTTGGTCTGGAACATGTGTATAGCAAACACATCCAAAAACTCTAAGATGTTTGACACCTGGTTTTCTCCCTGTGAACTTTTCAAATGGTGTCATGCCATTTAGTGAGCTTGTTGGACATCTGTTCAGGAGGTAGCATGCAATGTTTATAGCTTCACCCCAAAACTTGTTAGGGACATCCTTCTCTTGCATCATTGACCTGGCCATTTCCACCAGAGTCCTATTCTTTCTTTCTGCCACACCATTCTGCTGTGGTGAGTATGCAACAGATAGTTCACGCAAGGTTATCGCCTATGCATCCCGGCAGCTGAAGACTCATGAGTTGAACTACCCTACCCATGATTTGGAGTTGGCGGCGGTGGTTCATGCTCTCAAAATCTGGAGACATTACCTATTCGGCGCAACGTGTCGGATATACACCGACCACCAGAGTCTTAAATACCTATTCACTCAGAAGGAGCTTAACATGAGACAACGGAGATGGTTGGAGCTGCTGAAGGATTATGACTGTACGATCGAGTACCATCCGGGTAAGGCCAATGTGGTGGCGAATGCACTCAGCAGGAAATCAGCGGGAACTGTTGCACACCTGGGGATGGTGTATCTTCCCTTGCTGGTGGAACTCCGGAAGGCGGGAGTTATTTTGGGTATTGATGAGCATGGAGCTTTGTTGGCCAGCTTCCATGTACGACCAGTACTGATTGATCGGATCATCGAGGCACAACTTCAGGATCCGATACTCTGTATTTACAGAATTGAGGTCGATGCGGATGGGAGACAAGATTTTACCATCCGGGATGATGGAGCACTTGTGAAATTGGGCCGTTTGTGTGTACCTACAGTGGCAGAGTTACGGGCCGAGATTCTTGAGGAGGCCCATAGTTCGGCCTATGCTATGCATCCGGGAGGTACAAAGATGTACCGTACCCTCCGGAACCATTATTGGTGGCCAGGAATGAAGAAGGATATTGCTGAGTTCGTGAGAAAATGCTTAACCTGTCAGCAGGTTAAGGCGGAATGGCAGAGACCGTATGGGGCTATGCAGCCACTTCCGATTCCCGAGTGGAAGTGGGATCACATCACCATGGACTTCGTCTTTAAGTTACCGAGGACTCAGAGTGGAGTGGACGGAGTATGGGTGATCGTGGATCGGTTAACCAAATCAGCCCATTTTCTGCCAGTTCAGGAGACCTATAAACCTAACCGACTCGCTCAGTTGTTTGTGAAGGAGATCATACGATTGCATGGTACGCCGGAATCAATCGTGTCCGATCGTGATCCGCGTTTCACTTCCAGGTTCTGGCGGAGTTTGCAAGCTACTCTGGGAACAACCCTACGTTTCAGTACTGCTTTCCATCCTCAGACCGATGGACAGTCTGAAAGAACCATTCAGACCCTGGAGGACATGATGAGGTCATGTGTACTACAGTTTCAGGACTCTTGGGACACTCATTTGCCATTGATGGAATTCGCTTACAACAACAGCTATCAGGCAAGCATCGGGATGGCACCCTATGAGGCACTGTATGGCCGACAGTGCAGGACACCTATCTGCTGGACGGAGATAGGAGAGCGAGCGGCTGTAGGGCCGGAATTGATGGACTTAACCATGGAAACTGTTCGCGTTATCAAGGAGAGATTGAAGGTGGCACAGGATCGCCAGAAGAGTTATGCCGATCGACGGATTCGAGACTTGGAATTTGAAGTGGGAGATTTTGTCTTCCTGAAGTTGTCTCCGTGGAAAGGGATTATCCGTTTTGGCCGACGGGGGAAACTGAGTCCGCGTTTTATCGGACCTTATGAGATCGTGGAGAGAATTGGCAGAGTTGCATACAGATTGGCGCTACCTCTAGAACTATCTAGAGTTCACGATGTTTTCCACATATCAATGCTGCGGATGTACGTACGTGATGCTTCTCATGTACTTGGGGAACAACCTGTCAAACTACGGGAGGATTTGAGCTTTGAGGAACAACCAGTACAGATCTTGGATCGGAAGGACAAGGTACTACGTCGGAAGAAGATCCCTCTCGTGAAGATTCTCTGGAGAAACCAGAATGTGGAAGAAGCCACATGGGAGCCTGAGGCTCAGATGCGAGAACAATTTCCTTATTTGTTTCTTTGAAATTTCGGGACGAAATTTCTTAAGGGGGGAAGGTTGTAACACCCCGAAAATTCGAGGATTTCAATATTGTAATTTAATGTGTGATTTGACGCTTTTACCCTTGTGATTGATATGGCCAAATTGTTGACTTTTTGATTGATGAATTAAACGGACTTTGACCTATGACCGTGACGTAGTTCGGGACGTCACGAGTTCATAGACAGGTGGCACGTCCAATTCGGACGATCAGGGAAAAAGTTATGACTATCGGAAGTTCAGGGGCATTATCATAATTTGGACTTTCGGGGGGGGGGGGGGGGGAATGTTGACTTTTCTTTTGACAACTAATTTTCAGTTGACTCAAAGACCGTCAGGTAGGCCTCGACGTCCTGAGTCCGTAGACAGGCGGCACGCCGAAATCGGACCTCGTACGAGGAAGTTATGGTCAGAAATGTGAAATCGGGAGGTTCGTGTCTCGGGTTGCGTGCCAAATATTTTATTCTAGAAATCTGATTGGAGGACACCTGGTGAGTGACAAGTCTTTTGGTTGGCGTGTGGGGGCGCGTGCGGCGGCGGTTAGGGAAGTTGTCAACATGGTTTTTGGTCTAGGTGCTGTGATGAGTCTTTTGGCGTTGGTTTCGGGTTAATTGGACGTCGAATCGAAATAGTTTCGCGAGGGTGAAGGCTTAGGGTTCCGATTCGTCCTGGTTAGGACCCGGGGATTTTTGAGGGAAATTAGGTGGACCTTTGTAGACGTGTTAGTGACGTACTTTGGTGGTTGTTGACAGGATCGGGAGTTCCCGAGGAAGCTGAGGAACGTACGAGACGTTCGGGACGCGATTGAGGGCTCGGTACTGTGACTTGACCCTTTCTCTAAACTCGAACATGCATAATTGTTTTTCTATAATTGTTTTATATATGTGATTTCATGATGGTTGGATTTATGATGTGGTTTTTTACAAAATTGCACGGTTTCCGAGAAATAACGTATTTGGCACGTTTCACGAGGAATGTTGATTTCTGAAAATAACGTATTTGGGATTTTTAAATGATAAATGGTTTTTAGTATTTGTTAAGGGCTTTTGGAACATGATTTCGATGATCAAAGGTTTTCGGTTTTCAATCGGATTTCGGAGAGCGGAATTTGGTTTTAAAGTTGGAAAGTGGAATTCCGGATTTGGGTTCGGAATGATGGTTCGGTATGCTGGAAGGGCATCAGACCGGTGATTTCGAATTCGGGTTTGGATATGGATTTAGAAATGGTTTTCAAATGGTTTTGGATTGGATTTGCTGGATCTGGTTATTGGGTTTAAAGACCTGGATATTGATTTGACGGGGGACGGGCCCGGATTGGGTTTAAAGACCCGGATTGAGTTTAAAGACTCGGGAGTTTAAAGACTCGGATATATTGATATTTCCCCCGTAGGCCTGTTGAGTTTAAAGACTCGAGAGTTTAAAGACTCGGATATTATTGAGGCCTGGATTGAGTTTAAAGACTCGAGAGTTTAAAGACTCGGATAGGTCCAGCAGGTTTGATCGGATAATGATGATTTGATATGCATGATTTATAATACGGTTTTATGATGCTTCTGCTATGATTTCTATAACGGTGTTTTATAGTGACTATAACTGTAACTGTATTAATAACTGGGTTATGCATGTGGTTTCAAAACGGAGGGCTAAACCCAGTTTTCTTTAAAATGGTTTTAGAAACTTTTCTTTTATTTATGGTTCACTCTCACCTTCTGTTTTAACTTGCCCTCCAGGTTGTGGAGCTAGTACGGGGTTCCGGCGTCGAGGCAGCGTCTGAGGCATAGAAGTCACGAGAGCGATCCCGAACTGTGTTAAATTTTCCGTTGTGCGTGTACTTAGCTTTTTGGTTTTCTTTCTTCTGTATTAGTACTATGCTCTGTAAACTGTTGACTTCGGGACATGTTATATATTTTCTCCTGCGTCTGACTGCGTTGTGTTGGGGTGTCAGACGGGAGCAGGATTTACCTCGGTTTGCTGGGTGAAACCGGGGTGGGTCTTGACATGAGGTGGTCTAGGGCGGCCGGGATTGAAGCTCGAAGATGGGCGGTCTGTTCTTGATCGGGGAGGTAAAGCTCTGGACCTAGACATCCTGTTTTAAGATTGTAGATGGAATTTATAGGATGGGATGAAACTATTAGTGAAAAAGAGATCGAAATCGTGTTGGAAATGGCTGAAAACCGCCTGTGCCGGTTCGAACCGGTCTAAACTGGACTGGCTGGAGGTTGAAGGATATGAACAGTACCGACGCGTGTGGGCGAGTGGCACGGTATTTGAGGGAGATTTTAACACGACTTTTAAAGTATTCGATGTAACAAACATTTTGGCACTGGTTTCGAGTGGATCAGACATCGTCTTGATATGTTTCGGGATGTCCGAAGGTTTTAGGGCTCGACTAAAAATAGTTAAAAATTCGAGAAAATTACGGGGCTTTAGTATGAACATTGTGAAGTAGTTAGTGACCTTATTATGGGATTTGGACAGGTTCAGGAAAGCCGATGATAGTAGATTGGCTGGGAAAACATAATTACGCGATATCGAGGCAGTGGCGTTAATGGTCTATGAGTGGATTTTGCTTTCGAACTTATGATGTATGCATATATGTTTTTGTATGTTTTCTACATGTGATTTCTATGTTTATGATTATGCTCTTGATGATTTACGATGTTGCACGGATTTCGAGATATTTAAGAAATTGCACATTTTACGAGATTACGATTTATATTGAGATTTGACCATGGTTTTGATGATTTGATTTTGGGATTTGAAATATGATTTGATTTCAATGATTTATAACGGATGTTGGAAAGTGATTTCGGGCTTGAAGCCCTGTTCATGTGATTTTGATAAACGAGATTTTGGTTTTGGAATCAGATTTTGAAAAGATGATTCTTGATTCGGTTTTGAAACTTGAAAGAGAAATTCTGGATTTGGGTTCGGGATGATGGTTCCGGATACTAGCTTATGGAATCATTATTGCGAATTCAGATATGAATTTTCTATGGTTTTCACTTGGTTGAAAAATAGTTTTGGATTTAAAGACCCGGAAAAAGAAAAACGGCTGGATCTGGTTTTGAGTTTAAAGACTCGGTTGATTGATGGGGGAGGGCCCTGGATTGATATGTTTTGAGTTTAAAGACTCGGTTATTGTGATATCCCCCGAGGCTTGTTGATTGTGTTTTGAGTTTAAAGACTCGTTGATATCCCGGGAAGGCCTGATTATGCGCATGGTTTTGAGTTTAAAGACTCGGGCGTGATCCAGAAACTCGCATGATTGATGTTTTTCACTGGTTTTCAGATTTGTTTTGGGCGGTGGCCCGGATGATTTGGATTTGATGAGTTTTGGGGCTGAGTTCCCGTACTTTGACGTTTGATTTATGATTTTGGGCTGAGGCTCTGGATTTGAATTGCAGATTTGAGGAAAAGAAATGATTCTGGTTCTCAATGATGGTTTTGGATATGAAATGGTTTTGTGAATTAGTTGTATATGCATGCATTGGTTTTTAAATGGAGGGTATAAAAGTACTTTTCTATAAACTGTTTTCTGAACGTACTTTTTATTTTGTTCACTCACAGTTTTTTTATGTTTTCGATACCCTCCAGGTTGTTGCAATGCAGGATGTTGGTCGAGAGAGACGGAGACATCACACACGCGATCCACAGTAGAGTCTGCGCGCTCTGAGAAGTCCGGAAGTAGTAAACGGTTCGTTTGGGAATCCTTTGTTTGACTTACGTGTCACATGGAGGTTGGACGTCGATTTAGCCTTCGTGTCATGCGTAAGTTAGATGGGAGCATGACTTAGCCCTTAATCCCGGGGAATTGGGGGTGGTTCGTGTCAGTTGTAGCTTGCAGTTTTTGTAAAAAATGCTTTGTCGGGATTTCATTAATTATTTTAACTACGCGTTAACCAAAGTATTATATACCATTTGGGCCATGCCCTTCAGGACATATCCTGCCATTCAGGGTGCTCGTTAATTATTTTTTCATATTTCTTAAGCAATAAAACTTTAATTTCATCGAAACCTGAGCCATAGCTATGGCAGAAGTATTATTATAGAATAAAGTAATCGGACATGTTTGTTCTTCACCAAAGTCTTCCAATACAAACTTGAGCCACTTAGCCTGTGTAGTAGCTTCATAAACACTTATATACTATGTTTCTATCATAGATAATGCAACACTGTGTTGCTTTACTGATGCCCACAAAAACACACCTCCTCCAAAAGAGAAAGCATAACCCTATATGCTCCTCATGTCATCAATACTCTCACTCAAATTTAAGTCACAATACCCAATTAACGTAGCATGCTTTCCCTTAGTATACTCAATTCCAGAGGTTACCGTGCCTTGTATATATTTGCGAACTCTTTTGGTTGTGCCAAAAACATTTCTTTGATGGACTACGGATGAACCTAGATAATAGGCTAGCTACTAACATAATATCAGGCCATGTAGAAATTAAATAAAGAAGGTTGCGTACCATTTATCTGTGGAGCCCCTCATATGCTCACTCATATCCAACACTTTTGCATAATCTGTCATTAGTGGCCAGTGGTGTGCTCATAGTTTTGCATCCCTTCAAACCAAATTTCTCTAGGAATGTTAGGACTTATTTCGTGTGATGAATGAATATGCCACTTAAAGATTTTTCTACCCCCATTCCAAGAAAGTGATGCGACGGTCCCAAACCTGAATTCTCATACTTAAACATCATATCGTCCTTGAATTATGAGATCATGGTCTCACTATACACTATGTCATCAACATAAATGGACACCATCAAGGTTTCTTTTTTGTTGTTAGACTTCTAGTAGAGTAATGTATGTTTATTGAGATCTCAATAAAAACCACACTGAATTAGGTAGGTGTCAATTTCACCATACCAAGCTCTAAGAGCTTGCTTCAACCTATATAAAACATTCGTCAGTCTGTAAACCTTCTCTTCATCATTTCTAACTTCATATCATTCTAGTTGATCCACATAAACTTATTCTTTTAGCACTTCATTTAGGAAAGTTGACTTAACATCTAACTGGTACATCTTCCAGCTTTTCTATGCTGCTAGGAAAATCAGAATCCTAATTAGGTCTAGCCTTGCCATTTTGCTTAAATGTCTCATTGTAATCAACTCTAGGTTTCTTTGCATACCCCTTGGTCACCAACCTTACTTTGTGTTTCTATACAGAACCATCAAGCTTTAACTTGAGTTTGTACACCCATTTCGCTCCAATTACTGGTTTACAGGCTTACCTATCAACCAGATCCCAAGCATAGTTTTTCTCGATCATATCTAACTCTGCCTGCATTTCTTCTGCCAAGCTTTATCTTGTGCAACTTCTTGATAGCTTTTTGGTTCTACAATACACATGTTGCACCTTGCCTAAATCTCGTTTAAAGTTCTGATTTTCACTGGAGTAGAGGTAAGGCTAGATGAACCTAAATTGTTAGAGCTAGATCCATGATTAGGACCATTAATTTGAACTACACCAGGAGATACTTGAGAGATGGAGTTCAAAAGTAAGAAGAGGTCTATCATATTAATTACATACTTGGTTTGATGAACATTTAGTATATTTACAAACGAATATATATAGAAATAATTATAAATTAGTCCAATTTTTAAGTATAACATATAAAATAGACCATTTACTATACTGTTAAGATGTTTACTGTGCTTTTATATTTTATAATTTAAAAAAAAATTTCTAATACCGTTTATACTCTTTTTTCAGATATGAATGAGTAACTTTCAAAATTTAGATATTAACATTTTATATCAATTTTAAAAAATTATTTGATAAGATAATTCTAACTAAACTTCATATTTTCAAATTTGTTTTAGGAATGAAAATCATTTTAATCCACCAAACTTCTCAAATATTGTCTAATACTTTGAATAAGTACAGACTCACAGGTACTTTATTTATTTTGCAAAGTTTTTTGGTTTTATACCTTCGTAGTAAATTATTAATAACCTGCTTATTTTATTCTTTCGTAGGTAAATTAATAATTATCTATGCATTTCTTATTTTTTTATGCTATTTGAGAGAGAGAGAGAGATATTGCGTATAATATACTTTTATTATACAATTTAAAATCTCATAGGTAAATTACTTTTTTATGTACAATTAAAATTCCTATAAGTTAATTACGTAAAATGTAATCAAACTATATGATATGTAATGATACACTTGTAATTCTTTAAAAATTAAGGGACTAAAGCTAATGCTGCAATTTGATCGACAATAAAAAATCAAGTTATTTCTTATTTATAGTTCTTATTTACTGTGGTGGATTAACTTATAATTTGGACTCTAAAAAGGGACATATATATAATTTCCCCTTACATATATCCACAAAAAATAAAGAACATGTATAAGAAACTATAAATACTACAACATTATTTAAAAAAAAAAAATTAATCCCCTAACGAAAGTGCACATAGATTTTCTTCCTGCCTTAGAAGATCTAGCAATCACAATTTACTGAGGAAAAAAGAACAAAGCAAAGATATAGCAAATAGGCCACATTGCTAATGGCATAAATCGACAGTAGCCCCCAGCAGGAGAAGCATGCTCCTCGCCGATACACTTCTCGGACTTGAGAAATGCCAAGGAAACTGTATATAGCAATGATAAAAGAGAAGAAATAAAAGGTGAAAGACTTCACAATTTTCGTAGAGATGAGCACCACCAAAATACGTGTCCCCGACAAAAATGAATTGTCACGGAAAAATATTTTAGGGTCAGGTAATCCTGATTTGTACGGTGACGAAGATGAAGATCCGTCTACTGAGAACTTGTCGACCACCATTATTGCCGAGACTGTCACAATCGCGAGGATAGATAGAATCGAAACTAAATTATCCATGGAATCCGATCCCTTCGATACGTCATTCATCAGCGTGGCGAGCTGTGATTCGAGAGACTCATCGAAATTGGTAAGTTTTTCGGTGAATTCAACCTGGCTCATGAAGTTTGGATCCTCCAAGCAGTCGTCAAGCAATGTGATGCCTTGAGTGATTTTGTGTTTGAACTTTTCTATCTTCTCCATTGTGTCCTTGGATTGCTTTGTGCGTTTGTTTTGTAGCCGTTGGATGAGTGGCTCCATAGAATCTAGGGTTGATTTGACTCCTTCCAGGAGGGAATTGTACTGGTTATTCTTGGACATTTTGATAAGATTCTCAAGGCGCCTATACAGCATTGAACGCAGCGTTCGTAGAGCAGCTCCAGCAACAATCTCCTTCATTGTTGAATATGAATGTGTTTTCTGGGTTTTGGAATTGTGATCTATAATAAATATTATGGACGTTAATAATAATAAGGCGGAATGGTGTTTGGTTGCAAGAATCGAATGTGGAAGGAAGAGTAAAGGGAAACGAGAATGGGTAGAGATCGGTTCTTGTCTTGTTTGAGAGGTTTTGGAAATGGAATGGAATCAAATTTGGTGTCTCTTAGATTTAGGCTATCTCCATCTTCCAATTCGAAATTACAAATGGTAAATATTAAGGTTTGAGAGTCGATATTATTATCCCCATTTAATATATATTTTTTTCATGTAACTATTTGATAGGTTAAATGCGTATACATATCCGAGACTATTTGACAATGAGTAATGCTATTTGGATGTACATATTAAATTGATCATATTTAGTGACACATTTGATGTGACATTCAATGGATGGTAAATTTGTGTACTACGTGATTTAATTTATTAAAATTTAAAATAACACAATTCATTAATTGTCATATCAAATGTGTCACTAAATAATATGGCTGTGTGTCCAAATAGATTACTTTTTGACAATTATAATCACATTATTTCAACGGAATTTTGATTATTTATATCAGTACATTTCTTTGAATTTCAAACAAAGTAATTAAAGAAAGCGATTCCATTCCTCTTCCTTTTCCTCTACTCTCCAAGCAAACCAGAATCAATCTCTTTCCTTCCTTGCCTGACCTCCCTAGCTTTCTAGTTAATTTCTCGTTACCCGGCGTTAACTCATCCGAATCCGATTCTTGCAACCACACCCCCTTCATGTCCATTAAATTATTGAGTCATTTTGTGATGTACATAACTTTGCATTTTTTTTATTTTCATTTCAGTAGTTGAAAAGTTGAGAGTGGTGGGTTGTGTTCTAATTAATAAAGGAGAACTAACCAAGAATGGCTGGATTTGGTGAGCTGTTTGCAGGAGCTGCTCTAGGAACCCTAACTTCAGAGCTCTATAAGCGCCTGGAGAATCTGATCAGAAGGTACAAGGAGTTCAATCCCCTCGTCAAAAAAATCAAGGCAACGCTAGATTCTTTGGAGCCACTCACTGGCCAGATAGAAGACAAAAACAAACAACTGAATCTCGCACCGGAGGAGATAAAAAATCTCAAAACGAAAATCAGGGAGGGCATAAAACTACTAGAGGAGTGCGCCGCGGATCCAAAGTGGCACAAAAAGGTTGCCTACACCAAAAAGCTCACTGACTTTGATGAGTCTCTCAAACGACAGCTCGGCGTATTGACGGCACAAGGAGTAAGGGACGGGAAGGAGACGTTGCTTCTGGTGAGGAACCAAGCCGACCATGCTGCTGAATCCACTGGCTTTTTGAAAGATAACTTAGAAAGACTAAAACAGTTAAAGAGTGTTGGCTCCTCAATATTGTACGTAGGCTTGTTCATAATTATTGTTTTTGTGGTAATAAAAGTAGTGGCAAAGCTTGCTTTCGTCACTAAAGTGGTTGGCAAGTTCTTAGATGAGTCATGGTCCCGGTATAGATCTGGGTCCGGCGGTCATCTAGCTTTTTTTGTTGTGGTAGTAATTTCAGAAATTCTCAAGTCTGCAGCCTATATTCAATTCTATTTTGTGGGCTTAGTGTTGGTCGTCAGTTCTGAACATATGATCAAAGAGAAGTATCGGAAGGGTTTCTTCATCAAGGGGCTCCTCAGTACGGTTATAATGGCTACTGTGGCAGTGTACTACCATTATCACTTTGTTCTGTTTTTTTACGGCGGTTAAGTGTCGCTGCTGAATCTCCAGACGACGGAAGAAGATGTACGTGCGTGCATTATTTTTTTATTCATCTTCCTATATATAGTATCTTTTATTGACTTCTAACAAATTTTTTTTTTATCAATTAGTATAATTTAATGTTGAATTACAAAAAATTAATTAAAGAATTCAAATTTTTTTATTGAACAGTTCAGTATCTCATTTGTCATATACCACCATCAAGCGTGCATCAGAAACCACCGACGTCTACATAGTAGTATTAATCCACTTATTTAATATGTGCCTTTAAATTAATCTTCCATTTCTGTCAAGTGTATTAGAAACCACGATGAGCTAATTATATATTCGTCACTAATTCTGTTTAATGGCCACACAACATTTTTGGTCATCCGTCGGTATATATAAGTCTTGGTTGTCGAAGAAATATTCTCCTGGATGTATAGAAAATCTTCCTCGATAAATATATGTCGCCATAACAATACTATTCAGGCAAATATATTTCTCGCCATATCATATCTATGATCCCTATAAATATATTCATCATGATGGAACATCTATGAACACATAGATGATCTATGCTAGCAAATTATCTTTGTCAAGATAGATGTTCTATCACGGCAAACCTAATTTGTTGAGAGAGATGTTATATGCCGACAAATATCTTTGCTGCCTGTTTGATCCGAAACTGGACTTCACGTTATGAGACCGCAGGCAGTGCTGGAGTGACATGCGAGACAGAGAGAAAATCACTAGACATTAGTGGGGTGCCGGTTTAAGAGGCTTTGATGCTTAAATCGGTAAGCGAAGTAAAGATCCAATAGGCAAATTAATAGCGCAAAGACTGAGACTCAGGTTTGTATGTTGAGAGAGAGAAGTGAGTACCTTTATGAGAGAGTTTGAGTGGGTATTTATAGTAGTAATAAATGTGGTGGTTGGTTACTATTGATATAGGGCTCAAGCTACCTCAAGAGATACTTCCAGTGTCCATGGATTTGGGATGTAAGCTAGGTGGCAATATATCTCTTGTTATGTTAGTATGTTAGGGAGTCATTACTGATATTTTTCATGGGATCGGACCAAGGGTGTCGATCCATGCATGCCGAGTGGGTATGCTAAATTGCCATGACTTGGGCTTTGTCTAATAGTGCTTGTTGGCATTGTCTACCAAGTAGCCGAGGGCCTGCCGATTGGAATTCTTGTCAATCGCTTGGAGGCTGGTTGTGTGTCTGTGGTGTTGCTAGTTGTACTGAGTCTGATTGGTTGATATAGTATCAACATATATCTCCTAAGTTGTTGACTATGGTGGATTTTCTCGATCAAGGACTTGAAACTCAGGCCGATACATGTCAACCGATCAAGAAGGTGTACCCACTAGTCCCCCAAATTCATGATGGAGGAACTGTGACTTGGTTAATTGGCGTTGCACTAGTCCTTAGTTTGGATTCAGTTTTAAGGTCCCTGCATGTCGAATGAGGATAAGAATTGACCTTGATTTAAGCTCCTGATGGGTCGCAATGTTTCCGCTTGGTAATCGGAGCTAAAAGAGCACCTCGAATGATACTTCCCATTGGTTGCAATGTCCCTACTTGCTGATCAAGTGTATAAATATGAGATGGTAATTTGAATAAAACTTCTGATCACAATGTTTCTGCTTGCCGATCGGACTTGTGAGAGCACCTCGAATAGTGCTTCTGATCAGTCAAAATGTTTGTACTTACCGATCGAAGCTTAAATATGAGAGAGTACTTTGAATCAAGTTTCCGATCTGTCATAATGCTCCTGCTCATCGACCAGACTACGAGAGCACCTTGAATGATGCTTCTAATCAGTCACAATGTTCCTACTTAACGATCAGAGCATAAATCTGAGATGGTACTTTGAATAAAGCTTCTGATCAGTTGCAATGTACCTACTTGACGAGTGATGTCAGCCGGGTGCGACTTTAGCAAGGGATAACATTAGTGGGTGACGTCAGCGGTGATGCCAATGCATATGAGCAGAACGTGGGGAAGGTCGTTGGTCTTTCATTGGCACATGGTAGCACATGCATGCGAGTTTTGACCCTTAGTCAAACTATTTCGAAAGCTTTCAACAATCTAAATATAATGGTGGTGGTTTCGGATGGATCAGAGATTATTTAGGGGTTTTATTGGGCATTTTTAGTTTTGGGTTGCGCGTTTGGGTACTCTCTTGAGATTTGGAGGGGGGTGGGGTGTGTTTATATATGAGCTTATATGTATTAACCCCTGATTAGTTTTTTAACCAGGGAGAATACTCCAAGGACTTCTAAGGAGCGCACAGCTCAAGGATGAGCTACTGGTTGGACTGTGAGTGTCACATTTCTATGGTTTTATTATATAGTTTGATTTGCAATGGATTGAATATATGATTCTAAATGTTTTCTAGATAATTGTGTGGTTTTATAATATATATTTGGGATATATTTTTCTGGACGCATGTTATGGTGGATTTTGGGAAAACCCAGATTTTGGGCTTGTGCCCCATTTACAAATGTTTTTTTGCTTTTGGGAATATTTCAAAAGCAGGAAGGTAATTTTTGGTAAACTGTTTTTCTCATTATGGTTATCCTATTGTGATTAAATCACTATTCCAGAGTTGGACTTCGAAGATTCCCATATATGGACTCGGACGTAGCTAGAGTTGGACTCCATGCGTGCCAATGAGGTTGGACACCACATGTTCCGTCATGTCTATGCTTAGTACATGGGATTAGTTGGTTGGATCAGTGGGACTAGAGGTTTGATTATTATTGGTTGTTGTGTCGAGAGATTTTTGAAATGTTTACAAATAAGAATTTCAGGGAAATGTGGCTCAGGGGTATTTATATATTTTACATGATTTATATTGGACCCATGATTTTATATATGAAATTTCTTTATCTGAAATCAAGTGTTTATCTATCTATGCCTGCATGTTTTTATAAAACGGAGGGGAAAAAAATTGTGTCGGAAATGTGTTTTCTAATGGCTTTTATTTTTGTCCACTTATAGTTTACGTTGTTTTTGATACCCTATAGGCTGATCTTGTGACGACGGTTATTGATTGCGCGCTCTCGTTAATCAAAGTAGGGTTCTGGTTATTTACTTTCGTGTTTAGTGCTCTGAATAATTATTAATTCTGAGTTTTTGTTTACAATTGACACGTGGACTTAATCCCTTATTTAACGTTGTTTTTGCATTTATTGTTAGATTGAGGGTACTATAGGGATTTAAGTTTTTTGTGTCAGAAGGGAACATGTCCTTTCACGAGTATCGAGTTGATTTTGGGGAGAGACCTATCATCCCTTCCTAGTTGCTTACACTTAGTCTCTAAGTACCCATCTTAACCTTAGCCTTCAAACTTCTGTTAATATCAACACGCAAACACTCACGCCTTATCATGTGGTTGTTGCAAGCACTATTCACATACAAAATCCTAAATTTTTTTTCAATAGAAGTTAAGTGACAAGCAACAAACATTTTCCCTTCTTCTTCTTCAACTTGCTTAACTACATACACCACTACTTTAGTGCCATAATTCTTGACAATGTGACAAAATTTAATGCACTTAAAAAAATATCCTTACTTCAAACCATCACTTACCATAATGCAATCTATCATAGGTTTTACACTTACGAGAATTATGTACTGCTGCTTTCTCCTTTAGGATTCCCCAAGAATTTCCCAAATTTCCCAATAACATTGGACATATTATTCTGATTTTTGTTTCCAACCTTATAAGGCTTATTTGTTTTGTTCTAATTAGGCACGCTTGTTATGTCTTCTATGTGCTGGAATTCATGATTAAACTAAAGAATGCCTTTTCAACAGAATCAGCAGAATACATCTCTGACCTTTGATCAAAAGCACGAATAGATGCTACAATAGACTGTGAACTTATATTGTCTATATCCTTATGCACTTCAAGAAAAGAAACAATAGCATCATATGATTTGGTTAGGCTAATTAAGATTTTATATGCTAATATTTGTTCAGAAACATTTTCTCCACACGTTCTCATTTGATTAACAACTCCAAACAATCTAGAAAAATAGAAAGATAATGTTTCATCATTATTCATTCTAGTATAAATCACTTCTTTATGATTGAAGTTGTATAGCTTGTACCTTATATTCACGACATTCTTCTTTTAGCATATTCTAGACATCTCTGGTCATTTCCTCTAGATCTTGATGAAGATGTCCTCTACCTAGCCCTCACCATTTGGCCCAAACTTCCATGGGCTTGTGAGGGCCCAAATGGCCTAGAGGACAAAAGTCCGGCCCGACTCGTTATGGGCAGTGAGCCAGCCCGGCCCAAAAGTTAGCGAGATGGACTTGGATTTAGGGTGTTCAAATCCAATAGGCCCGATAGGCCAAGGCTCAATAAGCCCAACTTGGCTCACCCAAATGGACTTTGACCGATGACTGTGACGTAATTCGTGACGTCACGAGTTCATAGACAGGTGGCACGTCCGACTCCGACATTCAGGGAAAAAGTTATGATGTTCGGAAGTTCAAGGGTAATTTGGTAATTTGGTTTAAAATGGGCAATTTGTTGTTTTTTCACACGACATGGACTTATCATGTCTTTTGAAAACCGTTAGATAGATCTCGATGCCCTGAGTGCAACGACAGACGGCATGCTGTCATCGGACTTCGGATGGTTTCGTTATATGTCTAAAAACACGAGGGGCAAAATGGTAATTTGTGAAGGTAAGGGCAATTTCGTCTTTTACTGTCTAGGAATCTGTGCCCAACAGGATGAGGACACTTGGCTGCATCAGGAGGTGTGTGTCCACAGGATTTTGGACACCTAGCCCTTTCTGGATGGTGGTGGAAGCTCCTCACTGTCACTCTTTGTTTTTAAACTAAATGGTGGTTGCACGATCATGGAACGGGAAAAAATAGAGACTCAGAAATTGTGAGAATTCAAACCCCTCAGCTCTCCTCAATTAGCTGTGCCGTATGAACAAAATGAAGGACTAAACGATTTGGAATATAAGGGTTCCCCGTCATGGACAGCCGTGGACAGTTGTCCTGATCCCGTGAGAAAACCCGTGAATTCCCCTGTAACCCGTGAATGTCCATACTTGAACAACACCCTCAGACCTCTTCGATTTATGTACGGTGTGAAAGGAAGATGAAAAAGGAAGTATGAGGAGTTTCCTAGTGGCCACGGCGAGGCACGGCAGTGGAGGTAAGGCAGAGTCTCGAGAAATTCAGTTTAAGTTCAAAAATGGTAATTTGAGATTTAGCGTTTGTTTTGCGGTTTCGATGATTGAATATTGTTTCTTGAGGTTCCAGAGATTGTTCGGGATCAAAATCAAGGACAGTAGTGGCTGGAATCAAGGAACATTATGAAGGAACAGTGGTGGGTTTTTCATCGATTCGTGAAGGTAACCTTTGATTCCTAACTTTTAGTTATGAAGTTATAAGAAGATAGATGATACCTAGACCAAGCTGTAGAACCTGGGAGGATTGGAAATGGTCTGAAAATGAAGGAAAACTGTGACCGCCGGTTCAATTGGAGGTCTGGATTGGTCTGAACCAGTATGACTGAAGGTAGACAACGATGAACAGTGCAGGCGCATGGCTCCTACGCGCAGCCCCTTTGGGCGGTGCGTGGCTCCTACGCGCAACCTCTTTGGGCGGCGCGTGAGGGTGCGTGGGGGCCTTTTTGGGGAAGTTTCCAACACGACTTTTAAAGTATTTAATATAACGAATATTTTGGCACCGGTTTCGAGACAATCGGACATCGTCTCGATAATTTTCGGGATGTCCGAAGGTTTTAGGGCTCAGTTAAAAATAGTTAAAAATACGTAAAAATAGTTAAAAATACGGAAAAATTATGGGGCTTTAGTATAAGCTTTATGAAAGGGTTTGTGACCTTATTATGAGATTTGGACAGGTTCAGGAAGCCGGTGGTAACAAATTAGCCGGGAACGACTTAAGTGCATGGGTATCGAGGTAGCGGCGTAACGGTCTGTGAGTGGGTTTTGCGTTCAAACTTATGATGCATGCATAGCTTTTATATGTTTTATACACGTGATTTTATGTTTATGATTATGATCATGATGCTTTACGGTTTTGCACGAATTTCGAGATTATGACTTATTAGCACGTTTTACAAGTTTTCGTTTTATATTGTGATTTGATTGTGGTTTTGATGATATGATTTTGGAATTTAAAATATGATTTAATTTCAATGATTTGAAATGAATTTCGAAAAGGTGATTTCGGGCTTGGAGCCCTGTTCATGAGATTTCGATAAACGAGATTTCGGTTTTGGAATCGGATTTTGAAAAGATACTTCTTGATTCGGTTTTGAAACTTGAAAGGGACACTTTGGATTTGGGTTCAGGATGATGGTTCTGGATGCTAGCTTACGGAATCATTATTGCAAATTCGGATATGAATTTTCTATGGTTTTCACTTGACTGAAAAATGGTTTTGGGTTTAAAGACCCGGAAAAAGAAAAACGACTGGATCTGGTTTTGAGTTTAAAGACTCGGTTGATTGACGGGGGAGGGCCCTAGATTGATATTTTTTGAGTTTAAAGACTCGGTTATGATATCCCCCGAGGCCTGTTGATTGTGTTTTGAGTTTAAAGACTCGTTGATATCCCGGGAAGGCCTGATTATGCGCATGATTTTGAGTTTAAAGACTTGGGCGCACTTGAGATCCAGCAACTTGATCGATTGATGTTTTTCACTAGTTTTTCACTGGTTTTCAGATGTTTTGGGAAATGGCCCGGTTGATTTGGATTTGATAAGTGTTCATACCATATCGGCCCATACCGAGCTTGAAGCCCATACTGACTACAGGCCCAGCCCATTGCCAAAATAGCACCAGTTCGGACCAATCTCGGTGGCGCCACGGGACGGTACACGTCTTCCTGACTCGCTCACAGGCTTTCCTCTCTTCGACGGTGGGGATCGCCTCGGGAAGAGTACCTGCACAGTAAACACATCGGTCAGCCACGTCCACCGACCTGCAAAATTGGCAGTTAAGTTTCGAAGTAAAGACCGACCCTTGGCGGCCAGATCCTGAAAAGATGACGGTATGCCACGTCCTCCCCAGTTCCCACCGACGTAAATGAATTTTTTCTTGTACGTCTTCTGGGAGGACGGTATGCCGTAGATGAACTCCCCCCGCGTCATCTTGTCCTTGCACTGAGCATGCACCCAACCTGTGCTCTGCTGCTGCTGCGCAAACTCGTACAAGTGGACGACCTGGGCGTAGGTCGGTGGTTTCTCCTCAGCTCTGGCGAAGGCAGCATACAGGCTGACCAGAATGATCTAGACATTTGGGTTCAGCTGACCGAGGGCCACACCTAACCCTCGGATCATCCTCCTCAACCATGGGTGCAGAGGCAATCGGACGCCGTGACTGTACAGCTCGGTGTAGAGCAAGGCCCATCCCTCTGGAGCCTCACTGGGTAACTCGGTGGGACCGACCACCCGCATCTCCACGCCCTCCGGTACCCCCCATGCTGACCAGAATTTCTTCACGGACGCTTCTGTCTCTCGACTCTCAAAGGCGTCAATCGACCATACCACCGTGTCAGTGACAGGACCCATCCCAATCCCCTCGGGATTAGTGCGGGATGACCCTGCTCCCGTCTGACACGAAGTGTCTGACAAGGGATATTTCCAACCTTTGCCCTCCCGGGCTATCAGAGTACGCCAGGATCCGGAGGAGGCATGTGATATCTCGGTCTCTACTACAGTCCACATCCGATGTCAACCTGAAGGGCAGTCAAAACATTAAAAATTGTGAGTGGACAAAACAACCAGTTTATAAAAACATTTCATAAGAAGACATTTGTACCCTTCACTAAAAATCTTGCATGCATTCGAAAACCATTTCACCAAAGAAACCATATGTGGGAACTAAGCCCAAAACCAAGATTGAAAGAACCAAGGTCGAAAGGACCACAATGAAATCGACCATACGGGTCACTGCCCAAATCCATAAGAAACCAATAAGAAACCAAGTACATGAGCCCCTGCTCAAATCTTGTATCCACATATCATATATCGTATTTATATCACATACACATATAATTCACACAACCAATCCTGTCACGGTTTCCAAAACTACGTGCGTGCTACCCGGGATCTCAAAGCCAAGTCTTTCAGGTACCAAGTCAATGTCCGAAGACCAATGACCCGCCCTGAGGTTATAGTACAAGCCTTCCTGAGAGTAAGGAACCCAACGGGGGCAACTCCCACTCAGTCGGTGCTCCGTGACTACTCCGGGGTCCACCCAGGCCAACGACCCTCCCCGGAGGAGATAGAACAAGTAAAGGAAGGTATATGAACATATATATACATAACATAAACATTCATGCTTGGTTCCCCTGAACCGTCATGATCCATGACATCCATAACAAGGGTTCATGCCGGTTCCCATAAACCGTCATGTACCACAATGACCTGACAAAGGTTCATGCCGGTTCCCATAAACCGTCATGTATCATAATGACCAATAAGGGTTCATTTTGGTTCCCATAAACCGTCATGAACCATACCACGATACCATAACAAGGGTTTATACCGGTTCCCATAAACCGCCATGAACCTGGAAATCCATTTAAGGTTCCCTGACCTGAAATCAAAACCGTAAAGTAACTTGGGTCTCGTGCCCAAACATAGGACATCATCTGGGCACCGTGCCCGATATCTGAGGTCATATGTCCGAGACAAAACCAAATGGGTCTCATACCCGAGTTTATCCTTTTGGAAATCCAAAACCATTTCATTTAGACCAATAAAGACATACAGACCCGTATAAGCATTGTATATGGCAGAAACCTCGAAATACGTGCCTATACGTAACTACACATCCAAATGCACTCATGGCATCACAAACAAGTATTTAAAACATATAATAAACATTTATGCATGCACCAATTTAGCAAACAAGGTCCACTCACAGACCGTCCGAGCTGCCGCCTCGATTTGCGTGCCATAGGCTCTCCCGAGCCGATCGCCATCACCCGGACTCCCAAACCTGTCCAAATTTTAATATAAGGTTACTAACTACTTAATTAACCTCCCATTAAAACCCCGTAATTTTTTCGAACTTTTAACTATTTTTAAACCGACCCTAAACCTTCAGACAGCCCGAAACCTATCGAAACGATGTCCGATTGACGCGAGACCAGTCCCAAAATCTTCGTTACATCGAATAGAAGATTTCATGTGTTGAACACTTCCCAAATTATGGCCCACACGCCCTCACGTGCCCCTAGAAGGTCGAAAATACTGTTCATCGTCTTCAACCTCCAGCTCACTGTTCACAGTACTGTTCATTCGTCTTCAACCTCGATTTTCTCTGGTTTTCGGACCAATTTTAGGTCCATTTCATCTCCTTTTTATTCCAATATCATCCTAATCCTATTTCCTATCATTTAGACATTAAAAACCGAAGGAAAAACACCAAAACCGTGCCCATTCAATCCGGCCATGGCGGCCGTGCATTCCCTCCACCATCCACGGCCTTTCCCGACCATCCCCAGCCCCTAAACTAATCCCATTAACCTCCTAGAGTTCCCTGAAACCTTACCCAATTAATGAAATCGAGTAAAAACCATTAAAACTCAAATTCGAATTTTTGAACATTTCCTTACCTCACGGGTTCGTTCCGCCGTGGCCTCCACCGTGGGCCACCGTCCAGCCTCTCCATCCTCAACCTCTCACACTCCTCACACGGTCACTCACGAGCTCTCAAGAGGGATGGTGAAGTGTGTTTGTGTGTTAGGGAGAAAATGAAGAAATGAAGAAATGGAGGTAATATGGGTTTCGGGTTTTGAAGATGAACAAAGAGGATGAAGTGATGATATTTGATCTGATGAGATGAGAGGAGAGAAATGGAGGGTGGGGATTTGAGAGATTAAGTGAAATGGGTGGATAGGATTTAAAGTTGTTAGGATTAATTATATAATAATAGTTATAATATTATTTAATTAGTTAGATCCACAAATTAGGGGCATTGACCAATAGGATGAGTGACACTTGTCACTTATCCATGGGACCCACTCAAAATATCTGACCCAATAAGAAAAGGCCACCTCATCATCGCCTTGAAGTACGTGCATAGTGAAATCTAACTTTCGTGACATATAACTCTCCCGTTCGAAGTCCGATTTCAGCCTGCCGTCTGTCTATGGATTCGTATCGTTCTTATCTACGTAATAGTCCTCGGTCCTCGGCCATCGGAAATCTCGGTCAAAAAGTCAACATTTGCCCCTTTTTAACCAAAATTACCAAAATGCCCCTAAACTTCCGAACGTCATAACTTCCTCCTCGAACGTCGGAATTGAACGGGTCACCTGTCTATGAACTCGTGACGTCACGAACTACGTCACGATCATTAGTCAAAGTCCATTTGACAGCCCGAATGAAAAGTCAACATTTTGCCCACGCTTGGAGGTAAAATGGTCATTTCGCATCGTTTATCCGATTTCGCCTAACTAATCATCGATTAACCTCACTAATCGTGATTAGTCACTAATCTAATCTAGAAATTTGGGACGGGTCGTTACAGTCAGCCTCCTCGGTAAGCACTTCAGCGGCCCAAGCCGTGCTCGCACTGGCCGCCCCTTTCTTACTTGTTGGGGTTTTCTCCACCCTCGATCGACCGGATGCCGACACCCCGGTCTGATCACTCCTAGTAGCATTCTTGGCCCCTCGCCTCGTCGATGTACCCTCCACCGAAGCGTCCCCGTCTACCGAAGAGCTCTGTTGCTCCCCCTCGTCGTAGTCTCGCACTTCGTTGGATTGGCTATCCCTTTCAGACATCGCACCACTGCGAGCAGGGAATACAGACAAAAAAGCAAACCTCTTGAACACCGACCCATGTTTTACCAGGATTGACCCGTGTCTGAACCCCAGTTCATCCACAGTTCATCCCCTGGAAACAAACAAGAAAATATTGCAACAAACAAGCCAACGAGGAAGAAGAACGTCTTACCTTATGATTCACAGACAAACAGTCCTCACCGAAACTTGTACCACCGTGAAAGGCTATCGGAGCGCTCGCCGGAAATCGCCTACACCGAAGACAAAGCACGCACCACCATATTGCACGAAGGTAAAAGGGGTAAAAATGCTTTTTTCACCCAGTATTTATAGGCCCAGGTCGGTAATCGAAGCATTGCCTTGTTCCGCGTGGCATTTATTACCACAGATAGCTGTCCCCTACGGGGAACGCGTGACCATAAATGCCGCTGACAACCAACGGTCGGGGATACCAACCGTCCACCGACTGACACGCAACACAGACAGCTCCTTGATTCCTTCAACTGTCATGTCCATTGACCAATGGCGTAGATGGCTCCTCGACTGCCACACCTACTGGCGTCTTTTCTCGCCCACACCGACCGAATCATGACGTCTCGGTCTACCACCATCATTTTGTCCCTGACGCATCTTCTCGTTTTAATCCCTCGCTTGGGGGACTTGGGGGACTGAAGACATGTACACCCGGTCTGGGGCTCTATTTTTTACAAGTCCTCAAACGAGAAATTCCACCTCGGTCACGAACTTGAGGGACTTCTGTTCATACCATATCGGCCCAGACCGAGCTTGAAGCCCATACTGACTACAGGCCCCGCCCATTGCCAAAATAGCACCAGTTCGGACCAATCTTGGAGGCCCAGCCTTCTACCTGGCTCCGCGTGTCGGCCCAAACCGACCTAGAGGCGCAGCCCTCTTCCAACACCATGCCACCGGCCGACTCCAGAGAACCAGCTCCTGTCGGTCAATGAGTCGTCCCAGACCGATTGGTCGGCCCAGTACCACCGCCTAGCACAAGCCCAAGGGGTCCTGGCCCACTTAGGCGAACAAGTCCTAGTCGGGTCTGGATGACACCTCCACGTGTCAGTCCAACAGCGAATTGACATTTGTCCCACATCGGGAAAATACAAATATTATATTCGCTGTACCCGTACAAAAGGGTCCATTTGTCGTACAAAGGTGAACAAGCAATTTTACTGTTTACTACTACTTTTACAGTATACTTTCCGCTACCCTCTAAACCTTAGACCGACTACTGACTTGAACGTCGGAGTACCTTTGGGCTAGTACCACACCGGTGCCTATACTCTCACCGACCGATCAGTTTTCATCCATTTCAGGTTTACACAAGACACGTGGCAAAGCAGCATTCGCTCCCTAGGTTGTCACATTTTGTGCATCAACAATGAGTTTTGGGCAGAGTTCCCGTACTTCGATGCTTGATTCATGATTTTGGGCTGAAGCTTTGGATTTGAATTGCGGATTTGAGTAAAGAAACGATTCGGGTTTTCAGTGATGCTTTTGGTTATGAATGCTTTTGTGAATTGGTTTTCATATGCGTGCATTGGTTTTTGCGTGGAGGGTATAAATGTACTTTTCTATAATCTGTTTTCTGAATGTATCATTATTTTTGTCCACTCACAGTCTTTTATGTTTTCGATACCCTCCAGGTTGCCGCGGTGCGGGCTGTTGGTCGAGAGAGACAGAGACATCACACACACGATCCACAGTAGAGTCTGCGCGCTCTGGGAAGTCCGAAAGTTTTGAACGGTTGTTTGGAAATCCCTTGTTCGACTTACGTGTCACGTGGAGGTTGGACGTCGATTTAGCCTTCGTATTACGCGTAAGTTAGATGGAAGCATGACTTAACCCTTAATTCCAGGAGATTGAGGGTGAGTCGTGTCATAAACCCTGCCCATAAGCCTGAATATATAACAAAAAGTCACAAATATTTGGAGTACATACTCTTCCATACAACTCAAACAAATAAACTTGTTACCAAGAGTAAGGACAGGGTTAAGGTTACAAGTAAAAATCATTGGCGTACATACTCTTCCATTGACAGTTTAACAGCTTATGCAAATTCACATACAATGAAATAATTTGTGATTGTTATTGCTCTAGAGTCTAGAGTCTCATTCTAAATGTGATGATGACTTTATTCATTCACAGTCAAGGTATATTTGAAACACACATATATATGTGCACACAAAAGAATGGATGCTTAGAGTTGACATGATCGGGTCCGGTTGAGTAAAAAAAGTAGGAAAATCCTCCGTTGAAAACAATTCGATTCCTACAATACACATAATGATGTTACCTAAAATCTTGGGTCCTCCAAGAAAAATAAAGATATTATAAGATCAATGCAGGTAGATGAACTTTGGAACAAACGTACAAAGGAAAAACAAAGAGTGCAGAATTTCAAAAAGGGGGAAAATATTTGAGAACGAAAAAGCCCACTACAACACATAACACTACCACCAAATTCTTTCGTGGGATATTCATAACATAAAGTCACAAAATTTATTTCAATCTACGTTATAATTCTTTTATGTTTTTTTTTTGCAATTTTAAAATAAAATAGGTTAGTTCTAAAAGCTCACTTGAGTTCGGCCCGGTGGGCTTATTAAGTCCGACTCGAAAAGCCCAATAAAAACTTGGCCGGATAAAGACCTTTGACTTTATATATGTAACTATGCCCACCCGGCCTAATTCGATACTTTTAAAATTATGAATTAGTCTATGCGCGGTAGGGCCCAGTCAAGCCTAAGCCCAAAAAATTTGGACTAGGCTTACCCAACTTGGCCCAATGCTGAGTACTACCTCTACCACATCATTTTGCAGCATACCAAGTGCATGTGCATCTTTGATCTGATCAATCTTGGTATGTGGTTTCTCAGTCTCTTCTTCATCTCTAGCAAACTCGGGATCAGGTATTCCTTGCTCTGCTACTTTCCACATATCATGTCCTCTAAGGATAGCCTTCATTTTAATGCTTCATAAATCATAGTTCTGAAACCATGTAGGCGGTGGATGTAGATGGGGCTCAAGTGGTAGCTCAACCGCAACAATTTGCTCTTAGCTGAACTGATTAATCAAGATTAGCTTGAATGGTGTTTTCAATTCTTGTAATCATATCTCTCTTCTACTATAATTTCTACTATGAATTGATGATTGAAATTGCAAACAGATTTCATGATAATCTATATATGTACACCAAGTGTTTATGCATTTTATTTCAAGAAATTATGGGTTTTTACTTCACTGATATGATAGTGATGATAGAGAATGATAGTGATGATAGAGAATGATAGTGATGGTCTTACATGGAAATCTTACACACGTACCCTCACACTCACACACGGTTACACAAGAGAGTCATGACACTTTGGCATCATAATTGGCCTATTACATCATGCCACATGTCTAACTAATTTCTAGAAAAACTTGGCCATCAAGTAAGAGCACATACACACATGCACGGACCCAGCCCATTTGAGGTGGGCTCACCTCAAATATGAAAAAAAAGGGAAATAATAAAAGAATTTTATATTAAATATTATTTCACTAAGAAAATTGGTTTTAAATTAGCTCACATCTATTTTTATTACTGGGTTCAGCCAATCTCTATTTTCAATTTTAGATTTATGCTTGTATACTAGGTGTGTTAATCGGTTTTTCGGTTCGGTTTTTTTTCGAAACTGAAACCGAACTGGTTGGGGAATCAATTTTGGTTCGGTTCGGTTTTTCCTCCAATGCGGTTCGATTTGGTTTCAGATAAAACCGGTGTTTTTTTTAAATCATGGCGAATTGGTTCGGTTGAACCGGTTCAATTTTCTCTAAAAATCGGTTTTTTTTTTGTATTTTTATACAATAATCAATATGTATTATCTAATTAATGTCCATTACAACCTAAATAATGTTTATTACAACTAATTAATGTCCATTACAACTAATCAATGTCCATTACAAAGTGACCTAAAACATTTCGGTTCGGGTCGGTTCGGTTCGATTCGGTGTTCTTATACCGAAAACCGAAACCGAACCGGTTCGGTCAGTTCGGTTTTCTCCAAACAGTCTCGGTTTTCCTTCGGTTTGGTATTTTTCGGTTCGGTTCCGATTCGGTGCGGTTTTTCGGTCGATTTTTTCGAACCAATTAACAGAGTAGAGCATACACACCTCTCTTTTTGTTGGTAATCGGTTATTCTCAATCCACATGAGCTAGCCGTCCCTAGCTGCCATCTGGAGTGTCCAGTAAGCACTATATACACCAACTTATATATATATATATATATATATATATATATATATATATTAATAATATGTACCACAGGAGATGCGTCAAGGGAAGAATCGAATGTGGCCGGAGGAGTAAAGCAAAATGAAAATGCATGAGACTGAAGGGGAAGGAAAGAGATCTATTTGGATATCAATTTCATTGTGTAATTAATTAAGTTGAGATGGCCTCATCAAATATATATCTATATATATATTTAGTCAATATATATTCATGTACTCGATCGTATCAGATGATCCACTGAAGCTACATCAGAAATCCCAGCAACCCGGCCCTATTCCTAACGTTCCTCTAACTGCAGTGGTGCTGGTGAGCCAGCAGCAAAAAACCGGCCGACGGTAATTATTGTTTCCACCATTCACATTATTTATATAATTTTTTTTTTTGTTGTTGTCTAGGGATGGGGAACATTCTCATTTCCCTCTCAATTCCTTTCTGCATTAAGAGGGTGGGTAGGCTATTATAGCAGTCCGATAGTTAAGGCTCACCTAATTCTTGATTGCCCCATTTTTATCGTTTAAAAGAAAGACGGTGATCTTGTACTTGCGTTGTAGGTATTGTGATTATAAAGATCGAGTACTCAAGATCATGGCAGGAGAGCTTTTCGCTGGCGCAGTTCTAGGTACACTATGTTCTGAGCTGTATGAGCACCTTGAGAATCTGATTAGAAAATCCAAGGACGTCAATCCCCTCTTGGAACAAATCAAAGCCACGCTGGACTCATTGGAGCCGCTTATCAAACAAATAGAATCCAAAAACAAGGATTTGAGTCTCTCAAACGAGGAGATTAAGACCTTCAAAACCAAAATCTCGGATGGCATAAAACTCCTCGACGAGTGCCTAAACGATCCAAGGTGGTACAAAAAGGCTGGCTACAATAAAAAGCTTACTGATCTCGACGAGGCTTTGAAAACACAGCTTGCCATTCTCACGGCGCAGGGAGTCAGGGACGGGAAGGAGACGCTTGTTTTGGCAAGGAAGCAAGCTAAACAAGTTTTGGAATCGGCAGGCTATTGGAAGGACACCAACGATGTTGTGGGACAATTAGTGAGAGCCGCCGAGGTGTCGCAGAAGATAATGGTGGGCATAACATTGGCAATTTGGGGATTAAGGATCATGTTTAACTTTGCTTCAGTGATTAAGGAGCTGGATGAATACATATATTCGGATAGCTCATCGTCATGGTTCGGGTTTGGTTGGGGATCCAATATCTATGCATTGTTCTTGGCGCGTTTAGGTGTTCTTTTCGTGCTCATATTTTTGGAAATTCCAAAATATACCATCTTGGTTATTTTCTTTGTTTTTGTGTATATGGGGCCCTATGATTGCTTCCATACGGTTCTAGCTATGTACAAACAAGGTTTATCATGCTTAGGGCTCTGCAAGTTGCTTGCCTGCATCGCCATCTCCATCTTTAACATTTATTATTGCATTCTTTTTTACACTTCATTAGAGTGTGATTGCTAGCCATTTGTATAATATTATGTAGACATCAACGGTTTCAAGATATGATATATGTATTTTGTATTGCTTGAGCCAAGCATGCAGTTTGGGCTCATGCACAATCAAAATATTCCAAGGTTTCTTCAAGTACTTCTCGAATACACATATATTGGTATGATAAACCTTACCTTTGTTGAAGAAAAGCTTCCACAATTACCATGCATCATATGGAAAATGATAAGTGGTTATACTTGTCTCAGAATTCGATACATACCGCTATGAAATTCATTCAAGAAACGAGAATGTCAGTATTGGCAAACAATATAGCCTTAAAATTTCGGTACATGAAGTTACATATTAGATTCATCTAGGATATAGAAGGCCTCTTTCAGTCTTTCTATAAATTTGTATAAAAAAAAATCAGTAAACTTTGAGAATTTTAGAAATGTAGATCTTATTTTGTTAACTAAAAAATTTCCGATTGTCCCAAATCATAACACCTATAGCGCATATTGTTAGAACAGTTAAGTAGTTATGTAGGTTGTTATGGAAGTTAACCAGCTGTAAATGAGCTGTGAATGCAAGGCCAGGTGTCATAAGCTCATAGGCTGTGTTTGTTTTTCTGTTTTCTTAGTCTTTCATACGTATGCATATATTGCTTCTCTTTGAAAATCAGAAGGATGGTTCATTCTCTGGGTTCAATACAACAGTGCTCTCCTTCCCTCTTCCCTAATCTTCTTCTGATTTTCTCTGGTTCGTCCCCTAGGTTTTTATATATACCCTGCAACTCCGATCCTCTCTTACACTCGTGACTCATTTGATGTCTTCTCGCTTGACATGCTTTTCCTTAAAAAATATACCCTCCTCTATATATCTTCTTTCCTACTCATCCGCAGTACTCTATTCGTATATACTTTTACTTATAACTTTTGTTTTGGCAAATATCGTATTGCCACACCTACCTGAAGGGCGGTCGTAATCTCCACTAGGGCAAGCATTATGTATATGGTGGGGTGTACTACATCGTACGTAGAACGCACAAACAATTTTTACGCCAGCTCAATCAGTGTGCTTCTTATACCATTTTTTCGATTTATTAAATTAGTTATATATATATATATATATATATATCCTAACCAAAGCCGTACGTTCTCTAATATTCAATTCAAGATCACCTTAAAAAAGACAAGATTGAAGTTTGTTTAACCAGTTAATTGTACGTATTTTGGTAATAATTAATTAAAATTATTGCGGTGAACCCGCCTCTATTTAATTGGTGCATTTCAAGGATTAAATAATTTACAATTTATTTTATTATTTTGTACTAAATGATATTGAAATGATAATATAGTAGTTGAACAGTTTCGATTAAAATGTATATATGTATACTGACAATTAGATATATTAAAAGAGTGATACAAGTAGATATCAACAGGTTGGGATGCAATCCATATCCTAAATCGTCACATCGTCATTCCCATATCCTTTTTTTTGCTTCATATATATATATCGACTAACCTATTTAAGTTGGAAGATCTAGCTAGCTTGCTAGATTACATCTAATTCACCCTAAAATTGATTTCAATATTATTCCATTTCGGTAACCTCTCAAACAAGACAAGAATGAATCAATCTCTTAATTACTTGGTTCTCCTACATTCCCTGCTTAGCCTACCCATTCTCATCTCCCTTTACTCTTCCACATTCGATCCTTAAGCCAAAACACCAACTTATAATCAATTAAGAATGTTCATAGGATAGCTAAATCACATTTACCCATTCAAATTGAACAAGGCCGGCCAGATCGATTAATATCAATTCAACATCTTCAGGAATGAGAGCGGTATTTTCCGGAGCTATCCTACGAACACTACGTTCCATGGTGTATAGGCGGCTTGAGATTCTCACAAAGATGCCGAAGCAGCAGCAACAGCCCAATCCCCTCCTTGAAGGAATCCAGAATACCCTAGACTCTATGGAGCCACTCATCCAACAGCTGCAAAACGAACCCATACGGCATACGGTCCCAAAAGAGATGCTAGACACGTTTACACAGAAAATCACCAACGGCATCAAACTGCTCGACGACTATTTGGAGGTTCCAAACTGCTCAGACGTCGAGTTCACCGAAAAGCTTACCGAATTCCACGAGTCTCTGAAAGCACAAATCTTCCCAGTCACGGATGAAGTAAACAGTGTGTATGAGAACAATATTGAGGTTCAAAGGATGAATCCCAGGAGCACGGGGACTGCAGCTCAGGTAAAGTTCTTCACTCAACTTCACACTCTTCACACACTAGCTGATTGAATCGAGGCTAGCTCGTTGGTTTAGGCTAGAAATAAAATGTGCTTGATTGTTTACTGTTTTATTGATCAAAGGAAGAAGATGATGATGATTGAATGGTGTGTGTGCAATCACTACTCTCTAATGCACACAACCTGTTTGCTAAAAGTCCTCACACGATTTTAGCACACAAATTCTCTCTGAATCTTCACTGCACTAGATTTCATTCATCTGTTTTCTTTTTAATGCACCTCACACGTACATAAGATTCTTACACACACTCTAGATGCTCTCACACAGCAACCAATGATGTAATGCCACCTAGCTAGTTAGTTACACACTTCTTGGTAAACAAGTAAACCTCACCTCTCTCCTCACAGTTACATCACAGCACACACTCTCACACTTGTCATGCCTAATACTTCTAGAATCATTTGTCCAGCTTGTCAATCTGTCCATGTGGCAGTTTACACATCAACAGCCCTTCCTAAACTGTTCACTGGACATACTCCTAGCAAACCCCGTAGATAGTTGAATCTAGCTTTAGGCAGAGGTTTGGTGAAGATGTCTGCAATTTGATCTTCAGTCCTGCAGTAAAGGAGTGTAACATCTCCATTCTGTATAGCCTCCCTTATGTAATGCACCTTCCTGTTTATGTGTTTAGTTTTCTGATGGAAAACAGGATTTCTTGCCATAGCAATGGCAGATTGATTGTCACACATCAAACTTGTTGCTGCCACCTGTTCCTCCCCAAAATCTCTTAGGACAAACCTTAACCAAATGGCTTGTGTAGTTGCTTCACAAGCACTAACATATTCAGCCTCTGCTGTAGATAGAGCAATACTTGATTGCTTGACTGAGGCCCATGAGAAAATTCCACTCCCAAAGCTGAAAGCATACCCTGAAGTGCTTTTGCTATCATCAATCGATCCTCCCCAGTCACTATCACAGAAACCAAGTAGGATTGCAGTTTTTCTTTCTTGTACTCTAAACCATAGTTTAAAGTCCCTTGCACATACCTAAGAACCCTCTTTGCTGTTCCAAAGTGTTTCTTAGTAGGGTTGTGCATGAACCTAGCTAGGAGACTTGAGGCATACATAATGTCTGGTCTGGTGGTAGTAAGATACAACAGACTGCCCACAATCTGTCTGTATTCTTGTTCATCTGCAGCCCCACTTCCATCTTCCTTCTGCAGTTTGTCATTTGCTGCAAGGGGAGTTCCTACAGGTTTGCAGTTTTTCAGTCCAAACTTGTTGAGTAGTGTCTGGGCATATGTTCTTTGATGGATATAGATGCTAGACTGGGATTGTAAGATTCCCATTCCAAGGAAATGGTGAAGTAATCCTAAATCAGTCATCTCATACCTCCTTATCATTTCTGATTTAAATTCCTGCATCATTCCCTCACTGTCACCAGTATAAATGATATCATCAACATATATTGATACAATCAAGGTTCCCACATCTTGATTAACTCTGAGATATAATGTTGCTTCACTTGTGCACCTCTGAAAACTACATCTAAGTAGATAGGAGTCGATTTCCCCATACCAGGCCCTAGGGGCTTGCTTCAGCCCATACAAAGCCTTGTGCAACCTGTAGACTTTCTCCTCCTGTCCCTTAACTTCATAACCTTCAGGCTGATGCACATACACTTCTTCCTGTAAGACACCATTCAGGAAGGCTGATTTGACATCCAGTTGATACAGCCTCCATTGCTTCTGTGCAGCCAATGCAATCAGTGTTCTGATTGTATCTAATCTGACCACAGGGGCAAAAGTCTCGTTAAAGTCGATCCCTGGCTTTTGAGAGTATCCCTTAGCAACCAATCTTGCTTTCTGCTTCTGTACTGAACCATCAAGGTTCAGTTTGGTTTTATAAACCCACTTAACACCACTGGTTTATTAAGTGGTTTCTTAACCAACTCCCATGTACCATTCTTCTCAATCATTTCAAGCTCATTTTCCATGGCTTTCTGCCATCCTCTGTCCCTTGCTGCATCATGATATTTTTCAGGTTCAATGATACTCATATGACACCTTGCATACACATCACTTAAGTCCCTATACTTAGGTTGAGGCATCTCTGGAGAATCAGGATCAGAAAGGTTCTGATCAACTTATTCCTCATGATCTTGTGCTTGTTCAACAGAATCCTCATTCAATGCTTGAACCTGTCCTTGATCATGATCAATTCCTAGTTGCCTCACAGATAACCGCTCATTTCTTTCTCTTGTTTCATTCCATCTCCACTTTGTTCCTTCATCAAACTCTACAGTTCTGGATATCACTATCTTGTTGGTTTCCAGGTTATAGAGCCTATATCCCTTTTCACAGCTCCCATAACCCATGAATACACATTTAATCCCTTTCTTGTCTAACTTCTGTCTTAGTTGGTCTCGAACATGTGTATAGCAAACACATCCAAAAACTCTAAGATGTTTGACACCTGGTTTTCTCCCTGTGAACTTTTCAAATGGTGTCATGCCATTTAGTGAGCTTGTTGGACATCTGTTCAGGAGGTAGCATGCAGTATTTATAGCTTCACCCCAGAACTTGTTAGGGACATCCTTCTCTTGCATCATTGACCTGGCCATTTCCACCAGAGTCCTATTCTTTCTTTCTGCCACACCATTCTGCTGTGGTGAGTATGCAACAGATAACTGTCCTCAGATTCCTGTTTCTTCACAAAAAGTCTGAAACTCCTGTGACATGTACTCTCCTCCTCTGTCACTCCTGATCCTTTTGATCTTATATCCACTCTGTAGCTCCACCATCTTCTTGAACTTCTTGAAAACACTAAGTACCCCTGACTTGTGTGTAAGGAAGTATAACCAGCACATTCTGGTATGATCGTCTATGAAGGTAAGAAAGTATCTGTTTCCACCATTTGTTGTCTCCTGCATTGGTCCACACACATCTGTGTGAATCAATTCCAGTGGATCAGATGCTTTCCAAGTGAGATCTTTGTCAAACTGCTCAACATGCATCTTCCCAGCCACACACCCTTCATAGACTTCTCCTTTAGCTTGCAACATAGGTAGTCCTACCACCATATCCTTTTGTTGTAGCAGCTTCAAACTCTTGAAATTTAGGTGTCCAAACCTCCTGTGCCAAAGCTCAGAGGCATCACTCACTGTGGCTCTCATTGCTACTGGGTTAACAGATTCAAATGACAAGGGAAAACATCTATTCCTGGTCATTTGAACCTTGGCAACTTTCTGAGTCATAGAACTGTCCTCATAGATATCCACAGTTTGATCCCCAAACATCAGGAAGTACCCATGCTCTATCATCTGTCCAATACTCAACAGATTTTCATCCAGTCCTGGTAAGAGCATCACTTCTTTGATATGTCTCTCTCCCTGTTTAGTCTGTACCACCAGTGTGCCTTTCCCCACTGTCTGCACAAGATTTCCATCTCCCATCTTCACTCTTGCTTTAACAGATCTATCTATATCAATCAACATAGATTCCTGCCCTGTCATATGATTACTGCATGCACTGTCAAGGTACCATTTGCTGCAATCCTTGACTGCTGCAGCATTGCAAGCATAGAACAAATTAGGTGATGGATCTGTGATTTCTTGTGCCAAATTTCCTGCTGGCTTCTGTGTACAATCCTTAGCCATATGACCAAACTTTTGACAGTTGTAGCACTTGACTCCACCCTTGAACCAACAATTTCCATAGTGATGCCTGTCACACTTCTTGCAGAGAGGTTTTGTCCCTAGGTATTCACCCTTACTAGTACCAGCTCCTGAGTTAGAACCAGCACCCGATCCCTGATTTGAATTGAACCTTACTGAACTGTTCTTCTGGTTCCAGTTCTTAGTAGGCTTGAAAGGTTTCTTGGTTTTCCAACGATCAGTGCCATGACTTGGCATATTTGTCACAGATAGACTAGCTAGGGCTTTATCTAAACCTCCATCTGTGTGCATCTCCAACCTTTGATCAAATGCCCTTATTGAGGCCACAACACTCTCAACATTTACAGTGTCAATGTCCCTGGTTTCTTCTATAATGGACACTATAGGATCAAATGGTTTGGTAAGGCTTATCAGAATCTTTTGAGCTAGACATTTTTCAGTGATATCCTCTCCATAAGTTCTCATGTTATTCACTATTGCATACAACCTTGACAGATACAATGATAATGTTTCATCTTCCTTCATTCTTGCATACTCAAAATCTCTTCTAAGAGATTGTAGTTTAACTGACCGTACCTTGGAATCTCCTATGTACTCTCTCTGCAAAACATCTCAGGCTTATTTAGCTTTGACCTCATTCTGAATTCTGGGAAAAAATTCATCAGTGACTGCATTCTGGATCATGCTTAATGCCTTAGCATCCTTGACACAGTCAATGTGAGTTGGTCTGATTTCGGTTTGTGCAGCAGGTTGTGTAGCAGGATTCCCACCAGTAGCTTCAGTTGTCCTTGGTGACTCTGGAATTCCGATCTCAATGTACTCCTAGAGATCACAAACAAGTAGGACAGTCCTCATCTCCACTCTCCAGAAGTCGTAGTTACTCCCATTGAAGAGTGGGATCTTCAAGTCACCTCCATGACCTGCCATTGCAGCTGCTGCTTCAGATGTCTAGCACGATTGCTTCTTCTTCTTCAATTACGCCCCAGATGCAGATCAAGCCTGCTCTGATACCATATTGAGGTTCAAAGGATGAATCCCAGGAGCACGGGGACTGCAGCTCAGGTAAAGTTCTTCACTCAACTTCACACTCTTCACACACTAGCTGATTGAATATATCGAGGCTAGCTCGTTGGTTTAGGCTAGAAATAAAATGTGCTTGATTGTTTACTGTTTTATTGATCAAAGGAAGAAGATGATGATGATTGAATGGTGTGTGTGCAATCACTACTCTCTGATGCACACAACCTGTTTGCTAAAAGTCCTCACACGATTTTAGCACACAAATTCTCTCTGAATCTTCACTGCACTAGATTTCATTCATCTGTTTTCTTTTTAATGCACCTCACACGTACATAAGATTCTTACACACACTCTAGATGCTCTCACACAGCAACCAATGATGTAATGCCAC
This sequence comes from Prinsepia uniflora, assembly GCA_032719365.1. Taxonomy (NCBI): domain Eukaryota; kingdom Viridiplantae; phylum Streptophyta; class Magnoliopsida; order Rosales; family Rosaceae; genus Prinsepia; species Prinsepia uniflora. The sequence continues at coordinate 1,622,241 of CM064875.1, read as the reverse complement.
CTAGCTAGTTAGTTACACACTTCTTGGTAAACAAGTAAACATCACCTCTCTCCTCACGGTTACATCACAGCTCACACACTCACACTTGTCATGCCTAATACTTCTAGAATCATTTGTCCAGCTTGTCAATTTGTCCATGTGGCAGTTTACACATCAACAAACAGAGATGAATGTTCGAATTTATGTTTCCTTATAATAGTTGTGGTTTTGGCGATGACGGCGGTCGACCACTTCTTAGTAGACGAGTCTTCGTCATCGTCACCGTATGAATTAGGGTTGCCTAACTCCAAAGTATTTGCCTGCGACCATTCATTTTTGTCGCGGGTGCGTATTCTGGTGGTGCTCGTCTTTAAAGAAATTCTAAGGTCTTTCAGCTATTGTTTGGTCTTGCTTTTAAATTAATTGTCCATCTATAGAGCCCTTGCTTTTGCCCGAGATAAGTATCGACGAGGAGGCTCCTCCTACGGTTGGCTCCTGGCAATGTTTTATCCCATTTGCTGTGGGGTCTATTTCCTCTATCGCTGTTTTCTTCTGTTTTCCTCGGTAAACTGTAAATGCTAGATGTTTCTTGTTTGGGCTTGGTTGTGTTATATTATTATAATGTTGGTGCTCACCAATGTCTAATCTCATCATGCCAATCAATACAAAGAAGCTTTATTACTTACATTTATATATATATATATATAATGATCATATGAAGTAAATATTTAATATGCTTTATCGGTATCTTTTTTTTATAAATCAATATCATGAGGTATGGTTATATACACTGAAGGATATATAGGTTAAATCTCTATTCGGAGTACTCCCAGTGAACTTCAAATTTCTTTTAATTAGACACTATTTCTCCAAAGTAGGTAAAATGAGTTTCTATTATCTATATTAAAAAACAAAAAACAAATTGAGTTTCTATTATCTATATTTAATAGTTTCTATTATTTAAATAATCACTTAAAGCCCTGACTCTACAAAAAGAGTAAAAACTATATATCTAATTAGGGATTTGTGATGTATCAAACAAATGGATGAGGTTGACATCATTAAATATAGGATAATATTTGCATCACATCATAGTGACATGCTTTTGATTTTTTCGAATTCGAATTATACATATATTAAAATCAGAATTGTTCATCATTTAATTCATCATTTAAAGATCATTTTTATAAAAAATTAACAAGATTGTAGATCCTTTAGTCATTTATATGTATCAACTAATTAATAGATAGATTATCATGATGACCTTGTTATTAAAATCGATCATTTATGTAATATATCTAAATGTCTAAATAATCTCTAATTTTTTTTAAAAAAAATAATCTTGAAATAATGATTAAAAAAATAAAAAAATTTAATTATGATATATATATATTTATAATGAAAATTCGATAAATAAAAAAGATACGGGTACAAAAGGGTACCACCAAGTTGGCATAAAAGTATTATCTTTAGATATATTATATCATAATATTAAACTGCCCATTTATTTTCACTAGGATCGACTATTAATTAGCTAGTGCAAGGGGGAAGTTCGCCTTGCAAACAAAACAATATAAAACATATTATTTTTGCTGTGTGCAAAATATAAAATATATTATGTTATAAATTATAAAACTAAAACTAAAAAAATAAAAGAAAACATAAAAAAATGGCAAATTACACTTTATTATTCACGGGTTTATACCTTGTAATATATCAATACCTAGACTTTTAAATATTATAATTTCACTTGAATTCTTTAAATCGTTAACCTTAATCCGTTGGTTAAATTTATCTTAAATCTTAATTGGGACCCATAATTTAAATAATAAAATAATAATTTAGGTTTATAAAAATTATTTATTTTAAAAAAATAAAAATAAAACCCAAGCATGGCCCACTCAACCACACCATCCAGCGCTTTCTCTACCATTCCAAAACTCCCCACCCCCAAAACCACTCCTTCACACAGATTCATTCCCTCATTGCTTAAACTTCTTATTCACACAAAAGAAAACAAACAAATTGAAAGTAAGTAAGCATAGAAAAAGAGAGAGGATAAACAGAACATTGGAGTTTGGAGAAATCAACAAATTAAGAGAGAAAAATAAAATGGGAGCAATAAGCCATTAATGAGAATCTTATTGTTAAGAGAATTATTTGGATTATGTATTTTATGTGTTGGAAGGTTTGAAATTATTCTCAAGTGTTAAAGGAAAACTTAAGGAAAATTTCTGCATTTTCTGAAAAAATTATGGGTTTGTTTGAGGAAAAGGAAAGGAGATCATTAGCAACAATAAATTTAGATGAACAGCATTGCAAAAATTATTTTTTTACGATGTTGTTCATCTGAATTTTCCGTTGCTAAAGGTATTCCTACTTTTAGTGACAAAATACTCAAAGAAATTGATACTTTCCGGAAAAGTTTGAGAAATGTCACAAAATCTTTGAATTTCCATGCTTCTCATTTTCAATTTGTTTAATCTTTTTTTTTTGGTGAAATAGAGGCCTAAGCAATGAAAGATAATGGGGAATTAATCTTTACCATTGAATCTAATCAAACAAAGAAGGGGTGGGGGGTTGGGGTGGCAGAGATGGGCGGGAAGGTAGGGTACTGGTCTTTCGGTTTTTTTTTTTTAAATGTTTTTTTTTCTTTCTAAATTTAGATTAATATTTTATTATTTAAATTGTGAGTTTTATTTTAGATTTAATATAAATTATAATGGAAGTTCAAAGTATAACGATTTAATAAGTTCGGAGTGGAAATCATAACATTTAACAATTTAGATGTGAATCTGTTATAAAAAGTAAAACACAGAATATATAGTAAATTGTAATTTACCCTAAAAAACGTGTTTAGCATATAGATCGACTAGCAGAAAAACCAAAGACCAAAAGAGAAAAATATTGGAATCGATTCATTCCCCTGCGCTTTACTCTACCAAAGAAGAATCACTAGGTTATCAATTAATTATTTTCATATCCTTTCCTTCCCTAATTCCCACTCTTCCCTTTGCTCCCCACATTCGACTCTGCCAATATATATTCATGTTCATATTAGAATACTCCCCGATCGAGCCACTGGCGCCATAATTGTTAATTTCAGTTCTCAGCTATTGAAAATCTGCAGGGTATTTTAATATTGAATTTATCTCAGTCTCTCGATCAGATATTAATATTGTATTTTATATATATGTTGAATATTTTTTGCTGACAGATAATTAATTTTTCTTGTTCTTTTCCCTTTAAAATTGCTTGTTGATTGTGACCAGATATTCAACAATTAAGAATGGATGATGATCTACTGCTTGTTGGAGGAGCTGCTTTTGGAACACTATGTTCTCAGCTATATGAGCGCGTTGACAGTCTCGTGAAAAACTCAGAGAAGGTCAATAATCTGCCGGGTCAAATCAAAGAAACCCTAGACTCTTTGGAGGCACTCAGTCACAAGAAACAAGACCACAAAAACGACCGGGAGACAGAAAAGTTTCATGTAGACAGAATCGCTAACGGCGTCAAACTCCTTGACGCCTGCTTGGAGGATCCAAAGTGGCACTATAAGTTTGAATACACCAAAAAACTCAACGATCTCGATGATTCCCTGAAAATAGTGGGTATACAGCTCCTCCTTTCCGCGGCGGACCAGGGTGAAATCAAGAATGAGGACGTGGAGAGATTGCTTCCCGTGGCGGTAAGGAAGCAGCAACCCGACCCGGCAATCAGTGACATCATGGACGAAACAATGAAATTAGCAAACAAATTAAAAAAAGTTGTCCTCATGCCATTTGTAATTCTCGCGGTCATAACGATGGCCATTTGGGTAATAAACATCACGTTTAGGGTTTCTTCTGCAATTAAAGTGGTCGACGAATTCATGGAGTACCACTCGTGGTTTGGAGACATGTCAGCCGCCGAAACAAATAGTTATGGTGGTAAATTGTTATTAGTGACTTCACGCAGGGCACTACTCTTTTTGGCTTTTCTAGGTGTTTTGCTTGCCATGATATTCATTGATGTTGCGAAGCTCACTGTATATGCTTTGCTCTTTGTTTTCTCGTTGTCGTTTGTGGTTGCTTCGGCGGGTAGTGTCCGAAATTTGTATCGACGAGGCTTCTCCTGGTCGGGGTTCCAAGAGCAATTCTTCTGGACGGTGTGGGCGGCGTATTTCCTCTATATCTGTGTTCTTCTTTTCATTTCAGAAAAATGTCATTGCAAGAGCTTAATTTAAGAGTTTTAATGTGTAAACATGAATCATTAATTATTTCTTGGATATATTAATTCGTAGGCCCGCCTAGAGGATTTGATCGAAGATAATTATTATATTATATGCCTTTTGTGAAGCTACTGTTTTAATCGAAAATTATAATATAGGCGGAGATCCTATTTGTATTGTTAAGTTCTACCTCTATATATATATATATACGTATATAGTTTACAAATGTAGTCAATAAATGTAATCTCGAAGCCCCAGTCCTCTCCTCGTGAGAGATCCCTTCTCCGATGTGAGAATCTCCACTCTCCTCGTGAGAGTGTTTTTATCCTTCACAGTGGGATCGAGTTTTCGATCTTGATTTCCACAAGCCTAAACACAATAATTTCTCCACATTACTTCCCTACCCACAATAGTAAAGAAACGGTGCATACTCACTAAACCGACAAGGATCTCCACCCCTAAAACCGGCACGCCCCTCGTCTTCAATGTGCTGCTCCTCGTATCCTCAGCCCACAACTCCTATCTCGTAGGCGCTTCTTCACGCGACTTCCACACCCCTCTACTGTGGCGCTAAATCAGTGTGAGTTGCCATTTGTTTCCACCAGACAGGAGTTAGATTTTGGGTTGTGGTTTGATCTATTTTTGCCCTCTCTTAGATCTTCGCTGCAGTGCAAATATGGTATTCAATTGTCTTAATTCACTTTAAGTATATAATACAATGCCTTCTCCTTGCTCTATTATATGTTGTTTTGTGGTACTGTGGGGTGTAATTCAGGAAGTAGCCCGAATCTTTTCCTTGGTTCAATTTTTGGACTTCTTTATGGGGCTGAAATTGTGCAATTAGTTTGGGGTTTCTGCTTGCTGTTGAGTAATTGTGTTTATTCTGTGGTTGCGTTTGTGTAAGCTGGCTGGAGTTTCTGTTCTGAAAAATTGGGGACCAGAACATGTTGTGTACACCCTTAATTGGTCCCCAATTTCTTGTACACAAAGGACTGCAAGCAACCAAATAGAAAATGGCAAAAAGAACATCTTGTACACAGGAATTTGCAGATAACCTAACAGTGCCTGCCCGCCCAATAAGTCAGACGTGAGCAAGGTAACTTATGTTGCACTTGCATAAAACACTACGGGCGCATTTGGTGTCAATTCAGTGTTATATTCTTGCCCTCAATGTTATATTATTGGGGATGCTTCTGATTAATTTTGATTATTTGAGTTTTTATGTGGTTGGGTTAGTGCAAACTAGTTGGAGATTCTGGTTTGTTTTGATTGGTTGGGTTGGTTTCTATGGGATAGGATTCTCTCTTGAGAGGAGGGGCGCTTTGGACACCTCTCTTTATGAGTTCTAGTCGCAATAAGGATACTCTGTTGGAATTGTAAGGGCATTGGTGGTGCCCTGACGGTTTACAATCTGAGTGAGCAGAATATGTTGCTTCAACCGGGTATTATTGTCCTCTTGGAAACCAAAAATAAAAGTTCCCAATTTCAATACTTGAAAAGGCGTCTAGGGATGGGTTTTATGCATGATGTGGAACCTCGGGCGCGTAGTGGGGGTATGTGTGTATTCTGGAAAATTGCAGGGCAGGTTGAGTTAATTAAATATGCTGATTTTTTGATTGAGGTCCTTGTTAATGATGATGAAACGGGCACTAAGTGGAGATTATTTTCAATTTATGCTAATACAAATGAAAGTATCAGATTGAGGCAATGAGACACTCTAAGGCAACGACTAGAAACTGAGTCTGATGCTGTTTACTTTTGGGGGACTTTAATGGTATTCTTGATGCTGGGGGGAAAGAGGGAGGCAACCTTCGCTCAGTGGAAAGTATGAGGGCCTTTCAAAATTTTGTGGCGGATGAGAGGCTCCTAGACTTGGGCTTTACTGGGCACCCATTCATGTGGAGGAACAAACGAGATACTGGATTTGTACAAGAGAGACTAGATCATGTCCAAGCATCCGAGACATGGATGTCATCCTACCCTCAGGCACAGGTTACCCACATTTTACTATCAGGGTCCGATCATTCCATGCTTGCTCTTCACACGATGCCTGGTGCCCGAAGGAAACATGGATGGTTTATTTATGATCCGCGGTGGAACAAGGCAGAGGCTTGTGGGGATGTTGCTCAAAGGGAGTGGAGGGTGGATAGGAATGGCTCTCCAAGCCAAATTTTTTTTGAGAAATTGAAATGGGTCCGTAGAGGTTTGGTGCATTAGAAAATAAAGGAAGGTTGCAACTCCCAGAAGCTAATAAAAAATTTAAAGAACCAGCTCACTGGATGTTACCAAGCCGTGTGGTTTAATGACTCAAGGGTGAAGGGGCTGGAGGAAGAACTTAAAAAAGTCGTGATGGATGAGGAAATTTATTGGAAGTTGCAGTCTTGGGTGAACTAGTTGAATGAGGGGGATACAAATATTAGATTTTTCCATGCTAAAACTGTGAAGCGACGACGGTTTAACCGTATCCGGGGTCTCTGCAACGGTGAGGGAATTTGGACAGACAGAGAATAGGATTTGGGGGTGATTGCTAATGGTTTGTTTTCAGGACCTTTTTCACAACCTCACTACCCTCTCAATTCCATGAAGTGGCAAACTGCATCGATATGAGGGTGTCTACCTTAGACAATGCGGCCTTGATTCGGCCAGTCACACATAAGGAGGTTCGGAGAGCACTTATGCAGATTCATCCTACTAAATCCCTGGCCCCTGATGGATTGCCAAGGGTTATGCACAAAAACCTAGGGTAGATTTCAATGAAACATTTGCCCCTTGTCCTTGCAGCTCAAAGAAGCTATAAATTGTACCAGCTTGATGTTAAGTCATCATTTCTAAATGGTGTTTGGAAGAAGAGGTCTATGTAGAGCAACCAGAGGGTTATGAAGTCGGAAATGAAGAAGATAAAATGTACAGACTAAGGAAGGCTCTGTATAGTTTGAAGCATGCTCCAAAAGCTTGGTGTGGAGAGATTGATGTTTACCTAGGTACATGTGGATTTCTGTAAGGACCCGTCCCGGGAGTTGGGATTAGTGAAGAGATTAGTAACGGATTAGTGAGTTTAATCAGTGTTTTTGTGGGTACTGTTGGACATGTGGCGTAGAATGACGATTTTGCCATTAAAATGGGCAAATTGTTGACTTTTAGTTCGGGTGGTCAATTGGTCATTGACCAATTACCGTGACGTAGTTCGGGACGTCACGAGTCCGTAGACAGGTGGCACGCCCGATTCCGACATCCGAGCAGGAAGTTATGATGTTCGGAAGGTTGAGGGCATTACCGTAAATTGGTTAAACAAAAGGGGAAAAGTTGACTTTTCGCACGACAGGGTTTTTACACGTAGATCGAGAACCGTTAGGTAGATCTCGTCATCCTGAGTACAACGACAGGCGGCATGCCTTCATCGAACGTCGGACGAGCGAGATAGGGGTCTAGAACGGCGAAGGGCAAAAGGGTAATTTTGACTCACAATGGCATTTTGGTCTTTTTGCACATTGGAAATTGTGCAAACTAGATTGGGACAAGTGTACAACAATTAGTGGATATTTTTGAGTTTGGGCCATAGGATTTGGACACGTGAGGGATTGTCTAGTGGGTTCTAGGCATTGCACGGTGCAATTAAACGGGATGTGTGTGTGAGTCGTGTTTGTGTGCAAAAGAGAAACAGAGACTGAGTTTTGGGAGGAAAATTGAGCGGGTTTCAGAGAGTGTGTGAGTTCTTGAGTGTGTGAGTGTGATCAGAGGGAGGCTGAGAGTAAGGCCACGAAGCGCGATGAGACGGGTGAGAGGTTAAGAGTCGAGTGTTTGGTTGTGAAGGGAGCAAAAACCAGAGGACACAGAGCCGAGGACCACCGTGCACGGCTGTACAACTTCCAGTGACCAAACCCTCAAATTGAACCCGTGGTGGTATCGAGAGACCTGAGGGGAGTCGAGTAGTCACGGCGGAGTTCACGGTGGCGGCCTGAGCGCAGGTAATTTCTCCAATCCTTTTATATGCTCTGTTTTGCCGTTTAATTTCAAACTGAAAGTTGTGGAGTTTGAGGTCGAGTCGAAGTGTTTCTGTGGGTTCTAGTGAGTTCAGTAGGTCCCTAGGAACCTCTAGGATTCGAAACCGTGAAGGGGGATTGCACGGGTGGTTGGGAACTGAAACAGGGTTTGGACGGACTTTTGTTCGAGCTCGAGGGAGGTGAGTTAGAGGCCGTGGTGTTGTGTTTTGATGAGTGGAATGAGTTGCTTAGGGGCAGGACGAAGCTAAGGGCTTTGAAAGGAACAAAAAATGGATGGAGGATGACGGAGAAACCGGTCACGCCGATTTAGACAGGTCGAGGGCTCGAGGAAGACGATGAACATTGCCACTATGCAGGAGCGTGAAGCCCACTCACAGCCATTTTGGGCGGCACATGGGGGCACGTGGGGGGCAGTTCTGGGGAAACTTCCAACATAGTTTTTGGTCTAATCGTTGTAAAGAATCTTTTGGGACAAGTTTCGAGACAATCGAACGTCGTCTCGGGTTAGTTCTACGAGATCGAAGGTTTAGGGTTCCGTTTTAGTTACGTTTAAAGTTCGGGAAAATTGAGGAAAATTAGGATACGCTTCGTTGACGTGTTAGTGACTCGTTTTGGTGACTTGTAACAGGATCAGGAATCCCTGAGGCGGACGAGGAACGTGCGGGACGCGAGTGACTTGTCCGGTAACTGTGAGTGGACTTCTTCCTTATAACCGAGCATGCATAACTTCTTTATTTAATGGTTTTATGGTTTTAAGCATGATTTCCTGTTTATTGAATATGCTATAACTGTTTTAACTAATGGCACATTTTTCGAGGAACTTTCGTATTTGACACATTTTCGAGAAATGCGTTGATTAGGATTTTGATGCAATGCTTTTGGGTTTTCAATCTATAATTGGTTTTCAATGATTATAAATGGATTTTGAGACATGATTTGGTGATCAAGGTTTACGGTTTTTAGAATTGGATTTCAGTAATCGAGATTTGATTTTAAAGTTGAAAAAGGAGATTTCCGAATTTGGGTTCGGAATGACGGTTCGGGATGCCGGAATGGCTTCGGACCAGTGATTTCGGATTTGGGTTTGGATATGGATTTAGAAATGGTTTTCAATGGTTGTGGATTGGATTTGCTGGATCTGGTTGTTGGGTTTAAAGACCCGGATTATGATTGATGGGGGACGGGCCCGGATTGGGTTTAAAGACCCGGATTGAGTTTAAAGACTCGGGAGTTTAAACACTCGGATATACTGATATTTCCCCTGTGGGCCTGTTGAGTTTAAAGACTCGGGAGTTTAAAGACTCGGATTATATTGAGGCTTGGATTGAGTCTTAAAGACTCGGATAGGTCCAGCAGATTGATCGGTTGATGACTTTGGTACTTATGTTTTATAATACTGTTTTCATGATGATTATTATGTGATTTATAACTGTTTTCAGAAACTGGGTTATGCATGCATGTTTTCAAAACGGAAGGCCAAACCCTGGTTTGTTTATGAAATGGTTTTTGAAACTTTTATTCTTTTTGGTCCACTCACACTTTTCTGGTTTTTAAATGCCCTTCAGGTCGTGGTGCGAGCGCTGGAGCTGACATTGAGGCAGAGTCAGAGGCATAGAGTGACCCCGGAGTGTTTTGTGCTTTCCGTTGTGCGTGGAGTAAAGCTTTGTGTAGAATTTCTATCTTTTCGTTTGTACTATACTCTGTATACTCGTGACACTGTTGACTCTGGGTTGTTTTGAATTCTCCCTTGTATGGCAGTGTAATTTTTGGTTTGCGTGAGGTTGTTTCGGTCTTTTGTGTTGGGTTGTCAGACGAGAGCAGGGTTCACCTCAGTTATTGGGTGATAATCGGCGTGGGGTCCTGTCAATTTCACAGAAGTCCTAGTGAACCTACACTGTATTTGAAGACAAACACTAAGAAAGAAACTCTTATTATGTCTATCTATGTGGATGACATAGTATACACAACGGACAGTGAGGTAATGATTTCAGAATTCAAAGAAGAAATGATGTCAAAGTATGAGATAACAGATTTGGACTTCTGCATCACTTTCTAGGAATGGGAGTAGTTCAATCTGCCAGAAGTCTTTTTATTCATTTGAAAAAGTATGCTTTGGCTATCCTAGAGAAATTTGTCTTGAAAGGATGCAAACCTATCAGTGTGCCACTAGCTACAAATGATAGATTATGCAAGACAGATGGATCAGAAGAAGCAAATGAGGGGCTCTACAAGCAGATGGTAGGTAGTATTCCTTACCTAACTGCTACTAGACCTGATATTATGTTCTCTGCAAGTCTGTTGTCCAGATTCATGCATTGTCCATCCAAGAAACATCTTAGAACAACCAAGAGGGTCCTAAGATATATCCAGGGTGCTGTGGATTATAGGATTGAATGTATTAAAGGAAAATAGGCAACTCTAATTGGGTACTATGACTCTGATTAGAGTGGAAGTATGGATGACATAAGAAGCACATCAAGTTATACCTTCTCATTTAGAGGAGGGATATTTTCTTGGGCATCAGTAAAACAACACAGTGTTGCTTTATCTACTGCAGAAGCAGAATATGTCAGTGCTTCAGAAGTTACAATTCAAGAAAAATGGCTTAGATTTGTGTTAGAATACTTTGGAGAAGAACAAACAGGACCAACTACCCTGTTTTGTGACAAGCACCTCTGCAATTGCTATGAGAAAGAACCATGTGTTTCATCAAAAGACAAAACACATTGGCAGGAGGTTTCACTTCATCAGAGAGGCAATGCAATCTGGAGAAGTGGACCTAACCTACTGCAGATCAGAAGATCAGATTGCTGACATCTTTACCAAGGCACTACCTATGGTAAGGTGCAACTATCTAAGAGAGCTTTTTGGTGTTAAACTAGTGAGCAGTCTGGAAGGGAATGTTGGCGCATAGCTTACACACTAGCACCAACAGATCATTTCTCAAAACATTTCTAAGTGTGTGTGTGTGACTTTCTAGAATATAAGGAATAGGTGGCATGCTGTAATAGGGCAATGATGACATCATAATGTCATACATTTAGTGTGTAACCCTTTTTGGAATTTGTGAGCTATGTGTGTGAGCTGTGAGTGCTGAGTGTGAACAATTCCAATCAACTATATATCAACATAAAGAACTAACAATTTGAGGAGGAAAAAAATATAGTAGTCATAGCTAATGGAAGAAATCAGAGAAAACTCTGTGAATCATTTTATCAAACACCTCATATGCAACGGTTAAAATCACAAAGATCCTATTGCAAATATCAATCAAATTCAGTCCTTTGATTCTCTAACTTCATATAGATACTCATCTATCCTAAACCATTAGAGGCAGTCTCTATTTTTCATCAAGATATAAAATGTACAAAGAGGCTCTATTAAACATATTTTAAGTATATTTTACGGGTTTTTTTTTCATCTTTTCTAACTATAGATTTATTTGTAAGTGCTTTCATAAATCAGCGATATAAATACCTAATATATATTCCCCCCCCCCCCCCCCCCCCCCCCCCCCCCTCCCCCACATAATATTATAGTATAAAAAAAATAAATAGAAAAATGCAGTATTTCTCCAAAGCAGTGTTCAAAAACCGAGTCTATGTGCAGAGTGGAGGAGAAATGCTCCTATTATGAGCTGAGTGAGCATTTTGGCTAGGCGGCATGACATTAAACGTCCCCCAGGCTGCCTGATCGAGTACGGTTTGCAGGCACGAACCCTGTAAGAAGTTGAGGTTCCACCCCAAAACCAATTGGCAATTGAGGGGAGTAGCCCAAGATCTTATAAGGCACAAATTGTAGTTGTGCTTTTCCGATGTGGGGACATTTTTCTCACATCTCAACACGCCCCCTCACGCGTGGCGGATTTTCCAGCCTATCACGTGACGATTTTGATTGGGTACGTGTGACACGTGTGACGGTTAAACCAATCACGTGAGATAACCTCGCTCTGATACCATGTAAGAAGTTGAGGTTCCACCCCAAAACCAATTGGCAATAGAGGGGAGTAGCCCAAGATCTTATAAGACACAAATTGTAATTGTGTTTTTCCGATGTGGGATATTTTCCTCACATCTCAACAAACCCAAGCTAATTTGGAATGAGCTACAAGCCTACAACTCACCTTAAATGTGAGAAATTAAATTAAATATATAGGAAAAAAATTAAAAGGATTTTTTTTATTAAATTTCTATTAAATACTATTTTATTAAGAAATTGATTTTAAATTAGTCTACCTCTAATTTCAATCTTAGATTTAGTCTACTTCTATTTTAATTATGGGTTAGTGCCTGGCGACTGGGAGGCTGGATAGCTGAGGACGGCTGGCCGAGAGGGAGAAGGAATAAAAGGAATAAAGGAAGAGAAGATACATGCGAGCTAGAGAGGGAAAGAGAGATCGAGGAAGTGAAAGTGTGTGATGGTCGGTTTGCATATTTGGGTTGTAAGTTGTCGTTGTGTTTGCAGGTGTTGAAGGTTCCCTCTGTGCAACGTGTACGTGCTCTGTGCTTGTGGAAGATCAGCTATGTCTAGCGAGACTTGGACCAGTAGCCAACTTCTTGGATTAGTAGCCCAACTTGGATCTCCTTATAAATCTTTTTAGTTTGTACGTAAACACTTAAAAATCATTATATATCTATATATATATAATTATATAAGTATATTTATTTATTATTAAATACTTAGTTAATAACATAATTAACAATTAAAACAAAATTAGTAAAATAAAGAACTTATAAAGAAAATTAAGAACTGAACTCAATTTATTTTTTTAAATAGAATTTTTATTCTAGAAGTATTTGGTAGTGTTCATTATTATTAATTTATTTAAGTTTTCCTTTAAAAAAAACCCACCTAGACCTCGCGCTTAACTACCTATATAGCTAGGCACTAGACCTCTACCTATGGTGTCTTGGGAGCTTAGGACAATTTTGAACATTGCTTCAAAGTACGTACTCTAAAAGCTCATTCCAAAATAAATCAATTCAGTGTAATTAGAATGTGAAATACACTCGAGTTAAGGCTAAATAGTTATCAATGTTCCTGAATAATTTTACCCATTTTCCAATTGTCCTTAATAAACTTCAATATTAGAGTCTTTCATCTCTGAATTTTAATAAAATGTGAAACCACGGAAACGACGGTCTTTGCGTCAATTTTTTTGAACATTTTTGTTAAAAAATGTCACATGGAATAATATCGATCTCTTAAATACTACATATATGCATAAGAAATTATTATTTTAAGATGTTTATCTCTTATATATATTAATTGTGAAGAGTCGTTATTATATCTACAAATAGATCCTATACATAATGCATTTCTTTCATTCAATTGAGTTTCATTCATTCATATATAGTTGATTCCAATTCAAAGAAATATATGGAACCGATTCCTTTCCTTTCGCTTTTACTCTACCAAACAAGAATCATTATTAATTACTAATTTTCATATCCTTTCCTTCCCCTTCCCTCCCTCTTTTCCTAGCTACCTCATTTTCCCTTTGCTCCTCCCCATTCGATTCTTGCAAAATATTCATGTTCGTCGATCGTATATTAGAATACGCCCGCGAGCCATTGCTACAGATAATTAAATTTTGTCTTGCTTTTCAATTCACAGTGCTAGCTTGTTGAATATTGCGACCAGATTTTCAACAATTAATTAAGAATGGATGATGATCAACTGCTTGTTGGAGGAGCTGCTTTTAGAACACTGTGTTCTCAGCTGTATGATCGCGTTCGCAAGCTCATGAAAAAGTCAAAGAAGGTCAACCGGCCCCCTCCCACGTCAAATCAAAGAAACCCTAGACTCTTTGGAGATGCTCAGCGACATGAAGCTACGCCACGAAAACGATCGGGAGATAGAACAGTTTCTTGAGAATGGTGATTGAGAGGAATAAGAAGGTAAGAATGAAGAACACAAGAGAAGAATTTTCAGAGAGAGCTTTTGTATTTCAGTATGTAATGTTCATTACTGATTGCATTCCTACATCTACATGTGTTATATCATCCTCATCGATCTCTCTTAGAGACTAAGCAATCATGATAGCTGTAATTCAGTTATAACTACCCTTAAAACTAGGAGCTCATGACATGTGGCTCTTAATACAATTGGATGGAGATAATCAATGTTCTAGCTCAGTGACCTCAGCAGTTGGCCTTAATCAGCTTATGCTAACATGCCCCCTCAAGCTGATGATCCATCAGGTTGGAGACATGAATGTTAAAGAAGTACTCCTCCAAAGACTTAGTGAACATATCCGCAACTTGGGATGAGGAAGGAACATGCTGCACGTTGAGGTCCCCACGGATGACACGTTCACGAACAAAATGGTAATCGATTTCGATATGTTTGGCACGAGAGTGAAAGGTCGGATTAGCAGACAAACTTGTGGCAGAAGTGCTGTCACACAGAATGAGAGGTGCCTGAAGGAGAGGAACATGAACCGCACACAACAGTTGACGAATCATGCTAGTTCAGCAGCAGTGATAGCTAGAGCACGGTATTCTGCCTCTGTACTTGATCGAGATACGGTACTTTGCTTCTTTGAAGACCAGGAGATTGGATTGGAGCCTAGGAAAACAACCATCCATGTGGTAGATCGACGATCATTGGGATCACCCGCCCAATCGGCATCAGTATAGGCTACCAGATCAAGGGAACCAGGGGTGTACTTGATGCCACGGCTAGAAGTCCCTTTAAGATACCTGAGAATCCGTTTAACAGCCATGTAATGGGCATCACGGGGAGCCTGCATAAATTGACAGACTTGATTGACAAAGAAGGCGATATCTGGCCGTGTGAAGGTGAGATATTGGAGAGCTCCTACAACACTCCTATAAAGCGCAGGATTGTGAAAGGCAGGGCCATCATCACGACGAAGGCCTTGTGCCGGGGACACCAGGGGTGTCAACACTGTTGCTGTGAAGCATGGATGTTCGCTGCAGCAGATCAAGAACATATTTTTCTTGTGACAGAAACAGACCTGAAGCGGATCTTGTAACCTGGATGCCAAGGAAATAATGAAGGTTCCCAAGATCCTTCATATCGAATTCAGAAGTAAGAGAATTAACAACCTCTTGAAGGGCTGAGGATGAACTGCCAGTGAGGATTATATCATCCACATATAACAAGAGGATAACCAAGTCAGTAGCAGTTTGTTTAACAAAGAGGGAGGCATCAGACCAGGTTGATTTGAAGCCTAGACCAGGGAGGAATCCAGTGAACCGATCATTTCAGGCACGGGGAGCCTGTTTAAGACCATACAGGGATTTGTGAAGGAGGCAGACATGGTCCTTGTGATGTGCACTTTCAAAACCAGGAGGTTGTGTCATGTACACCTCTTCCTTGAGAACACCATGAAGGAAGGCATTTTTGACATCCAATTGTTGGATCGGCCAGTTGAAGTGTGTAGCAAGAGCCAATACTAGTCTAACTGTTGTAGGCTTGACTACAGGACTGAATGTTTCCCCATAATCGAGCCCAGGCTCCTGACTGAACCCCTTTGCCACTAGCCTAGCCTTGTGTCGGGCAACTGAACCATCAGAGTTTCTCTTAATCCGATAGACCCATTTGCACCCAACTAGATTCTTATCAGAGGGAAGAGGGACTAGAGACCAGGTACCTTGAGCCTGTAAAGCATCAACCTCTTCCTGCATAGCAGATTGCCAGACTGAACATGTGGAAGCAGCCTTATAAGTAGTAGGCTCAATCTGTGAAAGATCAACCAGTGAGTCTTTAGAGGTAGAAGTGAGAACTGAGGTGAGTGCCTTTTTCTTAATGATGCCATTCTTAGATCGAGTCTGCATTGGATGACAGTTTAGGTCTGGTAGAGGAAGCACAACTTCAAGAAACTGAGGTTGAAAATCATGATGAGGTCCATGTTCAGAAGGGGAGAAATCAGGACCTGTGGAACAGACTGGGGAATGTGGTGAAGTAGATGAGGTTGGTGATGTAGAGGAGAAGAACTCACAGACAAGTCAAAACCATGAGCTGAAGATGAAGAGGAGTTTTCATCAGGAGCTGCACCAGAGGTGAGCATTGGAGATGGAGGAGGTATGGCTGGGGCTAGGAATCAGAGAAGCAGTAGGAGGACCATAAGGTGAGTTAGCCAAATCAGAAGGCATGAACTGAGGAGAACTGGATGAAGGATTCTGACCAGAAGAAGCAGACGAAGAAAGAAGAGAGGTGTAGGGAAAGACAGATTCATCAAACAGTACATGTCTAGAGATGAATGTTTTTGAGGACACGGGATTATAGCACAGATAACCTTTGTATGCATCCCCATAGCCTAGAAAACACATTTAACAGTTCTAGGCTGAAACTTGTTGCTGTTATAAGGTCTGATCAGTGGAAAGCAGGCACATCCAAAGATTCTGAGGCAGTTGAGATCAGGTGGACGTCCAAATATCTTTTCATAAGGAGATAGCATATTCAGAACTTGACAAGGCATTCTATTGATCAAGTAGACAGCAGTAAGGCAACCATGTGTCCAGAACTTAATAGGAAGTTGAGCAGATTGTAGTAGTGTGATAGCAGTTTCAATAATGTGCCTGTGCTTTCTCTCAGCCAAACCATTTTGTTCAGGGGTATAAGGACACGATTTCTGGTGTTTAATACCCTTGGAGAGGAGGAAACTCTGAAGAGCAAGGCCAATATATTCACCCCCACCATCAGATTGTAAGATTTTAATAGAGGTGTGAAAGAAATTGGAAATATAAGCATGAAAAGAGACAAAGATGCTTGTAAATTCTGATTTTGCCTTTACTGGAAAAAGCCAAGTAAATCTGGTACATTCATCAATGAGAGTAACATAGTATTTGAATCCATCTAATGAGGGTGTGGGAGATGGTCCCCATACATCTGTGTGAAAAATTTCACAGGGCACATCAGATTTGGTGGCATTGGAGGGAAAGGACAGTTTGGTGAACTTCCCTTTCAGGCAGGATTCACAGATTTGTTGATGAGAATCTGGAGAGACAGAGATGTTAGATTTATGGAGGCTAGAGGATACAATATTATTGGCAGGGTGTCCTAGTCTATGATGCCACAGATGAAAAGGAACTGGTTTGCACAGAAAAGCAGATTTAGCAGGCTGGTGGAAGATTGAAGGAGGAGAAATCTGACACGGGATTGAGTATAATCCTCCACTGCTCAGCCCCCTTATATAGAATCCTTCCTGTGCTCCTGTCCTGGATGATAAAGCAAACATCATCTAGGATGAAACGACACTGGTTATCTTTACAAAATTGGTTGACAGATAACAGATTTTGAGTGATGTGAGGCACATGTAAGACTTGGTTTAGTGTAAAACATTGAGTTGAAGGATGATCTGTAATAAGAGTAGACTTTCCAATATTAGCAATTTGCAAACCTGATCCACTTGCTGTTGTGACAGTGTCTGAACAAGTATTAGGAGTGACCATAGTGAGTTGAGAGAGATCAGCAGTCATATGGGATGTTGCACCAGTGTCTGCAATCCAGAATTCTTGATTTTGGGATTGAGCTGAAAGCTGATGCTGAAAAGGAGGTGCTGAGGCAGTCATGGCTTGTGGATTGGCATTCAAGACCGGAGAGGAAGATACACCCTGATAGGAGTAATTCTCATTCAAGACCGGTGAGGGAGAAGCACCCTGATAGGAATAGTTTTCTCTGTGATAGCAATTCATGGCATTGTGGCCATATTTCCAACATATCTGGCACTGTTCAGACCCTTGGAAAGTTTGTGGTTGATGCCTGTGATAGCAGTCTGCAGCAAAATGACCTTTCTTTCCACATATTTGACATGTTGGAAGGTGGCCAGGACCCTGAAAGCCCTGCTGCTGCTGAGAGTATGGTCCAAGAACACCTGGTGCTGAGGAATAGTATTGCCCCCTGCCTTGATTATTAAACCTGCCACCTCCATTGTACTGAAAGAATTTCTTCTTTCCTCTGTAGCCATTATTGTTTCCTCTATATTGATTGCTGATTGGAGCACTGAAACCACCATTGTAACCATACTGCTGCAAATTGTTAGTGACCTGCTGAAACCCCTTTATTGGTTGTCCAGTACTTTGATTGCCAACAGAGTTAGAGGGTGAAAACTGTGGTGTTGCAGGTTCTTGTGAAGGAAAGACTTGAGGTGATGAGCTTCCAGAGAACATGGTGTTACCCGACTCAAGAGTAGAGTTTTGAAAGGAGGGTGTAGGTCCTCTGGTGGCTGTCATGGCAGAGAGGAAAGGAGACTGTTCTCCAGCCTGTTCTAGGATAGCCTCTTCAGCTAGGAGCTGAGCCCGAAACTCTTTTAACGTGATAGTATTCTCTCTCCCTCTAATTACACATCTCAATGTGTTATACTCAGCAGGAAGGCCTCTTAGAGCAAGAATTACAATGTCATCAATCTCAAAGTGTACACCACAGGATTCTAACATATCCCTAGCATCCTTAATTCGTTGCAGGTATTGAATCATGGTTTCAGATCCCTTTTTAATATTTTGAAGATCAGTTTTCATCTGAAATATTGAAGCTTTGGTTATTGATGCAAACCTGTCCTTGAGATTTGTCCACATTTCCTTAGAGGTCTTGCATCCAAGAACACACGACATAGCTGTAGAAGACAAGGTTGCTGTGATCAACTGCATGAGGGCACGATCATGCATTCTCCAAACCTGTGCAGCTTGTGTAGTTGATTCATCACTTGCTGCTGAACATGGACAAGAGCCATCAACAAAACCGATCAGATCGTGCACACTGAGTAGTAGCTCCATTTGAAACTTCCAGGTCATATAGTTAAGATCATCAAGCTTCACTTGAACTGAATTTCCCACAGTGGGAACAAGATTTGCAATTGGAGACTGTAAGATTTGTAACTGAGACACATTCACCATTTCTGTTGAATTTGATCAAATCAGGAGATTGCAGGAACTAAAAAGAGAAGAAGGAGGTTGATTGAGGACTTTTGACAAACACGTTGTTAGCTTCTTGAGCTTCTTGACAATTTCTTGATGGTTTCTTGATACACTCAGATTAGATCAGAAAAAAGAAGGAATAAGGAAAGAGGAACTTTAAGAGGTTGAGAAGAGAGACAGCGGAAGCAGGATCGAATTGGGGTTAGCCATTGAAAGCTCTGATACCATCTTGAGAATGGTGATTGAGAGGAATAAGAAGGTAAGAATGAAGAACACAAGAGAAGAATTTTCAGAGAGAGCTTTTGTATTTCAGTATGTAATGTTCATTATTGATTGCATTCCTACATCTACATGTGTTATATCATCCTCATCGATCTCTCTTAGAGACTAAGCAATCATGATAGCTGTAATTCAGTTATAACTACCCTTAAAACTAGGAGCTCATGACATGTGGCTCTTAATACAATTGGATGGAGATAATCAGCTGAGTGAGTGTTCATGAGATTACTCACGGGTGTGCTTAACATGTTCTAGCTCAGTGACCTCAGCAGTTGGCCTTAATCAGCTTATGCTAACACAGTTTCACAAAGACAGAATCACTAACGGCGTCGAACTCCTTGATGACTGCATGGAGGATCCAACGTGGCACCGTAAGTTTGAATACACCAAAAAACTCAACGATCTCGATGACTCCCTGAAAATGGCGGCTATACAGCTCCTATCGGCGGTAGATAAGAGTGAAATAGAGAATGACGACGTGGAGCTATTTTATCTTCCGGGTGCCGTAATGGACCAGCAACCCGACGCAGCTGATGATCAACTGGAGACCCCGCCAATCAGTGACATGGACGACACCATGAAAATAGTGAATAAACCAAGGAACCTTTTCAATTTCACCATGTTATTCGTAATCTTTGCAGCCATAAAAATTGCTGATTGGGTAAGAGACATCATGTCTAGGTTTTCTTCTGTAATTAAGGTGGTCGAAGAGTTCTTACAGTACTCCTCGTGGTTCGGAGACACGTCAGCAGCGGAAACAACTTATTATGATGGTAAATCGTTATTAGTGACGTCACGCAGGGTACTACTCTTTTTGGCGCGTCTAGGTGTCCTTCCTGTCATGATATTCATTGATATTGTTGTGAAGTTCACTGTATACGCTATGTTCTCTTATTTCTCGATGATGTTGGTGGTTGGTTCAGTGGTTAATGTCTGGAATCTGTATCGACGAGGTTTCTCCTGGTCAGGCTTTCGGAGGCCATTCTTCTTGACTTTGTGGACGGTGTATTTCCTCTATATTTGTGCTCTTCTTTTTACTTCAGAAAAATGTCACTGCAAGAATTCAAATTAACAGTTGTAATGTATAAACATGTATCATTATTATTTGGATATATTAATTCATAGGCCTCCCCTGGAGAGGATTTGATCGAAGAAAATTATTATCTTATGCGTTCAATGAAGCTATTATTTTAATAGAAAGTACTAAAGAGACTACAATATTTGTATATATATAACAATAGTTGTATATACAATATATATATATATAGTGGGATGCTATTTGTATGGTGGAGTATATAAGTACGTATGTGGTTTACAAATGCACTCAACAAATGTAATACTAACATTACCTTTATATGTTAATACATTCACATGAATATATATATATATATATTATAATTTTCTTGTTTGGAAGTCTTTTATTGAGCCCAAAAAGTGATGCAAGGGAATGTTTTTTTATGGTATTACTCTAGAATTGTACTTGTGCTTTTTCGAGGTACAAATTGTGGTTGTGCTTTTTCGATATGGGACATGTGTGACGGATTTTCCGGCCAATCACGTGACGATTTAAATGGGTACGTGGGACACGTGTGATGGTTAAGCCAATCACGTGAGATAACCCCGCTTTGATACTGACTACGCCCAAACTACGCATTAAATTAAACATGTAATTCGAGTGTTATGCAATTTAAACCCTTTTTGTGTAGATGTAGTATTGATAAATAGGGATCGTTCTTAACCGGGGAAATTAGGGAACATTAATAATATGTTAGTGGATTATGAATAAAAGAATAATGAATTAGAGAATTAAATAATAAAAGAATTAAACAATCAAAGAATTAATAAATTAAAGAATAGATGAACAAGATAATAATAAATTAATGAATTACAAAGAATTAATAAATTAACGAATTAAAGAATGAAATAATAGAAGAATAAAGGACTTAGTTAATCAAAGAATAAAGGAATTAATTAATCAAAGAATCAATAAATTAAATAATAAAGGAATGAAAGAATAAAAGCATCAAAGAATAAAAGAATAAAGAATAAAAGAATAAAGAATAAACAAGGGGGGTTTTGAAGAGGTTTGTAATTATGTAAATAAGTAAGAGTATAGATAAACTCATTCTATTTCTATTCTAACTTATGCACAAAGTAGACTTCCCGTAAACACAAACTTCAACAACATACTACAATTGCAAATATTTGAATTAATCACGAAATTATACCTTCACAAACTCATATTTCCTCATACATTAATCATATTATAAATGCACCGAACAGCGGATTTTTACTTATAATATAATTACCTTAAGTTTGTGATTTAATGCGCCGAACAACGGTCATACATTAAATCTCTCCAAATCTACTCTAAATGCCCCGAACAGCGGATCAACATTTAGTTTCGAAATGAAGTTTAAGCTCTAAAATGTAAGAAGTAAATGATTTTTAGAAAGTAAAACACATGGAGATTATACTCAATTTTCACAAAAGATAGGAAGGAGAAACCAATACATATATTGCATTATAATTAGAACCAATAACAAATAAGAGAGTTTAAGAGAATGGAGAGCAAATGTTACACTTTTCAGATTGGATGAGAACAATGGATTGTTTTTCACAAGGAACACCGAACAGCGGCTGGAACCTTATGAAGATGGAAGAAGATTAAACAAGGAAATTTGGACTTGAACTCTCAAAATTGTATTGGAATTATTTTGCCAAGATTTCTCCTAAAAGAAGCTCAATTTTGTGCTACTTGGAAGTGATTTCAACAAGTGAAATCAACTCCTATTTATAGGTGGAGAAAGCTACCAAAAATAATATAAAAATACAATAAAAAAAATGGAATAATGGAATGATGAGTAATAAAGATTTGTGATGATGTTTAGAGGTGGTTTGAGTTGTAAAGTTGTAAAATTGGGTTGGAAAGTTGTTGGAAGGTGGCTGGAAACTAAATGGGATCTGCTGGAAAATAGGGAAGAAAATTCCGGTGGCTGGCTGCTGAATTGGAGAGCTGCAGCTCGGCAGGAAGCTGCTGAAATGGAGTGCAAGACTTCGGCAGGCTCTCGCTGAGGAGAAAGCCTGCAGTCGGGACACGCGCGCCGAAGTACTGGACGGGACGTCGGTAGGCGCGCTCCGAAGCTCTCTGCAGGGCTGAAACCAGATGGGCTGGGCGCTGGGCCGGCGGCTTGCTTCTGGGCCGCACGGGCTGGGCTGGCGGGCCGGGCTGCACGGGCCAGATTGGGCTGAGGCGCTGCGGGCTTGGATTCTTTTAGAAATGGGTTGGGCTGCACAGGAACAATTAATTAATTTAAAACTAAATTAATTATTCCACCGAATTTCGTCCATATTTTATTCGTTATAATTCTGATCGAAACGATTCTTTCGCCAAAATGCTCCAAATTACAACCTTTATTTTTCTAAACATAAAAATCACAAAATAATTTATTTTATCAATTTATTTAATATTTTAATATTAAAAGTCAAGTATAAAGGGTATAAAATAACATAAAATAATGCTTATTTAACGTCCTATCAAATACCCCCACACTTAAACTTTGCTAGTCCCTAGCAAATACTAAAATCAAACTACGAATTCAAAACAAGTAGACCCTTAACCATTTGTCTCAAATTTCATTGTTATAATCATGGCATAAAAGATTTTCACTTAAAACATTTAAGCAAATGGAATTCAAAAGTTAATATATGGTAACAAAATGTTCAACAAGTAAGATAATGAGTAAATATGGTGAAATGGAGTTCTGCACGAATAAGACAAGTATGAATCAACTCACAAGGATATGCACTCATAAATTCACTCAATTTGTGAGGGTTTGTGTTTGCACTCAAAGTATGTGAGAAATACTCACATAATCGAAATGAAATACTTTTGCAAAATTTCAAACAAACACCTCAAGATAAAAACAAAACATACTTGCACAAATGAACCAAAACCATAAGCTTACTCAAGTGATTGACTCAACTAATCAAAATTTACCATCTTAAGGATCATAAGGTCTTTACGAAGGTTGTAATGGGGCTAAGTTTAGAGGCAAGGAATATATAGGACAAGTGGTGCTCAAATTCGTTCCAAGACTCAATAGACTCCCAAAACGTATCATAACTTCCCAACCTTAGTTCAATGATGTCAGTAATCCATCCCTTCGAACATAGGCCTAATTTCATCTTGTTGGGCCTTGAATTCATTCTTTGTGCCGGATTTACAAATGTAAAGGACTCAACTCAAACATTCATAATCAAACCTTATTACCTTGATAAAAACTTCAATATATCTTTCCTTTTTTTTTTTTCTTTTTTTTCAAATTTTTTTTTTTTTTTTTTTCAGATATCAAGGTAATAACATGTGTCAAAAATACAACAATGTTTGAGTAAGTAAATCCACAAAATACACATAAAAGTCTTTCAATATCATCATTTTCTCTTTACATAATCATTATGTCTTCAACCGAGTCCTTGGAACAAAGGTAAAAGATGTCTATACTAAGCTCAAGTGTTTAGATAATCATGGTGAGGAAAGAAAGGCTTAATGTGGGCTCAAAAGGGGTAAAACTAAGGGGGTCGCAACTTGTGCGCACAAAATAGGGAACATGGATGTTTGAATTTGTGGTGTTAACCCTAATGCCTTAATCATTTCCAAAATCAGAGAATTTATTGACTTAAAAGCTTTGAAAATCACATAGAACAAGTTCTAGTGCTCTAGAGTTCATTAAAAGCTATGGCAAGCAGTTATGAGGCATATGTATATCAATTTAAACAAAGAACTTATGAATCACTCATCAAAGATGTATATAAGTTCTAAAGCTCACATAAGGTTCAAATGATTCATACTTATCATATCATGCTTATTTATGTACCAATTTACATGCATTATCTTCAAGTAGTAACACTTAATCACAAAATATTAACAAACAAATTCAAGTTGTAGTGATTATCTTTATGGCCATAACATAATCATTTCCATTTACTTATATCATTGACAAGTTAAAGGGCAACTTGATGACTCGCAAAAAACACTACGTTAAAAAGACTCAAGAAAGCAATAATAATTTTTTTGTTTTGTTTTTTTTTTTTAATTTAATTTTTTTGTTTTTTTTTTTTTTGAGAAAGAAATAAAACAATTGCAAATGGAAATAAAACAAGCAAATGGAAATAAAACAATTGCAAATTAAGAAAGACTTAATAAATCAATTTCAAATGCACAAATAAATTTGTAAACCATTCCCCCATACTTAAATTCTACATTGTCCTCAATGTAGGAAAGTACGAAGTAATTTAAACATAGAATCAAAGTAAGGAAGATGATTTAAGAAAATGAAATAAGAAAGAAAAACATAAAAGAGAGTGAAGGGTTGAAAGAAAGCAAATCTGTGTTGATGACTCCTTCACACTCGCGAACACATTGGGTTGCCTCCCAACAAGCGCTTGAAGTTTAACGTCCATCCAGCCTAGACCAAATTTAGTTTATCTGATGGGACGTCGTAGCACTCTTTCTGACTCCACATCGTGCTCGCCAATTGCCTCGATATAAGGCTTCAATCTATGGCCATTGACCTTGAACTCTTTTCCAGTTCCAACGTGTTTTATCTGTATGGCTCCATGGGCAAAAATATTAGTGATAACAAAAGGTCCTACCCATCTAGAACATAACTTACCAGGAAAGAGTCTGAGCCGAGAGTTGAAAAGCAAAACTTTCTGGCCAATGCCAAATGCTTTACTCCTGATCTGTTTGTCATGAAATGCCTTTGCCTTTTCCTTGTAGATCAGAGTGCTTTCAAATGCATCATTTCTTATTTCCTCAAGCTCACTCAGCTGGAGCTTCCGATGCAGACCGGCGTCATCTAGCTTGATGTTGAACGTTTTGACGGCCCACCATGCTTTATGCTCTAGTTCCACCGGAAGGTGACATGCTTTTCCGTACACCAACCTATAGGGAGACATTCATATAGGTGTTTTGTAGGCCGTCCTGTATGCCCAAAGTGCATCATCCAACCGTTGGCTCCAATCCTTTCGATTAGGACCCACAGTTCGCTCTAGTATCTTCTTGATTTCTCTATTACTGACTTCCGCCATTCCACTCGTTTGAGGATGGTAAGGTGTAGATACTCGATGAGTGACACCATACCGTTTCAGTAAAGCTTCAATGGTCTTGTTGCAGAAATGACTTCCTCCATCACTTATTAGGACCCGCGGGATCCCAAACCTGGAAAGAATGTTAGTTCTGAGGAATTCTGCAACAGTTTTAGAGTCATTAGTCCTGGTGGCCTTAGCTTCCACCCATTTTGATACATAATCAACGGCAAGTAAGATATAGAGATAGCCATTAGATTGAGGAAACGGACCCATAAAATCGATACCCCAAACATCAAATATTTCAACAGTAAGAACATAATGTTGTGGCATTTCATCCCTGCGTCCTAAGTTTCCTGATCTCTGACATTTATCACAGGCTAAGCAAAATGAATGTGCATCTTTAAAAAGTGTGGGCCAATATAGTCCAGATTCTAAGATTTTGAGTGCAGTTTTTCTAGATCCAAAGTGGCCTCCACAAGCATGGCTATGGCAGAACTCTAGGACTGACCTATGTTCAATATCAGGGACACATCTCCTAATCAATAAATCTGCACAGTGTTTCCACAAA
Organism: Prinsepia uniflora; assembly: GCA_032719365.1. Taxonomy (NCBI): domain Eukaryota; kingdom Viridiplantae; phylum Streptophyta; class Magnoliopsida; order Rosales; family Rosaceae; genus Prinsepia; species Prinsepia uniflora. The sequence continues at coordinate 1,596,225 of CM064875.1, read as the reverse complement.
TAAGGTTCATCCCAAATATAGTGCCTAGCATGCTTCTTAAGTTTATCTTTTTGTGCACGGGAGAGGGTGGTGGGCAACTGCTTGGTGACTAAATAATTGACAATATCAGCATACCAAGGAGTACCTCCCTCGATTCTGAAGAGTTGTTCGTCTGGAAACATCTCTTGAATCGCCACAGGATCTCGCTCATGTGCAATGCGACTCAAATGATCCGCCACCACGTTCTCTACGCCTTTCTTATCTTTAATCTCGATGTCAAACTCTTGAAGAAGAAGAATCCATCGGATCAGTCTTGGTTTCGCTTCCTTCTTGGCTAGGAGATACTTCAGTGCTGCATGATCAGTGTAAATAATGACTTTAGTTCGAAGTAGATAAGAACGAAATTTATCTAAAGCAAATACAACAGCAAGCAACTCCTTTTCTGTAGTGGTGTAGTTCATCTGGGCATCATTTAAGGTTCTGGATGCATAGTAGATGGCGTAGGGCTTCTTATCCCGCCTTTGTCCGAGTACGGCTCCAACTGCATAATCAGAAGCATCGCACATTAGTTCAAAGGGTAAGGACCAATCAGGAGCACAAAGAATGGGGGCAGTGGTTAAGAGATTTTTAAGCTTTTCAAAAGCTTCCTGACAGTCTGCATCAAAGACGAAGGGTGTCTCTTTCTGAAGCAGTCGGCACAAGGGCCTTGCAATGTGGGAGAAGTCTTGGATAAATCTTCTGTAAAATCCTGCGTGACCAAGAAATGAACGGATTCCTCTCACCGAAGTGGGAGAGGGTAAGTGGCGCACAGTATCAACTTTAGATTTATCGACTTCAATTCCTCTTTCAGAGACAATATGGCCCAAGACTATCCCTTGTCTAACCATGAAATGGCATTTCTCCCAGTTAAGTACCAGATTAGTTTCGACACACCTTTGTAAGATAAGTGCTAAGTGTTCTAAGCATGCATCAAAACTATCCCCAAAGACACTAAAATCGTCCATAAATACTTCAATTATTTTTTCGACGTATTCAGAGAAAATAGAAAGCATGCATCTTTGGAAAGTACCTGGGGCGTTACATAAGCCGAAAGGCATTCTTCGGTAGGCAAAAGTGCCAAAAGGACAAGTGAAAGTCGTTTTATCTTGGTCATTTTGAGCGATACAGATTTGATTGTACCCGGAATAACCATCAAGAAAGCAATAATAGGAGTGACCTGCTAACCTTTCAAGCATTTGATCAATGAAGGGCAAAGGAAAGTGATCCTTCCTAGTTGCTTTGTTCAGGCGTCGATAGTCGATGCAGACTCTGTATCCGGTCACTGTTCGCTGGGGCACTAGCTCTCCTTCACTGTTCGCAACAACTGTGACTCCACTTTTCTTTGGGACTACTTGGACTGGTGAGACCCATTTACTGTCTGAAATTGGGTAGATGACACCACAGTCCAAGAGTTTGATGACCTCTTGTTTCACAACTTCCATCATCGGAGGATGGAGGCGACGTTGGGCTTCGCGAGAGGGCTTTGCATCATCTTCTAGTAAGATTCGATGCACACAGGTTGTAGGGCTGATTCCCTTGATATCTGACAGAGTCCATCCAATGGCTGTCTTGTACTTTGTCAAGACCTGTACCAGTCTATCTTCCTGTGACTCGGTTAGTGCAGAAGACACTATGACGGGCAGAGTGTCGTCCGAGCCAAGATAGGCATACTTCAGGTGGTCAGGCAAAACTTTGAGCTCGAGAACTGGGGCCTGAATCACTGAAGGAGGAGTGGCATTAGTACTGATTGGAAATGACGAGGGTACCTGATGATTCATCATTCTGGGGGTCTCATTTAGGGTCATGACTTCATCCCAAATTCGAGGTTCTAGTTCGTAATCCGTATCCTCAACCAAGGCGTCCCCTGATTGCGTTAGGCCAACTCCTTTCTGGATTATCATGTTGAGTGTGTCTTCTCGAATTGAATCAAAATGTTTCTCTGCGAGAGAAGTGCACACGTCAACAGAAAAAGTAGTATGAGTTGCGGAACTAGGGTACCTCATGGCATCAAAAATGTTGAAGCCAATCTCCTCTCCGTCTACTTCCATAGTTAATGTTCCATTGAACACATCAATCTTTGTCTTGGCAGTTCTCATGAATGGTCTTCCCAACAGCATTAGTGGAGCTTGATTCGTAGGGGAATCCTCCATGTCTAGGACATAAAAGTCAGCTGGGAAGATGAGTTGGTTAACCTGCACAAGAACATCTTCGACGTATCCCTTAGGATACACATTAGAGCGATCGGCTAACTGAATGATAACATCGTCATGCTGTAATTTACCTAGACCTAGGGCAACATATAGTGAATATGGCATAACATTAATGGATGCGCCTAAGTCTAGCATGACTTTATCAAATGACTTGTTACCAATCACGCAGGGAACAGAAAAACTCCCTGGATCCTTCAACTTTGGGGGTAGCCGACGCTGGATTACAGCAGAAACTGTTTCACTCACCATCACAACCTCCTTCTCCCTCGTCTGGCGCCTTGGAGTGCATAACTCTTTCAGAAATTTTGCGTATTTCGGCACTTGTTTGATGCACTCGATCAAGGGCATGTTGATTTGCACCCTTTTGAAGATCTCCAAGATTTCCTCATCGGATTCATTCTTCTTAGATTTGGCAAGCCTACTTGGAAATGGTGCATGCACAAACGGGGAATTAGTAACAACCGAACTTGAAGGGATTGGGTTATTACCTTGTGTGTGGGTAGGTTGAACTGGCGGTTGTGTCATGGTGGTCTTAGTTGCCACCTTGTGCTTTTCAGCCTCAGAAACGGCTGGATCTGGTTCTATTTCTCCGAGCACTTTACCACTTCGAGTGGTGATTGCATTGGCTTCAGGTCTTACATTTGGGTTGGGCGTAGGTTGAGGTGGAAGCACCCCGCTAGCTTGGATCTTACCCATGAAGTCCACGACTTTGCCCATTTGGTCCTTGAGATCAGCGATGTCTTTTTGTTGATTTTGCTGACCTGTGACAAGAGCCTGAGTTGACGCCATTAGTGTTTGCTGCCCTTGGGAAAGAGCAGCCAGCATTTTATCATAATCAGGATTAGAAGATGAGGAAGTATGATTATTTGCATGATTATGAGAAAAGTTAGAAAATGGGACCGGGGGCCTTGGTTGCCATGTGGGCCTTGGTTGCCATGTGGGCCTTGGGAACTGGTCTGGGACACGGTTTGGCCCGGTCGACATGTGCTGAGGGTTTAGGACATTGTTCGGATCTCTCCAACTGTAACCTTGGGTCCTTGGCCCTCCTTGATAGCCTCCAATGGCGTGTGCCATTTCAGTTCCGGAGTCTTCTTCCCTTGCAGTGTAGGGACATTGTTCCTCAAGATGGCCTTGAGAGCATATGGAACAAACTGGAGCTACCTGTTTCTTTAGCTCAAGCATATTCGAAAGCATAGAGGTGATTTTATCTAACTTTGAATCATTTATAGCATGGGAACTTACCTCATGTACCTTTCTAGAAATGGGATCGGCACCTTCGTATTGTGCATCATTGAGTGCACGGCTTTCAAGTAGTGCACGACCATCTACTAGGCTCCGAGCTAAGAAGCTTCCATTAGCTGCAGCATCGAGCAGTCCTCTATCCCAACCTTTGAGTCCTTCATAAAAGTAGGTTAAAAGATAGCCTTCTGTGATCCCGTGAGTAGGGCATGAAGCACAAAGTTCCTTAAACCTCTCATAGTACTGGCTGAAATTCTCATCATGTTCTTTCTGCTTGATTCCAGTGATCTCCTTTCTTAAGACCGTAATCTTTGAGGCAGGGAAGTACTTGGTAAGAAACTCCTGAACCAACTTCTCCCAAGAGTCAATATGATTGGGTGGGAGACTTAAAAGCCATACCCGTGCTCTTTCTTCCAAGGACAATGGGAAAGCTTTCAGCTTCATGATTTCCAAGTCCGCATCATCCGGACACATACTACTAATGATGAATTGGAACTCCGTTAAGTGTTTGTGTGGATCTTCATTTCTGATTCCACGGAACTTGGGTAGTTGATGAAGAACTCCACTCTTAAGCTCAATATCTTTCTTGTTGGTTCGAGGCTCTGGATACTGGATGCAGAAGTCTGTAGTGCCATTTGTGTTTGCACATGTCTGGTCCCGGATACTCAGGTTTCGTGCCATGGTTATCGGTGTTCCGAAAATCTGTTCTTCTTCTGAATTACTCTTCTCGCTTTTGGACTCACCAAATATTGGGGATGGAGGTTCGAACGAACTGGTTTGCTTAAGTGCGTCTCTGAATGTGGCGTTGCTTGGTGAGATGTCAAGTTGTCTTCTCAGCCGATCAAGCTTAGATTGATGAGCACGCATTCATAAGTTCGTACCTCTATGAAAACAAAACTCTAAGTTAGAAGGCAAGTATACACAAGAAAAGATAATAAGTGTAAGATAGTAGAGATTTGCATAAAATAGCTCATAAATAGAAACCAGAATTACCAAAAAGTTACGTTAATGGAAAGAAAATACACAAGTTTCAAATGCAAACTAATAATGCAATAAGTAGAGTTTTAGAGTGTCATGAATAACTTTCCCCTTCCGCTTCTCATAGTACTTTCCTGGGCGTACGGCCTGCGCGTACTGATAACCACCATTCCACCATTCAACATTAATCATGGCCAGTTGAGATAGATGTAACGCGAGAAGCAAGGATAATTTTAAGAGCACCCCGAGGCTAGCTTGGCATATACTCCATTGGTGTTCCCTTTCTTAATCCAAAACTTGTCACCAGTCATAACTCTCCTAGACACCATAATTAATCCAAATGATGACGTAGAGAATTACCAAACCCTAGTGTTTACAAACTCCGCCCCAACCTCATGTCCATAGATTCGAGTCTATGGTATGTGGTGATGAAATCCACACATCATGAAGGGTTAAGGAGAAAGTAAATAAGAGGGGCACTACCTGTTCCCGAAAGTAAGATTTTGAAGAAAAAGGGACTAAGAGCAACGGCGCCAAAAATTGACTACGCCCAAACTACGCATTAAATTAAACATGTAATTCGAGTGTTATGCAATTTAAACCCTTTTTGTGTAGATGTAGTATTGATAAATAGGGATCGTTCTTAACCGGGGAAATTAGGGAACATTAATAATATGTTAGTGGATTATGAATAAAAGAATAATGAATTAGAGAATTAAATAATAAAAGAATTAAACAATCAAAGAATTAATAAATTAAAGAATAGATGAACAAGATAATAATAAATTAATGAATTACAAAGAATTAATAAATTAACGAATTAAAGAATGAAATAATAGAAGAATAAAGGACTTAGTTAATCAAAGAATAAAGGAATTAATTAATCAAAGAATCAATAAATTAAATAATAAAGGAATGAAAGAATAAAAGCATCAAAGAATAAAAGAATAAAGAATAAAAGAATAAAGAATAAACAAGGGGGGTTTTGAAGAGGTTTGTAATTATGTAAATAAGTAAGAGTATAGATAAACTCATTCTATTTCTATTCTAACTTATGCACAAAGTAGACTTCCCGTAAACACAAACTTCAACAACATACTACAATTGCAAATATTTGAATTAATCACGAAATTATACCTTCACAAACTCATATTTCCTCATACATTAATCATATTATAAATGCACCGAACAGCGGATTTTTACTTATAATATAATTACCTTAAGTTTGTGATTTAATGCGCCGAACAACGGTCATACATTAAATCTCTCCAAATCTACTCTAAATGCCCCGAACAGCGGATCAACATTTAGTTTCGAAATGAAGTTTAAGCTCTAAAATGTAAGAAGTAAATGATTTTTAGAAAGTAAAACACATGGAGATTATACTCAATTTTCACAAAAGATAGGAAGGAGAAACCAATACATATATTGCATTATAATTAGAACCAATAACAAATAAGAGAGTTTAAGAGAATGGAGAGCAAATGTTACACTTTTCAGATTGGATGAGAACAATGGATTGTTTTTCACAAGGAACACCGAACAGCGGCTGGAACCTTATGAAGATGGAAGAAGATTAAACAAGGAAATTTGGACTTGAACTCTCAAAATTGTATTGGAATTATTTTGCCAAGATTTCTCCTAAAAGAAGCTCAATTTTGTGCTACTTGGAAGTGATTTCAACAAGTGAAATCAACTCCTATTTATAGGTGGAGAAAACTACCAAAAATAATATAAAAATACAATAAAAAAAATGGAATAATGGAATGATGAGTAATAAAGATTTGTGATGATGTTTAGAGGTGGTTTGAGTTGTAAAGTTGTAAAATTGGGTTGGAAAGTTGTTGGAAGGTGGCTGGAAACTAAATGGGATCTGCTGGAAAATAGGGAAGAAAATTCCGGTGGCTGGCTGCTGAATTGGAGAGCTGCAGCTCGGCAGGAAGCTGCTGAAATGGAGTGCAAGACTTCGGCAGGCTCTCGCTGAGGAGAAAGCCTGCAGTCGGGACACGCGCGCCGAAGTACTGGACGGGACGTCGGTAGGCGCGCTCCGAAGCTCTCTGCAGGGCTGAAACCAGATGGGCTGGGCGCTGGGCCGGCGGCTTGCTTCTGGGCCGCACGGGCTGGGCTGGCGGGCCGGGCTGCACGGGCCAGATTGGGCTGAGGCGCTGCGGGCTTGGATTCTTTTAGAAATGGGTTGGGCTGCACAGGAACAATTAATTAATTTAAAACTAAATTAATTATTCCACCGAATTTCGTCCATATTTTATTCGTTATAATTCTGATCGAAACGATTCTTTCGCCAAAATGCTCCAAATTACAACCTTTATTTTTCTAAACATAAAAATCACAAAATAATTTATTTTATCAATTTATTTAATATTTTAATATTAAAAGTCAAGTATAAAGGGTATAAAATAACATAAAATAATGCTTATTTAACGTCCTATCAGATACCATGTAAGAAGTTGAGGTTTCACACCAAAACAAATTGGCTATGAGGGAATAGCTGATCAAGATCTTATAAAGCACAAATTGTAGTTATATTTTTCCGATATGGGACATTTTCCTCACATCTCAACACTCTCTCTGCCCCTTTGCATTTTCTATTTGCAGGTCCATATTTGCTAATTTTGGTTTGAGCATTGTTCCATATCTATCGACTCTATTCTTTCAATATCTGAAATCTGAGTTAATTTCATGTCTCCGCTCACTGCATTTTGGATTCTTTTGTACTACCATTTGGCTGCTTCGCAATTTAAGAAACAACTTCCGAGTTGAGGAGAAAGTTCGAACTGTTTTCACTACTCGTCGCACCATTATTAATCATGTATGAGCCTCTACTGCCATTGCCAAGGGCCGTATGTTTAATCACGCGAGTGATTTGTGTGCTATTCAGGCTTTGGGGTACGATATCAAACTCGAAAATGCCCAAAAAGTTACAAGGTCCTCTGGCACCCCTTAATTTTGGTTGTATTAAATTAATATTACTGGTCGCTTTTAAATGTGATTATGGAAAAACTAGTTGTACGTTGTGGCGTTCTTCATGATTGCCATTGTTCTATAATTGGAGCTTTTTGTTCTAGTTTTGAATGTACCTAATGATTCTCATACTAATCAATCATTAAAGCCATCGAGTTAGTCTTTCTTTGTGCTAGGGTCCAAAGATCTTTCAAAGCCATATCTCCCTCCCACCCAAACACCACACCACCCCCAACCCCCATCATACGGTGTGAAGAGCATTGAAATAAAATAAGTATTATATATGGTGCTTTTTATTAAACTTCAAAAATCGATCAAAAATCATGAGATACATTTTTTTGTAAAAAATTCTTACATTGGGATTTGGTGAAATATTTTAATTGCGCATTAGGCAAAATATTATATTTCATTTGGGACATGTCACGCCCTTCAGAATGCCCATTAACTATTTCTTTATGTATGTCTTTTGTAAGCAAAAAACTCGAATTTATGTATGTACCAATTGTAGTGGTGCTACTCTCCATGCTTCACCACTCGAAAAGGAGATTCTTGACTAGTTTCTACATTTGTTGGCACTAGCACGTCTTGAATTCCATTTCCATAACCCCTACATGGTTTGTGAATATTTAGCCTTGACTCCATATCTCGTTCCAATGATGCGGAACTTGCATTCTTCTGAATGCGTTGCTCATGAACTTGGAGAGATCCTAACAACTCTTCTACATGTACTTATCATGTCTAAATCCTTGGATTTTTCAATTGCCACTACCACATGCTCGAATTTGGCAGTGAAGTATCGAAGGATTTTCTCCATGACATGAACACCATCAACTTTCTCACCATTCCTTTTCATTTCATTCACAATTACAAGTAATCAAAAATGCTAATCGGTGACAATTTCTCCTTCATTCATATGGGCTGATTGAAAATCCAACCTTAATTGAAGATGAATTCCTTTCACTCGATCAACACCTTTCAAAATGTGTTTAGAGTGCCCCCAAACTTGCTTACATTGCTTGATATAGAATATACAAAGCCTTCTTGTCCTTCTTTCTTTGATCTTTGAGAGCTTTCTTTTGCTCTGATGTGTAGGTATCTTCATGCTCCGTAGTAGGTTCTTCATATATCCATTATTAATAGTATCCCATAGATCTTGTGATCCAAACAATACTTTGAATTGGATCCACTATCTTTCATAGTTTTCTTTTTTCAATACAGGTACTTAGATTTGCGCCATGCTAGATGCCATAGTGTAGCTACATTGCGAAGATAAATTTCTAGCTCTGATACCAATTTGTGGGAAATTAGTTTACAAACTAATACTAAATAAATATGGGTGATAAGTTTACAAACTCTTCGCACCGCTCACTAACACTTTCAAAGAAATTTGATGGTGGCAACATAATGTGAATTCAATAATGGTGGCTAAATAATATGAATGCAACAAAGGTGACATGAAACTAATGAAGATTTTTAGGAGATAACACAAATGAACACTCTTAGATGGGAAACTTGTCAGTCTAAAGAATCCACCTTAGTGTAAGAAGTTGAGGTTCCACCCCAAAACCAATTGGTAATGGGGGAAGTAGCTCAAGATCTTATAAGGCACAAATTGTAGTTGTGTTTTTCCGATGTGAGACATTTTCCTCACATCTCAACACGCCCCCTCACGTATGACGGATTTTCCAGCATATCACGTGACGATTTGAATGGGTATGTGTGACACGTGTGACGGTTAAGCCAATCACGTGGAATAACCCCGCTCTGATACCATGCAAGAAGTTAAGGTTCCACCCCAAAACCAATTGGCAATGCGGGGTTACTCTTCAAAATTTTATAAGGCACAAATTGTAGTTGTACTTTTTGGATGTGGGATATTTTCCTCACATCTCAACACTTAGAGATAAGAGTTAAACAACTCGCTACTCAATGGAATCCACCAAAGAAATAAGAGAAGATGGTTATGAAGAACACTTTTCACTAAAAAATTATTTATCAAATAATTCTGGGATGATTCCTTACTCCAAATGAGAGGGATTATTTATAGCTAGGTTAGTCATGGACATCCCTCATGAATAGGTTTGGCATCCCTCATGGGAAACATATTCATGACTCATTGGAAATACACAAGACAATTATTTTTTGAATTTGAAAACACTTAAATTTGGACTATAATTAAGAAAATGAATGTAAAGGGAATCAAGGGTAGATGAATTAACCATATGCCATTGATGAATTAACCATGTGTCTTTTAGGATTAATTGCCCACTCTAAATTAAATCGGTATCTATAGGATTGCATATATATATATATATATATATATATATATATATATTATCCCAGCTTTATCAAGTACTTGTCAAATGCATTGTACATATTTCATTCTTTCACCAAATGCATTATATATATATATATATATATTCATTCATTCATTTTGAGTTGCACTTCTAATAGATCCGAAAGGAGACCTTGCTTCTATTGAGGAATCAAGCTAACCATATGTGTGGAACCCAAAATCACCGAAAGAATGTAGAGCTGCCACGTAACCCATAATTCTCAGAATGACCAAATTGCCCCTGGCAATAATACTTGAAGCCCAAGCACCGGACATGACCCAAGCCCACAACGCTTACATAGCCCAACATTGGGTCCAAACTAGGATAACATGTGGAAACCTCTCCACCATCGATCTGTATAACACATGTTAGCATGCAAATTGAGGAGCATTTGTCCCACATCGAAACTATGGAAATTGAACATCTCACTCACCCCTATATAAGAGGTACACATTTCCTAATAAAGGTAAGTTGATTCTTCGTTTCGAAGTATATAATTTTTCTCTCTCAAAGCTAACTTAGACATTAGAGTGTTCTTGGTCAAACCAACCCCCTGGGTAATCGATCGAGGCAACGATAGCTAATTGTTTGCTGTTTGCAGGAATCGGGTTCGATTTCTGCTTCAACAATATGTTGTTGATTCCACCGGCTTTTTGAAAGATAACTTAGAGACTAAAACACTTAAAAGAGTGTTGGCGACACGATATTGATGCTAGGCTTGCTCATAATTATTGTTTATGAGACAAAAATAGTGGCAAGCTAGGCTTTGTTGAGATGTGAGGAAAATGTCACACATCGGAAAAACACAACTATAATTTGTACCTTATAAAATCTTGGGCTACTCCCCCCATTACCAATTGGTTTTGGGGTGGAACTTCAATTTTTTACATGGTATCAGAGCGAGGTTATCTCACGTGATTGGCTTAACCGTCACACGTGTCACACGTACCCAATCAAATCGTCACGTGATAGGCTGGAAAATCCGCCACACTTGAGGGAGCGTGTTGAGATGTGAGGAAAATGTGCCATATCGGAAAAGCACAACTACAATTTGTGCCTTATAAGATCTTGGGCTACTCCCCCCATTACCAATTAATTTTGGAAAGGAATCTCAACTTCTTATCGGCTTCAACTTCGTTCATAAAATGGTCGGCAAGTTCGTAGATAAGTCATGGTCCTAGTATAGATGTGGGACCGGACGGTTATCTCTAAGTATTTTTTTGGTGATAGTAATTTCAGAATTTCTCAAGTCTGCAGCCTATTAATTCTTTCTTGTGGGCGTAGTGTTTATCGTCGTCTCTGTGAGTGTGATCCAAAAGGAGTATTGGAAAGGTTTCTCCATGATCAGGAGGCTCCAAAACTATGGCTTTCAAACTTGCCACGTTTGTGTACTACCTCTATGTTCTTATTGTGGTGGTTAAGTGTCGCCACTAAATCTCCAGACCAATATTTTTTTCATAATTAATTTGTCGAGAAGTGATCTAACAAAAAGAAATGCAAAATTTTGTTGGCTAGTAACTTTCTCGACAAACCTATAATGATGATAAGGCCGACAAATTTTTTTGTTACCATATGGAACTGTACCGACAACATTCATTAATACATTAATACATTACGTTGGGGGCTTTGGTACATATATATTTATACAAATTAATTGTACAATTATATTTTTACAAAATTTTGAAGAAATAAACAGCTTCGTGAATATTAGAATATATATATATATAAAAAACAAAGCCTTTAATCTTATTTTAACAGATTTGAGTAGGAAAAAAATGATAATTAGATCCTAATTAAAATGTGGATAACATTAAGTCCGGATACAAACTAATATGTGGATAATATTAAGTCGAAATACAAATATGTACATCTAATGTTTAAAACAAAGTTAGGCACTCTTAGGGCGGTAGATAGGCGCCTAGTGCCTAAACAGTTAGGTGAGACCTAAGCAGTGTTTTAAAGACAAAATTTAACAAATTAATAATATAATGAATACTATTAAATAATTCTAGAATAAAAATTGATTACCTAGATGAATAAATTTAGTTGTGAATCATAAATGTTGAAAATGTAAGATTTTTATTAATTTTATTATAAAACATTCTATATTCTATATTTTATTATATTTGTCTTAATTAATAATTATATTAGTAACTAATTATTTAATAAATAAAATAACTTATATAATTATATATATATATAAGGACTCTCAATTTGATTTACAAACTAAAAGGATTTTCAACAAAACTAAGCTAGGCGCCTAATCAATATGCGAGGCAATTCCTCACATTCAAGCGTCTAGGCGCCACCTAGACAGATTAAGCAGCGGTTGTTTTGAAACCGTGTGTATGTCATGTTAGAAAATTTAAATATTTATATTTAAATTCTAATGATGTGAATGAAAATTTAAAAAAAAAATGACTATATACAATGTCTCTTATGGAAATGATGTGTCTTTTATGGAAAGTATGTGTCTTTTATGGAAATGATGTGTTTTATTAAAAGATGTGTCTTTTATTAAGAGATGTGTCTCTTATTAAGAGATGTGTTCCTTATTAAAAGATATATACTTTATTTAATAGATGTTTCTCTTATTAAGAGATGTGTCTCTTATGAAGAGATGTTAACACATCTATAAATAGAGTTGCCCACAATTCATTTCAATGATTAAAAAAAAAATATTCAATCATTCAATACATTTGTGGAGATTGAATATTAGGTCTAGATAAATATATAGTTTTAGAATATTTCAAGAGAGAGTTTAAACAAAGTTTGTGTTCGCTATTTTTGTAGATTGAAGTGCTGCTTCCACAAGAAGCCGATCGTTGTATCTTGGGAGACGTTTGCTAAGTAAAATCCTTGAGCACCGGTGAGGAACCAATTTCGTCTTAAGGAAATGGAATAAAGTTGTAGACTCGATCACCTGTAAAATGTCTATTACTTTGATTTCCTGTGTATTTCATTTTGAATATAAAGTTTCGTTTTATTTTCATTTTTATGTGAATATAGTAATTATCAATATTTTTATCAATAATCTTAAGACGAAAATCTGTTTTATTTGGTAATTGCTATATTTGATTTTGAGAATATTTAAATTCCTTTTGGTCCGTAGCTTTATTTTATTTATATTGAATTGCGTGTTTTTCCTCATTGAAGGAAAGATGATGACTAGTAATTCTAGTGATGATGTTACTAGTAATGATAAGGGAAATCGTGTCACTCATGCCCTACTTGTAATGATCCCTACTTCCTCTTCTCATGGAGAGAAACCAGAAAAGTTCAATGGGATGGAATTTAAGAAGTGGCAACAAAAAATGTTGTTCTATTTGACCACTCTTAATTTGGCCAAGTTCTTGAAGGAAGATGCTCCTACAACTGGTTCTACTACAGAAACAGTGGCTGCTGCAGATGCATGGCATCATTCGGACTTCCTATGCAAGAACTATATCCTCAATGGATTGGACAATTCTCTATACAATGTATATAGTCCAATCAAAATTTCCAAGGCCCTGTGGGAGTCGCTTGACAAGAAATATAAGACTGAAGATGCTGGGATGAAGAAATTCGTGGTCGGTTAGTTTCTTGACTACAAGATGGTAGACGCCAAGACGGTTATCAACCAAGTCTAAGAACTCCAACTTTTTCTCCATGAGATTGAGGCGGATAACATGGTTCTAAGTGAGACTTTTCAAGTGGCTGCTGTAATTGAAAAATTGTCACCTTCTTGGAAAGATTTCAAGAATTATCTCAAGCATAAGCGCAAAGAGATGAGACTTGAGGATTTGATCGTGAGGCTGAGAATTGAGGAAGACAACCGTGGTTCTGAAAAGAAAACCACTGGAAATTCCATGGTGGCTAAGGCACACATTGTGGAAGATAGGCCAAAGAACAAGAAAAAGAGGAAGCACGGAGAAAGCTCTAGTCAATGGAACTTAAAGAAAATTGGAGAATTCAAAGAAAAGTGCTTTAAGTGTAATAAGTCTGGACATAGGGCGGCTAACTGTCGTTCTAAAATGACTAAGGGCAATACCACATAAGTACAAATAGTCGAGGAGGATAAGATCTCAAATGATCTATCTAAGTTCAATTTCTCGGCTGTGATATCTGAAGTGAACTTGGTAAGCAATACCAAGGAATGGTGTATAGACACTGGAGCTACACGCCACATCTGCTCATATAGGAAGATGTTCACAACCTATCATGAAGCGACCCATGGGGAGGAACTATTTATGGGAAATTCGTCCGTTTCCAAGATTGAAGGTCAAGGAAAGGTGATCCTTAAGATGAATTCTGGGAAGGAACTAACATTTAATGAAGTGCTACATGTGCCTGACATCCGAAAGAACCTGGTGTCTGGATCTTTGTTAAGTAAGAATGGATTCATATTGGTCTTTAGGGCTGATAAATTTGTACTTATTAAGAATGGGATGTATGTGGGGAATGTTAGCAGTGCACCAATCCTAATACAGCTGCAATGCAGTAGATGATTCCTTCATGCACGTATTAGTTAACACATTGTGATTGTTAGCTTCATAATTCTGTTACGCATTCTGTTAGCTGAGCTTACAGCTAGATAGAAACAGTTAGGCTAATCAAGGGAGATTACTTAGTCTCTAAGATTGCATATAAAGGCTGTACAGTTAATGTGAATGGTAATGTAGTGAGAAAACTGTTGTGTGTACATTGAATTGAATCTCTTTCCTTCTTCTTCCTCATCCTGATCCCTTTCTGCTTTCCTCTAAATCTCACTCACTTCCTCTCATCAAATTACTCAAGTCTGAATACCAAACATGGTATCAAAGCTTGGATTCATGGATATGGCTAACCACCATACATGAACGGTTCTGGAGCTTCCGCAAAGATCAAACAGACCAAGATCCTCTTCTAATCCTTCTTCTATTGAGTTCTTCATCAAATTTCTCTTCTGTCTCTTCTAATCCTTCTTCTATTGAGTTCTTCATCAAATTTTTCTTCCATCTTGCATAATAGCTGTTCTCAAGCCCTCTGCCAACAAGTGCACACTACGTGCTTGTATCTTTACCCCTTACAAATTTTCTCACCTCTTTCTTTTCCTTTTCGTCTTCTGATATTGAAGAATCATGGTCACTGCTTCGCAACTTCAGATTCTGCAGTCTCCCATTGCTTCTCTGATTCCAACAGTAGGAAATGCTGTTACTGTCAAGTTAGATGATCATAATTTCATCACATGGAACTTCCAAATGGAATTAATGTTCAATGTCAATAATATTATGAGTTTTGTCAATGGCACACAGAGGTGTCCAGATCGTGTGACTTCTGATTCACCACCCTCTGATGAGTACCTGGTCTGGAAAATGCATGATCAAGCCTTGATGCAACTCATCACATCGACATTGTCACCTACAGCCATCTCTTGCATAATTGGCTGCAAAAGCTCACAAGAAATGTGGTTGTGCCTCAAAGACAGGTTTGCCTCCTCTACTAAAGCTTCAATCTTTCAAATGAAGACTGATCTGCAAAATATCAAGAAAGGATCTGAGAATATGACTCAGTACCTACATAGAATCAAAGATTCGAGGGATCTTCTTGAGTCATGTAATGTGTTATTTGATGATGAAGACATTGTAATACTGGCCCTGAGAGGTTTACCTGGAGAATTCAACACCTTCAGATGTGTTATTCGTAGAAGAGAGAATTCAATAAGCCTCAAGGACTTCAGGTCTCAACTCCTTGCTGAAGAAACAATTATTGAACAATCTACTGAACACAGTTTTCTTTCAGCCTTAACTGCTGCAAAACACTCAAGTTCTGGACCTACACAGACAGTACCTGATATTGGTCCATCACACCTTTTCATTGGCAATTCTGGTACCTCAAATGCATCACAGGCTCTTTTTCAACCTGAGCAAAGCACACCGGCATCTGTCAATCAAGGCCAGTTTCAGCAATTTTCTGATAACTTCCAACAGTATGGTTTCAATGGAGGCTACCATCAGAACAATAACAACTATAACAATGGTTATAAGGGAAATGGCTACAAAGGGAAGTATAAAGGGAAGTGGAATCCCAGTTACAACAATAGTGGACCTAGACCTTGGAATCACAATAACAGCAATAGGAACAGCCCTGGTATTCTTGGAACACCAAACTCTCAACAATTCTTCCCATCTCCTATCTGTCAAATTTGTGGAAGGAAAGGTCACATAGCTGCAGATTGTTATCATAGGCATCAAGCTGATTCTTCTCAAAATGGAGAAGGGGAACAATGCCAAATCTGTTGGAAGTTTGGTCATTCAGCACTTAACTGCTACCACAGGGGAAACTACTCCTTCCAAGGTTCTTCACCACCACAGAATCTCACTGCTCTGAATGTGTATGGCCCCTCCTCTTCACAACAACCCGATTACTGGATTGCTGACACTGGTGCCACAGCCCACATGACATCTGAAATGTCACAGCTTTAAAGACCTTGTCCATCTGCATCCACTGATGTCATTACCACTGCAGGAGGCACAGGTTTGAAAGTGGCTCATATTGGACAATCCCAACTTGTCACCACTCAACCTTCACCTCACTGTTTTGCTTTATCTGAAGTTCTCCATGTTCCTAACATATCTGCAAACTTACTGTCTGTTAACCAATTGTGTAAGGACAATCATTGTCGTTTTGTTTGTGATGACTCTACTTTTCTTATACAGGACAGGTTCACAGGGGCAACACTCTTCCAGGGACTGAGTAGAAATGGACTTTACCCTCTTCCTTTTCATTTTCCTTCCACATCTCATCCAAGTCATCATGTTGCTTTTCTTGGAAAAGAAACTCAAATCCAGTTATGGCATAAAAGGTTAGGTCATCCCTCAAACCAGATTGTAACCTGTATCTTGAATAAAGCTCACATTATGCACACTAAAGATTCAACTCAAATCGTCTGTGAATCCTGCCTTGAAGGAAAACTGTCTAAACAGTCATTAGCAACTCAAATCCAGCTATGGCATAAAAGGTTAGGTCATCCCTCAAACCAGATTGTAACCTGTATCTTGAATAAAGCTCACATTATGCACACTAAAGATTCAACTCAAATCGTCTGTGAATCCTGCCTTGAAGGAAAACTATCTAAACAGTCATTCTCAAACTCTAAGTCTAAGTCTTCTACCCCCTTTGAAATTTTGCACTCTGATGTATGGGGTCCTTCTCCTACAATCTCCATTGAGGGATTCAGATACTATGTGAATCTTGTAGATGAATGTACACGCTTTACTTGAATTTTTCCAATGCAAAATAAATCAGAAGTTCATTCTATTTTTGTTCACTTCTGTGCTTATGTTTTGAATCAGTTCTCTGTGTCAATTAAAACTCTCCAAAGTGATGGAGGGGGGGAATACATTAGTAAGGACTTCCAGAATTTTTTATCTAGTAAAGGGATCAGTCATCACCGATCTTGTCCCTATACACCAGAACAAAATGGGCTTGCAGAAAGGAAACATAGGCATATTCTTGAAACAGCAATTACTCTCCTTCAAACTGCCAAACTTCCTGCTAAATTTTGGTTTCATGCTGCAACCACAACCTCCTATCTCATTAACAGAATGCCTTGTCCCATCCTTGATATGAAATCACCCTTTGAAACCTTATTTACAACACTGCCTCTTATAGATCATTTCAAAGTTTTTGGTTGCTCATGTTTCCCCTTGCTTCGTCCATATAATAACACTAAGTTGCAACCTAAAACTAAGAAGTGCATATTCCTTGGTTATGCTGAAAAATATAAAGGATACATCTGTCATGATCCTGTGTCACAGAAAACTTTTGTTTCTAGACATGTGCTTTTTGATGAATCTCATTTTCCCTACTCGAGTATTATGTCATTATCTCAATCCACTCCTTCTTCCCAGAAACCTGTTCTCTTGCCTATTTCCATCCCTTGTTCTATATTTCCTTCCTTCTTTCAAGTCCACTGCACTCCTACTCAGTCTACTCAGGCTCCTGTGAACTCTGTCCCTGCTGAAGACAGTGAGGTACACTCCTCACCAACATCACTCTCAAGCTCTTCTATGCAAAACCCCAGTTTGCCAGCAACTCAACCGGGTGACTCAGATCCTGAGCCTTCAACAGGATCAGCTCAACCAGATCTCCCTAATCATCTACCTATAGTCTCCTCTATGCATACCAGCAACAACATAGACAATGACTTTCAGCCCCAATTTCTTGAAGTTGTGTTACCAATTACAGGTGTCAACATGCATCCAATGCAGACAAGATCCAAAAATGGAATTTTCAAGACTAAGGCCCTTCTGTCTGCCTATACTCCTTCCCTTGAGGTTGATTTCAGTCTGGTAGAACCCTCCTCTTTTAAAACAGCCTCAACAAGTCCAGTTTGGCAACAGGCAATGCAGGAGGAAATGAATGCCCTTTACAGCCAGGATACTTGGATCCTGGCTCCTCTTCCTTTCTCCAAAAACTTGGTTGGGTGTAAGTGGGTATACAGAATTAAGAAGAACTCTGATGGTACAGTTGCAAGACACAAAGCCAGGCTCGTAGCCAAAGGCTTTAGTCAAGAAGAGGGGCTAGATTATGGTGAAACATTCAGTCCAGTTGTCAAAACTACCACTATCAGATTGGTTCTTTCCTTGGCTGCTCATTTTCAGTGGCATCTAAGACAGTTGGATGTTAAAAATTCCTTCCTCCATGGTGAACTCAAGGAGGAGGTTTATATGTCTCAACCCCCAGGTTTTGAGGACCCCAAGCACCCAGACTATGTGTGCAAGCTTCAAAAATCCCTCTATGGCCTGAAACAGGCTCCTCGAGCATGGAATGAGAATTTCACTACTTTCTTACCTGAACTAGGATTTCAGACCACCTGGGCAGATTCCTCACTGTTTGTCAAACAAACCTCTTCTGCTCTGGTTATTCTCCTACTGTACGTAGATGATATCATCATTACAGGGAGCAGTGATGGTGCAATCACAGAAGTGGTTTCAGCACTAACTGCTGTTTTTGATATGAAGGACCTAGGAAAACTGCATTATTTTCTAGGTCTTCAGATTGACTACACTCCTACTGGTCTCTTCATGTCTCAGTCCAAGTATATACATGATCTTCTCATCAAAACTTCAATGCTTGACAGTTCTGCAGTTGAGACACCAAGTGTGCCTGGTTCCAGATTGAAGAAAGATGATGGTCCCGTATACAGTAATCCCACAAACTATAGAAGCATTGTAGGTGCCCTGCAGTATCTGACCTTTACCAGACCCGATATTGTTTTCTCTGTGAATCAAGTC
Source organism: Prinsepia uniflora (assembly GCA_032719365.1). Lineage (NCBI taxonomy): Eukaryota > Viridiplantae > Streptophyta > Magnoliopsida > Rosales > Rosaceae > Prinsepia > Prinsepia uniflora. The sequence continues at coordinate 1,577,208 of CM064875.1, read as the reverse complement.
TGCCAGTATATGCACACTCCCTCAGAATCTCACTTTATGGCTGTTAAACGCATCCTTCGATTTCTAAAGGGTACACCCCGTCATGGGATCTCCTACAAAGCTGGTTCCTTGGACCTCATTGCTTACACTGATGCAGACTGGGCAGGCGATCCAAATGACAGGAGGTCTACAACAGGAGTAGTTGTTTATCTTGGTGAAAACCCCATTTCGTGGATGTCCAAGAAACAGACTACTGTCTCCCGATCCAGCACAGAATCCGAGTACCGTGCTCTAGCTATTACAGCAGCTGAAGTCTCATGGATTCGACAACTTCTGTGTGCTTTACACATTCCTCTTCTTAAGCCTCCCCTGATATATTGTGACAGTACTTCAGCTACCAGCCTATTTGCCAACCCGATCTTCCACTCTCGAGCAAAGCACATCGAAATCGACTATCACTTTGTGCGAGAGAAGGTGATTCGAGGGGATCTCAATGTTCAGCATATCCCATCCGGTGACCAGGTTGCGGACATTTTCACAAAAGCCTTGCCTGATGACTTGTTCTACCTGCACTCTTCCAACCTGATGCTCGAAGTAACTCCTTCATCAGCTTGCGGGGGGATGTTAGCAGTGCACCAATCCTAATACAGCTGCAATGCAGTAGATGATTCCTTCATGCACGTATTAGTTAACACATTGTCATTGTTAGCTTCATAATTCTGTTACGCATTCTGTTAGCTGAGCTTACAGCTAGATAGAAACAGTTAGGCTAATCAAGGGAGATTACTTAGTCTCTAAGATTGCATATAAAGCCTGTACGGTTAATGTGAATGGTAATGTAGTGAGAAAATTGTTGTGTGTACATTGAATTGAATCTCTTTCCTTCTTCTTCCTCATCCTGATCCCTTTCTGCTTTCCTCTAAATCTCACTCACTTCCTCTCATCAAATTACTCAAGTCTGAATACCAAACAGGGAAAGGGTACATGAATAATGGTATTTTCAAGATGAATGTAATGACTGTTGTACCTTCTATTAATAATAATAACACAGTTTGTTCTGCTTATATTATTAAGTCCCCAAATATTTGGCATGGTAGATTAGGACATGTTAATTATGACACTATGCATAAATTAGTTAACATGGATTTACTACCTAAATTTAATATTGATACAAATCATAAGTGTGAAACTTGTGTTGAAACCAAACAAACTAGAACATCTTTTCATTCTACAGAAAGGAGTACAGAACCTCTAGAATTAATTCACAGTAATATATGTGATTTAAAGTATGTGCAAACTAGAGGTGGTAAAAAGTATTTCATTACTTTTATCGATGACTGCACAAGATATTGCTATATTTATTTTCATAGAAGCAAAGATGAAGCCTTAGTAATGTTTCAACATTATAAGAATGAAGTTGAGAATCAACTTAGCAGAAATATTAAGGTTTTAAGAAGTGATAGGGGATGTGAATATGTTACACCCTTTGCAGAGTTTTGTGCTCAACATGAGATTATTCAACAAATCACTGCTCCTTATTCACCTCAACAAAATGGTATTGCTGAACGCAAAAACCGAACATTGAAAGAAATGATGAATGCTATGTTGATAAGTTCTGGAGCTACCTAGAATTTGTGGGTAGAAGCTTTGCTTTCTGAAAATTATATTCTCAATAAATTACTTCATAAGAAGTTAGAAAAGACGCCTTATGAGTTATGGAAATGTCGAAGTTCTTCTTACAAACATCTCAAAGTTTGGGGGTGTCTTGCTAAGGTAACGGTGTCAGATCCTAAAAGGGTTAAAATAGGACCGAAAACCATTGATTGTGTATTCATTGGTTATGCTTGTAATAGTAGTGCATATCGATTCCTTGTACATAAGTTAGATAATAATTAAGTACATGTGAATACAATTATTGAATCAAGAAATGCAACATTTTTTGAGAATGTGTTTCCTTGGAAAGATGCACACGAAAAAAGTTCTCATAAAAGAACTTATGATAGCAGTAATCTTGACAATCATCAAGATCAATCAGATCAAGGATCTGAAGGACTTGAAAATAAGGCTGAATCTAGACGAAGTAAAAGGGAAAAAAACGTCTAAGTCGTTTGGTCCCGATTTTCTAACATATTTGTTGGAAAATGAACCTCAAACCTACAAAGAAACATTGTCATCCCCTGAAACTCCTTTTTGGAAAGAGGCAATTAATGCTGAAGTGGATTCCATTCTACTAAACCATACATGGGAATTAGTGGATCTTCCTACTGAGAATAAACTTTTGGGTTATAAATGGATTTTTAAAAGGAAGATGAAAGTCGATGGATCCATAGATAAGTATAAGGTGAGACTTATTATCAAAGGTTATAAGCAAAAAGAAGGCTTAGACTATTTTGATACTTACTCACCAGTTACGAGAATAACATCCATTAGAATATTAATTGTAATAACTGCTTTGCATAATCTTGAAATACATCAAATGGACGTGAAAACGGCCTTTCTAAATGGTGATTTAGAGGATGAGATTTATATGGAACAACTGGAAGGATTCATTGTTCCTAGACAAGAGAAGAAAGTATGTAGGCTTGTTAAGTCTTTGTACGGCTTAAAGCAAGCACCATAGCAATGACATATAAAATTTGACAATGCAATGATGTCAAATGGATTCAAGATTAATGAGTGTGATAAATGTGTCTACACAAAAGTCACGCCAAATGGTTGTCATTGTATGTCTTTATGTAGACGACATGCTCATTATTGGTAGTAATAATGATATGATTAAATCTACCAAGAGAATGTTGGCTAGTAAGTTTGATATGAAAAATATGGGAGTTGCAGATGTTATTTTAAGAATTAAGATTTCCAGAACTCCTGATGGATTAATATTGTCTCAATGTCATTACATTGAGAAAATACTTTCCAAGTTTGGAAAGTATGATAATAATTCAATAAAAACGCCATATGAAAATGATAATAATTCAATAAAAACGCCATATGAAAATAACCTTTATTTAACTAAAAATACTGGTCAAGACATATCACAAGTTGAATATGCACGTATAATTGGCAGCTTGATGTTTGTCACGAACTGCACACACCCTGACTTAGCTTACTCAGTTAATAAGTTGAGTAGATTTACAAGTAATCCTAGAAGAGATCATTGGAAAGCTATAGTCAGAGTTCTTCGTTATTTAAACTATACCAAAAATTATGAACTGCACTACACAAGGTATCCATCTGTTTTAGAAGGCTATACAGATGCAAACTGGATATCGAATGAGATAGACTCAAATTCCACAAGTGGATATGTTTTTACCTTAGGTGGTGCAGCGGTATCTTGGAAATCGACTAAGCAAACATGTATAGCTAGATCCACTATGGAATCTGAATTTATCGCTTTAGATAAAACTGCAGAAGAAGCCGAATGGCTTCATAATTTCTTAGAAGATATTCCAAATTGGCTAAAGCTTGTGTCTGCTTTGTGTGTACATTGTGATAGTCAATCTGCTATTGGAAGGGCACATAATATTATGTATAATGGTAAATCTCGACACATACGTCGAAGACATAATACCATTAGGTAACTGCTCTCAAGTGGTATTATTACAATTTATTATATAAAGTCAAAAGAAAATTTAGCGGATCTGTTTACAAAAGTTTTGACAAGAGAGCAAGTTTATAAATCATCGAGGGAAATGGGACTAAAGCCTATTTCTGAATAGTTTGCATGATGGACACCCAACCTAGTTGACTGGAAATCTCAAGATCTAGGTTCAAAAGGGACAACTAAATTATGTATAACTGAAACATGAGCATTGTAGGGATATTCCCTTTGCCTATTCCTATGATGAGACAATGCTGCCTGCATAGTGTGAGGGTAAGCTCAGCTTTTAATGATTCCTATGACTTAGAAATCTAAGTGGGGTATAGCAGTATACTCTTAATAGGAATACACCTATATCAGTGCAAAATGAGGCCGTTTCTATGAGAATTTTAAGACTGAATTCTCTAAAACATTGATGAATACCAGGAGTGTCCATGGCCGGAAGGACACAACATAGAACCAAACGTGTTAGAAAGGGTATTATGTGAGTAAGATTGTCTTGGTTTACATAAACGAATGGGCAGTTCAAGACATCACGTTCATCGGTTAGCTAGTAAATCCGATAATATTTTACTACTGAAGGTTCAAGGCCAAAAACTACCTATCCCGATGTAGTACCTTTTCAACTAAACTCTCTTAAGCGTCTGCATCATTGTACATTTGTATTATCAACCTAATTTCCATTCATGTGGGGAATTGTTAGAAAATTTAAATATTTATATTTAAATTCTAATGATGTAAATAGAAATTAAAAAAAATGACTACATACAATGTCTATTATGGGAATGATGTGTTTTATTAAAAGATGTGTTCTTTATTAAAATATGTATACTTTATTTAATAGATGTATCTCTTATTAAGAGATGTGTGTCTTATGAAGAGATGTGTTTGTTATGAAGAGATGTTAACACATCTATAAATAGAGTTGCCCACAATTAATTTCAATGATTCAATAAACAAATATTCAATCATTCAATACATTTGTGTAGATTGAATATTAAGTCTAGAAAAATATATTGTTTTAGAATATATCAAGAGAGAGTTTAAATACAAATTGAGTTTGTTGTTTTTGTGGATTGAAATGCTGCTTCCACATGAAACTGATCGTTGTATCATGGGAGACGTTTGCCAAGTAAAATCCTTGAGCACTGGTGAGGAGGCAATTTCGTCTTAAGGAAATGGAACCAAGTTCTAGACTCGATCACCTGTAAAGTGTCTCTTACTTTGATTTCCTATGTATTTCATTTTGAATATAAAGTTTCGTTTTATTTTTATTTTTATGTGAATATAGCAATTATCAATATTTTTACCAACATGTCCATATCCTAAATTTTTATATTTTAAAATGTGAAGGTTCAAATGTTTCACATCGAAAAGTTACACAACTTTACAAAGTTTTATAAGGAGTTTGGCCTCTTTCTCATTGCCAATTGATTTTAGGATTAAACCTCAATTTTTATTGGTGAAGGGCTAGCTTATAGCTAATTCAGCCTAAATATGATTCCATATACCATTTCGCTAACCGCTCAAACAAGGAAGGAATCAATCTCTTGGTTCTTCGATCTACATTCCCTGCTTGGCCTAACGGTTCTCGTCTACCTTTACTCTTCCACATTCGATCCTTGCAACCAAAACACGACGTATGTACCTTATTATCTATATCGCACAACATTCAAATTAAAGGCACTCGCATATAATTCCAACTTGTAAGTTGTAATCAAAGTAGAATATTAATTCACGAATATCATGAGGGCGTTTATTGCCGGAGCTATCCTACAAACGCTACGTTTAATGGTGAATAGGCGCCTTGAGATTGTCACGAAAATGTCGAAGCAGCAACCGCCCGATCCCGTCCTTGAAGGAATCCAGCATACCCTAGATTCTATGGATCCACTCATCCAACGGCTGCAAAACGATCGCGAACGACAACCCGGCGTCCCAAAAGAGATGATAAAGAAATTCAGACAGAAAATCACCGATGGCATCAAACTACTCGACGACTACTTGGAGGATCCAGACTGCTCGGACATTGAGTTCACTGGAAAACTTACTGATTTCGACGAGTCTCTGAAAACACAGATCTTCACAATCACGGATAAATTAGCCCGTGCAGATAAGGGAATAAAATCAATGAATGCATGTTCAGATTTATGCGTCTTTATAATAATGATGGTTTTGGCAATTACGTTGGTCGACCAATTCTTAGTAGACGAATCGTCATCATCATCGCGATACCGACTAGGGTTACCTAACCGTAAAATATTTGTCCGTGACAATTCATTTCTGTCCCGGGTGCGTATTTTGGTGGTGCTCATCTTTAAGGAAATTCTAAGGTCTTTCAGCTATTATTTGGTCTTTTTTTTAAATGTACTATCCATTTGTACTGTCTTCACTCTTGTCCGAGATAGCTATCGACGAGGAGGTTTCTCATACTTTGGTCTCCTGGCAAAATTGTTTTATGCCATTTGCTGTGTGGTCGACATCGTCTATCGCAGCTTGCTTTTGTTTTCCTTTGTAAACTGTAAATGCTAGATGTTATAACTTGTTAGGGCTTGGTTGTGTTATAATTAGCGACGATTAGAATATTTATATTTTTACTTGAATCATTAATGTACACCTCAATCATATATGTTTGGTGTTCTCCCAAAGAAATATAATGTACAAAGAGGCTCTATTAAAACGTTTTTTTAAATATATTTTATGGTTTTTCTCATCTAAGTATGGATTTATTTGTATGTACTTTCATAAATCCGCGATATAAATATCTAATATATATTATAATCTTCCTCCCATAATACTCTTGTATCAAAAAATAAATAGAAAAAATGCACTATTTCTCCAAAGCAGTGTTCAAAACCGGGTCTATGTGCAGAGTGAAGAAATGCTCCGATTATGAGCGCGCGGGGTGTTTTGGCTAGGCGGCATAACATTAAAAGCCCCCCTAGGCCGCCTGAGCACAGTTGACTGGTACGGACTCAAGCTAATTTGGGATGAGGTATGCCCCACCTCAATATTAAATATTATTTTACAAAAAAATTGGTTTTATATCAACCTACCTCTACGTTCAGTCCTAAATCAAGTTCATCTCTATTTTTAATCCTGGGTTCGTGCCTGGCGGCTAGGCGTCTGGATAACTGTGGACGACTGGCCGAGAGGCAAGGTGAAGGAATACAACGAAGAAAGGAAGAGAAGATGCATGCGAGAGAGGGAGAGAGAGATCGAGGAAGTGAAAGTGATGGCCGGTTTGCATATTTGGGTTGTGAGTTGTCGTTGGGTTTGCAGGTGTTGAAGGTTCCCCCTGTGCAAAGTGTTCGTGCCCTGTGCTTAATTGTGGAAGATCAGCTGGGTTTAGCAAGACTTGGATCAGTAGCCAACTTCTTGGATTGGTAGCCAACTTCGATCTCCTTGTATATCTTTTTAGTTTGTACGTAAACTCAACTAAAAGTCATTATATATATAAGTATATTTATTTATTATTAAATACATAATTAATAAGATAATTAGTAATTAAAACAAAATTAGTAAAATAAAGAACTTACATGTAGCTGTATGATAAAATTAGACTAATAAAGAAAATTAAGAACTGAAGTCAATTTATTTTTTTAAGTAAAATTTTTATTCTAGAAGTATTTGATAGTGTTCATTATTATTAATTTATTAAATTTATCCTTAAAAAAAAACTCACATAGACCGGCCTCGCGCGCCTAACTACCTACGCACTAGACCTTTATCTGGTGCCTTGGGAGTTTAGGACAATTTTGATCATTGCTTCAAAGTACGTACCCTAAAAGCTCTTTCCAAAATAAATCAATTCAGAGTTTAATTAGAAAGTGAAATACACTCGAGTTAAGGCTAAATAGTTGTCAATGTTCGTGAATAATTTTACCATTTTCCAATTGTCCTTTAGTTTGTACGTAAAATCAACTTATTGTCATTATATATATATATATAAGTATATTTATTTATTATTAAATACTTAATTAATAACATAATTAGTAATTAAAACAAAATTACTAAAATAAAGAACTTACATATATGTTGCTGTATGACAAAATTAGACTAACAAAGAAAATTAAGAACTGAAGTCAATTTATTTTTTTAAATAGAATTTTTATTCTAAAAGTATTTGGTAGTGTTTATTATTATTAATTTATTAAATTTATCCTTTTAAAAAAAAACCCCACTTAGATCTCGCGCGCCTAACTACCTACGCACTAGACCTTTATCTATTTGGTGCCTTGGGAGTTTAGGACAATTTTGATCATTGCTTCAAAGTAGGTACCCTAAAAGATCTTTCCAAAATAAATCAATTTAGAGTTTAATTAGAAAGTGAAATACACTCGAGTTAAGGCAAATAGTTGTCAATGTTACTGAATAATTTTACCCATTTTCCAGTTGTCCTTAATAAATTTCAATATTACAGTCTTTCTTCTCTGAACTTTAATAAAATGTGAAACGACTGTCCTTACGGCGCCAATTTTTTTGAACATTTTTGTCAAAAAATTTCATATATATATATATATATATATATATGGAATAATATCGATCTCTTACATATTACATATATGCATAAGAAATTATTATTTCAAGATGTTTATCTCTTATATATATATTAATTATGGCGAGTCGTTATTATATCTACAAATAGATCCTATATATAATGCATTTCTTTCATTCAATTGAGTTTCATTCAATTAAGTTTCATTCATTCATTGTTGATTCCAATTCAAAGAAATATATGCAACCGATTCCTTTCCTTTCGCGCGCTTTACTCTATCAAAAAAGAATTATTATTAATTTTCGTATCCATTCCTTCCACTTCCCTCCCACTCTTCCTAGCTACCTCATTTTCCCTTTGCTCCTCCCCATTCGATTCTTTTAATATATTCATGTTCATCATATATTAGAATACGCCCACGAGCCATTGGTATCATAATTGTTAATTTTAGTTCTCAGCTATTGAAAATCTTCGGCGGTATATATATATATATATACACACACTATTATCTCTGTCGATCACTATAGCGGATATTAATATTGTTTATAATATGCTAAATTAATTTTGAGACAGATAATTAATTTTTGTCTTTCTTTTCAATTCACAGTGCTAGCTTGTTGAATATGTTGGACAATAAGCTGCCACTCTAGCAGTAGTGATCAAGCTGCAATGCAGCTGATCTAAATCCCTAATGCACTCAAGGACACTTGTGCTAATTTCTAGAAAGTGTGCGTGTAACAGCTAAGAGTTTGTTATAACCGTTTGAGTGAGGTGTGAGTGCCTTACAGAGCAAGAAATGTGACAGGACCCATCCCAATCCCTCCGGGATTAGTGCGGGATGACCCTGCTCCCGTCTGACACGAAGTGTCAGACAAGGGATCTTTCCGACCTTTGCCCTCCCGGGCTATCAGAGTACGCCAGGATCCGGAGGAGGCATGTGATATCTCGGTCTCTGCTACAGTCCACATCCGATGTCAACCTGAAGGGCAGTCAAAACATTAAAAACTGTGAGTGGACAAAACAAGAGTTTATAAAAACATTTAATAAGAAGACATTTGTACCCTCCACTAAAAAGCATGCATGCATTCGAAAACCATTTATCCAAAACAAACCATATGTGGGACTAAGCCCAAAGCAGATATAAACCAAGGTCGAAAGGACCACAATGAAAACGACCATACGGGCCACTGCCCAAATCCATAAGGGACTCGGCCCCAAACCATAAAGAAACCAAGTACACGAGCCACTGCTCAAATCCTGTGCACACCTGTGCACACCACATATCATATATCATATATATATATATATATATAAGTCACACAACCAATCCTGTCACGGTATCCAAAGCTACGCACGTGCTACCCGGGTCTCAATCCGAGTCTTCTCAAAGTCAAGGTCAATGTCCGCAGACCACTGATCCTACTCGAGGTAATAGTAACCATAGCCTTCCTGAGAGTAAGGAACCCAACTGGGGGGTGACTCCACTCAGTCGGTGCTCCGTGACTACTCCGGGGTCCACCCAGGCCAACGACCCTCCCCGAAGGAGATAATAGAAGTAAAGGAAGGTAGATGAACATATATATACATAACATAATATCCATAACCAAGGTAACATGCCGGTTCCCATAAACCGTCATGTACCGTAATAACATAACCAGGTAACATGCCGGTTCCCATAAACCGTCATGTACCGTAATAACATAACCAGGGTTCATGCTGGTCCCCATAAACCGTCAAGAACCAGAATGACCTTTCCAGAGTTCATGCCAGTTCCCATAAACCGTCATGAACTTGGAAATCTATCTAGGGTCCCTGACCCGAAATCATAAACCGTAAAATAACTGGGTCTCGTGCCCGAACATATGACATCAGCTGGGCACCGTGCCCGAAATCTGGGGTCATATGCCCGAGACAAAACCAAATGGGTCTCATACCCGAGTTTATCCATTTATAAATCCAAAGCCATTTCATTAAAACCAATAAAGAAATACAGACCCGTATAAGCACCGTAAAAGGCCGAAACCTCGAAATACGTGCTTATACGTAACCACATACAAATGCACCCATGGCATCATCAAACAAGTAATAAAACATATAATAAACATTTATGCATGCACCAATTTAGAAAACAAGGTCCACTCACAGACCGTCCGAAGCCGCGCCTCGATACGCGTGTCATACGGCTCCCCGAGCCGATCACCGTCACTGGGACTTCCAAACCTGTCCAAAGTAATTTAGAGGGTTACTAACTACTTATATAACCCCTCACTAAAGCCCCGTAATTTTCCGGAATTTCTAACTATTTTTAATCCCGAACCTAAACCTTCCGATGCCCCGAAACATATCGAGACGGTGTCCGATCGACACGAAACCAGTCCCAAAATGTTCGTTACATCGAATAGAAGATTTCACATGTTGAACACATCCCCAAATTTTCCCCCACGCGCCCACACGCGCCGCCTGAAGTGGCTGCGCGTGGGCTTCACGCGCCGCTACAGTACATGTCTTCAACCTCCGCGACTGGTGCGAACTGGTCCGGTTACTGTGTTGAACCGCCGTAACCGGTTCAGTGCTCCGACGCCCTCAATTTTCATCCGTTTGCCTCCATTTCAATCCCTAAATTCCTATTTCTTCATTTCCTATCAATCCTAATCAAGAAAACTAGGAAAACCCCCACAAAACCCGTCCGTCCAATCCTCCCCTAATCGGTCCAATTTTTCCGATTGCACCCAGGGCTGCTCAGCCCTTCACCGCCGTCCAAACCACCCTCTACGCCTTCCTACAACCTCAATAAACTCATCCTAATCATTAGAATTCAGCCCTAACACCTAAAACCCGAAAATGAAATTTGAAGGTAAAATTTTTACCTTCGCGGGTCCACGACCACCGTGCACGGCGGCCCCCGATCTCGCCACCATCCAGTCCATTCTGGCCTCCTCTCTCACTCTCTGTTCTCTCCAGGAGTATTTGGGATTAAGGGTTTGGTGTTTGGATTGCACAGAGAAGAGGAATGAGATCGGGTTTGGTTGGAGGGAAAAATGGAAAATGGATGCACGGTGAATGGTTTGGTGCATGAATGAATTATAGTGTCCATTGGATGGGTGACACTTGTCACTCATCCATTGGGCCTCCATTAAATATCTGGGCCCACTAGAGACAAACTGCACTTTTTGTCTCGTAAAACGTGTCGTCGTGAATAGTAACCGGAAACTTCCGTGAACCGTAACTTTGCCGTCGAACGTCCAAATTCGACGTGCCGTCTGTCTACGGATTCGTATCGTCCTTATCTACGTAACGGTCTTCGGCTCTCGGCCATCGGACCTCCCAGTCAAAAAGTCAACATTTGACCCCCATTTAACCAAAATTACCAAAATGCCCCTAAACTTCCGAACGTCATAACTTCCTCCTCGAATGTCGGAATTGAACGTGCCACCTGTTTATGAACTCGTGACGTCACGAACTACGTCACGGTCATCGGTCAAAGTCCATTTGACCGCCCGATCGAAAAGTCAACGTTTTGCCACCATCAGGGGCAAAACGGTCATTTTGCATCGTTCGTCCGATTTAGCCTAACTAATCACCGATTAACCTCACTAATCGTGATTAGTCAATAATCTAATCTAGGAATTTGGGACGGGTCGTTACAAAATGCATGTAAAGCATGTAAGGTGATGTCATGTGTATCCTAACTGTTTTGTATGTAAGAAAAAATTAGCGGGCTAATGTAATTCAATAAAGAAAATCAATGAAATATTGAGTGACTCTCTCTAGACAATGAGAGCATCAAGATTACTGAGAAAATTCTGACTGGTGCATTTTGACAAACACCTGGTGTTCATCTTTATCACTCAGTGCAGTTCTTCTTCATTGCAATCGTTTTTCTTTCCTCATTCAAGTCTAATCTAAAATCAATCATCAATTCCTAAATCTATTCTAAACCAATCATTTTTCAGTTATAGATTAGGAGTAGAAAGTTACCTCATCGTGGAGCCATCACTGCATTGCAAGACTTGACGACGATCTACCTCTCCTCACATCACTGAGTAATCTGAAACCAACATGGTATCAGAGCTCTCTGGTTCATGATCGGAGTGCTGGGGCGTAATCTGTGACTTTGTTGATGTATCTACAATGGCTAGAACTGGAACTAGTGAGCTACGGGCTTTTATCTTCGATGGTAACAATTATGAGTTTTGGAGTATTAAGATGCGTACCTTGCCTCGAGCTCAAGAGCTGTGAGAGCTTGTCAACAGATGTCAGGACCCGACTCATCTAGAACGATATTATCCGCTTTGGGCCTCCTTGCCCTTGCCCTCGCCCTCACAGTTTTGTTTTCGGGAGCTCACGGTGCAACTTCCCAGGGGGTCACCCATCATGGAATTGCACCAGCCTCAACTCGCTTAACTTTGAGGTTCCAATCCCCCCGCCCCCCCCCCCCCCCCCCCCCCCCCCCCCCCCCCCAACCAAAACTACTTGAGCTCCCAAAATGCCTCGTGCTAGATAGGTGTGTGCCTACACCTTTAAGGCACACCACCATTCCCCTCCCAGGCCATTTCCCTCGCAGGAATGTGGGATCGTTCACCGTTCCCTGCAGGACACGGGTTTTACAACAGAGGCTTCAATGCAGATCCTGAAGGTGTTGAAGGAGTAATGATGGTTACTACACGTGCTGATTTGATCAGGGGTGCTAAGGCACTCAGTTTTATCCAGAATTCTATTGTAGATTCCATATTCTCCATAATTGAAAATGAAGAGAGTTCCAATGCTACTTGGGATATGTTGAAAATAGAATTTTGTGGAGATCAAAAGGTTATATCAGTTCAATTGTAAGATGATAAGCCTTGAATTAAGCACCATTTTATACCCTTTATACTTATCTTTAATGTTTACATACCAAACAATATAATACATTTTTTGGGAAATGTGCAAAATTAGATAGATCTCAAAATTACAAGAATTTAGGCGAAAGAATCACCTCAATCGGAGTTATATTGAGGAAATTATAATCGAATGAAAGGAGGCCACCATAAAAAGCTTGAAATTTCGGTAGATGGCTACCAAAGCCTTTAAGACAGCCCTGCATCATTTCGGACCGCGTCTCCTAAAGCTATTATGCCCACTTTGGTGCGCACATCCTAACTCCGTTATGACCTAGTCAATCAGCGTGTTCCGAATCAATTTCCTCCCTCATTTGCATTACCGTGTTGACCATGAAGGTTGACTACCGAAAATCCCCTCCATATTTCGGCCAGCGTCCACTGAACTCACCTTCCTGCTTTTAGCGCGCGTTCACCGAACCAAGCTGCAGCCTTTCCAGCGCGTTGACCACACGTTGACTGCCGATTTCCAGCCCCAATTTCGGTGGGCTTCCACCGAAATCTCCATGTTCAATTCCAGCAATATTTTTCCTTCTTTCTTGTGCAAATTTTTCCAATTTAAACTTGGATTTATTTTCTTTTTATTTAGAAAACCTTTTTAATTAGGATTTTATTACCCTTATTCTTTTAGGACTTTAATTTAATTAGTTTAAACTTTTTCCTTTTAGAATTTAAATTGTAAACTCTTATTTATTTGAGGAGTCATTTTCTCCTATAAATAGAGAGGTTTAGGCTATTTGTAAAAGGTCGCTCATTATTTGTATCAAACCTCTACTTAAACCAATTTTCCCTTTTCATTAAATTCAAGATTTCTTGTACAAAACTAATTACACCATATCCCACCTTTCATAACCTTCATCCGTGGCATAGAGGAGTGTCTCCAAGTGTCTCACCGAAGAGTGCCAAATCACTTCGTATCCATAGGGTGTCCCAAAGAGAAAAAGTGTAACACGACCTCTTTATCTTGTAGTTAACTTTTGTGCTCGAATATCTTGTTTTTATGAACTGATTACTAATATTATTCTTGATTTAATGTTTTAAGTTAATTTTAATAATCTTTCATGTGTTTTAATATTTTAGTTTTTGATATGCTTGTATGTTGATACTTAATGCTTGACTAGATAGAAGAGTGCCTCCAAGTCTAGATCATTAAAAGTGCGGTATGAGTATCTCCCAGCACAAACTTAAGAATATGCAACCATCTCGTAGAACTAAAGTTATAGAATTTCGTAGGTTTGAAGTTGATATAAATCATGAATGAGTTACCGAGTAGACCACGTGTAAATAATAGATTAGGTTAGTTTAGGTTTAGTTTAATTGCTTTGGACTTTAAAATCAATCTTTACCCCCAATTAATCAATCAAACGACAATCATGCTTAGGTACCCTCAATTCCTGGTCCAGAACGATCCTTATTTACCAATGCTACATCTACAAAAAAAAAAGTTTTTAATTGCATACGTTTGCTTAAGTGTTGACTGTGACTGTGACTTTGTGTTTATTTTAATGTTGAGTTTTTGCGTATCAATATTTGGCGCCGTTGCCGGCAATTGAAAAATCTTTTGTGTGATTTTGTTTGTCTAAATATGTTCATAATGTAAATATCATACTTATGCATAACTTTCGCACTTGTAAATTGTGGAAACATAGTCTTAGTTCTATATGTATATTCGAAGAAATTAACTTGTAAAGCTGAATACTAACTTAATTTATGAAGAAATAGGAAAATAGTTCAAAAGAAAAGGCTACCGATTGAAACTTTACCTCGAGGAAATTGGTGTGCACGATGTGGAGTTCGAAAGAGTGCGTAGACCCCTCATCGCATGAGTTGATTGAAGAACTTCATCTAGGCTGAAAACGTTAAATTTAAGCGCTTGTTGAGAGGTAATCCAATGGAGGAGTCTACAACAGATTTGCATTCTCTTCCCTTATCTATTATTTTCGTTCGTTTTTATTTTTGTTTTATTTTCGTTAAGTCTATCTCATACTTGATTCTATGCTTATGCTTTTACTTTAATACATCGAGAATAATGTCAAATTTTAAGTGTGGAGGATGAGTTTACAACTTTGTGAGTTTTACTTTTAAATAAAAAAATAAAAAAAATTCAAAAAAAATTGTGTGTTCTAAGTTTTTGTTTTTTAAAAGTTTTAAGATGCCCTTAACTAGTCGATGATGAATTGGAACAAAACAAAAATATTATGGCATTTGTATATCAATTTGTTGGAAATCTTGTGCTAATTGAGATATTTTGAGTGTTTTGGCATGTAATAGATATGGTTTGCAAACTTAGTACAGATTTCGCATGTTAGAATTATGTTTTGGATCACATAAACCCTTGTGAGCTTTTGAGCTATATGTTGTTCCTTTCTTGGGTGTAATTCATTTATAGCTTATACATATCTCATATGATTAATTGCAAAATTTTTTAATGAACTAGAGATTGCTAGAACTTATACATATTAATTTGTAAAGCTTATAGTCAATACATAATTTGATTGTGGATATGATTGAAGACACTTAGGTTTTCCACTAGTTTTCCAAGTGGCCATGTGTCCCTTTTGTGCGCACGAGTTGCGACACCCCTAACTAGCCCCCTATAGCCCACCACTATGCCATTTTTGGTCTTAGATGACAGTGAAAAACTATCATCTGATTGAAAAAAATGTGTTGTCTATGTGAGTGTCATCTATTTGAATCATATCGGATGACACTTATTAACTGTTGTCTATTAGGCTAATAGTCAATAGTTTTCAGAAAAATTGTTGTCTGATACACCATCAAACAACAGTTTTTTCACACAAACTGTCATCTAAGAGCATAATAGACATAGCTAAGTACATGTCTAATGGTGCATCAGACAACACTTTTTCTAAAAAGTATCATCTATTACTATTATTGTAACGACCCGTCCCGGAAATCGGGATTAGATTAGTGGGTAATGAAGGATTAGATTAATCAGTGATTAGTTGAGTAATTGCGAACGGACTGTGCAAAATGACGGTTTTGCCCTTGGAATGGGCGAAACGTTGACTTTCGATTCGGGCGGTCAAATGGACTTTGGCCGATGATTGTGACGTAGTTCAGGACGTCACGAGTTCGTAAACAGGCAACACGTCCGATTCTGACTTTCGAGGAAGAAGTTATGATGTTCAGAAGTTGAGGGGCATTTTGGTAATTTGTCATGTAAGGGTATTTTGGTCATTGTTTGCATTGGGATGTGGCCAACAGATTGGTGACACTTGGCTGCCTTAGGATTGGTGCCTAACCAGATAGGGACACCTGGCTTTCTCTGGATGGTTGTGGAACCTTCCTCACAATCTCTCACAATTGTACACAGGTTTAAATTATGGTTGCACGGTTTAAAACAAAAAAACAGAGGAGTGAAGGGTGATCGTGAGCTCAAACCCTTCCTAAACCGTATCCATTGCCAGTGAGTAGTGAAAGAGAAAGAGAGTGTGGACTGAGAGGATTGTGATGGTGTTGCCACAAGGGCCGTCGTGGATGGTGGCCACGACACCGTGAGAAACAGAGTACAGGGGAAACCAGGAGAACCATTTAAACCCAATACCTTCAAACATGATCCTTTGCTTATGGTTTGTTCACAGAGATGATAAGGGTGATGAGGTGAAACTGGTGGTGGCCACGACGGAGGACGACGGTAGAGGTAAGGTCGATTTCCCGAGAAGCTAACTTTGAATTCGAAAATGGTAACCTTAGTTTTAGACGGTATTGATCGATTATGTGAATTGGACTACGTTTTGGAGGTTGCAAGGGATGTATGGGGACTGAAACCACGACTGGAGGTGGCCGGAAGCAGGAGAACACGATGGAGGAAATGGCCGGTTTATCTTTCGATTATATGATGTAAATTCTAGATGTTATGTTCATGGTTTTAGGTTCTAAATTGATTGTAAAGACTGAGACGAGCACTTAGGAATGAAAAAGATCAAAATCAGGTTAAAAAATGATGAAAAATGGAAGTGAACCGCCCTCGCCGATTCGGTTGGATCGGGCTGAACCAAACCGGTCCGGACTTGATTCGGTGAGAGGTTGAAGACAACCTGTGCTGGCACGTGAAGCCCACGCGAAGCCCCTTTGGGAGGCTCGTGGGGGTGCGTGGCACGTCTTTTGAGGAAGTTTTCAATACAACTTTTTAAGTATTCGATGTAACGAACATTTTGGGACTGATTTCGAGTCGATCGAACATCGTTTCGATATGATTCGGGATGTCCGAAGGTTTGAGGGATAGTTTAAAAATAGTTAAAAATTCGGGAAAATTACGGGGATTTAGTAGAATCATTATGAAGTAGTTAGTGACCTTAGTATGTGATATGGACAAGTTCGGGAAGTCCGGTGATAGTGGAATAGCCGGGAACAGCGTATTGCACGAGTATCGAGGCGGCAGCGGGAATGGTCTGTGAGTGGACTTTGCTTTAGAAATTATGATGCATGCATAAATATTTTATATGTTTTCTTGATGTGATTTCTATGTTTATGCTTATGATCTTTATGATTTCCGTTTTGCACGTATTTCGAGAGATTTTACGTATTTGCACGTTTTACGAGATTCTGATTTATGATGTGATTTGATAATGGTTTCGATACTATGATTTTGGGATTTGAATTATAATTGATTTCAATGGTTTATAAATAGATGTTTTTGAAAAGTGATTTCGATAAACGTGATTTCTGGATTTGGATTTGGAATAATGATTTCGGATTCAGATTGGGATTTGGAATAATTATTTGGAATTCGGGATTTGGAAATGGATTTGTGGATTTGTATTTGATAAAATGGTTTTGGATTGGATTTGCTGGATCTGGTATTGGGTTTAAAGATCCGGATATGATATGTGACGACGGCGGGCCCGGATATGTGATTGGATTTAAAGACCCGGATTGAGTTTAAAGACTTGGATATTGTGATTTCCCCCGTAGGCCTATTGAGTTTAAAGATTCGGGAGTTTAAAGACTCGGATTGATATTGAGGCCTATTGAGTTTAAAGACTCGGATATCTATTGAGTTAAAAACTCGGATAGATCTAGCAAGTTCGATTGATGGAAATGTGTTTTAAATGTGTTTCGGATTTCTGTGATACACTGATGGTTTCAAATGGTTCCCACATGTTTTGGGCTATGACCCGGATGATATGGATTTTGATTTATGGTTTTGGGCTAAGGCCCGAGATTTGAGAAAAAGAAATGATTTCGGTTTTCATAAACGATTTTTATCATCTCATAAATGAAATGGTTTTCGAATGCATGCATTGGTTTTACATGGAGGGTATAAATGTCTTTTCTTATGAAATGTTTTATGAACTTATTATTAATTTTTGTCCACTCACAGTCTTTTATGTTTTTTGATACCCTCCAGGTTGATGCGGTGCGGGCTGTTGTTAGTGAGACGGAGACATCACACACGCGATCCACAGTGATGCTACGAACTCTAGTTAACTCAAGTTGGTTTTTGGTACGTTGACCTGGGTATCCCTTATCTGGCTTATGTGTTCCAGGGAGGTTAGACAGGTGTTTAGCCTTCGTATTTCACGTGGGTTAGACGGGAGCATGACTTATCCCTTAATTCCGGGGGATTGGGGGTGGGTCGTGTCAGTTATATTTCATAATTCGATTTGTATAATTAATTACCACAAGCCACATATAAATTCTTTTGAAATAAATCCATCCAACGTTATATATATATATATATATATATATATATATGAAAGTACATGAATTCAATTGTAACTAATACAATACATAATGTGTTGCAACACAAAGAAGAACAAAATATTACTCAGCTTCTAGGGTTACTCCTCCACCTAATTTGTACAAGGCTAAAATCTTCTCAGGTCCATTAGTCTAATGCTACACTCATTCCAAATTTGTACATTCAGATCAAAGTGTACTATATTCTTTTCATGTTGCATCCATTCTGATTTAATCAAATCAAGGCAAAGAATAAAAATCCCAAAAAAACACAATACTTCTCATTCTTTTGCAAGGCATTTCTGAGAGAGCCATTAACCATATATGCTGTCATTGTTGCCACAGATCCTCCAACCCTATCGAGCACAACACCATAGAAGCCTTCTTGTTTCATCTGTCAACTTATGATCATCAAATTCACCATCTGCATGGTCCTGGTGAATATGTATAAACATAGCTAAGTTAGCACCAAACGAGAGAGAGAGAGAGAGAGAGAGAGAGAGAGAGAGAGAGAGAGAGACCAGTAGGAGCATATTTTGTTGAGGTTTTCCATGGGAATTGCTTGAAGCTTTAATGTCCTTATAACCTGCAAATAGACAACAAACATATCTAACATATGAACAAGGTATTCCTATATATTGAACTTCTTCCTCAATCAAAACAAAGAAGAAAAACACCTCAAAACTTGGTTCCAACGTACATATATGTATCCAACATACAATCTGAAAGTTATTTTGACTTTTAATGTTCTTTGAGGGTATGTTTGGATTAGGAACTTCAAGTACCAAGGGTTCCCCATCCAAACCTACCCTCAAGGACTTCTGCGAGGTAGAAGCAGAAGAAATGACATGGAACCATTTTATTTTCGACCCTTGTATGTCATTATATCTGATGGTTAAAACAGAGGGTAAAATTACGTGTAGAAATAGTTGATTCTAACCAATATATGTCTACACATATATATGGGTTACCCTTTTGCCAGGCTTATTGGCAGACTATGCATTAAGACCACACAAGCAATCAAGAATCAGTCTTACCAATAATTCAGATGCAGTTTTTCAACATAACACAATAAATCTATTAACACAACATGACATTCAAAGAAGACAACATGTTTCTATATCATATCTGTTTCATATGCAAAACGAAGGATATTATCGTGTTATATATACCCGAGTTGGCATGGAAGAACTTAGTAGAAAATTTGGCACTAATTTTTCTGTTATGGCTTTGCTGCACCCACTTACTTTGGAATACATAAAGTTGCAACACGTCATTGAGTGTACCAACTATACATTTTCAGTATCTTTCAAAAATTTAAATCTCAATCTTTGAAGGCCATAATTAAAACTCACCTGGAAACTACTCTGGAGTTGAAAATCTACAAATGCAACAGAATATAGGTTCATGTTGGATAAAGATCATTTTCATCAAAAACAAAGACAGCTCCCAAGTCATATTCTAGATCCTGGCATATTTACAGCTCAACCCTGTTAGTTCCATATTTAACCAAGACAGCACAATCCCATTGCTTTCCACAAGGACATACTTTTCAGTAACTTAGATCATATATAACAAGGAAATACAATATATAAAACTGAAACCAGAAAATCTAATAGGCTACCATAGTTACACGCATGAGGTTAGTCCCCGGCCTTACAACATTCATTTCAGTCAAAAGAATTAAAAAGGGACGCCCAATCTCCATTTACTTTGTGCACTATAGATGCAAGCATAGCAAGCATATAGAAAGCTCATCTTGAAAACAATAAATAAGCGGAAATGTCACACTTGTACACAAGCAAACGGATCCAGATGCAAGACCTCACCGTATGATTTAGCTGCACTTAAATACTGGGGATCATCAACTTTCACCAACTTTCCAGTACACATATGATCAATAAGCTACACAAATTGGGATTTTAACATTAAAGGAAGAAAAAGAAACTCTCATCTCATATAATCAGCAGCATAATAATAGCAGAAGTCATTATAGCAGTTTTGCAAACAGCATTTTTACCAAATTCTAAACAACTTTATTTGGTTCCCTCAAAATACATATATTTCAACCCAATTCTCTATAACTAACTTTCATAGCACAAATTAACAAAGAAAAGATGATAAGGAAACCGAATGCAAGTGCCATTTTTCGTGCATATGTGATGCTGGGAAAGATAAGAACACAAACCGGCCAGATTTTGATATGTGAGAATGTAAAACATCTCCAGATAACATCTTGGTTGTTAGGTCTTGTACTATAGAGAAAAATGACATGGAAACAGTAGATAAGTCTTGTGCATATGTAAATTTCACCAAATTCTACAGTTTATTTAAACCAAAGTCCCCAACTATCATAAGCATAAGCTATATCAGAGAATGGATTGCACTGACTTAAATGCAAGAGCTCCGGAGAAAAAAAGTTTAACTTCACCTCGTACGGCCAACTAATAGTGTATTCCACACACTAGTCAGAGCTAAATCAACATGCCAAGAGGCACCACGCCTCTGTGATTTCCTTGCTGAAAATTCAGGTATTTTCTGATGCAAATGCCTCATAGATCCCTACAATGGAAGTGTCCTTCAAATTAAAACCAAAAACAAACAAAACAAAATTAAGTCGTCATATATATTTATTATTTACTAAAATAGTGTTTCAGATGTCAATATATGGGCGTATTCACCATGGTAGTAGTATGCTGCAACTATTGACTCCAGAAATTTCCATTTGATGAACCAAACGTGCTTCTTCTCGCCGCCATTGTTCATGTCGCACACTAACAAGCCGTGATAAGCCTACTCTCCAAAAAAAAGGACAAATTTTGATCAAAAACAACAAAAGTCAAACAAATAAATTTATACAAACTCAAGAAATGCAAGGATACCTAGCTGAAGTAAATCAACTGTTCACACGCAAATATCCTCTTCACTGATAACATCACCTTCTAACAGTCGACAGCTAAACCAAGCTGAATTTTTGTTCCCTGAAATTGTCATAACAACATTAATACTGTCTTCCATATGCTGCCAATTTAAAGAACATATTCTAGGATGTTTTGAGGATGACGATACTGATTGTCAAAGTGTAAAATTACCTAGCCTAGAGTTTGATAGGATATCGCCTCCAAAACACCATTCTGCAAAATTTTCAACAATTGTTTCTTAGATTCAGATTTCAGGTTTCAGTTAGTCTAAAATTCAATGTTACTAAGCAACAATTTGATTTTAGGCCTCTCTTTGTTGACATACCTGATTTTGGGTGGCATGCGAGCCATTAAATCCTTGACAAAGAACCCCAAGTAGTCTGATGCCTTGAGCAGTAAGTTCACAACATCTCTCTTGTAATCTGCTTCAAAATATTATTGAACTTATTGAAAAACAATGAATAACACGTTAAATAATTGGATTCTTGAATTGTATTCAGGAAAAAATAAAACATACATAAAGAAACAGTCCTCGTACTAGAACCAGAACGGTCTTATAGGATCATCAACATGTCATGATAGAATCAACAAAATGAGTACCATATCTAAATCGCTCCATCAATTCTAGTCCTGTTTTAAGCTTACATGATAGAATCAACTTGTAATAATTGATTAACTTTTTCTCAAGCTCTTCTTTTTAATTAAGACATTTTTCAAGAGTCGAAGTGTCAAATTACATTGCAAGTTACAGTATTTCACGCTCCAGCTTTCTGAAGTCTAGATTTTTAGGTTTAGTGAGTTCAGTGCTAAATCTATTGGTGGTATGAAGTCCTAAAATAAATTCAAGTAATTCAAAGAAACCAAAATTTCTCTAGATATCTAAAAGATTAAAGAAGAAACCATTTCCCTTCTTTTATTAGTCAAGACATTATATCGAAGAAATAATAGCCCATCAAATCTAATTTAGTCCATTAAGATAGAGAGAATTGTACTTTCAGCACTGGCCCCTTCTGATAAATTCCCATTACAGCTTGCAAAGCTATTCAACTTAGACTTGTCAGAAAATTGTACTTTCAAAGAATTCAAGCGCCCTTGACGTTCCTACAGAATATGGTTTATGACTCATTTCTAGTACCAAAAGGCCTATTCTGAATAACAAATCAACAAAAGATGGTACCATTTCAATCACAATTTTTCTTTTGGTCTCTTCTCCTAATTCGGTATCATCAATTAGCCTCTAGATTTTCTTCTTTCTCTTCCTCTTAGAACTGACACAAAGATGAAATATGTTCAGAAACACATTAACCTAAGTAATACACAATGGAAGAAATCTAAGAGAGAGAGGGAGAGAGAGGAAGAAGAAAGACTCACATAGAAACAAGTATGGAAAATATCATTATACCTGGTAGCAACATCCGTCTGTGTATCTAAATTTATCGAATCATTATCAAAGCTAGAAAGTACCAAATCTCCTGCACCTATTGCTTTCTCTAATTACAATGTCAATGTCTGTAGAAGACTTGGGCAACAGAAACAACAATTCCAACCACAGGTCTGGGCCTCAGATAAGCATTCATCTCCAATATTCCTCTTTATACAGATTGTACAAAATAATTTCTTGTCAGATTTATAACCTACTAGGTCATTGGTTTTCCCACACCATCGAAATCAAATCCTGAAAACCATAACCAAATTTTATCAAACACCAGTCACAGAAAAAAAAAACCCTTATAACAGAGTCAATCAAATTGAACACAGTGAAAATAAATACACTGACCTTGGGCCTCAGATCAGACATCTAATCAAACTTCCTGTCATATCATCCTCTGAACTGCCCCAATTACTATCATAGAACCCTATCAGGTTGGAACACTTCCCTTTCTCATATTCTATTCCATAGGATAGTGTCCCTTGAATGTACCTTAATTAGAACCCTTCTAACTGCTCGTAGGTGCTTAGTTGTAGGACCATGCATGAATCTTGATAGCAAGCTAGTAGCAAACATTATGTCTGGTCTAATTGCAGTTAGATACAATAAAATCCCCACAATCTTCCTGTAAAGAGACTCATCAGCAGACTTGAACTGTCATCTCATACTTGTTCATTATTTCAGACTTGAATTGTCTCATTAGTTCCTCACTTGATCCAGTGTAGATAATGTCATCTACATATAATGAAACAATTAGAATACCTCCATCTTCTGCTGTCTTTACATATTATGTAGCTTCACTAGCACCATTCTTGTATCCATTTTGAGACAGGAAGATGTCAATTTCTCCATACCATGCTCTAGGGGCCTCTTTTAATTCATAAAGGGCTTTCTTAAGCCTGTATACCTTTTCTTCTTGGTTTCCCACAATGTACCATTCTAGCTGTTTAATATAGACCTCTTCCTCTAGTGTCCCATTTAGGAACGCAGACTTTACTTCCAACTTATATAGCGCCCATCTTTTCTATGCTACAAGAGCAATAAGGGTCCTGATAGTGTCTAATCTAGCTGCTGGAGCAAATGTTTCATTGTAGTCGATCCCAGGCTTCTGTGAATAGCCCTTTACCACCAGCCTTGCCTTGTGCTTCTGTACTGAGCCTTCTAGGTTCATCTTTGTTTTTAAGATCCACTTCACACCTATAACAGGTTTTCCCTCAGGTCTATCCACCAAGTCCCAAGTTCCATTTTCGTGAATCATCTCAAGTTCAGCTTCTATAGCTGATCTCCACAAGTGATCTTTAGCAGCCTCATTGTAGTTCTCATGTTTTACTATGCACATATGACATCGTGCATAGATGTCACTAATACTCATGTATCTCACTAGAGTACACTGGATGTTTCAGACTCAGAAACCTGAGTTCTGGTTTATTCTTGTTCAGGGTGGGCTGCAGGAACACAGTTCTGATCTTGTGGCTTAGGAGACATGTCCATGTACTCAACACCATAACCTAGTGAGACTGGACCTCCTCCATGCTCTTTGTTCTTCTGCCAATCCCACTGAGCTTTTTCATCAAATATCACATTCCTAGCAATTACAATCTTCCCTATCTACAGATTTAGTAACCTGTAACCCTTTTCACATCCACCATATCCCATAAATACACACTTGATACTTTTCTCATTAAGTTTCTGTCCTCAGTTGATAAGGGATATGTGAATAGCAAATTGAGCCAACACCCTTAGATGTTTGACTCCAGGTCTCCTTCCTGTGAACTGCTCAAAGGGTGTTTTACCACTTACAACATGAGTAGGGCATTTGTTTAGCAAGTACACAGCTGTATACACAGCCTCACCCCAGTACTTATAGGGCACCCTTTTGTCATGCATCATTGTTTTTGCCATCTCTACTACTGTCATGTTTTTCCTCTCAGCAACTTTATTCTGCTGTGGAGAATAGGAAACAGTTAATTGCCTCACAATCCCATATTCTTCAATCCTTCAAATTCATTTGACATGTACTCCCCTCCTCTATCACTTCTCAGCTGTTTAATCTTGAAACTAGACTGTAACTCCACCATAGCTTTAAACTTTTGAAATACATTGAAAACTCCTGACTTACTAGTGAGAAAGTAGATCCAACACATCTTGGTGAAGTCATCAATGAATGTGAGGAAATATCGGTTTCCTCCTGTTGTTGGTTCCTGCATAGGACGACAAACATCTGAGTGCCCCAATTCCATAGGAGAAGATGCTCTCCAAACCTTCTCTTTGTCAAATGGTTCAACATGTTGTTTCCCTGAAACACAAGCCTCACACATACCAATCTTCTGTTCTGTAAGAGTAGGCAGACTCACAACCATGTCCTTCTGCTTCAGAACCTTCAAACTAGCAAAGTTTAAGTGTCCATACCTCCTGTGCCATAGTTCTGAATCCTCAACAATAGATGACCTTAAAGCAATAAGATTCACACATTCCAAAGTAATAGGAAAACATCTGTTTCCAGTCATAAAGACCTTGGCTACCCTATCTTGCAGATCTTTATCTTCAAAGATGTCAATAGTGTTATTACCAAAAACCAGGTAATAACCATGTTCTATCATTTAACCTATTAGCAGATTTTCTTCTAAACCAGGCAACAACATCACATCTTTGATGTATCTTTGTCCTTGCTTGGTTTGAATTGCTAGGGTTCCCTTCCCCATAGCCTGCACTAGGTCACCATTCCCCATCGTGACTTTCACTTTGATGCTTCTGTCAATATCCACAAGCATACTCCTGAGCTGTCTTATGATTACTACAAGCACTGTCCATATACCACACACGGCTGTCATTTGCGTAAGTGATTGCGTTGCATGCTAAAAACAGGTTACTAGAGGATTCAGTAACTTCTTTTGCTAAGTTTACAGTGTCCTTGTCTCCACTAGCTTTAGTGGGATGGGTCCTTACAAAATGCCCAAATTTCAGACACTTGTAGCATTTGACCTTAGCAACTGACCAACAGTCTCCATAGTGAACCTTCTTGCATTTTTTTTTACAGATTTCCCTGGCCTGATTACCAGAATCCTTCCTTGATGTAGAATTCTGATTTGAACTAGTCCTATGTGACTGAGAACCAGTGTTCCAATGCTTTTTTTCCTTTGTAATTCCCTCTATTCTTAGAGTAGGAACTGTCCTGCCTAGTTTCAACTAATAGACTTGAGAAAGCTCTCTCTACTGAGCTCTCAGCATGCAATCCTACCCTCTGATCATAAGCCCTGATTGATGCGATTACATTTTCAACATTGATTAAGTCCAAATCCCTAGTTTCCTCAATTATGGACACAATGGGATCAAATGGTTTTGTTAAACTAATCAGTATTTTATGTGCTAAGCTCTTTTCATCAACTTCTTCACCATACGTTCTCATTTGGTTAACTACACCATACAACCTAGAAATGTAAGTTGCCAGTGTCTCATTGTCATTCATTCTAGTGTACTCGAAGTCACGTCTGAGTGATTGAAGTTTGACAGATCTCACCTTTGAATCTCCTCTGTATTCCCGTGTTAGAAGATCCCAAACTCCTTCTGAGGTTTCTTCATTCTGAATTCTTGGGAAAATATCATTAGCTACTGCATTCTGCAGTATGCTCAAGGCCTTTGCATCTCGGATCAGGTCTTGATGTGAGGATTGCATCTCAATCTCTTCAGTTCCTTCACGTCTCACAACTCTCTTAGGTATACCATCTGATACTAGACTCCACAGATCGTATGCCTCCAAGATTGTCTTCATCTTCACACACCAAAATTCATAATTAGTTCCTGTGAACACAGGAGCTCTCAGGTCACCACCTGATCCTGCCATCACAGCCAGTGCTTCTTCTGTTCTCCTTCTGCTAGGTAGCTTCACACCCTCAGACGCCCCAGATCACAACGATCGTGGAAGCTCTGATACCATGTTGAAGTTCATCAGAGAGTTCATCAACAACTGCGGGTGAATTGATTCTCAACCAAGTAAGTGATCTAATCTTGGATCTCCTAGCTGAATTAACTGTGAATGAGGGCTTGCATGTGATTATATGTGTTTAGAATTGCTTTAGGTGATTAGTGTTTAAGGGAAAACTGGAAATCAATGATGATTGAATGAAAGCAAATCACACAGTTTGGATATGCACACCAACTGTTCGATGAAATAACCAGTGAGGAAAAAATAACTTATTCTTCACAATTCAATATGAGATTTCATCATTCTCATTCAAAAATAACTCATCATCTACTCTGTTTGATTCATTCCATTCCATATGTATGAGATTACAAGTATTTCACACACTTTTCACTCTCTCACACACGGTTACAACACACACACACTCTCCATGACTCTCTCATGACCAATCAAACAGTGCCACCTCAATTACTATATTCACAGAACCTTCACTGATCCTCTACACACACTTGCACAACCCTTTTCATTTCAATTATCCACCTCAGCAGCACTTTCCACCACAGCATTCTCAGCTTGAGTGTGCTGCACTGGATTAATGCCAGCTGGCAACTTAGACTTCAACATAATAAACATCATGTTTAGGCCTTCTTCTGTAATTTTGGTGGTCGACGAATTCTTACCGCACTCCTAGTGGCTTGGAGACACGTCAGCAGCAGAAACAACTTATTACGACGGTAAATTATTATTAGTAACGTCACGATGGGCACTACTCTTTTTGGCGCATCTAGGTGTCCTTGTCATGATATTCATTGATATTGTTGTGAAGTTCACTGTATACACTATGTTCTCTTCTACTTTCTTGATGTTATTGGTGGTTGGTTCGGTGGTTAGTGTCCGCAATCTGTATCGACGAGGTTTCTCCTGGTCAGGTTTTCGGAGGCCATTTCTCTTGACGGTGTGGACGGTGTATTTCCATTATATCTGTTTTCATCTTTTTATTTATGAAATTTGTCATTGCAAGAGCTCAATTTAAGAGTTGTAATGTGTAAACATGAATCATTATTATATGGATATATTAATTCATAGGCCTGCCCTAGAGGATTTGAGCGAAGAAAATTATTTACCTTATGCCTTTGGTGAAGCTATTATTTTAAGAAGAAAAAAAGTGAAGGGCCTACAATGTTTGTATATAACATACTCATACATAGAGGCGGATCCTATTTGTATTGTTGAGGTCTATTGGTAATTTGGTATATATAAGTAAATATATGGTTTACAAATGTAGCCAACAAATATGATATCACTAAAGTTTGGAAAGTGATGCATGCATGGGAATGTTATCACTGAAGTTTTTTCGTAATTGTGTGTGTGTGTTTTTTTTTTTTTTTGCATGAAGGCTGTAGGGAGTATATATTGATCACATGTACCTCTGTCTTCCTTTTAGAATTTTTTATTTCCAGGTCCATATTTGCTATTTTTTGGCAGGCCGTTGCTCACTGATTTGTGGATTCTTTTGTACTACCACTTGGCTGCTTTGCAATTTAAGAAACAAGTTCCGATTTAACGAGAAAGTATATTGGTTTTTGCTACTTGTCGCATCATTGTTAATCAAGTGTGAGCCTCTTCTAGAATTGCCAAGGGCCATATGTTTAATCACGTGCGTGATTTTTGTGATATTCAGGCTTATGGGCACGATATCATCCTCAAAATTGTCCAAAAGTTTTTCAGGGTCCTCTGGCACCATAGTTTTGGTTATGTCAAAGTAATATTGACGGGCGCTTTCAAAGGTGCTTATCAAAAGGCTGGTTGTGACATTTTTCATGATTACCATTGTTCTGTAATTGGAGCTTTTTGTTCCAGTTTTGAATGTCCCTAATATTGTTCATACTGATGCTTTAGCAGCCAAAAAAGTCATTGGGTTAGCCTTGCTTTATGCCTGGCATCATATTTGGTTTGAAATTAATTCACATTTAATTGCGTCATTCTTTCACTCTCCTATTTTGGTCCCTTGGCAGCTTAGTGTGGACTGGAGAAATTGCATGGATCATCTCTATAACATATCAATTAAGATATCTCATATTTTTTATGAAGGTAATAGTGTCGCGGATGCTTTGGCAAACTATAGTGCTACGAGGTCTAGTTTTTCTTGGTGGGACTCTGGCCAACTTTTAGTTTAGACTTTTTTCGTAAGGATTGATTGGGTATGCCCAACTTCCATTTGTTCAGATCCATGGATACTAATGAATTAAGAGAAAACAAGAGAAGTAGCGTAGAAAGAAGAAGAGAATAGACGTGTTTGAGAGGATTTTTAAGATCAGCTTACTGCTTTTATTGATTCTTCTTACACTAACTACAGTTGTGAATAACTAATTCCCTTAGTTGTCAATTACAACTAGCATAAATAACTGTCTTCTAACAACTCGATAAGTCAGCAAACTAACTCCTAACTAACTGATGAGTCACCTTTATCTCTAACATACCCCCACAAGCAGATTCGAGGATGACGGAGCAACAGATTGTCGCGAAAGAATTTGAACTGAGGTGTATGAAGGCAATGGGTCATCACATCAACGAGCTGAGCAGTAGAACGAACATGGGCCAGTTGAAGAGAATGACGTTGAACCTGCTTGTAGATGAAGTGAACGTCAATTTCAACGTGCTTGGTACGGCCATGAAAGACAGGATTATGGGTAAGTTGAATGGCAGCAATACTGTCACGCCAAAGAAGAGGCAAGCGAGAAAGGCGAAGACGGACATCAAAAAGTAAATAGGAGAGCCACAATAGCTCACTTGTCGTGTTAGCTAAGGAGAGGTATTCAGCCTCGGCGGAGGAATTTGAGATGGTAGATTACTTCTTAGCGCCCCAAGAAATTGAGTTCTGGCTAAGAAAAACAATTGTCCTAATCAGCCTTGTATTAGGGTTGCCCCTCTCCCCCCAATCAGCGTCCAAAAAGGCCTGGAGACGCAAGGGACCCGAAACATAATGCAATCCAAACTCTCGAGTACCCTATAGGTAGTGCAGAATGTGTTTGGCTGCGACCATGTGAACATTGGTTGAAGCATGCATGAAATGATACAAGGTGTTGACAACAAAACGATGTCAGGGCATGTGAAAGTTAAGTACTGAAGAGCCCCAACAATGCTACGATAAAAGAGAGGAATCAGAGAGAAAGATGCCATCGCTAAGGAGCAACGTGTTATTAGACACCAAAGGAGTGGATAAAGATACCCATATAAGTGTAGCATATTTGAAGACCAAGGAAGTACGATAAGGGACCAAGGTCCTTCATATCAAATTCAAGGCCCAAGGTGCGAATAAGAGTAGCAATTACAGGAGAGCTATTACCAATAATAATGATATCATTGACATAAATGAGAACAATAAGTAGAATGGAGTCCCTGTGAGTGATGAACAAAGCAGAATCGGAAGAGGATTGAAGAAATCCTAATTTCAACATGTGTTCAATGAAACGAGCATTCTAGGGGCGTGGGGCTTGTTTCAAACCATAGAGGGATTTATCCAACTTGAAAAAGTGATGAGGATAGGCAGTGCTAGCAAAGCCAAGGGGTTGATCCATGAAAACATCCTCATTCAAATGGCCATAAAGGATCACATTCTTCACATCCGGCCAGCTGGCACAAAGACCATTTGAACTGAGCAGCAAGAGAAATAATCAGTTGAATAGTCTTGTGCTTGACCACAGGACTGAAAGTCTCCGTATAGTCGATGCCAGCCTCTTGAAGGTAGCCTTTTGCCACAAAACAGGCCTTATGTCGAGCAACAGATCCATATGCGTGATGTTTCAGTATAAGAACCCAATTACACCAATAACACGACGATGCGAACGATGGGGAACAAGATCCCACGTGACAGGACCCATCCCAATCCCCCCGGGATTAGTGCGGGATGACCCTGCTCCCGTCTGACACGAAGTGTCAGACAAGGGATATTTCCGACCTTTGCCCTCCCGGGCTATTAGAGTACGCCAGGATCCGGAGGAGGCATGTGATATCTCGGTCTCTGCTACAGTCCACATCCGTTGTCAACCTGAAGGGCAGTCAAAACATTAAAAGCTGTGAGTGGACAAAACCAAGAGTTTATAAAAAAAATTTATAAGACATTTGTACCCTTCACTAAAAAGCATGCATGCATTCGAAAACCATTTAACCGAAAAGACCATATGTGGGAACTAAGCCCAAAACCATAATGAAAACGACCGTACGGGCCACTGCCCAAATCCTGTGTAACCACACATCACATATCATATATCATATTTATATCATATACACATATAATTCACACAACCAATCATGTCACAGTTTCCAAAGCTATGCGCGTGCTACCCAGGTCTCAATCCGAGTCTTCTCAAAGTCAAGATCAATGTCCGCAGACCACTGACCCTACCCGAGGTAATAGTAATCATAGCCTTCCTGAGAGTAAGGAACCCAACTGGGGGGTGACTCCACTCAGTCGGTGCTCCGTGACTACTCCGGGGTCCACCCAGGCCAACGACCCTCCCCGGAGGAGATAATAGAAGTAAAGGAAGGTATATGAATACATATATATACATAACATAAACATTCATGCCCGGTTCCCTTGAACTGTCATGATCCATAACATCCATTAACTAGGGTTCATGCCTGTTCCCTTAAACCGTCATGAACCAGAATGACCTGACAAAGGTTCATGCCGGTTCCCATAAACCGTCATGAACCAGAATGACCTGACAAAGGTTCATGCCGGTTCCCATAAACCGTCATGAACCACAATGACCTTTCCAGAGTTCATGCCGGTTCCCATAAACCGTCATGAACTTGGAAATCCACCTAGGGTCCCTGACCCGAAATCATAAACCGTAAAATAACTGGGTCTCGTGCCCAAACATATGACATCAGCTGGGCACCGTGCCCGATATCTAAGGTCATCTGCCTGAGACAAAACGAAATGGGTCTCATACCCGAGTTTATCCTTTTGAAATCCAAAACCATTTCATTAAAACCAATAAAGAAATACAGACCCGTATAAGCATCGTATAAGGCCGAAACCTCGAAATATGTGCTTATACGTAACCACATACAAATGCACCCATGGCATCATCAAACAAGTAATAAAACATATAATAAACATTTATGCATGCACCAATTTAGAAAACAAGGTCCACTCACAGACCGTCCGAGCTGCCACCTCGATTTGCGTGCCATTCGGCTCCTCGAGCCGATCACCATTACCGGGACTCCCAAACCTGTCCAAATTTTAATAGAAGGTTACTAACGACTTAATTAACCTCCTATCAAAGCCCCATAATTTTTCCGAACTTTTAACTATTTTTAAACCTACCCTAAACCTTCTGATGCCCCGAAACATATCGAGACGGTGTCCGATCGACACGAAACCAGTCCCAAAATGTTCGTTACATCGAATAGAAGATTTCCTGTGTTGAACACTTTCCCAAATTATGGACCACGTGCCCTCACGAGCCCTAGAAGGTCGAAAACACTGTTCATCATCACCTACCCCTGAAAACCGGTTTTTTCTGGTTTTGGACCGGGTACTGTAGCAGTACTGTTCCGAACCGGCGAGAATTTTTCAGGGGTTTTCCTGCCCTATTTTGGTCCGATTTCAGCCCTAATTAATCCTATAATTCATATCTCTTCATTCCCTATCATTTTTACTAATTAAAACAACCTAAAACTACACAAAACTCATGGTTTAATTCTTGAACCATACGGTTCAAGCTTCCCAAAACTGTACCATGGCTGTACAGCCACCCAAATCTTATCAAAACCTTCCTAAAACAATCCTAATAACTCATTTAATTCATTGGAAGCAACCAAAATGACCCATAGCAATTAAAAATGGAAATTGGATTGAAAATGGCTTACCGTGAACCTCACGGGTTCCTTGGCCCCGTCGTCCATGGCTGCGCCGTCCCGGGCCGGCCACCACATCCTCCCGTCCTCCCTCACTCTCTGGTCCTCCCAGCTGATCATGGGTTGAAAGTGGGATTGGTTTGGGTTGCACAAAGATGGAGAGGAATGGTGAGATAGGGTTTGTGTTGTGGGGGATGGTTTGCACGACTAAGGGATGGTATGCATGTATGGGAACATAATGAGCAATGGATTAGTGACACTTGTCACTCATCCATTGGGCCCTTGTAAAATATCTGACCCACTTAAGTCCAAAAGTGCCTCGTAAAACGCATCATCGTGAATAGTATCCTAGAACTTCCGTGAACCGTAACTTCGCCGTCGAACGTCCGAATTCGACATGCCGCCTGTCTACGGATTCGTATCGTCCTTATCTACGTAACGGTCCTCGGCTCTCGTCCATCGGATATCCCGGTCAAAAAGTCAACATTTGTCCCTTTTTAACCAAAATTACCAAAATGCCCCTAAACTTCCGAACGTCATAACTTCCTCCTCGAACGTCGGAATTGAACGTGCCACCTGTCTATAAACTCGTGACGTCACGAACTACGTCACGGTCATCGGTCAAAGTCCATTTGATCGCCTGATCGAAAAGTCAACGTTTTGCCACCATCAAGGGCAAAACGGTAATTTCGCGTCGTTCGTCCGATTTAGCCTAAATAATCACCGATTAACCTCACTAATCGTGATTAGTCACTAATCTAATCTAGGAATTTGGGACGGGTCGTTACACCACGTTTGCTCCTTCATAGCATGATGCCATTCAAGAACAACAAAAGCATGTTGCTAAGTAACAAGTTCCACAAGAGAAGTAGGAACAATTGAGGTAGCGTGAAGTGCAAGAAAGCCTTTCCTGCTAGGCTTGAGAATTCCATTCTTTGATCGAGTAGTCATAGGATGAAGAAAGGAGACTCCGGGTGAGAAAAGAACCCATAGTGATTAATGACAAAAGGAATCACAAAAGCACTCAAAGAGGAGGAAGAAATCGACATTGAGACATCAGATGGTGGTGTAATGGATGAGGCATGAAGGGAAGAACTGGATAATGGAGAAGAGGAAAAATGGGCAAGTGGACAGACAGGAGGATCTAAGACGACTGAAGGCAAGGGATCAAGATTAGCAGAAGAGCTTGAGGAAGGAGAGACGTTGGAAGTCAAAGGAGTACAACTAGAGTATGGAATACTTGGAGCACTAGGAACATGAGTGGATTTGGAAGGGTGGATGCAAAAAGAAGAAAAAGGGAAATGAGATTCATCAAAGATGACGTGTCTAGAGATATAGGTTTTCTTAGAGGGAATATGATAGCAAAGAAACCCCTTGTAATCAAGGTTATACCCTACAATGACACACTGAGCATATCGAGACTCAAGTTTTTTTTTAGCGTATAAACGTAAACGTGGGTAACAAGCACACCTAAAAACACGAAGAGAGGAAGGAGAAGTTGAGGAACCAAAGAGACGAGAATATGATGACTACCTATGAAGAACGGGAGTGAGCATATTGTAAATCAAGTAATTGGTTGTAGAACAAGTGTGAAACCAAAAGAAAAATGGCATGGAAGTAGCTCGTGAGAAAATAATGGTAGTCTTAATTAAGTGGCGATGTTTCTGTTCTGCTAACCGGTTCTGCTGAGGAGTGTAGGGACAAGATTTGAAGTGCCGAATCCATTTCGCAGCAAGAAATTCGATCATAGATTTACTAGTGAACTCGCCTCTCCCATCAGTTTGAAAGATCTTAACTGGTTTCTCAAAGAAAGCAGTAATGTAGGCATGAAACTTGCCAAATATAGAGTATACTTCTTATTTATGAACCATAGGGTAGATCCAAGTATAACCAGTCATCAATGAAAATGACATAGAATCAAAATCCAAGAGTAGAAGTATAAGGGCTAGGACCCCATACATCTAAATGAATCTTAAGAAATGGCACAAATGCCTTATGATCTGAAAGTTCAAAAGGAAGCCGAGATACTTTGCCTTGAAGGCATGAATCACAAATATGAGAGGAAGACTCAAAAGCTAAAGGAAGTTGAGCATGTTTGAGCATAGCAACCAAGATGACATGAGACGGATGACCAAGTCTTTGATGCCATATTGAGGAATAAACCTTCTTGCCTAAGCAGCCAGCACTAAGAACTGAGGACACAGAGTGGAGATTCATGGGGATAGGATATAGTCCTTCAACACTAGGAGTCTTGTAAAACACTCTTCTCATTGTAGTGTCCTTGATTATGATATCCATTGTAGATATTATGGTAATTTTTGTAACGACCTCGATTGTTCCTGCCACGATAACAATTGAAACGACCTCTTCCAAGATTATTCCTATCATACCAGTTTGAGCCTTAATGGTTGTTATAGTTATCGTTGTTCCCTTGCCAACTAGAATTTTGATTTGTATTGGAATCTTGCCACTGGATAGATTGATAGGTTTGAGACTAGGGTTCAGGTGTATTCTTCGTTGCAACCATTGTAGTAAGAATAGAGGTTTGAGAAGAGAACTTAGAGAGATCAGCTTCCTCAGCGATCAAGAGAATAAGAAGCTCAGATAGGGTGATGGAAACTAACCATTCCCTGATATGAGACTTGAACACATGATATTCAGTAGACAAGCCATTTAGAGTGATGAGAATCACATCTTTGTCTGTGACGACTTGACCAGCACTATATTCTTTGATAGAGTCACACCTCTTATGTATTGTTTAAAGGTTAGTCTTTAGTTGCATCAGATTAGAATCGTTTATTATCAAAATCATATCAGGTCAAGATCATTTCTGTAAAAAAAAAAAAAAACAAGATTGAAGGTATTTTAATCATTAATATATATATATATATGTATATATATATATACACACAACTAAACGGATAGTTCGGCATGAGAATCTTAATATTTACTAAAATTATCAATTTATTTGATACATTTGAATGATTAGCTAAACAGATTATAATCTTATTGATTTTTACGGAGATGATCTTGACATGATGATTTAGAGAATGAATGGCTCCGATTATGATATATGTACAAAAACAATTCAGTAATCAAAAGAGTGGTACGAGTAGGTATTACTATAATCGGATGGGAGTATTTTCCTTATTATTTAACCTAAGTTATTAAATGTTGAAAAAATAGTTGTAGGTATGTTAGAAGAAACACTAATCTTATTTTGTGTTCCTTTTACGCTCCAACCAAATAAGAATCAAATTGTTCCTTTCTTTGTACTCCCATTTTCATATCCTTTACTCATCCACATTCGATCCTTGCAACGTAACACTGCCTTAGTTCATATCATTTACTCATCCACATTCGATTCTTGCAACCTAACACCACCTTAATTCAAGTGCAAAATAGATGCAGTGCACATCTACAACCGCAGAATCAAGCTTTTTCCTCAATTGCCTTCACTCTCTAGCTTATTAATTTCTCGTTAACTGACCTTATAACTCCTCCACATTCCATTCTTCACTACAAGAAATATTAAGTTTTTTCCGACTAAATTTGGCCCGACAAAGCAGATTTCGCTGCGTACGGATGCTTTGACCGACCGAGATTTTCCGGAGCTGAGTTTGCTTGAAGAATCGCCGTCTTTGCTGGACGAACTTATTTCGCAGGGCAAGACCACTGTTCTTGTACCGGTCGCAACCACGTATAGTACACCACCTTCATGTTCATATTAATTAAAACACACTTAATTTCCACAAACAGCAATAGTGGCACGTTCGACTAATGGCATATGCATAGTCAATAATATTTCTTTAACTCTCAATATATATTTATATACATATATATATAGAGAGAGAGAGAGAGAGATTCAGTCAATTGATGAGTTATTTTGTGATATACATAACTTTGCAATTTTTGTTTTTTTCATTTCAGTATTTGAAAAGTTTTTTTTTTTTTTTTGGTTAAATCAGTATTTGAAAAGTTGAGAGCCACAGGTTGTGTTCTAATAAAGGACAATAAATCAAGAATGGCTGGATTTGGTGAGCTCTTTGCGGGAGCTGCTCTAGGAACCCTATCTTCAGAGCTCTATAAGTGCCTCGAAAATCTGATCAAAAAGTACAAGGAGTTCAATCCCCTCCTCGAAAAAATCAAGGCAACGCTAGATTCTTTGGAGCCAATCACCAACCAGATTGAAGACAAAAATAAACAACTGAATCTAGCGCCGGAGGAGATAGAAAAACTCAAAACGAAAATCAGGGAGGGAATAAAGCTACTAGATGAATGCGCGGCAGATCCAAAGTGGCACAAAAAGGTTTCATACACCAAAAAGCTCACTGAGTTTGATGAGTCTCTCAAACGACAGCTTGGCGTATTGATGGCGCAGGGAGTAAGGGACGGGAAGGAGACGTTGCTTCTGGTGAGGGATCACGCCGAACATGCTGTTGAATCCACAGGCTTTTTGAAAGATAACTTAGAGAGACTAAAACACCTCAAGCAAGTTGGGTACTCGACATTGATGCTAGGCTTGCTCATAATCATTGTTTATGTGACAATAAAATTAGTGGCAATGCTTGCTTTCATCCCTAAAGTGGTCGGCGAGTTCGTAGATGAGTCATGGTCCCGGTATAGATCCGGGTCGGGCGGTCATCTAGGTATTTTTGTGGTTGTGGTAATTTTAGAATTTCTCAAGTCTCTAGCCTATTTTCAATTTTCTTTTGTGGGCATGATGTTTTTCCTGGGCTCTGTGAGTATGATCCAAGAGCAATATCAGAAAGGTTTCTCCATCAAGGGGCTCCAAACGACGGTTTTCATACTTGCTACGGTTGTCTATTACCTCTATTGCTGTGTTGTTGTATTTATGGCAGCTAAGTGTCGCAACTAAATCTCCAGACCAAGGAGGAAGCTTCAATTCATTTGGTTGGGCTTTGGTACTCCTATATGTATATTTAAACAAATTACATTACTTGTACTCTTATAATTGTATTTCTTTCAAATTTTGAAGAAATAAACCACTTCTCAAAACGAAATACTCAAATAAATATTTAGATCGTAATGAATATTGAAATACTCAAATTTTCAAGAATTAATAAACCATTTCTCAAAACTAAATACTCAAATTAATAAACCACTTCTCAAAACAAAATTTTGAAGAAATAAACCACAACCTCAAGATCGCTTCCTTTGGCCTTCACCGATCCGACGGCATTGGTTGGGTCGATCAATTTGCTAGCTTCGGTCGCCATTTTATTGTTGACAGCTAGGGCCTTTGGAGCTGTCAAGGTTGAAGACTACAACAGTGCCATGGAGGCCGACACCATATCGCCATCCCCATCGAAATCAGAGGCCGTGAAAGTGAGAATGTTTGTTCATCGTTAGCTGGGTTTGGGCGTGAATTAGGGGCGGCTGGGTTTGGGCATCAATTGCGAGGACTAGCTAGGCTTAATTTGTAAGCTAACACGTGTTGACTCCACCGTGAAGAGTGTTTAGCAAGTTAGTAGGGTTAGTTATATAGCTAAGCTAGAGTTAGTTATATAGAATTAGTAATACAGCTAGGGTTAGCTGTCAAAAGTTGTTAGGCTAACCTACACGGTACTACACATGTATATATTGTGAGAAGCCTTTGTGCTGTAAAGTTAACAAATGAGATTGAGAAAAACTCCTCCTCTTGAATTCTCTCTACACTCTCATTCTCTCTCGATCTATCTCTTCTTCATTTCTTCATAGAAAACCAAGATGGTATCAGAGCATTCATGCTCAATGCTCATTGTTCCTAGATGCAATCGCGATATAGTTCCCTGATCGTGTGACCGAGATTTTGTACGGTGATCAACCTCTGTCTTGCTTCTGCTTTCAACTTCGAGCCTGCTTCTGTCTTCAACCTCGATCTTGCTTCTGCTTCATCATCTTGCCTCATCAACTTCTGTATCTCGATCTCATGTTCTCTTCCCTGATCATTCAATTAGTAGCGGATATTTGAGCTGTTTTTTAGTGAGATAAGTAATTTCCTCTTTTTCTCTGTCTTGATTCTTGAAACTTCTCCACAAGCTAATTAACCACGCCTGCTGTTATGGATATTCTCAAGAATGTTACTGATTTCATGTCCATGAAACTCGATGACACTAACTATGTATCTTAGAGTGCCAAGATTCAACGTTTGTTGAAAGGTTACCATATGTTCGATCATCTTGACAGTACCAGAACTTGTCCATTATCTACTAATCTGTCCTCTAAGACATGGATGGATGTAGATGCCGCACTGCTGAATGTGATCATTGCTACAATATCTGAGGAAGCTTTCACTGAAATCATGAATTCTGACACTACACGCGAAGCCTGGCTTACACTGCAAGAGAGATTCTCATCCCTATCTGAAGAAAATCTCATGCAGTTAAAGACCAATCTCCAAACAATTCAGAAAGGCTCAGATTCAATCGAGGTCTTCCTAAGTAAGATCTTATCTGCAAGGCAAAGGCTAGCTAGTGCTGGTGTACCTATATCGGACAAAGATGTCATTCTCATTACTCTCAATGGATTATCA
This sequence comes from Prinsepia uniflora, assembly GCA_032719365.1. Lineage (NCBI taxonomy): Eukaryota > Viridiplantae > Streptophyta > Magnoliopsida > Rosales > Rosaceae > Prinsepia > Prinsepia uniflora. Next base: position 1,537,872 of record CM064875.1, on the reverse strand, counting down.
TGTGACTATCACCCGTTTAAGTCACACATTCGTGCAAGACCTGTTCCAGTTATCCTTCCAGAACTGAGGACATTGCTGCTAGCCAAAGAGGCTGATCTCACCAAGGTTGCAACACAGACTGCCTCACAAACTTCACTACTTACAGCAATGACTGCCTCCAAGGAAGTAACTTCAGACCATGCAACAGATGTTGTTCAGCACTCTCAATCACATTCAAATTGGAATAATGGTAGAGGGAACAACAACTGGACCAATAACTACTAGCATAACAACCGTGGCCGTGGGAGGAACAATATTAGGGGTCGATGGAATTGAAGTAACAACTGGAATAACTATGGGAATACAAGTTGGAACAATGGAAGAGGAAACCGTGGGGGCTACAACAATGAGTAGAGTAATGGTCATAGTGGTCGTGGAGGTTACAACAACAACTACTACAATCATGGTTATCAGAAGCCTTATGGCTATAACACTAATCAGAACCTGGGGTACTCACCAGTTGGGAACACCTGTTCCTACTTACCACCAGGATCCACTAGACAGGTGTTTGTATCCACTCCCAACAGTGGAGTCCTAGGTTCTTCACCATACTATGTGCAAGCCCCAACAACTCATGTTTGTCAATTATGCAAGACTGCAGGTCATGAGGCACCAGATTGCTTCCAAAGAAGTGGTTTTAGAGTGTTACCTACTGTCAACTCTTATCCTCAAGGCTACACTGCTTCAGTACTGCCACAGGCATTCTCAGCTAACACTGCATATGAATTTAGTGACCCTAATTTCTGGCTTGCAGATTCAGGAGCCACAAATCACATGGTTTCAGATGCTGCTCACCTTCAACAACCTCAAGAATGTGCTTCAAAACCAGGAATAGCAGTAGGCAATGGATCTATCCTATCCATTTCTAGTGTTGGCTCATTGACATTACCACTGCATGATCGTGTCTTTAAGTTGAAGGAGGTGTATCATGTCCCTAGACTTGTGCATAATCTCCTCTCTGTCCATAAGTTTTGTTTGAACAACAACTGCCAAATGCTGTTTGATGCCAAGTGCCTTTGAATTCAGGATCACTTGGGGAGAACATTGCACAAAATTCCCAGCATTAATGGCATGTATCCACTACCCTAGATCATCTCTTCTACACCTGCCATATATGTTCCTCACTATGCTGCATGCTTAGGCCAGAAGGTTTCTTCTCCACTTTGGCACCAGCGTCTTGGACATCCTACCAATGCAGTCTTCAACTCAATGATCACTCAAGCATGTATTCCTTGCTCCTCAGATACTTCTACTCAGTTGTGTCAACCATGTCTTCAAAGAAAGATCTCCAGGCTACCTTTCACATCTTATGATCATCGATCCACAGAACCATTTGTTAAAGTACACTCAGATGCATGGGGGCCTAGTCCTTATCTTTCTAACCTTGGTTTTAAGTACTATGTACTCTTTGTTGATGGCTATACTAGGTATACATGGCTGTATCATCTACTCAATAAATCTGATGTCTATTCCACTTTCATGAAGTTTCATGCCTATATACTTAACTTCTTTGATAAATCAATCAAGATCTTCCAAAGTGATGGAGGGGTGAGTTTGTGAATAAATCAATGACTGAGTTTTTGTCATCCAAAGGCATTATACACTATAAGTTGTGTCCCTATACACCTCAACACAATGGAGTAGCTGAGAGGAAACATCGTCATCTCATAGAAACTACCATCATTTTGCTTCAGACTGCTTCCATGCCTTTTTCTTTCTGGTTTCATGCATGTTCTACTGCAAATTTCCTTATCAATCGAATGCCAACTGCAACACTGCATATGGATTCTCCCTACTTTTTTCTATTTGGTCATCATCATTCTCTCTTATCTCTAAAGGTATTCGGTTGTGCGTGTTATCCTTTCATGCACCCCTATAATAATCATAAGCTTAAACCTAAGACTAAACAGTGCATCTTTGTTGGTTACACTCATGATTACAATGGATACATGTGTTATCATATTCCTACTAAGAAAACCTTTGTCTTTAGACATGTTGTTTTTGATGAAAACACCTTTCCATTTGCCTCTTCATCCTACTATCTAGAGCAACCCCTCATACTTGCTCATGGTACTATGAACCACCCTGGTTCCACTCCATTGTATTCTGTTCCAACTTACTCGAGCAGGAACTCTTTCGTCACAAGTGCTGATCAACTGGCTACACCAGCTTCACAAGGACCTCAAGTCCCACAGGTTTCTCAAGTCCCTCAATCTTCACATGCTCCAGCTTACACAGAGAATGTTCAACAGTCTGGTGATTCTCCTGAAGGTCATTTACCACCTGAACATGATTCAGATCACACAGATAGTGTACAACAACCTAGTGATCTCTCTGATGTTCATGTACCATATGATCCTGATCCATCTGAGACAAACACAGATACTACTGGTCATATCACAAAGTCCCAGGTGTCTTCACCTACTGGTTCCTCCTCAGGCACATCAGATCATGCATCCATTGACTTGGTTGTGGACATTACACAGTCTGCTCCCTCTTCCACGACCTCTTCTCAGCATCCCGTAGTGACTAGATCCAAGAGAGGCATTATCAAATCCAAACAGCATGATATCTTTCCCTTCACACAACCTTGCAATCAGTCAGTCCTCTTGTTGAACCAGTGACCTATCAGCAAGCCTCACAAATTCGTGAGTGGCATCAAGATATGCTTGAGGAGTTAACTGCCCTCAAGCTGCAACACAATTGGTCTTTCGTCCCTTTACCACCTCATCGAAGTGTCATTGGCTGTAAATGGGTGTTCAAATTAAAGAAGAATGTTGATGGATTGGTAGCTCAACACAAAGCTCGTCTGGTTGCCAAAGCATATCTTCAGGAAGCTGGGGTCGACTATGGTGAGACTTTCAGTCCTGTAGTAAAGCACACCACAGTACGTCTGGTTCTTGCCTTGGAAGCTCACTACAACTGGAGCCTCAAACAATTGGACGTTAAGAATGCCTTTCTTCATGGACATCTTGATGAGGAGGTCTATATGACACAACCACCAAGATTTGAAGATGTGCGCACTCCTTCCTACGTGTGTAAGCTACGCAAATCCCTCTTTGGGTTGAAACAAGCACCTCAGGTTTGGAATGCTCGATTCACTAGTCATAAGCTTAAACTTGGCTTCATTCAGTCCCTATTTGAATCAGCCCTCTTTGTGTTGCATACCAACTCAACACTTCTCATTGTTTTACTGTACGTTGATGACATTATAGTCACTGGAAACAACACACAGGTCATATTCTGATTGATCCAAGCTCTTCATGTTGAGTTCAACATGAAGGATCTTGGTACCCTCTCATATTTTCTTGGTCTCCAAGTCTGTCAACACGATAAAGGGCTCTTCATCAACCAAAGCAAGTATGCTCGTGATCTTTTATCTAAAGTAGGCATGTCCACCTGCAGTCTAGTCACAACACCAATAGTCCCAAACTCCAAACTACTCATCAGTGATGATGCTCTTTTGTCTCACCCTTCTCTCTATCGTAGCATAGTGGGAGCCCTTTAATATCTTATGTTTAGCCTATAACGACCCGACCCGAATTATCGGGATTAATTAAGAATTAATGACAGATTAGCGAGGCTAATCGGGGATTAGACGAGGATTAACGGACGTTCTGAGCAAAATTACGATTTTACCTCTAAACGAGGGCAAAAAGTTGACTTTTGACTCGGGAGGTCCGATGGCTGAGGGCCGAGGACCGTTACGTATATTGAGTTGATACGAATCTGTAGACAGGCGGCACGTCGAAATCGAACGTTCGACAAAAAAGTTACGATTCAAGTAAGTTTCGAAGAACTATTTACCGTGGGACGCTTTACGAGGCAAAAGTGAACTTTTGTACTCAAGTGGGCCCAGGCATTTGAATCAAGCCCAATGGATGAGTGACAAGTGTCACCCATCCATTGCTCACCTAACAAAGACACATGCATATCCATCCCCCATGTCTGTGTTCATCCAATCCAACCAACCGATGAACCCCAAAATCCATTCCCCTTCCCCTTTGTGATTTTGTGTGAGGCCTTAAGAGGAATTGAAGGGAGTGCTGTACTGAGGAAGGTGGTGGCAGCTGTAACGACCCGTCCCTAATTTTAAGGATTAATTAGGAATTAATGACGAATTAGAGTGACTAATCGGGGATTAGCCTAGGATTAACGGATGTTCAGCGCGAAATTATGATTTTACCCCTAGACGAGGGCAAAAAGTTAACTTTTGACCTGGGAGGTCCGATGGCCGAGGGCCAAGGACCGTTACATAGATCGAGATGATACGAATCAGTAGACAGGCAATATGACAAATTTGAACGTTTGACGGAGAAGTTACGATTCATGGAAGCTCGGACGTACTATTGCACATTTTTTGAGATGGAAGCCATTTGGCAGCAAGTTGTAACAACCCGTACCTTCGGGAAGGGTAAAAATGTAATTTTTGTGAAGTTTTGTAAAAAGGACGATTTTGCCCTTGTGAATAGTAGACGAAAAGTTGACTTTTTGTACTATCGATTGGATGAGTGTTAGCCCTTGACCGTGACGTAGTTTAGGACGTCACGAGATCGTAGACAAGTGGCAGGTTCGATTCGGACAACCGGAGGAAAAGTTATGATGTACGGAAGGTTGGGGGCGTTACCGTAATTTTGAGTAAACGAGGGAAATGTTGACTTTTTGGAGGACTTGTGGTTTTCACGTAGACCGAGGACCGTTGGATAGGCCTCGACGTCCTGAGTTCAACGAAAGGCGGCACGCTGTCATTGGACGTCGGACGAAGTATTTATGGGTCTAGAACGTTCGAGGGCAAAACGGTAATAATTATACAAGGGGTATTTTGGTCTTTTTCATTCAGCCAATCAGAGATGGGCAAGTGGCAACAGGTGGCTGAGATATTTTGTTTTGTACCAAGGGTTTGTGGACACGTGGTGAGAAGCCAGAGGCTTCTGGAGGTGTCTAAAGTGTGCACGGCCACACTTGGTTCATTTTTGAACCGTGCAATCCGTTGAACACACAGAGAAACAGAGAGAAGAAAATTGAAGAAGATTGATCGATCTTGATGCTAGAGAGAGTGAAGAGTGAGTTGAGAGAAGGACGGTGAAGCAAGGCGGTGCTGGTGAGCACAGTTTGGGGCTGCAACCGTGCACGGAAGCGACGTGGTGGACGGCTGGAATTTGGAAGAAACAGAGGAGGCAGTGGACGGTGGTGGCTGCTGTGCCGTGTGGTGGGTCGATTCAAGCCACTAGGAGACTCAGGAGGCTACGGGGAGTCCTACGAGCACCGTGGTAGGTGACGGTTCTCACGGCGGCGCCGGAATCGAAGGGTAACTTCTTTTGCTCTATTTTCCCGTAGATTTTCATTTCAAAAGTCGTGGACCTAGAGCTAGAATCGAAGGGATTGGTGAGTGAAGTGAGGTTTAGGGAGGTCCTAGGAGTCGTTTATGACGGTTGCCGTGACGGGGAAGTTCACGGTGGGAGGTGGTGCGATGGCGGGTACTCTGTACCCTGTTTGGCCGTGAATTTCAAACGGGAAATCGTGGAGTTAGAGAGTGAGTCGAGGGTTCCTGTGAGTTGTGTGTGGTTCAGTGAAGTCGTGGGAGGAGTCTAGAATGACCACCGTGAAGGGGGAAGTGCTGAGTGGCCGGGAAGGAAAACAGAGGGTTGTTTGGTTTTCCTTTCGAGCTTCAGTTGTGAAGCTATGGGTCGAGTCGAACCAAGAGAGTGAGGGGGATGAATTCTTTGAGAATGGACGAAACTTTAGGTGAAGATAGGAGGAGAAACGGTGGCCGGACGGTGGAGAACGGTTCTCGCCGGTCCGGGTTGCCGTCTGGTACGAACCGGGTTTGATCAAGGAAGACGGTGGCACTGTAGCAGGCGCGTGAGGCCCACGCGCAGCCACTTTGGGCGGCGCGTGGAGGCGCGTGGGGAGGAATCCGACCAAGCTTCCAACATGAGTTTAGTCCTAAATGTTCTAACGAATCCAATGATATAGTTTTCGGGTTAATCGGACGGTGTTACGGGATGATTCGGGAATCCGTAAGGTTTAGGGTTTAGGATTAAAATATTATTAAATTCCCAAAAAATTAGGGAAAATAGGGAAGGTATCCTTGATGTAATTGTGACCCTATTTGGTATCTATTGACAGGACGGGAGACACCAGAGACGGTTGAGCAGCGCACGGGGCGCGAGTGACTTGTTCTGAACTGTGAGCGGACTCTTTCTTACTTCCGAGCATGCCTAACTGTTTTTATCAATGTTTTATGATTTTATGTGTGTTTTTATGTCCTGATGATGATTATATGTGATTGAGATGTTTGCACGTTTTTCGAGACGTTTCGGGATTTTGCACGTTTTTCGAGAAAAAGCTGGTTTTCAGATTTTGATGCTATAATTCAGAAATTCAACCTAAAAACGTTTTCTTATGATGGTAAATGGGTTGTGGAATATGATTTGGGATTTTCCTATGGTTTTGTTATGAACATGGATCTTTTCCCGGATTTGGGTTCGGAATGTCGGTTCTGAACGCCGAAAGGGCTTCGAACTAGGGATTCCGAATTCGAGTTTGGTAATGGGTTTCGGAACGGTTTTACACTGAAATGGATTTGATTTGCTGGATCTGGATATGGGTTTGAAGACCCGGATATTGATTGACGGGGGACGGGCCCGGATTGAGTTTAAAGACTCGGGAGTTTAAAGACTCGGATATTTATGATATTACCCCCATAGGCCTATTGAGTTTAAAGACTCGGGAGTTTAAAGACTCGGATTTATATTTGAGGCCTGGTTGAGTTTAAAGACTCGGATAGGTCCAGCAGGTTTAATCGGAAATGATGCTTTGATGCTGACGTTTTATAGTGTATCTGTTTCTTATGTATATGTTTCTTATGATGTTTTATAGTGTTTCTGTTTCTTATGATATTTCATATTATGATTTTCTAATACTTCGTTGGGCATGTCTGGTTTCAAACCGGAGGGAACAATTGATTATTTTTCCTTAACTTTGATTTGATGGTAAACGGTTTTACAAATTTTATTCCTTTTGGTCCACTCACACCTTCTGTTTTTTTTCAATTTCCCTCCAGGTCGTGGTGATAGCGCTGGGGTGAACGTTGAGGCAGATATCGAGGCATAGAGCTTCCGACGTTCTTCCGTTGTGGACTTAGACTTGTAGGACTTTTGGTGCCCATTTTGTAGAACTATGCTCTGGCTTAATGTTGTATATATTTACTCCTTCGTCTGTTAGTTATGCTTATAGTTGTATTAAGGTTATTTTTGGTACTGTAAGTGTGATTGTCAGACGGGAGCAGGGTTCATCCCGGGTATCGAGGTGATATTTGGGACGGGTCCTGACAATTGGTATCAGTGCATAGGTTGTGTCGCTTTGTGTTGGGTCTAGGTTGTTATACTAACTCTATGCCTCTTTCAGCGTACGATTGATCATGCCTCCGAGACGTGAACCCCCTCCACGACCTGAAGATGAAGCGGCGAGAGGGATTGAGAGCGCTTCGATCGAGAGAGCCCAGAGGCTTGGGGCTACTACGTTCAGCGGTGGGGCTGATCCCGAGGAAGCTCACCGATGGATCATCCGACTAGAACGTATTTTTGGGGTGATGCACTGTCCTCCCGAGGATCGGGTATTGTTAGCTACTTTTCTGTTGGATGGAGCTGCCTACGAGTGGTGGTACACGCTGGAACTGTCCAGCTGGGATGCACATACCGTGACTTGGGAGACTTTCCGGGAGCGGTTTCTAGATCAGTACTATCCCCGTTCTTTTAGGGATGCGAAGGAAGCGGAATTTCTTCACTTGAAACAAGGGAACTTGACAGTTGCTGATTATGAGCAGAGGATCCAGATGCTATCTCGTTTTGCTCCTGCATTTGTGGCGACTGAGGCGGAGAAGTGCCGCCGGTTTGAGTTGGGCCTCCGGGGAGAGATCAGGGCCATAGTGACAGCCGGCTCTTTTGCTACATTCCGAGAGTTGTCTGATGCTGCTGTCAGGGTGGAGGCCAGTTTACCTGCTAGACCACAATATTCGGGCAGTGTTCGACGCCGAGAGCAGTCATTTCCAGGAGCATCGAGTCAGAGGCCCCCGAAACGGGGAAATTTTGGTGGATCATCATCGGCTGGTGGAGCCCGGTATGGCAGACCAGGCAGTTTTCAGGGCTCTGGTTTTCGAGGAGTTAGGTCACAGCCGACTCCTCAGGCGAGTGCGACTTCAGTGGCTTCTACAGGGAGGCATACCGGTGGACCCGGTAGGGATACTTGCTTCTATTGTGGAGAGCGAGGACACTTCCGTCGGGAGTGCCCATTGTTAGCTCCGGAGGGTGGAGCAGGTAGATGTGCAACGGAACCCGGGCGGAGTACTGCATCAGTGTCAGGGGCAGCAGGCCCTAGGGGTGGCGGTGGTGCCACGAGTAGTTCCAGAGGGCGCGGTAGGTCATCGGGACCTCAGGCGCGAGTTTTTACTATGACTCAGCAGGAGGCTAGGTCAGCACCGGGAGTGGTGACAGGTACACTCACCATACTTGGTCACACTGTTTTTACTTTGATAGATCCCGGGGCTACTCATTCATTTATAGCTCGGAGTTGTAGTTTGGTTAAGGAGAGGGAGGTGTCTACTTTGGATTGTGCGTTAGGAGTGAGTACACCTACTGGGGAGGTGTTGGTAGTGACTCAGGTATTGAGAGAGTGTCCGGTGATGGTAGGCGAGGTGGAGTTACTGGCAGATTTGTTACTCTTGGATTTACGGGACTTTGATGTGATCTTAGGTATGGACTGGTTGACGAGACATCATGCTTCTATCGAATGTTTCGATAGGAGAGTGACTTTTCGGAGTCTCGGATTATCAGAGACTACGTTTCAGGGGGATCAGCGTGCACTTCCTACGGGAGTCATTTCGGCACTCGAGGCTAGCAAACTGTTACGTAAGGGGTGCCAGGGTTACTTAGCTCATGTGGTGGATACGTGTGCTACGCCAGTGAGGGCGGAGGATATACCAGTGGTACGGGAGTTTCCCGATGTTTTCCCGAGGAGTTGCCAGGACTACCCCCACACCGAGATCTTGAGTTTACGATTGATCTTCTACCAGGTACACAGCCTATTTCCCAGACTCCTTATCGTATGGCACCTGCAGAATTGAGGGAACTTAAGGCCCAGTTGCAAGAGTTGGTCGATATAGGATTCATTCGACCGAGTATGTCACCTTGGGGAGCACCTGTTTTGTTTGTCAAGAAAAAGGACGGAGGATTGAGATTGTGTGTGGATTACAGGCAACTGAATAAGGTAACTATTCGGAATAAGTACCCCCTACCCCGGATTGATGATTTGTTTGACCAGCTCAAGGGAGCACAGTATTTCTCGAAGATTGATCTTCGCTCCGGTTATCACCAGTTAAGGGTTAAAGAGGAGGATATACCAAAGACAGCTTTTCGAACCAGGTACGGTCACTATGAGTTTGTTGTGATGCCTTTTGGTTTGACTAATGCCCCAGCAGCTTTTATGGACCTTATGAACCGAGTGTTCCGCCCCTACTTGGATCGTTTTGTGATTGTCTTCATTGATGATATTTTGGTGTATTCGAAGAGTGCGAAGGCGCATGAGAAACATCTGAGGATCGTGCTTAAAACGTTGAGGGAGCATCAGTTGTATGCGAAGCTCAGTAAGTGTCAGTTCTGGTTGACCAGTGTTGGATTTCTTGGCCATGTGATTTCGGCCGAGGGCATCCGTGTGGATCCTCAGAAAGTTGAGGCGGTAGCCAATTGGGAACAGCCTAAGACGGTAACAGAAATCCGGAGTTTTCTGGGTTTAGCGGGTTATTACAGGCGTTTTATTGAGGGCTTTTCTATTCTCGCAGCACCGTTGACGAGGTTGACACGGAAGGGAGTTCGGTTTGAGTGGGACGATAAATGTGAACAGAGTTTCCAAGAGCTTAAAAGGCGGTTGACATCTGCTCCTGTGTTAGCCCTTCCAGATGATAGTGGGGAGTTCGAGGTGTACAGTGACGCTTCTTTACAAGGTTTGGGTTGTGTCTTGATGCAGCACGGGAAGGTGATTGCTTATGCTTCCCGACAATTGAAACCCCATGAGGTGAACTACCCTACACATGACTTGGAACTGGCTGCGGTGGTTCATGCACTGAAGATTTGGCGGCATTACTTGTACGGTGAGAGGTGCAGGATCTTCACGGACCACAAGAGTTTAAAGTATTTGTTCACTCAAAAGGAATTGAATCTGAGACAGCGCCGTTGGTTGGAGTTACTTAAGGACTACGACTGTACCATTGAGTATCATCCAGGGAAGGCTAATGTGGTAGCCGATGCTCTGAGCAGGAAGTCAGCTGGTTCTTTGTCGCATTTGAGGACAGTACGGTTACCTTTGCTAGTTGAGCTCCGTAGGTTGGGAGTAGAATTGACTGTGGATGATCAGGGAGCACTCCTAGCAAGTTTCCATGTGCGACCTGTTTTGATTGATCAGGTGATTGATGCTCAGTTTGAGGACCCTATTCTGGGCATCATTCGGATTGAGGTCGAGGCTGGAGAGAGACAGGATTTTGAGATCCGTGAGGATGGAGCCTTGGTTAAGAATGGACGGTTGTGTGTACCTGAGGATGAAGCTTTGAAGAAGGTGATACTGGATGAGGCTCATTGTTCAGCCTATGCGATGCATCCTGGTGGGACCAAGATGTATCGTACACTTCGAGAGCATTACTGGTGGTCAGGGATGAAACGTGAGATTGCCGAATATGTCAGTAGATGCTTGATTTGTCAACAGGTAAAAGCCGAGCGGCAGAGACCTTATGGAGCAATGCAACCTTTGCCGATCCCCGAGTGGAAATGGGATCACCTGACTATGGATTTCGTGTTCAAGCTTCCGAGAACACCGAAGGGACACGATGGTGTGTGGGTTATTGTGGATCGACTTACGAAGTCTGCTCATTTCTTGCCAGTACGGGAGAACTTCAGGTTGGAACAGTTTGCACAGTTTTTTATAAATGAGATTATTCGGTTACATGGGACTCCAGAGTCGATAGTATCTGATAGAGATCCGAGATTCACTTCTCGATTTTGGCAGAGCTTACAGGAAGCTTTTGGGACTAAATTACACTTCAGTACTGCTTTTCATCCTCAGACAGATGGGCAGTCTGAGCGGACTATTCAGATTCTCGAGGACATGATGCGAGCTAGTGTACTTCAGTTTCAGGGTACTTGGGAATCACATCTGCCTTTGATGGAGTTCGCCTACAATAACAGTTATCAGGAGAGCATTGGGATGGCTCCTTATGAGGCTTTGTATGGGCGGCAGTGTCGGACTCCATTGTGTTGGACTGAGGTTGGTGAGAGGAGGTTGACTACTTCTGAGCTGGTGGAGCTTACTCAGGAAAAAGTGGCACTGATTAGGGATCGATTGAAGGCAGCGCAGGATCGCCAAAAGAGCTACGCTGACCGTAAGATCAGGGATTTGGAGTTTACCGTAGGAGACTGGGTTTTCCTGAAACTATCTCCTTGGAAAGGAATTGTGCGATTTGGCAGACGAGGGAAGTTGAGTCCTCGTTACATTGGACCGTATGAGATCTTGGAGCTGATTGGTCCTGTAGCTTATCGCTTGGCCTTACCAGAAGATTTGGAAAAGGTACATAATGTCTTTCATGTCTCTATGCTTCGAAAGTATATTCGAGATGATTCGCATATTCTGGAAGCACAACCAGTGGAACTGAGGGAAGACTTGAGTTTCGAAGAGCAACCTGTTGCAATCTTGGATCGGAAGGATAAGGTTTTACGAAGGAAGACGGTTCCCTTAGTGAAGGTATTGTGGAGGAATCATCAGGTCAAAGAAGCTACTTGGGAACCCGAGGCCTTGATGCGGGAACAGTACCCTTACTTATTTCACTGAATTTCGAGGACAAAATTCTTTTTAGGGTGGTAGATTGTAACAACCCGTACCTTCGGGAAGGGTAAAAATGTAATTTTTGTGAAGTTTTGTAAAAAGGACGATTTTGCCCTTGTGAATAGTAGACGAAAAGTTGACTTTTTGTACTATCGATTGGATGAGTGTTAGCCCTTGACCGTGACGTAGTTTAGGACGTCACGAGACCGTAGACAGGTGGCAGGTTCGATTCGGACAACCGGAGGAAAAGTTATGATGTACGGAAGGTTGGGGGCGTTACCGTAATTTTGAGTAAACGAGGGAAATGTTGACTTTTTGGAGGACTTGTGGTTTTCACGTAGACCGAGGACCGTTGGATAGGCCTCGACGTCCTGAGTTCAACGAAAGGCGGCACGCTGTCATCGGACGTCGGACGAAGTATTTATGGGTCTAGAACGTTCGAGGGCAAAACGGTAATAATTATACAAGGGGTATTTTGGTCTTTTTCATTCAGCCAATCAGAGATGGGCAAGTGGCAACAGGTGGCTGAGATATTTTGTTTTGTACCAAGGGTTTGTGGACACGTGGTGAGAAGCCAGAGGCTTCTGGAGGTGTCTAAAGTGTGCACGGCCACACTTGGTTCATTTTTGAACCGTGCAATCCGTTGAACACACAGAGAAACAGAGAGAAGAAAATTGAAGAAGATTGATCGATCTTGATGCTAGAGAGAGTGAAGAGTGAGTTGAGAGAAAGACGGTGAAGCAAGGCGGTGCTGGTGAGCACAGTTTGGGGCTGCAACCGTGCACGGAGGCGACGTGGTGGACGGCTGGAATTTGGAAGAAACAGAGGAGGCAGTGGACGGTGGTGGCTGCTGTGCCGTGTGGTGGGTCGATTCAAGCCACTAGGAGACTCAGGAGGCTACGGGGAGTCCTACGAGCACCGTGGTAGGTGACGGTTCTCACGGCGGCGCCGGAATCGAAGGGTAACTTCTTTTGCTCTGTTTTCCCGTAGATTTTCATTTCAAAAGTCGTGGACCTAGAGCTAGAATCGAAGGGATTGGTGAGTGAAGTGAGGTTTAGGGAGGTCCTAGGAGTCGTTTATGACGGTTGCCGTGACGGGGAAGTTCACGGTGGGAAGTGGTGCGATGGCGGGTACTCTGTACCCTGTTTGGCCGTGAATTTCAAACGGGAAATCGTGGAGTTAGAGAGTGAGTCGAGGGTTCCTGTGAGTTGTGTGTGGTTCAGTGAAGTCGTGGGAGGAGTCTAGAATGACCACCGTGAAGGGGGAAGTGCTGAGTGGCCGGGAAGGAAAACAGAGGGTTGTTTGGTTTTCCTTTCGAGCTTCAGTTGTGAAGCTATGGGTCGAGTCGAACCAAGAGAGTGAGGGGGATGAATTCTTTGAGAATGGACGAAACTTTAGGTGAAGATAGGAGGAGAAACGGTGGCCGGACGGTGGAGAACGGTTCTCGCCGGTCCGGGTTGCCGTCTGGTGCGAACCGGGTTTGATCAAGGAAGACGGTGGCACTGTAGCAGGCGCGTGAGGCCCACGCGCAGCCACTTTGGGCGGCGCGTGGAGGCGCGTGGGGAGGAATCCGACCAAGCTTCCAACATGAGTTTAGTCCTAAATGTTCTAACGAATCCAATGATATAGTTTTCGGGTTAATCGGACGGTGTTACGGGATGATTCGGGAATCCGTAAGGTTTAGGGTTTAGGATTAAAATATTATTAAATTCCCGAAAAATTAGGGAAAATAGGGAAGGTATCCTTGATCTAATTGTGACCCTATTTGGTATCTATTGACAGGACGGGAGACACCAGAGACGGTTGAGCAGCGCACGGGGCGCGAGTGACTTGTTCTGAACTGTGAGTAGACTCTTTCTTACTTCCGAGCATGCCTAACTGTTTTTATCAATGTTTTATGATTTTATGTGTGTTTTTATGTCCTGATGATGATTATATGTGATTGAGATGTTTGCACGTTTTTCGAGACGTTTTCGGGATTTTGCACGTTTTTCGAGAAAAAGCTGGTTTTCAGATTTTGATGCTATAATTCAGAAATTCAACCTAAAAACGTTTTCTTATGATGGTAAATGGGTTGTGGAATATGATTTTGGATTTTCCTATGGTTTTGTTATGAACATGGATCTTTTCCCGGATTTGGGTTCGGAATGTCGGTTCTGAACGCCGAAAGGGCTTCGAACTAGGGATTCCGAATTCGAGTTTGGTAATGGGTTTCGGAACGGTTTTACACTGAAATGGATTGGATTTTCTGGATCTGGATATGGGTTTGAAGACCCGGATATTGATTGACGGGGGACGGGCCCGGATTGAGTTTAAAGACTCGGGAGTTTAAAGACTCGGATATTTATGATATTACCCCCATAGGCCTATTGAGTTTAAAGACTCGGGAGTTTAAAGACTCGGATTTATATTTGAGGCCTGGTTGAGTTTAAAGACTCGGATAGGTTCAGCAGGTTTAATCGAAAATGATGCTTTGATGCTGACGTTTTATAGTGTATCTGTTTCTTATGACGTTTTATAGTGTATCTGTTTCTTATGATGTTTTATAGTGTTTCTATTTCTTATGATGTTTCATATTATGATTTTCTAATACTTCGTTGGGCATGCCTGGTTTCAAACCCGAGGGAACAATTGATTATTTTTCCTTAACTTTGATTTGATGGTAAACGGTTTTACAAATTTTATTCCTTTCGGTCCACTCACACCTTCTGTTTTTTTTCAATTTCCCTCCAGGTCGTGGTGATAGCGCTGGGGTGAACGTTGAGGCAGATATCGAGGCATAGAGCTTCCGACGTTCTTCCGTTGCGGACTTAGACTTGTAGGACTTTTGGTGCCCATTTTGTAGAACTATGCTCTGGCTTAATGTTGTATATATTTACTCCTTCGTTTGATAGTTATGCTTATAGTTGTATTAAGGTTATTTTTGGTACTGTAAGTGTGATTGTCAGACGGGAGCAGGGTTCATCCCGGGTATCGAGGTGATATTTGGGACGGGTCCTGACAAGTGGGGCCCATATATTTTGGACAGGCCAATGGATGAGTGACAGGTGTCGCCCATCCATTGCCCATCCCAAACATGTTCGTGCATATCCACCATTCCCCGTGTTCGATCATTTCTCCCCTATTTCCACCAAACCCGATCAACCCAATCCAAACCCTTACCCCATATGATCATGTGTGAGGCCCAAAAAGTGAGGTGAGGATGTTGTGATGGTGGTGGCTGGCCAGGACGGCGCCGCCGTGGACGGCGGAGGCAAACACAGCACGGTAAGCCTGGTTGTACCCTTTTCCTTTTAATTTCGATTTTACACGTTAGGGGCCGTTTTAGGTGATTAGGATGAGTTTATTAGGTTTCTAGGGGAGTTTTAGGAAGGTTTTGGTGGTGGTTAATGGCTGAGGAAGCCTTGGGGAATTTCTGGAAAAATTGAACCGTGAGGGGAAAATTGAACCGGGGTGATGTAGTGGGTTTTGAGTGGTTTTAATCACACCATTAGGTTCCTATAATCGAATTAGGAAGAATAGAATCGATTAGGAAGGAAAAGGATGAAAATTGAACGGTCTAGGAGCCTAGGCCGGTCACGCTGGTCCAGTTGGGCCGGAATTGCAGGATCGAACCAGACCGACTGGTCGGACCCGGTCGGTTGGAGCTTGAAGACGACTATGCACTGGCGCATGGCTCCCACGAGTAGCCACTTCAGGCGGCGCGTGCGGGCATGTGGGGGAGAGTTTGGGGGTGGTTCCAACATGTGAAATCATCTATTCGATGTAACGAACATTTTGGTACTGGTTTCGAGTCGATCGAACATCCTCTCGATATAGTTCGGGCTGTCCGAAGGTTTCAGAGCGCATTTAAAAATAGTTAAAAATCCCAGAAAATTAGGGGGCATTAGTGAGGGGTTAATTACGTAGTTAGTAACCCTCTAAAGTGATTTGGAAACCCCAGAGACGATGATTGACCCGGAAAGCCGTATGGCGCGCGTATCGAGACGGTAGCGCGGACGGTCTGTGGGTGGACTTTATTTTACGAATTGATGCCTGCATAAATGTTTTATAAGTACTTAACACATGTTTTTTCATTCCTTAAGTGCATTTTGGGGTGTGTTTACGTATTGGCACGTATTTCGAGGTTTACAGGTTTTATGCGTGCTTATACACGTCTTGGGTTCGGTTTTAAATTAAATGGTTTTGAAAAGGTAATCTCGGGCATGAGACCCAATTGGTTTTTGGTTTGACTCGGGGATGAGGCCCTATTGATGACCTGCGGGTCTGAGTCGTGGTCGCGAAGGGTGCTTTGTGCACGACGGACGACATGATGCTCGCCTCCGAATTAGGATGCGTTCCCTCCGGAGAGGTCACGATGCACGTTTCGTTGTCGAGAAGCCACTGAAGGCTCAATTTCGGGGTGCTGACGGTATAGGAGATCGATCGGTGGCTTATGCACCATGTCCTAGAATTGGTCGCGGCGGTGATCTGTTCACGGCGACATACTAGGATTGAGAGCGGTCCTGGATTGATGGTTGCACGCATCACTCTAATCGGAATCGTGACTGACCTTGAGGTATCGGGCTCGATGCCCAGTTGATTTACGAGTTTGGGCTTGAGTCCCAGTTAATTGTGAAATCGGGCTAGAGCCCCGTTAAGTCATACGTTCGGGCTAATGGCCCAGTTGACTTGTGTTATTGGGTGTGAGTCCCGTTTATGGTTTTCTATACTAGTATGTATATACCCTCCTTATGAGTGTATTGATTGATCTCCTCCAGACGTCAACCTAGATATTCACGATCCACTACTCGGAATGTGTGTTCCCCATAGGGAACCCATTTCAGGAGTGGGAGTTATGATGTGGACTCGGACCAGATTCCAGAGAGGTGCTCGGACTAGATTCGAACATAGAGTCTCCCAGATGGAGAATCCTGGGGGTACACTGGGAGTGAGATCCCGAGTAGTATGCATACTTATATATATATATATATATATATATATATATATATATCGTGACATATATCGGGGATGAGTTCCCTAGGGGTTGTGTGCCTCGAGTTGACATCCGAGGATGTCTATGATGGGTTATATATGTATATATGTATGTGCATGTGAGTTTTCACTGAGCCGTCGTTGGGCTGAGACCCACGCGTGTTGGATTTTGGGCTGAGACCCTGTGTTTCATGATTTGAAAAGAGACTCGTTCTGGGTTTCCTTATTTTGGGTTTTTGGGCCAAGGCCCCGTGTCCTATGTTTGAGAAATGGTTTTCGAATGCATGCATATGTTTTTAGTGAAGGGAATAAAAGTCTTTTTGATGAAATATTTTTATAAAATATATGTTTTGTCCACTCACAGTTTTCATTTTTTGAATGCCCTTCAGGTTGATCACGGATGCCGGCTGTAGTATAGACGACACATCACACTCATCCTCCAGATCCTGGTGCTCTCTAGCAGTCCTGGTTGGGCTAAAGACGGAAATATCCCTAGTCTAACACTTCATGTCAGACCGGAGCAGTTACGTCCCACGTTCATCCAGGGGGATTTGGGACGGATCCTATCAGCAGTAGCAGGGCCGCCGTGGACGGTGGTGGGAACTCACAGCCACGGTAAAACCGTGACCCCTGTTTTTTTTTTAAAGTTTTATTTTGGGTCTTGGACTTTTAGGATGTTAGTTGTTGATAGGGGGATGTTGTGAGGGATTGGTTGAGTCATGTAGAGCAACAAAAAGTGGCTGAGGACGGCTGAACCAGCCATGCTACGGCCGTGAAGCATTTTCGGTGGCCACCCACCGAATTTCAATTCCAGCCAAGTAGGCCCAATCCAAACCCACAAACCTTCCTATCTTGATACTAGGAACCTAATAGAACCCTTAGGATTGAGTTTTAGCCATTGGTTATGCCCTAAACATAAAATGGAGGTTTTGGGTTTATTTGGATTCTTGAACCCATACGATTTAGGATTGGTTTCCTAGTTTTGGTTGCATAAAAGGATTCATAGGATAGATTTAGGAAGATTGGTGGAAAGAAGGAAGAAAAAGGACAAAAAAAAAATAGGAGGATGGACCCCTGAACCGGTCACGCGTGGGTCCAGTTGGACCAGCCGAACCAGTGAATCGGCCAAACCGGTTCGGCTGGAGTTCGGCCGGAGGTTGAAGATGCATCTGTGCAGGAGCATTTCCTGGGGGTGGTTCCAACATGTGAAATCATCTATTCGATGTAACGAACATTTTGGGACTGGTTTCGTGTCGATCGTACATCGTTTCGATATAGTTCAGGACGTCCGAAGGTTTAGGATCGGGTTTAAAAATACATAAAAATTCCGGAAAATTACGGGGCTTTAGTGAGGGGTTATTTAAGTCGTTAGTAACCCTCTATTACGATTTGGACAGGTTTGGGAGCCCTGGTTATGGTGATTGGTCCGGGAGAGACTTATGGTGCTCGTATCGAGGCGCAGTTGCGGACGGTCTGTGAGTGGACCTTTCTTTCTAAACTGATGCATGCATAAATATTTTATAAGTGTTTTAATACATCTTTTCTGATGTCATGAGTGCATTTTTTTGTGGTAGCTAGTATTTATGTATTTGCACGTGTTTCAAGATTTCCGATTTTTTACGATGCTTATACGTGCTATATTTTTTGTGAGGGTTTAATGAATGAGTTTTGGAAATAGAAATATGAAATCGGGCATGAGACCCATTTGATTGGAAACCCTCGGACTTAGAGTCCATTTGATTTGATGAGAAATCGGGCTGGAGGCCCATTTGAGTATATGATTGGGCCAAGGGCCCTGTTGGTTGTGAAATCGGGCTTGAGGCCTCGTTGATTTATGGTTTCGGGCTTAAGGCCTCGTTATTTGTGATATCGGGCTAGAGGCCCAGTTGATTGTGAAATCGGGCTTGAGTCCCAGTTTGGTTTATGAAATGAGAATTCGAGTTTGAGATCCTATTAAACTGTGGATTTAGGCCGAGGCCTGTGAAAGTGGATTTGAATCGGATTCGAGGAATCCTGTTGAGATTCGGGTATGAGACCCAGTTAAGAAAGAAAGTATTTCAAAAATATTTATACCCTCCGGCATGATTTGTTTGGTCTCCTCCAGCTGTCGACCTGCAGAGTCACGATCCACTACCTGGAATGAGTATCCCCATAGGGAGCACATTCTAGGAGTGGGAGTTATGATATGATCTCGGACGGGGACGGGGTCCGGAGACAGTTATCCAGACATCGTGGAGTCTGGATGTTCGACAGAGCCTCCCAGATGGAGAATTCCTAGGAGTAGACTCGGAGTGAGACCCCAAGTAGTATGCACACTTATATAGAGATGAATCGTGACATATATTGGGGATGTGTTCCCTAGGGGCTGTGTACCCCGAGTTGGCATCTCACCTGAAACTCCGAGGATGGGTTGTATATGAGATTTCACGGAAAATGGTTTGGGGGCGGAGACCCCGTGTTCTATGTTTTGGGAAAGTGGTTTGGGGCGGAGACCCCCTATTCTATGCTTTGGATATGGTTTTGGACTGAGACCCACGTATGTCGATTTGGGCAGAGTCCCTACGGAAACTGGTTTGGGCTGAGTTCCCATGTACTTGCTTTACGGTTTCGGGCCAAGGCCCAAATGGTTTTGTGAACGTTTTGATAAATGGTTTTCGAATGCATGCATGCTTTTTAGTGAAGGGCATAAATTTCTTCTTGTGAAAATGTTTTCATAAATTGTTTGTTTTCTCCACTCATGGCTTTTGATGTTTTGAATGCCCTTCAAGTTGATCACGGATGCGGGCTGTAGTAGAGACCGAGACATCACACTCCTCCTCTGGATCCTAGCATTCTCTGGTAGTTCCGGTTGGGCTAAGGACAGAATTATCCCTAGTCTGACACTTCGTGTCAGACGGGAGTAGACACGTCTCACGTTAATCCCGGGGGATTTGGGATGGGTCCTGTCATAGCCGCCCTGATATTGTATTTTCCGTTAACACGGTTTGTCAATTCATGCATGCTCCCACAGATGCACACATAGTGACAGTTAAGCGCATTCTACGATATGTAAAGGGGACCATTGATTGCGAGCTTAGTTGTAACGACCCGTCATGGAAATTGGGATTAGGTTAGTGGTTAATGATAAGTTAGTGATGTTAATCAGTGATTAGTTCGGTGATTTCGAACGGACGGTGCAAAATGACGGTTTTACCCTTGGAATTGGGCGAAATGTTGACTTTTCTTTCGGGCAGTCAAATGGACTTTGATCGATGACTGTGATGTAAGTCGGGACGTCACGAGTTCATAGACAGGTAGCACGTCTGATTCCGACATTTGAGGCAAAAGTTATGATGTTCAGAAGTTCGAGGGTATTTCGGTACATTGTTTAAAAAGAAGCAAACTGTTGGCTTTTCATACGACAAGTTATTTTCATGCGTTTCGAGGACCGTTAGGTCGATCTCGATCTCCTGAATACAACGACAAGCGGCATGAGACAATTGGAGCTCGGACGACGGAGTTACGGGTTTAGGAATATGAGGGGAAAAATGGTAATTTGAGAAGGCATGGGCATTTTGGTCCTTTTTATGCATTGAGATCTATGCCCAGTTGGATCTGGACACTTGGCTGTTCTTGGAAGTGTTGCCCATAGAGAACTGGACACTTGGCCCTCTCTGGAGGCTTGTGGAAACCTCCCTGCTACCTCACACGATTTTAAGGGGATGAGTTGTGTTGTGCACGGTGTAACGACCCGTCCCAAATTAGCGGGATTAGTTAAGGCTTAATGACGGATTAGCAAGGCTAATCGGAGATTAGACGAGGATTATCGGACGTTCGGTGCAAAATGACGATTTTGCCCCTAGAATGTGCAAAATGTTGACTTTTCGTTCGAACGGTCAAATGGACTTTGACCGATGACCGTGACGTAGTTTGGGACGTCACGAGTTCATAGACAGGTGGCACGTTTAATTCCGACATTCGAGGAGGAAGTTATGACGTTCGGAAGTTTAGGGGCATTTTGGTAATTTTGGTTAAAAATGGAAAATAGTTGACTTTTTGACCGGGATGTCCGAGGGCCGAGGACTATTACGTAGATAAGGACGATACGAATCCATAGACAGGCGGCATGCGGAAATCGGACTTCGAACGGGGAAGTTATAGGTCACTGAAGTTCGGTTTCACTATGCACATACTTCGACGCGTTGATGAGGTGGCCTTTTCTGATTGGCTAGATTTTTTAGGTGGGTCCCATGGATGAGTGACAAGTGTCACTCATCCCATTGGTCCAAACCCCAAAATTGTGGATCTAAGCTAATTAAATATTAATATAATTATTATTTTATAATTAACCCACCTAACACTCAATCCTAGCCCTCCATTTCACTTAATCTCTCAAATCCTCACCCTTCATTTCTCTTCTCTCATCTGATCAAACATCATCACTTCATTCATCTTCATCTTTGTTCATCCTCACAAAAACCCGAACCCCATATATGCACATTTTCTTCATTTTCTTCAAACACACAAACACCACCACCATCACCCTAGCTCATCCTCCTCCATGCTTGTGTGTGAACGTGAGGGAATGAGAGGAAGGAACGAGGGGCTGGACGGTGGCAGGCGACGGAGGACATGGCGGGGGAAACTCGAAACCGTAGGTAAATATTCAAAAATCCAAGTTTCGGTTTTGTAGGTTTTTAGCTCATTCTAAGGATTGGGAAATATTTTTGGGCACTCTAGGAAGCTAATGGGATTGATTTCGTGGCTTGGGATGGCCTGGAACAGCCGTGAACGGCGGGGGAAGGTCCGGCCGACATTGATGACGGATGAAAGTACGGTTTTGGGCGTTTTTTTCCGTTTTAATTAGCTAGGAAGGTTAGAAATGAGATTAGGAACACATTAGGATTAAAAGGAGATGAAATTGACCTAAAATGGACCCTGAATTGGTCCGAAAACCAGAGAAAATCGAGGTTGAAGACGGGTGAACAGTAAACTGGTTCAACTGGAGGTTAGTGACGATGAACAGTGTTTTGGACCTTCTAGGGGCATGTGAACAGTAATTTGGAGTGTTCAACATGTGAAATCTTCTATTCGATGTAACGAACATTTTGGGACTGGTTTCGTGTCAATCGGATACCGTCTCGATATGTTTCGGGGAATCCGAAGGTTTAGGGTCGGTTTAAAAATAGTTAAAAGTTCGGAAAAATTACGGGGCTTTGGTAGGAGGTTAACAGGGTAGTTAGTAACCCTCTAAAGTGTTTTGGACAGGTTTGGGAATCCCGGAGATGACGGTTGACCTGGAAAGGCGTACGACGCGCATATCGAGGCAGCAGTTCAGACGGTCTGTGAGTGGACTTTCTTTCTAAAATCGATGCATGCATAAATGTTTTATATATTTTTTAATATATGTTTTGGGATGCCTTGAGTGCATTTTGGTGTGTGTTTATGTGTGGGCACGTACTTCAAGGTTTTCGGTTTTCATGAAATGGTTTGGAAAAGTAAAACGACCCATTTGGTCTTGATTACTCGGGCTTGAGACCCATTTGGATTTGGTTTTGACTCGGGCACGAGGCCCTATTGGTGACCTACGGGTCAGAGTCATGGTCGGGTGCTATGTGCACGGCGACGGACGACGTGACGCTCGCCTCCGGATTGGGATACGTTCCTTCCGGAAAGGTCACGATGCACGTCCCGTTGTCGAGCAACCACTAGAGGCTCGACTTCAGAGTGCTGACGGTTTAGAGGATTGATCGGCGACTTGTGCACCCTGGTCCCGAGATGGTCGCGGCAATGATGTGTTCACGACGACATGCCAGGATTGAGAGCGGTCTTGGATGGATGATGGCACGCATCTCTATGATCAGAATCGTGACTGACCCTTAGATATCGGGCTCGATGCCCAGTTGCTTACGAATTCGGGTTCGATACCCAGTTCATTGTGAAATCGGGCTAGAAGCCCTATTGAGTTTTATGTTCGGGCGGAAGGCCCAGTTGAATTGTGTTTCGGGCATGAGTCCCGTTTTTATGGTTTTCGTATACTGGTATGTATATACCCTCCTTATGAGCGTATTGATTGGTCTCCTCCAGACGTCGACCTGGAGAGTCATGATCTACAGACCAGAGTGGTATCCCTATAAGGATCCCGTTCCAGGAGTGGAGGTTACTTATGATGTTGTGGTCCCGGACCAGATTCTGGAGAGATGATTGGACTAGATCCAGAGAGAGAGCTCGGACAAGATCCAGAGATTGAGCCTCCCAGATGGAGATTCCTGGGAGAAGACTCAGAGTGAGACCCCGAGTAGTGTGCACACTAGATAGATATGATGACATCGTGACTATATCGGGGATGTGTTACCTAGGGGCAGTGTGCCCCGAGATTGGCATCTTCTCCGGAAGTGCCTAGGATGGGTCATATATGTATATATGTATATATGTATGAGTTTTCACTGAGATGGCGTTGGGCTGAGACCCTCGCGTATTGGTTTTGGGCTGAGACCCATATGAGATGGTTTTGGGACTAGTTCCCACGTGTTTTGGTTTGGGCGGAGGTCCCATGTATGTTTGACTGATTTCGGTCTAAGGCCCAAATGGTTTGTTGGTTCATGACGGTTTATGGGAACCGGGCATGAACCCTAGAAATGGTTTTTGAATGCATGCATATGTTTTTAATGAAGGGTATAAAGGTCTTTTGTGAAATGTTTTTATAAAATATTTGTTTTGTCCACTCATAGCTTTTATGTTTTGAATGCCCTTCAGGTTGATCACGGATGCGGCTGTTGACAGGACCCGTCCCAACTGGACGTTAAAAACCGTACACGGTCCTGCTCCCGTCTGACAAGTCAACTGAAAGTCCGAAACTACCCTTCAATACCTGCCAGACAAGGGAATTTTTGCACCTGTGCCCGCACATACCTCCACCTCTAGAATAGCCTCGATCAACGCGCCACGACCTGAAGGGTTAACAAAACAGAAAAGGTGTGAGTGGACAAAAATGACCTCTTATAAAAACATTTATCAAAATACATTCTTACCCTCCAGTTTTCACAAACTTGCATGCATATCGTAAAACATGAGTAATAGTATGAAATCATTCAAGTATGAACAGTGGACCGATAAAATCAAAACATATTTTCCCATGGTCCACACAAACTCATGTTTACCAAATCAGTTTAACATCTCAAAAAGTTCACAATTTCTTTAAATCATTTTAACCGCTAAACCACGGTTTCCTCAAAATCATTTTCCATAATCCACGGGACTTATTTCCATATCCTGTTGCTTAGAGTCACGTTTATCCCTGCAACGCGTGCATATCAATAGGCTCAAGGACCGCTCAAAATCCGAGCATCCGCTGCTGTGAACACATCATCAGTCAGCAATCCGTCGCTGCGAAAAACCCTCACCAGCCGACGATCCGGATCTCGTGAACACATCACTTACCGATCCATATAATCCAGCACATCTGATCTGAGTCAAGCCTCCCCTGGGCTGCAAGACAAAGATCGTGCTACGTGACCTCTTCGGGGTAAACACTTCCATCCCGAAGGCGAGCGTTATCTCCAGGGTCCACTCCGGGGAAAAACATATTTTCTCCCGAAAGCCCTAAATATCCGCAACATATCACCATCACAAAAACCAGTGAAAAACAGTTGCATTAAAAACCAAATCATATATCAACACAGGGTCTCAGCCCCAAGTCCCGATTTACTTTATAAATCCGAAAATCATCAATATCATCATGTCATTACATGGAAATACAATTCCAACCAAAATCACAATTCCATTGGGTCTCAAGACCAAAATATCAATATCACGTAAATCCGTGCAACCGTAAACCCGAGTTGCCACGATCACGTAAATCCATGAAATCAATCACTGACTCATAATCCGAGTCCAAATACCATTTTCAACTTCCTGACTCATAACCCGAGTCAAAACATCATTTTCAATCCGGCCTTAGCCCAAAACATCATTTGCACGTTCCTCGTAAAACGTGCCCGAAAGACTAATTAAAATAATCACAAAATCACGAGGATACCAAAAATCATCAAATTCATCAAATTCACATGTAACTCCAATTCCGAGTCAAAATCATTATTTACTTGGGTTCTCACGCCCACAATATCATTTTTAACCAATTTCGTGATTTCTCGAAAATCGTGCCAAAATATAATAATATAATAATCATAACACCGAGAAATCACCGAATTGAAATACCAATCATGCCAAAGCATATCAAATCATATAATAAAGCATTTTAAATCATATATGCATGCATCACGGTTAGAAAACAAAGTCCACTCACACACACCGTTCAAAACGGTTCGTTTCCGAGCTGCACGTTTTTCCGTAAATTCTGGAAATCACAACTCCTGTCCAAAATCATTAAAGAGGGTTACTAACATCTCAAAATACTTCATATAATTTTCCCCAATTTTTCCGGAATTTAAATACGTATTTCAAACGTAAAACAAAACTTCGGATACGCGGAACATTATCGAAATAATATCCGATTTCCCCGAAATCAACGTCAAAATGTTCGTTACACTGAGAGGATCAAAAGTCATGTTGACCTCACCTTGAGACTAGGCCGGACGCGCCCTCACGCGCCGCCGTGAGTGGCTGCGCGTGAAACCCACCCGCCAGCTACAGTGTCGTCGTTCAAGCCCGTTTGTCTGGTAAACGGGTCGTTTAACCCGCGACACGATCCGGTTCCAATCCTGTCAATTCGACATTAATTCCTTCAATTAAACATTCATACAGCTTCGTTACAAGTCTAATTAGAGGTCTGTAATAACAATTACACGATTACATACTCCAAACCTCACGATTCGATGATGAACACCAAGAACACCCGTCCATTGTTCATCCCTCGAACCCCATCAATTTCGATCGATATCCCTAAATTGATTCAACCAAAAGCTTCCATGGACTCAGTAAAACCTTTCCCCCAACTCAATTGCATCAATCCATTGCTCAATCTTCACGACTCAACTCGAACATCCGTACACTGTGCAACCATGGAGGTCAGCCAATCACAACCGTTTTCTTTCAATTGATCCTTCCAGAAGCATCGTGGGATCCTCAGGAACGTAATCCCCAGCTCAATTTCATCCATCGAAGCCTCCAATTCCTCGACTCAATCTCGAATTCCCTCCTCTGTCACCAAGTGTGTTCAGAGCCAAAACGTTGCCAATTCTTCGTGTTTTCGATGTGGATCGACTCGTACTGATCTCAGGAAGCTAACTCGAGCTTCAATTCCACTCCTCACGGCTCAATTCGTAACAATTGAATTTTCCCCCCAAAATTTCTAAAATTCGAAACCCAGAATACCTCACACTCACAACCCCTCGTGTTTCCCTTGTTAGTCCAGTCATTCCAACTCTCATTTTTCTCACAAAAACGGCAGAGAAAGGGAGCCAATTCTCCCAGTTCAATCCCTCCCCAAAATGTGCACGGTTTGAAGAAATTTCAAAGAAAAATAAAGGAAAATGGTGGAGAACATGATGATTAAGGGTGATGATGGTGTTGGAAGGGAAACATGGAGCTGGAAACAAGGGATGGGTGACACTTGTCACTCATCCGGATGTGCACAGTCACCGGGTACTGTTCACATTAAAATATTATTTTAATCCCGGTTCGTTCGGTTAATCGAGCCCGATTCCGTGACCATAACTTCGTCGTCGAATCTCCGATTTCGGCATGCCGCCTGTCATTGGATTCGTATCGACGAGACCTACGTAACGGTCCTTGGCCCTCGTCCATCGGACCTCCCGATCAAAAAGTCAACATTTGGCCCCTAATATGCCAAATTACCAAAATACCCTTCAACTTCCGAACACCATAACTTTCTCTACGAATGTCGGAATTGAACGTGCCACCTGTCTATGAACTCGTGACGTCCCGAACTACGTCACAGTCATCGATCAAAGTCCATTTGACCGCCCGAACTAAAAGTCAACATTTTGCCCACGCTAGGGGCAAAACGGTCATTTTGCACGTTTCGTCCGATTTCACTCAACTAATCCCCGATTAGTCATTCTAATTCATAATTAATTAATATTCAATCCCGATATTCGGGACGGGTCATTACAGCTGTAGTAGAGACGAGACATTCTCATTCCTCCTTCGGATCCTGGCGTACTCTGATAGCCCCGGTTGGGCAAAGGACGGAAATATCCCTGGTCTGACACTTCGTGTCAGATAGGAGCAGGCACGTCCCACGCTAATCCCATCAGGATTTGGGATGGGTCCTGTCACACGGTGTTGGACAGAGACAGAGGAAAACAGAGGATTGAGAGTGAGACAGAGGATTGAAGGTGAGACCGTGAACCAATCTTCAACACTAAACCGTGATGTGTGGAGGAAGGTGGAAGAGAGAAGATGAGGATGGTGATCACGGCGATGGACTATGACGGCGAAGGGTGGTGAAAAACTTGAAACCACCTGTGAAGTTCTCTGTTGGAGTTTGAAAATGGTAAAGATGGATTGAAGGGCTGATGATCGATGTCGTTCACTGGATGTTGTATCTGAGGTTGTAAGGAATAAGTTGAACCTATTTTCGAAGCCTGAGTTGAACGGTAAGTCATATTCTCGTGAAACCTTCTTTTAAATTCAAAAATGGAAATTTTGGTTGTGAACATTATTGATCGAAATGGTTATTCGGGTGAGGTCTTGGACATCAATGGAAAGCTTTTGGAAGTGGAATTAGAGGCAGATATGGCCGGAGAAGCAAGAACGCAGAGAAGGAAAGTTTGGTGTGGAATCAATGATCGGGAAGGTAACCTCTAGGCTGTGTTTTTCAATTTTGAAATCGTGGATCGATTACTTAAGATAGGATGAAGCTATTAGGATGAAAAAGGGGTGGAATCAGATTAAAAATGGTTGAAAACCAGCCACGCAGGTTCGGGCTGGACTGGACCGAGTTTACCTGAGGTAGACGACGACTGTGCTGGGCACGTGGCTCCCACGCGCAGCCCCTTTGGGCGATTCATGAGGGCTCGTGGGGCCCCTTTTGGGGAAGGTTCCAACACAACTTTAAATTATTTGATGTAACGAACATTTTGGCACTAGTTTCGAGTCGATCGGACATCGTCTCGATATGTTTCAGGATGTCCAAAGGTTTTAGAGCTCGTTTAAAAATAGTTAAAAATTCGGAAAAATTACGGGGCTTTAGTATAAACATTTTGAAGTAGTTAGTGACCTTATTATGGGATTTGGACAGGTTCGGGAAAGCTGGTGATAGTGGATTAGCCCGGAAAGCGTAATTGCACGCGTATCGAGGCGGCGACGCTAATGGTATGTGAGTGGACTTTGCTTTCGAACTTATGATGCATGCATAAATTTTTTATATGTTTTCTATACGTGATTCTATTTTTATGATATGATCTTGATGATTTACGATTTTGCGCGTATTTCGAGATAAGTACGTATTTGCACGTTTTACGAGTTTACGATTTATATTGTGATTTGACCATGGTTTTGATGATTTGATTTTGAGATTTGAAATATGATTTGATTTTAATGATTTTATAATATATTTTGGAAAAATGATTTCGGGCTTGAAGCCCTGTTCATGTGATTTCGGTAAACGTGATTCGGTTTTGGAATTGAATTTCGGAAAAGTGATTCGGATTCAGTTTTGGAACTTGAAAGAGAATTTCTAGATTTGGGTTCTGGATGATGATTCCGGATGCCAGCTTACGGAATCATTATTGCGAATTCGGATATGAATTTTTTATGATTTTCACTTGATTTTGGGTTTAAAGACCCGTTGAAACTGGTTTTGGGTTTAAAGATCCGGATATTACTGGATCTGGTTTTGAGTTTAAAGACTCAGTTGATTGACGGAGGAGGGCCTTGGATTGCTATGTTTTGAGTTTAAAGACTCGGTTATTGTGATATCCCCTTAGGCGATTGTGTTTTAAGTTTAAAGACTCGTTGATATCCCGGGAAGGTCTGATTATGCGCATGTGTTTTGAGTTTAAAGACTCGAGCGCACTTGAGATCCAGCAACTTGATTGATGGATGTTTGTCACTGGTTTTTCACTGGTTTTCAAATGTTTTGGGCAATGGCCCGGATAATTTGAATTTGATGAGTTTTGGGCTAAGTTCCCGTACTTTGATGATGATAGGACCCATCCCAATCCCCCCGGGATTAGTGCGGGATGACCATACTCCCGTCTGACACGAAGTGTCAGACAAGGCATATTTCTGACCTTTACCCTCCCGGGCTATCAGAATACGCCAGGATCCGGAAGAGGTATGTGATATCTCGGTCTCTGCTACATTCCACATCCGATGTCAACCTGAAGGGCAGTCAAAACATTAAAAGCTGTGAGTGGACAAAGCAAGAGTTTATAAAAACATTTTAACGAAGACATTTGTACCCTTAACTAAAAAGCATGCATGCATTCGAAAACCATTTATCAAACCGTTCATTAGGGCCTTAGCCCAAACTCATAAGAAACCAAATACACGGGCCACTGCCTAAATCCATAAAAGATACCAAACACACGGGCCACTGCCCAAATCCATAAAAGATACCAAACACACGGGCCACTGCCCAAAACCTGTGCACATCACATATCACATATTTGTATCACATACACATATAATTCACATAACCAATCTTGTCACGGTTTCCAAAGCTACGCGCGTGCTACCCGGGTCTCAGTCCGAGTCTTCTCAAAGTCAAGGTCAATGTCCGCAGACCACTGACCCTACCCGAGGTAATAGAAACCACAGCCTTCCTGAGAGTAAGGAACCCAACTAGGGGGTGACTCCACTCAGTCGGTGCTCCGTGACTACTCCGGGGTCCACCCAGGCCAGCGACCCTCCCCGAAGGAGATAATAGAAGTAAAGGAAGGTATATGAATACATATATATACATAACATAAGCATTCATGCCCGGTTCCCTTGAACCGTCATGATCCATAACATCCATTAACCAGGGTTCATGTCGGTTCCCATAAACCGTCATGAACCAGAATGACCTGACAAAGGTTCATGCCGGTTCCCACAAACCGTCATGAACCAGAATGACCTGACAAAGGTTCATGTCGGTTCCCATAAACCGTCATGAACCGCAATGACCTTTCCAGAGTTCATGCCGGTTCCCGTAAACCGTCATGAACTTGGAAATCCATCTAGGGTCCCTGACCCGAAATCATAAACCGTAAAATAACTGGGTCTCGTACCCGAACATATGACATCAGCTGGGCACCGTGCCCGATATCTAAGGTCATATGCCCGAGACAAAACCAAATGGGTCTCATACCTGAGTTTATCCTTTTGGAAATCCGAAACCAATTCGATTAAACCATTAAAGACATACAGACCCGTATAAGCACCGTATAAGGTCGAAACCTCGAAATATGTACTTATACGTAACCACATACAAATGCACCCCTGGCATCATCAAACATGTAATAGAACATATAATAAACATTTATGCATGCACCAATTTAGAAAACAAGGTCCACTCACAGACCGTCCGAGCTGTCGCCTCGATTTGCATGCCATACGGCTCTCCTGAGCCAATCCAACCTCACCGGGTCATCCTGACCTGTCCAAACCACATCCAAAGGTTACTATTAACCTATACATGTCCATATTAAGAACCCTAAACTTTCCCGGATAAGTCAACGTGCCCTGTACACGTTTCCCGAGGTGAAAAACCTCAATTTGACCAACCTAACGATCTCCGATCGACCCGAAACTACCGCCATTGGATCTGAATCGTCGAAACCTTTAAAATGACACTGGGCCCACTCAAAACACTATTCACACGCGCCCCCACGCACCTGGTCAACGTGTGGTCAACGCTGCTACAGTACCTGCTGATGTCATCGCTGACGTCATCTGACATGTCAGACTCTAACAGGCACCATGTGTCAAGCTCTCATTGGTCCACGTCACAGTCTTGTCAGTGCCACGTGGCAGTCTGACATGTGCCACATGTCATCATGGCACTGGTCCACGATAGTGCCACGTGTCAGCCCCTAATTGGGCCACGCCACTGACATGTCAGAGCTGACTGTGCACTGACATGTGACACGTTTCGGCTGATGAGTGGCCCACGTCACCTGACAGTCTGACAGGTGCCACGTCATCACTTTCAACCTCTCGCCGGGTCGACCCGAACCCTGCAACCGGGTCATCATGACCCGCGGGTTGACCCGGTCGGTTCTCCGCCGTCCAGCCACCAAAACATTCCCTGTTTGTCCCATTTTCATCCCCTCATCCTAACCTAGAGATCTATGGCCCTAAAAACTGGGAAAAACCTAAAAAACTATACCTTCCAAGTTCATCAATGGCGGCCGTGACTACCTCCGCCGTTCACGGCCGTTACAGGCCACCCCAAGCCCCAAAACCAATCCTAAACTCCTCCTAGGACCACCAGCAACCTAACCTAACCCTTAGAATCGAATAACAACTAAAAAAACTAAATTTCAAAATTTGAAATATTTTCTTACCTCACGGGTTCCCCTCCGCCGTGTCCTCCGCCGTCCACCGTCCAGTCCTCCGGTTCCTCAGCCCCTCACACTCCTCACTGTCACTCACAGAATGATGGAAGTGGTGATATGGGTGTGTGTTAGGGAGAAAATGAAGAAAATGGTGGGAAATGGGGGGTTTCGGGTTTGGAAGGAAAAACAAAGAATGGGGATGATGATGATGATGATGCTCAGATGAGAAAAATGAGGATTAGATGATTAGATGAGTGGTGAGGATTTAAAGATGAAATTAGATGAATGGCTAGGATTAATGAAGAAAAGATTAAATATAATAATAATAATTATAGTATTATTTTATTAAGTAGATCCACCTTTTTTGGAACTAGCCAATGGGATGAGTGACACTTGTCACTCATCCATAGGTCCACCTCAAATATCTGCCCAATCAGATCTTGCCAACTCATCACTTCCTCGAAGTACGTGCATAGTGAAACCGAACTTCCGTGACCTATAACTTCACTGTTCGAAGTCCGATTTCAGCGTGCCGCTTGTCTATGGATTCGTATCATCCCGATCTACGTAACGATCCTCGGCCCTTGGCCATTGGACATCCCAATCAAAAAGTCAACTATTTGCCCCTTTTAACCAAAATTACCAAAATGCCCCTAAACTTCCGAACGTCATAACTTCCTCCTCGAATGTCGGAATTGAACGTGCCACCTGTCTATGAACTCGTGACATCACGAACTACGTCACGGTCATCGGTCAAAGTCCATTTGACCTCCCGAATGAAAAGTCAACATTTTACCCACGCTAGGGGCAAAACGGTCATTTTTGCATCGTTCGTCCGATTTCCCCTAACTAATCACCGATTAGCCTCACTAATCGTGATTAGTCACTAATCTAATCTAGAAATTTGGGACGGGTCGTTACAGGTGAGGATTTATGATTTTGGGCTGAGGACCTAGATTTGAGTTACGGATTTGAGAAAAGGATTTGATTTCCGGTTTTCATTGGTGGTTTCTTATCTTGGTTATAACATGGTGTTATGAAAATAGCTTTCATATGCATGCATCAATTTTTAAGTGGAGGGTATAAATGTAATTTCTTATACACTGTTTTCTGAAGTTATTATTTATTTTTGTCCACTCACAGTCTTTTATGTTTTCGATATCCTCCAAGTTTGATGCGGTGCGGACTGTTGTTAGAGAGAGACAGAGACATCACACACGTGATCCACAGTAAATTATGGGTGCTCTAGGAAGTCCAAAAATTTTAAGACGGTTTGCTTGGGAATCCCTTGTCCGGCTTACGTGTTACGTGGAGGTGGGATGTCGGTTTAACCTTCATGTCGCACGTAAGTTAGACGGGAGCATGGCTTAGCCCTTAATCCCATGGGATTGGGGGTAGGTCATGTCAAATTGGTATCAGAACAGGATTTGTGCGCTCTGCATGAAGTTTGGCTTCCAGAGCAAGTGGTTTGTCGACTAGCATGATTTGATGCTACTGTGGATGTGATGTCTCGATGTGGAACAGCTCGTCATCAACCGGGATAGGCGAGTGATAGTACGAGAGTTAGTGACTTAGTCGTAGCGAGATCACTAGTGACTGGGTGCTGGTCGCTTGATATGCGTTGGGATGTGATACTTGTCGGCTTAGGGCCGGAATGGTTAGTATGTTTGGCACAAGCCATGAGCGATAGTCATTTGGCCTTTAGGGTCAGATGGAGGAAATCTGATAGATAGTCGGTTGTGTGCTAGGGTGCTTCACCCGGATGGTGAGATACGATTGTTGGTCGACGGGTCGATGGCACACGTGGGCTGAGGAGGCCGGTTGACGATGGCTTGTTAGGCCGGATGACGATAGTATGGATTGGTGACCTTTTGGGTCAGTTTGGTTGAGATTGGATTTGTACGGCTATGAGTAGCCGGATGCCTCACATGGCGGGGTATAGGAAACGACTTTGAGGATCTGAGGGATTCCCCCCTTGAGTTGGTTATTGGTTGACGTTGGTGTGTAGACTTTCCGATACTGGATGGTCTTAGCCGGGTGTGACGACCCGAGAGAAGGTTGTTGTGAGCTGGTGGATGTCGTGGGTTTCGATAACCCGTAGGACGAGTATGATTTGAGGAACCCCGTGGGATGACCGGTTTGGACTGTGAGTACTTGCGTGAGAAACCCAGATAAGTGCTTAGTCTGGAAACCGTGAGTTGGGGGTTGTGGTTAGATAGTTGTTGGGGTTGGGCCGATTTTCGGCCGGATTGGAGATGGTGCTGCTAGGTGCAGCCGAGGTAATGGATGGTTGGTGGACGATTGTGGTCAAGTCCAGTGAGATTGCGGCGTTGGTTGAGCATTGAGTTGCTCAACTAATATGTCTCAGGACCTCTACACCTTCAAGCTTTTTCAGATGCTGATTGGGGAGGCGATCCCAACACTAGACGATCAACTTCGGGTCATATCATCTTCCTAGGTCGAAACCCCATCTCTTGGGGTACTAAGAAACAACACACTGTCTCTCGATCATCTGCTGACGCGGAGTATCGTGCTTTGGCAAACACGGCGTGTGAGATACATTGGAACACCTACCTATTTCAAGATCTTCATTTAACTCTTCCTCAGGCACCTCTCCTCTGGTGCGATAGCATGTCGGCCATTCAAATTGCTCACAATCCGGTGTACCATGGTCGTACCAAACATGTGGAACTCGATGTCCATTTCATCCGCGAACGAGTGCAGAACAAGTTCCTTCGTTTAGCTTATGTTTGCTCCCGCAATCAATTAGCTGATGTCATGACTCATGGCCTACACTTACCCAAGCCCGAGTTCTATCTTACCAATCTGCTGCATCATGCCTCTAGCATCATATTGAGGGAAGCTGTAAGCTAACACGTGTTGACTCTACCATGAAGAATGTTTAGCAAGTTAGTAGGGTTAGTTATACAACTAAGCTAGAGTTAGTTATGTATAACGTTTGACTTTTGGGATTTTAAATTCTCCTTCGTCTGACAATGTAAATTGTGGTTTTCGTGAGGTCTTTTCGGTCTTCGTGTCAGGCTGTCAGACGGGAGCAGAGTTCACCTCGGTTATCGGGGTGATAATCGGGGTGGGTCCTATCAAGTTATATAGAATTAGTTATACATCTAGGGTGTCTTAGCTGTCAAAAGTTGTTAGGCTAACCTACACGTACTACACACGTATATATTGTGAGAAGCCTTTGTGCTGTAAAATTAACAAATGAGATTGAAAAACTCCTCCTCTTGAATTCTCTCTACACTCGCATTCTCTCTCGATCTTTCTCTTCTTCATTTCTTCATTTCTTTATAGAAAACCAAGATAATTTTCTTCTTCTTCTTTTCCTATAATTTGTTTAAATCAATTTTTATTCTATAAATTATTAACAGTCTTGAAGATATGGAAATGGAGATAGGAATAGTTAAGAGAAAAGAGAGGATGCAGAGAAGCTTGTGTATATTGACAGAGAAGAATAACCATGAAGCTAAGCAGTCAAGAATTTATACAAGGTAGGAGTACACAACCCGTACTCATCTAGAACTACTAACTACCTCTAATCAACTCTAGTACAGCTAGCATAGAATCTCAACAGAATTCTAACTGATTATAAGGACTGATGCTTAACAAGCTAGATGGCATATGACAGGTGGCATTCTAACACCCTCCCTCAATTTGATGGTTCTAAGGTCAAATTGAAAGAATGCATTTGAAAGGGGTTTTCAGCAAGGGCCTTAGTGAAGATATCTGCTACTTGATCAGCTGACTTGACATGTTGAACATCAAGATCTCCTCGAACAACTCTTTCTCGTACAAAGTAGTAATCCACTTCAATGTGTTTTGCACGGGAATGGAAAATTGGATTTGCTGACAGGCTTGCTGCAGATGTGCTGTCACAATATATAAGAGGAGCTTTGAGAATTGGAATGTGAAGAGTGCATAGTAACTGACGAATCCAGGCTAGTTCTGCTGCTGTGATTGCCAAGGCTCTATATTCTGCTTCTGTACTCGAACAGGAAACAGTGTTTTGCTTCTTGGAAAGCCAGGAGATGGGATTTGAGCCTAAGAAGACAGCCATACCAGTAGTACTTCGTCTGTCATTGGGATCTCCTGCCCAGTCTGCATCTGTGAAGGCTTGCAGGTCAAGAGAACCAGTCTGATATAGCAGGCCATGATGTAGAGTGCCTTTGAGAAACCGTAGTATCCTCTTTACTGCCATGAAATGGTTTTCACAAGGAGAATGCATGTACTGACATACCTGATTCACAGAAAAGGCAATATCAGGCCGTGTAAATGTCAGATATTGTAATGCTCCCACAATGCTCCTGTAATTGTGAGGATTGTTGTATATAGGCCCATCTATTTTCCTTAACCTAGATCCAGGAAGTGATGGTGTATCCACTATACTGCTATCAAGCATGTCTGTTTTGACTAGAAGTTCTGTAATGTACTTGGACTGAGACAGGAACAGGCCAGACTTTGTATGAGAAATCTGAATTCCCAAGAAATAGTTTAAGTCTCCAAGGTCCTTCATCTCAAACTCATTAGTGAGGGCATCAACCACTTCTTGAACAGCACTATCTGAACTCCCAGTGAGTATGATGTCATCCACATAGAGAAGCAGGATGACTAAACCAGTAGAAGCTTGCTTCACAAATAAAGAAGCATCAGCCCAAGTTGTTGTGAAACCTAAACCAGTTTCATTCCAGGCCCTTGGGGCTTGTTTTAAACCATAGAGTGATTTTCTGAGAAGACAAACATGGCCCTGTGATACTTCACTTTCAAAACCAGGGGGCTGCTTCATATAAACTTCTTCTTTGAGATCTCCATGCAAGAAGGCATTCTTAACGTCCATCTGTTTGAGTTTCCATTTGAATTGGGCTGCCAAGGCCAGAACAAGTCTCACTGTTGTTGGTTTGACAACTGGACTGAAAGTTTCACCGTAGTCCAACCCTGGTTCCTGGCTAAATCCTTGAGCAACCAGCCATGCTTTATATCTGGCAATGCTTCCATCTGAGTTCTTCTTGATCCTGTAAACCCATTTTGAGCCAACCAGGTTTTTATTTACAGGGATAGGAACCAGGTCCCAAGTATGCTGGCTTAGCAAGGCATCAATCTCTTCCTTCATTTCTTGCTGCCACACTGGAATAGGAGCAGCCAAAGCAAAGGAAGGAGGTTCAACTTTTGTGAGATCAGCACCTGCCTGAGAGTAAAAGGCTCTCCTTTTAGAGATTCCACTTTTTGATCTAGTCTGCATAGGATGCATATTAACCCCTGTGATTGGCAACATGACTTGCAGGAACTGAGGCTGAAAGGTGGAAGAACCAGGAGCATCTTCCTGATCAAACTTAGACAAGTTATGATGCACATCAGAACTGGAATCTGAGGTGAAAACACCAACTGTCTCACCAGAAGAACCAGATGAGGAAACAGATGTTGCTATGGGGATTGAGACAAGTGGATCAGGAGGTGCACTTGGCTGATCAGAAGAGTTAGATAAGGAACCAGAAGCTTCTGAGTTTGTGGAGACAGGTAAACCAGGAAGTGTACTGATCTGAGCACTGAGAGGCTGAGAAGTAGGAGAAACTGGCATGGAGAGGGGAAATGAAGAGAAAAAGTTGGGAGAAGTGAAGTGAACAGAACCTGGGTTAGGACTGGAGTGCAAATTTAACTGAGACTATGAAATAAGAGACCTATAAGGAAATTCACCCTTATTAAACAGAACATGCCTGGATATGAAGGTCTTAGTGGAGATAGGATCATAACAAATGTAGCCTTTGTGCTTGTCTGTATAGCCAAGGAAAACACATTTGGTTGTTTTGGGTTGAAGCTTATGATGAATATATGGTTTGAGGGATGGAAAACAGGCACTGCCAAAGATTCTGAGGTGTAGGATTGGTGGAGTTGTACCAAAAAACTGTTCAAAGGGAGAATGCATGTGAAGGGTGGTGCAGGGCATTCTATTGATTAGGTACACTGCAGTGGAACAGGCAAAGGACCAAAAGAATGGGGGTAGTGAAGCAGATTGGAGAAGAGTAATGGCAGTTTCAACAATGTGTCTGTGTTTTCTCTCTGCTAGGCCATTTTTTTCAGGGGTATAAGGGCATGATTTTTGATGTGTAATGCCCTTAGAAAGGAGAAATTGTTGAAAAGGAATGCTAACGTACTCACCACCATTATCTGATTGAAGAGTTTTGATCTTGGTAGAAAAAGTAGTTAAAACAAAGGCATAGAAGTGTACAAAGATAGAACTAAAATCTGATTTATTTCTCATGGGAAAAATCCAGGTGTATCTAGTACATTCATCAATGAGATTCACATAGTATCTAAAACCATCTAAAGACTTGACAGGGGCAGGACCCTAGACATCAGAGTGAACAACTTCAAAAGGAACAGCAGATTTGGATGCTGGAAACAGAAATGGCAGTTTTGTGAATTTTCCTTGCAAGCAGGGTTCACAGATATTGGCATGAATGTCAGGACCCACCCCGGTTTCAACCCGAAACCCGAGGTAAATCCTGCTCCCGTCTGACTCCCCGACACAATACCCAAGTAAAGCTCACTCAAAATTACCCAAAACTCAGTTAGACGCAGGAGAAACTATATAAAACATCCCGAAGTTATAATTTACAGAGCATAGTACGAAAAACAAGGAAATAAAACCGATAATAATTACACGCA
Source organism: Prinsepia uniflora (assembly GCA_032719365.1). Classification (NCBI taxonomy): domain Eukaryota; kingdom Viridiplantae; phylum Streptophyta; class Magnoliopsida; order Rosales; family Rosaceae; genus Prinsepia; species Prinsepia uniflora. The sequence continues at coordinate 1,499,866 of CM064875.1, read as the reverse complement.
CGCGGAAGACTTAAACCACTCCGGAATCTTTCACGTGACCTCTATGCCTCAGACACTGCCTCGACGTCAAGACCCCGCGCTATCTCCACAACCTGGAGGGCAAGTTAAAAACACAAGGTGTGAGTGGACCATGCTAAAAGAAAAGTTCTAAAACCATTTCTCAGAAAACCAAGTTTCACCCTCCATTTTGAAAACCACATGCATAACCCAGTTTATAAAACAGTTATAAACCAAATTACCATAACCCATATCATAAGAAACAGAAACACTATAAAACAGTTAGAAAAACCACAGCATGTGAATTATAAAACCGTATCATAAACCATGAACATGAAATCATCATTTTCCGATCAAACCTGCTGGACCTATCCGAGTCTTTAAACTCCCGAGTCTTTAAACTCAATCCAGGCCTTAACAATTTCCGAGTCTTTAAACTCCCGAGTCTTTAAACACAAAGGCCTACGGGGGAAATATCAATATATCCGAGTCTTTAAACTCAATCCGGGCTCGTCCCCCGTCAAATCAGTATCCGGGTCTTTAAACCCAATAACCAGATCCAGCAAATCCAATCCAAAACCAGTTGAAAACCATTTCCGTATTCACATCCAAACCCGAATCCGAAATCACCGGTCCGATGCCTTTCCCGCATCCTGAACCGTCATTCCGAACCCAAATCCGGAATTCCACTTTCAACTTTAAAACCAAATTTCGCTTTCCGAAATCCGATTCTAGAACCGAAAACCTCGATTAGAAAATCATGTTCCAAAATCCTTTTATAATCATTGAAAACCATTCATTTTTTGAAATCCCAAAATCATGGCATCATAATCAGAAATCAAGACTTTCTCGTAAAACGTGTCAAGTACCGTATTTTCCTCGGAAAACGTGCAATTAAGTAAAATCACATCACAAATCCAACAATCATGACATCACATATAGAAAACAAGTATAGAGAACAGTTATGCATGTTCGAGTTTAAGGAAAGAGTCCACTCACAGTACCGAGCCCTCAATCGAGTCCCGACCGTCCCGCACGTTCCTCGGCTTCCTCGGGAAATCCCGATCCTGTCAACAACCACCAAATTCCGTCACTAACACGTCTACGAAGGTTCACCTAAATGCCCTCAAAATTCCTCGAATCGAAAGCGTAATAACCCGGGACCCTAAGCTTTCACCCTCGCGAAACTAAACTCAAACGACGTCCGATTAACCCGAAACCACTTCCAATGAACTCAACACAACTCCTGGACCAAAAACCATGTTGACCGTTTCACCCAGAACCGCCGCACGCGCCTCCACGCGCCGCCCAAAGTGGCTGCGCGTGGCCCTCACGCGCCAGCTACAGTGCACCTTCAACCTCACGTCGACCCGGTTCAACACAGTAGTCTGCAGCTTGAACCGGTGTCAACGGTTCTACTCTGTCTGGCCACCATTCCACCTCCTTTCTTCTCCTATAGCTTTGTCCAACCTTACCCTATGCATCCCTGTCCTCCAATCACCTCGACACAGCCCCTACACCGTCGACTCAGACTCGAAACCAGACGGCCCAATTCCTCTGTTTTCCTTTCCGGCCGCCCAGGTAACCTCTCTTCACGGTGGCAATACCAGACGGTTCCTAGGACCTCAAGGAACCTAACCCAACTCTCCTAGACCTTCGACTCAGTCTCTAGGATCATGACTCTTGGTTTGAAACAAAACGGGAAAACAGGGTACACAGAGTCCCTCCGTCGTGCCAACCGCCACCGTGCACCTCCCGTCACGGCAACACAACCGAACGACGCCCTGGACTCGACTGAACTCCCTAGACTCCCCTAGACTCTTCGATTCAACCCCTCAAGCCACAACTTCCAATTGAAGTCACGGCCAAAACAGAGCATAGTCACGGGGAAATAGAAATTACCTGCAACCTGTCGCCGTCGTGAGCTCCGCTGGTATTGGTTGACTCCTCGCAACCCGCACGACACCACCACGGTCTCAGTTGCCCCGTACACGGCCGCCACCGCCACGATTCTCACGACTTCCCTGCTTTCACCCCTGGTTTTCTCGCAGTTCCCAGCTGCCCAACCACACGACTTCCTCACCTCCCAACCTTCTTACCGTCTCTCTTTCCCTCTCTGGACACCCACACACACTCACAACTCACCAACTCCCTCAATCAACCCTTCAATGCTCTCAATTCCTCCCACAATCTCCCTCTGTTTCTGTCTCCCTCTGCGCACAAACACGAACACGGGCACGGTTGCACCCCAATTATTTGGGCCGTGTATGTACAGGATTCAACCAGAACCCTCTAGTCCCTCAACACGTGTCACCAATCTGCCCAAGCCTTCACCATCCGCCCCAATCCCAGCCATCCATCTGTTCTCTCTCTGCACAAATTCCAGAACACAAAAGACCAAACTACCCCTCCTTTTTACTCAATTTTACAATTATGCCACTACCTTTCTAGACCCGTATCTCACACACCGTAAGTCCGATGAATACGTGCCGCCTGTCATCGAACTCAGGATGACGAGAGCTACGTAACCATCCTAGGTCAACGTACCAAAACCCGTTCGTACAAAGAGTCAACTTTTCCCCCTTAAGTTAGCCATATTACGGTTATGCCCCTAACCTTCCGAACATCATAACTTCCTCCTCGGATGTCGGAATCGGGTGTGCCACCTGCCTATGGATTCGTGACGTCCTAAATTACGTCCTGGTCACCGGTCAACACCCAATTGACCATCCGAACAAAAAGTCAACTTTTTGCCCTAACTAGGGGCAAAATCGTCATTCTAAGCTAACGACTTTATCGGGACCAACTAACCACCGATTAAACTCACTAATCCCATCTTAATCACCCTACTAATCCCGATTCTCGGGACGGGTTGTTACAATGAACATCAAATGAGAAGGGGATTCTAGACTTGTTCAGACAGACAGAGACAACTTCATTTGAGGGATGGCCTAACCTGCTATGCCAGACCTTAGAATTGACTTGCTTGCACAAGAAGGCAGTACTGACAGAAGGGGAAATAGTTGTGGAACTGACACTGGAAAAACGACGAGGGATGAGGTAGAGTCCTTCATTGCTCAAACCTTTGTACAATATCTTCCCTGTGGTTCTGTCCTGTATGGAAAATCACAGTTCATCAAGGATAAATTGACAGTTATTGTCCTTACAGAAACAGTTTATAGATAACAGATTCTGAGAAATCTTGGGAACGTGTAAGACTTGCTGCATTTTGAAAGTGTGAACAGCAGGATTATTAGTAATAAGAGTTGAAGTGCCACAATGTGCAACTTGCAAACCTGAACCACCAGCTGTAGTTACTGATTCAGAACAAGCAGAAGGTGTAATTCTTGTTATCTGAGACAGGTCTGCTGTCGTATGAGTAGAAGCACCACTGTCTGCTACCCAGTACTCTTGACTATGCTGAGGGACCAAGAAGGGGTCATATGAGTAGAAGCACCACTGTCTGCTACCCAGTACTCTTGACTATGCTGAGGGACCAAGAAGGGGGCAGTAGCAGTCATAGCACTAAGTGCTGGAGAAGGAGGTGCTCCTTGGTAGGAATAGTTACCTCTCTGGTAACAATTAACAGCAGTGTGGCCAAGCTTCCAACAGATTTGACAGGCTTCAGCTTCTTGTGGAGCTTGGTCTAGATGCCTGTAATAACAATCCACAGCCAGATGACCCTTCTTGGCACATATTTGACATTTTGGGGGAGGCTGTTGCTGCCAAGTTCCTTGAGAGGAATAACCAGGACCACCTTGAACCTGTGAGTAGTCAAGACCTGAGGAACCTGTGAAGCCAGAAAAACTTTGCTGTTGTGGATTCTGATATCCCCACTGTTGAGTTTGATTTTGCTGTTGTGGATTCTGATATCCCCACTGTTGATTTTGATTGCCCTTTCCTCTTCCTTTCTTATTCCTTCCACCATTGTAATTGTTGTTCCTATAGTAATAGTTGGAACTTGGTGCATTGCTACAACCACCATTATATCCAAAATGCTGAAAATTACCACTGAAAAGCTGAGGATTGGACTGGTGTGACTGGGAGTTGAGCTGTGATTGAGAGTTGAACTGTGAGTTCTGATTGTTGTTTCCACATGTATGATTTGAAACCTCCTTTGTGTACCCAGATAACTGACCAGGAAGTGAGACTTGAAGGTTACTTGTTGATCCATGCTCAGAGGAAGAGCCAGGACCCGTGCCCTTGGTTGCCACCATAGCAGACAGAAAGGGAAACTCATTGGCTTGTTCAATGACACTCTCTTCAGCAAGAAGTTGAGCCCTGAACTCCTTGAGTGAAATAGCAGTTTCCCTGCCTCTAATTACACATCGAAAGGTATTGTATTCACTTGGTAGACCCCTTAGAGACAGAATCACTACATCATCATCACCAAAATGAACCCCACATGATTCCAAGGTGTCTCTTGCATTTTTAATTCTTTGCATATACTGAGTCATACTCTCAGAGCCTTTCTTAATATTTTGTAACTCAGTTTTCATTTGGAAAATGGAAGCTTTAGTGATGGAAGCAAACCTTTCTTTAAGGTTCACCCACATTTCTTGAGCAGTCTTGCAGCCAATAACACACGACATTGCAGACGGGGATAGTGTAGCAGTGATCAGTTGCATCAAGGCTTGATTATGCATTCCCCAAATCTGAATTTGTTCCATCCTTGCCACATTTTCACCATCTGAAAGGGTAGCCACCAGGGGAGGACTCGGATTAGACCCTGAGACAAACCCCATCAAACCATGGACATTCAGCAATAGCTCCATCTGGAAATTCCATGTGAGAAAGTTGTGTTCATCAAGCTTGACATTTACTGAGCTTCTAACAGTAGAAATCAAGCCTGCAATAGGAGACTGCAAGATTTGAAGCTGAGAAGAGGTCACCATTTTGAGGACACGAAGTGAGACACCCTTCTTTGAATCTTTTACTCTTTTTCTTCTCTGAATCTTTAACACAAACACCTGGTGTGCTACAGCTTGTTTGCTGATTTTTTTGTTTTGTTTTGTTGTTGTTGATTCTTGAAACTTGTTGATAGGTACTTAAACCTTCTTGACAAGCACTTGTCGTGCAGTAGCTTAGACGCTATGGAGAAAACACAGAACATTCTTGAATGGAGGCACCAAGTCAGTGCATCAGCTTGATTGCTGATTTAGGCTCTTCGTGAATCAATGATCTTCTTTGATCTTCTTTGACTGTTTTGATCTAGCAGCGGAAAACAGGAGAGGGAGCTCAGGCCGTCTAGCACGGCTCTGATACCATATTAACAGTCTTGAAGATATGGAAATGGAGATAGGAATAGTTGAGAGAAAAGAGAGGATGCAGAGAAGCTTGTGTATATTGACAGAGAAGAATTACCATGAAGCTAAGCAGTCCAGAATTTATACAAGGTAGGAGTACACAACCCGTACTCATCTAGAACTACTAACTACCTCTAATCAACTCTAGTACAGCTAGCATAGAATCTCAACAGAATTCTAACTGATTATAAGGACTGATGCTTAACAAGTCAGATGGCATATGACAGATGGCATTCTAACATAAATTAATCAATTTTTTATTATTTTCCATCCATATCGAATCCATGCCGGCATAGAAAAAGGGTACGTCTTATTAATGCCACTGGCATTTAACAAACCTTTAACAAAATGACTAAAGTAGGTTACTTAAATTATGTGTTCCGATAGTTTAGGTATTAAATTGAAAGTTTTAATAGTTAGGTACGATAAACATGAAATCACCCTTATAATTTGGAGTTTTTTTATTTTGTCTATTAATAATTGTGATTTATTTGATTTACAATGTTAATTATATGGATTCCTTAATAATATATGTACCTCAGCAGATGTGCATGTTAAGGGAAGAATCGAATGTGGAGTAAAGAAAAATGAAAATGCATGGGAGTGAAGTGAAGGAAAGAGATCGATTCTTGTTTCAAAATTAAGTTGAAATGGCGCGCGTGATCGACATAAATTATTATTTATATGTAATATATATATATATATATATATATATATATATTCGTGAAGTATTGACCATTTAAAATAAATTAATTAATTAAAGGACGCCGGTTTTGGTTTTTGAGGATTGAAGCATGGTCGACTAGCTTTCGTTTAGGGAATTCAACACTCAACTCGATCAGCTACAAAAATCCATTTTTTTCTTCAATCAGCTCAGCTCAGTTCATTTCTCGATTGTTTAGGTGCGCTGCGTGTTCTCCTAAAATCTAAATTGCTCTTCAATCGCTCAGCTTTGTATTTTTCTCGGACTTCTTCTTTTAAGTTTTCAGGTGATTGTTGAATTTTCTCTCTTGATGTCTTATTGCATATTTGATTAATTTCGCTACGTTTAGTTTCAGTTTTGGTAGGATACGAGAATTTTTTACCGCATTAGAAGCAGTAGGATTCTAAAGACATGGTGATTTTGATTTTTATTTTGATTTTAATTTGGACACCATGTTGGTGGTTTTGGTGGAAGTTATGAGGCAAGTGGCTTAGCTAGGTGGTTATGGCCGTGGAGTTCGGAAGTTAATTATGGAAGCAGAGATTTCAAATCTGGAGTTGGAGCAGAGATTTCAATTTTGGAGTTGGAGCAGAGATTTCAGACTGTTTATATTTATTGCCGTCCTTGTATGCATTTGTAATCATGGTGTATGTACGTACCGTGTCTAGCTAGTTGAATTTTACCACAAAAGATTTGGTCATTAAATTTTTTCTGTTGTCTTTCTACGACGAATTTATCTTCGTTTGTAACAAGGCACAAATATTTTTTCGTAAATAATTTGTCGGAAATCTATCTAACCTAAAAAATGAAAAATTTCATTGGTTAGTATCTTTCGCGACGAGCCTATCATGATTGATATATGCTCAACAAAATTTCATTGGTTAGTATCTTTCGCGACGAGCCTATCATGATTGATATATGCTCAACAAAATTTTTCGTTGTCATAGAATTTTGCCGACACAATTGTATTTGCCGACCACAAAAGTTTTGTTGGGACGATTTAATTTTTTGTAGCTTTAATTGTTTTGTCCATTAGTAAGGTAGGCTATTGTAGCAGTCTGATGACTGAACCCCTAACATATATTTCCCTTCACCTAATTCTTGATTACACTGCTTAAATTGTCGTTTTAAAAAAAATGGTGGTTGCATGTGTTGTTGGTGTTGTAGTTATAAAGATTAATCAAGATCATGGCAGGAGAGCTTTTCGCAGGAGCAGCTCTAGGTACACTATGTTCAGAGCTGTACGAGCACCTTGAGAATCTGATAAGAAAAACGAAGCAGGCCAATCCCCTCTTGGAACAAATCAAATCCACTCTGGACTCATTGGAGCCGCTTATCAACCAAATAGAATCCAAAAACAGGGATTTGAGCCTCTCAACCGAGGAGATTAAAACTTTCAAAACCAAAATCTCGGATGGCATAAAACTCCTCGACGAGTGCTCCAACGATCCCAGGTGGTACAAGAAGGCTGGCTACGCGAAAAAGCTTACTGATCTCGACGAGGCTTTGAAAACACAGCTTGCCATTCTCACTGCGCAGGGAGTCAGGGACAGCAAGGAGACGCTGGTTTTGGCAAGGAAGCAAGCTCAACAGGTTTTACAATCGGCAGGCTATTGGAGAGACACCAACGATGTTGTCAGGCAATTAGTGACAGCGGCCGAGGTGTTGCAGAAGATAATGGTGGGCATAACATTGGGAATTTGGGGATTAAGGATCATCTTTAACTTTGCTTCCGTGATTAAGGAGCTGGATGAATACATATTCTCGGACAACTCATCGTCATGGTTAGGGTTTGGTTCAGGATCAATCTATGCTTTGTTCTTGGCGCGTTTAGGTGTTCTTTTGGTGCTCATAATTTTGGAACTTCCGAAATATACCATCTCTTATGTGTTCTTGCTTTTTGCCTCTCTGGGGCCCTATGGTTGCGTCCGTATGGTTCTTGATATGTATAGACAAGGTTTATCGTGCTTGGGGCTCTGCAAGTTGCTTGCCTGCATCGCCATCTCTATCTTTAACTTTTATTGGTGCCTTCTTTTTTTCACTTCATTAGAGGAGGTTGATTGCTAGCTAACTGTATATGTGTATGTACTATACATCAATGGATCAAGAAATTTTATATGCACTTTGTATTATGTTTAAGCTCAAGCATGCAGCTTGGCTCATGCTCAAACCAAGGTTTCTTCAAGTACGTGCATCTCGAATAGAAATGAGGATCACTTATGTGAGATATCATCTGTGAGGTTTTAGGAGAGTGTTGTTGTTGAGGAAGAAGAAGTAGAGTAAAGAGGAACAAGGAAGAAAAGGATTCACACAAGAGAGAGTCTGTATTGAATTGATCAAGTAAAACAACCAATGGAACAGTGCTCAGCTTTATACACTTCAGTATAGGAAGCAGGTACTAACTAACTAACTAATTAACAGAATCTACCTAACCTTACTGTTGTGATTACTCGTTTTATAAGGAGTACTGAGGCTATGGATGATAACTCCTAACACCCCCCCCCCCCCCCTAAATTTGATGGTTCTAGGGTCAAATTGAAGGAGTGAACCCGAAAGATGTCCTCTGGTAAAGCTTTGGTGAATATGTCAGCAACCTGGTCAGCAGAGGCAACATGTTGAATATCTAAGTCTCCTCGAACAACTCTCTCTCTAACAAAGTGGTAATCGATCTCGATATGTTTGGCTCTTGAGTGGAAGGTAGGATTGGCAGATAAGCTAGCAGCAGATGTGCTGTCACAGTGAATAAGGGGAGCCTTGAGTAGAGGAATATGAAGATAGCAGAGCAGTTGTCTAATCCAAGAGATTTCAGCAGAGGTAATGGCCAAGGCACGATATTCAGCTTCTGTGCTTGACCGGGAAACAGTTGTCTGCTTCTTGGATGACCAGGAAATTGGATTTGAACCAAGGTAGACAACTAGGCCGGTTGTAGATCTTCTGTCATTGGGATCACCTGCCCAGTCTGCATCAGTATAAGCTTCAAGACTGAGGGAACCAGACTGGTAAACCAGACCATGAACCTGAGAATCCTCTTAACAGCCATGAAATGAGTTTCACATGGGGATTGCATGTATTGGCAGACCTGGTTGACAGAGAAGGCTATGTCTGGTCGAGTGAATGTGAGGTATTGAAGTGCCCCAACAATGCTCCTGTAAGTCTGAGGATTAGTGCAAAGGGGGCCATCATTTTTCCTGAGCCTAGATCCTGGAGCAAAAGGTGTGTCAACTGGACTGCTGAGTGTCATTTCAGACTTGGATAGCAAATCTGAGACATACTGAGACTGAGAGAGAATCAAACTTGTTTTGGTGCGACTAATCTGAATGCCAAGGAAGTAGTGTAAATCCCCTAAGTCTTTCATGTCAAACTCATTGGTGAGTGCAGTGATAACCTCCCGGATGGCAGTATCTGATGAACCCGTGAGTATGATGTCATCTACATAGAGAAGTAGGATGACAATTGCAGCTGAACTTTGTTTTACAAACAGGGAGGAATCTGACCAAGTGGACTCAAACCCCAAACCAGGTAAGAAACCAGTGAACTTCTCATTCCAAGCCCGTGGAGCTTGTTTCAAACCATATAAGGACTTCTTGAGGGAGCAGACAGGATCAGAAGGACCAGCAATCTCAAAACCAGGTGGCTGCATCATATACACTTCTTCCTTGAGTTCCCCATGCAGAAATGCATTTTTGACATCAAGTTGTTTGAGGCTCCAATTGAACTGAGCAGCAAGGGCTAGGACCAACCTTACTGTGGTTGGTTTCACAACAGGACTAAAGGTCTCACCATAGTCCAAACCAGCCTCTTGACTGAATCCCTTAGCAACTAACCTTGCTTTATACCTAGCTATAGTCCCATCAGCATTCCTCTTGATCTTGTAAACCCACTTACAGCCAACCAGATTCCTATTGGGTGGTAGAGGAACAACCGTCCAGGTGTTTTGAGCAAGGAGAGCACTTATTTCTTCCTGCATTGCCTGTTGCCAGACAGGAACAGATGCTGCTTCCTTGTAAGAGGTAGGCTCAGTAGTGGACATGTCAATTTCAATCCTAGGATGCAGACAGTGAAAGGCCTTCCTCTTAGAAATCCCATTTTTGGATCGTGTCTGCATAGGGTGCATGTTAACACCATTAATAGGCAAAATGACTTGGAGTAACTGAGGCTCAAAGTTGTTGGACATGACTAATTGAGGATCAGATGATTCAGCAAAATCAGGAGGGTAATCAGGAGGGTCTGTACCACTAGGCGCATCAGATAACTCAGTTGAATGCTCACCCAAAGGAGAGGATGGTTGGCCTGAAGGAACTGATTGAGGAGCAGCAGGTGGAGGGACAGGAACCACAGGAACTGGACTTGAGGGAGCAATGAAGGGCTGAGGGAAGCAAGGCATGAAACAAGTGTGGGAATTGGAACTGTTTGTAGACTGAGGTGAGTGTGATAGGCTGGAATTAGAGACAAGAGTCTGGTAGGGGAAATCAATTTCATTAAACAAAACATGTCTGGACACTAGGATTCTAGAGGAGATAGGATCAAGACAAATGTACCCTTTCTGTTTCTGACCATAACCAACACACATTTAGTTGTTTTAGGCTGTAATTTGTTGAGATTATAGGGTTTGAGAGAAGGAAAACAAGCACACCCAAAAATCCTAAGATGATTCAGGTCTAGTAAGGCCCCATATAGTTTCTCAAAGGGATATTGGAGGTTTAAATTGGAGCATGGCATCCTGTTAATAAGATAAACAGATGTAGTGCAGGCATAGAACCAAAACTTAGGAGGTAGGGAAGCAGTCTGTAGTAGGGTCACAGTAGTTTCAACTATGTGCCTATGTTTCCTTTCTGCAAGTCCATTCTGTTCAGGGGTATAAGGACATGAAGTTTGATGTGTGATTCCTTTGGATAGCAAGAATTGGTTTAGTGTATTGTTAAGATATTCCCCTCCATTATCAGACTGAAAGATTTTGATTGAAGCATTAAAGGTGTTCACAATGTAGGCATAAAAGTGCACAAAGATAGAGCAAAAGTCTGATTTATTTTTCATAGGAAAGATCCATGTAAACCTGGTACATTCATCAATAAGATTGACATAGTACCTAAAGCCTTCTACTGATCTAACTGGTGCAGGACCCCAGACATCTGAGTGTACTACTTCAAAAGGAGAAACAGACTTAAAAGCAGGAAAACTAAAAGGAAGTTTGGTAAACTTACCTTGAAGGCAAAATTCACAGATAGTAGGACTAGGGTCTGGTGGAACAGAAATGTGTGATTTATTTAACGACACAGAGACAATTTCATTTGAAGGGTGACCAAGTCTTTGGTGCCAAACCTGTGAAGCAACTGTCTTGCACAGCAAGGCTAAGCTAGGTGAGGGATTTGTTCTTTCTGGGATTTGAGAGGGAAGTCGAGCAGGAATTAGGTAAAGCCCCTCATTGCTCAGTCCTTTGTATAACACTGTCCCTGTGATCCTGTCCTGTATCACAAAACACAATTCATCAAAGATAAACCTACAGTTATTATCCTTACAAAAACAGTGAACTGAAAGTAGGTTCTGAGAAATCTGAGGCACATGGAGAACTTGTTCCAGTTTGAAACATTCAGTGGTGGGACTATGAGTGATAAGTGATGAATTCCCTGTGTGTGATATTTGCAAACCTGTGCCACCTGCTGTGAGAATAGAATCACTTGTGGTAGATGGTGCCATCATGGACAGTTTTGAGACATCTGCTGTCATATGAGCAGAAGCACCAGTATCTGCAATCCAGTAATCATGTGCCTGTGAGCTTTGTTGATTAGGAACGAATGGAGAGGCTGACATTGCTGTTAAGGTTGGAGGGGGAGGTGCTCCCTGATATGAGTAATTGCCCCTTTGATAGCAGTTCACTGCTGTATGGCCATATCTCCAGCAAATTTGGCAAGCCTCAGGATCCTGAGAGCTGGAGGACTGATCTGGGTGTCTATAATAGCAGTCAACTGCCCAGTGTCCTTTCTTGGCACAAATCTGGCACTTAGGGACATGAGTGGCTTGAAAATGCTGGTTTTGATTCATGTGTGGAGGTTGTCCAAGAAGACCAGGCCCTGCAGTGTAGGGTGACCCTGAATAGCCTCCAGTGCCCTGAGGACTGTATGAGTGACTGTAACCAGGGCCTCTATTCTGATAGCCTCTTCCTCCTCCATTATGTCCTCTACCTTTTCTGCCTCGACCACCACCAGAACCTCGATGATAGTAGGGAGCATTGTTTTCAGAATTGCCCCCATATCCAAAATGCTGAAAATTCTCACTGAAGTGGTGGGGAGGTTGTCCACTGACTTGTTAGTTCATGCTTGAGCATGGAACTTGCACAGATTGGTTGAAGAGATCCTGATTGTCACCAGAGTTTAGACCAGGTCCCTGTCTCATGATGGAGTTTTGTGAGGGGTTGAACGATTGAGGACTTTGTTGAGTAGCCACCATAGCAGACAGGAAGGGAGCTTGCTCATCATAGTGAGACAGAACACTTTCTTCAGCAAGCAGTTGAGTTCTAAATTCTTTAAGGGGAATGGTGTTCTCTCGACCCCTAATTACACACCTGAAAGTGTTATACTCACTAGGAAGACCTCGTAGGGCTAGGATCACAACATCATCATCACCAAAGTGAACCCCACAGGATTCTAACATGTCCCTAGCATTCTTGATTCTTTGCATATATTGTGTCATGTTCTCATCACCTTTCTTTATATTTTGTAGATCGGTTTTCATTTGAACGATTGAGGCTTTAGTGACAGAGGCAAACCTTTCCTTGAGGCTGGACCACATTTCCTGAGCTGTACAGCAGCCTATGACACAGGACATGGCTGTAGAGGAGAGGGTTGTTGTAATCAGTTGCATGAGGGCCTGGTTGTGCATCCCCCAAATCTGTATTGCCTCAAGCCGTGCCATGTTATCACCCTCAGCAACAGAGGTGAACATCTGAGGACATGGATTGGTACCATTTACGAACCCCATTAGGCCATGAACATTCAGAAGCAACTCCATCTGGAAGTTCCATGTGAGATAGTTATGATCATCAAGTTTAACACTCACTGAATTTGCAACCGTGGAGATGAGGCCAGTGATAGGGGATTGCAAGATTTGCAGTTGGGATGCAGTAACCATTATGTAGTAGAAAAGAAGTTCAAGAAAGCAGAGAAAAAGAAGAAGTTTTCTTGGAGGGGGAGTTTTATCAAACACCTGGTGTGCAGACTGTCACACAATTTCTGATACGTTTGATTTGGATTATCCGGCAACCAATTTTTCAAGAACACGATGACCGTGACTTCTCCTGCTTACAAAATGAACAAGAGTCAAGATTGGCTTGATCAAGAATGAAAAGAAGAAGCAAGGACCGAAGAGAAAATAGATGAATCGTGCAGCGGAAGAGAGAAGAAGGCCAGGCCGTATAGCACGGCTCTGATACCATGTGAGATATCATCTGTGAGGTTTTAGGAGAGTGTTGTTGTTGAGGAAGAAGAAGCAGAGTAAAGAGGAACAAGGAAGAAAAGGATTCACACAAGAGAGAGTCTGTATTGAATTGATCAAGTTAAACAACCAATGGAACAGTGCTCAGCTTTATACACTTCAGTATAGGAAGCAGGTACTAACTAACTAACTAATTAACAGAATCTACCTAACCTTACTGTTGTGATTACTCGTTTTATAAGGAGTACTGATGATAGGACCCGTCCCAACTGGACGTCAAAAACCGTACCCGGTCCTGCTCCCGTCTGACAAGTCAACTGAAAGTCCGAAACTACCCTTCAGTACCTGCCAGACAAGGGAATTTTGTGCATGTGCCCGCTCATACCTCCACCTCTGGAATAGCCTCGATCAACGCGCCACGACCTGAAGGGTTAATAAAACAGAAAAGGTGTGAGTGGACAAAAATGACCTCTTATAAAAACATTTATCAAAATACATTATCACCCTCCAGTTTTCACAAACTTGCATGCATATCGTAAAACATGAGTGATCAAAACATATTTTCCCATGGTCCATAAAACTCATGTTCACCAAATTAGTTCATGCTATAAAACATCAAATCCCGGCTCTCAGGCCAAAACATGTGAAAACATAATCACTGGTCATAAAGACCAAAAACTCGTACTCAATACCAGTACATCATCACAATCAATACAAATCAGCATTAATCACCAGTGCACAAGAAATATATCAATCCAATCAATCCGCACTACTCACAAGTGCATAAAACATCACAAATCACATCCGCACTACTCACAAGTGCACAATCAATCAAACTGCACTACTCACAAGTGCTGCACTACGCGTAGGCCAATATCCAGTCACTCTCTCGGGAATAAACACCTCTGGGCTCAACCCCCTCCGGCTCAGTCACCTCTGGGCGAACACATCCCCAGGATCAGACACCTCCGAGTGGTACATCCAGGCTCAGTATCATCCGAGAAGCTGACTACCATAGGATCAACTCCCGATCCTACAATCACATCCCCCAAGCTCCGGTCGTCTGGGTAATCCCCCCAAGCACCGACCGTCTGGGAATATCACAATCACAATGAAGACCATCCCAGGAATTACATCCCAAAACATTTCAATCAAATCTTGACTTCATACCAAGTCAAAGTCCTTCTCAACTGGGTCTCAAGCCCAAAATACCTTTTACACATAAACCGTTAAAAACACATTTAAATCAATAGAATAATCCGAAAATCATCATCGACTCACCAACCAAGTCAAAACATCATTTTAGAAATCATTTAGACTCCGGGCCTAGCCCAAAACATCATCTGCACATTCCTCGTAAAACGTGCCCGAAAGACTGATTAAAATAATCATAAAATCCCAATAAATCATTAATTTCACAATTTCACAAATGACTCCAAATCCGAGTCAAAATCACTATTCACTTGGGTTCTCATACCCAAAATAACATTATCACGCAAATCCATGCGTTGCAACCTCCGTTGCCATTTTCACGTAAATCCACGAAATTGACCCTCGACTCATTCCCGAGTCACCACATCATCTTTCAATCCATGACTCAATAATCCGAGTCCAAACATTATTTTCAATCAATTTCAATCCCGGACTCATAAACCAAGTCCAAACATTATTTTTACCAAATTTCGTAATTTCTCGAAAATCGCCCAAAATAATAATATAATAATCATAAAACCGAGAAATTACCGGATTGAAACACAAATCATGCCCAAGCATATAAAATCATATAATAAGGCATTTAAATCATATATGCATGCATCACGGTTAGAAAATAAAGTCCACTCACACACACCGTCCAAAACGGTCCGTTTCCGAGCTGCACGTTTTTCCGTAAAATCTGGAAATCACAACTCCTGCCCAAAATCAATATAGAGGGTTACTAACATCCCAAAATACAACATATAATTTTACCCAATTTTTCCGGGATTTAAATACGTATTTTAAACGTAAAACAAAACTTCGGATACGCGGAACATTATCGACACAATATCCGATTTCACCGAAATCAACGTCAAAATGTTCGTTACACTGAGAGGATCAAAGGTCATGTTGACCTCACCTTGAGACTAGGCCGGACGCGCCCTCACGCGCCGCCGTGAGTGGCTGCGCGTGAAACCCACGCGCCAGCTACAGTAACCAGCACAGTCGTCCCCTTCGCCTGTTTGTCTGGTAAACGGGTTGAAAAACCCGCGAACAGACCCGGTTCAAACTCACCCAATTCAACACCAATTAAATCCGTTCTTTCAACTGATCCCTTCTAATCCATCTCTAATTGAGTTCTGTAAGGTCAATTACTCGAATCATGGTCTAAATCCTCACGACTCTCGATCGATCCTCGACGGGTTTCCAATTCGGGTTCACCAATTCCGTCCCTGATTTCCAAATTAATTCATAGGGTAAGTATCGTGAGAGTGTATTGAATGTTTTTCCAAGATCAATTCGAAGAATTCTTACCTCTAACCCGTCGAACCCAAGCTCGAATTGAAGCTGCCATGGAAGCTTAGTTCATCCTCAATCCGACACCGTTTCACTTCGTTTTTGTTGTAGAAAGGTTCGTATGGATCCCAGAAGTCGAATTGAATCATCAATTTCGATCCTCTCAGCTCACAATCCCGAATTCGAAAATCCCCCAATTTCTCTGAATTTTCGAACCAAAATTCCCCCAGAGACCTCACTGTCACTCGAATCTCTCTCTCAATTCGGCTTCCTCAGTCTCCCAATTGCACAATGAGGCTGAAACACGGGTTAATTAGCTGTTAATGGACAATCATTAAGACAACCCATAATTTAGGGAATTTGTGTCTAAAGTGGTATAATTGTGTTTCCCATGATTCCCGTTTCAATGTTAGCAGCTGGGGTAGGGAAGATGACAAAGTGACAAATGTCACAATCTGGTAGCAAGAATCAATGGTAAAAGACCATTTTGCCCTCCGTTCGACAAATTACCATTTTACCCCTAGACATCCGTGACCCGTAACTTGGTCACCCGAACTCTGTTTTCGACGTGCCACTTGTCGTTGGATTCGTATCGACGAGACCTACGTAACGGTCCTTGGCCCTCGTCCATCGGACCTCCCGATCAAAAAGTCAACATTTGTCCCCTACTATGCCAAATTACCAAAATACCCCCCAACTTCCGAACATCATAACTTTCTCTACGAATGTCGGAATCGAACGTGCCACCTGTCTATGAACTCGTGACGTCCCGAACTACGTCACAGTCATCGGCCAAAGTCCATTTGACCGCCCGAACTAAAAGTCAACATTTTGCCCACGCTAGGGGAAAAACAGTCATTTTGCACGTTTCGTCCGATTTCACTCAACTAATCCCCGATTAGTCATTCTAAATCATAATTAATTAATATTCAACCCCGATATTCGGGACGGGTCATTACAACTGAGGCTATAGATGATAACTCCTAACAACTTATACTGGTATGGTAAACCCTACTTTTGTTGATAAACCCTATGGAAAATGATAGGTACGTATGCATGCATGTTTCAGAATTTGATATCGAGCTATATGAAATTCATCCGAAAAATGAGAATGCCCGGAATATCGGCAAACGACAATCTTGAAACTACAGGGTACTTCTTATTGTTCTTCTATACGTGGACGACATTATCACCACGGGAAACGACCCCAAGGCAGTTACTTAGTTCATCACTGATCTTGGTGCTAAATTTGACATGAAGGATTTAGGTCCGCTCACTTACTTTCGCTGTTATACGGTTGTACGAGTTTCAAATTAGTTTGTCTTTTAGTAGGCCAAAATATAATATTTGGGGACCATAGAATGAGTGACACTTGTCACTCACCCTATGGCCCATTTTAAATGGATCATGTATCATCATCTTCTTCATTTTCCTTCCAAACCTGTGCCCACCCCCAACCATCATCTTCATCACTCCATCTTCATGCTTGAGACCATTGTGAGACAGTGAGGATGAGAGAGAGGTTGAGGGGACAGCATTGGACGGCGGAGCCGCCATGGGGGTGGCCGGAATCGCAAAAATCGAGGTAAGTCGTGGGGTCCTAGGATTTGGGTTTAGATTTTTTATGTTTTGGAATGAATCTAAGCTCATATTCATGTTCCTTGAGGTGAGGGGAGTCTGTAGAGCCAAGTTTGGGAGGCTTTGGATGACGGAGGTGGCCGGAATACAAGTTCAAAGGTTGGACGAAATTTTGGGAGGCCATAACTTTAAATCCATGTAGAATTTCACAATTCTGGTTTCATTTTTGGAATCTTTGGCTCAAGTAGATGAATTTCCATATAATTTTTGTCAAATTTGGTTGTGAATTGAGAGAGTTATGACGGTTTGAAAAATGGGACAAAAATTGAGTTTTCTAGCTGTTGGCGATGGCGGCGCACAGCAGCGCAGATCGTCATCTCCGGCGAGGCCAATGACATCATCATTGACCAAGTTGACATCAGCGTTGACCAAGCTGACGTTAGCGTTGACTTTGACCGCTGACTTGTTGACGTTAGTGTTGACTTTTTGACTTTTCATTGACCGAGCTTTAACCGGCTTGTGGGGACATGTGGGCATGAATTTCAAGGTCAACCTAGTCTTGGTTGATAGATTTCAACATTTTGAATCCAATGGTGGTGGTTTCAGGATGATCGGAGATCATTTGATAGGTCAAATGAAGATTTTTCTCCTTTGGAAGCGTGTTTGAGACACGTTCTTAATTCCAGGACTTTTGGAGGTTTTATATATGGACTTATTTAGGTTGATAATGATCTTTGGGGGTAATTTGGACAAGTCTGGATGTCCCGGAGGCTGAGGCTTTGGCTTAGCTTACGGCACGTGGTTCGAGCGCGCGGCAATATTGTGAGTGGACAGTTTTCTTTCATAACTCTGATGCATGCATATGTATAGGTTTTCGCTAGTTTTGTGATATGATTTAGCATAATTACGATTATGATTTCTGTTTCTGGATATATGTTGGACTTAAATGTGTTATGATTATATGTCTGGATTTGATTAATGATTAGTTTCAGTATAAACTATTTATGGTTTCTGGTTCTTGATTTTTATCATGGTTTTGGAAAATCGGCATTTGGGCAGGGTGCCCTGGAGACAATTGTTTTGGGCTAGTGCCCAAGAAATAACTGTTTTGGGCTGGTGCTCGTGGGATAACTGTTTTGGACTGATGCCCGTGGGATAACTGTATTGGGATGGTGCCCATAAGATATATGTTTTGAGTTATTTTCATGTACTACATTATGTTCTGGTTTGGATTTTTGTATGCTGGATTGGTTAACCTCAGGCGATTAGATTCCCCTATCTGGAGTTGGACTCCGTAAATTCCCAGAGACGGGCTCGGACGTAAACGGGGTGGACTCCACATATACCGACGGGGTTGGACCATGTAGATCTCGTACTCCTACTGGTAGTGCACATGGGATGCTAATTGGACTAGCCGATCGTTGGACCAGCATGATGAGGTTTGATTTTGAGATGGCTGGGCCAGCAATAGCAGGTATGGTATGTACTTTGGATTACGATTTTTATGATGATTATGTTTAAACGTTTTCAAGCGGCTTAGAGCGAGTGATTTCAGTAGCATGTGAGCTTGTGGGCCTTTTTATATTTATGTGGTTTTGGATTAGAACCCGGGGTTTTCTGTTGAAACTGTGGTTTAATTTGAAAGAAATGTTTTAATGGCTATACATGCATGTTTTCTAAACAGAGGGTTAAAAGATGTGTTTTGGAAAATGGTTTTCCAATATTTGATTTTCTGTCCACTCGCACTTTGTTTTTGGTTTTAGCACCCTCCAGGTTGGTTGCGGACGCGGGCTGTAGGGAGATTGATGCATCATGGTGAGTGCGTACTCTGATTTGTCTAGTCAGGTTATGGGAGTATCCCTGGTCTGACGCGTGATTAAGATTTTTATATTGATTGTAAGGGTAAAATGGTCATTTTGAGAGGACGTGTCAGACAGGAGCATGACCCTCTCTGGTAATCCCAAGGGATTAGGAGGTGAGGTGTGTCAAAAGAGCTATGAGAAGATACCATCAGATGAGATGCAAGTATTATCCGTAATTATATATTATGGTAAATATTAAAGAGACTACATTTTCAAACCACATTTGTGAATGAATTAATAACACTTGCATATCATCTTGATCATACCTACTCGTATCACTCTTTCTATATATGAAGTAATTATCCTTATTTATATATCATAATAAGGAACATACCAATCTTAAATAACCATCTCAAGATCATCTCCACACACAAAATTTAATTTTAGAGTTTTTTTAGTCATTCATGGATATCAAACAAATAAAGGGTATAGGTAATTATAATGAAGATCCACGCAGTGAACTATATATATATATATATATATATATATATATATATATATATATATGGTTAGGTGATCTCTAATTTTTTTGATTATATATGATATCATTGTTCAATTATAAGTTGAATGGTTGGGATTATAATATATTTATATGGATTATGCAATAAATTTAAAAGGTTGTACAATGAGGTATTACCAAAGGCAGGAAAGTATATCGTCGTGCACTTGTATGGTCTGGAGAGGGTTACTTGTCTTAGAACATGTATAACGCATGCAAAGTAGACAGGGTTGGGCAAAAAATAGCCCCTAATGATACGCTAAAACTAAGCGTTAAAGTAAACATAAAGTCACACTCAATACTTAATAAAAACATATGCAAATTAAAACTCTTTTTTGTAGATTGTAGTATTGATAAGTAGGGATCGTTCTTAACCGGAAATTGAGGGTACCTAAGCATGAATATCGTTTGATTATTTAATTAGGGGGATAAATTGGTTTTTACTAAGTACCTATGTGATTAACTAATCTAAACTAACCTAATCTATTATTTACATGATCAACTCATCTTTAAACCTAACTCATTCATAAATTATGCCAATTCCAAAACCTACGAAATTCCATAACTTTAGTTCTACGAAATACAAGCATATTATCTCAAGCACGTGCTCGGGAACTGTCATATACACTTTCAATGATCTAGACTCGGGAACTACCCTATATCTAATCAAGAATTAAGCATAACATATAAGTATAACAAAAATAAAAACCAAGAAATTGGAACACATGGAAAATTATTGAAATTCATATAAGATAAAAAACCATAATTATATTAAAGATCAATACAACAAAACGATTATTCAATAACAAAAGACAATCACGGGGTAAAGAGGTCGTGTTACACTTTTTCTCTTCGGGAACTGCCTTACGGATGCTAAATGGTCGACACTCCTTGGTGAGACACTCGGGAACTACCCTATATGTCGCGGATGAAGGTGTTTATGATAGAATATGGTGTGATTGGATTTGCTAAGGAAATCTCGAATTGATGAAAAGGGAAATTTGGTTAAGTAGAGTTTTGGTACAAAAATGGGCGACCCTTTACAAATAACCTAAGTCTCTCTATTTTTAGGAGAAAATTAATCCCCAAATAAATAGGAGTTCATAATTTTATTCTAAAAAGAAAATGATTAAACTAATTAAATTAAAGTTCTAAAGAAAAAAGGTAATCTAAATCTTAATTAAAGAAAGAATAAATGCAAAACTTAATTAAAAAAGTAATTAAAAAAACTCCTAATTTAAAAAGGGGAAACAAATCCTAATTAAAAATGACAATTTTCCTCAAAAATGAAGAAAATGCTTGCTGGAATTGAACAGAAATTGGCTCAGTAGGAAGCTGTTGAAGCTTGGAAGGAAATTCTGTAGCCATTGGCCGAAATTAGGCCTCAATTTCGGCGGTCAACGCGTGCAAGGGAGGCTGATATGCGGTTCGGTGCACGTTGGCCGAGCTCCATTGAAAACGTTCAGGAGGCGCACTGCGAAAATAATAGCCGCCTTCGGTAAGCGCTGGCCGAGTGGCAGTTGGGTTGCAATTTTGAATTTGGGGTCCCTACCGAATTATTTCCATCTTTTTGTTGGCCTCTTTTCATTTGATCATAATTTTTTCGTTACAACTCCGATTAACGTGATTATTTCACCTAAATTCTTGTAATTACTTACTTTATCCAATTATGCACACTTCTCACAAAATATATTATTTTCTACAATTGTTTGGTATTTAAAAATTAAAAGATAAATATAAAATAATATAAAATGATGCTTAATTCAAGGCTTATCACCTAACATGGGCTATACAATTTCTAATGGATTAGGGCAAGCCTGGGGGCTAGTCTAGCCTCTCCCATGGCTTGAGCTGGACTCTTGCCCACAACCAACACCCATGTGTTGTTCCTTCTCAACAACTACAATATGCAACCAATGAAAGGCTGTCACATGTCCTTTTTATTTCCAAAGTATAGCCATTTAGCTTGCTTTGTGTATTTATTTTATTTTAATAATGAGCACCCAAGTTCATAAAAAAAAATATTTAATATTTTTTAAAGAATAATGAGCATCATGTAAAGAATAATGAGCATTCAATGAACATTTTTCTATTTTTTTTATAATTATCCTTAAGAAAATAATTATAAAAATTTGAATTCTTGCCCCGTGCTCCTCCCTATTAGAAACACAGCAAATAGCTTAGGGCAAAATGCCATGAACAGTGTCATTTGAGGGACTAAACCTTATCTCTAGCCATTTACCTTTACCTCTACCACTAGACATGCTCTTATAGTTTTGTTGCTTTATCTGATTTTGGTTTTATTGCTTACTGCTTCGTTTGGTTAAATAATATATGCAGGCACGAACTCAGGATTGAAAATAGAGGTGGACTGAATCTATAATTATGAATAAAAGAGGACTAATTTATAACCAATTAGTTTAGTAAAATAGCATTTACTAGAAATTTAGTAAAAAATCTTTTGAATTTTTCATATTTTTTTACATTTGATGTGGGCTGGAGCCCACCCAAAAAGGCTCTGGGTCCGTGCCTGAATATATGTATAATTAAGTATATCACTTTATATATCGAAAGAATAGTATAAGGAGGTATCACCAGGAGTGAGATGTAATTATTGTCCTTATAAGTATGATCTATAAATCTAATATCCATAACATTACCATTTTATTATTTAACCGACGTTATTAATTAAATGTTGAAAAAAATAGTTGGAGGTATGTTAGAAGAATCATTGATCTGTTCCTTTCCTTCACTCCATTTTTCGTATCCTTTACTCCTCCACATTCGATTCTTGCAATCTAACACCGCCTTAATTACTTCAAGTGGAAAATAGATGCAGTGCACATCAGAAATGCAGAATCAATCTCTTTCCTTCCTTCCCTTCCCTCTCTTATTAATTTCTCGTTATCCAACCTTACAACTCATCCACATTATTCCATTCTTGCAACCACCTTCATGTTCATATTAACTAAAACCACCCTTCGTTTCCACAAACAACAAAATGATTGGCACGGTCGACTCAAATGATTGGCACATATGCATAGTCTAATTTGGTATTATAATTTCTTCAACTCTTAGATATATATAGTTTCACTTCAATTGATGAGTTATTTTGTGATGTACATAATTTTTAAATTATTATGTTTTCATTTCAGTACCTGAAAAGTTGAAAGTGGTGACCGGGTTTTGTTCTAACTAATAAAGGAGAATTAATCAAGAAATAATGGCTGGAATAGGGGAGCTGTTTGCAGGAGCTGCTGTAGGAACCCTAACTTCAGAGCTCTATAAGCGCCTCGAGAATCTGATCAAAAAGTACAAGGAGTACAATCCCGTTCTCGCAAAAATCAAGGCAAAGCTAGATTCTTTGGAGCCACTCACGAAGGAGATTGAAGACAAAAATAAACAACTGAATCTCGCACCGGAGGAGCTAGAAAAACTCAAAACGAAAATCAGGGAGGGCATAAAACTACTAGATGAATGCGCGGCGGATCCAAACTGGCACAAAAAGGTTTCATACACCAAAAAGCTCACTGACTTTGATGAGTCTCTCAAACGGGAGCTCGGCATATTATTGGCGCAGGGAGTAAGGGACGGGAAGGAGACGTTGATTCTGGTGAATGATCATGCCAAACGTGTTGCTGAATACAAAGGCTATTTGAAAGATAACGTAAAGAGACTAAAACACTTAAAGAGTGCTGGCTACTCAACATCAATGCTGGGCTTGATTATAATTACTGCTTTTGTGGCAATTAAAGTAGTGCCAAGGCTTGCTTTCGTCACTAAAGTGGTCGGCAAGTTCGTAAATGAGTCGTGGTCGCGGTATAGATCCGGGTCCGGCAGTCATCTAGGTATTCTTGTGGTGGTGGTAATTTCAGAATCTCTGAAGTCTGCAGTCTATATGACATTATTTATTCTGGGCATAGGGTTTGTCAGCTTACCTGTGGAATTGACCCGAAAGGCGTATCGGCAAGGTTTCGCCATCCAGGGGCTCCTAAATATGGTTGTCTGGCTTGCGACGGCTGGCTACTACCTTTATTGCTGTGTTCTTGTTTATACGGCGGTTCAGTGTCGTTGCTAATTATCCAGACTAAGGAAGAATTAAGTTCGTATTTATTCGGAGGGGGCTTTGGTGGTATATATTTATATATACAAATTACTTGTAGTTATAATTATATTTCTTCAAAGTTTTGAAGAAACAAACCACTTGTCAAATTAATGAACATTAAAAAAAATAACGTATTTTAACAGATTTGATGTAAAAGAAAATAACAAATAATTGAATTCTAATATGCAGATAATATTAAGAGAAATTTTCACTAGTATTATATGATCCTTTTTCACAAAATAAAAAAAGTACTAATAATCATAACCTCCTTATCCTCAACCATATACAGCATTTATTTTTTACTATTTACACTTTTTTGCCCAATTTTTATGTACACTCAAAGGACTAATTTGCACTCACTCTCTCTCTCCCTCTCTCTCTCTAGAAACCCTATTAAAGATGAAGATGAAGACGAAAAGGAAAATCTCTAGATGAAGATGCAGGAGGATGTTGTATCCTCTTCCTCTTCTTCTCCTTTTCATTCACATCCTTTTGTTTCTCTTTTCTCTATTCATCGGAATTTAGAAAACCCCAAAATTGTTATGGAATTAATTAAGTGGTTACCAATTGGTATGTAAGTAGGAACTAAACGGTAATTAACTGCAAAACTTAGAAAATCCAAATAAAGATGAAGATTTCCATGAATATAAAGATGAAGGTCTCCAAAAGAAGATGAAGGGGCAGGTTACATCCTCTTCCTCTTTAGCTTCCTCTTCCTTTATCGATCTTCACTTTTTTCTCTTCTCTCGATCTTCATCTTCATCTAAAAACCCCATAAACGATCATGTAACTAAGTGGTTATTAACAGATATGTAAGTAGAACCGAAAGTTACCTCACAAAAGTTTTGGCCATTGATATATATCAACATTAATTAGTGATCACCACCATATTTGGTGTTATTATTTCTTGTATTTAATTACAAGCATATGTATAATATATATATATATATACATACATGTATATATACACATACATATATATATACATATATATAAATATATATATATATATATATATTCAACTAATAATTGTGATTTATAAAGAACTCAAGGTATGTACGTATATGCTCCAATGATATAATTTTTAAAAACATACTGTTTCATTAACGAAAAGAAATTTTAATATGTTTAACCGAAAATATTATAATGAATAATATGTGCCACAACAGATGTACACGTGCCAAGGGAAGAATTGAAGTATATGAAGGAGTAAAGGGAAGTAAAGGGAAATTTTTCATTAAACAGATTTATCTCATTAGTTGTCGTATATACCACCGTAAGTACGTAGTGTGTCAGAAATCATCCGTCATGACATTAGTAGTCATGTGTATTAGAAATTAAGTAATACACTTTGACTTGGAAAGTTTATTAAAATATTGTAATCGAGGTATATTGACTGTCATTAAAATACAGTACCGTCGGGTTAAGGTGTGTCACCAAGATAATCACTAAAAGCTCGTCACTAATTCTATTTAATTAGTGACTAGCTCACAAAAGTTTTGGTCATATATATATCTATTATTATAAAGTCAACAGACTCAAAAAATTTCACCAAAAATTTTGATGAAAATATTCTTAAAATTAATTAATAATTAAGGATACAATAGTAAAAATTAAAGAGAAAATTTAGAATTAAAAATAATAATAATTAGTTCATGGAAAGAGGGGAAAAAAAGAAAAATTTAGTGCCTAGGGCGTGCCAGGGGGCTTGGGACTCCAATATTTTTTTAAATTTCTTTTACTTATATATAATATATAATAATTAGGTATATATTATTTGTACTTGTTGAAACAATAAATGTTCTAACCGTTAATTACTCGTCGTCCAATCACCAAGTGACGCGTGTCCTTCATCGTAACCTATTAATTAGGAGAATATTGGGTCTTCCATTAGTACAGGCACCGGTGTAGTGTCGCCCTAAAGTTCTCCGACGGTCAAGTTAGTAACTTTGTTTGTAAGAGAAAACGGTAAATGGTAAATTTAGTAGAGTAATAGTGAATAGTGAATATTCGTTTCCTTTATTGGGAAATATGCACAGTGGGATGTCTAATTTCCATAGTTTCGATGTGGGACCAATGCTCTTCGATTTACGTTCTGACACGTGTTGCGTAGATCGAGGGTGGAGAAGTTTTCACATGTCATCCCGTATTGGGCCCCGTGGGAGGCTATATAAGTACTGTGGGCTTGGACCTTGTCTAGTTTTTGGGCTTTAGGTATACGATTCAGTGAGTCTGGTTAGATATGGTGTCAACGGTACTAAATTTTGATTTTTTTTATTTATAATGCATATTTTTTTTTTTACTTTATCTCGGAACTTTGTACTAAATTTTTGATAAAGTTTTAAAAAATTACTTTAAATATGGCACTACGCTAATTTACCATACATACTTTTATAATTTCTAACTTTGTAACTATTTTTTGCCTTATTTTCCTCTTTTGTTTAATTTTTTTTTCTTTTCTAACTAAAAATATTAGTAAAATGTGTTTAATTATTCCATATTTCCAAAGGGTTCTGTATTTAATTTAAATTTCCCTACTTATTTTTATTTTTCATTTCTAAATGTTTACAATGATACTACTAGAGCTTTATATGAACCTTCTTAAGTCATTGTTTTCTTAGATTAAGAGAATATGGATTTATGATTCATAGTGTACATGGTTTATATAAATAAATTGAAAAAAATAAAGTTGTACGTGAAACCGTTTTTTTTTTCTTTTTTGTGAAACCACCAAAACATTCCCTTGAAAATTATTTAAATGTGAAATTTGCTTAATTTGTGTTAACCAATAAATAAAAATATCATCAATTAAGAGTATTTTGTAGAAAAAAAATTTAGAATCCTAATTATAGACTCTCGCTACAATATCAATACTTGTATTTACATATAGTTAAATTAATAATTGTGACTTATTTGTTTTACGATGTTACATGAACTAGTCCTCATTATTTGCATAAGTTTTTCAAAGAACTCAAGGTATATGCTATGAAGATGTATTTTTTTAATATAAAATTTCATTAACGAAAAGAAACTTTAATATATTTAGCAAAAATATTATAATTAATAATATGTGCCACAGCAGATGTACGTACGTACGTGTCAAGGGAAGAATCGAATGTGGAGGAGTACTACAGGGAAATGAAAATGCATGGGAGTGAAGGGAAGGAAAGAGATCAATTCTTGTTTGGATATCAATTTCATTGTTTAATTAATTAATTAAGTTGAAATGGCCTCATTGAACATAAATATATATATATAGATATATAAATTATTATAATATACATTATATATTTTTTCTTCAATATATATATATATAAATATTCATGTACGCGTATTGGATGATGCACTAAAGCTACACTACAAATCCCAGCAACCCGGTCCTATTCTAAAGTCCCTCAAACTGCAGTGGTGCCGGTGATCCAGCAGCGAAAAACCGGCCGCGGGTGATTATTGATCCGACCATTCACATTGCTTTCTGCGTTGTATCAAGGGCTCAATTCTCTCCCAATCGCTTTCTGCGACGAGAGAATAGAGCGGGTAGCAGTCTAATAACTGAACCGTAATATACGTGTATATATATATATAGTTCTACGCACCTAATCTTTTATCGCCTACTTTTTTCGTTTAAAAAATAAATCTTTTATCGCCTACTTTTTTTCGTTTTAAAACAATGGTGGTTGACAGGTTATGTTGTAGGTGTTGTACTTACAAAGAGTAATCAAGATCATGGCAGGAGAGCTTTTCGCCGGAGCGGCCCTAGGTACACTATGTTCAGAGCTGTACGAGCACCTTGAGAATCTGATAAGAAAATCGAAGCAGGTCGATCCCCTATTGGAACAAATGAAAGCCACTCTGGACTCATTGGAGCCGCTCATCAACCAAATAGATTCCAAAAACAGGGATTTGAGTCTCTCAGCCGACGAGATTAAAACTTTCAAAACCATAATCTCGGATGGCATCAAACTCCTGGACGAGTGCTCCAACGATCCGAGGTGGTACAAAAAGGCTGGCTACAACAAAAAGCTTACTGATCTCGACGAGTCTTTGAAAACACAGCTTGCCATTCTCACCGTTCAAGGAGTCAGGGACGGGAAGAAGACTCTGATTTCGGCAAGGGAGCAAGTTCAACAGGATTCGGAATCGGCAGGCGATTGGAGAGACATGAACAGTATTGTGGGGCAATTAGTGAGAGCTGTCGAAGTGTCGCAGATGATAATGGTAGGCATAACATTTGGAATTTGGGGATTAAGGATCATGTTTAACTTTGCCTCGGTGACTAAGGAGCTGGATGAGTACATATATTCGGACAAGTATTCATCGTCATGGTTGGGGTTTGGTTCGGAATCAATCTTTGCATTGTTCTTGGCTCGTTTAGGTGTTCTTCTGGTGCTCATATTTTTGGAAATTCCAAAATCTACTGTCTCTTTAATTTTCTGTGGCTTGGCCTTTGTGGGGCCCTTTGGTTGCGTCGGTATAGTTCGAGATATGTACACACAAGGTTTATCATTCTTGGGGCTCCGTAAGTTGCTTGGATGCATCGCCTTCTCTGTCTTTATCTTTTACTGCTGCATTATTTTTTTCTCTTCATTAGGGTGTGATTGCTATAAATAAATAAAAGTATAGATATGTACGTATGTATATAGCTACGGATCAAGATATAGTGCTCTTAATTTGTATTATATATTTAAGCTCAAGCATGCAGCTTGGCTCATGGTTGGTAGAATGCCACCTGTCATATGCCACCTGGCTTGTTAGCATCAGTCCTTATAATCAGTTAGAATTCTGTTGAGATTCCATGCTAGCTGTACTAGCGTTAGTTAGAGGTAGTTGGTAGTTCTAGATGAGTACGGCTTGTGTACTCCTACCTTGTATAAGTTCTTCACTCCTCAACTTTGTTGCTTTATCTTTTCAGTCAATATACACAACCTTCTCTGCATCTTCTCTTTTCTCTCAACTATCCTGATCACCATTTCCTATCTTCAAGACTGTTAATATGGTATCAGAGCCGCGCTAGACGGCCTGAGCTCCTTCTCTCGTTTTCCGCTGCTAGGAAAAAACAGTCAAAGAAGATCATTGATTCACAAAGAGCCTAAATTAGCAATCAAGCTGATGCATTGACTTGGTGCCCCCTTCAGAAAGGTTATGTGTTTTCTTCATAGCGACTAAGCTACTGCACAACAAGTGCTTGTCAAGAAGGTTTCAAGTACCTACCAAGAAAGTTTCAAGAATCAACAAAAAATCAGCAAACAAGTTGTAGCACACCAAGTGTTTGTGTTAAAGATTCAGAGAAAAAAAAAAGTAAAAGATTCAAAGAAGGGTGTCTTACTTCGTGTCTTCAAAATGGTGACCTCTTCTCAGCTTCAAATCCGGCAATCTCCTATTGCAGGCTTGATCTCTACTATTGGAAGTTCAGTAAATGTCAAGCTTGATGATCACAACTTTCTCACATGGAATTTCCAGATGGAGCTATTACTGAATGTCCATGGTTTGATGGGGTTTGTCTCCGGGTCTAATCTTTGTCCTCCTCTGGTGGCTACCGTTTCAAATGATGAAAATGTGGCAAGGCTGGAACAAATTCAGATTTGGGGAATGCACAATCAAGCCTTGATGCAACTGATCACTGCTACACTATCCCCTTCTGCAATGTCATGTGTTATTGGTTGCAAGACTGCTCAAGAAATGTGGGTAAGTCTTAAGGAAAGGTTTGCTTCCATCACTAAAGCTTCTATTTTCCAAATGAAAACTGAGTTATAAAATATTAAGAAAGGTTCTGAGAGTATGACCCAGTATATGCAAAGGATTAAAAATGCAAGAGACACATTGGAATCATGTGGGGTTCATTTTGGTGATGATGATGTAGTGATTTTGTCTCTAAGGGGTCTACCAAGTGAATACAATACCTTTCGATGTGTGATTAGAGGCAGGGAGACTGCTATTTCACTCAAGGAGTTCAGGGCTCAACTTCTTGCTGAAGAAAGTGTCCTTCAAGTTTCACTTCCTGGTCAGTCATCTGGATACACAAAGGAGGTTTCAAATCAAACATGTGGAAACAACAGTCAGAACTCACAGTTCAACTCTCAATCACAGTTCAACTCCCAGTCCCATCAGTCCAATCCTCAGCTTTTCAGTGGTAATTTTCAGCATTTTGGATACAATGGTGGTTGTAGCAATGCACCAAGTTCCAACTATTACTATAGGAACAACAATTACAATGGTGGAAGGAATAAGAAAGGAAGAGGAAAGGGAAATCAAAATCAACAATGGGGAAATCATAATCAAAATCAGCAGTGGGGAAATCAGAATCCACAACGGCAAAGTTTTTTTGGCATCTCTGGTTCCTCAGGTCTTGACTACTCACAGGTTCAAGGTGGTCCTGGTTATTCCTCTCAAGGGACTTGGCAACAACAGCCTCCCCCAAAATATCAAATATGTGCCAAGAAGGGTCATCTGGCTGTGGATTGTTATTACAGGCATCCAGACCAAGCTCCACAAGAAGCTGAAGCTTGTCAGATCTGCTGGAAGCTTGGCCACACTGCTGTTAATTGTTACCAGAGAGGTAACTATTCCTACCAAGGAGCACCTCCTTCTCCAGCACTTAGTTCTATGACTGCTACTGCCCCCTTCTTGGTCCCTCAGCATAGTCAAGAGTACTGAGTGGCAGACAATGGTGCTTCAGCCCATATGTCAGCAAACCTGTCTCAGATAACAAGAATTACACCTTCTGCTTCTTCTGAATCAGTAACTACAGCTGGTGGTTCAGGTTTGCAAGTTGCACATTGTGGCACTTCAACTCTCATTACTAATAATCCTGCTATTCACACTTTCAAAATGCAGCAAGTTTTACACGTTCCAAAGATTTCTCAGAATCTGTTATCCATAAACTGTTTCTGTAAGGACAATAACTATCAATTTATCCTTGATGGACTGTCCTTCTCCATACAGGACAGAACCACAGGGAAGATATTGTACAAAGGTCTGAGCAATGAAGGACTCTACCTCATCCCTTGTCATTTTTCCAGTGTCAGTTCCCCAACTATTTCCCCTTCTGTCAGTACTGCCTTCCTGTGCAAGCAAGTCAATTCTAAGGTCTGGTATAGCAGGTTAGGACATCCTTCAAATGAAGTTGTCTATGCCTGTTTGAACAGGTCTAGAATACCCTTCTCATTTGATGTTCATACCAGTATCTGTGAACCCTGCCTGCAAGGAAAATTCAAAAAACTGTCATTTTCTGTTTCCAGCATCCAAATCTGCTGTTCCTTTTGAAGTTGTTCACTCTGATGTCTGGGGTCCTGCCCCTGTCAAGTCTTTAGATGGTTTTAGATACTGTGTGAATCTCATTGATGAATGTACTAGATACACCTGGATTTTTCCCATGAGAAATAAATCAGATTTTAGTTCTATCTTTGTACACTTCTATACCTCTGTTTTAACTGTTTTTCTACCAAGATCAAAACTCTTCAATCAGATAATGGTGGTGAGTACATTAGCATTCCTTTTCAACAATTTCTACTTTCTAAGGGCATTACACATCAAAAATCCTGCCCTTATACCCCTGAACAAAATGGCCTAGCAGAGAGAAAACACAGACACATTGTTGAAACTTCCATTACTCTTCTCCAATCTACTTCACTACCCCCATTCTTTTGGTCTTTTGCCTGTTCCACTGCCGTGTACCTAATCAATAGAATGTCATGCACCACTCTTCACATGCATTCTCCCTTTGAACAGCTTTTTGGTACAACTCCACTAATCCTGCACCTCAAAATCTTTGGCAATGCCTGTTTTCCATCCCTCAAACCATACATTCATCATAAACTTCAACCCAAAACAACCAAATGTGTTTTCCTTGGCTATGCAGACAAGCACAAAGGCTATATCTATTATGATCCTATCTCCACTAAGACCTTCATATCCAGGCATGTTCTGTTTAATGAGGGTGACTTTCCATATAGGTCTCTTATTTCAAAGTCTCAGTTAAATTTGCTCTCCAGTCCTAACCCAAGTTCTATTCATTTCACTTCTCCCAACTTCTTCTCTTCTTTTCCCCTCTCCATGCCAGTTTCTCCTCCTTCTCAACCTCTCAGTGCTCAGATCAGTACACTTCCTGGTTTACCTGTCTCCGCAAACTCAGAAGCTTCTGGTTCCTTATCTGAATCTTCTGATCAGCCAAGTGCACCTCCTGATCCACTTGTCTCAATCCCTACAGCAACATCTGATTCCTCATCTGGTTCTTCTGGTGAGACAGTTGGTGTTTTCACCTCAAATTCCAGTTCTGATGTGCATCATAACCTGTCTGAGTCTGATCAAGAGGATGCTCCTGGTTCTTCCACCTTTCAGCCTCAGTTCCTACAAGTCATGTTGCCAATCACAGGGGTCAACATGCACCCTATGGAGACCAGATCAAAAAATGGAATCTCTAAAAGGAGAGTTTTTTACTCTCAAGCAGGTGCTGATTTCACAGAAGTTGAACCTCTTTCCTTTGCTTTGGCTGCTCCTGTTCCAGTGTGGCAGCAAGCAATGAAGGAAGAGATTGATGCCTTGTTAAATCAACATACTTGGGACCTGGTCCCTATACCTGTAAATAAAAATCTGGTTGGCTCCAAATGGGTTTACAGGATCAAAAAGAACTCAGATGGAAGCATTGCCCGATATAAAGCACGGCTGGTTGCTCAAGGTTTTAGCCAGGAACCAGGATTGGACTATGGTGAAACTTTCAGTCCAGTTGTCATACCAACAACAATGAGACTTGTTCTGGCCTTGGCATCCCAATTCAAATGGAAACTCAGACAGATGGATGTTAAGAATGCTTTCTTGCATGGAGATCTCAAAGAAGAAGTTTATATGAAGCAGCCCCCTGGTTTTGAAAGTGAAGTATCACAGGGCCATGTTTGTCTCCTCAGAAAATCACTCTATGGTTTAAAACAAGCCCCAAGGGCTTGGAATGAAAAGTTCACCAGCTTTCTTCCTGGTTTAGGTTTCAAAACAACTTGGGCTGATGCTTCCTTATTTGTCAAGCAAGCCTCTACTGGTTTAGTCATCCTGCTTCTCTATGTGGATGACATCATACTCACTGGGAGTTCAGATAGTGCTGTTCAAGAAGCGATTGATGCCCTCACTGATGAATTTGAGATGAAGGACCTTGGAGACTTAAGTTATTTCTTAGGAATTCAGATCTATCATACAAAGTCTGGTCTATTCTTGTCTCAATCCAAGTGCATTACAGAATTTCTAGTCAAAACAGACATGCTTGACAGCAGCATAGTGGATACACCATCAATCCCTGGATCTAGGCTAAGGAAAATGGATGGGCCTATATACAACAATCCTCACAATTACAGGAGCATTGTGGGAGCATTACAATATCTGACATTTATCCTACCTGATATTGCTTTTTTCTGTGAATCAGGTATGTCAGTACATGCATTCTCCTTGTGAAAAACATTTCATGGCAGTAAAGAGGATACTACGATTTCTCAAAGGCACTCTACATCATGGCCTGCTATATCAGACTGGTTCTCTTGACCTACAAGCTTTCACAGATGCAGACTGGGCAGGAGATCCCAATGACAGACGAAGTTCTACTGGTATTGTAACGACCCGTCCCAAATTCCTAGATTAGATTAGTGACTAATCACGATTAGTGAGGTTAATCCGTGATTAGTTGAGCGAAATCGGACGAACGATGCGAAATGACCGTTTTGCCCCTAGGCGTGGCAAAACGTTGAATTTTCGTTCGGATGGTCAAATGGACTTTGACTGATGACCGTGACGTAGTTCGTGACATAACGAGTTCATAGACAGGTGGCACGTTCAATTCTGACGTTCGAGGAGGAAGTTATGACGTTCGAAAGTTTAGGGGCATTTTGGTAATTTTAGTTAAAAGGGGCCAAATGTTGACTTTTTAACTGGGATGTCCGATGGCCGAGGGCCGAGGACCATTACGTAGATCGTGACGATACGAATCCATAGACAGGCGGCACGTCGAATTCGGACGTTCGACGGCGAAGTTACGGTTCACGGAAGTTCAAGTGCACTATTGCACGAATTACGAGACGACTTAACTTTTGGATTTAGTGGGCCCCATATATTTAGCTTCTTCCCAATGGATGAGTGACAAGTGTCACCCATCCACAGGCTATCCTTATGCCTTCATGCATATCATCTTCATCGATCCATTTTCCTTCATTCCCAAAACATTTTCCCGATCTCACCCTACCATTCAAACCAACCCAAACCCCTAACCGTGATCATCAGTGAGAGGCCTGAGATGAGGAGGATCGGCTGAAGCGTGGTGGCCGGCCAGGACGAAGCCGCCGTGCACGGCGGAGGCCCAAACCCGAACAGGTACTCGGTTAGACCCAAATCTCCCCTTTTGTCGATTTTTACATTATGGCCAGTTTTGGTCGATTAGGGAACATTTGTTCAGTTGTTTAGGGCGTATAGAGATGGTTGAATGGGGGCTAACGGCTGTGAAGCCTGGGGACTGAACTGGAAAACAGGGGCCGTGGGGGGTGATTTTTATGGATGGATTTAGGAGGTTTTGATTGGTTTTGTTAATTGGAATTGATAGAAAACAAGAAAATAGGATTTTTAGGATTGAAATGGGACAAAACGGACGATATTTGAGGGAGGAACCAGGCCGGACCGGTCACGCCGGTCCAGGAGAACCAGTGAACCGGCCAGACCCGGTTCGATCGCTGAGGAAGATGAACTATTCACCGGCTCGTGAGCCCACGCGCAGGGCCCTTTGGGCGGCGTGTGGCAGCGCGTGGTGGGGATTCTGGGGGTGGTTCCAACATATGAAATCTTCTATTCGATGTAACGAACATTTTGGGACTGGTTTCGTGTCGATCGAACACCGTCTCGATATGTTTTGGGGCATCGGAAGGTTTAGGGTCGGTTTAAAAATAGTTAAAAGTTCGGGAAAATTGCGGGGCTTTGGTAGGAGGTTAATTAAGTAGTTAGTAACCTTCTATTACAATTTGGACAGGTTCGGGAGTCCCGGTGATAGTGATCGGCTCGGGAGAGCCTATGGCATGCAAATCGAGGCGGCAGCTCGGACGGTCTGTG
This sequence comes from Prinsepia uniflora, assembly GCA_032719365.1. Taxonomy (NCBI): domain Eukaryota; kingdom Viridiplantae; phylum Streptophyta; class Magnoliopsida; order Rosales; family Rosaceae; genus Prinsepia; species Prinsepia uniflora. The sequence continues at coordinate 1,464,825 of CM064875.1, read as the reverse complement.
AGTGGACCTTGTTTTCTAAATTGGAGCATGCATAAATGTTTATTATATGTTTTAAATACTTGTTTGTGATTCCATGAGTGCATTTGGATGTGTGGTTACGTATAGACACGTATTTCGAGGTTTCGGCCTTATACGGTGCCTATACGGGTCTGTATGTCTTTCTTGGTCTAAATGAAAAGGTTTTGGATTTCTAAAAGGATAAACTCGGGTATAAGACCCATTTGGTTTTGTCTCGGGCATATGATGACAGGACCCGTCCCAATCCCACTGGGACCACCCGGGGACGTGACCCGCTCCCGTCTGACAATGACTCTAAACATACCAAAATTACCCTTAAATAAAAACCGAAGACTCACATAGATAGATAATGTACAAACACAGTGTTTAAAGTGATACTGTCAGACAAGGGAAAGTAAAATACAACATGTGAGCACACTAGTCAGAGTACATTTATTCGGTGCTCAACCTACCCACACGTGGGTGTACAGGTGCACAGCTAGGCAAACTAAACCTCTGCCTCCTCCTCCGGATCCTCCTCCTCTATTGCCGTGTTAGGGTCTGGAGGGGTCAGTAAAACAAGGGTAAGTGGGCCAAAAATAACAGTTTAGAAATCAATTTAATAATAAAATAATCATAAGGTTTTACCCCTCCATTTTCCAAATCTTGCATGCAGTGAAAACATAATACTATAAACCAATGAACCACAATAATAATCGTAAGGTGAAACTAACATATCAGTGCACTGTAAAAACCCAACCCAAATGATGTCACGGTTCTAAGGCTACGCGTTGCCACTCAGGGTCTCACACCCGAGACTCTCTAGGTACATCAGCTCCCGGTATCCCGGTCACTGCCCGAGGTATATGAACATGCCTTCCTGAGAGTAAGCAGCCCAACGGGGGTCAACTCCACTCAGTCAGAGCCCCGTGACTACTCCAGGGTCCACCCAGGCCAACGACCCTCCCTGGAGGAGACAATATACACAGGTAGGAAAGTACAGTACAATAACAGTATAGTTTACCCTATGTCCCCCGGACATCCCAAACAAAATCCACATATAATCCAGACGGGTCTCATGCCCAAAACATCGTAATAACATATATAAACAGTTCATAAGACTCATCAGTGGAAATAGTAAAACAGTTTATGCATGCAAGCCTTTTATAAATCAAACAGCCCACTCACACTCGGTCCTTGCTGCTCAACGATCTCTATAAACCTGTATTAGTATTCCTGAGGGTTACTTAAGGACCCTACAATATCAATACCAAGACCCTAGAACAGATCCGCCTCAAAAACGCGTCCCGGGCACTAATCCCGGTGCTTCAAACCCCCTTTTGACCAACTTAACGATCTCCGATCGACACGAAACCACCTCCATTGGATCCGTATCGTCGAAACCTTGAAAATGGTACCGACCCCACCAAAATTACTGTTCACACGCGCCCCCACGCGCCTGGTCAACGCGTGGGTCAACGCTGCTACAGTACCGCTGACGTCAGCATGACGTCATCACTGACACTTGTCAGGTGACACGTGGCACGTTCTGATTGGTCCCTGGTCTGACAACATCTGACAGGATGACGTCATCATGACGTCAGAAGTGACGTCATCATGCTACAGTACCGGGTCGACCCGTTTAACTGGAACCGGGTCGCCGTCGACCCACGGTTTGACCCGATTCCATCACACGATTCCGGCCACCATTTTCGACGGGGTTGATCCCTATGGGATCGTCTAGGTCTGTCCTATGGTTCTACAACCTCAAAACAAGAAGAAAGTGGAAGAAAACTCACCAGAATACCTCTGAAACTCACGGTTACGGTCCGGTTGTCGTCTCCGGTGATCCACGGCGTCTTCGTCGTCCAACCCGGTCCCAAACGACTCGTCACTCACCCTAGGACATGTCTATCACCTAACAATCCATTTCTAAGCATTAAACACGATCGGGTCGAACAGGGAAGGGAAACGGGCTTATCGGGTTTTGGGTCTTACCGCCGCCGTGGCCCTCGCCGTCGTCCAGTTGGGCTCCTAAGATCCCCACGGTGCAGACTAGAGCTCCTCCCGCGTCGAGGTGAGGTGGTTATGGAGGTTTGCTTCCTGGACCGGTTTCCTTGAGGTTTTCGGGTCGTGTTTTGGACGGGATTTTCAGGGCTGGGAAATGGGGTGGTGGCTGCCGGTGATGCTCGGTGATGGCTAGTGGATGTTGGTGATGCTGCTGGTGATCGGGTGGTGGTGTGAGAGTGGCTGGTTCGATCGCCTGGTTTGAGAGAAAAGGGGAAGAATGCACGGGTTTGTGAAGGGGGAATGGATGTGTTTGTGTGTGTTTGTAAGCAAAGCAGAAAACAGAACGTGCATGAAGCAGAAAAAGCAGAGGAAATGGAAGGCTGGGATCCATTTGAGCAGATGATCCAACGGCTGGGATTAAATGGAGGGAAATTAAATAATATAAAAATTGATTAAATAGTGTTAATTGCTTTATTGGAATAGTAAGGCTTTGGATGGGTGACACTTGTCACCAATCCATCGGTTTGATTTAAATATTAATTTGGCACGGATTCCCGTAATTAATTAATATTTTATTTCGTTGTTCTCGGTTCGTAAATTCCGCTAAAACGCTTCCTTGACCATAACTTCTTCATACGAACTCCGATTTCGGCGTGCCGCCTGTCTACGGATTCGTGACGTCCCGATCTACGTCATAGTCATGGGTCAAAGTCCGAATTATTTCCCGAGAAAAAGTCAAAGTTTCCCCCCAAGGGTAAAACAGTCTTTTTACATTAAAATATTATTATTTTCGGTTCGGGTCGTTACAACCTACCCTCCTTACAGAAATTTCGTCCTCGAAATTTACTCAAACAAGTATGGGTACTGCCCTCTCATCAATTCCTCGGGTTCCCATGTCGCTTCCTCCACCTCGTGGTTCCGCCATAGTACTTTAACCAAAGAAATCGTCTTGTTCCTTAAGACCTTTTCCTTCCTATCCAGAATCTGCACTGGCCGTTCTTCGAAACTCAAATCTGTCATCAGTTCCAGTGGTTGCTCTGGCAGTGCATGAGAGTCATCCCGAAGATACTTCCGTAGCATCGATACATGAAACACGTCATGTACTCGGGAAAGTTCTGAAGGTAGTGCTAAACGGTAAGCCACCGGACCAATCCTCTCGACAATCTCATATGGTCCGATATAACGAGGACTCAATCTCCCACGTCGTCCAAATCGAAGAATCCCTTTCCACGGCGATAACTTTAAAAAGATAAAGTCACCAACCTCGAACTCTAAATCTCGGATCCGTCGATCTGCATAGCTTTTCTGACGATCCTGGGCCGCCTTCAATCTCTCCCGTATAACCCGAACTGTCTCTTGGGTCATATCCATCAGATCCGGCCCCACTGCAGTTCTTTCTCCGATCTCTATCCATCATACTGGTGTTCTGCACTGTCGACCGTACAGTGCCTCATATGGTGCCATCCCTATACTCGCATGGTAGCTGTTATTGTAGGCAAACTCCATCAATGGCAATCGATCAGCCCACGAATCCTGGAATTGCAATACACAAGCTCTCATCATGTCTTCGAGAGTCTGTATCGTCCTTTCAGATTGCCCGTCGGTCTGAGGATGGAATGCCGTACTGAAATGCAATTTCGTGCCTAAGGCAGTTTGCAGACTCCTCCAAAATCTGGATGTGAAACGCGGATCCCGATCCGACACGATCGACTCTGGGGTACCGTGTAGTCGGATGATCTCATTAATGAATAACTGGGCCAAACGGTTGAGCTTGTACGTCTCACGTACAGGCAGAAAATGTGCTGATTTAGTCAACCGGTCCACTATTACCCAGACTCCATCAACTCCACTCCTTGTCTTCGGTAACTTGAAGACAAAGTCCATTGTAATATGATCCCACTTCCATTGTGGAATTGGAAGTGGCTGCATAGCCCCATACGGACGCTGCCGTTCTGCTTTGACCTGCTGACAGATCAAACATTTGCTGACAAACTCAGCTATCTCCCTCTTCATCCCTGGCCACCAATAATAGTCCCGGAGGGTACGGTACATCTTCGTCCCTCCTGGATGCATAGCATAGGGCGAACTGTGGGCCTCGTCTAAAATCTCTCTCCTCAACCCTGGTACCGCAGGTACACACAATCTCCCAAGCTTTACTAATGCTCCATCGCCCCTGACGGAGAAATCTTGTCTCTGTCCGGATTCAACCTCGTTCCTGTAATCACAAAGTATCTGGTCCTGTAGTTGAGCTTCGATGATCCTGTCGACCAACACGGGTCGCACATGAAAGCTAGCCAACAAGGCTCCCTGATCGTCCATCCCTAACATAACTCCGCTCTTCCGGAGTTCCACTAGCAAAGGAAGATACACCAATCTCAAATGCGCAACTGATCCCGCCGACTTCCTGCTAAGTGCATCAGCTACAACATTTGCCTTGCCAGGATGGTACTCGATGGTACAATCATAATCCTTCAACAACTCCAACCATCTACGCTGTCTCATGTTGAGTTCCTTCTGAGTGAACAAATGTTTAAGACTCTGGTGATCGGTAAATATTCGGCATGTCACACCGAACAAATGATGTCTCCAGATTTTTAGAGCATGAACCACCGCCGCCAATTCCAAATCATGAGTAGGGTAGTTCAACTCGTGCGTCTTCAGCTGCCGGGATGCGTAAGCAATCACTTTTCCATTCTGCATCAATACACAACCCAAACCCTGCAGCGATGCATCACTATATACCACAAACTCTCCACTACTGTCTGGTAATGCAAGGACAGGTGCAGTGGTTAATCGGAACTTTAATTCCTGAAAACTCTGTTCACACAGATCGTCCCATACGAACTTCACCCCTTTCCGGGTTAACCGAGTCAATGGTGCGGCAATCTGGGAGAAACCCTCTACGAATCTCCGATAATAGCCTGCTAACCCAACAAAACTTCGCACTTCCGTCACCGTGGTCGGTCTTGGCCAATTTGTCACAGCCTCCGTTTTCTGAGGATCCACACTTATCCCCTCGGGTGATATAATGTGACCTAAGAATCCAATACTATTTAGCCAAAACTGACACTTGCTTAACTTAGCATACAGCTGCTCCTGTCGTAGTTTACCCAATACCCTTCGTAAATGTTCCTCATGAGCCCTGACACTCTTGGAATACACCAAGATGTCGTCGATAAACACGATCACAAATTTATCCAAGTATGCTCGAAAGACTCGATTCATCAAGTCCATGAATGCCGCTGGTGCATTCGTCAATCCAAAGGGCATCACCAAGAACTCATAATGCCCATACCTCGTTCGAAAAGCTGTTTTCTGAACATCCCCCTCGGCTATCCTCAGTTGATGGTATCCTGACCTCAGATCTATCTTGGAGAAATATCGCGCTCCTCGTAACTGATCGAACAAATCATCGATCCTGGGTAAGGGATACTGGTTCCTTACCGTAGCCTTGTTCAACTGCCGATAATCCACACACAACCGTAAACTACCCTCCTTCTTCTTCACAAATAAGACCGGCGCTCCCCATGGTGATGTACTGGGTCGGATAAACCCTAGATCCACCAATTCCTGTAATTGGATTTTCAATTCCCGTAGCTCCGCCGGTGCCATACGATACGGTGCTTGTGAAATCGGTCGAGTCCCGGGGAGTAACTCGATCGTAAAGTCGATCTCCCTGGGTGGTGGTAATCCAGGTAAATCTCCTGGAAAGACATCAGGAAATTCCCGCACAATCGGAATATCCTCAATACGCAAAGATTCATCCGTAGACTCTACCACATATGCAAGATAACCCTGACACCCCTTCTGTAAGAGTTTAGTAGCTGTGAGTGCAGATATTACCTTGGGTGATGCGTCTCCACACTCTCCCTGAAATATTACTTCCGGTAATCCTGGACCTCTCAAAGTCAACCGCATGTTACTACAGTCGATGAGTGAATTGTACTCCGACAACCAATCGACTCCAAGTATCACATCGAAATCGTGAACATTCATCAGGATTAAGTCTGCCGAAAATTCGACTCCCTCAATCTCCACAGGACAAGCTCGTATCTCCTGGTTCACCCGGTAGGTCACACCCATCGGTGTCCCCACTCCCATCTCGTGCTCAAGTGCGGTCACCTCACGGCCCAACAGACTCGCACAACGCGGTGAAATAAAAGAATGAGTTGCCCCCGAATCCATCAATGCACGAACAACCATGCCATAAATATGTACAGTACCTGTCAACACTCCCGGAATGGATCTGGCCTGCTGCTGGGTAACAGCATAAACACGAGCCATAGACTCTGCAGGTCGTCCCCGTCCTCTAGCCCCTCGATCACGGCCACGCACAACACCGCGTGTCCGGCTGCTGTCAGTCTGGGATGCTGTGCTCTGCGCTGGCGCAGTACTGCCGCGAATCAGTGGACACTCAGAAGCATAATGCCCCGGCTCCCCACAAGCGAAGCATGTGACCTCCCTAGGTCGACCCGAGTATCCTCCCGGTGAGATGCTCATCGGTGAGTAAGACCGCTGCCAAGCTCCAGAACGCTGTCCTGACCTCTGAGGACTCCTGAACTGACCAGAACGTCCTCGGCTGCCAGAAGACGAAGATCCACCAGAATGTCCTCCCTTCGAGCCACGACGGCCCGAAAATCCCAAGTGTGGGCGATCACGTCGCCGAGTCTCCCCCTCAGCTCGCTGACGAGCCAGGATACTGTTCTCAACCCTGGTCGCCGCATCAGTCAGATCCCTCATGGAAGCAAAGGGTGTTGCAGTCACCATCGCCTGAATCTCAGGTCGCAAGCCCCACTCAAATCTGCGACATCGGTCTGCCTCGGTGATCACGAAGTTCTCAGCAAAGCGAGACAACATCAGGAAGGTCTCCTCGTACTCTGCTACAGTCTGATCCCCCTGCCGGAGTTGCAGAAACTCCGCCTCACGGGCGTTGCGGAACGACCGCGGATAGAACTGGTTGAGAAACCGCTCTCGGAAGGTCTCCCATGGGATGGTGTGAACAGTCCAGCCGGCCAAAACAAGGTTGTGCCACCATCGATAGGCGCTCCCATCCAGTAGGAAAGTCGCCAGTATGACACGCTCCTCCGGAGGACAGTGCATGACCTCGAAAATCCTCTCCCAGCGGTCAATCCAATGGTGTGCTTCCTCAGGGTCGGTTCCCCCACTGAAGTGTGTAGCACCCAGGCGCTGAGCCCGCTCAATGCTCGTAGTGTCTCCATTTCCTCCATTTCCCTCGTCAACACGTGCACGGGGTTCAACTCCACTCAGTCAGAGCCCCGTGACTACTCCAGGGTCCACCCAGGCCAACGACCCTCCCTGGAGGAGACAATATACACAGGTAGGAAAGTACAGTACAATAACAGTATAGTTTACCCTATGTCCCCCGGACATCCCAAACAAAATCCACATATAATCCAGACGGGTCTCATGCCCAAAACATCGTAATAACATATATAAACAGTTCATAAGACTCATCAGTGGAAATAGTAAAACAGTTTATGCATGCAAGCCTTTTATAAATCAAACAGCCCACTCACACTCGGTCCTTGCTGCTCAACGATCTCTATAAACCTGTATTAGTATTCCTGAGGGTTACTTAAGGACCCTACAATATCAATACCAAGACCCTAGAACAGATCCGCCTCAAAAACGCGTCCCGGGCACTAATCCCGGTGCTTCAAACCCCCTTTTGACCAACTTAACGATCTCCGATCGACACGAAACCACCTCCATTGGATCCGTATCGTCGAAACCTTGAAAATGGTACCGGCCCCACCAAAATTACTGTTCACACGCGCCCCCACGCGCCTGGTCAACGCGTGGGTCAACGCTGCTACAGTACCGCTGACGTCAGCATGACGTCATCACTGACACTTGTCAGGTGACACGTGGCACGTTCTGATTGGTCCCTGGTCTGACAACATCTGACAGGATGACGTCATCATGACGTCAGAAGTGACGTCATCATGCTACAGTACCGGGTCGACCCGTTTAACTGGAACCGGGTCGCCGTCGACCCACGGTTTGACCCGATTCCATCACACGATTCCGGCCACCATTTTCGATGGGGTTGATCCCTATGGGATCGTCTAGGTCTGTCCTATGGTTCTACAACCTCAAAACAAGAAGAAAGTGGAAGAAAACTCACCAGAATACCTCTGAAACTCACGGTTACGGTCCGGTTGTCGTCTCCGGTGATCCACGGCGTCTTCGTCGTCCAACCCGGTCCCAAACGACTCGTCACTCACCCTAGGACATGTCTATCACCTAACAATCCATTTCTAAGCATTAAACGCGATCGGGTCGAACAGGGAAGGAAAACGGGCTTATCGGGTTTTGGGTCTTACCGCCGCCGTCACGCCGCCGTGGCCCTCGCCGTCGTCCAGTTGGGCTCCTAAGATCCCCACGGTGCAGACTGGAGCTCCTCCCGCGTCGAGGTGAGGTGGTTATGGAGGTTTGCTTCCTGGACCGGTTTCCTTGAGGTTTTCGGGTCGTGTTTTGGACGGGATTTTCAGGGCTGGGAAATGGGGTGGTGGCTGCCGGTGATGCTCGGTGATGGCTAGTGGATGTTGGTGATGCTGCTGGTGATCGGGTGGTGGTGTGAGAATGGCTGGTTCGATCGCCTGGTTTGAGAGAAAAGGGGAAGAATGCACGGGTTTGTGAAGGGGGAATGGATGTGTTTGTGTGTGTTTGTAAGCAAAGCAGAAAACAGAACGTGCATGAAGCAGAAAAAGCAGAGGAAATGGAAGGCTGGGATCCATTTGAGCAGATGATCCAACGGCTGGGATTAAATGGAGGGAAATTAAATAATACAAAAATTGATTAAATAGTGTTAATTGCTTTATTGGAATAGTAAGGCTTTGGATGGGTGACACTTGTCACCAATCCATCGGTTTGATTTAAATATTAATTTGGCACGGATTCCCGTAATTAATTAATATTTTATTCTGTTGTTCTCGGTTCGTAAATTCCGCTAAAACGTTTCCTTGACCATAACTTCTTCATACGAACTCCGATTTCGGCGTGCCGCCTGTCTACGGATTCGTGACGTCCCGATCTACGTCATAGTCATGGGTCAAAGTCCGAATTATTTCCCGAGAAAAAGTCAAAGTTTCCCCCCAGGGTAAAACAGTCTTTTTACATTAAAATATTATTATTTTCGGTTCGGGTCGTTACATATGACACTATTTACGACCTTCAGGTCTAAATCGTGGTCGCGACGGGTGCTATGTGCACGGCGATCGACGATACAACGCTCGCCTCCGGATTGGGATGTGTTCCTTCCGGAGAGGTCACGATGCACGATTCTTGGTCGGGCAACCTTGGGAGGCTCGACTTCGGAGTGCTGACGGTTCAGGATAGCGATCGGTGATGAGTCCACCATGATCTTGTGGTGGTCGCGTCAGTTGATACGTTCACGGCGACATACCAGGATTGAGGGTGGTCCTGGATGGATGGTTGCACGCATCACTATGATCGGATTCGTGACTGACCCTTAGATATCGGGCAGGAAGCCCAGTTGAGTCATATGTTCGGGTACGAGACCCAGTTGTTTTACACTGATAATTTTGGGTCATGGAACCTAGATGGATTTCCAAGTTCATGACGGTTTATGGGAACCGGCATGAACTCTGGAAAGGTCATTGTGGTTCATGATGATTTATGGGAACCGGCATGAACCTTTGTCAGGTCATTGTGGTACATGACGGTTTATGGGAACCGGTCATGGAGGATGTTGTCTATATGTATATGAATATAATGGATGTTATGGATCATGACGGTTCAGGGGAACCGGGCATGAATGTTTATGTTATATATATATATATATATATGTTCATATACCTTCCTTTACTTGTTCTATTATCTCCTACGGGGAGGGTCGTTGGCCTGGGTGGACCCCGGAGTAATCACGGAGCACTAACTGAGTGGGAGTTACCCCCGTTGGGTTCCTTACTCTCAAGAAGGCTGGTTACTATAACCTCGGGTAGGGTCAGTGGTCTGCGGACATTGACTTTGTCTTTGAGAAGACTTGGGTTTGAGACCCCGGGTAGCACGCGCGTAGCTTTGGAGACCGTGACAGGATTGGTTGTGTGAATTATATGTATATATGATGTATGTTATATGATATGATATATTATATGTGTTTACACAGGTTTTGGGTAGTGGTCTGTATGGTTGGTTTCTTATGATTTGGGCCGAGTCCCTTATGGATTTGGGCAGTGGCCCGTATGGTCATTTTCATTATGGTTCTTTCAATCTTGGTTTTGGGCTTAGTTCCCACATATGGTTTCTTTGGTTAAATGGTTTTCGAATGCATGCATGCTTTTTAGTGAAGGGTACAAATGTCTTCTTATGAAATGTTTATATGAACTTTGGTTTTGTCCACTCACAGCTTTTAATGTTTTGACTGCCCTTCAGGTTGACATCAGATATGGACTGTAGCAGAGACCGAGATATCACATACCTCCTCCAGATCCTGGCGTACTCTGATAGCCCGGGAGGGCAAAGGTCGGAAATATCCCTTGTCTGACACTTCGTGTCAGACGGGAGCAGGGTCATCCCGCACTAATCACGGGGGGATTGGGATGGGTCCTGTCAGGTATGGCTGTCTTCTTAGGCTCAAATCCCATCTTTTCAGGGCCCACCCCTAATCCCCCCTGGATTAAGAGCTAAATACCGATCCCGTCCAGCTTACGCATGACACGAAGGCTAAACTGACATCCAACCTTCATGTGACACGTAAGTCGGATAAGGGACTCTCGATCCTACCATCCGAAAGTAACCGGGCTTCCCAGAGTGTACCGAAATACTGTGGATTTAGGGTGCGATGTCTCTGTTTTACTCGACCAACAGCCCGTGCCGCCACAACCTGGAGGGTATCGAAAACATGAAAAGACTGTGAGTGGACAAAAATAAAGTATAATTTAGAAAACAGTTCAATAAAACAAGTACATTTATACCCTCCGTTTCAAAACCAATGCATGCATATCAAAGATATGTCATAAAACCATGTACGAAAACCAAACACATTACTCATTTTTCTCAAATCCCGGGCCTCAGACCAAAACCATCAAAAAATCTTATTTGAAAACCATCGTCATCAAATCTCATTGAAATCCAAAACATATTTAAAGCCACATTCCCATCCATCAAACCTGCTGGATCTATCCGAGTCTTTAAACTCCCGAGTCTTTAAACTCAATCCAGGCCTCAATATAATCCGAGTCTTTAAACTCAACAGGCCTACGGGGGAAAATCATAATATCCGAGTATTTAAACTCCCGAGTCTTTAAACTCAATCCAGGTCTCAATATAATCTGAGTCTTTAAACTCCCGAGTCTTTAAACTCAACAGGCATACGGGGGAAAATCATAATATTCGAGTCTTTAAACTCCCGAGTCTTTAAACTCAATCCGGGTCTTTAAACCCAATCCGGGCCCGTCCCCCGTCAAACATAATCCGGGTCTTTAAACCCAATAACCAGAAATAGAAAATCCAATCCAAAACCGTTTGAAAACCATTTCCAAATCCATGTCCATCATTCGTTCCAGATTCGAGTCCGCAACCATCATTCCGTAAGTCGGCATCCGGAATAACCATTCTGAACCCAAACCCGGAAATCAACTTTCAAGTCTCAAATTGAATCCCGAATCGTAATCTGGAATTCCGATTCAAAACCCGAAATCACGTTTCTCAAAACCATTTTTGAACTGGGCTTCAAGCTCGAAAACCTTTTTCCGAAATCCTTTTTAAATCATTGATTTTAAACTCATTTTTCAAATCCCGAAATCAAACCATTAAAACCAGGTTCAAATCACAACATCCGTCAAATCCCGTAAAACGTGAAATTCGGTAATTTCCTCGAAAAACGTGCAAAACCGTAAATCATCAAGATCATAAATCAAATCATAGAATCAAGTATAGAAATCATATAAAAACATATATGCATGCATCAAGAGTTAGAAAACAAAGTCCACTCACAGACCATAGTGTCGTCGCCTCGATACGCGCGCACTAATGTTTTCTCGGCTAATCTGCTATCACCAGCTTCCCCGAACCTGTCCAAATTCCATAATAAGGTCACTAACTACTTCATTAAGCTTCTACTAAAGCCCCGTAATTTTTCCGAATTCTTAACTATTTTTAACCGAGGCCTAAAACCTTCGGACCTCCCGAAACATATCGAGACGATAACCGATTGACTCGAAACCAGCGCCAAAATGTTCGTTACATCGAATACTTTAAAAGTCATGTTGAAACCATCCTTGAAAAACGTGACACAGGCTCACACGCGCAGCCCAAAGGGGCTGCGCGTGGGCCTCACACGCCGTGCATTGTTCATCTTCAACCTTGGGACAACCTGGTTTGAACCGGTTCAAGCCGGCCCGATTTGACCGAACCAGCGCAGGCGGTTCAGCCCCCTAAACCATCTAATTCTGACCCGTTTCCAGTTCTAATTGATCCATTGAGTTCGTCTAAAGCTAAATGAGTGATCTAGATACTAAAAACATGGTACCAAGGTCGATGCTCACCTTCCCGATTCGAAGAAACAAAGCCCGAAATCCTTCTCCCCCGTTCCTGGCCACTACAGGCTTCTCTGATCACTGGGTTGAGTCCCTGAGGTCAAAAACCATTTCCTAAGACGCTAACATTCAACACAAGTGCACACCAATTCACTAAGTCCTCTCGATTTTGCATTTGAACAAATTCAGAAAACAGAGCAGTCGTGCTGGCTTACCTACCCTCCGTCTTCCGTCGTGGCTTCCACCATGCTTCTCAACGTTCTACACTCTCTTCTGCTTACTAAAAATGACAGGACCCATCCCAATTCCCCCGGGATTAGTGCGGGATGACCCTGCTCCCGTCTGACACGAAGTGTCAGACAAGGGATATTTCCGACCTTTGCCCTCCCGGGCTATCAGAGTACGCAAGGATCCGGAGGAGGTATGTGATATCTCGGTCTCTGCTACAGTCCACAATCTGATGTCAACCTGAAGGGCAGTCAAAACATTAAAAGCTGTGAGTGGACAAAAATAAAGAGTTTATAAAACATTTCATAAGAAGACATTTGTACCCTCCACTAAAAAGCATGCATGCATTCGAAAACCATTTATCCAGAAAAACCATAATGAAATCAAGTACACGGGCCACTGCCCAAATCCTGTGTAAACACACATCATATATCATATCATATAGCATACATCATATATACATATAATTCACACAACCAATCCTGTCACGGTTTCCAAAGCTACGCGCGTGCTACCCAGGTCTCAATCCGAGTCTTCTCAAAGTCAAGATCAATGTCCGCAGACCACTGACCCTACCCGAGGTAATAGTAATCATAGCCTTCCTGAGAGTAAAGAACCCAACTGGGCGGTGACTCCACTCAGTCGGTGCTCTGTGACTACTCTGGGGTCCACCCAGGCCAACGACCCTCCCCGGAGGAGATAATAGAAGTAAAGGAAGGTATATGAATACATATATATACATAACATAAACATTCATGCCCGGTTCCCCTGAACCGTCATGATCCATAACATCCATTAAATAGGGTTCATGCTGGTTCCCATAAACCGTCATGAACCAGAATGACCTGACAAAGGTTCATGCCGGTTCCCATAAACCGTCATGAACCACAATGACCTTTCCAGAGTTCATGCCGGTTTCTATAAACCGTCATGAACTTGGAAATCCATCTAGGGTCCCTGACCCAAAATCATCAGTGTAAAACAACTGGGTCTCGTGCCCGAACATATGACTCAACTGGGCACCGTGCCCGATATCTAAGGGTCAGTCACGACTCCGATCATAGTGATGCATGCAACCATCCATCCAGGACCGCTCTCAATCCTGGTATGTCGCAATGAACGTATCAACTGACGCGACCACCACAAGATCATGGTGCACTCATCACCGATCGATATCTTGAACCGTCAGAACTTCGAAGTCGAGCCTCCCCAGGCTGCCCGACCACGAATCGTGCATCGTGACCTCTCCGGAAGGAACACATCCCAAACCGGAGGCGAGCGTCGTATCGTTGATCGCTGTGCACATAGCACCCGTCGCGACCACGATTTAGACCCGAAAGGTCGTAAATAGCGTCATATGCCTGAGACAAAACAAAATGGGTCTCATACCCGAGTTTATCCTTTTAGAAATCTAAAACCTTTTCATTTAGACCAATAAAGAAATACATACCCGTATAAGCACCGTATAAGGCCGAAACCTCGAAATACGTGCTTATACGTAACCACATAAAAATGCACCCATGGCATCATCAAACATGTAATAAAACATATAATAAACATTTATGCATGCACCAATTTAGAAAACAAGGTCCACTCACAGACCGTCCGAGCTGCCGCCTCGATTTGCGTGCCATACGGCTCTCTCGAGCCAATCCGACCTCTCTGGGTCATCCTGACCTGTCCAAATCATAACCAAAGGTTACTACTAACCTATACAAGTCCATATTAAGAACCCTAATCTTTCCCGGAAAAGTCAACGTGCCCCGTACACGTTTCCCGAGGTGAAAAACCTCAATTTGACTAACTTAACGATCTATGATCGACCCGAAACCACCAACATTGGATCCGGATCGTCGAAACCTTTAAAATGACACTGGGCCCACTCAAAACACTGTTCACACACGCCCCCACACGCCGGTCAACGCAAAAGTCAACGCTGCTACAACAGTGCCTGCTGACGTCAGCATGACGTCATGCCGACGTCATCTGGCAGGTGCCACATGTCAAGCTCCCATTGGTCCACATCACTGTGCTGTCAGTGCCACGTGGCAGTCTGACATATGCCATGTGTCATCACGGCACTGGTCCATGCCTGTGCCACGTGTCAGCCCCTGATTGGGCCACGTCACTGACATGTCAGTGCTGACTGTGCACTGACATGTGACACGTGTCGTACTCCTATTGGCTCATTTTCTAACATGTCAGCTGACATTGTCAGACCTGACAATGCTGACATCATCCCTGACATGATGACGTCACCAGGATGACGTCATCAGTCATCCCCGTCTTCTCGCCGGGTCGACCCGAATGTCTGTAACCGGGTCGCCGTGATCCGCGGCTTGACCCGGCCGGTTCTCCCAGCTCCGGCCACCAAAACACTCCCCGTTTGTCCCATTCTCTTCGTCTCATCCCAACCTAGAGTTCTATGGCCCTAAAAACTAAGAACAACCTCAAAAACTATACCTTCCAAGTTCATCAATGGCAGCCGTGACTACCTCCGCCATTCACGGCCGTTACAGGCCACCCCAAGCCCTAAAGCCAATCCTAAACTCCTCCTATGACCACCAGCAACCTAACTTAACCCTTAGAATCGAATAACAACTAACAAAACTAAATTTCAAAATTTGAAATATTTTCTTACCTCACGGGTTCGTTCCGCCGTGGCCTCCACCATGGGCCACCGTCCAGCCTCTCCGTCCTCAGCCTCTCGCACTCCTCCCACGGTCACTCACGGCTGAGATAAGGGAAGGTGAGGTGTGGTGTGGGTTGTGTTTGAAAAATGAAGGAATATGGAGGGGGGTTTCGGGTTTGAGGGAAATGAAATCAAGAGAATGAAGATGATCAGATGAGAGAATGAGAGATGAAGGGTGAGGATTAAAAGGTTAATTGGTAATGGATGGTTAGGATTTATGGTAGGATAGATTAATTATATAATAATTATAATATTATTTTATTAAGTAGATCCACATTTTGGGGGTTTGTCCAATGGGACTTGTCACTCATCCATGGGACCCACTAAAATATCTGCCCAATCAGATTTCGCCAAATCATCCTCGCCTCGAAGTTCGTGCATAGTGAAATCGAACTTCCGTGACCTATAACTTCCCCGTTCGAAGTCCGATTTCAGCGTGCCGCCTGCCCATGGATTCGTATCGTCCTTATCTACGTAATAGTCCTTGGCCCTCGGCCATCGGACCTCTTGGTCAAAAAGTCAACATTTGCCGCTTTTAACCAAAATTACCAAAATGCCCCTAAACTTCCGAACGTCATAACTTCCTCCTCGAACGTCGGAATTGAATGTGCCACCTGTCTATGAACTCGTGACGTCACGAACTACGTCACGGTCATCGGTCAAAGTCTATTTGACCGCCTGATCAAAAAGTCAATGTTTTGCCACGCCTAGGGGCAAAACGGTCATTTCGCATCGTTCGTCCGATTTCGCCCAACTAATCACCAATTAACCTCACTAATCGTGATTAGTCACTAATCTAATCTAGGAATTTGGGACGGGTTATTACAAAAAACCACCACAGACACGATTCCTAAAGGATTGATCATTTGCAGCTCACGGCTTCCATCTCTGTTTTCTGTGGTTAGCCACTTCTCACAGACTCCCCTGCACTCAGTCTCGCACTCAGACCCTCTCTCAACACTCCCAAACAATCCTTGATCTCTCACTCAGGAACTAAAATCTCTCACGACTCACAATTGTACCCAGTGAACGATTACCCTCAGTCTCTGTTTTCTCTTAAGTTAGACCATCGAGCACTTCGAGTTTGCTAGAACCAACCAAAGGCAAACCACGTTTCCTAATCTCCCATTGTCTGGTAAAAATATCCAATCCAGCTAGCCCAGGTGTCCTCATCTGCATGCTTCTCAGAATAAGCTGCCAAAAGACCATTTTGCCCCTCTAATGTCCAAATTACTGTTTTACCCCTCACAAACTTAGACCCGTAATTTTACTTCATGAACTCCAAATGCTACATGCCGCCTGTCGTTGGAATCAGAGACTCGAGACCTTCCTAATAGTCTTCGAATTGCGTGAAAAGTAGTTTTCATGTAAAAAGTCAACAAATTCCCTCTTTAACCTTAATTACGAAAATGCCCTCAAACTTCCGAACGTCGTAACTTTTTCCTCGGACGTCAGAATTGAACGTGCCACCTGTCTATGAACTCGCGACGTCCCAAACTACGTCACGGTCATCGGTTAAAGTCCATTTGACCGCCCGGACTAAAAGTCAACATTTTGCCCATTCCAAGGGCAAAATTGTCATTTTGCACCGTCCGTCCGATCGCAGCCAACTAATCACCGTTTACCTTTACTAATCCGTCATTAACAACTAATCTAATCCCGACTTCCGGGACGGGTCGTTACACATCTCCTGGATTTCCAAGAAGCAAAACACTGTTTCCCGCTCTAGTACAGAAGCAGAATATAGAGCCTTGGCAATCACAGCAGCATAACTAGCCTGGATTCGTCAGTTACTATGCACTCTTCACATTCCACTTCTCAAAGCTCCTCTTATATATTGTGACAACAAATCTGCAACAAGCCTGTCAGAAAATCCAATCTTCCATTCTCGTGCAAAACACATTGAAGTGGATTACCACTTTGTACGAGAAAGAGTTGTTCGAGGGGATCTAGATGTTCAACATGTCAAGGCAGCCGATCAAGTAGCAGATATCTTCACTAAGGCCCTTGCTGAAAACCCTTTTCAAATGCATTCTTTCAATTTGACCTTAGAACCATCAAATTGAGGGAGGGTGTTAGAATGCCACCTGTCATATGCCACCTGGCTTGTTAGCATCAGTCCTCATAATCAGTTAGAATTCTGTTGAGATTCCATGCTAGCTGTACTAGCGTTAGTTAGAGGTAGTTGGTAGTTCTAGATGAGTACGGCTTGTGTACTCTTACCTTGTATAAGTTCTTCACTCCTCAACTTTGTTGCTTTATCTTTTCAGTCAATATACACAACCTTCTCTGCATCTTCTCTTTTCTTTCAACTATCCTGATCACCATTTCCTATCTTCAAGACTATTAATAATGGTCAATCAAAGGTTTGAAATGTACAAGTACTTTTTATTGGATCCAAAGTAATACACTAGATGAGTATAGTGAATAGATCAATGAAGTGGCACTCGGATGGTAGTGTGGTGTGTGTGCTATATATGATATCAGTTGCATTTGCACTAGCAGGGTGAGGTGGATTACTTGAGGAGCAATGAGTTTTAGTTGGTATGGTTAGCCATGTTAATTAGTTCCAAAAAACCAACCGAAAAATCTGACCGAACCGAAATTGAACCGTAAAAAACCGAATCGAAAAAAAAAACCGAGTTAAAACAAAAAAAAAAACCGAACCAAACCATAATCAGTTCGGTTTCAGTTGTTTGTTTTGAAGGCCCGAACTGGACCGAAAAATTGAAGCCCACATGAGCCCATAACTCAAGCCCCTCGGCCTCCTCTCTTCCCCTTAGCCCAACAGCTAAAGACTAAATATCTGAAGCCCCTTTGGCCCAAAAACTGAAAAATCCTTTATCCTATTAACCCAAAAACCGAAGCCCCTTTAAGTCTTTAACCCAAAAGCTGAAAGATCTCTCAAATCTCAAACCTCACTCACCCTCATCTCTGATCTCTCACTTCTCTTTCGGTCAGTTTCCATGGCTCTCTCTTCTCTCTTCTCTCTTCCTCATCTCTCTCGTATCTCTCCTCCCTCACAATCGAACGACATCTCACCCTCACCTCGCCGCGCCACCTCGCCTCGCATTGCGGCCTCGCCTTGCATCGCATCGCCTGGCTCCAAGCCTCCTTGCCTCTCCTCGCCTCACTTTACTCCTTGCCCTCCTCACCTCAGAATCAGATGGGTATTTTTTATGAGTATTTGATTTTTTTTTATGATAGGTATTTGATAGGTATATGATGGGTATTTGAGTTTTGCATTTTTGATAGGTTTTTTTATTAATTAGTTTAAATTGTATACATTCTGAAATCTGAGATTGAGATTGAGATTTTTGTATATCTATTAGGTATTCGATCTTCCTGTTCTGAAATTGAGATTAAGATTGAGTTCGTTTATTGCTGCATTGGAACAGGAACAAATTGGTTAAACCTGTCCAAAATCGGTTCAAAATCGAACCAAACCAGTTTAACCGATTTTCGATTCAACCAATTTTGAGGCTGAGAATCGGACCGAATAAGAACCAATTCTTGACCCGGTTCGGTTTTGATTTTGGCAAAAAAACCGAACTGAAAAACCAATTAACAAGCCTAGTTATAGTTGCTGAACTAGTGCCATAATAAAAGAAAGTCCAACTAATAAAATTACAAATAAAATACAAGTTCATAGCACAAAAATAAAAATAGGCCCATTACAACAAAATATTAAAATATTAAAATCCTAGCAACAGACTGTAAACACAAGGAGGTTGTTGGCCACCAGCAGCTCCACCACCGCCGCCACTACCAATAAGAGAAAACCAATGAAAAAATAGAACTATGGAAGGGGGTCTATAGAGAATGATGTTTGGGTAAAAAGCTACAAATAATCTGTATACTCAAGCGATCCAAGATGTCAAAAATTTTAAAACTAACTTATCCAAAAAATGAAAATGGGATGTTGAATGGAGGTAAAAACACCAAAAATGAGCAGTTCTTGGGGTTTTTGGATTTTGGGTGAAATGAAGGATAAGGAAAGTGAAAGGCTTGTGAAAGGAAATGATAATAGGATGAAGGTGTGGAATGAGAAAAATTTAAGGAAGTCTATGTTGAAGAAGAGAGGAGATGGAAGAGATGTGAGCTATCAAATTTAGAGCAAAGTATATGGAAGAGGGCATACTAGGAAAGCCAAAAAGTACACCAGAAAGGGTGAGGCAAAGAGAAACCACTGCAAAGATGGAACAACTATTCCAAGGATGGAGTGGCGGAAAATTTTCAAAGGGTGGAGTAGTGATGGAGGATAACAAAAAAAGAAAGACATAAAAGGATAAGGAAGAAGGTGGAGGTTAACCTCAAATCCACCACCATGGTGAAGATTTGGAGAACCCCCTCTCCAACAAAAACCTTGGGTGACGACTAGTAAAAGGCTCTGTAAGGTTTGAGAGAGAAACGTTTTTTGTGGTATAACAAAAAGTCATATGAGGTTCCCCCTCAAAATTAATTGGCAATGGGAGTAGTAGTCCAAAATCATATAAGGCACAAATTATAGTTGTGCTTTTCCGACGTGAGAGATTTTCCTCACATCTCAACACCTCTGCTGACAAGACCCATCCCAATCCCCCTTGGGTTATCGTGGGATGTGTCCTGCTCCTGTCTGACACCACATGTCAGACCAGGGATAAAACCGTAACTCACGCGGGGCTTCGAGAATGTGCAGTGATTTCCAGAGTACGCATCGGCATGTGATGTCTCATTCTGTACTTCAGCTTGCATCCGCGATCAACCTGAATGGTATCAAAAACATCAAAACTATGAGTGAAAAAAAAATAAACAGTTTATAAAACCATTTAACGAAAAGACATTTATACCCTTCAATTAAAAACATGCATGCATCAGAAAATACGTAATCTCAAAAGCTTTCTTAAAATCAATTCATATTGCTTTTCAAATCAATAACCAGTGAAAAACATATATCACATCTCATATCATCGTATCATCATCATCAGTCACGATATCCAAGCAACGCGTGAACATAGCTCCAGGACTACTCAAGTCCGAGCACGTCGCAGTGAACATATCACTGGCCGACATTCAACATCTCGTCGTGAACATATCAATGATCGATCTCATATAACATAAGCACTCCTGAGTCGAATCTCTCACAGCTGCTTGACAACAAGCAGTGCATCGTGACCTCTCTGGGGGGGAGAGACACAACGCATTTTGGAGGCTAGCATCATACCATAGAGTCCTTTGCGGGGAAACATATTCACAACTAGAGCCCCTCTCATAATCATCATTTTGAAAACAGTGTAAAATTTTTCATAAAATGTTGTATATAAAATCAAAACAGTTTTTTAGCATAGGGTCTCAGCCCAAAACATAGTTTCCAATACCCAAGACTCACACACGGAGTCTATATCTTTCCAACAAGGTCACAAACCCGAAATATCTTTCATAAATCTGAAATAGGGTCATAGCCCGATATAACATTTTCACATCAAAACATTGTTCTGTTTCACGTTTGACTATACTCTAAATCAAACCATAAATCAATTAGGACACAAGCCATAATATTATTTCCAAATCCGAAAACCATTTCACTATTCAATTCTTTATTCAAAATCACTTTTGACTATAATCTAAGTCAAGGTCAATGTTTAACTGGGTCTCAAGCCCGAAATAGCATTTCACGCATCTCCGTGAAATCATTCAAAATACATAAATCACATGCATGTAGAATACTCGGTCTAAGGCTAAGTATCACATAGAAATAGAAATCTCGAAATACTGCAATATAACATTTTCTACGAAATTGTCAAAACATCAACATAAATCATATTTAAATCATATGCAACCAGTGCATCTAAAATCATGTTCATAAAACATATAAAACAATTATGCATGCATCATTTTATAAAGCAAGTGTCCACTCACAGACCGTACGAGCTGTGCGCTCACAATCTGCGTTGTAAGCCACTCCGAGGCTATCCAACGTCTCCAAAACGTCCGGACCTGCCCAAATCATACCCAAAGGTTACTAACCATCAATACAAGTCCAAATCATAAACCCTTCAAACTCCTGAAATAGTAAACATGTTCTAGACACGCTTCCCGAGGTTAAAAACCTCTAAATGACCTATCAAACGATATTCGGTCAACCTAAAACCATCACCATTGGTTTCGGATCGTCGAAACCTTTTGAACAAGATCGATTTCACCTCGAAATTTGTGTCCACGCGCCCACATGCGCCGATCAAAATCCAATCAACTCTGGTCAACGTTGACGTCAACCTGACAGGTATGACATCTGACAGCTCCTTATAACCTGACACGTGGCATACCCTAACTCGTGCCACGTGTCACCCTCTGACACTTCCATGTCTCTGACAAGTCCCTAACACACTGCAACGTGTCACTAACACCTTTGACAAGTCTCTGACACACTACCACGTGGCACCCTCTCACTGGTCCACGTGGTCTGACAAGTCTAACGTGGCACTGCCACGTCAGCTACTGACTAGACTGACACATGGCTATATGTCACCCTCTGGTTGGCCACGTAACCTAACATGATGACGTCGTCTTCAATCTCTAGTCGGGTCGACCCGCGACCCTACAATCGAGTCACTCGACCCGTAACCCTAATTAGGTTGGTTCCCCGCCGTATGGCCACCAAACTTCGCCATTTTTCCTCCCTTTTTTCGTCTCTAACCCAACAACAATCCTAATGGCCCTAAAAGGTGAAGAAAATACTTGCAAATGGTTGGCCATGGTCAAATCCTCACGGCCTGACTTTGAACCATAACCTAGACCTCCCCAGCCGTCCTTTTCCATCTGTTTTCTATCCTATGAACTAGTCCAAACTCAGAAAACACAATCATGGCATTAAAACACACCCCCAAACGTCTAAAACCCAATTTTGAAAATTCAAACATAAATGGGTTTCGGGTTTACCTAGGTTTAACGGGTTTCGGGTCACCGTCGTGGCTCAATCGTACACGTCTGCCTCTCGCGGCCTCCCTCAGTCACTCTCTGCCCCTCTCTCAGGTTAGTACCAGGTGATGAAGAAGATAATAGTTTTGGGGTGGGTTTTGAGTAGGATTAAGAAGATGAAGGAAAATGGGCAAATGGTAGATGCATGTATGTAAGGTGTGGACCAAGGGATGGGTGACACTTGTCACTCATCCATTGGTCTGCAGAAGATATTTTGGGTCCCACATTAAATTCCCAAAAGTCAATTGTCTCGGTTTTCGTGCAAATATGAATAGTACAAAAAATCGTCATTAACCCGTAACTTTCTTGTACGATGTCCAATTTCGACGTGTCACCTATCCACAGGCTCGTATCGTGTCAATCTACTTAATAGATCTCGGTCCACGTGCATTTGACTTCATGAATCAAAAGTAAACTTTTCACTCGTTTATGGGCAAAATCGTAATTTTATCTCGATCGTTTGATAATTCTCACTTAATCCCAATTAATCCTTAATTAATTCTCGATAATTACAAAATTTGGGACGGGTCGTCATATATGCTCACGTGTGATGGATTTTTCAGTCTATCACGTGACTAGTGGCGGACCCCGAAATTTTTTCTCGGATGGTCAATATATGCAAAGATTTTCATCAATGGTTTTTAAGTGAACTATATATCATGGAAGATTAAAAATTATCCAAGTTGACTATATGTATATATAACCGGATCCCTCATTCTTTTATATATATATATATATATATATATATATAAACTTCCATAAATAAATTATCATTTTAAACTGACAAAAGTAGACATACAAAGGAGCACCTCAAAATTTGAAGTGCAATTGAAAATGTTAACTATCAAATACAACTAAATAAGAATCATAAGTCATAGCATAGCATTCCCAACGCGAGGTTCAGAGCATTGCCCCCAACAAATTACACTTTCAAAAACAAAATCCTAGCAGAACCCACAATTAAGCTTTAAAACTCAAAATTCAAAAAGCTCATTTGCAATTTTCCAGATACAAGCTGTAACAACCCGTCCCGAGAATTGGGATAAGTAGAGTGATTAAGGTGTGATTAGTAAGGGTAATCAAGGGTTAGGTGGTCCCGAGAGGTCCGGGAACTTAGAATGACGATTTTGCCCCTAGGTCGGGCAGAAATGTTGACTTTTATTTCGGGTGGTCAATTGGGGATTGACCAGTGACCAGGACGTAGTTTAGGACGTCATGAACCCATAGACATGTGGTATGTTTGATTCCGACATCCGTGGAGGAAGTTGTGATGTTCGGAAGGTCGAGGGCATTATCGTAATTTTGATAACATAGGGGGAAAAGTTGACTTTTTGGATAATCGGGTTTTGGTAGGTTGACCTAGGATGGTTAGATAGTTCTTGTCGTCCTGAGTTCGATGACAGGCGGCACGTATTCATCGGACTTACGAGGCGAGAGTTACGGGTCTAGGAAGTTTCGGTAAAACCGTAAAAATGTGTGAAACTGGAGGGTATTTTGGTCTTTTTGGTTTCTAGGGATTTGTGCACAGAGGAAAGGAATGGACGGCTGGGATTGGGCCACATGGGTGAGAGAGAGTGGGGGATGGTGACACATGGCATGTGTGTAGAGGATTCTGGTGGAATCCTGTGCATTCACGGCCCAATTAATTGGGGTGCACCCGTGCTATGCATTCTGGTGCTTCGACACACAGAGAGAAACAGAGGGAGGAAATTGAGAAAATTGGAAGGCTGGTTGTGGTGGCTGGTGAGTTTGTGAGTGTGTAAGGGAGATTAGAGAGTGGGAAAGAGCAGTTGAGACGGTTGGGAGGTGAGAAATCGTGGTGTGTGCGAGTGGGGAGCCACGGGAACCAGGGAGGAACTCAGGGGGGAAAACGGAGAAGATTGAGGGCTTGTGGTGGTGCGGTGGCCGTGCACGGTGCAACGAAGATCGCGGTGGTGTCGTGAGGGCTGTGGGGAGTCGACCAGCCCCGGAGGAGCTCACGGCGGCAGCAGGAGGCAGGTAATTTCCTCATCCCCGTTTCGGTACTCTGTTTTCCGTTGAGGTTCAACGTGGAAGTCGTGGGTCTAGAGTGAGAGTCGAGGGAATTGGAGGTCAGGGCGAGGTTCAGGAGAGTCCTAGGTGTCGATTAGGGTGGTCGCCGTGACGGGGCCGTACACGGCGGAGCTCAGTCGAAGAGGGGTCTCTTTTACCCTGTTTCGGCAGTGAACTTCGAACGGTAAGTCGTGACGATTGGGGTTGAGTCGAAGGTCTAGGAGAGTTGGTTTAGGTTCAGTGAGGTTCAGGGAAGAGTTTGGTGAAGCCACCGTGAAGGGTGGTGAGCTGGGTGGTCGGATCGTGAAACAGAGTTTTGGGGAGGTTGGATTTCGATCTTGAGACGACGGGTAGGAGGCTGTGTCGAGGTGATTGGAGGATGGGGATGCTTAGAGTAAGGTTGGACGAAGCTATAGGAGAAGGAAGGAGGTGTTTTAGGGCAGGCACGGCGGAGAACCGTTGACGCCGGTTCAAGCTGTAGCCTACTGTGTTGAACCGGGTCGACGTGAGGTTGAAGGTGCACTGTAGCTGGCGCGTGGGGCCACGCGCAGCCACTTTGGGCGGCGCGTGGAGGCGCGTGCGGCGGTTCTGGGAGAAACGGTCAACATAGTTTTTGGTCTAGGAGTTGTTGTGAGTTCAATGGAGTTGGTTTCGGGTCAATCGGAAGTCGTTTGAGTGTAGTTCCGCGAGGGTGAATGTTTAGGGTCCCGGGGTTTTAAGTCTTTGGTTCGGGGATTTTTGAGGGAATTTAGGTGAACCCTCGTAGACGTGTTAGTAACGTAAATTGACGGTGTTTGACAGGATCGGGATTTCCCGAGGAAGCCGAGGAACGGGCTGGACGTTCGGGACGCGAGTAGGGCTCAGTACTGTGAGTGGACCCCTTCTCTAAACTCGAGCATGCATAACTGTTTTCTATAATTGTTTTATGATTTTGGTTATAATTCTATGTTTATTGAATATGTTTTGGTTAGTTTTACATTATTACACGTTTTTCAAGGAAATTGGTTTTTAGCACGTTTTACGAGGAATGGTTGGTTTCTGGAATTTATGCTATGGTTTTGGGATTTCAAAAGATAAGTGGTTTTCAATGATTATAAATGAATTTTGGAACATGATTTCGATGATAAAGGTTTTAGGTTTTAGAAACGGATTTCGGAAATGGAAGTTGGTTTTCAAGTGGAAAGTGGATTCCGGATTTGGGTTCGGAATGACGGTTCTGAACGCCGGAAGGGCTTCGGACCAGTGATTTCGGATTCGGGTTTGGATGTGGATTTGATAAATGGTTTTCAAATGATTTTGGGATTGGATTTGCTGGATCTGGATATTGGGTTTAAAGACCCGGATATATGTGACGGGGGACCGGCCGGATTGGGTTTAAAGACCCGGATTGAGTTTAAAGACTCGGGAGTTTAAAGACTCGGATATATATTGATTTCCCCCGTAGGCCTTGAGTTTAAAGACTCGGGAGTTTAAAGACTCGGATATTATTAAGGCCTGGATTGAGTTTAAAGACTCGGGAGTTTAAAGACTCGGATAGATCCAGCAGGTTTGATCGGGAAATTTATGAGTTAATGTTCATGGTTTATGATACAGTTTTCTGATACTCATGTTGTGGTTTCTTATGATATTTTATAGTGTTTCTGTTTCTTATGATGTTTAAGAATGATTCTTTTATTAATGTGTTTATAACTGTTGGTTATGCGTGTGGTTTCAAAATGGAGGGTTTAACTCGGTTTTCTTATAAAATGGTTTTTGAACCTTTGTACTTTCTGGTCCACTCACATTTTCTGTTTTAATTGCCCTCCAGGTTGTGGAGCTAGCGCGGGGTCTTGACGTCGAGGCAGAGTCTGAGGCATAGAAGTGACGTGAGAGATCCCAGAACAATTTACAATCTTCCGTGTGCGTGTAATTTATCGGTTTTTATTTTTCCTTGTAATTTAGTGCTATGCTCTGTAAACGTTAACGTCGGAATATTTTGTTTAATTACTCCTGCGTTTGACTGGGTTGCGTGAGTGTTCCTTAGGTGTTGTGTTGGGGAGTCAGACGGGAGCGGGATTTACCTCGGGTTTCGGGGTGAAACCGGGGTGGGTCCTGACAATTGGTATCAGAGCATAGGTCTGTCGAGTTTGTTGGGTCTGTCGGTTTGTGAGGTTGTGTTTCAGTTGTTTGACTACTTCTATGCCTCTTTCAGCGTGCGGTTGACGATGCCTCCGAGACGTAGACCCTCTCCACAACCTGAAGAAGTAGCCAGAGAGACGGGGAGTGCCACGATTGAGCGAGCCCAGCGGCTCGGGGCTACTACTTTTAGTGGTGGGGCTGATCCTGAGGAAGCCCAGAGGTGGATTACTAGACTGGAGCGGATTTTTGCGGTGATGCATTGTCCGCCGGAGGAGCGAGTATTGTTGGCTGCATTTTTATTAGATGGTGCGGCGTACGAGTGGTGGTATACTCTCGAGTTGTCCGGTTGGGATGTCCACAGTGTGACCTGGGAGACGTTCAGGGAACGGTTTCTGGAGCAGTATTACCCTCGTTCTTTCCGGGATGCCAAGGAGGCGGAGTTTTTGCATCTCCAGCAAGGGAATATGACAGTGGCAGAATATGAACGGAAGTTCCAGATGTTGTCTCGGTTTGCTCCTGCTTTTGTGGCCACTGAAGCTGAGAAGTGCCGTAGGTTTGAGTTGGGTTTGCGAGGTGAGATTCGAGCCGTAGTGACGGCTGGATCTTTTGCTACCCTTCGAGACTTGTCAGACGCTGCAGTGCGGGTGGAGGCTAGTTTGCCGGTGCGACGCCGGGAACTATCTATTCCTGGAGCTTCGAGCCAGCGGACACCGAAAAGAGGTAACTTCGGTGGATCGTCCTCGTCGGGCGATGATCGTTTTGGTAGGCCTGGCAGTGCCCAGAGTTCAGGATTTTGGGGTTACCGAGCACCGCCGACTCCGCAAGCGAGTGCGACGTCGGTAGCGTCCACAGGGAGACCGAGCAGTGGACCAGGCTGGAATGTGTGTTTCTACTGCGGGGAGCGAGGTCATTTCCGACGTGAGTGTCCACTGTTGCCACAGGAAGGTGGTGTAGGTAGAGGAGTAGCGGAGTCCGGACAGAGTACAGCGTCAGGGACAGCGGGCCCTAGAGGAGGTGGTGGCACAGCCACGAGTAGTTCGAGGGGACGTGGTAGAGTGTCAGGATCTCAGGCCCGGGTGTTCTCAGTGACTCAGCAGGAGGGTCAGTCGACACCAGATACGGAGACAGGTACTTGTTTTACTTTTGGTTGTCCTGTTGGTTTGGTGTTTGGATTTCGGGGTGGAGTCTAGGAGTTTTCCTAGAGGACTTGGAGTGTACAGTAAGTTCCGTAGCAGGTTGATGGGAAGGAGAGAACCCACAAGCTAGAGTTTGCCTTTAGGACTTTGTGGAGTTAGTCCGACCGTGGCCGGAGTAGTAGCTGAGGGAGATGGGTGGTTGTATACGAGGATGTACTCTATGACTTCTGTCGGGTACTGTGACATGAGGTATTTTATAATACCTTTGTTTTCTGTTCATAGAGTTTCCCTTGCGTACACCATGTAGTTGTTACATAGCTAGGGTTGGCTGTGGTAACAGTAGTTGCGGATGGAGTGAAATACCCAAGGTGGAGATGATAGACAGGAAACCTAGGAGAGGTTGTTCCTTACCGGGTAGGAGACCCTAGGTGTGGGGAACTAGCTGTGGAATTTCGGGGACGAAATTCTTTTTAGGTGGGTAGATTGTAACAACCCGTCCCGAGAATTGGGATAAGTAGAGTGATTAAGGTGTGATTAGTAAGGGTAATCAAGGGTTAGGTGGTCCCGAGAGGTCCGGGAACTTAGAATGACGATTTTGCCCCTAGGTCGGGCAGAAATGTTGACTTTTATTTCGGGTGGTCAATTGGGGATTGACCAGTGACCAGGACGTAGTTTAGGACGTCATGAACCCATAGACATGTGGTATGTTTGATTCCGACATCCGTGGAGGAAGTTGTGATGTTCGGAAGGTCGAGGGCATTATCGTAATTTTGATAACATAGGGGGAAAAGTTGACTTTTTGGATAATCGGGTTTTGGTAGGTTGACCTAGGATGGTTAGATAGTTCTTGCCGTCCTGAGTTCGATGACAGGCGGCACGTATTCATCGGACTTACGAGGCGAGAGTTACGGGTCTAGGAAGTTTCGGTAAAACCGTAAAAATGTGTGAAACTGGAGGGTATTTTGGTCTTTTTGGTTTCTAGGGATTTGTGCACAGAGGAAAGGAATGGACGGCTGGGATTGGGCCACATGGGTGAGAGAGAGTGGGGGATGGTGACACATGGCATGTGTGTAGAGGATTCTGGTGGAATCCTGTGCATTCACGGCCCAATTAATTGGGGTGCACCCGTGCTATGCATTCTGGTGCTTCGACACACAGAGAGAAACAGAGGGAGGAAATTGAGAAAATTGGAAGGCTGGTTGTGGTGGCTGGTGAGTTTGTGAGTGTGTAAGGGAGATTAGAGAGTGGGAAAGAGCAGTTGAGACGGTTGGGAGGTGAGAAATCGTGGTGTGTGCGAGTGGGGAGCCACGGGAACCAGGGAGGAACTCAGGGGGGAAAACGGAGAAGATTGAGGGCTTGTGGTGGTGCGGTGGCCGTGCACGGTGCAACGAAGATCGCGGTGGTGTCGTGAGGGCTGTGGGGAGTCGACCAGCCCCGGAGGAGCTCACGGCGGCAGCAGGAGGCAGGTAATTTCCTCATCCCCGTTTCGGTACTCTGTTTTCCGTTGAGGTTCAACGTGGAAGTCGTGGGTCTAGAGTGAGAGTCGAGGGAATTGGAGGTCAGGGCGAGGTTCAGGAGAGTCCTAGGTGTCGATTAGGGTGGTCGCCGTGACGGGGCCGTACACGGCGGAGCTCAGTCGAAGAGGGGTCTCTTTTACCCTGTTTCGGCAGTGAACTTCGAACGGTAAGTCGTGACGATTGGGGTTGAGTCGAAGGTCTAGGAGAGTTGGTTTAGGTTCAGTGAGGTTCAGGGAAGAGTTTGGTGAAGCCACCGTGAAGGGTGGTGAGCTGGGTGGTCGGATCGTGAAACAGAGTTTTGGGGAGGTTGGATTTCGATCTTGAGACGACGGGTAGGAGGCTGTGTCGAGGTGATTGGAGGATGGGGATGCTTAGAGTAAGGTTGGACGAAGCTATAGGAGAAGGAAGGAGGTGTTTTAGGGCAGGCACGGCGGAGAACCGTTGACGCCGGTTCAAGCTGTAGCCTACTGTGTTGAACCGGGTCGACGTGAGGTTGAAGGTGCACTGTAGCTGGCGCGTGGGGCCACGCGCAGCCACTTTGGGCGGCGCGTGGAGGCGCGTGCGGCGGTTCTGGGAGAAACGGTCAACATAGTTTTTGGTCTAGGAGTTGTTGTGAGTTCAATGGAGTTGGTTTCGGGTCAATCGGAAGTCGTTTGAGTGTAGTTCCGCGAGGGTGAATGTTTAGGGTCCCGGGGTTTTAAGTCTTTGGTTCGGGGATTTTTGAGGGAATTTAGGTGAACCCTCGTAGACGTGTTAGTAACGTAAATTGACGGTGTTTGACAGGATCGGGATTTCCCGAGGAAGCCGAGGAACGGGCTGGACGTTCGGGACGCGAGTAGGGCTCAGTACTGTGAGTGGACCCCTTCTCTAAACTCGAGCATGCATAACTGTTTTCTATAATTGTTTTATGATTTTGGTTATAATTCTATGTTTATTGAATATGTTTTGGTTAGTTTTACATTATTACACGTTTTTCAAGGAAATTGGTTTTTAGCACGTTTTACGAGGAATGGTTGGTTTCTGGAATTTATGCTATGGTTTTGGGATTTCAAAAGATAAGTGGTTTTCAATGATTATAAATGAATTTTGGAACATGATTTCGATGATAAAGGTTTTAGGTTTTAGAAACGGATTTCGGAAATGGAAGTTGGTTTTCAAGTGGAAAGTGGATTCCGGATTTGGGTTCGGAATGACGGTTCTGAACGCCGGAAGGGCTTCGGACCAGTGATTTCGGATTCGGGTTTGGATGTGGATTTGATAAATGGTTTTCAAATGATTTTGGGATTGGATTTGCTGGATCTGGATATTGGGTTTAAAGACCCGGATATATGTGACGGGGGACCGGCCGGATTGGGTTTAAAGACCCGGATTGAGTTTAAAGACTCGGGAGTTTAAAGACTCGGATATATATTGATTTCCCCCGTAGGCCTTGAGTTTAAAGACTCGGGAGTTTAAAGACTCGGATATTATTAAGGCCTGGATTGAGTTTAAAGACTCGGGAGTTTAAAGACTCGGATAGATCCAGCAGGTTTGATCGGGAAATTTATGAGTTAATGTTCATGGTTTATGATACAGTTTTCTGATACTCATGTTGTGGTTTCTTATGATATTTTATAGTGTTTCTGTTTCTTATGATGTTTAAGAATGATTCTTTTATTAATGTGTTTATAACTGTTGGTTATGCGTGTGGTTTCAAAATGGAGGGTTTAACTCGGTTTTCTTATAAAATGGTTTTTGAACCTTTGTACTTTCTGGTCCACTCACATTTTCTGTTTTAATTGCCCTCCAGGTTGTGGAGCTAGCGCGGGGTCTTGACGTCGAGGCAGAGTCTGAGGCATAGAAGTGACGTGAGAGATCCCAGAACAATTTACAATCTTCCGTGTGCGTGTAATTTATCGGTTTTTATTTTTCCTTGTAATTTAGTGCTATGCTCTGTAAACGTTAACGTCGGAATATTTTGTTTAATTACTCCTGCGTTTGACTGGGTTGCGTGAGTGTTCCTTAGGTGTTGTGTTGGGGAGTCAGACGGGAGCGGGATTTACCTCGGGTTTCGGGGTGAAACCGGGGTGGGTCCTGACAATTGGTATCAGAGCATAGGTCTGTCGAGTTTGTTGGGTCTGTCGGTTTGTGAGGTTGTGTTTCAGTTGTTTGACTACTTCTATGCCTCTTTCAGCGTGCGGTTGACGATGCCTCCGAGACGTAGACCCTCTCCACAACCTGAAGAAGTAGCCAGAGAGACGGGGAGTGCCACGATTGAGCGAGCCCAGCGGCTCGGGGCTACTACTTTTAGTGGTGGGGCTGATCCTGAGGAAGCCCAGAGGTGGATTACTAGACTGGAGCGGATTTTTGCGGTGATGCATTGTCCGCCGGAGGAGCGAGTATTGTTGGCTGCATTTTTATTAGATGGTGCGGCGTACGAGTGGTGGTATACTCTCGAGTTGTCCGGTTGGGATGTCCACAGTGTGACCTGGGAGACGTTCAGGGAACGGTTTCTGGAGCAGTATTACCCTCGTTCTTTCCGGGATGCCAAGGAGGCGGAGTTTTTGCATCTCCAGCAAGGGAATATGACAGTGGCAGAATATGAACGGAAGTTCCAGATGTTGTCTCGGTTTGCTCCTGCTTTTGTGGCCACTGAAGCTGAGAAGTGCCGTAGGTTTGAGTTGGGTTTGCGAGGTGAGATTCGAGCCGTAGTGACGGCTGGATCTTTTGCTACCCTTCGAGACTTGTCAGACGCTGCAGTGCGGGTGGAGGCTAGTTTGCCGGTGCGACGCCGGGAACTATCTATTCCTGGAGCTTCGAGCCAGCGGACACCGAAAAGAGGTAACTTCGGTGGATCGTCCTCGTCGGGCGATGATCGTTTTGGTAGGCCTGGCAGTGCCCAGAGTTCAGGATTTTGGGGTTACCGAGCACCGCCGACTCCGCAAGCGAGTGCGACGTCGGTAGCGTCCACAGGGAGACCGAGCAGTGGACCAGGCTGGAATGTGTGTTTCTACTGCGGGGAGCGAGGTCATTTCCGACGTGAGTGTCCACTGTTGCCACAGGAAGGTGGTGTAGGTAGAGGAGTAGCGGAGTCCGGACAGAGTACAGCGTCAGGGACAGCGGGCCCTAGAGGAGGTGGTGGCACAGCCACGAGTAGTTCGAGGGGACGTGGTAGAGTGTCAGGATCTCAGGCCCGGGTGTTCTCAGTGACTCAGCAGGAGGGTCAGTCGACACCAGATACGGAGACAGGTACTTGTTTTACTTTTGGTTGTCCTGTTGGTTTGGTGTTTGGATTTCGGGGTGGAGTCTAGGAGTTTTCCTAGAGGACTTGGAGTGTACAGTAAGTTCCGTAGCAGGTTGATGGGAAGGAGAGAACCCACAAGCTAGAGTTTGCCTTTAGGACTTTGTGGAGTTAGTCCGACCGTGGCCGGAGTAGTAGCTGAGGGAGATGGGTGGTTGTATACGAGGATGTACTCTATGACTTCTGTCGGGTACTGTGACATGAGGTATTTTATAATACCTTTGTTTTCTGTTCATAGAGTTTCCCTTGCGTACACCATGTAGTTGTTACATAGCTAGGGTTGGCTGTGGTAACAGTAGTTGCGGATGGAGTGAAATACCCAAGGTGGAGATGATAGACAGGAAACCTAGGAGAGGTTGTTCCTTACCGGGTAGGAGACCCTAGGTGTGGGGAACTAGCTGTGGAATTTCGGGGACGAAATTCTTTTTAGGTGGGTAGATTGTAACAACCCGTCCCGAGAATTGGGATAAGTAGAGTGATTAAGGTGTGATTAGTAAGGGTAATCAAGGGTTAGGTGGTCCCGAGAGGTCCGGGAACTTAGAATGACGATTTTGCCCCTAGGTCGGGCAGAAATGTTGACTTTTATTTCGGGTGGTCAATTGGGGATTGACCAGTGACCAGGACGTAGTTTAGGACGTCATGAACCCATAGACATGTGGTATGTTTGATTCCGACATCCGTGGAGGAAGTTGTGATGTTCGGAAGGTCGAGGGCATTATCGTAATTTTGATAACATAGGGGGAAAAGTTGACTTTTTGGATAATCGGGTTTTGGTAGGTTGACCTAGGATGGTTAGATAGTTCTTGCCGTCCTGAGTTCGATGACAGGCGGCACGTATTCATCGGACTTACGAGGCGAGAGTTACGGGTCTAGGAAGTTTCGGTAAAACCGTAAAAATGTGTGAAACTGGAGGGTATTTTGGTCTTTTTGGTTTCTAGGGATTTGTGCACAGAGGAAAGGAATGGACGGCTGGGATTGGGCCACATGGGTGAGAGAGAGTGGGGGATGGTGACACATGGCATGTGTGTAGAGGATTCTGGTGGAATCCTGTGCATTCACGGCCCAATTAATTGGGGTGCACCCGTGCTATGCATTCTGGTGCTTCGACACACAGAGAGAAACAGAGGGAGGAAATTGAGAAAATTGGAAGGCTGGTTGTGGTGGCTGGTGAGTTTGTGAGTGTGTAAGGGAGATTAGAGAGTGGGAAAGAGCAGTTGAGACGGTTGGGAGGTGAGAAATCGTGGTGTGTGCGAGTGGGGAGCCACGGGAACCAGGGAGGAACTCAGGGGGGAAAACGGAGAAGATTGAGGGCTTGTGGTGGTGCGGTGGCCGTGCACGGTGCAACGAAGATCGCGGTGGTGTCGTGAGGGCTGTGGGGAGTCGACCAGCCCCGGAGGAGCTCACGGCGGCAGCAGGAGGCAGGTAATTTCCTCATCCCCGTTTCGGTACTCTGTTTTCCGTTGAGGTTCAACGTGGAAGTCGTGGGTCTAGAGTGAGAGTCGAGGGAATTGGAGGTCAGGGCGAGGTTCAGGAGAGTCCTAGGTGTCGATTAGGGTGGTCGCCGTGACGGGGCCGTACACGGCG
This sequence comes from Prinsepia uniflora, assembly GCA_032719365.1. Classification (NCBI taxonomy): domain Eukaryota; kingdom Viridiplantae; phylum Streptophyta; class Magnoliopsida; order Rosales; family Rosaceae; genus Prinsepia; species Prinsepia uniflora. The sequence goes on along the minus strand of CM064875.1, from coordinate 1,430,752 downwards.
GAGCTCAGTCGAAGAGGGGTCTCTTTTACCCTGTTTCGGCAGTGAACTTCGAACGGTAAGTCGTGACGATTGGGGTTGAGTCGAAGGTCTAGGAGAGTTGGTTTAGGTTCAGTGAGGTTCAGGGAAGAGTTTGGTGAAGCCACCGTGAAGGGTGGTGAGCTGGGTGGTCGGATCGTGAAACAGAGTTTTGGGGAGGTTGGATTTCGATCTTGAGACGACGGGTAGGAGGCTGTGTCGAGGTGATTGGAGGATGGGGATGCTTAGAGTAAGGTTGGACGAAGCTATAGGAGAAGGAAGGAGGTGTTTTAGGGCAGGCACGGCGGAGAACCGTTGACGCCGGTTCAAGCTGTAGCCTACTGTGTTGAACCGGGTCGACGTGAGGTTGAAGGTGCACTGTAGCTGGCGCGTGGGGCCACGCGCAGCCACTTTGGGCGGCGCGTGGAGGCGCGTGCGGCGGTTCTGGGAGAAACGGTCAACATAGTTTTTGGTCTAGGAGTTGTTGTGAGTTCAATGGAGTTGGTTTCGGGTCAATCGGAAGTCGTTTGAGTGTAGTTCCGCGAGGGTGAATGTTTAGGGTCCCGGGGTTTTAAGTCTTTGGTTCGGGGATTTTTGAGGGAATTTAGGTGAACCCTCGTAGACGTGTTAGTAACGTAAATTGACGGTGTTTGACAGGATCGGGATTTCCCGAGGAAGCCGAGGAACGGGCTGGACGTTCGGGACGCGAGTAGGGCTCAGTACTATGAGTGGACCCCTTCTCTAAACTCGAGCATGCATAACTGTTTTCTATAATTGTTTTATGATTTTGGTTATAATTCTATGTTTATTGAATATGTTTTGGTTGGTTTTACATTATTACATGTTTTTCAAGGAAATTGGTTTTTAGCACGTTTTACGAGGAATGGTTGGTTTCTGGAATTTATGCTATGGTTTTGGGATTTCAAAAGATAAGTGGTTTTCAATGATTATAAATGAATTTTGGAACATGATTTCGATGATAAAGGTTTTAGGTTTTAGAAACGGATTTCGGAAATGGAAGTTGGTTTTCAAGTGGAAAGTGGATTCCGGATTTGGGTTCGGAATGACGGTTCTGAACGCCAGAAGGGTTTCGGACCAGTGATTTCGGATTCGGGTTTGGATGTGGATTTGATAAATGGTTTTCAAATGATTTTGGGATTGGATTTGCTGGATCTGGATATTGGGTTTAAAGACCCGGATATATGTGACGGGGGGACCGGCCGGATTGGGTTTAAAGACCCGGATTGAGTTTAAAGACTCAGGAGTTTAAAGACTCGGATATATATTGATTTCCCCCGTAGGCCTTGAGTTTAAAGACTCGGGAGTTTAAAGACTCGGATATTATTAAGGCCTGGATTGAGTTTAAAGACTCGGGAGTTTAAAGACTCGGATAGATCCAGCAGGTTTGATCGAGACATTTATGAGTTAATGTTCATGGTTTATGATACAGTTTTCTGATACTCATGTTGTGGTTTCTTATGATATTTTATAGTGTTTCTGTTTCTTATGATGTTTAAGAATGATTCTTTTATTAATGTGTTTATAACTGTTGGTTATGCGTGTGGTTTCAAAATGGAGGGTTTAACTCGGTTTTCTTATAAAATGGTTTTTGAACCTTTGTACTTTCTGGTCCACTCACATTTTCTGTTTTAATTGCCCTCCAGGTTGTGGAGCTAGCGCGGGGTCTTGACGTCGAGGCAGAGTCTGAGGCATAGAAGTGACGTGAGAGATCCCAGAACAATTTACAATCTTCCGTGTGCGTGTAATTTATCGGTTTTTATTTTTCCTTGTAATTTAGTGCTATGCTCTGTAAACGTTAACGTCGGAATATTTTGTTTAATTACTCCTGCGTTTGACTGGGTTGCGTGAGTGTTCCTTAGGTGTTGTGTTGGGGAGTCAGACGGGAGCGGGATTTACCTCGGGTTTCGGGGTGAAACTGGGGTGGGTCCTGACACAAGCTCTTTTAAACATCAATCTCCCTTCTTTCTAACGAAGCATCACTTAGTAAGTCAGTATCCCTGCACGACTTGGGCTGGACTTGGGCTTAGGGTATTCAAGCCCGCTAGGCCCGATAGGCCCGAGTCCGATAAAGCCCGGTAAGCCCAGCCCGACCTGCCCAAGTAAACCCGACCCATAAGCCCGAAAATATAAAATAATTATAAATTAGGAATTGATACCAGTCCAATCTTGTTACTACTATCATAGCCAAAATCCAAAACTCCAACCAAATCTCAACCTAGTGTCATTTAAAAGCCCAATGCCCAAACCAAACCCTAACCCTAAATTCAAAAAAAACTCACTAGGTCTTTGACTTTCCTAGCTACCTCCTTATCCTATCTCGGCTCTATGGTCGAAAAGTTAAGTTAATTCTCTAAATCCAATAGTACCCCTCCTTAGCTTATTTCAATATTCGATAATAATATTTAAGCTCAACTCATTTTTTTTTTTACAATTAGGTAGGTACAAATGGGCTTAGTAGGCCCGGCCCAAGTGAGCTTAGTAGGCCCGACCCGTAAAGCCCGATAAAAGCCGGCCCAAACCCGGCCCGACAAAGGGCATGGGCTTTCATATTTATGATCAAGCCCGCCCGACCCGACCCGATATTTTTTAAATTATGAAATAGGCCCGGCCCAAACCCAAAAATTTTGGGCCGGGCTTGCCCGACCCGGGCCAATGACGAGGCCTAAAGTGGTGTACTTAAAAAATCAAGTAAATACGTGGAGTTTTTTTTTATAAATAATACAAAGGATACTTTTCGGCCAAAATAGTTTTGTAATAATATTCTAATTTTATTTTGAAAATGTTTAATATTAAAAAAAAACTTCATATAGGCAATTGTAAAGGCAAAAAAAGTAAAAATGTATACATATAATTGCAATGGTTTAGCTAGAGAATTTCACAAGCCATATGTTTATTCATTTTCCAATAAGTAATATCTTCAATTCTAGTCCGTATCTAAAGTATGCAAAATAATTACTGATACACTCGAACTTTGATATTTAATAAGTAATAATAAAATAATATTTAGTTGTAACGATATTAGTATAATTGCATATATATATATATATATATATATATATATATATATACATGTAACTAAAAAATCCATTAGGGGCTTGAGTCCCCTCTGGTCCTCAAGCGGGGGCTAAGCTAACATTTTCCTTTGTTTTTAGTGACTCCATTAGATGGATAGCTCCACTCAATCAATTTTTATTAGTTTGACCATTTTAATATATATTACCATATATATATCCCACTTAAAAGATTAAATTCTACCAAAAAGCTAAATAATTGTACGTAATTTAATTAAGTTTAAAATGGCCTTCATACTACATATTTTCCCTTCCCTTTTGTGCGTGTATATATATTTCTGTTTTCTTTTATCACTAGAGGTAGTAATTGTTGCATTTTTGTTTAGCCCATGATGTCTGAAAATGTACCTCATACTAATTTCCATTTTTTCTACCTTCCTTTTTTCTCTTATTACTAGCCATTCTGCCATCGTTATATATATATATATATATATATATATATATATATATATATATATAGTGTACAAGGTTTATACATTTTGATCGAGTACGTGTCAAATTCGCTGTTTACGAAAGTTCAATTCGAGATCTCACATTACATATTGGAGTAGATAAAAATATTATATATTAAACCGGCCAGTAATATTATGATATATATAGACGATGTTCAAAAGTCAGAATACACAAATTCTTGCCATCACCAAGAGGCATCATAATGTACAATGTCGATCACTTATTGCTTCAACCAATTTCTTTCATGCTTCATTAGTTTGTAGGGCTTTCTTTATACATTACTTGATGCTAGCTATCTGCTATGCATATTTGTTCATCCAGTCCCTCCCCTCTACTTTCATCACTCCAGGAAAGGTTGAGCAGCTAGCAACCTCTATTAATTATGTGTTAACGTGATCGAAGTTCAATAAGTACAATTAACAATCAATAAACTCTCTCAAAAATCCAATTATATACAATGCTTTTGTATGCTTAATCTAGTAATATGTATTAAAAAATTTCCTGATTATTTCTCTTTATATATAATTATTTCTAGTCACCGAATTGGCAATACGTGTGGGCCCATGCAAATTTTGTTAATTTTTTCTTATTTAATTAATTATTTCTGCTCAATAATTAGAGTGTGGTGCCTACTTGGTTAGAATAGTTAAGGTAAAAAATCCAGGCCCCATACAAATGCAATTACTGAATATCACATGGGTGACATGAACATAGGGTCCCCCGGCCGCCCAAAATTTTCAACTCTTTGATGAACAGAGAATCAAACTTAATATATAGAAATGTAAGCATACCAAAATATACAAATTAACATATATATATATATCATATGATGCGGAAATTTTATAACACCCCATCGCATTAAGTGCGGTGTGAGATACAGATCGTTAGATCAAAATTTAACAGCTAGAAAATAAAGGGATATTTATTATTATTATTATTATATTTTATTAAAAAAATACGATGTACTTAGTACGGTGGTGTACTGTAGTCATTCCCTGTATGATGCTGAGGATAGGATAGATACAATGTCATATATCGGATACACCTCATACCTTGAACTAGGATCCTCATACCTTGAACCAGGATCCCCTTTCCTAAAGGGATATTTCCGTTTGCAACGATTTCTGTTAAAATAAATACACATGATAGAAATTTAAAGGAATGTCTTTTTTTCCAACATATATAATTCATCGGCATTTGCAACTAATAATCAAATTTATTGATGATAACTAAAATTAATGTAAAATTCCCTAAAGCTACCAATAAGACTCATAAATAAGAATATCTTCTTGTGATCTTGCATTTGATTCGTCCACGACTTCGGTTAAAGTGAATCAAGTTGTAGTTTAATTAAGCCTTAATATTAATTATGAGCAGGAGGACCTAGCACTGGAGTGTCCCATGCACATGCCCATCATAATAATACCACATAGAGGACAAGTCCCATGAAAACTTTGAATATATAACACACTTTGAGTAGGTGAATTTAAGTGTGTGTATCTTATCGATCAGAGTTAAGTAGCGAAGAGAAGATTGTGATGGTGGATTGTTTTGCTAATTTGTGTTAAATTTTACTACATATGTATGAGTAAATACAATATAATTTTAATGTCAAAAGATTTCCTTGTTACATATCGTCTGGTTGGTTAACGCAGCCGAAAATGTGACCTTTGTAGGGTTACTATATATTGTCACTTGGCTGCCGACTTATATATTGACAAAGGGAAGAAAACAAAGAAGTTGTTTGGAGCAGAAATGGCTAGTGGATTGTGCAAAAGGGTTTTCTTGGTCATGATATTTTATATATGTTTCAGCCTTGCAGCATTAATGTTCTTCGTTTGCAGAAATTTGGGAAATGGAAAATTGCAGAAAACAATATGATCTGCAAGTAACAACAGTAAAAAAATCTCATTTAATCTAAAAGAACAAAAAGCTGCAAAAGCCTAAGAAAAGCAAAGAATAATATTTGCATCTCAGCCTTATGACATTATTCTCTAAATTTTTTTTTGTCAAGATCATCTTCATAATAAATTAGATTGGAGGTCGTTTAATCATTCATATATATCAACTAAATAGACAGTTCGCCATGAAAATCTTAATTCTTACTAAAACTATTGATTTATTTGATATATATGATTGGCTAAACAATTTTATGGAGGTGTGATGATTTAAAAAATAAAGGATTCCAATTATGATTTATGTATAAAGATAATTCGATAAATCGAATGAGTGATATTAGAAGGCACCACCAGTATAGGATCTGAAGAAGAAAAAAGAAAAGTTACAATATGTCGTTATAATTTTAATTTGGAAGATATTAATTACAATCTCGGATTTCTTAAACCAACTAGTAACAAAATATAGAAAATTTCGAATTTCTTAAACCAACTAGTAGCAAATATATATATAGAACATGTGTAGTGAGTTCCATTACTTATATTGACGAAAACAAAAATATTAGAGAAGGAAAATTGTGTGTGCGATCGATCTCCTAACACTATTCGTACAAAAAAGCCCTAAGATGTAAACGGTTATTAGTCAAAAAGTTAAAAGTGAATCCCAAAAGAAAGGAAAAGTGAAGCGTAATTTCAAGATCGAAGGCGCAATTAGAGGCCGGGGGTTATGGCAAAAGTGTTGTCACGCGGTTTCACTGTAGCTCTCATGTTCATAATTGATTTCAACTGTAAAATTCCTTTCATTTTAAGCAATGAAAAAATATATTTATATATAAATAATTATCGACTTTATATTAATTTTAACTATTATTCTTAAATGTATTTATCAGAATTATTTTTGCCACATTTCGACAAAATTAATGCACGTTCATAACCAATAATAAAATTCAAGAACGATAGCTCAATTTTTTTAAAGTTAGAAGCCACAATAATTTTTTTATTCAGAGAGAAAATAAATATACAACACATGAGCTACAAAGAAAAACCTCTAAAACATCCGGCACTAAAATTTGGAAAAAAATTTAACTTAAATTTTAAAGTAATTAAAAAATTGAGTGGAAAACAACTTAATCAGAAAGACACAAATTAACGCCGACCGCTAAGCAATGAAAATTAAGATCACAAGAAAACGCGTCTATGCGCCCAAAACGAGGACATTGATGATTTTGGTACCACCTTAGAAATTAAGATAAAAAAAAAAGAGACTTTATTTTTGGAAAGCACAAATAATAATTCCCAATAATAATTGAAAATAAAGAAGAAGGGTAAAAAGGACATATTTGGTGAAGGGATTATTCCCGCGCCCAGCTATAAAAATGCTGTCACCAACTGCTCCTCAGTCCAATGTGACCAAACCAAAACCCAAAAAAAAAAAAAAATTAAACCCAAATCTGGGCTTAATTTGGCTGCTAGGAGGACGTTTTTTGCAGGCACAAATGGAGAAAAAATCAGTCGTCTTCCTCCATTTGTTTTGCTGGGTTTTGGCTGTTTTCAGTGTTGCAGTGGTGAAAGCAGAAGACCCATATAAGTATTACACTTGGACTGTCACTTACGGGACCCTTTCTCCACTTGGTGCTCCTCAACAGGTTGGTTTTTGTGCTTTCTGCCATTTTTCGTTTGTATGTTCCATTTTTGGAGCTCTTGGGTTGTTCTGAAAATTGAGTCTTTTTTACTTTTTTTTTTTTGTTCAAGGTAATTCTTATCAATGGCCAATTTCCTGGCCCTAGGCTTGATGTGGTCACCAATGACAACATTATCCTCAACCTCATTAACAAGCTGGACCAGCCTTTTCTCCTCACCTGGTGAGTTCATCGATCTTCATGCTATTCTATTTTTGTTTCCTTTTTTAGTATATTAAAGAACTGTAATTTACTGAAGAACAGCCACGATGCTGGTTAATTATCTGAGATTGAGAAATAGAGATTTTCAAATGGCCTTTAAAGGCATGGTTTTCCTTTTTATGTTGAGCTGCTATGAAATTTTAGAAGAACAATACAAAAAAATTGAGCTAAATGGCTACATTAGGCTTACTTGTGTGGAGGAATTTGTTCCTAGATTTTTGTTCGTGGGAAATCGAAGCTTGAAACTTGAAAGCTCAAGTGCTTGTTTGGTATACATACATATAAAGCGCTTTTATCTGTAAAGAAGTGTTTTTTGTTATGTAAATTTAGGCTATTCGTACGTGCCATTGTTTTGTAGCTTCTGCTACTGTTAAATTTTGATAGAAATGGTGAAGAGAATTTTGCATAGTAAGAAATTTACTTTGCCAAAACCAGGAATGGGATTAAGCAGAGGAAGAACTCATGGCAAGACGGGGTTTTGGGAACCAACTGCGCCATCCCGGCAAACTCAAACTTCACCTACAAGTTTCAGACCAAGGATCAGATTGGTTCCTATACATATTTCCCATCAACTCAATTGCACCGAGCTGCTGGTGGATTCGGAGGGATCAACATCTATCAGAGACCTCGGATTCCAATCCCGTTTGCAATCCCTGATGGAGATTTCACTTTACTTGTTGGCGATTGGTTCAAGGCCAACCATAAGGTAGCAACAAATATATTTCTGGTGATTTTGTCAAATTGTTGAATTTTTAACCATAGGAATGTATAACTTTTTTATGCAAATGTTTGTATGTTAATGTACTCTGTTTGTCCTGGCGTTTGCAGGTATTGCAGCGATCTTTGGACTCAGGAAAGTCTCTACCTTTCCCCGACGGTGTCCTCATAAATGGCAAGACTAGTAACAGCTTCAGTGGTGACAAAGGTAAATTCTCAATCTTATATGTATAAACCTCGACTACAATGAACAATGTTTCAAATTTTAACTATGTTTTTGCTTTCAGGAAAGACATACATGTTCAGGTTCTCAAATGTGGGCATGTCAACCTCATTAAACGTAAGGATTCAAGGACATAAAATGAAGTTAGTTGAAGTTGAAGGATCTCACACAGTGCAGAACATATACGACTCTCTTGATGTTCATGTTGGCCAATCTGTAGCTGTCCTAGTAACCTTAGATCAACCTCCAAAGGACTACTATATTGTTGCATCCACGCGATTTACTAGGCTTGTTCTAACCGCAACTTCAGTGTTACACTACTCAAACTCTCATACCCAGGTTTCTGGACCTGTCCCTGCTGGTCCTACCTACCAATTACATTGGTCTGTAGTGCAAGCCAGAACTTTTAGGTATCCACATTAGAAGATTCAAACATAAAGAGCCCTTAGAGATTTGTGTCATTTTAATGATTTAGCTTGATCCTTTTGAACTTTGTGTTCTAGGTGGAATCTGACAGCAAATGCAGCCAGGCCTAATCCTCAGGGCTCATACCATTACGGCCAGGTCACACCAACAAAGACAATCGTGTTGGCCAATTCAGCGCCAAAGATCGATGGAACTCTGCGTTATGCTATCAACAGTGTCTCCTATGTTAACCCTGATACCCCTCTAAAGCTTGCTGATCATTTTAACATCCCCGGAGTCTACACCGTTGATTCCATCCAAACCGTTCCCTCAGGTGGTAATGCATTCAAAGCTACCCCTGTATTGCCAGTCTCACACCATGGATTCCTCGAAATTGTTTTCCAAAACAATGAGGACACCCTCCAATCTATGCATTTAGATGGCTACGATTTCTGGGTTGTTGGGTATGTCAACTCAAACATGCTTAAATTCTTGTGCTTAGCTTTTGTGACACGAATGGAGAGAATATAAACATAATCTTCATTGTTTGAACAAATGCAGATATGGTTTTGGACAGTGGTCACCAGCCAAGAGATCAACCTACAATCTAGTCGATGCCCTTACAAGACACACTGCTCAGGTAAATAATCGGCGGTTAATGTTGATAGTATATGCTTCGATTAGCTATTTCCATATCCACTCATCTTGTTTTGTTTGTAAAGGTGTATCCAAATGCCTGGACAACTATATTTGTGTCACTAGACAACCAAGGGATGTGGAACTTGAGGTCCGCGATATGGGAAAGACAGTATCTTGGCCAACAATTCTATCTTCGGGTTTGGAATCCAGTCCAGAACCTTGCAAATGAATACACCATTCCTGGAAATGCTCTACTATGCGGCAAAGCTTCAGGACGACACGCTTAGGTTCGAATTCGAGCCTTCGGAATCTGTTTCTTGAGTGTCATGAGAGCTTGACGAAAGTGAGGACAGATTTGAGCAGGGAAAGAAAGAGAGAAGATTCATTTCTGAATGTTTGTGTTGTTTAGTTGTATACTTCTAAATTTAGATGAAATTAATGTATGGTTCTACAAATTTTCTACTTATATACAATTTGAGGCTTAATCTCTGCATTTCCTTCTCATTTTAAGGATTTGAAGTACAATTCATCAGTTTTGCCCCTAACATTCAACTTGTATGAAAAAACCATCACATTTCAGATATATCCATTGCCAAATGTGGAGGCAGGAGCTAGCCACTGTAGTCTATTGGACCCAATAATTTTTTTTTTTATTCAGAATAAAAGTAGAATAATATTTTTATGTTTTCTTATCGACATTTCAAAAATATGTGAGAATTGAGATGAAAATGAAAGTAAAATGATTTTTCATATTTATGTCGAAATTTAAGAAACTGACTGAAATTCTAGGTAAAATATGACTCATAATTGTTGGAAAAAAAAATTGAAAATATTGAGAGTTTTGCGATAGTTTTTAATCACATATTAACAAAAATCTTATAAGCCTCGTACTTTGCAATTTATAGTGTCCAAAAAAATTATATTTTTTATTTTTAGCTACAAATGTTTAGTTCAATAAAATTTTGTTACAGCATTTTGAAAGTTACTTTGGAGATTAAAAATGATAAGAAATCACATGTATGAATTAAAAAATAAATAAATTCTTAAAATAGGATTCGAATGGAATTGTAGAATGAGGTTTTTGATATTATTGTCAAAATTTCAAAAATTCATTAATTTTTTTTTTTTTTGAGTTTTAGGCACTAAATGCTAATATAAATTATTAATAGGAACAACTACATAAAAATACCAAAACTATAGACCCGATTTCAAAAAGTATCGAACTATAAAAAGTTTCAATTAGATACCTAACCTATGATGTCGTATTCAAAATAGTGTTGCTGTCACAATTTCCTTCCAAATGACAGTTATAGACGTGGCAAATAGTGTATGCCACTCACCATCTGATGTGATCAAATATCAATGGGCATTTTGGGAATTATTCAAAACGGTTGCCTGAGCGACTCCTTATCATTCGAAATTCCCAAATTACAGCCCTAATATTTCAAATCCAGGAGCTCTTCACTTCGAAAGGCGACAACGACGACGACGGTGAAGGTAGAAGCAGCGAACGCAAAGGCAGAAGCAGGTACCTATTGAACGATGAATAGTGTCCATGATTTTCCTCCGTCGTTTCCAGCCGGCTCAGGCCACCGTTGCCTTCGAAACCAAGTCCCATGAACTCGTCTCCCTAGAACCCATTAGGTCCAATTAAATTGATCAACACACGCCCAAACCTCACTTTCCAATTTTGAACCAAAATGGGTTACGGGTTTCTTACCTCTGGCGTGGGTCCATGCCGTGCTCCGTCGTCCCATCAGTCCCTCCATCACTCTCAGTCCTTCACTCTTAGTCTCTCAGTGATCACAGTAGAGGATGATGGATATGGTGGTGTGGGTTGTACAGGTTTGGGAATTGGTTTTGGGGTAAGGAAACAAAGGAGATGATCGAATGAGAGGAGAGAGATGAACGATATCACCCAATCAAAATCAGATCCACAAATTATGGAAAACCACCAATGGGATGAGTGACACTTGTCACTCATCCAAGTGCCCCACAATTAATTAATCACCTAATCAACTTAATATTTAATTAGTTCAAATCCCGAGACATTAATTATACCGATTCGATCCCGTGACCATAACTTCCCTATACGATGTTGAATTCCGACGTACTGCCTGTCTACGGACTCGTGACGTCCCGATCTACATCATGGTCATCGGTCCTCGTATGTTTGACTCCCCGAGTTAAAAATCAACATTTTTCCCAATTCCAAGCGTAAAATGGTCATTTCACACTGTCCGTCCGAATTCTCTCAACTAATCAGGGATTAGTCACGATAACCCTAATTTAATTAATAAATAAATCTCGAAATTCAGGATGGGTCGTTACAAGCAGTGTTTGCTAATGATCGATATTTAGCCTCAGCTGAAGACTGTGAAACTGTATGTTGCTTCTTAGCTCCCCAAGAGATAGGATTCTGGTCTAGGAAGACAATGTGGCCAGAAGTCGATCGCCTGGTGTTCAGGTCACCATCCCAATCGACATCAGAGAATGCATGTAACCATAACAGACCTGAGACATAGTTCAACCCAAACTCTTTAGTACCTTGAAGATAACCTAGGATTCGTTTCACAACAACCATATGCACATCCGTGCGGGCATGCATGAATTGACAAACGGTGTTAACCGCAAACACGATGTTCGGGCGAGTGAAAGTGAGGTATTGTAAGGCTCCCACCATACGCCTATAGAAAAAAGGATCAGAAAGAGGAACACCATCTTCAAGAACCAACTTAGTGTCAGGGGCCAACGGTGTGGAAACGGTGCTACAAGTCGACATGCCAACCTTAGAGAGAATATTAGTAACATATTTAGATTGATGGGCGAAGATACCATCATCCGTGTGCACAAGCTGAAGGCCTAGGAAGAAGGATAAGGGGCCAAGATCCTTCATATCAAACTCTAACCCCAAAGCTTTGATGAGAGCCGTAATGGCCATAGAATTGTTTCCTGTAACAATGATGTCATTAACATACACAAGGACAATCAAGAAGATAGAACCTTTGTGTGAGGTGAACAATGCAGAATCAGAAACAGACTGAATAAACCCCAATTGCAACATATGAGAGGTGAAGTGAACATTCCATGCCCGTGGAGCGTGCTTCAACCCGTAAAAAGACCGTTCCAACCGTAAAACATGATGAGGGAAAGCAGGGTTAACAAACCCGGGGGCTGATCCATAAACACTTCCTCACAGAGGAAACCATGAAGAAACACATTCTTTACATCAAGTTGCCATACAAACCATTTAAACTGAGCTGCAAGGGCAAGAACTAAACGGACTGTGGAATGCTTCACAACAGGACTGAAAGTCTCCTCATAATCAACTCTGGCCTCTTGAAGATACCCGTTAGCAACCAAACGAGCCTTGTGACGGGCCACAGAACTGTCAGCATTCTTCTTGAGCTTAAACATCCATTTGCAACCAATCACACCACGATGAGAAGGAGAAGGGGCCAGTTTCCAGGTGTGTTGATGTTGGAGGGCATCAAATTCATCCTTCATAGCCTGATGCCATTCATGGCCAGTCAATGTCTGCTTGTAAGACACATGTTTGATCAAAGCATCTGGAACAGATGAGGTGGCGTGGACCGCAAGGAAACCCTTGCAACTTGGTCGAGTAATGCCATTATTTGATCTGGTAACCATTGGATGAGAAAAATCAGTGACAAATGGAGGAGGAGCTGGTGGAAAAGGAGGCCTAGAGAGATCGACAACAAGGGAAACAGGCAGATCACTCATTGACTCTCCAGAAGGTGGGGAAGCAGGAGACGAGGGAACACTCGCAGAAGGACAATAAGAATCAGACTCGGAAGCAGGAGACGCTTGAGAACTACAAACTTGAGGAGGATCATACTCTAAAGAGGATGCTGAAGAAGAGACATCAGTATGAGAGCAGATAAGACCAAGAGGTGAGGAAGAGGGACTCGAGGGTGGAAGAGGTTGAGCTGAACAGACAGTTAAGGAAGTGCAACCAGAATGGGAGATAGTAGACACAAGCATAGGATGAGGAAGAAACGGGTCAGTGGATGGCACATGAGAACTAGAAAAGAGGGGAAAGGATAGCATTTGAGGGGTGACTAAGCCTGCGTGCTAGAGAGAAGATGATACCTTCTGTCCCATGCAACCAGCACCAAAAGATGAGGATCCAGGAACAGGAGACAGTTTTTGAGGTAGAGGGTACAAACCAGCAACACTAGGAGTTCGAAACAGCACCTTCCTTAGTGGGTCCTGAATCCGAAGAGAGGATGCATCAAACAACATTTGACAATTATTGTGCAAGCAGAACTTGTGTACAGAGAGAAGGTTATGCATCAAATTGGGCACATGACAAACATCTGATAACTAAAAGATATGATCAAACATAAGGAGTGTGACAAACCCTACTTTAGTGATAGGTAAAATAGCCCCATTCCTTACAGCAATACCTGAATTAGGTGAACACGGTTTGGATTGTTGTAGAGTTGAAGCATCGGCAGTCATGTGATGTGTAGCTCTAGTATCATCTAAATAGAAAGTAGGGTCAGAGAACTCAAATGTTGATGTGGCTGAATAGGCGTGAGGATAAGAAATCAAGGCAGGTGTAGGCACATAGGTGTGCCGGTGAGGACAGGTAGGAGCCTTATGGCCAGGTAACCTGCATAGTTGACACACAAAACCCTAAGAAGAAGGAGTTGGTGCAGGGCCAAGGAGACCAGGATTAGTGGTGGGAGTATGAGAACCAGTGTTGAACCCGTAGCCACCATAGCCACTTGAGGTGTAGTTAGGATTGTAGCCACTGTGGTAACTGTTATGGTGATCACCATAGCCTTGGTTGTTGTAACCATTGTGTCCTTCATAGCCTTGATTTTGATAACCCCTACCATAGTTGTTATTGTAGTTGTTATATCGACCGCCTCGATTATTTCTTCCACGATAGCCATTAAACCTTCCTCTACCACGATTGTTCCTGCCATACCAGTTATTCCCGTGCCAACCAGGGTTGCCTTGGTAGTTGGTGTTGTTGTGATTCCCTTGCCATCTAGTACTGACATGACTAGAGTTGGAGTATTTCCACTGAGTTAGCTGTGTGACCGGTGGACTCATTGTTTGTCCCTGAGTTTCAGATGGAGGCTTCGTTGCAATCATTATAGTAAGGAAGGAAGACTGCGTTTGTAACTGAGCAGATGCCTTGGACAGATTTGCCTCTTCAGCGACAGTGTGATGGAAACAGGCCTTGCTCTAATATGGGACTTGAACCCATGATACTCCGTAGGTAGTCCATTCAGGATAATCAGAATCACATCTTTGTCTGACACCACGAGTCCTGCACTCATCAAATGTTGCTTGGAAAATCGTATCTTTCCAAGATACCCTTCAATGTTATCGGATCCTTTCTGCATGGTCTAAAGATTAGTCTTCAGCTGTATCAAATTCGCCTCGGACATAGATGAGAACCACTCTTGTAGTGTCAACCAGGCATCTCGAGAGGTCTCACATGCCATAATCTATGTGAACGCAGCTTCAGAGATCGTTGTAATCAGCATGTTCAGTACAACGACGTCGTTATCCTTCCATTTCTGATAGTTTTCACTTGAAGCAGGACATCCACACGATCCATCAAGGTGTCCAAACAAGTGAAGACCTTTCAGCAGGCTTTGTACCTTGATACTCCATGGAATGTAGTTCGTATCATCCAGCTTAGCAGACATAAAGTCAGTAGTATGTCTGAGCAGATCCATTACTTATGACATAATCGTATCAATTCAAAGATAATAAAGAGCCTATCTATACTTTCCTGACGCTAGATTTCAGGTTTAGAAACTACGCAATCGTTCGATTCTCTTTTGAACCTAGATTTTCTTCCAAGATGCAGATTTAAACACTATGTGATTGTTCAAACTACAACGTCAACAACTAGGGATTAGAGTAAACTTACCTTCAAGAAGCAAGAAATAGAAGATTCAAAGGTAGAACGATGATGAACAGAAGTTGTGAGGTTGAGGAGATCGAGAACTTCAAGAATCGTGGTTGTGAACTTCAAGAATCGTGGTTGATATTTCATAGGCTTCAGGATTTGCAGTCGACGCTTTAGGATCTTTCACTTAGACGTAGTTCCTTTGCAGATTTCGATCTATATGACCGGCTAATGAATCCGGATCATAGCTGCGAGCTTCTCAACTCTGATACCATGATCGAATCTTGGATATTAGATGAGAGGAAGAGAAGATCATAGTGAGAGGAAGAAGAGGGAGCAAGGGAGATAATTCGAGATGTGAGAGTTAGAGGAATCAGGATAAATCTCATTAATTGTACTATTACATTCCTCATCTATATATATAGCTTCAAGCTACTATCCTATCCTCCTGACCGTGCAACTCTAGTGACAGCTTGCATGTAACTAATTGACAGCTAGCATAACTGAACCCTAACAAACTTGCTGACTCAGCTTGATGATTCAGCACTCAGCTCATTCTAACAATATAGAGTAATGTTAGCTAGTAATATCACATTTGTCAACCATATTTAAAAATCACATATGTACTCATATTTATAAATCACATATGTACTCATACATAGTATCTTCACTCAACAATACAAATCCATAGTATCTTCACTAAACAATACAAATCCTCTAGGGCATGCCTATGAATTATATACATCCAAATAACAATGATTCATGTTTCTACATTACAACTCTTAAATTGAGCTCTTGCAATATTACAACTCTTATATTGAGCTCTTGCAATGGCATTTTTCTGAAGTAAAAATCAGAACACAGATATAGAGGAAATAGACCGTCCACGCCGTCAAGAAGAATGGCTTCGGGAACCGCCACCAGGCGAAACCTCGTCGATACAGATCTCGGAAACTAACCACCGTACCAACCACCATCTCCATCCAAAATAAAAGAGCATACCATATACAATAGGCTTCGCAACAACATCAACGAAAATCATGACAAGAAGAAAACCTAGACGCACCAAAAAGAGAAGTACCCAGCCTGACGTCACCAACAATAATGTACCATCATAATAAGTTGTTTCTGCTGCTGACGTGTCCCCAAACCACGAGTTGTACTCCATGAACTCGTCGACCACCTTAATTACCGAAGAAAACCTAAGCATGATGTTTATTACCCGAACAGCCATTGTAACGATCGCGAGGATTTCAAACAACACGGGGACAACTTTGTCACTGCTTTGTGGTACTGTCGCCGGTTGATCAACAGCTGGGTCGGGTTGCTGCTCCGTTACCCAACCCGGAGCCAAACTCTCCACGTCCTCATTCTTGATTTCTCTCTCATCTTCCACCGATATGAGGAGCTGTATAGCCACCATTCTCAGAGAGTTATCCAGATCGTAGAGTTTTTTGCTGTATTCAAAGCTATTGAGCCGCGTTGGATCCTCCAAGCCGGCATCGAGGAGTTTGATGCCGTTAGCGATTCTGTCTTTGTGAAACTTTTCTGTCTCCCGGTCGTCTTTGTGGCGTTGTTTCTTGCGGCTAAGTGTTTCCAAAGAGTCTAGGTTACCTTTGATTCCATCTAGGAAGGGATTTTCATTGTTTGACTTTTTCATGAGATTGTCAACACGTTCGTACAGCTGAGAACGTAGTGCTCCAAAAGCAGCTCCTCCAACAAGCAGTTGATCATCGCCCATTCTTAATTATCTATCTAAAGCACAAGCTCTTTGAAATGAAAAGCACAAGGGACAAGAAGATTAATTATCCGTCTTAAATTAAATTAAGCACATATTTATGAACTATATTAATATATATCTGATCGAGAGATTGAGATAATGAAAGTAATATATATATATACACACACACACATACCCCAACAGATTTTCAATAGCTGAGAACTGAAATTAACAACATATATATATATATATATATATATATGTTTGTTGCGTATTCTTCATAAACTAGCATGTATTTAGATATGGGAACATCTGTTTGAGAAGTAAGAAGCCCTTTTGGTCTCTTCACCTGCAACGAATTTTCGATGAACATGAATATATATTGCAAGAATCGAATGTACGCAGAGGAGCAAAGGGAAAAAATGAGGTAGCTAGCTAGAGTGGGAAGGAAGGGAAGGAAAGGATATGAAAATAATTAATTAGTAATGATTCTTGTTTGGTATAGAGTAAGAAGAAGGAGAAGGAATCGATTTCAATATCATTTAGATCAAAGTGTAATGTAGTATTTATACGATTGAATTAATCACCAAAATTTTCAAAAAATTATGATGCGAAAATTAGGGACAGTTCAAACATTTGAAAATATATTAGGGTAAAAATATAACATGTGCCTTTAATTCACACATAATCATTAAAAACGTAAATTTTTATAAATGGATTGTTTTATAATTTTATACTACAAAATCTCATTTAAACCTTCAATTTTCATCATGAAAGGTGAAATCAAAACTGAGATTCCACTTGAAATTCTGATCATTATTGAATTATTGATGCCTTGTTTGTCTATGAAAATAATTAATATTTAACAATGGTTCTTGTTTGGTAAAGTAAAACGAACGGGAAGGAATCGCCACCATTGTTTATTAGTTCAAAATGTAATGGAGTATAATAAGATTGATACATATCGCCGAAATTCAAAAAATTATGATGTGAAGATAAATAGGCAATTCGATATCATGATAACCTGATATATATTAAGAATAATACTTGCATCGATATTATTCAAAATCATTTTATTCCAAATTATTTTCTTTATCAAATTATCTTATTTCTAAATTCTCAAAAGTCCCTTTGAAATTCCTTTCAGAGTCTATTGAATAATTTTTATGCGAATCACAATGAAATAAACGAGCAAAAGAGCAAGTATAAGCCCAGGTGAAATATATTTAGATCGATGTGTACCATATCATCATGTATGCTAATTCCCAAATCATCATATATAGGATTATATATATAGTTAGCCAGGTTCTAGTTTGTTGATGCAATAAATAGACCAACTTAGACTTAACTCACTGGATTCCTTTGGATGTTCTTCTCGTTGTGGTGGGACTTGCTTAGAGAGAGAGAGAGGTAAGAGTAAATGAGCACCGGTGTGATGATGGGCTAACAGTCTCTGATGCTTAATTAGGCCAGATTAAATGTGGAAGATACTCTTAGGTTTATTGTTCTTGGAATTGGTTTTGCACAAAAAAGAAGAAGAAAGGGTTTCGGGAAGAAGATGAAGAGGCTCGAAGAGAAAGAGAGAGAGATTGAACAAACAGATCAAGAGTATATTCTCACAACAATATGATTGTACACTTGCCAGCACTGAGTTATATACTCATGTGTATCAGTCCTTGCTTAGTGCCTAAGTAACATGCCTAAACTTGTGCTAATATGTTAACTAACACTAACTGAATTACTAACCATCTAACTAATGTGACAGCTGGTTAATAGAGATGGTTTACACATAAAGGTGATGTGGTACGGTTGCACTGTTGTACCAGCAAGGCACGAGGAGCATCACCATAGTGTGGACCATGGGAAGGGACCTGTACGATGTGGACCACGGGATGCTGTGTGAATCACTCCGTACATGATGCAGTGTGAATCTCTCCGTACATCCCCCCTCAAGCTGATGCGGGAGAAACAGTGAGCATCAGATTGGATGTGTGCTAATAGAATAAGTCTTCGACCAGAGCTTTGGTGAAGATATCCGCAACTTGATCACAAGATGACACATGTTGGACGTCCAAATCACCACGAACCACTCGCTCCCTCACAAAGTGATAATCAATCTCGATGTGCTTAGCACGAGAATGAAAGATAGGATTGTCACACAAACTTGCCGCAGAGGTGCTGTCACAGAAGATCAAATGGGGTTTCAATAGAGGAAGGTGGAGAACACACACCAACTGCCTGATCCAAGCAACCTCAGCTGTAGTAATGGCGAGTTCTCGATACTCAGACTCAGTGCTCGAACGAGAGACTGTGGTCTGCTTCTTGGACATCAAGGAGATGGGATTGTTGCCTAGGTAGACAACCATAACAGTAGTAGAATGGCGATCACTTGGATCCCCAACCCAATCAGCATCTATATAGGCGATCAGATCTAAGGAGCCATGGGTTAAAGTGAGGCCATGAGATGGTGTACCTTTGAGGAAACGAAGGATACGCTTAACAACCATAAAATGAGATTCAGTGGGTGAATGCATGTATTGGCATACTTGGTTAACTGAGAAAAAGATATCGGGGTCTGGTGAAAGTGAGATACTACAAGGCTCCTACAATGTTGCGATAGTTTGTAGGATTAGCATAGATAGGACCATCCCTTTTCTTGAGTCGAGAACCAGGGACACTAGGAGTCTCAGCTAGTTTACTGTCTAGCATGGATGTTTTGTCCAACAAGTCACGAACATACTTGGATTGGGACACAAACAAACCAATAGGGACATAGGTGATCTCGAGGCCAAGGAAATAATGCAGGTCGCCAAGGTCTTTCATATCAAACTTAGCAGTAAGAGAAGTGATGACCTCTGAAATAGCAGATAAGCTACTACCAATGAGAATGATATCATCAACATATAGAAGGAGGATGACGACAAATGAAGAAGTCTATTGCACAAAGAGAGAAGAGTCAGACCAGTTGGTTTGAAAGCCAAGCTCAGGAAGGAAGCTGGTGAACTTCTCATTTCAGGCTCGTGGTGCCTGCTTGAGATCATAGAGGGACTTCTGAAGCTTACACACATAATCAGGATGGTGAGGATCTTCAAAACCTGGGGGCTGGCTCATATGGACTTCTTCTTTGAGCTCACCGTGTAAAAAACATTCTTAACATCAAGTTGTTTGAGAGGCTAGTGGAAATGACCAGCTAAAGCAAGAACCAAATTAACCGTGGTGGTTTTCACAACTGGACTGAAAGTTTCACCATAATCCAAGCCTTCTTCCTGGCTAAAACCCTTGGCAACAAGCCGTGCTTTGTGTCTTGCAATTGTACCATCAAAGTTCCTCTTGATTCTATAAACCCATTTGCAACCTACAAGGTTCTTGGGGTGAGGAAGAGGAACCAAAGTCCAAGTAGCCTGACTGTATAGAGAGGTCATTTCATCTTCCATGGCATGTTGCCAAACTGGAGAGGAGAAAGTAGATTTAAAGGAGACTGGTTCAATCTGAGCTAGACCAACCTCTGGGGAAAGAACATGTTTGGACAGGAAGACCTTGTTTTTGATAATACCATATTTGGAACGGGTCTACATAGGGTGCATGTTGATCCCGGTAATGGGAAGAACCACTTCTAGGAGCTGAGGATGAAAATCATCATCTGTTGCAGTGTAGGGGTGACCAGAGGAAAACCCAATATATATTGCAAGAAAAGTGGGAGCAGATGAAGGAAGACCAGGATCTGGCGCAGGAGAGGGAGGAGGAGAGGTATCTGAACCATGAGATGAGAAGTGGGACACTGAAGAGTCCAAAACATATGCAGGATGATGAGGATGGGGATCTGATATGTCTGTTGGAAGGGGATCAGAATGCATAGCTTGCTGCAGTGAACCTGAGATTTGGGAAGGAAAGGAGGAAATTAAACTAAACGATTCAGAGGATGGAAAAGCAGGTGTGACAGATGTAGGGATAGATGGAGCACAAGAGGCTTGATTACACAATGTGGGATAAGGAAACTGAAGTTCATCAAAATGAACATGTCTGCACACAAAGTTCTTGTGAAACAACACATCATGATAGACAAAACCTTTATACTTATCAGCATAGCCTAAAAAATACACTTCCTGGTTTTGTGTTGAAGTTTGGTCGAATTATATGGTCTTAAGAGAGGAAAACAAGCACACCTGAAAACCTTGAGATGTGTGATAACAGTTGGCTTAAAGAACAAGGCTTCGTAGGGGGACTTCATGTTAAGTAAAGAGCAAGGCATTAGATTGATGAGGAAGACAGTTGTGGCACAGGCATAGAACCAAAAGATGGATGGCAAGGCTGAAATTTGGAGAAGAGTAAGAGCTATTTCAAGGATGTGCCTATGCTTCCTTTCAGCCAAACCATTTTTCTTAGGAGTATATAGACATGATCTGTGGTGTGCAATGCCCTTGAGAGAGAGAGAGAGAGAGAGAGAGAGAGAGAGAGAGAGAGAGAGAGAGAGAGAGAGAGAGAGAGAGAGAGAGAGAGAGAGAGAGAGAGAGAGAGAGAGAGAGAAAAGGCTGAAAAATCTTACTGGTGTATTCCCCCCCACCATCACTTTGAAGTATCTTAACTGATTCAGAATGTAAGAATAGAAATGCTCAAAGATAGTCTGAACTTCATATTTATTCTTCATTGGAAATATCCAAGTATATCGTGTACATTCATCTACAAGATTGACATAATACTTGAAAACCTCACAGGACACATTTGGAGAAGGTCCTCATACATTAGAATGCACAATTTCAAAAGGAAGAGCAGACTTTGAACTGGAAATAGAAAAGGTTTGTTTTAGCAGTTTTCCTTCTAAGCATGACTCACAAATGGTGGAAGAGATGTCTTTCGAGGCCGTGATGTTAGCCTTGTAAAGAGCAGTAGAAACTATCTGATTAGAGGGATGTCCCAGCCTCATATGCCAAAGTTGACAATCTGTGTGTTTACCAAGAAGAGCAACTTGAGATTGATTCTGTGTGACAGAAAGAACTTGATTTGGGAGATGATAGAAAGGAAGGGGATACAAGCCATCTTTATTCAGTCCCTGGAAGAGCACTGTCCTTGTGAGTCTGTCCTGAATCATAAAGGAAGATTCATCACAAAGAAAGGTACACATGTTATCTCTGCATAGTTTATTGACAGATAAGAGGTTGACTATAATATGAGTAACACGAAGAACTTCTGTCAAAGTAAAATTGTGAGATGAAGGATTAGATGTTTCAAGACTAGAGGAACCAATATGAGCAACTCTCATACCTGAGCCTCCAGCAGTTGTAATGATTTCTTCAGAATTGGAAAGAATTGGCATGTGAATCTGAGACAGATCAGAGGTCATGTGAGCTTTTGCCCCAGTATCTACAATCTAGTATCCTTGTTGTTGCCTAGAGGGAACCTGTGCACTCATGGCAGTAAGATTTCTTGGAGGAGAAGATCCTAGATAAGAGTAATTATCCCTTTGATAACAGTTGACAGCTGAGTGACCAGTCTTCTGGTAGATTTGACATGGATCACTGACTCGTGCAGGCTGATTCTGGTGTCTATAGTAAAAATATGATGTTGTATGTCCTCTCTTTCCAAAGATTTGACAAGTTGGAGTTTGCTTAAAGCCATTTTGAGTTGGTGCACCAAGAATTCCAGAAGAAGAAGAATTGTTGATCCCCCTACCATTGTTCCAGTTTCCATTGTTCCAATTTCTAGAGTTACCCCCATAGTTGTTGTTCCACCTGCCTTTATTCTTGTTCCTGTTACCATTTCCTCTATTCCCATAGTTGACATTGTTATTGTTATAACCATTACTCTGATTATAACCTCCATTGTATCCAAAGTATTGGGAGTTTTCAGGAACCTACTGAAAATCTCTGGAATTTTTGTTAGCTATAGCATTGCTAGACAATGAACCACCATTGAAATTACCCATATCAGAGGTGCTCGAGACTTCATTGTCAAAACTAGATGAGGAATTGACTAGATCACCATTCTTGGTAGCTGACAGTGTAGTCAGAAAACAGGATCGCAATTACAGCTTCCTCTGCCAAGAGTTGTGACCTGTAATCTTTCAAACTGATAGAACCCTCCCTTCCACGAATTACACATCTAAAGGTGTTATATTCTACATGTAAGCCTCTTAATGCAAGTATAACAACATCATCATCCCCAAAGTGAACATTACATGACACTAGAAGGTCTCTTCCATCTTTGATTCTTTGTAGATATTGAGTCATGTTTTCTGAACCTTTCTTTATATTTTGCAGATCAGTCTTTAATTGAAAAATGGAAGACTTAGTAGAAGAGGAAAATCTGTCCTTTAAATTTGTCCACATTTCCTTAGCACTCTTACACCCGATCACACATGAGATTTCAGAAGAAGAAAGAGTTGATGTGATGAGTTGCATCATGGCCTGATCGTGCATTTTCCATACCAAAACTGCATTTGAGGAAGAAGTCTCTGTAGTTGAATCAGAGGAAAATTGTGGAGGATAAGGTCTTGTGCCATCGATGAAACCAGTGACGCCGTTTACACTGAATAGAAGTTCCATCTGGAAATTCCAAGTGATGAAGTTGTGATCATCAAGCTTTACTGTCACAGCATTTCCAATCGTTGGAATAAGTGAAGCAATTGGTGATTGAAGAATCTACAGTTGATTGACTGTGACCATGGTGAATCTTGAACAGACGATTGAATCTTTGAATCAGAAAAGAGAGAAGATTTCTTATGATTTTCTTGAGAAGAGGAGCAAAAAAAAGAAGGCTAGAATCACTTGTGAATGGGGTTAACCATTGATCACAAGACTAGCTCTGATAACATCTTAGGTTTATTGTTCTTGGAATTGGTTTTGCACAGAAAAGAAGAATAGAAGGTTTCGGGAAGAAGATGAAGAGGCTTGAAGAGAGAGAGAAAGAGATTGAACAAACAGATCAAGAGTATATTCTCACAACAATATG
Organism: Prinsepia uniflora; assembly: GCA_032719365.1. NCBI lineage: Eukaryota > Viridiplantae > Streptophyta > Magnoliopsida > Rosales > Rosaceae > Prinsepia > Prinsepia uniflora. The sequence continues at coordinate 1,406,848 of CM064875.1, read as the reverse complement.
ATCGTATACTTGCAAGCATTGAGTTATATACTCATGTGTATAAGTCCTTGCTTAGTGCCTAAGTAACCTACCTATACTTGTGCTAATCTGTTAACTAACACTAACTGAATTACTAACCATCTAACTAATGTGATAGCTGGTTGATAGAGATGGTTTACACACAAAGGTGATGTGGTACGGTTGCACTGTTGTACCAGCAAGGCATGGAGAGCATCAACATAGTGTGGACCACGAGAAGGGACCTGTACGATGTGGACCACGGAATGCTGTGTGAATCACTCCGTACATGATGTAGTGTGAATCTCTCCATACAGATACTGCAGTAATTTAGGCAGCGTGAGAGTAAGACTGTCATTACATTTTGAAGGATAGGTGTCCTTGCATTTATAGTAGTATTGAATGTTGTTGTTGAAATAGTTCGATGTGGGATTAATGTTGTTGTCCCAGGAACCACTACTACAAAACATGGGTAATGTGACGCAGAATATTCCTCATATTAGAATAAAATACATCACAAAAGGCTAAATGTGAGGAATATTGTGTGTCACTATGGTCGGCCGATGTTGCTCGGATGGAGGCTTGGCCTTATATGATTTGCTAATTTGAGGGCTTGGGAAGTTCTAAGACGGAACTACTTGGCCTTAGTTCAAGCTAACTAGATTAGGTATGAACAGAAGTCCCCCAAATGTAACGACCCGTCCTGGGAATTGGGATTAGATTAGTTGTTAATGACGGATTAGTAAGGTTAATCAGTACTTATCAGTACTTAGTTGGACGATTTCGGACGGACAGTGCAAAATGACAGGTTTGCCCTTGGAATGGGCAAAAATGTTGACTTTTGTTTAGGCGGTCAAGTGGATTTTAACCGATGACGGTGGCGTAGTTCGGGACGTCACGAGTTCATAGACAGGTGGCACGTCTGATTCCAATATCCGAGGAAGAAGTTATGACGTTCGGAAGTTCAAGGGCAATTTGGTAATTTGATGGAATATGGGGCAAATGGTTGACTTTTTGAACGACAAGTCAATTTCACGTAATTCGAGGACCGTTAGGAAGGTCTCGATGCCCTGAGTACAACGATGGGCGACACATCATCATCATTGAATAACGGATTGGTTTCCAAATGGTTTCAAGAATGGTTTTCGTTCATGGTTTTTGAATATGAGATGGTTTTATAACATGAGTTGATATGCATGCATTGGTTTTGTCCAATTTACAGTTCTTTTTTCAAATGGTTTTGGATTGGATTTGCTGGATCTGGTTATTGGGTTTAAAGACCCGGATATGATTATGACGGGGGCGGGCCCGGATTGGGTTTAAAGACCCGAATTGAGTTTAAAGACTCGGATATTGATATTTCCCCCGTAGGCTTATTGAGTTTAAAGACTCCAGAGTTTAAAGACTCGGATTATATTGAAGCCTGGATTGAGTTTAAAGACTCGGGAGTTTAAAGACTCGGATAGATCCAGCAGGTTCGATGGATGGATATGTGGTTTCAAATGTGTTTGGATTTCACTGAGTTTTAATGTTGATTGGTTTTCAATAAAGGTTTTCCGATGTTTTGGGCTATGCCCGAATGATATGGCTTTGATTGTTTTGGGTTGAGGCCCAGGGTTTGAGAAAAGGAAACTGTGTTTGGTTTTTCTTACATGGTTGCTTATCCTGAATATTGAATGGTTTTATGACATGGATTTGATATGCATGCATTGGTTTTTAAACGAAGGGTATAAATGAAATTGTGGTTTTTGATAACTGTTTTTAAACTTATACTTTATTTTTGTCCACTCACAGTCTTTTGTGTTTTCGATACCCTCCAGGTTGTAGTAGTGCGGGTTGTTGGTCGAGAGAGACGGAGACATCACACACGAGATCCACAGTAGTTTTCCGTACACTCTGGGAAGTCCGGAAGTTTTTGGACGGTCGGATCGAGAATCCCTTGTCCGACTTACGTGTCACATGGAGGTTGGACGTTGGGTTAACCTTCATGTCATGCGTAAGTTAGACGGGAGCAGGACTTAGCCCTTAATCCCGGCGGATTGGGGGTGGGTCCTGTCACCAAATCGTTGGTTGAGATGGATTTCCTCGGTCGAGGGCTGCTTGTTGTGTACCTGTTAGTATTTGTAGGTGTACACCATGCTAGTCCTCAGTCCCCCCAAGCCCTTGGATGAGAAGTAATGCTGAGGAGAAATATCTTCGACTTACTTACGTGGGACCTTGCATGATGAGGTGACCGATCGACTTTGGCATGGCCAGTGATCGATCGAGAACTACTTGAGTGAGGTGAATGTATGTCACCTCGCTTGGCTTAGTTGCGCGGGACCTTGCACAATGAGGTGGCTGATCAGCCTTGGCATGACTAATGACCAGCCGAGAAACACTTGGGCAAGGTGAATGTATGTCACCTTACTTGGTCCACTTGTGCGGGACCTTACATGATGAGGAGACCGATCGGTCTTGGCATGACCAGTGACTGACCGAGAACCACTTGGGAAATGTGAATGCTGGTCATCTTGCTCAGCCCATTTGTGCAGGACCTCACATGATGAAGTGGCTGATTAGTGTTGGCATGGCCAGTGACCGATTGAGAACCACTTAATTGGGTAAGGTAAAAGTATCACCTTACTCGGCCCACTTACACAGGACCTCGCACGATGAGGTGGGCGTTCGTCCTCGGCATAGCCAATGACCGACCGAGAACCACTTGAGTATGGAGAATGTATGTCACTTTGATCGGCCTAGGCATGACCCGGCTAACTGACGTAACACTTTGTCACATTTGAGTGTTTTTCCACCTGTCGAGCATGCTTGACCGTAGCTAATGCGCGACCATTCAGCTGGCCGAGTGGGATTGCAACAACTATTTTTACAATGGTTATTTTTTGGAAAAGTATAAAAGGGGGTTCGTTTTTCACTTTTTTCCTTTTAGCTTTTGAATGAATTTGAAAGAGAGAGAGAGAGAGAGAGAGAGAGAGAGAGAGAGAGAGAGAGAGAGAGAGAGAGAGAGAGAGAGAGAGAGAGAGAGAGGGAGAGAGAGAGAGGGGAGAGAGAGAGAGAGAGAGAGGCGATTTCTGAGCACCAAAGGCGATTTCTAATTTTCTTCTATGGTGGTGCTCACGGCCTGATTCTGAGAAAACAAAACATGGTGTGTTGGGTTTTTCTTCTTATTTTTCGATTTAAAGTGAGTGTTTGGTAAGAACATGGCATGAATTGGGCATGAATGTGTATGTATTGTTGTTTTGATCGTCTAGCGGTCGTAGTTGTTGAGTCTTGCATGTTTCCTTTCTTAGGAGTTTATCTTTTGCATATGTGGATGCCCCTCGAAGATTCTTAAGGCATGGAAGATCAGTCTTACAATGCCTTTGAAGGTGAATCACCGGCCAACTCAACTGACTCAGCTTCACAGTTGAGGACCTTTGATTCGGCCTTTACTTCCCATTCATCTCGGCTAGAGGTGGGTTCAAAGTTAAAGGCATCGGTCCTTGAAAAGGCTCAGGGGTATGGATCGAATCAAGAGTTATAGGACGAGCTCTATAGAGCCTTCGAGAAAATTGGGACTCAATCTATCTCGGCCGTTGATGGCGCCGAGTGCATTGAAGTCGAAGTGACCTTGGTGGAACATACCGCAATCTTCGACGCTATTCCGATCGGTTCTCCAATAAAAGGGAAGGGTAAGGAGAAGAGGAAGGGTAAGGTCGAGCAGTCCTCCCATCACGACATGGAAGGCCGCCGAGGTCAAGTCCATCAATAAGGCCTATGCCTAAGGCCCACCATTGTGACCCATAACCTAAAACTTTATATTTCCTATAAATAGGGAGCTCCCTTCCTCATTTAAAGGATCCGACTCTCTCTAGAGACCTCTCTCTAAACATATTAATTAGCTCTCCTCTCTCTCTCTCTACATTCTCACACTCTCTCTGAAAGCTCATTGCTTCTTGTATCATATACAAACGCTTATATCATTAATGATAATAAAGCATAACATCTTGGACGTAGTCCAATTCGGGTGAACCACGTACAACTCGTGTTCATTGTGTGTGTGCGATCTTATCAGACTTGTTGGTCCATTTATTGCATCAACATAGTTAATTAATAAACTTACATATCAATTGTTTTTATTAAATTGTACGCTTTAGCTAGTGGCCAGCATGGTTGGTTAATTGACTTGAGGTATTAATTAAATAGCATCGTCCTTAAATTTTACCCAAATGCTATCAATATATTATCATTAAACTACGTACAATGTTAGAGTTTGTCGTCCATGAACTTTAACCAAGTTTACAACGGTGGTCATTCCACAATTTTTTGGACGTTTTCTGCTAAAAGTAAGGACAGAGCTAGATGTAAAAAATTTATGGAAGAAACATTGTTACATTTTAATAAAATTCAGATATGCCAGACTTTAATATTGAAGTATAAGAACGTTGATAATATTTGGGTAAAATTATTCAGAGACATCGTTTTCGACAACCATTTATTCTTTGCTCAAGTATATTTCACTTTCTAATTAAACCCATTTTTTATTTTTATTTTCTAATAATATATAGAGATATATAATAGAAACTCATTTTGATGATAAATTCATTATGTAAGTTGTCTCTTGTACTTATTTGAGATCTTTTACCGTCATCGATCTCCATAGTTGATATAGGTTAGGAAATGAGCTTTTTTCAGTACCTAGGAGGAATAGTGTAGTATGTACTTTATTTATTTATTTTTAATACAATGATATGGAGGGAAGAATTAATTACAATTTATTTATTTTTAATACAATGATATGGAGGGGAGAATTAATTACAATTATACATATTATACATTAATCTGGCTATTTACCAAAGTACTTACAAATAAATATAAACTAGGAAAAGATAAAAAGGAAACCGTAATATATTCTAATCGTCCCTAATTATAACACAACCAAGCCCTAACAAAAGTAAAATCTAGCATATACAGTTTACCGAAGAAAAAAGAAGAAAGCAGCGATAGGGGAAATAGATCCCCAAGCAAATGGCACAAAACAGTGTCAGGAGCCCACCATAGGAGAAACCTTGTCGTCGATACGCATCTCGGGCAACAATGAAGGCAGAAGGAATAGATACCGAATTTAAAAGCAAGACCAAACAATAGCTGAAAGACGTTACAATTTCTTTGAAGATGAGCATCACCAAAATACGCACCCGTGACAAAAATGAATTGTCACGGGCAAATATTTTGGGGTCAGGTAACCCTAACCTGTACCGTGACGAGGATGAAGATTCGTCTACTAAGAATTGGTCGACCGCCGTCACTGCCAAAACCATCACTATTACAAGAACATAAAAAATCAAACATACATTTGTTCCCTCTTCTTCACTGTCTACTTCATCCGTGAGTGTGAGGATCTGTGTTTTCAGCGACTCGTCGAAATCGGTAAGTTTTTTGGTGAACTCAACCTCCGAGCAATTCGGATCCTCCAGGTAGTCGTCGAGCAGTTGGATGCCGTCAGTGATTTTATGTTTAAACTTGTTTATCAACTTTTTTGGGATGTTGGCTTGCCATCCGCGATCGTTTTGCAACCGTCGGATGAGTGGCTCCATGGAATCTAGGGTTTGCTGGATTCCTTCTAGGCGGGGATTGGGCTGCTGCTGCTGCTTCGACATACCTTTGATAATCATAAGGCGCCAATACAGCATTGAACGTAGTGTTTGTAGGACAGCTCCGGCAAAATACCCCTTCATTATGTTCTTGAATTAATATTCTACCTTGATTACAAGTTGGAATTATATATGAATAATGCGTTTAATTTGAATGCTAAGTGTGATTTAGCTAATTAATTAATATGAATATTATAGTAATTAATTAAGGTAAGTGGTGTTTTGGATGCAAGGATCGAATGTGGATGTGTAAAGGGAGATGAGAATGGGTACGGTAAGCAGGGAACGTAGGAGAAGCAAGCAAAGAGATTGATTCTTGTCATGTTTGAGAGGATAACGGAATGGAATGGAATCAATTTTAGGGTGAATTGGATAGAAGCTAGCTCCTCCAACTCAAATAGGTACGGAGCAAAGAAAAGAATACGGGAATGGCAATGTGATACAATAGGGAGATCCATAAATTTCTAATGATATAGGTACTGGCCTGGCATGAATGTTGGCCGGGCAACTCATGAGCATTATATTGTGGTTTATGCATGTTTTATTCTTTCTATTGTGGTTTATGCGTACTTTCTTGTTACTTTAGGATGACTTTTGAGATTTATGAATATTTTATTATGATTTTTCATTTGATGTGCAAGTTAATTAAAGGTTTTGTCAATGCGTTTTTAAAAAAACTTAGGGGTTAAATGTTTTATAACTCGTTGTTTTACATTGAAATAAAAATAAATAAAAACTAGGTCTACACACTCTTCCGTTTTTGTGCCCCTTGAGTCCAAGTGTTACTTCATGTATTTTGAGGAGTTTACAGTAGTTGCTCTGACTTTCACACTGGCAGTTTGGGGCTACGCTATCGGAAATTGGGATAACTTAGGTAGCTACTTGAACGGTATGATCATCATTAGTGTATTGTGCTCTGTACTTCCGCTGTCGCAGTAAAATGTTAATTGATTTTTACTAATTATATTTCATACGACCTCCTAAAATACAAAGTTTCAACTAATTTGGCATTCGTTATCTAGACGTCATCGTCCAGACCAATATCGGTCAGCACACCTTGATCTTGACATCGTAAGGGACTTTCTGGGTCGGGATGTGCCGATTTGAATGCACATCAAATTTAGGTAAACCATTGCCAATTTGCCAATTCGTCGTAAGGGACTTTCTTTGTTTTTGGTTTCCCCATGAGATTTCTCCTTTGGATCTATTGCCAATTTTCCAATTCTACTTTAGTAGTTGGCTTGCCCTTCAAGAAAGCTTTCTGATTGGCTTCAAACTTCAGCTACTGGCAGCTATAGTTAATGGGAGGGCATTCTTGCTTGCATTAATGATGTGTTTAATTGGCTAAACAAAGGGTTTAATAATGCCTAATTGGACTTCAATGATTGGCTTCAAACTTCAGCTACTGGCAGCTATAGTTAAGGGGAGGGCATTCTTGCTTGCATTAATGATGTGTTTAATTGGCTAAACAAAAGGTTTAATAATGCCTAATTGGACTTCAAATATGAAAACATTTTAAGGAAATCACAATTTTATAAATCCAACTTTGTCAAACATATATGATATGTAACGACCCGGACTTTCGGAAAATGAAAATTTGGAAAATTTGAAGAAAATGACGATTTTGCTCCTGGAAATTAGGCGAACAGTTGACTTTTTGCTCGAGCGATCAAACATACTTTGACCGATGACTGTGACGTAGTTCAGGACGTCACGAGTTCATAGCCAGGTGGCACGTCCGATTCCGACATTCAAGGAGAAAGTTATGATGTTCGGAAGTTCAAGGGTAATTCGGTAATTTGGTTTAAAATGGGCAATTTGTTGACTTTTCAAACGACATGGACTATGCACGTAAGACGAGGACCGTTGGGTAGGTCTCGAGACGCTGAATCCGTAAACAGACGGCACGCGTCAATCGAAGTTCGGATGACCAAGTTACGGGTCTAGAAGCATAAAGGGTATTTTGGTAAATGGTCAAAGTAAGGGCAAAACGGTAATTTGACTGTTGCAATTTAAAATAGCCGTGAATGGGTTTGTGGGAATTGTTTAACTATTAAGTGGCAAGTGCACAGAGTGTGTGAGTGTGTTGAATTGGAATTTGAAGCTAGTGGGTATTTTTGAATTGAAAAGGTGACTTGTTTTTGGCATTGAATAGGTTGAGCTGAGCACGAGTATGTTAGTGGGTTGGGAATACTGTGCTGGTGCCATTGAAACCAGAAAAAACAGACGCTGGTTTCCCACGCTTGATCGACTTCCCAAGACCATTTTGAGAGGGACTGAGTGCTGAAACAGATTGAAGAGAGGGGGAGCAGAGACAGATGGAGAGCACAGGTCTTGTTCAGTGGGTGAGTGTGGTTGATTTGGGACTTGAAACTGTGTGGTGGCCTTGAAATGGAAAAAAAGAACAGACCATCATTGAGCCTGATCGACCTCCACAACAATCGTTGGAGAGAAGAGAACATTTCAGAAAGGGAAAAGGGAGGTTGTAGAGACTAAACTAGAGAGGAAAAACGAGGGGCAACGTAAATTCACACAGAGAAACCGAAACTTTTTTTTGATAAATTTAAATTCGAAAATTCAGTTTTAGGCCAGCCCAAGCCAAATTAAGGTTCGAATAAGCTTTCTGGTACCTTAATTAGTCGATCCAAATCAAGTATTGCAAGGTTCGAAGCCCGTTGAGCTAAGAACAGACTTGGCGAAGCTTGGAAATTCGAAGGATTGAGTCGCATAATTGGAGGCGTTGGACGATGCAATTGAGCTTTAAAACAAGTTTATGATGATCTTACGAAACTGTTGGCTGAGTCAATTGAAGAAAAACGTTGGGAATCAAGGGATATCGATGATTGAACAGTGTTCGACTGTTCTTCGCAAATTCAGGTTCGAATTGATGGTTTGAGGTAAGTGCTGATGGAATTTAACTTACATAACCATAATTAACTTCATAGTGATGCTTACGAATAAATAAATTGAAGGAATAGAGTTGGAATTGACAGGATTCTAATCGGGTCGTCTCGCGGGCAAACCGGACCCATTTCACAGTCAACCGGGTGAGAACGATGAACAGTGCTTGCACTGTAGCTGGCGCGTGAGGGCGCGTGGGCCCGATTTTCGAGGTGAGTTCAACACGACTTTTGTCCTATACAATGTAACAAATATTTTAGCGTTGGTTTCGAGTTAATCGGACACCGTTTCGATATTGTTTCTAGGGTCCGAAGGTTTATATTACGTTTTTAATTCATATCTAATTCCCGGAAAATTATGGGAAATTAGTATGATGTTATTTGAGTCCTTAGTGACACTGAGGAATAATTTCGGACAGGATTTGAGATTCCTAGAAAATGTCAGAAATTACGGAAACGTGTACAGCGCGAAAACGAGCGATATGGACGGTGTGTGAGTGGACTTTGCTTTCTAAAATTTAATGCATGGATCAATGTTTCTATGATTTTTATGATTATGATTATGACTTATAGAATTATGATTTTCGTATTTATACGTAATTTGATATGCAATACGTAATTGCACGTATTTCGAGACTATGGTTTCACTTATACTTTGATGATGATATGATGAACGATTTTACATGATTTGTGTGTATCATGATTTAAGGATGTTTTGATTATGATTGTGAGTATGACTTACGATTTTGACACGTATTTCGAGATTATTACGGATTTTCGCGTTTTACGAGGTTTCGAGTATTTTGTGATTTGATCATGGTTTTGATGCTTTGACCTTGGGATTTGAAATATGATTTGATTTCAAAGATTTAAAACGAATTTTGGAAAAAGTGATTTCGGGTTTGATGCCCAGGGCATAAAAGTAAGTTTGATGAACGAGATTCGGGTTTTGGAAACGTAAAAGTGGATTTTCGGATTTGGGTTCGGAATGGTGGTTTCGGATGCTAGCTTACGGAATCATTATTGAGAATTCGAATTCGGGAATGGATGACGGATATGATTTAAGATTTGAATGTGAAGTTCGGACATAAGTCCTATTATGACAAAATGTGATTTCAGACTGGTTTTGGAATTTGAATTCCGATGGATTCTGTTTGGTTGTGAATTACATATGTTTTGGGTTTAAAGACCCGATATGACAGGACCCGCCCCGATCCCACAGGGACCCCAAGGGGACGTGCCCTGCTCCCGTCTGACACCCAAAATAATGTTCCAATTTTAACCTCAAAACATCAAATGCATAAATAACCAAATTAAAGTTATACATCAAATCCGAATCAAACAGATGTCAGACAAGGGATGAAATCCAAAATTACAAGTTGCGAGCACGACTCTAAAATAAACCTGCGGGTAAACCACCCAATAGGGGTTCAGGTACGCAGAAGTAGATCTATGCCTCAGCCTCAGGTTCCTCCTCTACCTCAGTAGCACGACCTGGAGGGGTTACCAAAACATTAAGGGTGAGTGGGCCGAAACTCAAGTTTATAAAATCGTTTAGTAAGTAAAAATATAATTTACCCCTCCGTTTTCCAAACATGCATGCATCAGAATTTTCAACCATAAATCATATAATATGAACCATAAGGCATGTAATAAAACCATAAACATCATTTTAGCCACTGCACTATACACTCTAATCCTGACATCCCCGATGTCTGACGTCCCTGACGTCCAATAAGGTCATAGTCTCAAGGCTACGCGTGCCACTCGGGTCTCAATTCCGAGTCCAATCCCCGAACCCTGTCCAGGTATGGCATTTTAAATGCCTAGCGTCCTAGAAACTCGACGTCCCTGACGTCAAATAGCAATCCTGCTCCTGAGTCATTTTACGGTCCGGTTTCTCCATAGAATGACTCCTCGCAAGCAATGCGCCATGACCACTCCGGGGTACCACATCCGGAGGAGACAGTATCATAAGAATGGATCTATACAGTGCAGTACCAAATACATTTTATTGATATCCACATGCAAAACATATATATATATATACATAAATAAAATCCAAACCGATCGTTAAGTTTCATCAGACGGGTTTCTAACCCAAATACCGTGAAACGTACCATAACCATAATTTCAATGTCATCAAAACCATTTCGTGATTCCAGCATATGAACATATAAGTAAATCGGAAAACATTTAAGCATGCAAATGTTTAATGAAATCGGGCCCACTCACAGTACGATCCCGCGGTGAACCTGCGCGTACGAACCTGTACCGGGATTATCGTACAATTCCTGTCAGTCCAAAACACACGTAAGGGTCACTACAAGTCTTAACCATTTAACCAAAAAGTCCGAAACAGAAACCGGCTCGGGGAAACCGTCCAACACGTTTCCCGAGACAACCGGCCCTAAATTGACCCATCAAAACTATCTCAGATCAACATGGTTAATTCACCAAAAATGTTCAGAATGATGAGAGGAATAAAAGTCATGTTGATCGTGATCAGAGATAAGGTCCAACGCGCCCTCACATGTAACGCCCCGGAAATTCAAAAAATGTAATATTGTAAATAATGAATAAAATGACGTTTTTACCCTTGTGATTCGTATGGTCAATTTGTTGACTTTTTGATTGGAGGGTTGAACGGACGTTGAGTGATGACCGTGACGTAGTTCAGGACGTCACGAGTTCATAGACAGGTGGCACGTCCGATTCGGACGAACAGGGTGAAAGTTATGATGTTCGGAAGTCCAGGGGCATTATCGTAATTTGGACGTTATATGGGAAAAAGTTGACTTTTTGTTGGACAATTGGTTTTCACATGATTCGAAGACCGTTAGATTCGTCTCGAGGTCCCGAGTACAACGTCAGGCGGCACGCGTGAAACGGACATCGGGTAACCGAGTTACGGGTCACGGAAGTTGGAGGGCATTTTGGTAATTATTGCACAGAGGGGCATTTTGGTCATTTCACGGCGGTTACTGTAGCACCACCGTGAAAAACAGAGCACACGGCCGTACCGTGGCGTTTTGTGCGTTCAAATTGTTTATAGCTTAATGGACTGGTGAGTGGGTTTTGTTTATGAGAATTGAGGCAGTGGGAGGCACACATAGTCGACCGATCAGCGCTCAGTGCACGGGAGAGATTAGAAAATGGCCATGGTTTCAGCGTGCGGGAAACAATTTTCAGAGAGGAATCAGACGGTTTCCCACGGGTTGCTGGCCGCTTTGATCGATTATCTGATTGCCTTTGAGTCTGGGAGCTCTTTTGGGATCATTCTGCTGAGGAGAGACTGACAGAGATTGAGAGAAACCGCGAGGAAACAGTTTCGGGTTTTTGGGGGGAAACTCAGAGTTCAATTCCTACGGGCTTTGAGGCAAAACTAAACACATAGGGAGACTTCTGGGAGTGACAGAAACACGACGGTGCTAGAGTTGTAGAGATTGGAGCCCGTTTTGCCCAGGAACCCAAGTTCCAGTTCGAAGGAAAAACCAGTGGAGGGAAAAATCGAAGATCAAATCGTGGGGACATTCGAGCTAAACTAAGGGCCGTTCTAGTCTTCTGGGAGCAAAAGGAAACCAACCACATCGATTTCGAAGGACGTCACTCACGAATTGGCCAAGAACTGAGTTCCCTGGTTCTGAGTATTGTCGAGCTTGAGGACGACGACTTCCAGGTTAGTTTGGGGTTAATTGGTTGGATGTTTTGGTTCGTCTAGGTTCCCTTAAGCTGCTGGTGAAGTTAATTTGATAGTGGCACTGGTTTGGGTGAGTTCTGAGTGACGACCCGTTCGTCTGTTCGAGTCTGGGTTGAATCGATTTAGGGACAGTCGAGGTTAATCATCAATACAGACCTAAAATTAATGGATTAGAGAAGGTGATAGGATTGAAAACGGGAAGAATTGATTGAGAATTGAGGGCTAACTGACCGGGTTGAGTCGCGGGTATCAGACCCGTTTAGCAGGCTGTTCGGGTGAGGGAGAAGGCACTGTAGCTTGGCGCGTGGCCTTCACGCGCAGCCACTTTGGGCGGCGCTTGACGGCGCTTGTGATGTCACCTCCGATCACGGTCAACATGAGATTTAATCCCTTCAATCTAATTAACATTTTATCTTTAGAGTTCGAGTCTATCGGGAGTCGTTCGGGATAATTTCGGGAGCTCGGAAGTTTAGGTCCTTAAGGTTTATTTTGTCAAAAAATCCGGAAAATTAGGGAAAAATCATACGAGCTATTTGAGGATGTTTGTAACCCTTCTTGTACGTTTTACAGGCCCGGACACTTCCGAAGCTACGGAGGAGCGCGCGGGACGCGATTGACGCGTCCTAAAACCGTGAGTGGACTTTTTGATTTCTAAACCGGGCATGCATGACTATTTTACTTATTTATCTTATGGTTTTACATATGATTTTATGATGGTGATATGATATTTCGGTTTTACGTGTTTTCACGCTTTTCGAGATATTCATCGTATTTCACGCATTTCGAGGTTACAGTTTTTGCTTATGCATGAATGATGTTTTGATGAAGTATCTGGATATGATTATGCATGTTACGGATTTATGATGTTTTGATTATGATTGTGAAGTGATTTCGGGAATTGCACATCTTGGAATTTGCATGTGAATTCGGACATAAGTCCTATTAAGACGCGATATGATTTCGGAATGATGTTGGAAAACGGTTTATGATGAATCCTGGTTTATTGTGTTTAAAAACGGTTTTGGGTTTAAAGACCCGGTTGATTGTTGGATCTGGTTTTGGGTTTAAAGACCCGGTTTATTGATGACGGGGGCGGGCCCGAAAATTGGGTTTAAAGACCCAAATTGAGTTTAAAGACTCGTGAGTTTAAAGACTCGATTATTGTGATACCCCCGAGGCTTATTGATCATGTTTTGAGTTTAAAGACTCGTTGATATCCCGGGAAGGCCTGATATTGAGTTTAAAGACTCGGATGGATCCAACGGCATAATTGTGATTATTGATTCACTTTTTACTTGATTTGTGCAATTGATGTTTCAAAATGACGGTTTCTGGATTCTGGTAATATTAAGTTGTTTTACATGAGTTATGACGAATCTCTATAACGTTTTTCATGTGTTTCGGAAAAAGAGTTTTCAAAGGTTTAATACGCGATTTTTGAATATTCGGTTATGCATGCGTGTTACAAAACTGGAGGGCGAACCCGATTTCGAAAACTGTTTTCCTGTAAAACTTATGTTTCGGTCCACTCACACTTTGTTGTTTTAAATTCCCTCCAGGTCGTGGTACAAGTGCGGGGGCAAGCGCCGAGGCAGAGGCGGAGGCATAAAGTTTTCCGTTGCGGAGTAGTTAGTTCACAGAGTAGGATTTGTTCTTTAACCTGTTTTGTAATATTATGCTCTGTGAAATTGTGGACTTGACGTCCAGTCGGATGTATTTGTTTAATCTCCCTGGTCTGACAATGGGTGTGATGTAATATTATTTAGTTTTCCGGTCTTTTGGATTCGATTGTCAGACGGGAGCAGGATGCTTCCCGATTATCGAGGCGATAATCGGGGTGGGTCCTGCCATCACGCGCCGCCCAAAGTGGCTGCGCGTGAAAGTCACGCGCCTGACACTGTAGCTGCTACAGTGTCACCACCCTCACCCATTTGTCTGTAATACGGGCCTGCCACCCGCGGCTTGACCCGGTTAATTAACCACCAATCCTTAATCAATTTCCTTCGTTTTTGATTCTATTATCTTCCATAAACATCTAATTTAGGTTCTGAGACATTAATCACCCTTGACAAGTCCTCAATCGACCCATCGACCCGTGATCAACCAAACGGGTCAATCACCAGAACTTCCTGGTTTCTGATTCAATCTACAATTAACTTCACAGGAAGCATAATAGGATCAAAACGAACTAAAATGAACAATCAATTGTGTCTGAAAGTACCTGAAGGTTGTCGTCCCAAGCTCTGCAACTTCACTGAAAACGGCAGCCTCTGTCCCAGCTCAACCGTGGCTGGTTCCCCTCGATTTTAATGTGGTTGAGTTCCAAATACTCCCAGAAGACTAAACCAGGCTTTGGTTTGGTCCAACAATCACTAGAAATCAAAACCCGATTTTCCCTCCAATTTTCCCCGAAATGGTTTCTCTGGTTTTCCTCTCCAATTCTCAGTTCTCTCAATGGCAGAGTGATGCTCACACACGTTCTAATCAATTTTAAACAACCTAAGCCGTCCCAGAGGCTCATGGAAGTCCAATCTGTCCACTGAGATTGTTCCCCGAAAAGCTTCGATCTTCAATTAACAAATTGACCGTGCAGCTGGATGAATCAGACCATGTTTGATGCTTCCAAAAGGTTTAAACAATCAATACTTTCCAGCACACACACCAGCATAAACAATTCGCACTCAGAACCACCGCACATGGTGGTGCCACCCATGTCCCCCGCGGTTGCTACAGTAACCAGGGCGAAATGGCCAAAATGCCCCTGGTTCAATAATTACCAAACTGCCCCTCACTTTCTAGACCCGTAACTCAGCCATACGAAGTCCAATTTCGGCGTGCCGCCTGTCTACGGACTCAGGGCGTCGAGACCTACCTAACAGTCCTTGGGTCGAGTGAAAATTAGTTGCCAAACGAAAAGTCAACATTTTCGCCCCTAAAGTCCAAATTACGGTAATGCCCCTGAACTTCTGATAGTCATAACTTCCTCCCAGAGCGTCCGAATTTGACGTGCCACCTGTCTATGGACTCGTGACGTCCGGAACTACGTCACGGTCATTGGTCAAAGTTCGTTTAACCCACAAATCAAAAAGTCAACAATTTGGCCATACCATTCACAAGGGTAAAAACGTCAATTCATACATTAAATTACAATATTAAAATCCTCGAATTTCCGGGGTGTTACACGGTACTATTGCTGGATGATGTTTTGGGTTTAAAGACCCGATTAATCGATGACGAGGGGAGGCCCGGACTGGGTTTAAAGACCCAGATTGAGTTTAAAGACTCGTGAGTTTAAAGACTCGGTTATTGTGATACCCCCCGAGGCCTATTGATTATGTTCTGAGTTTAAAGACTCGTTGATATCTCGGGAAGGCCTGATTATGATCATGGTTTTGAGTTTAAAGACTCATGCGCACTTGAGATCCAGCAGATTGATTGACTTGTGAATTATTGTTGATTTCCGATGTTTGCGGATGTGTTGGGCAATGACCCAGTTTATATAGTTTGATGGATTTTGGATTATGTTGTGTACTTGGATTCGATTTATGATTTTGGGCTGAGGCCCCGTGTTTATGATTGCGGACTAAGACCCGAAGGTTAAAGAAAGGGAAATGATTTCGATTTTCATACACGGTTTTCTTATGTTGAAAATGAACTGGTTGTAAATGATTTTCGAATGCATGCATTGGTTTTACGTGGAGGGTAGAAATGTCTTTTTGTAACTGTTTTATAAACTGATTTGTTTTTGTCCACTCACACCTTTTGTGTTTTTATTGACCCTCCAGGTCGTGGTGCGTTGATCGAGGCTGATCGAGAGACGGAGGTATGAGTGAGTATGTGTGTGGCTATCCCTTGTTTGGCAAGTACTGAGGGTAATTTTGGAACATCAGTCGACTTGCCAGATGGGAGCAGGGCCGAGCATGGTTATCAATGTCCTGTCGGGGGCGTTCCTGTCATGATATACCTTCAAACTGCATCATTGTGTATATAGTAATGTCATACAAATTGGCTTCTTATTAGTTCTTATGTTATCGTAATGTGTTAATTTCTTATTCTGAATAAAAATATATGGAATTTTAATTTTAACTACAAGGGTAGTTCAGTGATAAGGACACGCACTTGAGATGTCTCAGATTTTGAGTTTGAATTCTCTTGTGCTATTCTTGTATGCATGGTTAGATTTCAGAAACGTAGACGAGTTGGTTTGAGAGAGGACTAAGACATATAACAATAAACTCAAAAATGGTCAATATAAACTAAAGCATGATCAATTATTTGATATATCCGCTAGCTGATTTGCAAGTCCCTATTTTACCTCATCTTGTCTTGTGAGTTTGGAGGCATAGGCACGAAGTAGAGTTTTCATGCTTGAGGTTAATATGGTGGTGCCACTCTTAATGCCACCAAGGTATTTTGAAATAAAATCTCACCCTTTATAATCTCAAAGATAGGACATGCAAGTTCACAAGACGAGCCTTTACGTACCCTTCACTTTCTTGTTCGAGAAGATATTTCAAGTTCAAAAATCACATAATATATTCAGTTCACATTTAACAAGGAATGACAAGATTAATATTTTCTAGTTTTACCGTCAACAGAAAGGAAAGCAGAGGACATGATGTGAAATTGACTATTCTGCCCTTCCATTGTCTTCGCTGCTTTCTGCTCTTTTTCCATTCTAAAAACTCGTTTGATTCAACTCCCTAATTAAAGACCTGACCGGCCAGTCAAGAAATCTATCATCTAAATTAAATATTTCCCAAAAAAAAAATTAATTAAAAAATAGAAACAAATTTATCCCATATTATTAATTGCAGTTATATCTTGATCCGTTCTAAGCTGCGCAGCTCCCGCTCACCTTTGATCTCTTCTTCCCCTCCGGCCGCCGCGCACCGACTAATTCATCACTCCGCCACCCTCACATCCACCCAGCTAGCATTTCCACCACCACCAAAAAAAAACATTAAAAAATGAAACTAATCGCCTTCATTCATTGGTCGGGTTTCGCAAATTAAAAAAAAAAAACAAATTCTAATTAGGTACAAGCCCAATTACTTGCGGCTAACATGCCCAGCAACATATCTAGGGTTACGTACATACATATATGTATATGTATATATATATATATATATATATTTATATATGAATATTTATATATGTATGCTATTAACCATGAATAATATGTGAGATAAAATAATTCGGACTCATGCCACTTGTACTCCTTGTCTAATAATATTAATATGTACTTCACTGTAGTTTCAGATTCGATTTCTGTAAATTGTGCAGTGATATGTCTCGAACCGAATCTTATAAAGAATGAGGTATAATGATACTCAATATTATAATTTCCCTATCGCAATAAAATGATAATAATTCTTATGGGATGCGAGGTTTCAAATTTAACTCTTATACAGAGTAAGATTGATACATAATATATACGTATAACTTATCTGCCATAATATGTACGTGTAATTCCTCTTACGTAATATGTACGCGTAACTCCTCTGCCGTAATAAAATGATGATGAGGCATGAGTTGTGAATGAGCATGAGTAAGCATATGCAGGTAGCTGACTGCCGGGGCATGAAGTGCGCCGCAATTGAGCTTTGATTCAATTCCTAGGTCTTCGCACAGATCCATATATATATATATATATATACACGCTGGCATTGCCTCCTACTCTTCCCCTCTCGAATGGCTTCTTCCTTGCCTTATTTCCATTTATAGAATAACTCCCTTCATCTCTTTAAATATCATTCAATCTTCCTCGATCATCTTTCTTGAGGAACTATTGATCAAACAAAAACTCATCAGCATTAGTCTCTTTTTTTTTTTTTTTTTATGTAAGTTGTTGTGTTAGTCTTCCTGAGAATTTCCTGATTCGTGAACCAAATAGTGTATATGTTTTTCGAATATGTACTAATTAGATTGTTGTAATCGTGTCGTCTTGTGCAGAAATTTGAAATTTGATAAATTGATATATTGAAGTTGATTGAATGAGGCCAACCATTTTGATGCATTTTTTTGTCACAATTTTGGCTTGCTGAATGGTTTCTGCCTCATCAATGGCGAAGACCCCTATTTGTATTATACATGGACAGTTACATATCGATCTGTTTCTCCCTTGGGCACTCCTCAACAGGTTATATTTTCCGTTTTACCCTAATTAAGTTAGCTTAATATTAATCATGTTCATTTATTATTCTAAAAATATTGTTAGCACATTCTTTTTGCTCGATTTGGGTTAGTAGTCTCGTTCGATGAGCCATCAGATATTATTGATTATTTGTTAGTGGAGGACTTTTCTCGTGTTTGATTACTTTTTTGAATATATCGTTTTTCTTCTACTAGTTTTAACTAATAAAATTTTTAATGAGTACACTAATTTGCAGATATCCTTATCAATGGCCAATTCCCCAGGCCAACTATCGAAGCGGTGACCAATGACAACATAATTGTGAATGTCATTAACAAATTGGACGAACCTTTCCTCATTACATGGTAAGCGTTGATATTGGAAGCCATCATTTTTCTTTTAACGATAAAAATGGAGTGATTAAGGATTAGATAACTAAAATTACGCACCGGATTATTGAAAAGTTTGAATAACTTTGGACTTATGTTCCTTGTGTTGTTGGAAATAGGAATGGAATCAAACAACGAAAAACATGGCAAGATGGAGTTTTGGGAACGAATTGTCCGATTCCTCCAAACACAAATTGCACATACAAGTTTCAAGCAAAAGACCAGATTGGAACCTTAAACTGCTTCCCTTCAACTAAACTCCATAGAGCTGCCGGTGGCTTTGGGGGCTTCAATGTTGCTCATAGGTCTGTCATTGCAGTCCCGTATCCGATTCCCGCCGCCGAATTCACCTTGCTTGTTGGTGACTGATACAACACCAACCACAAGGTAAATATAACCGACACATTGATATGTTACGTACATTATCAGACTCGATCATATTTATTTACAAGATGAAAGCGTAAGCGATGTCACATCGCGTGTAAATGTTGTGTGTTTCAGGTATTGCAGCAAAAATTGGACTCAGGGGTGGAGCTTCCTCTCCCTAATGGCCTTCTTATAAATGGGCATCATAGCGCCGCCATCTTCACCGGTGAAAAAGGTACATGACTATTTAAGTGTCAGAATCGATCCAATGGTTCATTTCTCTTCAAAGTCTCTGTAATCGAAGTTTAATTTGTTATGATTTTTTCAGGAAAGACATACAAGTTTAGGATCTCAAATGTTGGCATAGCTACATCAATCAACTTTAGGATTCAGAGCCATAAAATGACACTTGTTGAAGTTGAAGGAGCTCATATTTTGCAAGAGGTGTATGAATCACTTGACGTTCATCCAGAACAATCTGTAGCTGTTTTGGTCACCTTACACGGTTCACTCAGAGACTATTTCATAGTTGCCTCAACCCGGTTCACAAAGCCAATCCTCACAACCACCGCATATCTTCGATACGCCGGTTCTAACATCCCGGCTTCCGGCCCCTGCCCATTGGTCCAACCTATCACATTCACTGGTCTATGAAGCAAGCCAGGACCATCAGGTAGCTATAATTTCTTCGGATTTACTTACTCTCAGGTCACATTTTCTGAGTCGCATTCAATCAGACGGGTAACTTATCAAATTCAAAGTATTTTGACAAAAGAGATGATCGAGTATATTCACTTTTATCATGAAAATATATTGAATTTGATAAATTCTCCAATCCAATTCAATACGATCCGCAAGTGTGGCCGTATCTTCTTAAGTATATATATGCATATAATCAACTCTTTTGTTTTATGTTTCTTGTGCTTGAAGATTGAATTTGACAGCAAATGCAGCAAGGCCAAACCCATAAGGCTCATTCCATATGGAACCATTCCAGTTGCTAGGAGACTAGTTTTGGCCAACACTGCTGCTAAGCTCGGCGGCAAGCTTTGATACGCCGTGAACAAGGTTTCGTACGTTAGGTTTGAATGGATTGATTGAGCTAGGTTTGATCCCTTCATTCCCAACTTCGAAGTCTTCATTATTGTTGTCATTCCTGGTTGAAAATTCAAAGCCTTCTATTTTGTTTTTTTCTTTCAATCAAATTGATCTCAATTATCAGTGCTAATAACACCCACAAATATCTTGGAGACTTTTATGGTCTTAGTCTTTGGAGATAAGCGATGATGAGGGAGATGATTGAGAGTCATACACTCTAATAGCACCCACAAATATCTATGAAACTTTTATGGTCTTGGTCTTTAGAGATAGGGATGGTGAGGGAGATAATTGAGAGTCATACACTTATTATTATTATTTTTGTATACAATAATATTAGGGGAAAGTAATTATATTATATTCACATCAAACATCAACTTCACATTTTATAAGCTTCGAATTGAAAATCTCTCATACAATATATAAAGAAAAATATTATTAGGCCGTAGCAAGTAGCTGAGAGAATCATAAACATATTGTGTCCTTTTCCCAATATGCATTACACAAGAGAAGATTTTAAATCAAACTTGCTATCTAGTTGCTATAATTATGTAATTGATGTACGCATTAATTATTTTTTGGATCAAAATATTTTTCGATGATTGCATAGCTTTCAAACCTAGTAAAACTCATTTGTCAATATCGATAAGATCGAGTTACAACAACGATTCTTTTTTTGTAATGAGAGGATATCATTAATAGTTATAAGTTTTGTTATGTAAGATCCCACGTTGCCTAGGAGATATAGGAGATGCGCCTTATATAGAGTGCACGCTTCCATCAAAGGGGACGAGTTTTGGGGGTGGGATCTCTAGGAACAAATTAATCTGTGCTGGTAGGGCCCACGTGCATGTGGGCCAGTTGGATCGTGCATAACCAACGTGTGGCGGGCCCCAAAGCAGGCAATATCACGTTGGAGGAAGTGGGTCGTGACATTTTGTTATAAGAACCCAACCTTGGTCAGAATTGATTGTGCCAGCAAAAACGTTGGGCCCAAAGGTAGGGGAGGGGGTAGCCTAAGAGTGTGCCACCAAATATTCCCCCTCTTAGATATGGCTCTCGAGTCTGAAGTAGCTATAGGTTTGAATTTGCATGTTATCGTTAGCACTATATATGATCAGGCTCTGTGGAACTCTTCATCATATATACTCCCCTCAACAAACATATAAAAGAGGGGCATTTTCCCAAATAAGGCAACGATTCATTATTATGTAACCCGTACTTTAGCTACCTAAATTAATATACTTGTCTTTCTATTATATATTAATTTGGGCGTCAGAGACTCTTAGGCTAACACTATATATATCAACGCTAACGCCTAACTAGCGACCATCCACTCTTATTGAAACAGGTGAATGTACGTACTTGGTGTGCATAAGCGTTCACACATTATCACTTTTAAGTTGACACATTCAAGAAATTATAATTATTATACATCGATTTGGAGTAAAATGAAAGATGCATTCTCATCCCCTAGAGTAAAATACTGTTGTACGGCCAGGAAAAACATTTTGCAGATCAGTACTGGGAATATTATTTGAGCAGAGAGAGCGGCAGACACCGGTTTTTACAAAGGCTGCAAGTGTATATATAATTATATATAAACAAGGAAGGAATCCTCCTCAGACGAGCGACTGTAATAAGAATCAAAGTACGTGGTGCATAAAAGAGAAGTTCCTCTTTATTTCCAAAGGCTGCTGCTTTAAACACTTCAATTCATATCACTTTCTCGTAACCAAACGCAAACACCAGTCCCAGCAGGCCCAGCTCATCAAACCACCACCACCACCACCTTCCCAAATATATATATATATGTCCTTATTAGAATTAATCTTCTGGTCCATGCACGAATTTAGGAATTAAAAATGAGATGAGTTAAATTTTAATTAGAGTAAATTTTTTTAATCAAATTTTGATTATATTAAGTGAATTTTATTGATTAAAAAATATACTTAAAAAATACATATTAATTTTATACAAAAAAAAAACAAATAATCATGCAAATATAATACAATAACACCTAAAATTACAACAAACTAATTTTTTACGTGAATAATACATCATATAATTTATAAAAATATCAGAATCTCTCTTATTTAAATAAGTGTAAAATAAATTAATAAGTTAACTATATAAACTAACATTACATAAAAATTTACGTTAGGTTACTAATTTCAGGTGGGCTGGAGCACATCCCAGCCCAAGGCAGTACTCTGCGCCTGTTTTGGTCCGATGAGTTACACTTGGTCTGAAGTAGTCATGATCAGGCACGGGCCTCAAACATGAGCAAAATAAAACAGAACTGGTATAATAGTTCTCATTCACCCTATCCCATCTAATTAATTATTTCATATCAGTTTGAATATTTATTCTTATTAGATTTATCACTTTTAAAGACCAATATATAATTTAATATTTTGATAATTTTTTATTAAATACTATTATTAAGGAAAATTGACTTTAAATAAGCCTACATCTATTTTCAATTCTAAGTTTGTGCCTAGTCAATTCTAAGTTTGTGCCTAGTCATGGCCGATCTTTAAAATTTCAACATGCATAAAGAAAATACAGATATATATATATATATTATTGACCCATTTAAAAAATATAACCTGAATTCGCTACTGCTGATTAACCGTTGGTGCTGGTACATATCATATCCATAACAATTACAATATTTCACGTTAAGAAATTGATCAACACTAACAAATAATTAAATAGCAAACATTTGATTAATTTCCTTGTGGACCTTAATTTGGTAGACCCGTCATATGCTTTACACCTAAAACACACAAATAAAAGATAGATACATATTATATTGTAGTTATTACTGCTACTTCTTACTGATATTGCTAACCCATAATTAATAATATTATCACAACCCACACAAACAAAACCAAAAAAATCAAAACAAAAATCGAGGGAAAAAAATGGGAAAAATATCTCCTAGCTAGCTAGCACAAATTAAGTTGAAAATCCCTTAGTGATATGCACCGTTGGTTGTAGGAAGATCCGACGGCCACGCCGTAAACGAGGGGTTCCAGTACCCCATTTCGCCGCCACCAATGGCCGGAGCCGAATCCAGAATGGACGATGTAGAAGATGAAGACAATGATGATAAAGAAGAAGATGATGACATCACCAGATTATTTAGATGATTACTATCAGAATAATAGCTACCTTGTGATGATCTAAGCCTCTGAAATAGTTCTTGAATTCCAAGATTGCTTTGAACTTCATGACCGTTGGCTACAAAGCCACCATTTTGATGGTGGTGGTTGGGAGGCGGTTGATTTTGGTTGTTGCTTGATCTCCAGAAAGAGCTGCAGAGACCAAGTGAAGGAGGGTGGCACACTGGATCCAACCCCAGGGTTCGAGCTGTGCTCATTGCTGGCTGATCACTAGTCATCAGGTGGGACCCAATGATCATATTCATATCCCCCTCTTCCTTTACATTTACAGAATTATTATTACAAAGAGAATTAGGGTTAGGGTTAAGGTTTTGATGATGAGTGGATCTTAGTAAGGCTAGCAAATGAGAATTCTGAGGTGATCCCCATAATATGGGGCTTGTTTGCATCTCTTGCTCAAACCCTCCGCCAAATCCTGATCGTCCAATCTCGGACATCACCGTCTTCAACTTCCCTACCACCGCCGTGCTCTTCCCTATTGACGTTGCCGCTGACATGGTGGAACTCTTGTTTTTCCTACACCCGCCGCCTATTGGGACGTTCCGGAGGGCTCCTCCTTTGGTCCAGTAGCGGCGGCAGGTCTTGCAGAAGTGGCGGGGCTGAGTGAGGTTGTAGTTGTTGTAGTAGCAAAACTTGGTGTTGGAAGAATCGCATCTTGGGCACCTCAAGTTCTCGGGAGGCGGTAAACCCCCGTTAGCTGTTGCTTTGGTGGCGGTGGTAGCGGCCGTTGTTGTGGAAGAAGAAGGAGATGGTGAAGGAGAAAGAGAAGGAGAAGAAGTGGTGGTGGTTGTGCCACCATGAACGGAGATTAATTTCCTCTCTCCACCACCACCACCTCCTCCTCCTCCTATATTATGCAGGCCTGCACCCCCAAACAGTTCTTGAATCATCTTAATGATCTCTCTTTCTTTGTAGCACTAGAGAAAATCCAAAAACAAAGAGGAGCAAAATAAAACAAAGAAAAGATCAAATCTTTTTGGAGCTGGAGAAAGCTAAAGAGAGAGGAGAAAGTGGTTTTTGGGGTGTATTGTAAGTGTAAGTGGTGATGTAGCTAGGTTTCTATTTATGTAAAAGGAAATGTTTGAGTTGGAATAATTTTGATGTGTTTCAAATAAAATGGCTCTTGCATTGAGACTTAAGACTTAGAGTTGTGGGAGAATTTGTTGGCCAAATATTCTTGGGGAGCTAAAGAATAGAGGGGAGGGGTTCTGGTGGGGAGGGAGCTTTAATATATATAAGTCTAAATTAATATGTAATCACAACTTTAGTCTCTAGCTATGGCTAATTAAACAACATAATGATTCCAACAAAGCGATAATTTTGTGGATTTGGAATTGAGTTGTGGGTGATTTTTGGAGGGAAGTAAATATGGTCTTTTCCCAAATTTTTTTTTAGGCTACCCTACCCTTGTGGGTTGTGATCATCTAACTTTTTTGTCCTTTGAGAAAACATAATTTTGACAAGACTGCATTATTTCCCTAATGATTCCCATAACAGTCAACATTAGCATGTAAGATTTTTTTTGTTACGCATCCACTTCTATTCAAATGAGGATGATGAGTTCCTAGCTAGTTGTAAGCCGCGTAAATTAATGAGCTGATCGAGTATAATTAAGTATCGAAACCAGGACTCTTGATTTTTCATTGCATTGTGCAGTGATAAATTTTATATTTTCGGTTATATATATATATATGATAAGGGGAAATACAAGTCCATTGTAATATTGAACGTAATACAATTCTTATCACTATGTACTCGGAGGGCTTAGGTCTCGGGTTCTGAAACCTCTCTGCTTATCAATTATTAAACAACTCCACTCTAACCATGGACCTTATATATACAACTCCACTAATTGTATTACTGTTTAATTAGTGATAGTATTCTGTACTGTACAATAGAAGGTCTCAAATTCACAATTTTTGAGGATTTGGGGGCTTAATTAGTGCACAAGTGCTTTTGCATTGCATCGATTAGAAACAATTTGCTAAGCAACTGGAAATATAAAATCATAAAATTGGTTTCTCTCATTTGATTTTATATTGGTAGAGGTGGGGGAGTCGAGAAGAGAATATATAATGATAGTAGCAATCAAGTTTTCTAAAAGAATAATCTTTCTTGTGTGGGGGGGTCTTCTGTGTTTCCTTCCTGAAGATGCTGTTCCAGAGCCATCATTACTAGTTCGAGGAGTGGGCTAATCACATGGAACTACGTGTAAAAGCCAATGTCCCTACACCAATCTATAGCCGCTGCCCGAAACTTATGGCTTCAATTCTGCCCTTTCTCCGCAAAAATACTTAGTTGTGTTCGAAATATATATCATATAATATATTATTTTACGTGTTATATTATGATTAGAGTTAACATGATCACATTATGTACGCTCTAAATACAACGATAAACTTTTTCGTGTTATTAGTACTACTTTCAGATATAGCAGAAGTCTAAGATTCGACTTTCGTATAATTAAAACGAGGATAATATATATCCAATGTGTATAATTTTCCTATTCTATTTTCCTTGTATCGAAGGAACAAACAATAATTACTCATTCCACACTCTCTTAAACTATACCAAACGAGGCATGTTCACCAAATTTGTAACTGCAGTGAATGCAAACTTTGTCAAGGTTGTAACTAAATTAGGGCATCGAACAGTAACAATTCATTGCAATGAGTGATTTTAAACCTAATGAAACTAATAATTCAAACGTGTGGTTTGTTGTCTGGCATCAAGTACTACATGAGCACATTTCATAATTGCATTTCAAACATTCATCATTATTTGGCTCCATGGACCATGGATATGGAGAATTTAGCGATCCATAATCCACCACATGAGTTTCAAGTTGGTACAATTAATTTGACAAAAATGGCCATAATCAACGATCGTCCTTGAATAAATCGGAACGAATCATGAATTTATGTAGAGATTACTGTAGAATTTATACGAATCAAAATCTGCTAATTGCCTGTTTTGTTCTGGTACGTACCTATGGTAGATGCTCGTGTGATTGCATATATTCACCTAGCTACTTGTCCCAATATTGTACCTAACATAACCCAGAAAACAAGTTCCTATTAAGGGTTATGACATCATTAGTCTTAATCAAGTCATGAAGTGGGTTCAAAATAAAAGGCCACGATATGCATAATGGTGTGAATGACAATATGCATCATGTTGTATATACGGCTTGCTTAGGCGTCAAATTAACACACTGCCACCAAATTACCTTAGCATAAGACAAATGGAAAATTAATCAAGTTGATTTATATCAATCACTATTCCAATTTATGTGGACCAGTTAATTAAAGTTTTATCGTATACAGCCAAAATTTAACTCTATAGCCATGGAATTAATTGGAAATATTGGGGGAAAAAAAAGAGAGGAGGAAAATCTTTTTTTTTTTTTTTTTTTGCGATTTTTCCCCGGTTGTTAAACAGATTATTCAATATTATCAAATTTTTTTTTGGAAATTAATATTTGTCACCGTTTTAAATTTAACTTAACGTAATTTAATATGAAAATGATGTTGATGAATGATGATTATGTGAACAAGGTAGCTTCTAAGAACTTGCGGTTTGAATGCAAATTATGTTGCAACGTGGTAGCTAGTATTGCAAATCACTTGAATTTGGAAGGAATATAAGGAGGGTTACGTTGGGGGGGTCCACATGTCTCCAATTTGCGGAATCATTTTTCAATCACCATCTTGATTTTGATTTGAAGATTGTTGATTAGCAAGAGTAAATCTTATCGCTTAGGTTACAAGATAATAATAACATAAGAACAGAAATGTACTGAATTAATCCATCAAATACTCTATTTTAAACGAGAGTTTTTACGTGAATTTGTTATCATTTCATTCTTTTAACGAAAAGTAACACTAAGTTTGATTGATTTTATGGCTGATATATTGCAACCGCGCGTCCACTAATCTTAATTAATATATTAATCAACAAGAATTCTACAGTAAATCGAATAATCCAATTGACTCCACGAAGCAAATTGAATGGATTAGTTAGGAGGTAGGGTCAGTTAATATATTTAGATTAGAAAAAAACAACCCAATACTAAGTTCATTTTAAACTATAATTAGTAGAAAGAGAGAGTGCAATTCTTTTTCTTTGTGTATATATATTATAACTTTAATTAATTTTTAAATCTACATCATCTTCTATGGAACTTCATTTTTAAACTTCTTCGATTCATTTTTTGTTTTGAGCAAGTCACTATAAGTTAGTGGAAGTATAGACCTCTCACTATCGACACTACAATCCATATATATAGAACAAGAAAAAATTATTGTGTCGATCAAATACTTATATCTCACTCTCGTGATACTGTCTCGTATTACCATTTCGATTTATCGAATATCATAATTGGAACCGTTCAATTTCGATCATTTCGCAAAGTATGAGATTATTTAACACTTTTTGATATGTAAACTAAATAGATAGTTTACCATAAAGATTAGGAATACTATTGAATCGTTTGATACGTCTGTCTCCAAAGTTGATATTTTTTGTGTAGATATGATTTTAAAGTGATTATGTAGGAAATGATCGGTTATTATTATGATATATATATATATATACATACGATTATTTCATGTATCAAAAGCGTGATACGATTGAATTATTAATGATGGTAAACCCAAAAAAAATGGATGAAATAGTTAGAAAAGGAAGGGTGCATGGTAAAGTAGAATGCAACAGTCTGTGAATTGCTCGAGGACAAGTAGAGGCACATAAAAGCCAGAACATGATCACTTTTCATCGATCTTTGACCAAAGCACTACAATATTTGGATCAGGTCTAGCTGAAACAATTAGGAGCTCCTACAAATAAAACCAAATTCAGAAACCAAAAGCTATAGCTAAGTAGCTAGGTTTTAGTTTTTCAAACGTCATAGATAGAATTTCATTTTTAAGACTAAGAACTATATCGTCAATTATTTTAAGTAATTAGATTAAATTAAAACGAGCTAGTTAATAATTCAGATATATAGTTGCCCGTAAAGCGTGAGGTTTTCATGGTCAATTATTTTTACTATATATATATATATATATATATATATATAGGATTGTACGTACTATTTCATGATTTCTTCACAACACGTGGAGACAGTGAACAATCAACTTCGGTGGTGAGGAAAACGAAATATGAAAGGAAAAGGAAGCAACGGCTCCCATGGAGAAAAAGGACGCCATATGTTGGGTTTTGCCAGTAGTGGGTTGATTGGACATGAAAATATATAGATCGATAGGGTAGGTAGGGGCTTTGACAGCTCCTTCACATTGGCTCCTCGTTTCTCTTTCTCCTTTTTTTTTTTTGGAATATTTTTTTAATTAACGATATAAGTATTTTAAAATAGAGTCATAAGGTACTCATTTTTATGATTAAAGTGTCGAGAATAGTAAGGCAACAAATATAATCTAAAAAACTAAAAATTTAGTGTAGCAATCACCGTTCAAAACGGTAGTCGCCTAGTTCGCTTAGTCGGTGTCTAGACGCTCGAAGGTGAAAAACCATCCCGTATAATGGCTGAAAGCCTAAGTGGATTTGAGTGTACATTTTTATACATATTTAGTTATATAAATTCTTATATATATATATATATTTAGTTATATAAGTTATTTTATTTATTAAATACTTAGTTAATAATATAAGTATCAATAACACAGATAATAAATTAAAAAACATAAAATATTGTATAATAAAATTAATAAAAAACGTACATTTTTAACATTATGATTCTCAACTCAATTTATTTATCTAAATAATTAATTTTTAGTCCGGAATTATTTGATAATTTTCATTATATTATTAATTTATTAATTTTTAAAAAAAAAAACCATCTAGGTGTCCCCTCCCCTTCTCCGTGTCCTAACCACCTAAACACTAGGTCCTTATCAACTGCCCTAAAAGAATGTAACGTCGTTTTAAACTTGGGTAGCAATCCACCTTACACTTCGTCTGTCATATACAACTTGGGGAAGACGTACCTCAAAATTCGAGCATATAACCTATGGTTTTCACAAAATTATTCTTAAGTTTTTTTTTTCTTTTTCTTTTTGGTTGAATTTGGCAAATTATAAAAGGGTGGAAATTATTGGTGAATGGATGGTGATGCTATGGTACTGTGGAGCTACGTACGTACCTGTTCGGAGCGTGAGACGTAATATTATTGTTATAGAATAAACTGACCACACGTCAACCGGGCAGCAGAAAACAGCAGGGGGTTGTGCGTAGGAATATGATACACATAGGGGTTGGACAGCGCGGGCAGTTCGGGTAGCTAATCAAGGTCGCCGTCAATGTTGGCTGAGAAGGGTGGGGCCATCGTTGGTTCCTCGATCTTGCCTACTCCTTCTCCTCAGTCCTTTTTTGTGTGCTCTCTATCTGTGTTTATGAAACCCAAAGATTCATTTGCCGCCGAATCTCCTTCAAAATTTAACCTTGGATAAATTATTAATTTTAGTAAATACTACGAGATATTCTTAAATTCGAAAAGTAAATTTAATTTCCGTTTAATCCAGATCATAAAATATTCAGTGCGAGTTCTAAATTTCATTCAATCGAACAAGAAAAAATTCATAACTATTTAAAAGTGACACTTTATCAACTATACCACACCTTGTGATTTATTATTATCTTTTAAAAAAAAATTATTCAATTTTAATTTTAATTTTTTGTCAAATTGATTAATCAAGGAACACTTACAACTCTTACTCAATTCAAATTAATTTCTGATTGCTAGATCTAATTGAACGGCAGAGATACAATGATTCTCATGGTGGGGATTTTTTTAGATCCCTAGTGTATCCTAATCTTGTGGCTTATTATTATCTTTTAGTGAGTTTTTATTCAATTTAATTTTAATTTGTTGTCAAAATGATTTATGTTTTCATTGATGGCTTGTATATAAATCAAGGAACACTTGTTAAGTGTGTCTAATTCATTTGGTACTAGCATTGACTTGTAGACAACTGATCTCAAATTCGAAACTTGATAACATACTGTATGGAATTTCCAAAAATTCCCCCTTTCTCTGCAATAAAAAAAAAATTAGGAACACTTATTAGAACTTTCACTCAACTAAAGTAAATTACCCAATCAGCATATAAAAAGACATGAAGCATAAACATATATACACACATAATTCCTTGCTTTGTATCGGGGCTCCATTCGTTCTCAATTGTTTTGTACATCGAAAGAGTAGATTGCTTAGCCGTTACATAATTGAATTTTGATGTGTACGTAGCTCTTTTTGTCTAATCTTTAATCATTCTACTACTATTAAATATATATATATATATATATATATATGACAATGTATGATATATCAGTAAAAAAATTTAAAAAAAAAAATTAACGTGCATTATGCAGAAGATAATGATATAATGGGGATGGGATGTGATGGAAGTGCAGCTAGTGATCCGACCCGGCCCGACTAATGTCCTCTCCTTACGCGGCAATACATACAGCTTTATTAGGACGACTCCTCTTTTGTTTTTTTTTTTTATTCTTTTCTTTTCATTAAAGTAGTCAATAATTATCTCTGTGTGGCATGTACCAAGTACCAACTATGTTCCCTCACTTCCTCTGGGTAATACGTACAAGTGAGTGAGCGTAGCAGAATGTGTATATATATATATATGTGCACGTACGTTGCCAATGTTTAATTATAACTTTATAAACTTTACGACGTACCCCTTCGAAGCTTTCCTAATACTAAGCCATATATGGTGAGAGTTTTCAGTTATACTTGTTTTTCATTTCAACAAATTATAAATTTGTATCAAATGTTAACGATTCTATATATTATATACACTTAATTTTCATATAGAATCATAGATAGAGAAGGGACCCTAGGCATTGCCAAGTGGATTGCACTCAACCTTATAATTCAACCAGATTTCCTTTCCATATCCCTAAGCTAGCTAGGGCGCTTGATAGTCCAAATCAATCTCACCTACAAAACACAAAAATACTTGCCCCTTTACATTATTTGAAATCTTCAACAATGTCACATTAAAGACATTTTGTCATTATGGTTTGTTTGTTTGCACACTCTCTCGGGATCCTCAGACATTTTGTCATAAAACATCATTCTGCATTTTTGTATTGTCATAGAATATATAATTGTATGTAGCTAGCTAGGTAGGACTGAAAATAGGTTGACACAAAATTCCTTGGAAGGAAGGAAAATGGATGGTTCTTACTTCTTAGTCCTAACATTCCCCTTAGCTAGAGGGTCCCCTCCACGTGAAGTAGAACGGTGTACAACAGATGGTAGTAGTATCAACTTTTTGATGTTGGATTCTAAATTTATGTTTCTTTAAGATTTACGCCGGTAAACCTTATTACTTGTGATATGTCAAGTGGTATTAGAGTAGGGTTGTCTCCTTTTGCATCGTTGATGATCGTGTGAATGATGCCCTTATCACTTAAGTGGATTTGGATTCCCAAAACCCTCTTATTGCTGAATTGGTCACTCAAATTGGGGAGATTTATGAATTGTTGCTGGGGAATAGTTGAAAAGGCAACAACCAAAGAGGTAACGATAGAAAAAACCATAGAAGACCTTGTGAACAAGAAAGTGAGTCTGATTCCGAAGTGAAATCAAATGCTACATCAAAATAACAACAACAACTGCATCGATTTTGATGACTAGCAGATTAATGCCGGTATTCCCAACTTTCGAGAAATTTGAAATTTGAAGATTTCTTAAAATGTTTGGTGGAACTAGAGAGTGTTTCGAGATCATGGAGGTTCCTGGGGCCAAGAGGGTAAAGATGATTGTTTTTCTTCTAAAAAGTACAACAGCTATTTGGTGGATCAACTCTAGAATACCCGTGAAGGACAAGGGAAAAATGGGATTCAAACGTAGAGAAAGATGAAATAACTTATGATGGAGAGGTTCTTACCTGTTGATTATGAATATATTTTGTATTGAATGTTTATGGGATGTGTACAAACAATAGAACAATGACTGAGTATACTGACGAGTTCATGAGACTGGCAGAACGTAACAATCTTAGGGATTGGCTGGACATATTTTTATGGATCGACATTGGAAATTTGATGTGGATGTTACCTTTAAACTTCGAGATAATTATATTGTTTACCTGGAATAATCACAAAATTTGTATGGCTCCTACTACACATTCGGGAAAGACGCGTGTACCAAGAAATGAGAGTTTTAGTTTTTTTACCTTATCTACTAATGAGCGGGAGATTAATAACGCAATCAAAGAAATTGATTCTTTTTCCCCAGTGGTGACCCTCTTCTTTCTAGAAAATTGCATATGATGGTAGGAACTTGATCCTTCTTCCCCTCCCAAAAACCTTGGCCTAAAGTTGTCCACAAGGTGTTCGAAACAATCCCTCAATGAACCTTTGCCTTGAAGTTGTCTACCAGGTACTCGAAAAATTCCCCCACTGAACCGTAAGTGGGTGGGGAAAATATTCAAGAGACATCCAGCTAATAGAATTGTCCTCTTCACTGTAAGTCCTACACTAATTAGGTGATGAACAGCCGCTGTTTTTTTTTTCTTTCATCAACTAAACCTACCTCTTCTTTAATGAAAACAATAAGCTATAGCCACTATAATATGCTGCCATTTTATTAAGTTTGGTGATGAGAAACATTTTTTTTTAATCAAAGAAAGCAACGTACATTTTTTTTTTATGCAAACAATCCTCATTAAAAAATGAGAAAGAAAACTCATAGGCTCATGGCCGGTTGAACTAAATTAGAATCTTATTTTTGTTATTCATAGATGAATGAAAAACATTATATATAAAATAACAAAAGCTCGAAATTGGAAATAGAAGGAAGGAAAAAGTTGGGACCCGGCATGTGACGCCACCTACAATATACTAAAGGAGACTTTATTAATTTTAAAAATATAATTCAATATTTCATAGCTAAAATTCCTTCGTAAATAATTATATTATATAATCTTTTATGAACGATAATAATTTATAATTGACACTCTCGGACAAAATTCATGAGTCCACCACTAAGGCTAGGGTTACAAACCCTGACAAAATCCTTGCTGCAGAAGTTGAGCATCAATCATTTCCCTTGATCGAGCATGCATGTGGCTTGCTGCTTATTTGGATACAAGAGGAATTTTATACACCTGTGCTTAGATGTAGTAATAACTAATGCCATAGGCAAGCCAACATAATTTATTCACTAACGTATATATATCGAAGAGCTCCCTTGATATATACTTCCCTTTATTTTTTATAGCTCCATCAAGTAAATAGCTCCACTCAATCAGTTTCACATGTTTTTTTTTTCTATTAAAAGGGAAGAAAAAAAATTAAGGACTATTCATTAGTTAGTCTTTAATCATATCAATATTTATTTAAAACCAATTAACTATATTTTTTAAATTTTCTAGTCCCTAACCACCATAATAATTAGTCAAACAATAAAATTGACTATTTTTAAAAAAAAAAAATACTTTTAAACTTCAAATTTGATTTTTTTATTATAAGATTATATTGGGGATTATGAAAATATTACCCCTATATTTTTCTTTACTTGTTCATTTTAAGAGTAATATGTGTATCTATTCCAACTTAAAACAAGATAATTAAAAACAACAATGTCGTACGATTTTCCACCACAATCTCACCCCCTCCCAAAAACTTTCTATACCGTACCGTTGAACCCCAGATAATACATACTTTATTTTTTATTTCATAGAAAAAAATTAAATTGTAATTAAATATAATATATATATATATATTTTATCCATATATAATATTATTATATGTATAATATAATAAAGGGCCCAAGAAGCCAAAGAGACCAAATACTAAGGGGAACATGGGGAAAGAGAGCCAAATTAAGAAGGCAATGTTGTTTTTAATTGTTTGAAGGAATTTTTAGTAAAAATAAATTGATAAAAAATTTTTGAATAAAAGTAAAAGTTGTTTTTAATTGTTTGAAGGATGTACCAATGATTTAGGGAGATCAAAACGGAAGACTGAAATCACATAACGAGGATCAGGGACGGTTCCTGAACATGAACTTTACATGGGCTAAATTTACATGTTAGATTATAATAACTCAATGATAACACTGAATTTCATTAACAAACTTAAAAACACTTAGTCAAGGGGAAAGTAATAAGTTTTAAGTATAAGTAATAAGTTTTACAGGGTGGTTCCTCGTTAATCCCAGAGGAATTGGGGACGGGTCCTGACATATAGTATAAGTAAATTCTCTTTCAATGTAAATGGTCATATAATTAATAAGAAATTCATCTTTTATTTTATTTTAAGATGATTCTTTTATAGCTTTCATTTTTTTAAGGCCTAATATGGGCGGAGTAAACAAATAATTAAATAAGGGGTCAATTTGGGTGAGAAGGGCCACAAACCTCCTAACCCAAGCTTTAACCTTGTTGCTGACGTGGATCGAACGACTCCCGCTATTAACATGGTTAATAGAAAAGTGATAAGAACATAAACAATAAAGTTGGCTTCTCGAAATATATGTTTGAATTTTATAGTGCGCAAACGGGGAATAAGATGTTTAACATTTTGAAGGATATTAGTGAGACACCATGAGGAGAAGAAAAGTGGGTGACTGATGCTGTACTTAAAATCTCAATCGAATACACCCCTTAGTTTTCTTCTTCGAATATAAGGAATACCAAAGTTATAAGTAGAAGTTTTTGGCAGGAATCTTAATTATACGTTTTACTAGTATAATAATAAATTTATATTCTCTTAAGGTTGCGAATTTGAATTGCCTATTAAATCCGTCAAAAAATTGTCCTCGATAAGTACAAAAACTGAAACGGTTTGATTATTGCGTGATTGACTCACTTAGCCTAGACAATAAATAATTAACTTATCCATGATTAGGTATATCCTCTTGATTAGGGAATTAATGTGTGGATACCTGACTACGCCCAAACTACGCATTAAATTAAACATGTAATTCGAGTGTTATGCAATTTAAACCCTTTTTGTGTAGATGTAGTATTGATAAATAGGGATCGTTCTTAACCGGGGAAATTAGGGAACATTAATAATATGTTAGTGGATTATGAATAAAAGAATAATGAATTAGAGAATTAAATAATAAAAGAATTAAACAATCAAAGAATTAATAAATTAAAGAATAGATGAACAAGATAATAATAAATTAATGAATTACAAAGAATTAATAAATTAACGAATTAAAGAATGAAATAATAGAAGAATAAAGGACTTAGTTAATCAAAGAATAAAGGAATTAATTAATCAAAGAATCAATAAATTAAATAATAAAGGAATGAAAGAATAAAAGCATCAAAGAATAAAAGAATAAAGAATAAAAGAATAAAGAATAAACAAGGGGGGTTTTGAAGAGGTTTGTAATTATGTAAATAAGTAAAAGCATAGATAAACTCATTCTATTTCTATTCTAACTTATGCACAAAGTAGACTTCCCGTAAACACAAACTTCAACAACATACTACAATTGCAAATATTTGAATTAATCACGAAATTATACCTTCACAAACTCATATTTCCTCATACATTAATCATATTATAAATGCACCGAACATCGGATTTTTACTTATAATATAATTACCTTAAGTTTGTGATTTAATGCGCCGAACAGCGGTCATACATTAAATCTCTCCAAATCTACTCTAAATGCCCCGAACAGCGGATCAACATTTAGTTTCGAAATGAAGTTTAAGCTCTAAAATGTAAGAAGTAAATGATTTTTAGAAAGTAAAACACATGGAGATTATACTCAATTTTCACAAAAGATAGGAAGGAGAAACCAATACATATATTGCATTATAATTAGAACCAATAACAAATAAGAGAGTTTAAGAGAATGGAGAACAAATGTTACACTTTTCAGATTGGATGAGAACAATGGATTGTTTTTCACAAGGAACACCGAACAGCGGCTGGAACCTTATGAAGATGGAAGAAGATTAAACAAGGAAATTTGGACTTGAACTCTCAAAATTGTATTGGAACTATTTTGCCAAGATTTCTCCTAAAAGAAGCTCAATTTTGTGCTACTTGGAAGTGTTTTCAACAAGTGAAATCAACTCCTATTTATAGGTGGAGAAAGCTACCAAAAATAATATAAAAATACAATAAAAAAAAATGGAATAATGGAATGATGAGTAATAAAGATTTGTGATGATGTTTAGAGGTGGTTTGAGTTGTAAAGTTGTAAAATTGGGTTGGAAGGTTGTTGGAAATGGCTGGAAATTAAGTGGGAGTCTGCTGGAAAATAGGGAAGAAAATTCGGCTGGGCGGTGCTGAAGAGGAGGGCAGCAGCTCGGCAGGCGCGCGCCGAACGTGACAGCAGGGACTCGGCAGGCGCATGCTGGAGCGGTTTGGGCTTGGGCTGGGCCGCACGGACGCGGGCTGCGCGGCTGGGCGAAGCTGGGCTGCACGCGGGCTGACGCAAGCTGACGCGCGACGCGGGCGTGGGCTGGAGGAACTGGGCTGCACGGGCCGGGCTGAACAAACCGGTTTGGGCTGCATAAAAAATTGGGTTTGGGCTGCATTAATTAATTTAATTAAAATATAACTAAATTAATTATTCCACCGAATTTCGTCCATATTTTATTCGTTATAATTCCGAACGAAACGATTCTTTCGCCAAAAATACTCCAAATTACAACCTTTATTTTTCTAAACATAAAAATCACAAAATAATTTATTTTATCAATTTATTTAATATTTTAATATTAAAAGTCAAGTATAAAGGGTATAAAATAATATAAAATAATGCTTATTTAACGTCCTATCAAATACCCCCACACTTAAACTTTGCTAGTCCCTAGCAAATACTAAAATCAAACTACGAATTTAAAACAAGTAGACCCTTAACCATTTGTCTCAAATTTCATTGTTATAATCATGGCATAAAAGATTTTCACTTAAAACATTTAAGCAAATGGAATTCAAAAGTTAATATATGGTAACAAAATGTTCAACAAGTAAGATAATGAGTAAATATGGTGAAATGGAGTTCTGCACGAATAAGACAAGTATGAATCAACTCACAAGGATATGCACTCATAAATTCACTCAAATTGTGAGGGTTTGTGTTTGCACTCAAAGTATGTGAGAAATACTCACATAATCGAAATGAAGTACTTTTGCAAAATTTCAAACAAACACCTCAAGATAAAAACAAAACATACTTGCACAAATGAACCAAAACCATAAGCTTACTCAAGTGATTGACTCAACTAATCAAAATTTACCATCTTAAGGATCATAAGGTCTTTACGAAGGTTGTAATGGGGCTAAGTTTAGAGGCAAGGAATATATAGGACAAGTGGTGCTCAAATTCGTTCCAAGACTCAATAGACTCCCAAAACGTATCATAACTTCCCAACCTTAGTGCAATGATGTCAGTAATCCATTCCTTCGAACATAGGCCACATTTCATCTTGTTGGGCCTCGAATTCATTCTTTGTGCCGGATTTACAAATGTAAAGGACTTAACTCAAATATTCATAATCAAACCTTATTACCTTGATAAATATATCTTTTTTTTTTTTTTTTTTTCTTCTCTTTTTTTTTTTTTATTATTTTTTTTTTCATTTTTTTTTTTTCATATATCAAGGTAATAACATGTGTCAAAAATACAACAATGTTTGAGTAAGTAAATCCACAAAATACACATAAAAGTCTTTCAATATCATCATTTTCTCTTTACATAATCATTATGTCTTCAACCGAGTCCTTGGAACAAAGGTAAAAGATGTCTATACTAAGCTCAAGTGTTTAGATAATCATGGTGAGGAAAGAAAGGCTTAATGTGGGCTCAAAAGGGGTAAAACTAAGGGGGTCGCAACTTGTGCGCACAAAATAGGGAACATGGATGTTTGAATTTGTGGTGTTAACCCTAATGCCTTAATCATTTCCAAAATCAGAGAATTTATTGACTTAAAAGCTTTGAAAATCACATAGAATAAGTTCTAGTGCTCTAGAGTTCATTAAAAGCTATGGCAAGCAGTTATGAGGCATATGTATATCAATTTAAACAAAGAACTTATGAATCACTCATCAAAGATGTATATAAGTTCTAAAGCTCACATAAGGTTCAAATGATTCATACTTATCATATCATGCTTATTTATGTACCAATTAACATGCATTATCTTCAAGTAGTAACACTTAATCACAAAATATTAACAAACAAATTCAAGTTGTAGTGATTATCTTTATGGCCATAACATAATCATTTCCATTCACTTATATCATTGACAAGTTAAAGGGCAACTTGATGACTCGTAAAAACGCTACGTTTAAAACAAAAAGACTCAAATTTTATTTTATTTATTTATTTTTTTTTTGAAGAAAGAAATAAAACAATTGAAAATTAACACAAATAAGAAAGAAACAATTGAAAATTAACACAAATAAATTTGTAAACCATTCCCCCACACTTAAATTCTACATTGTCCTCAATGTAGGAAAATACGAAGTAATTTAAACATAGAATCAAAGTAAGGAAGATGATTTAAGAAAATGAAATAAGAAAGAAAAACATAAAAGAGAGTGAAGGGTTGAAAGAAAGCAAATCTGTGTTGATGACTCCTTCACACTCGCGAACACATTGGGTTGCCTCCCAACAAGCGCTTGAAGTTTAACGTCCATCCAGCCTAGACCAAATTTAGTTCATCTGATGGGACGTCGTAGCACTCTTTCTGACTCCACATCGTGTTCGCCAATTTCCTCGATATAAGGCTTCAATCTATGGCCATTGACCTTGAACTCTTTTCCAGTTCCAACGTGTTTTATCTGTATGGCTCCATGGGCAAAAATATTAGTGATAACAAAAGGTCCCACCCATCTAGAACATAACTTACCAGGAAAGAGTCTGAGTCGAGAGTTGAAAAGCAAAACTTTCTGGCCAATGTCAAATGCTTTACTCCTGATCTGTTTGTCATGAAATGCCTTTGCCTTTTCCTTGTAGATCAGAGTGCTTTCAAATGCATCATTTCTTATTTCCTCAAGCTCACTCAGCTGGAGCTTCCGATGCAGACCGGCGTCATCTAGCTTGATGTTGAACGTTTTGACGGCCCACCATGCTTTATGCTCTAGTTCCACCGGAAGGTGACATGCTTTTCCGTACACCAACCTATAGGGAGACATTCCTATAGGTGTTTTGTAGGCCGTCCTGTATGCCCAAAGTGCATCATCCAACCGTTGGCTCCAATCCTTTCGATTAGGACCCACAGTTCGCTCTAGTATCTTCTTGATTTCTCTATTACTGACTTCCGCCATTCCACTCGTTTGAGGATGGTAAGGTGTAGATACTCGATGAGTGACACCATACCGTTTCAGTAAAGCTTCAATGGTCTTGCTGCAGAAATGACTTCCTCCATCACTTATTAGGACCCGCGGGATCCCAAACCTGGAAAGAATGTTAGTTCTGAGGAATTCTGCAACAGTTTTAGAGTCATTAGTCCTGGTGGCCTTAGCTTCCACCCATTTTGATACATAATCAACGGCAAGTAAGATATAGAGATAGCCATTAGATTGAGGAAACGGACCCATAAAATCGATACCCCAAACATCAAATATTTCAACAGTAAGAACATAATGTTGTGGCATTTCATCCCTGCGTCCTAAGTTTCCTGATCTCTGACATTTATCACAGGCTAAGCAAAATGAATGTGCATCTTTAAAAAGTGTGGGCCAATATAGTCCAGATTCTAAGATTTTGAGTGCAGTTTTTCTAGATCCAAAGTGGCCTCCACAAGCATGGCTATGGCAGAACTCTAGGACTGACCTATGTTCAATATCAGGGACACATCTCCTAATCAATAAATCTGCACAGTGTTTCCACAAATAAGGTTCATCCCAAATATAGTGCCTAGCATGCTTCTTAAGTTTATCTTTTTGTGCACGGGAGAGGGTGGTGGGCAACTGCTTGGTGACTAAATAATTGACAATATCAGCATACCAAGGAGTACCTCCCTCGATTCTGAAGAGTTGTTCGTCTGGAAACATCTCTTGAATCGCCACAGGATCTCGCTCATGTGCAATGCGACTCAAATGATCCGCCACCACGTTCTCTACGCCTTTCTTATCTTTAATCTCGATGTCAAACTCTTGAAGAAGAAGAATCCATCGGATCAGTCTTGGTTTCGCTTCCTTCTTGGCTAGGAGATACTTCAGTGCTGCATGATCAGTGTAAATAATGACTTTAGTTCGAAGTAGATAAGAACGAAATTTATCTAAAGCAAATACAACAGCAAGCAACTCCTTTTCTGTAGTGGTGTAGTTCATCTGGGCATCATTTAAGGTTCTGGATGCATAGTAGATGGCGTAGGGCTTCTTATCCCGCCTTTGTCCGAGTACGGCTCCAACTGCATAATCAGAGGCATCGCACATTAGTTCAAAGGGTAAGGACCAATCAGGGGCACAAAGAATGGGGGCAGTGGTTAAGAGATTTTTAAGCTTCTCAAAAGCTTCCTGACAGTCTGCATCAAAGACGAAGGGTGTCTCTTTCTGAAGCAGTCGGCACAAGGGCCTTGCAATGTGGGAGAAGTCTTGGATAAATCTTCTGTAAAATCCTGCGTGACCAAGAAATGAACGGATTCCTCTCACCGAAGTGGGAGAGGGTAAGTGGCGCACAGTATCAACTTTAGATTTATCGACTTCAATTCCTCTTTCAGAGACAATATGGCCCAAGACTATCCCTTGTCTAACCATGAAATGGCATTTCTCCCAATTAAGTACCAGATTAGTTTCGACACACCTTTGTAAGATAAGTGCTAAGTGTTCTAAGCATGCATCAAAACTATCCCCAAAGACACTAAAATCGTCCATAAATACTTCAATTATTTTTTCGACGTATTCAGAGAAAATAGAAAGCATGCATCTTTGGAAAGTACCTGGGGCGTTACATAAACCGAAAGGCATTCTTCGGTAGGCAAAAGTGTCAAAAGGACAAGTGAAAGTCGTTTTATCTTGGTCATTTTGAGCGATACAGATTTGATTGTACCCGGAATAACCATCAAGAAAGCAATAATAGGAGTGACCTGCTAACCTTTCAAGCATTTGATCAATGAAGGGTAAAGGGAAGTGATCCTTCCTAGTTGCTTTGTTCAGGCGTCGATAGTCGATGCAGACTCTGTATCCGGTCACTGTTCGCTGGGGCACTAGCTCTCCTTCACTGTTCGCAACAACTGTGACTCCACTTTTCTTTGGGACTACTTGGACTGGTGAGACCCATTTACTGTCTGAAATTGGGTAGATGACACCACAGTCCAAGAGTTTGATGACCTCTTGTTTCACAACTTCCATCATCGGAGGATGGAGGCGACGTTGGGCTTCGCGAGAGGGTTTTGCATCATCTTCCAGTAAGATTCGATGCACACAAGTTGTAGGGCTGATTCCCTTGATATCTGACAGAGTCCATCCAATGGCTGTCTTGTACTTTGTCAAGACCTGTACCAGTCTATCTTCCTGTGACTCGGTTAGTGCAGAAGACACTATGACGGGCAGAGTGTCGTCCGAGCCAAGATAGGCATACTTCAGGTGGTCAGGCAAAACTTTGAGCTCGAGAACTGGGGCCTGAATCACTGAAGGAGGAGTGGCATTAGTACTGATTGGAAATGACGAGGGTACCTGATGATTCATCATTCTGGGGGTCTCATTTAGGGTCATGACTTCATCCCAAATTCGAGGTTCTAGTTCGTAATCCGTATCCTCAACCAAGGCGTCCCCTGATTGCGTTAGGCCAGCTCCTTTCTGGATTATCATGTTGAGTGTGTCTTCTCGAATTGAATCAAAATGTTTCTCTGCGAGAGAAGTGCACACGTCAACAGAAAAAGTAGTATGAGTTGCGGAACTAGGGTACCTCATGGCATCAAAAATGTTGAAGCCAATCTCCTCTCCGTCTACTTCCATAGTTAATGTTCCATTGAACACATCAATCTTTGTCTTGGCAGTTCTCATGAATGGTCTTCCCAACAGCATTAGTGGAGCTTGATTCGTAGGGGAATCCTCCATGTCTAGGACATAAAAGTCAGCTGGGAAGATGAGCTGGTTAACCTGCACAAGAACATCTTCTACGTATCCCTTAGGATACA
This sequence comes from Prinsepia uniflora, assembly GCA_032719365.1. Lineage (NCBI taxonomy): Eukaryota > Viridiplantae > Streptophyta > Magnoliopsida > Rosales > Rosaceae > Prinsepia > Prinsepia uniflora. The sequence goes on along the minus strand of CM064875.1, from coordinate 1,364,329 downwards.
CATTAGAGCGATCGGCTAACTGAATGATAACATCGTCATGCTGTAATTTACCTAGACCTAGGGCAACATATAGTGAATATGGCATAACATTAATGGATGCGCCTAAGTCTAGCATGACTTTATCAAATGACTTGTTACCAATCACGCAGGGAACAGAAAAACTCCCTGGATCCTTCAACTTTGGGGGTAGCCGACGCTGGATTACAGCAGAAACTGTTTCACTCACCATCACAACCTCCTTCTCCCTCGTCTGGCGCCTTGGAGTGCATAACTCTTTCAGAAATTTTGCGTATTTCGGCACCTGTTTGATGCACTCGATCAAGGGCATGTTGATTTGCACCCTTTTGAAGATCTCCAAGATTTCCTCATCGGATTCATTCTTCTTAGATTTGGCAAGCCTACTTGGAAATGGTGCATGCACAAACGGGGAATTAGTAACAACCGAACTTGAAGGGATTGGGTTATTACCTTGTGTGTGGGTAGGTTGAACTGGCGGTTGTGTCATGGTGGTCTTAGTTGCCACCTTGTGCTTTTCAGCCTCAGAAACGGCTGGATCTGGTTCTATTTCTCCGAGCACTTTACCACTTCGAGTGGTGATTTCATTGGCTTCAGGTCTTACATTTGGGTTGGGCGTAGGTTGAGGTGGAAGCACCCCGCTAGCTTGGATCTTACCCATGAAGTCCACGACTTTGCCCATTTGGTCCTTGAGATCAGCGATGTCTTTTTGTTGATTTTGTTGACCTGTGACAAGAGCCTGAGTTGACGCCATTAGTGTTTGCTGCCCTTGGGAAAGAGCAGCCAGCATTTTATCATAATCAGGATTAGAAGATGAGGAAGTATGATTATTTGCATGATTATGAGAAAAGTTAGAAAATGGGACCGGGGGCCTTGGTTGCCATGTGGGCCTTGGTTGCCATGTGGGCCTTGGGAACTGGTCTGGGACACGGTTTGGCCCGGTCGACATGTGCTGAGGGTTTAGGACATTGTTCGGATCTCTCCAACTGTAACCTTGGGTCCTTGGCCCTCCTTGATAGCCTCCAATGGCGTGTGCCATTTCAGTTCCGGAGTCTTCTTCCCTTGCAGTGTAGGGACATTGTTCCTCAAGATGGCCTTGAGAGCATATGGAACAAACTGGAGCTACCTGTTTCTTTAGCTCAAGCATATTCGAAAGCATAGAGGTGATTTTATCTAACTTTGAATCATTTATAGCATGGGAACTTACCTCATGTACCTTTCTAGAAATGGGATCGGCACCTTCGTATTGTGCATCATTGAGTGCACGGCTTTCAAGTAGTGCACGACCATCTACTAGGCTCCGAGCTAAGAAACTTCCATTAGCTGCAGCATCGAGCAGTCCTCTATCCCAACCTTTGAGTCCTTCATAAAAGTAGGTTAAAAGATAGCCTTCTGTGATCCCGTGAGTAGGGCATGAAGCACAAAGTTCCTTAAACCTCTCATAGTACTGGCTGAAATTCTCATCATGTTCTTTCTGCTTGATTCCAGTGATCTCTTTTCTTAAGACCGTAATCTTTGAGGCAGGGAAGTACTTGGTAAGAAACTCCTGAACCAACTTCTCCCAAGAGTCAATATGATTGGGTGGGAGACTTAAAAGCCATACCCGTGCTCTTTCTTCCAAGGACAATGGGAAAGCTTTCAGCTTCATGATTTCCAAGTCCGCATCATCCGGACACATACTACTAATGATGAATTGGAACTCCGTTAAGTGTTTGTGTGGATCTTCATTTCTGATTCCACGGAACTTGGGTAGTTGATGAAGAACTCCACTCTTAAGCTCAATATCTTTCTTGTTGGTTCGAGGCTCGGGATACTGGATGCAGAAGTCTGTAGTGCCATTTGTGTTTGCACATGTCTGCTCCCGGATACTCAGGTTTCGTGCCATGGTTATCGGTGTTCCGAAAATCTGTTCTTCTTCTGAATTACTCTTCTCGCTTTTGGACTCACCGAATATTGGGGATGGAGGTTCGAACGAACTGGTTTGCTTAAGTGCGTCTCTGAATGTGGCGTTGCTTGGTGAGATGTCAAGTTGTCTTCTCAGCCGATCAAGCTTAGATTGATGAGCACGCATTCATAAGTTCGTACCTCTATGAAAACAAAACTCTAAGTTAGAAGGCAAGTATACACAAGAAAAGATAATAAGTGTAAGATAGTAGAGATTTGCATAAAATAGCACATAAATAGAAACCAGAATTACCAAAAAGTTACGTTACTGGAAAGAAAATACACAAGTTTCAAATGCAAACTAATAATGCAATAAGTAGAGTTTTAGAGTGTCATGAATAACTTTCCCCTTCCGCTTCTCATAGTACTTTCCTGGGCGTACGGCCTGCGCGTACTGATAACCACCATTCCACCATTCAACATTAATCATGGCCAGTTGAGATAGATGTAACGCGAGAAGCAAGGATAATTTTAAGAGCACCCCGAGGCTAGCTTGGCATATACTCCATTGGTGTTCCCTTTCTTAATCCAAAACTTGTCACCAGTCATAACTCTCCTAGACACCATAATTAATCCAAATGATGACGTAGAGAATTACCAAACCCTAGTGTTTACAAACTCCGCCCCAACCTCATGTCCATAGATTCGAGTCTATGGTATGTGGTGATGAAATCCACACATCATGAAGGGTTAAGGAGAAAGTAAATAAGAGGGGCACTACCTGTTCCCGAAAGTAAGATTTTGAAGAAAAAGGGACTAAGAGATTCATGCAACTCTAAAACAATTAATAGGAAATTTTTTTTTTTTTAATTTTTTTTTTAATTTTTTTTTTAATTTTTTTTAATTTTTTTTTATTTATTCCGAATTTTCTTTTTTTTCATTTCAGATTTAAAGTTTAACAAGACATAAACAAATAATTGATTACATAAAAATAAAATAAGTGTAAACATAAAGTTAGTGGAACATAAAGGTTATGTAATAAAATTAAAAGAAAGTTAATGGAATAAAGTTGATGTAATATAATTAAAGTTAAGGGAATAAATAAAAAGTGTGAATATATAAAATATGCATATATGAACATATAAAATAAAAGTAAAGAAAAGTGAACATATAAAATATGCATTTATGAACAAGTATCAAATTTATTATGAACAAATATATATATAAAAAAAAAATTATGAACATTTATGAACAAGTATAAATTAGAAATTAAGAAAAAGTAAAGTATGAGCATTATAAACAAACATAATAAGAACAATAATAAGATGGATAAATAAAATATAAACAAGTAAGTAAATGTTATAAACAAATATAATATTAACAAAAATAAAATTTATAAACAAGTATAATATGCACAATTTATATACATACACTAACAAATTAAAATGATTTTCAATTTCCCCGGCAACGGCGCCAAAAATTGACTACGCCCAAACTACGCATTAAATTAAACATGTAATTCGAGTGTTATGCAATTTAAACCCTTTTTGTGTAGATGTAGTATTGATAAATAGGGATCGTTCTTAACCGGGGAAATTAGGGAACATTAATAATATGTTAGTGGATTATGAATAAAAGAATAATGAATTAGAGAATTAAATAATAAAAGAATTAAACAATCAAAGAATTAATAAATTAAAGAATAGATGAACAAGATAATAATAAATTAATGAATTACAAAGAATTAATAAATTAACGAATTAAAGAATGAAATAATAGAAGAATAAAGGACTTAGTTAATCAAAGAATAAAGGAATTAATTAATCAAAGAATCAATAAATTAAATAATAAAGGAATGAAAGAATAAAAGCATCAAAGAATAAAAGAATAAAGAATAAAAGAATAAAGAATAAACAAGGGGGGTTTTGAAGAGGTTTGTAATTATGTAAATAAGTAAAAGCATAGATAAACTCATTCTATTTCTATTCTAACTTATGCACAAAGTAGACTTCCCGTAAACACAAACTTCAACAACATACTACAATTGCAAATATTTGAATTAATCACGAAATTATACCTTCACAAACTCATATTTCCTCATACATTAATCATATTATAAATGCACCGAACATCGGATTTTTACTTATAATATAATTACCTTAAGTTTGTGATTTAATGCGCCGAACAGCGGTCATACATTAAATCTCTCCAAATCTACTCTAAATGCCCCGAACAGCGGATCAACATTTAGTTTCGAAATGAAGTTTAAGCTCTAAAATGTAAGAAGTAAATGATTTTTAGAAAGTAAAACACATGGAGATTATACTCAATTTTCACAAAAGATAGGAAGGAGAAACCAATACATATATTGCATTATAATTAGAACCAATAACAAATAAGAGAGTTTAAGAGAATGGAGAGCAAATGTTACACTTTTCAGATTGGATGAGAACAATGGATTGTTTTTCACAAGGAACACCGAACAGCGGCTGGAACCTTATGAAGATGGAAGAAGATTAAACAAGGAAATTTGGACTTGAACTCTCAAAATTGTATTGGAACTATTTTGCCAAGATTTCTCCTAAAAGAAGCTCAATTTTGTGCTACTTGGAAGTGTTTTCAACAAGTGAAATCAACTCCTATTTATAGGTGGAGAAAGCTACCAAAAATAATATAAAAATACAATAAAAAAAAATGGAATAATGGAATGATGAGTAATAAAGATTTGTGATGATGTTTAGAGGTGGTTTGAGTTGTAAAGTTGTAAAATTGGGTTGGAAGGTTGTTGGAAATGGCTGGAAATTAAGTGGGAGTCTGCTGGAAAATAGGGAAGAAAATTCGGCTGGGCGGTGCTGAAGAGGAGGGCAGCAGCTCGGCAGGCGCGCGCCGAACGTGACAGCAGGGACTCGGCAGGCGCATGCTGGAGCGGTTTGGGCTTGGGCTGGGCCGCACGGACGCGGGCTGCGCGGCTGGGCGAAGCTGGGCTGCACACGGGCTGACGCAAGCTGACGCGCGACGCGGGCGTGGGCTGGAGGAACTGGGCTGCACGGGCCGGGCTGAACAAACCGGTTTGGGCTGCATAAAAAATTGGGTTTGGGCTGCATTAATTAATTTAATTAAAATATAACTAAATTAATTATTCCACCGAATTTCGTCCATATTTTATTCGTTATAATTCCGAACGAAACGATTCTTTCGCCAAAAATACTCCAAATTACAACCTTTATTTTTCTAAACATAAAAATCACAAAATAATTTATTTTATCAATTTATTTAATATTTTAATATTAAAAGTCAAGTATAAAGGGTATAAAATAATATAAAATAATGCTTATTTAACGTCCTATCAATACCTAGCAACTTGGAGAATGAAAAAAAAAAAAAGTCATCGTAGCGTACAATGCAACTTGTTGGCTACTGACGGTAACATTGTATTTTTATATATTGGAGGAAAGGAAGCACCGAGCACCTAGAAACTTGAGCCTCGAAGATGTCATGTGTAGATTTCAGTTTGGTTCGAGTTTTTTTTATTATTTTGGCTTAAATGGGGATATAGATTTCACTTGGCTTTCAAGGTCATACTAAGATATTAGGAATTCAAACAGAACTTTTAAATTGGAGCTCCCATGTTCAAAGTATATATATATATATATATATATATATATATTGTTGAATCAAAGATTGAACTCGCCGCGAAAAGTCCTCACAATTCCTGCAAACAGCAAACAATTAGCTATCGTTGCCTCGATCGATTTACCCGGGGGTTGTTCGACCAAGAACACTCCGATGCTTAAGTTAGCTTTGAGAGAGGAAAATGATATACTTCGAAGCGAAGAATCAACGTACCCTGGAAGTGAAATGTGCCTTGCTATTTATAGAAAAATCTTGGGAGCCTTGGAGAGTTCTGATTGGTCGGTTTGAATATTTAATTAGTAAATAATATATTATTATTAAATGAATAATATATTATTTTGATAATCATAATGATGGCTTATTATGATAGTAATAATATTTATTGTATTTTAATATTAATATTAATTATCGTTATTAAGAATAACGATAATTATCTCTCGGAGAGAATATCAATATTACGGAGGTTTTAACCCGACCAAATAACGTATTTAACTGGTAAATAGATTATTTGATGTGCGGGTATTTTTCGAATGATCAGTGTTATTTGTCAAGGGCAATTTGGTCATTTTTGGGAATTACGGGACACGTGGTGGCTCCATAATGTTCGGATGATTTTGGGTTCCACATATATATATATATATAATATTTTTAACAAGCTAACAATTCAACAATCAGCAACTAATAACCAACAATCAAAGTTTAAATTGGGGTTCCCATATTCACATGTTTCTCCTAAAATTAGTTTCACGACTCAAATATCGTTTCTGAAAAAAAAAAATTATTGTACATTCTATCACTTTTAACAAGCTAACAATTCAACAATCAACCACCAACAATAACCGTTTGATTTGGGTTCCCATATTTATATGCTTCTTCCAAAATTAGCTTCACAACTTAAATATCATCTCTGTAAAAATAAATATTGTATGATAGAAAAAACCTCGACGTCATACATCAAAGAAATAACCCACAATGAGCAAATGACGAAAAATACCTCTACATCATGTGCCGGAGAAGTAACCCTCAATAAACACATGATCGTAATATTAAAATAGAGCATAAGAAATATCCAAGATATTTCCTTGAATATGCATGTATTTAATGATTTTGACATAAAAATAGGGAGGGAAGAAAAATCTCCCCTCAATTTCCATTATATAAGTATTATTCTTATATAAATATTATTGGGTGCTTAATTTTCTTTTTAATTTCATTCAAAATTTTCATGTTTTAAACTAAATTTCCAACAATTTTTGGTTGAGCGTGAATTATATCGAAATCGATATTTCCGTAAACTGTCGACATTTCCGTGAAAAATGAAATTTTCATCCTTCCTTACGGGTAGTACAGGTTTCAGCAGCATATCTTTAAGGTACTGTTGGATATGTGTGTATGAATAGGTCCCCGGGTTGGATCTCTTAGTTCCCTAGCCAATTCTTATTTCCGACAGTGGTTATGATTTAAAGCTCGTTCAATTTTCAAAACATAATTATGGATCACAGAGTATTTTAATTTAGAAAAGATCTTCCGTTGGTTTCATTAGAATTTATATATATATATATATATATATATATATATATAATTGATGCTGCCAAGGATCCACATTATATCTTGAGGCTCAAGTTTCAAGGTGCTTGGTGCTTGCTTTCCTCCGTCAATATATAAAAATACGGAACTTCGTCAACAGTCGCCTACAACTTGCATGCTATGACGGCTTTATTTTCTCCAATATTTTAGAAGTAAGTGAAAAATCATAAAGATGAGCTGGGATTTTGAAAGAAAATATCTTATCAACTAGAGTGTATTATCAAACTACATATATGACATAATATATTCTCGTATACCATTATTTTGATTTATTAAATTTTCATTCTACATATATTATAATCGAAATCAGTATTCAACTCCTAAATTATTATTTTAAAATCATTCAAGTAAAAAAATAATGAAATTTGAGATCATTTTTATTTATTTATGTGTAGCAACAAAAAGGACGCATGGTTTGCAATGAGAATCTCAATTATTACTAATATCGTTGATTTATTTGATACATATGAATAACTAAACAGTTTCCAATTTTGTTGATTTTTAATGGACATAATTTTGAAAAGATGATGTAGAACATAAACTGTTCAATTATAATTTATGTACAAAATATTTCGATAAATCAAAAGGATAATACATCAACCTTGAGATTTGACAACGGACTAGAAAAGATCAATCATCTTGGAGAACGCTTGCATCCTCTATATTTACTGCTACTATTGACTAGAGTTAAGCCAATGCCAATGCTTATTCCCTACATATTTATATATATACACATACCATCATTGCTTACTCTTCGGGAAAAGAAGTTCATGACCCGTATGCCTTCTATATCCACGCTCCGTTAGGCTTTTGCCTATTGCGAAAAATTTCCAGTTATCTATAAATTGCAAATATTATCCAATTTAAAATATCTTGGTAGTATGATAATTGATAAATTTTTCACCCTAATTTATATTTCTCGTGTCCTCGTGATGAGGGAAATACTAGAATAATATAATCATCTGCCGACTATCATTGTCAATGATCACCACTAATTATAATTATAATTTAGAATTTTGTGTCACCTAAACCTAATGCAAGACTACTGAGACCCGTAGGTACCCGCATCAGTCCAAATCGGGCCTGCAGCTACCACTGCACTGAGAATTCCGATTGCTACTTAATATATGAACTTAATCAATTTATAATTCTCCATTATTAACTTAATCATTTTACAATTCCATATTTATAATTAAATATCATCACCAGTTGCTCTCAATGATAATCGTACGTCATTTTAGTAGCTCCCAACTGCCCAGCACCATGTCGTTTTGTGCTGTGGGGAACGTTGTATATATATTGCAGCCACCCACAGTTCATCAAGAATGTCAAACCCTAGCTAGGCAAACTAGGCAGGCCCTAGATTCTTGATCCAATTATTTATATGGTAGAACCCTATTAGCAATTTAATTAGCATATTGTCTCACTATATGTGATTATGTGTGGTCGAAGTAGTTGGTAGGAATACTTCTTGACTGCTATGATGCTATCGACTAATGACAAGAACACTAAATTTGTTTTGTTAAAAAAAAACACAATTATTAGTTTATTACATAAAGAATGGTACATTGTAATAGTATCTGATGTCGCTATGCTTTGACGGAAGATTTTAGGTTAGGCTATCGTAAAAAAAAAAAGGGGTCGATACTCAATATGTATAATACTATACAAGCCCATTAGAAAAATGTTATCCTACTTAATATGTTTATGGCTCATTTAGTAAGAGGGATTAGATTGAATTGGATACCCTATTAGATGTAATGTATTTTCAATTTAAGGAGATTAAGGAGAATAGATACGGTAGAAAATTTATCTAATCAAATCCTCCTAAAATAATAGGATTATAAAAGGTAAGTTTCCTTTTATGTCTAATCGTATCTAATTCTTTTATAATGAATTAACCACATCATTTTACTTTTGAAATTCATTGAATTTGAAGAGTTATATATCCAATCTAATATAATCTTCGTCTCATTTTCTCGATAGGTTAAGATAATAAGTCTGTTTCATAATCTTTTTTTTTTTTTTTTTAATTTTCACTTGTTGTGCTTTAGATATATATGATCAAATTACGTAAAAGAAGGAATATGTACTGAAAAACAAAATCCAAAAACTATTTTACTACAATTTTTTTCTTCATCCATTATCTACTCTTTAACTTCTTCATATCGATCTCAAATACAATGTACAAACAATCCAAAAATAAATAGTCATGAAACAAGTCTTAATTAAGTTATAATTACATAATTATTCCACCACCATATAATATATATATATATATACATGATTGGAAGACTTTATGGGTAACAATATTGAAGATTGAGGTTTCAATCACTTTCAACTAATTAGAGGACACATACTTGAAGGGATATCTATATGTTTGATTTTCTTCCTCTACTTCTTCCAGTCTTTTTATTATAGTTCTTTTCCAACTTTATAATTTGATTTTTAAATCCTCTCTTGTCAACTACAAAGACAAAATTATAATCCGTTTTGATATAGTTTTATTAATCAATGTTTTTTCTATTAACTAGGGAACATACTTTAGACGCACCACATTAAATGTACCTCAAACATAAAAATCCCTCATTGTGTTGTGTTCGGGCCTCACCGACAAAGAAGAAGTTAATTAATCAGGAACTCACGAAGTAATTGAAAACTAGCTCGAACAACTGAGTACATATATGTATATGCCTACGTTAGATATAGTTTTGTAAATCAATATTAGTCTCTCGACATGCACTTAGACGTGACTTCATGTCTAATTCGATTAAGATATTGATTGTGTATAAAGTCTTCATATTTAATCATAAGCATTGAAATTTGTTTTTTCAATCATGAGCATTGAAAAAAAATTAAGTAATTTTGAATGCCTAAAAATCTAGTAAAATTGGTGGGTAAAAATGGGTATTTTGTATGTAAACTTATGTATGTTTGCATAGTATGAGGATTTAAGATTAGACAAAAAAAAAACAACTTTCATGTTATAATCCTACTATAATTGATTGGTTGGATAAATTTTCTTCTATGTTTTCACTAAACGACCCTCGGAGTTAATTACAAAATATATTGCAACAAAAAAAAAAACAAAATTTCAACTTATGTTTATATGTAGAATATCATGAATCTTCTAATCCCCATAAAATACAAGTTGACTATCAGTTTCGTCCTTTACAACAATTGAATTCGAACCTTCTCACTACACATTATCGTGAGTATTGAGTAGGAATACTGATAGACCCTAGATCACATTTCTAATACAAGTAGAAATGGAGGTAGGCAGTTCATCATGATTCTGGCCCTCATCGACGAAAGCCCATATCCAATCCAAGCCCAATTAAAAGAGGCCCAAGTTTAAAATAGTAATAACCATTATCTCCATCATCATCGTCTTCTTCAAGTTAGATTCCAATTAGGAATTAGACTTACAGTCGAAGACTTGGATCACTGGAAGTTGAAAGCAAAACACACTCCGATAAAAAACGTCAAAGCTCCGGCGACACCAATCGCTGACCTCCCAAACGCCCACTCCAATTTCTGCCACAAGTTACGGTTTCTACCTAATCACTCTCAATTCTAAAATTCACTGTGATCGCCTAGCTCACGATGAACTGCGAAGTTTGCCAACTCAAAGAATTGGTATGCTTCTCTTTGTATCTCAATTATTTTTTAGTCAAGTAATGAATTCGTATTTGAAAATTGAGATTGTGCTGGTTTCTTTTTCAGGAAGTCGAGCACTTTGAGATACGGGAAGTTCTGCGCTGTAAGTTACCATTTCAAATTGATGAATTTCTTCTTAAAGTTTATTTTTTTGTGCATTTGATTTCAAATGAATCAATTTGAACCGCTTTTTGTGGTTGTACTTCATTAGTATCTTATTATGAAAATCAGTTTTACCATCGAAAAGATAACTCCGCTGATTAACATTGTACTATGTAGAGTTTTATGGAAAATTCAACTGAGATTCGTGTTTAATAGTGACTATTTTGTGCGACAAAGACATTTCAAATGCTGAATTTAGCATCTTTATGTTGGCAGTTGTTAGCTAAAAGTTGGTTTTTTTTTAATGATCCAACAGTGTTCTTTAGCACTGCATAGTGCATACTATAATGGCACAAAATGGACATTGAATTTCTTCTACATTTCATTACTACTGTGCTAAGTGAAAATCGAACTCGGGGATTGAGAAGTGGAAGAAAGAGATCATCTTCAGATAATTAAGCTTGCTAATTTCAAAATTTGTCCTTTGTTGTTTCCTTATACATAGTAAAGCATATCAAGATAAACAGAACAAGTGGCACTTTTTGGTCTCTAAAACCATCTAAGTTCACGTCTATGAAGTTTTCGTAATGGTTTTGCAACAATTGTCAAATATATTATTCATCATAGGTTTGTCTTCAATTATATAGGACACATGTTTCTTGTATTTATTGCATTAGTATTATTATTATATTGGTTTCTCACATGAACTTACAGAATTTAAACTTGAGTGCAGGCATACTTCACACAATTGTGTTTCATCGTGCTTTAGGTCTTGTGCGGCCAAAGGACGTTGATTTAGAACTTTTTGAAATTACATATGTAAGTGTTTTCCATGCTCTAAACATTGTTTCGTTGGAAATATCATTTTAACTTTGAGTATATATGTTTTCTCTGTTCTGTATATCATGCCTTCTAGTGCATGTTAGTTGACAACAGTTTACTTTGTATTTTTCTTTCTTGCATTCAGTATGTTTCTTGCTTATTAGATATCTAAGAAAAATTAATGGGATCAATGTTGTTTCATTACATGGGTTTCCTCTTTGGTGGAATAATACTGTGCATTGGCTTCTGAGCTGAATTATAGATTTATCTGCATGTTTTTCTTGAAGGACTGTCAAATGCCAACTGCACATTCTGTTTCCATATGAAACCTCAATAGGAAATGATGGAGTTCTCTCATCATGTTTGTTTGTTTGTCTATTAAATTTGGCATCAGATTGATAGCTTGGTTTATTACTTTCTTGAGATGAATCTTTATGATTGTAAGGGTTGCGCTTTCTAAGCCATCCTGAATGTATTGGGCTAAACACTACAGTCTCTGATCTTTAGATAAATCTTTGTTTTTCCATAGGTGCAATGTGGAGATATGGAACTTGAGAAGAAAATAGATGAGAAGATTGAGCAATTCATTAGTTGGGTAGAGAAACATCCAAACAAGAAAAGTCAGGTTTGTTTTTGCCTTTAGATGTTACTACTCATATGGTTGAAGTAGAATCTATAGATATTAGGAGACAGAGTTCTTCGATAATAATTTTCTATCACTTTTTTGATTTCTCATTCAAAAATTGTTTCCTGCAATGTACTCTTATCGTCCAATTAAACATTTTTATAATTTTATGAAAGTTAATGTCTAATTAACTACCATGGTTTGTAGCAGATCTGCTTGTCTTTTTTTGAAATAAAAAACAAACAAGCTACTTGGTTCACTCACAAAACAGAAAGGCTATACTGGGAACAGTGGTATGTCAATTTGAATGTGGCGCAACACCCTAAAGCACATTCTGGAAAATCTCATAATTCTAAAGTTGTAGTTGATCCAGGAGGTAGAATTTCTGTTATGTACATAATTTTCGTTCTCCCATGCTTTGCTTCACATTCTGGATTCCATGCTGATCCTAAACTTTACATTTGTTGCACGTTTGAGTGTAGAGAGTGCATTGGAGGAGAGAATGGCTCGCAGAGCAGCACTTGAAGCATCTCTTCATGAGGTTTTGTTCCAAATAATAAAATTTGTGAATGAGAAGAAAGATCATGTTCCCAATATACCGAATCTTGAGGGTGTAGTTTCTTTTCCCCATGAAATTACTATCCCAAGGTTTGTTCTCGCTTTATTCATTCTACTTTCAATCAGGGCACATGTAGCTTACATATTGTCTTTGAGTGAAGGGAAAAAAAATCTCAAAAGCCATTTAGTATGGAATTGTAAGCTTGGTTCACTAATATCTGTTGTTTTCACTTTAGGATGCTCATTGATATTGTATGTTCTCATGACTGTACAACCCATGTGCGTCCACACACCCGATCTTAGAGTAGACTTCATACACATAAACTATGACAGTAACAATAAGTGGGGAATGCTAGTGTCTAGTTAATTAATAAGCTGTCTGACTGTTTCGCCCGTCTTTAGTTTTTTCAAACTACTGAATGTGACTGACTGCACACTTAAAAAGTTTTTGTCATCGTTGTCAATGCTACAACTATATAGGAAATTTCCTTGAAGCTCATGATAGACTGCTGAGTTAATATTATGATGCTTTGGTCAGTTCCTCGGATTCTGCATTTGGGATGGACATGATCAAGAGAATGCTGCAGACCGGCCATCCAACCATGCTCAGCTGATTATCGGAGCCTGTGAGCTATTTCACGCTCCATATTTCTATCTGCTACGGGAGGTAGGCCAATTCCCATGTTCATAATGACTACGAAAGGTGTGACAGTAACTTTGTTTCCCTGTAAAGAAGTGGATTCTAGAGTCTAGACTCACTGCTCATCTTTATATAAATATTATTCCCTTTCTGTTTCGCACCACATTTCTGTCTCTCACATGTTCGATTAATCTAGCAATGAAAGATCATGACACATTTGTATGGTAGCGTTATGGATTTGCTCCATCACTGATGATGGACAGATTATATGTGGTCAGGATGTTGTGTGGCATGCTTTAATTTCAATCTTGAAGATGGTGGAAAATCATATAATGCAGCAAATGGGCCACGTGTATGATCAGTATGTGACAAATTTTGAGTGCAAAAAAAGGAAAATGAATTGGCATATATTTGGAAATAAAAAAACCAACCCATATCTTTTCTTCTGTTCCCTTCTTGCTTTATATACCTAATTATTACCCAAGAAAGGCAAAAAGACAGACGTGTGAAATGGAGGACCCAAAGCACTTTGTTTTGGTCCATGGAGCTTGCCATGGAGCATGGTGCTGGTACAAGCTTGTTGCTCTACTGCACCAGGCCGGCCACCGAGCTACGGCTCTGGACCTCGGTGCTTCCGGGATCAACTCCACGCAGCTACACGAGGTCACTTCCGTTTGGGACTACATACGGCCGTTGATGGAGTTCATGGCTTCGATTCCTCTCGGCGAGAGGGTCATATTGGTCGGCCATAGCTATGGCGGCATTCCCATCTCTCTCGCCGTGGAGAGGTTTCGTCAGAAGGTTTTGGTCGCCGTCTTTGTCACAGCCTATATGCCTCATTACAATTCTCCACCAGCAAACCTCATACAAGAAGTAAAAAATGTTCTTGTAAATTTCATGTTTTAAAATCATTTTAACCTGCTTTATCCTGCTGCATATTCTCATATCAATCCCCTTTTTTTCTCTTTTTCTTATGCTATGAAAAACAAAGTTCTTTAAATGGACACCGGTGGAATCCTTAATGGATTGTAAGCTTGCATTCGGCCATGAAAATCAGCTAGCATCCGTCCTCTTTGGTCCAGAATATATTGCAGCCAAATTGTACAAGCACTGCAAATCAGAGGCTAGTTTCTCATAATTTGTAAATTTGTCACATGTCGGTCTTTTAACATTATTTTTTTACACGAGTATTTTTCCCTTAATTAAATTATATATTAATCTCTTTTTTGAAATGAGATAAATTAAAAAAAATTAAATAATTTATGTCTATAAGGGAGTCGACCATGAATAATATAGTTTATGAGATAAATTAGATGGAAAAAAATTCTCAAAAATAAAAAATAAAAATAAGAGAGGCTTACCAAGTGTTGATATTTAACTATCTTTGCATGCAGGAGCTAGAGCTAGCTAAGGTGTTGATAAGGCCATCTGGGTTGTACTTGGAGGACATGAGCAAGGATGGCCTGCTATCGGAAGCGAGATTCGGGTCGGTAACTAGGGTTTTCGTAATGTGTGAAGATGATCAGGTGATGGTGGAGGACTTCCAACGGTGGATGATCGAGAATGGCCCGACGGCAGACGTGGTAGTGATCAAAGAAGCCGGTCATATGGTCATGTTAACGAAGCCCCAAGAACTTTGCCAATGCTTATGTGAAGTGGCTGAGAAGATGTCTTAGCAAATCATCTTACTCTCCACTACAAAATGTTCGTTAAACCTTGAATAAACCCAAATCAGTTGCCTAATTAAGTTCCTTTTTATATTCAATTTAAAATTTTGTTGTCCAACTAATCATGATTATGGTCTCATGGTACAAAATAAGAGATAACAAGTGGAAAGATGAGATTCCCATCTTCACTTCTATGGCCAGGGGCGGAGCTAGGGAAGGCCTAGTGGGAGCATGGCCCCTACTCAATTTTTTTTTACATTTCTTTATTTGTATATAAATTATAAAATATAAAATATATTTTAGATATTTATTATAGTATAATAAATGCACTTAGATTGTTTATCTATTATGCATAATTTTTTACTTTCTCTTGTAATTTTGTACTAAATTTATATGTACTATGTTATACATGATACTATACTAATTTACCATACATATATAAAATTTCAAAAATTTTAACTATTTTTTACCTTATTTGTCTATTTTGTTAATTTTCTTCTTTTCTTTCTTAATTATAAATATTTCTAAAATGTATTTACTTCATATTTCCAAAGGGTTCAATTTTTAATTTCTATTTTTTTGTTTATTTTTTTTTTCATTTATCAATGTTTACAATGATAGTAAATTTCTGAAGTTACTATTTTATTAGATTTAAGAGTATGAATATATGAATCATAATGTATATATAAATAAATAACAAAAAAAAAACTCATAATTTTTTTAGAAACCACCAAAAAATGGTCCTTTTAAATTTATTAAAATATGAAATTTTAAACAAGAATGCTTGAAAATTTGCCATAACCAATTAATCATCAAGAGTATAATTTGTAGAAAGAAAAAATAATTAGGGCCTCTTTGATATCAAATCCTGTCTACACCACTGTCTATGGCTATAGTGGGGAAGCACACACAGGTCACGTTCAAGGGTGGGTAGCCATACGTCATATCTTATGGGGACCAAACTAGGAGAGAGAACAAAAAAAAAAAATTGGAAAATTAATTCTCGTGTCAAAATTATACAATGTCATAAATTAGTCACCTTGCATAGGGTTTAATGGTAAGTTTTAAATCTGACGAGCTGATGTTAGATCTTGAGAGTCATCATTTAGTGTTGTATCGTAACAACATGATTCTCCACTCATTATATGGGAATTGTCGAATTCGACTCTTATAAAAAATGAAATTTATATATAAGATATATATAATGTAGTCTCTTTTTCCAATTCATTTAGTGGGACGCGATGAGCTTAATTAATTCCAAACATGCCTTAAATGCACATTTGAATTGGTAATATCATATTCCATACATGTGTGACGGTCACGTCTTAGAATTTGTTTTGTGACACTATTCCAAAGGCAAAGAAGAATGATGAAAGCGATGAAAATTACACCAACCCTATCTATGGGCTACCATGAAAATGCATGCTTCAAAATCATGCTGCAATATGCAAAATAGAGTTAGAGTCAACTTTTGTTGAGGTTAGGGGAAAGCCTCAAGTAGAGAGATATTGGAGACTCAAAGCGAGTTTTCAAATTGAAACCCTATTATTCTTCAAGATTCCACTATATATATACATATAATTTCTAGCGCGTTTAAAACACTATTTAGTTTGATTTAGGAACAATTATTAGGTTTCATTTCGAAAAACTTATTAGGGTTGACTTAGGAAAAGAGGTTACAAAAGAAAAAAGAAAAAGGAAAAAGAAAAGAAAAAGAAAATAATGTATTTAGAAAACTAAAAACAAAAAACAAAATGGAAAGGAAAACTAAAACGAAAAAAAGAAGGAAAAAAACTCTTAAAAAGACTTTAATGGGATTCGAACTGGGGACTTCTTGAAAGAAAACCAAAAGGGAAAAAAAAAATTAAAGCTACTAAGAGGCCCTTCAAGGATCAAACGTGGAGCCTCTTGGAAAGAACAAAACAACAACAACTAGCACGCCCACCAACCATTCTATGAATAATTATGAAGCAACAAAATTATATACAAAACTTACATAATAGCTATATATATATATATAATTTGACCCTCCTCGAGGTGGGGGCCCTAGGCGGCCTCCTCATCCGGCTACTCATAGGCCCGACCCTAGCCAAGAGACCCCAGCAAAGTGAGCAAGGGCTAAATTAAGGACTGATGCAGAGGAAAAATCACTATAAGAGTGCACAAATAATTCATCTGCAAATACAAGGTGAGAAAGGGAGATCTTACTGCACCGACAGTTAAAGCCAAAATAAAGTGAATAATTGGAGCCCCAAATATGAACATTAAATGCCTTGTCAATGATGGAAGGGAAGGAAGCATGCTCAACAAGGAAATGAAAACATTTAAAGGGGAATCTACTAGGCCCAGCCTAAACCCAAAGCAAACAAAGCATGTGCCTTGGGCCACGGTTTGAAGAAAGGCCTCAAACTTTACCTAGTGGAATCTTGGTGGCGGAAACTAGGAGAGCAACTTGGAAAGGCAAACAACCAATCCTTATTAACCTTGGTGGAGGAAACTAGTGGAGTAGCACATCAACTGATTATCGGAGCCTGTGAGCTATTTCATGCGCCATATTTCTATCTGCTACGAGAGGTAGGCCAATTCCCATGCTCATAATGACTCGAAACGTGCAACAATAACTTTGCTTCCCTATAAATAAGTGGATTCAAGAGTCTAGACTCATGTCGACTGCTCATCTTTATGTAAATACTATTCCCTTTCTGTTTCGCACTACATTTCTGTCTCTCACATGTTCGATTATGTTGATAACTAAGTTGTCCACATGAAACACTTGACAACAAGGCATCTTATTCTAGAAGGTGAAAGTAGTTAAGTGTGAGTGGGTGAGTTGGAAAGTGTAACTCTAACAGAATAGAGAGAGAGAGAGAGTGAATTTTCTTGTTAGTCAAGAAAAAGCTTGAAACTGTAAATCTATGTGGCAGCCAAGCATTGGTTGTAGTGTGAGTGCATCCAACAGGTGTAGAGTGTGTGTGTGTGTACAAGTGTAAGTGAAGAATGAGACTCTATATACCAAAAGCTATCAATGAAACATTGTGTGAGAAGATTTAGAATGATATAGTGTGCAATTCTCTCTGCAACCCGTGATTAGCATTTCATCAAACAATTAGAGTGCATCAGTGTAAGTGATAGCATTCACTGATAAATCATTATCATCTACATCCACCAATCACTAAACAGATTCACTAAATATATATGATCCTAATCTAGTCACGAGCTAATCTCGATTCAATCAATTTCAGTTAGTGTGTGTTTTCTTGTGTGTATTGGTTGAGTTAAGAACCTTACCTGCCAAGCTGAGAATTGAGCTCTTTTGGTTTTCAAGATGGTATCAGAGCAGGTCTGATATGCTATATGGGATGTGTACACTGAAGAAGAGCTGAGAACACGTTGTTGTACTGTGACCTGAGTTCAACATTGAAATGACTGGACATGGATGAGAGCTGAAGACTCCAATCTTCAATGGAACCAACTACGACTTCTGGAGAGCGAAAATGAGAACGGTGCTGCTTGCATATGATCTATAGGAATACATTGAAGAGGGTTTACCTGAACCTCTAAGAACCGATGCAGCTGAAGGAGTTGCTGCTCAGCTAGTGAATCGACCATCTCATGCTGATCGTGTCAAAGATGCCAAGGAACTAAGCATGATCCAAAATGTTGTAACTGATGAGATCTTCCCCAGGATCCAAAAATTGGGTTCAAGCTAAAGTATCTTGGGATACTATGTAGAGAGAATACAGAGGTGACTCTAAGGTACGATCTGTGAAACTACAATCTCTTAGGAGAGATTTTGAGTATGCTAGAATGGAAGACGATGAGTCTCTATCTGTCTATCTATCTAGACTCTATGCTATTGTGAATAACATGAGAACACATGGAGAGGATATCACGGAAAAATGCTTGGCACAAAAGATCCGAATTAGTCTAACCAAACCATTTGATCTCATAGTATCTATCATTGAGGAAACAAGAGATATAAACACTATGAATGTAGAGAGTGTCATGGCATCAATTAGAGCCTTTGATCAACGGTTGGAAATGCACACAGTTGAAGGAATAGACAGAGCCTTTGCAAGCCTCTCTGTGTCAAACAAGTCACATCAGGGCACATATCGATGGAAATCAAAGAAGCAGTTCAAAGGAAATGAGTTTTGGAATCAGAAGTCTAATGCAGAGAAACATAACTCTAATAAGAGTTCTGGTTCTAGTTCTATTTCTGGTTTCACCAAGGGAGAGTACCTTGGAAACAAGCCCTTGTGCAAGAAATGTGATAGACATCACTATGGAAACTGTTGGTACAAATGAGGAGTAAATTGCTATAATTGTTAGAAATTTGGGCACCTATCAAAGGACTGCACAATGAAAGCAGCTGGGAATATAGCACAAGAAGTTCTTGATGCTACTCCCAATTTTTTTTATGCTTGTAATTCTGCAATAGTCAAGGATAACATCAAATGGTATCTTGACAGTGCTTGCAGCAACTATATGATAGGACATGAGTCCATGTTGATTAATATTGACAAGTCTATCAAGGAAAAGGTTAAGATGGGTGATGGAAACCTTGTACAGGTAGTTGGGAAAGGGACATTGGTGATACATACTAAACAAGGAGAAAGACATATCAAAGAGGTGATGCTACTTCCAGGATTGGATGAAAATATGCTAAGTGTGGGGCAGATGATTGAACATGGTTACTTCCTAGTGTTTGGGGATCATACAGTGGATATCTTTGAGGATAAAGCACTGACTCAGAAGGTAGCCAAGGTTCCAATGACAAGGAACATATGTTTTCCTTTGTCTTTTGAATCCATCAACCCAGTAGCCATGAGGACAACATTGAGTGAAGATTATGACTTATGGCACAGAAGATTTGATCATTTGAACTTAAAAAATTTGAAGCTACTCCAGTAGAGGGACATGGTGGTGGGACTGCCTATACTACAAGCGGAAGGAGAAGTGCGTGAAGGGTGTGTTGCAGGAAAACTACATGTAGAACAATTTGATAAAGAACCAACTTGGAGGGCATCCTTACCACTTGAACTTATACACACAGATGTGTGTGGTCCTATGCAAGTGATAATCAATGGAGGAAAAACGTATGTATTTTCTCACCTTCATAGATGATTACATCGTAATGTACTGGTTGTATTTTCTATCACACAAGTGAGGAGTATTGAATGTTTTCAAAAAGTTTAAGAAGATGATTGAGTTGCAGAGTGGTTGCAAAATTAAGAAGTGACAGGGGTGGTGAGTACCTCTCAAGGGATTTTCAAGACTTCTATGACGAGACAGAAATAGAAAGACAACTTACTGTTGCCTACTCACCACAACAGAATGGTGTGGCAGAAAGGAAAAACAGGACCTTGATGGAAATGGCAAGAGCCATGATGCATGGGAAAAATATACCAAAGATGTTCTGGGGTGAAGCTGTGAGTATAACCTGTTATATGTGTCCTACTCGAGCAGTAAATGGCAAAACTTCATTTGAGCAATTTACTGGGAGGAAGCCAGGTGTGAAGCATATTAAGGTGTTTAGATGCATCTGTTACACACACATCCCTGACCATTTGAGACAGAAGCTGGATGGAAAAGGAACCAGGTGTGTTTTCATGGGTTATGGTTGCTATGAAAAGGGCTACAAAATGTACAACTTGTAAACCTGCAAGATTGTGATAGCTAGGAGTTTGGAGTTTGATGAGGGTTGAAAGTGGCTCTAGGATGAACCTAAGATATGTGAATGGGGTAATGTGGTGTTTAGCTATGGTTTTGACATCAGAAGTAATGAGGAACAAGCTCAAGTACAAACTGAAACACCTGATCCACCAAGTGATGAAGGACCAGCTGCTCAAGAACAATCTGATCCCGATTCACCTGATAAGCCTCAGCCTAAGTACAGAGATCTTAGTGATGTGTATGCACGATGTCACATTAGTATCATATAACCAGAAACCTACCTGGATGCTGCAAGAGACAAGGTTGGCAGAAAGCCATGAATGCTAAGATTGAAATGATAGAAAAGAATGAGACCCAGAGGTTAATTGGTAGACCACTTAAGAAACCTGTGATTGGTGTTAAGTGGGTTTACAAAACTAAGCTGAACTTAGATGGATCAGTAAAAAAGCTGAAAGACAGATTGGTGGCCAAAGGTTATGCTCAGAAACCTGGGGTTGACTACAATGAAACTTTTGCCCCAATGTCAAGGTTGGATACAATCAAGACCCTGATTGCATTAGCTGCACAAAAACAATGGCAGTTGTTCTAGCTTGATGTAAAATCAGCTTTCCTAAATAGAGTTCTAAATAAGGAGGACTATGTTAACCAACTTGAAGGTTTTGAGGTCAAGGGACAAAAGGAAAAATTCTACAAGCTGCACAAGGCTCTGTATAGTCTGAAACAGACCAAGGGCCTGGAATGGAGAAATTGATTCCTATCTACTGAGTTGTGGATCCCAGAGAAGTCCAAGTGAAGCAACTCTGTATTTGAAGATAAATAAAGGAAATGGAACCTTAATTGTCTCCATATATGTGGATGATATCATCTACACTGGAGGCAGTGAAGTTATGATGAAGGAATTCAAGACTGAAATGATGAAGAGGTATAAATGACAAACTTATGGCTATTACATCATTTTCTTGGAATGGGAATACTACAATCACGCTCTAGTATCTACATCCATCAAAGGCAATATGCTGAAACACTGCTGAAGAAGTTTGGTTTGACAAATTGCAAACCAGCAGTAACACCTCTTGCAACTAATGAAAAGCTACAAAGGGCTGATGGAAGTAGAGCATCTGATGAACAATTGTATAGACATATGGTAGGGAGTTTTCTGTATCTAACAGCCACAAGACATGACATAATGTATGCCTCTAGTCTTCTATCCAGGTATATGCACAACCCTCCCAAGAATCTTGGAACAGTAAAAAAGGGTGCTAAGTTATGTGCAGGGCTCTCTTAACTATGGACTGGAGTACAAGAAAAGGAAGACAACTATCCTAATTGGATTTTGTGACAGTGACTGAGGAGGATCGATTAAGAACATCAGAAGCACATCAGGTTATGCTTTTAGCTTTGGAAGTGGAGTATTCTCCTGGGCATCTGTGAAGCAAATACGCATTGTACTATCCACAGCAGAAGATGAGTATGTAAGTGCATGTGAATCAACTACTCAAGCTGTATGGTTAAGGTTTGTATTGGCGAATTTTGGAGAAGATCAACTAGAACCTACATTGATGATGTGTGATAACCAGTTAGCAATTTCTATGGCTAAGAACCCTGTTAGATTAGAATAAATTTACATGAACTTTACATGGGCTAAATTTACATGTTAGATTAGAATAACTCAATGATAACATTGAATTTCATTAACAAACTTAAAAACAGTTAGTCAAGGGGAAAGTAACAAGTAGAATAACTCAATGATACGTCCATTAAAATACGTCCCTGGTTGACACCTGGCTTGTGTCTAGTGGTTTCTAGCCACTTTCACGGCTCAAATTAAATGGATTGTTTGAGTTTGTGTTAACCGTGCTTTGTGAGAGAAAACAGAGACCGTGTAACAGGGAGGAAATCGACCTAGTTTAGTGTGTGTGTGAGTCCTGGTGATCAAGTGAGGGTGAGCAAAGAGAAGTGAGAGGCTAGTGAGTGTTTTGGGTGAGATTTGTGTGAGGAAAGGCTCAGATGTCAGGACCCACCCCGGTTTCACCCCGAAACCCGAGGTAAATCCCGCTCCCGTCTGACTCCCCGACTCAACACCCAAGTAACCCTCACGCCACTCAGTCAGACGCAGGAGTAATTAAACAAAATATCCCAAGCTTATCGTTTACAGAGCATAGCACTACTTTACAAGGAACTAAAAATAAAAACTGATAAAGTACACGCACACAGAAGCCTTTAAACTCTTCTAGGATCCCTCACGTCCCTTCTATGCCTCGGACACTACCTCGACGTTAAGACCCCGCGCTAGCTCCACAACCTGGAGGGCAATTTAAAACCAAAGTGTGAGTGGACCAGAAAGTACAAAAAGTTCAAAAACCATTTTACAAGAAAACCGAATTTAACCCTCCGTTTTGAAACCACATGCATAACCAACAGTTATGAACACAGTTATAAAATAATCATGATAAAACATCATAAGAAACACAAACACTATAAAATATCATAAGAAACCATAGCATGGGTATCAGAAACCGTATCAAATCCTCATTTCCCGATCGAACCTGCTGGACCTATCCGAGTCTTTAAACTCCCGAGTCTTTAAACTCAATCCAGGCCTTAATAATATCCGAGTCTTTAAACTCCCGAGTCTTTAAACTCAAGGCCTACGGGGGAAATCAATATATATCCGAGTCTTTAAACTCCCGAGTCTTTAAACTCAATCCGGGTCTTTAAACCCAATCCGGCCGGTCCCCCGTCACATATATCCGGGTCTTTAAACCCAATATCCAGATCCAGCAAATCCAATCTCAAAACCATTTGAAAACCATGTACCAATCCACATCCAAACCCGAATCCGAAATCACTGGTCTGATGCCCTTCCGGCATCCAGAACCGTCATTCCGAACCCAAATCCGGAAATTCACTTTTCAACTTTAAACCCAAATTTCACTTCCGAAATCCGATTCTAAAACCGAAAACCTTGATTATCAAAATCATATTCCAAAATTCATTTATAATCATTAGAAATCACTTATCAATTTAAATCCCAAAACTAAAGCATTAATTTCAGAAACCAACCACTTTCTCGTAAAACGTGCTAGAAATCGGGCTTCCTCGAAAAGCGTGCAATAATGTAAAACCAACCAAAACATACTCGATAAACATAGAATGATGATTGAAACCATAAAACAATTATAGAAAACAGTTATGCATGCTCGAGTTTAGAGAAGGGGTCCACTCACAGTACTGAGCTCTACTCGCGTCCCGAATGTCCAGCCCGTTCCTCGGCTTCCTCGGGAAATCCCGATCCTGTCAAACACCGTCAAATTATGTCACTAATACGTCTACGACACAACTACCTAATTTCCTTAAAATTCCCCGAACCAAAGACTTAAAACCCGGGACCCTAAACATTCACCCTCGCGGAACTACACTCAAACGACTTCCGATTGACTCGAAACCAACTCCATTGAACTCACCACAACTCCTAGACCAAAAGTCCTGTTGACCGCTTCTCCATACGCCGCCGCACGCGCCCCCACGCGCCGCCCAAAGTGGCTGCGCGTGGCCCCACGCGCCAGCTACAGTACCATCTTCAACCTGTGCTGAACCGGCCGTCGCAGGCTGAACCGGCGAGAACTGATCTCCACCGTCCGGCCACCAGTTCAACCCCTCTTTTCTCTCACAGCTGCGTCCATACCTGCCCTATCTCTTCCCGTACTCCGTTCACCTCGACACCGTCCCTAGCCCGTCGACTGAACTCAAAACCAGACAGCCCCAAACTCCCCTGCTTCACGATCCAGCCACCCAGCTCACCTCCATTCACGGTGGTTACACCAAACTCATCCTAGGACTTCACTGAACCTAGACCACACCTCCATTACCTTCGACTCACCCCCAAACTCGTCGACTCACCGTTTGAAGTTTACGGCTATACAGAGGAACAGAGACTCCACTCCATCCGAGCTCCGCCGTGAACACCCCCCGTCACGGTGACCATCCCAGTCGACACCTAGGACCTCCCTGAACATAACCCTGACCTTCAATCCCATCGACACTAAGCCTAGACTCACGACTTCCGAACTAAAATTTCACGGGAAAACAGAGCAGGAAACCTCACCTTTCGATTGCAGCTCCGCCGTGTGCACCGCCGCGTGCCACGGTGTTCGTTGGGTCCCCTGCAACCTCCTACAGCTCCCCCTACCTTGGATTGAGCCACCTCACGGCGTAGCCACCACCACAGTCTCACGGCCTCCCTGTTTCCCCAGAATTTTGCCGCACCTCCACCGTGCCGCCGTGCACGATTCCTCCACCAATTCACGACCACCAGCTCATACACTCCTCTCTGTCACTCTCACAAACCACTCCTCACCGTCTCTCTTCCACCCTCTGGACACTCACACACACTCACAACTCACCAACGCCCGTGATCAACCTTTCAAACCTCTCAATTCCTTCCCTCTGTTTCTCTCTGTGTCGAGGAACACACACGAGCACACACGGTTGCACCCCAAATAATGGAACCGCGTACACACTAGAGAACCCCCCAGAACCCACTACACACTTGCCACATGTCACCATCCCCCACTCTCTCTCACCAACTGGCTCCATCCCAGCCGTCCATTTCTTTCTTTCTGCACAAATCCCTAGAAACCAAAAAGACCAAAATACCCTCCTGTTTTACACATTTTACGGTTTCGCCACTAACGTTCTAGACCCGTATCTCAC
The DNA here is from genome assembly GCA_032719365.1 of Prinsepia uniflora. Classification (NCBI taxonomy): domain Eukaryota; kingdom Viridiplantae; phylum Streptophyta; class Magnoliopsida; order Rosales; family Rosaceae; genus Prinsepia; species Prinsepia uniflora. The sequence continues at coordinate 1,338,747 of CM064875.1, read as the reverse complement.
TCATCGTAAGTCCGATGCATACGTGCCGCCTGTCATCGAACTCAGGACGACGAGATCTATCTAACCATCCTAGGTCAACGTACCAAAACTCGTCCGTACAAAAAGTCAACTATTCCCCCCTAATTTCCTCAAATTACGGTCATGCCCTCAACCTTCCGAACATCACAATTTTCTCCTCGGATGTCGGAATCAGGCGCGCCACCTGCCTAAAGATTCGTGACGTCCTAAACTACGTCCTGATCACTGGTCAATCCCCAATTGACCACCCGAAATAAAAGTCAACATTTCTGCCCGACCCAGGGGTAAAATCGTCATTCTAGGTTCCCGGACCCCTCGGGACCACCTAACCCTTGATTACCCTCACTAATCACACCTTAATCACTCTAGTAATCTCGATTCTCGGGACGGGTTGTTACATCAGAGGTGGGTGAGATTTCTCAAGAAAACAGAGAAGGTGTCGAGGATCGTGGTGCAACCAAAATCGATCATTTCGGTCCAAACGAGTTCGAGGGAGGGCTAGGAAGGCTGAAGGGGGCCCTGTGAACCCAGAAGAACACGGCGGCGAGCACGGCGGAGGCCAGAACGACGGTGAGTTTTCGATGTCCTCTGTTTTTCCGTTTAAGCTCAAAATGGAAGTCGTGGGTTTGGGAGATGAGTCGAGCTGTTCTATTGGTTCTCATAAGTGTAGGAAGTCCCCAGTAACTTTAAGGGTTGAACCAGAGGCTAAGGAGATGGCGGGTCGCCGGAAAACAACGACTGGTTTTTTCTGGGTTTTGGTTCGAGTTTGACAGGTGAGGATTTGGACTTTAATTCGTGTTTTTAGATAGTGGAATAGGTTTCTTAGGGTAGGACGAAACTATTGGTGAAGGAAGGGTTGAAAACGGACGGAAAACGGGTGAAAACCAGTCTCGCCGGTTCAGACCGGTCAACTGCCGGAGAAGACGGTGAACAGTGATTCACTGTAGCGGCGCTTGAAGCCCACGTGCAGCCCCTTTTGGCGGCGCGTGAGGGCGCTTGGGGTAATTTCTGGGGAAGTATCCAACAGGGTTTTTATTCTAATCGATGTAACGAACATTTTGGGACAAGTTTCGAGACGATCGAACATCGTCTCGGGGTAGTTTTAAGGGTTCGAAGGTTTAGGGTTCCGTTTAATTACGTTTCAAAATTCGGAAAAATTAGGGATTTTGGGGTAACCTTAATTGAAGAGTTTTTGACCCGTTTTGGTGACTCTGGACAGGTCAGGAATTGCTTGAGCAGCCGAGGATCGCACGGGACGCGATTGACGCGCACGAAAGTAGTGAGTGGACTGTTTGTTTTCTATATTCTTGCTGTACTCGATTGCATGACTTTGAATATAAGTTTATCGGATTTGCACGTACTTCGAGAATATGATTTCTGTGATGCTTGTGAATAAGGTTTCAGATGAATGATTATGTTATTACGTATTCTGTTTTATGAAAGATTTGTGGATCTGATTTGAGGATTTGAAAGGAAAAATCAGGGCGGGAGCCCTTTTCGATAAACGTGATTTCGGTTTTTCGAAGAATTCCAGTTTGGCTTTGGTTTTCGGATTTCGATGCATTTTCTGTTGATTGAAAAATGGTTTTGGGTTTAAAGACCCAAAAAAAGAGAAAAACCCACTGGATCTGGTTTTGAGTTTAAAGACTCGGATTAATTGACGGGGGGAGGGCCCTGGACTGGTATGTTTTGAGTTTAAAGACTCGGTATGTGTTTTGAGTTTAAAGACTAGGTGATTGTGATACCCCCCCGAGGCATGTGCTTGTGTTTTGAGTTTAAAGACTCGTTGATATCCCAGGAAGTCCTGGTTATTGCGCATTGTGTTTTGAGTTTAAAGACTCGTTGATATCCCGGGAAGGCCTGGTTATTGCGCATTGTGTTTTGAGTTTAAAGACTCGGGCACACTTGAGATCCAGTAACTTATATGATTGATGTTTTTCACTGGTTTTCACATGTTTTGGGCTGTGACCCGACTAACTTGGTTTTATAAATTTTAGGCCGAGCACCTGAACTTGGTTTCGATTGCTAACAGTTTTTAAGTTACTTGGTTATGCATGCATGTTTTCAAAACGGAGGGTGAAACCCTGGTTTCTTTACAGAACTGCTTTTATGACTCTTATTTATTTTTAGTCCACTCACATTTTCATGTTTTTGACACCCTCCAGGTCGTGGTGCGAGCGTTGGGGTTACCGTTGAGGCAAAGGTCAAGGCATAAAATCAACCGTTGCACGTTTTTCTACTCTTTTCGTACTAGACCATGCTCTGTAAACTGGTAACGGGTTGTAAGACTTTTCTCCCTGGTCTGACAGTATGAGTTTTGTTGTATATAAGGTAATTTTGGTCTTTTTAGTGTGTTTGTCAGACGAGAGCAGGGTTCGCCTCGGTTATCGGGACAATAATCGGGGTGGGTCCTGTCATATGATCCTAATCTAGTCACGAGTTTATCTCGATTCAATCAATTTCAGTTAGTGTGTGTTTTTTTGTGTATTGGTTGAGTTAATAACCTTACCCGCCAAATTGAGAATCGAGCTCCTTTGGTTTTCAAGAGATTAATCTAGCAATGAAAGATCATGACACATTTGTATGGTAGCGTTATGGGTTTGCTCCATCACTGATGATGGACAGATTAAATGTGGTCAGGATGTGGTGTGGCATGCTTTATTTTCAATGTTGAAGATAATGGAAAATCACATAATGCAACAAATGGGCCACGTAAATGATCAGTATGTGGCAAATTCCGAGTGCAACAGGAGAAAAACGAATTGGCATATATTTGGAAATAAAAAAAATCATCCCATATCTTTTCATCTGTTCCCTTCTTGCTTTATATACCTACCTAATCAAGAAGGGCAAAAAGATAGAGAGACATGTAAAATGGAGGACCCAAAGCACTTTGTTTTGGTCCATGGAGGCTGCCATGGAGCATGGTGTTGGTACAAGCTTGTTGCCCTACTGCACCAGGCCGGCCACCGAGCTACGGCTCTGGACCTCGGGGCTTCCGGGATCAACTCCACGCAGCTACATGAGGTCACTTCCGTTTGGGACTACATACGGCCGTTGATGGAGTTCATGGCTTCGATTCCTCTCCGCGAGAGGGTCATATTGGTCGGCCACAGCTATGGCGGCATTCCCATCTCTCTCGCCATGGAGAGGTTTCATCAGAAGGTTTTCGCCGCCGTCTTTGTCACAGCCTTCATGCCTCATTACAATTCTCCACCAGCAAACCTCATACAAGAAGTAAAAAATGCTCTTGTAAATTTCATGTTTTTAAATCATTTTAACCTACTTTAACCTGCTTCAGATTCTCATATCAATCCCTTTTTTTTTCTCTTTTTCTTATGCGATGAAAAACAAAGTTCTTCAAATGGACACCGGTGGAATCCTTAATGGATTGTAAGCTTGCATTCGGCCATGAAAATCAGCTAGCATCCGTCCTCTTTGGTCCAGAATATATTGCAGCCAAATTGTACATGCACTGCAAATCAAAGGCTAGTTTCTCACAGTAATTTGTAAATTTGTCACATGTCGGTCTTTAACATAATTTTTTTCTCCACCATCAATTTTCTAAAATGTTATATGTCGGTCTTTAACATTATTTTTTTACACGAGTATTTTTCCCTTAATTAAATTATACTTTAATCTTTTTTTTGAAATGAGATAAATTAAAGAAAAATTAAATAATTTGTGTCTATAAGGGGAATTGACCATGAATAATATAGTTTACGAGAAAAGTTAGATGAAAAAATTCTCAAAAAAAAAAGAAAAGAAAGGTTTACCAAGTGTTGATATTTAACTATCTTGGCATGCAGGACCTAGAACTAGCTAAGATGTTGATAAGGCCATCTCGGTCGTACTTGGAGGACATGAGCAAGGATGGCCTGCTATCGGAAGCGAGATTCGGGTCGGTAACTAGGGTTTTCGTAATGTGTGAAGATGATCAGGTGGTGGTGGACGACTTCCAACGGTGGATGATTGAGAATGGCCCGACGGCAGACGTGGTAGTGATAAAAAAAGCTGGTCATATGGTCATGTTAACAAAGCCCCAAGAACTTTGCCAATGCTTATGTGAAGTGGCTGAGAAGATGTCTTAGCAAATCATCTTACTCTTCACTACATAATGATCGTTAAACATTGAATAAATCCAAATCAGTTGCCTAATTAAGTTCCTCTTTATTTTCAATTTAAAATTTTGTTGTCCAACTAATCATGATTATGGTGTCATGGTACAAAATATGAGATAGCAAGTGGAAGGATTAGATTCCTATCTTCACTTCTATGGCCAGGAGGGGAGCTAGGGAGGGCCTAGTGGGAGTATATATGGGCCGATACTCAATTTTTTTATATTTTCTTTATTTATATATAAATTATAAAATATAAAATATATTTTAGATTTTATTATAGTATAATAAATATACTTAGATTGCTTATCTATTATGCATAATTTTTTACTTTCTCTTTCTCTTGTAATTTTGTACTAAATTTATATGTATTATGTTATATATAATATGGCACTATACAAATTTACCATACATATATAAAATTTCTAAAATTTTAACTATTTTTTACCTTATTTGTCTATTTTTTTATTTTTCTTCTTTTCTTATCTAATTATAAATATTTCTAAAATGTATTTACTTCATATTTCCAAAGGGTTCAACTTTTAATTTCTATTTTCCTATTTACTTTTTTTTCACTTATCAATTTTTACAATGATAGTAAATTTCAGAAGTTATTATTTTATTAGATTTAAGAGTATAAATCTATGAATCATAGTATTTATATAAATAAAAAAAACTCGTAATTTTTTTTAAAAACCACCAAAAAATGGTTCTTGGAAACTTTATTAAAATTTGAAATTTTGAACAAGAATGCTTGAAAATTTGAGATAACCAAAAAATCATCAATTAAAAGTGTAATTTGTAGGAAGAAAAAATGATTAGACCCCATCTAATGTCAAATCCTAACTACGCCATTGTTATGGCTATAGTGACAAAGCATACACGGGTCACGTTCATGGGTGGGTAGCCATACGTCATATCTTATGGGGACCAAACCATGAGAGAAAACAAAAAAAATTGGAAAAGTAATTCATGTGTCAAAATTAAACATGGTCATAATTAAATTAGTCACCTTGCCTAGAGTATAATGGTAATTTTAAATTTGACGAGCCGATGTTAGATTGTGAGAGTCATCATTTAGTGTCATAACGCAATGACATGATTCTCCATTAATTATGTGAGAATTGTTGAATTCGACTCTTGTAAAAAACAAAATCTATACCTGCAAGGCCTACAAGGGGGACCTACAAGGCCTACTAGCATCCCCAATGCAAAGAACAGTAGGGCAATGATGAGAGGAACCTTGGTGGTGGAAACTAGCAGAGCAACATGGAAAGGCAGACAACCAATCCTTATTAACCTTGGTGGAGGAAACTAGTGGAGTAGCACATTTGTGCCTCCGCCGAGGAGCAAGGGGAATATGGAAGGGCTTACCAAGTTCACCAGTGTGATTATTCAGATTGGCTTGCCCCAAGCCAACCCATATAGGCATAGCTAGTTCTATAGGAAGGTTTAAAGAAATTCAGGAGGCTGATCCAGATGAAGGTTTCAGCCCAAAGGAAGGCCCCGGAGAAACATGGCTAGTGGATTAAAGAATGGGCTTGGAAGATAAGGGACAAGTTGGCCCAAGGTGCCCAAACAACTTACACTTGGGAGCATATACGAGGTTTATTCTTGTATACAACTCAAACCTTAATAACACTTGATAACTCACCTTCCTTGACAGGTCTCATCCCTAATCCCTTAGGATTAACGTGGGATGACCTGCTCTCGGCTGACACCATATGTCATACTAGAGATACTACTGTGACCCACTCGAGGTTTCCAGAGTACGCAGCTTCATGTGATGTCTCAGTTTCTATTACAGCCGCGCCCGCCATCAACCTAGAGGGTACCAAAAACATCAAAAGTATGAGTGGACAAAATAAAACTTTGGAAAACCAATTTCTGAAATCATCATTTAACCCTCCGTTTTATAAAGCATGCATGCATAATCAATTAAACCATTACTTTCCAATAAAATAGTAACATATGAAAACAAATGCTTTCATCGCAAAACCAACACATGTGAAAATATCTGGACACAAAGAAATAAATCAAAATCATGACCCATCCTCATATCCCACATCTGTCTCATACCACCATATCCTCATCAATCACGATATCCAAGCAACATGTACAAATAAGCTCCAGCACTGCTCACGTCTGAGCACAACGCCCTGAACATATCTACGGCCGCCGTTCATATCATCATGAACAAATCTGTAACGCCCCGGAAATTCGAGGATTTTAATATTGTAAATTAATGAATGAATTGACGTTTTTACCCCTGTGAATTGTATTGCCAAATTGTTGATTTTTTGATTGGTGGGTCAAATGGACTTTGACCGATGACCGTGACGTATTTCGGGACGTCAAGAGTTCATTGACAGGTGGCACGTCCAATTCGGACGATAAGGGAAAAAGTTATGACTATCGGAAGTTCAGGGGCATTTCCGTAATTTGGACGAAAAAGGGAAAATGTTGACTTTTCGTTTGACAACTGATTTTCACATGACTCGAGGACCGTTAGGTAGGTCTCGATGCCCTGAGTCCGTAGACAGGCGGCATGCTAAAATCGGACATCGGATGGCTGAGTTACGGGTCTGGAAAGTGAAGGGCATTTTGGTAATTTCTGAACTGAGGGCATTTTAGTCATTTCACTTACGGGTTACTGTAGAAAACCGTGGGGGACAGCGGCTGCACCACCGTGCGTGGTGATTCTGAACAATCCCATTAGTTTAACTCGTAATGAACTGTAAAGGAAGGATTTAATTAAGCCTTAAAGGCAGTAGGAACGTGGGATGATCGATTCATCAGACAAAGACACCATTTTTAATCAAAGATTCGAAACCTTGCTGGAAAATTTTCTCAGTGGCCAGGCTGGGTTTCCACGAGCTTCTGAAGCGGCACAGTTGTTTAAACTGAGTGAATTTGTGTGTGCTTCACTCTGCTGCAGTGAGGGCTGTGAATTGGAGAGGAAAACCAGAGAAAACAGTTTCTGGAAAAATTGGACGGAAATCGAGATTTAATTTCTGGTGCTTGTTGGACCAAACCAAGGCTTGGTTTAGTCTTCTGGGAGTGTTTGGAACTCAACCATATCAAATTCGAGGGGAACCAGCCACGGTTGAGCTGGGACGTAGGCTGCCGTTTTCAGGGAAGTTGCAGAGCTAGGGACGACAACTTCCAGGTACTTTCTGGCACAATTGATCGTTCATTCTAGTTCGTATTAACCCTAGGATGCTTACTGTGAAGTTAATTTGATATTGGTGTTGGAATCAACGAGTTATGGTGATCAACCCGTTTGGGTGATCACGGGTCGAAGGTCCATTTAAGGAACCGTTGAGGTTGATTATTGACTCAGAACTGTAATTAGATGGTTAATGAACATGTTAGGATAAAAAACGAGTGAAATCGAGTGGAAATTGAGGGTCAATTAACCGGGTCAAGCCGCGGGTGGCAGACCCGTATTGCAGGCTATTGGGTGAAGGATATGACACTGTAGTAGCTACAGTGTCAGGCGCGTGACTTTCACGCGTAGCCACTTTGGGTGGCGCGTGAGGGCGCGTTGAGGCTCGTCTCCGATCACGATCAACATGACTTTTTATCCTCTCATCATTCTGAACATTTTTTGTGAAATAACCATGTTGATATGAGATTGTTAAATGGGCTAGTTTAGGGCCGGTTGTCTCGGGAAGCGTGTTCGGACGGGTTCCCCGAGCCGGTTTCTGTTTCGGACTTTTTGGATGAATGTTAAGGACTTGTAGTGACCCTTACGTGTGCTTTGGACTGACAGGAATTGTACGATAATCCTGGCACAGGTCTGTACGCGCAGATTCGCAGTGGGATCGTACCGTGAGTGGGCCCGATTTCATTGAACGCTTGCATGCATAAATTTTTTTTGATTTACTTATATATTTACATGCTGGAAACAAGAAATGGTTTTGATGATCTTGAAATTATGATTATGGCACGTTTTACGATGTTTGGGCTTGAGACCCGTCTGGTGAAACTTGAGTATGGTTTTAGATTTTAACTCTATATACATATATATATATATATATATATATATATATGCATGTGGATATAAATGAATATTTTTGGTACTGCACTGTAGAGATATACTTGTATTATACTGTCTCCTCTGGATGGGGTACACCGGAGTAGTCACGACGCAATGTCTGCGATGGGCCATTCTACAGAAGAATCGGACCTTAGAATGACTCAGGAACAGGATTGCTATGTTTGGGCGTCTGGGACGTCGAGCGTCTAGACGCTAGGCATCTGGGATGCCATACCCGGACTGGGTTCGGGGATTGGACTTGGAATTGAGACCCCGAGTGGCACGCGTAGCCTTGGGACTGTGACTTAATGGATTTCAGGGACGCCGATCATGTGGGATGTCAGAATTGGAGTGTTTCATGCAGTGGCTGTGATTATGTTTATGGTTTTTTATTATATGCCTTATGGTTATCATATATGATTTATGGTTTTAAATGCTGATGCATGCATGTTTGGAAAACGGAGGGGTAAAATTATATGTTTTACTTATTAAATTGTTTTATAAACTTGAGTTTCAGCCCACTCACCCTTAATGTTTTGGTAACCCCTCCAAGCTGTGCTACTGAGGTAGAGGAGGATCCTGAGGCTGAGGCATAGATCTACTTCTGCGTATCTGAACCCCTGTCGGGTGGGTTGACCCGCATGATTATTTTAGAGTCGTGCTCGGAACTTGTAATTTTGGATTTCATCCCTTGTCTGACATCTGTTAAATTTGGATTTGATGTATAACTTTAATTTGGTTATTTATGCATTTGAACTTTTGAGGTTAAAATTGGAATGTTATTTTGGGTGTCAGACGGGAGCAGGGCACGTCCCCTTGTGGTCCCCGGGGGATTGGGGCGGGTCCTGTCAAAATCATTGACCAATGTCATACATAAGCACTCCTGAGCCGAACCTCCCACGACTGCTCGTCAACAGGCAATGCATCGTGACCTCTCCGCATGGGGGGAACACAACGCATCCCGGAGGTGAGCAACATATCATAGGGTCCTTTCCATGGAAACACATTCATAACTGGAGGCCCACTCCGGGGAAACACATTCCTACCGGAGTCATATCAATAATCTCAGAGAATGGTCATAATGAAAACAATGGAAACACATTTTTATAAACTATTGTATCTCAAATCAAATCAATTATTTTACATAGGGTCTCTGCCCAAAACACAGTTTCTACAAACATCATAAAAATAGTGTCCAATCCTCATTTCCCAATACTCAAAATCATTTCATCAATCAAATCACTGTTCAATTTCACATTTGACTCTAATCTAAGTCAAAATCATTATCCAACTGGGTCTCAAGCCCAAAATGCTATTCTCAAGAAAATCCGTAAAATCTTTCATTTCCAAACCATGATCAAACTAATATATAAATATTTATTCAATTCATCATTCAAAGAAATATGCAAACCTTGCATTTCAAACCATGCTCATAAACCATTAAAATATATATGCATGCATGATTTATAAATCAAAGTCCACTCACAAACAATCCACGCTGTGCGCTCAAAACCCGCGCCATAAGCCAATCCAAAGCCTTCGGAACGTCCGGGCCTGTTCAAATCACACCCAAGGGTAACTATCAATTTATACAAGTCCATATCAAAAATCCCCTAAAACCCCAGAACATAATTCGTGTCTCGAACACACTTCTCGAGGAGAAAACCCACCAAAACACCCATCAAACGATTTCTGATTGATCTGAAACAACCACCATTGGATTTAAAACGTCAAAACGTTTCGAACAAGACCAGTTTGACCTCAAAAATCGTGCTCACGCGCCTACACACGCTGGTCCAAGTTCGGTCAACGTTGACATCACTACTAACGTCATTTGCTGACGCCAACCTACTTGACATCTAAAAACTGCCACGTGGCACCTCCTGATTGGTGTCACGTCACCCTCTAACATGTGCCACATGTCGCATGCTGACGTCATCTTGACGTCACTATTGACATCATTATGACATCACTATTGACGTCATCCTGCCACGTCACTGTTGACATCATCTTGCCATGTCACCTGCCACGTGGCTTGATAGGATGACGTGTCAAGCCACATAATTGTCATCTTCCTCTCGTCGGGTCGACTCGCGACCTATAACGGGTTGTTCGACCCGGAAGTCTAACTCGACTTGTTGTTCTTCATCTGACCACCATTCTTCACCATTCTTTCACCAGAATTCCCTAATCAAACCCAAACCTAGAAAAATATGTTAAAATTGTAAGAACTCACCTCGAAACCCCTAGCCAAGCTCGATTCTTCACGGTTTCCTTCGAACTCGTCTCCAGGACGATTCCAACTACGAACTCTTTCCATTTTTGGCCCTAATAGCTCGCATGAACCTAGAAAAGGTAACCATGGCCTTAATTTCGAGCTACTATTTCTAAACCCAAAATCCAACCATAAAGGGTCTTTGGGTTTTTACATGTTTTTCAATTTTCTGGCAGCCACCGTTGCTCAGTTACTCGTCACCGTCCTTCTCGGTCTTTATCTCACCCACTCTCACTATGTGTGTCCCTCAACTAGTACCAGCTGGTGGAACAATGAAGAAATGGGGGTGGGGTGGTTTCAAGTTTGTGTGTATGTGTTTGAAAAATGAGAGATAAGATGCATGTATGTGGGAAAAGAGGCCAATGGAATGAGTAACAAGTGTCACTCATCATTTGGTTCAAAATCATATATTTTAGGGCCCACTAATAAACAACTAAGGTCAAATCTCTTGATATTCGTGCAATCGTAAAATCCTAGTAAACCTGTCCTAGACCCGTAAAATACCTGCCCGATGTCCAAACTCGACGTGCCGCTTGTCTACGTAATCGAAATCCTTCGATCTACGTACGGGGCCTCAGTCAAAGTCAAAATAATCTCCCGGGTCAAAAGTCAAAATAATCTCCCGGGTCAAAAGTCAAAATTTTCCCTTCTATGGGCAAAATTGTCATTTTACCTATATCGTCCGATTAATCTCAATTTAATCCTTGATTAACCTCGATAATCACGAAATTGCGGGACAGGTCGTTACATTCCCCTCCACATTACTCATAATACCAATAAAGTCAAGGAGAGGCTCAACAACATCAACTTCCACATAGACCCGCATAAATGAAATACACTTCAAATTCCCGATTAGAGAGTCAACATACAAAGGATACCAGTTCGAGCCCCAACGATTCCAATAAATCCATTGTAGGGAGGTTGGTGAGTGCTGGGCACCAGTGAGATCCATGTGAACGCGAGTGATTGCGTCAGCTCCCGGGAGTCTGAGTTCATAAGTGATCTGACTATCAGTACTTGCGGGACCTACAAGGTGGGAAATGTTGGGCCACGTAGGATCAATCTACTCCTACTGATGGGATGCAAGATCCATTTGTTAGTTGTATTCCTACGGGTCTCAGACGTTTCATAATGTTCCTGAATTGGGTGAGCTGCCTCCCCTATCTCCAAATACCTCGAAGAAAAAAAAAGAGGAAGCCAAATAGCACTAGCAATGTGCCTAAAAGCCTCTGAGCTCCAATGCTCCAAAGACAGATTTAGACATCATAACCACTCTCCATTAGCTAAGATAAAGGCTATGACATGTAAGATGCCAAGGACCTCCAGTATCTTGATACAAGCTTCCTGATCCACAAACCAGACGAAAAAGAAACCATTCTCATTTGCGAGAACTTCAACAAGGCCCCGGTTAGCCCACAATTTCCTCGCAAGCAAATTGATAGCAGTGAATGGCAATTGTCTATCCCTAAATATCCAACACGGCAGAGGTTTCAGTTCTTGGCAGAAATAGCAGCCGCCTCAAATGGCGCACATACCGCTTTTCTTCCCCTAAAATTCTTGGCTCAAAACATTTAAGGGGAGCCCTGAGTCGTAGATGTAGATCATCTCACCTTTTTGAAGGAGCGAGAGAAAAGAGGAGGAGCAGAATTCAATTGGGTCACCAAGGAAGCAGCTAAATGACTATATATAAATATATGTATATATATATATATATATATATATATCAATATTTCAACCATGTAAGTTGGAGCTCATTATCATCCTCACCAAGATATCCTATATCCTAATCTTACATGGACTTGTATTGGACTGCATTGTGTACTTTATGAAATTCAAGACATTGTCCAAATAGGAGTGAATAATGATTATTGTAAGACATTCTACAGTGATTTAGATGAGTCGAATAGTTATAACGCACTAATGCAACGGTACGTAGTAAGTAAAATATATGTGAGTTATATCTTTTCGAGAAGATTTACTTAAAAAACTTGAGTAAAAGATCGCTTTTAATAGATAAGAATGACCTTAAAATCACTTCCAGACCACGTTACAAAGTTACATTGAAATTCAAGTATTTTTTGATTCAAAATATAATGGGGTGCCCTTGATGGCAGGACACGTCCAAATGACTTATAATACTTTGGCTAATGTGCTGGTAAAATATTTCATGAAATTGCGACGGAAACATTTTTCATAAAAATTGTGAGCTATTCACGATTTTTAGTCGATTTTTGAAACTTTGACAAAAACATAAAAATACTTATTTTATTTTCATTCTCATTATCCCGTAAGATATTTCAAAGTTGATGGAGATTTTTTCTAATGAACTTTGGATCCTAGAGTCACTTCCGGACCGGGTTATGAATTGCAATGAAATTCGAGTTTTTTTTGCCTAAAAATGCACAAAAATTAGTTAATGGGCACTTAGGATGGTAGTACATGTCCCAAATGGCTTGAAATACTTTGTCTAATGTGCCGTTAAAATATTTCGTGGGTTCCTGTCAGACACATTCTTCACAAAAATCATGAGTTACAACTCACGACTTTTAGATGGGTTTTGAAAATTTGACAAAAGCATCAAAATACTTATGCCATTTCCATTTCATCAACCCATAAGACACTTTGAAGTTGAGGGGAGGGTTTCTAAATTACCTTCGGACCCTAGAGTCACTTCTGGACCACATTATGAAATTGCATTGAAATTCGAATTTTTCCTTTAAAAACAATTATAAAATAGTTAATGGATACTCTTGATGGCAGGATATATATCGAATGGCTCATAATACTTTGGCTAATCTGCAGCTGAAGTATTTTGTGAAATCTTGACTGACACATTTTTTTACAAAAACTATGACAACTCACGATATTTAGTTGGTTTTTGAATTTTTGAAAAAATATATTGAAATACTTATTTTTTTTCATTCTCATTACCTCGTAAAATACTATGAAGTTGAGGGGGATCGTAACTATTGACATTTGGGCCCGTTGAGTTGCTTTGGAACCCCGTTATGAAATTTCATTGTAGTTCAAGTTTTTATTTTTGTTAAAAAATGCATAAAACTTAGTTAATGGGCACTATAGATGGTAGGACATATTTCAAATGATTTATAACACTTTGGCCAATGTGTAATTAAAATATTTTGCGAAATTCTGTCCGTTTTTTAAATTGAGATATAAAAATTCTTATTCTATTTTCATTCTCATCAATCCGTAAGATACTTTGAATTTAAGGGGGATAGTTTTAATTGACCTTCGGACCCCATAGTCCCTTATGGATCCCATTTTAATTGAAATTCGGGGTTTTTTGGTTAAATAATATATAAAAATAGCTAATGGGTACCATAGGTGGCGTCATATGTCCTTAATGACTTATAATACTTTGGCTAATGTGCAATTAGAATATTTTGCGAAATCACGTCAGACACATTTTCACAAAAATTGAGAGCTATTGACGATTTTTAGTGGTTTCTGAAATTTTGACAAAAACATAAAACTACTTATTATTTTTTTCATTCCCTTCACCTCATAAGATATTATGAAGTTAACGGGATCGTTTTTAGTGACCTTTAAAAATGCATAAAAATACCCCCTTTTTTTCATTCTCTTCACTTCCAAATTCAGTTATGAAATTTCATTGAAATTCATATTTTTTTTTCCTTAAAAATGCATAAAAATTAGTTAATGGGCACTTTGGATGGAAGGACATGTCCCAAATAGATTATTATACTTTGGCCAATGTGCAGTTAAAATATTTCGCGAAATCTTGTCGGATGCAGTTTTCGCAAAAATCATCAGCTATAACTCATGACTTTTAGTTTTTTTTTTTTGAAGTTTTGATAAAAAACATAAACGCATAAGATACTTTGAAGTTGAGAATAATGATTTCAATGACATTCAGATCCTATAGTCACTTATGAATCCATTTTGAAACTTCATTGAAATTCGAGTTTCTATACTTAAGAAATGATAGAGTTAAAATATTTTGGCTAATGTTCGGCTAGACGGCAGTACATGTCCCAAATGGCTAATAAAAATATTTTACGAAATCTTGACAAATACATTTTTCACAAAAATTGTGAGTTAGCTCACAATTTTACTCAATTTTTTAAATTCTAACAAAAGCATCAATACACTTATATTATTTTTTATTTACGTACAAAATTCCATTGAAATTCGACCTTTTTTTGCTTAAAAAACGAATTTAAAAATAGTTAATGAGCATCCTCGATGGAAAAAAAATGTCCCAAATGGCTTATAATACTTTGGCTAATTTGAAGCTAAATTTTTTTCGCGAAATCCAGATGGATGCATTTTTCACAAAAATCGTGAGTTATAATTTATGATTTTTAGTTATTTTTGAAAATTTGACAAAAATATAAAAAAATACTTATTTTATTTTCATTCCCATCACCCCTAAGATACTATGAAATTGAGGGGGATCGTTTATAATGAATTTTGGAACGTATAATCACTTTCGGTCCCTGTTATAAATATCATTGAAATTCGAGTTTTTTGGAATAAAAATGCATAAAAACTAGTCCATAGGCGCTCCTGATGGAAGGATATATCCCAAATGGCTCATAATACTTTGGATAATGTGCAGTTAAAATATTTCACCAAATCTCTTCAGATGCATTTTCACAAAAATCGTGAGCTATAGCTCACAATAGGATGGTTTTAACAACCTTCAGGCCCTAGAGTCATTTCTAGACCAGGTTACGAAATTGCATGAAATTTGAGTATTTTTACTTAAAAAATGAATATAAAATAATTAATGGATACCATCGATGGCAAGAAATGTCCCAAATTACTTATAATACTTTGACTAATGTGCAGCTAAAACATTTCGCGAAAACCTAACGTAGACATTTTTCACAAGCACTATAATAACTTAAGGTTTTTAGTCGGTTTTTGAAATTTTGAAAAAAAAAACATGAAAATACTTATTTTATTTTCATTATCATTAGCGCGTAAGATACTATGAAGTCGAGGGGATCGTTACCAGTGACCTTTGGACCCTAGAGTCACTTTTCGGATCCTGTTATGAAATTTCATTGAATAAGTTTTTTTCTTAAAAATGCATAAAAATTAGTTAATGGGCACTCTGGATGACAGAACATGTCTGAAATGGATTATAATATTATAGCTAATGTGTAGTTACGTAATTTTGCGAAATCTCATCTGACGCATTTTTCACAAAAATCGTAAGCTAAAGCCACGTTTGTTAGTTAGTTTTTGAAATTTTAACCAAAAAAAAACTTTTTATACTCTCATTCTCATCAACCAGTAACTTATTTTGAAGTTAAGGAGGATGGTTTTTAATGGCATTTATGACCCTATAGCCAGTTCCGGACCCCGTTTTGAAATTTAATCGAAATTTGAGTTTTTTTCCTTTAAAAAATGCATACAAAATAGTTAATGGGCACTTTAGGGGGTAGCATAAGTCCAAAATGGTTTATAACACTTTGACTAATGTGCAGTTAAAATATTTAACGAAATTTCAATAGATGCATTTTTTCACAAAAAACTGTGAGTTAAAGATTTCTAGTCGGTTTTCGAAATTTTGACAGATGAATCAAAGTACTTATACTATTTCCATTTCACCCAGAAGATACTTCGAAATTTATAGAGATCGTTTCTAATGACCTTCGGACCTAGAGTCGTTTCAAGATCATGTTAAGAAAATTCATTAAAATTCAAGTTTTTTTTTTTTGCATTAAAAACGAATATAAAATAGTTAATGATGACCCTCGATGGCAAGACATACACGAAATGGCTTATAAAAACTTTGGCTAATGTGCAACTGAAATATTTCGCGAAATCCTAACGGACGCATTATTCATAAAAAATTATGAACTCACGATTTTTAGTTGGTTTTTGTAGTTATGAAAAAAAACATAAAAATACTTAATTATTTTCATTCTCATCACCTGCAAGATACTATGAAGTTGAAGGGGATCATTACTAATGATCTTTGGGCCTTATAATCACTTTCAGACCCTTTTTATGAAATTTAATTGAAAATAGAGTTTTTTTAGTTAAAAATGCATAAAATTAGTTAATGGGCACTATATATAGATGGCATGATATGTCTCAAAGAGATTATAATACTTTGGCTAATATGTAGTTAAAATATTTGATGAAATCTCGTCAGGCATAGTTTTCTAAAAAATCTTGTTTTTAAGTCGCTTTTAGAAATTTTGATAAAAACATAAAACACTTATTCTATTTTTGTTCTCATCAACCCGTAAGATATTTTGACGTTAAAAGGGATGGGTTTCAATGACTTTCAGACCATGTAGTCCCTTCAGAACCCTGTTTTGAAATTTAATTGAAATTTGAGTTTTTTTAGTTAAAAATGCATAAATAATAGTTAACGGGCACTTAGATGGTAGCATATGTTAGAAATGGCTTATAATACTTTGGATAATGAGTAGTTAAAATATTTCGCAAAATCCCAATGTAGGAATTTTTCCAAAAAATGTCACGATTTTTAGTCGTTTTTTGAAATTTTGACAAAAACATCAAAGTACTTATACTATTTCCATTTTCATTACCCCACACGATACCTTGTAGTTTAGGGGGATGATTTCTAATGACCATCGGAATCTAGAGTCACTTCCGAACTATGTAATGCAAATTCATTGAGAATTTTTTTGCTTAAAAAACGAATACAAAATAGTTAATGGGAATGGTCATTGGTAAGGCATGTCCCAAATAGTTTATAATACTTCGGATAATGTGCAACTAAATATTTCGCAAAATCTTAACAGACGCATTTTTAATAAAAATTGTGACCTACTCACGATTTTTTGTCAGTTTTTAAAATTTTGACAAAAGCATTAAAGTACTTATTTTATTTTCATTCTCATCTACCCGCGAGATACTATGAAGTGGAGGGGATCGTTTCTAATGAACTTTGGATCCTAGAGTCACTTCTGGACCCTGTTATGAAATTTTATTGAAATTCGAGTTTTTTTTGCCTAAAAATGCATAAAACCTAGTTAGTGGGCACTCTAGATGGCAAGACATGTCCCAGATGACTTATAATACTTTGGTTAATGTGTAATTAAAATATTTTGCAAAATCCGATTGGATGCATTTTTCA
Source organism: Prinsepia uniflora (assembly GCA_032719365.1). Taxonomy (NCBI): domain Eukaryota; kingdom Viridiplantae; phylum Streptophyta; class Magnoliopsida; order Rosales; family Rosaceae; genus Prinsepia; species Prinsepia uniflora. Next base: position 1,321,186 of record CM064875.1, on the reverse strand, counting down.
AAAAAATAGTGATAACTCACAATTTTTAGTTGGTTTTTGAAATAGAAAAAAAAAACATCAAAATACTTATTCTATTTTCATTCTCATAATCCCTGAAAGATATTAGGAAGTTGATGGGGATCGTTTTTAATGACCTTTGGATCTTAGAGTTATTTTCGGACCTTGTTATGAAATTTCATTAAAATTCGAGTATTTTCCTTAAAAAATGAATATAAAATAGTTAATAGGTATCATTAATGGCCGGACATATGCCAAATGGCCTATAGTAGTTTGGCCAATGTGCAGCTAAAATATTTCATAAAATCCCGATGGACGCATTTTTCACAAAAATTGTGAACTCATGTTTTTTATTTTGTTTAAATTTTTTTTTATAAAAACATAAAAATACTTATTATAGTTGCATTCTCATCACCCTAAAAGATATTATGAAGTTGAGGAGATCGTTTTTAATGACCTTTCAACCCTATAGTCACTTCCAAAACCACGTTGTAAAATTTTATTGAAATTCAGGTTTTTTTTTTCTTTCTAAAAAAAACACAAATATTAGTTAATTGGCACTCTAACTTATAATACTTTGGAAAATGTGATGTTAATATATTTCGAGAAATCCTGTTGGATGCATTTTTTTCAATATAGCTCACGATTTTTAGTCAGTTTTTGAATTTTCGACAAAAACATAAAAGTATTTATTGTAATTTCATTATCACCTGTAAGATACTTTAAAATTAACGGAGATGATTTTCTGGAATTTCGGACACTAATTATTTCTAGATCCCGTTTTGAAATTTCATTGAAATTCGAGTTTTTAACATAAAAATGCTTAAAAAAAAAGTGAATGGGCACATTAGATGGCATCATATGTCCCTAATGACTTATAATACTAAGAATAATGTGCAATAAACACATTTTTGTGAAATCTTATTGGACGCATTTTTCAAAAAAATCATTTTTAATCAATTTTTTTAATTTTGACAAAAACATAAGAAATACTTATTTAGGTGAACCAAACTTAAACATTAAACAAGCAAGGCCCAAACAAAAGATGATAGGGATAATTTGGTTATTTTAAGTTTTTAATTTCCAGTTTGCAGATCGGGATGTAACAAAGTTTGTTAACAGTAAAGAAGACATATAAGCAAAGTGATGAAGCTTGTCCAAACGGTGAAGTTTTTAATTTCAATATTCATTATATCACTATGTCAAAGACATAAGCAAGGTGATCAAGCTCGTAAGGTTACATAGGTAAACACTATCAGCCAAATCAGTTTTAATTTGCAACAAAAATGTAAGATAGAATGAGATCAGATTGTATATGAAAGTAAAATTAACAAGTAGATTTTTTACCAAAAAATAGAAGAGCTAAAAATAGAAACAAAAAATGTATATGAAAACAAAAATGTAAGAGAGAATGAAATCAGATTGTATATGAAAACACTAAATGAAATCAGATTGTATATGAAAACAGTAAATGAAATCAGATCATATATGAAAACGAATTTACAGAAATTTATAGACCAAAATCCTAGCATTTACAATCAGATAGAAACATATCTACAGTCTACGATGAATTGCTTATCTCCCCAAATAGAAACAAAAAATTGAAATCCTATAAAATGCTAAATGAAATCAGATCGTATATGAAAACAGTAAATGAAATCAGATCGTATATGAAAACACTAATTTATTTCCCATTAGAAACTGATTTTGAAGAGGATCCGAATTTACAGAAATTTATAGACCAAAATCCTAGCATTTACAGAAATTTATAGACCAAAATCCTAGCATTTACAATCAGATAGAAACATATCTACAGTCTACGATGAATTGCTTATCTCCCCAAATAGAAACAAAAAATTGAAACCCTATAAAATGCTAGGTGGTCTTTGCCCAATGTACAAAGCAGAATATCAGATCAAACAAACCTGCATCAAATATGAAAATGTTTCCTGGAACTTATTTGTTTACTCTCCTTCTTACTGTGTTGATATTATCTTCTTCTTTTTGTTTTGCTGATCTTCATCATTTGGGATTAGGGCTAGGGAAGAAAATAAAGGTTCCTAGTGGACCAAATCATTTACATAACACCTTGCCACCAATTTCATTGCGTCCATGGATCTCCCGTGATGATGATCATCAGGTAAAAAATTATCATCTTATGAGAAGTGTTCCTAGTGGTCCAAATCCTCAACAGTCTCCTCAGGAACCGCCTTCAAGGCTAAAAAATTATCGTCTTTTGAGGACTGTTCCTAGTGGTCCAAATCCTCAACAGTCTCCTGAGGAACCACCTTCAAGGGTAAAAAGTTATCATCTCAAGAGACGTGTGCCGACTGGCTCAAATCCTCAATTGTCTCCCGAGCAACCGCCTTCAAGAGATCTCAAGAGACGTGTGCCTACTGGCTCAAATCCTCAATTGTCCCCCGAGCAACCGCCTTCAAGGGTACAAAGTTATCATCTCAAGAGACGTGTGCCTACTGGCTCAAATCCTCAATTGTCTCCCGAGCAACCACCTTCAAGGGATCTCAAGAGACGTGTGCCTACTGGCTCAAATCCTCAATTGTCCCCCGAGCAACCACCTTCAAGGGTACAAAGTTATCATCTCAAGAGACGTGTGCCTACTGGCTCAAATCCTCAATTGTCACCTGAGCAACCGCCTTCAAGGGATCTCAAGAGACGTGTCCCTACTGGCTCAAATCCTCAATTGTCTCCCGAGCAACCGCCTTCAAGAGATCTCAAGAGACGTGTGCCTACTGGCTCAAATCCTCAATTGTCCCCCGAGCAACCGCCTTCAAGGGTACAAAGTTATCATCTCAAGAGACGTGTGCCTACTGGCTCAAATCCTCAATTGTCTCCCGACCAACCGCCTTCAAGGGATCTCAAGAGACGTGTGCCTACTGGCTCAAATCCTCAATTGTCTCCCGAGCAACCGCCTTCAAGGGTATCTGCACAGCCACTGCCACCCACCTTTAATTAGTCATGGAAACTAATCACTACTTCAGCATGTTTATTGGAAATTAAATAATTAGGCCATTGGAGTATGGCCCATTTAGACATCTTGTGCTGTTATATATTTTTATTTGGGTAGCAACGCAAATTAAATAAAAAGAAAATTATACAGTTCAAAAGATGAAGCGTGTGAATTAATGTGAATGTGAATGTGTTCGAAGACAGCAAAATTTAATTGTCATGTCGTGAATGGTCGACGAATAAAAATGAAGTAGCGAGTCCAAATAAAAATAAAAAGAATATTTCTTACCAAAAAGATTTTTAAAAAAATTAAAAAAATTAAGAATTATATGGAAATTAAGGCTAATTGTGAATTAATTTATTTTTTCTTCTTGCATAGAATAGAACTGATAATAAGGCTCTGTTTGATAAGAAGCATGTTGGTTATTCACTCGGTCGACGATCATAGAGCAGATTCAGACTCTAAGCTTAGCATAGGTTTGTCTCACTAATCCGTTTGGGCAAAGTCACTAGATGATAATTGTGAACCCAACGACTACTACCGGAGACGCCATTTATCAGTTAAAAATGCAACAACTGCTACCCGAACACATTAAGAACACCCGTCAAAACTGCAACTGTCATCCATAAACATGAACGAACACCGGCAAAAACCCTCACCTGCACGCTCATTAAAGCCGTCACAAGTACTACGTCCTCTCTGAGGTCCCAAGCAGGCACAGACTCGGAACAATGAATATAGGAAATAGTGAACAAATCAGTTTAGGGTAAGGGTACAAAACATGACCTATGTACCAAATGGCTCATAATATTTTGACTAATGTGCAGTTGAAATATTTCAAAAGAACCCAATGGATGCATTTTAAATAAAAATCGTGAGCCATTGCTCACGATTTTTGGTTGGTTTTCAAAATTTTTACAAAAACATTCAAATACTTATATTATTTACATTCTCATCGCCCCTTAAGATACTTGAAGTTGAGGGCATGGTTTCCAATGACTTTTGGACCTTAGAATCACTTCTTGACCACCTTACAAAATTTCATTGAAGTTGGAGTTTTTTCCTTAATAAATGAATATAAAAATAGCTTATGGGTACCATCATTGGCGGAAAATTTCCCAAATGTCTTATAATATTTTGGCTAATTACATTTAAAATATTTCGAGAAATCCTATCGGTGAAAAATGTGAGCTATATAACTCACGATTTTTTTATCTATTTTTGAAATTTTGACATAAACATAAAAATACTTATTCTATTTTTCGTTCTTTTCAACCCTAAGATACTTTGAAGTTAAGAATGATGGTTTTCAATGGCCTACGGATCCTATAGTTACTTTTAGAACTCGTTTCAAAAATTCATTTAAATTCTAGATTATTTTGCTTACATAAAACCTAAAAAATAATTAATTGCATCTCATATGGCAGTACATATCTCTAATGGCTTACAATATTTTGGTTAATATGAAGTTAAAATATTTCACGAAATTCCATCAAGTGCATTTTTCGTCTATTTTTGAAATTTTGACAAAAACATAATAACACTTATTCAATTTTCATTCTCATCAATTGGTAGGATACTTTGAATTTGAGGGGGATGAATTTCAATGACTTTCGAAGCCTATAGTCATTTCCAGAACCCATTTTGAAATTTCATTGAAATTCGATTTTTTTTTTCACTTAAAAATGCATAAAAAATAGTTAATGAGCCCTTAGATGGCAGCATATGTCTTTGGCCTATAGTACTATGGCTAATGTGTAGTTACAATATTTCACGAAATCTTGTCGGGCGCATTTTTCACAAAACTCGTGAGTAAGTGAGCTACTCACAATTTTTAATCGGTTTCAAAATTTTTACAAAAGTATAAAAATACTTATACTATTTTTATTTTCATGATGTTGTACAATACTTGGAAGTTGATGAGGGGAGATTTCTAATGACATTCGGACCCTACAGTCAGTTGTGTGCCATGTTGCAAAATTTCATGGAAATTCGAGTTTATTTGTTTACAAATGAATATAAAATAGTTAATGGGCACCTACGATGACAGAACATTGTCCCCAATGACTTATAATACTTTGACTAACGTTCAGCTAAAATATTTTGTGAATTTGACTGAACGCATTTTTCAGAAAAATTGAGAGCTAGAGCTACCAATTTTTAGTTGGTTTTTGAAATTTTGACAAAAAAAAAAAGACTTATTTTATTTTCGTTCTTATCAGCTTGAAGATACTATGAAGTTGTGGGGCGGTGTTCCTAATGACCTTTGGACCATAGAGTCACTTCAAGATCCCGTTATGAAATTTCATTGAAATTCAAGTGTTTTTGCTTAAAAATGCATAAAATTTTATTAAAGGGCACCCTGGATGTTGGGATATATCTCAAATGGCTTATAATACTTTGGCAACAGTCAAAATATTTGCTGAAATCTCGACTAACATATTTTTCACAAAAATCGTTAGCTATAACTCACGATTTTTAGTCGATTTTTGAAATTTTAACAAACAGGTTTATTTTTCCTAAATAAATCATAAAAAATAGTTGATGGGATGTTTAGATGGTAGCACATGACTTTGATAACTTATAATACTTTGGCTAATGTGAGGTTTAAGTATTTAGCAAAATTTTGTCGAGGGCATTTCTCACAAAAATCATGAGCTAACTCATGATTATCTCATGATTTTTAGTCGATTTTTGAAATTGTGATAAAAACATAAAAAAAAAAATTATATTCTATCTTCATTATCATCAACCAATAAGATACTTTGTAGTTGAGAGGGATGATTATCTATGACATCTGGAGCTTATAGTCACTTTCGGAACCCGTTTTGAAATTTCATTGAAATTCAGGTTTTTGTTTTGCTTAAAAAAGCATAAAAAATCGTTAATAGACACCTTAAATGGCAGTACATGTCTCTAGCTAATTGCTTATAATAGTTTGTCTAATGTGCATCATTTAAAATAGTTTACAAAGTCTCATCGATCAGACACATTTTTCACAAAAATGGTGAGTAATTTAGAGCAATAACTCACGATTTCTAGTCAATTTTTGAAATTTTGACAAAAACATAAAAATACTTACACTATTTCTATTTTCATCACCCGTAAGATACTTGAAAGTTGAGGGGGAGGATTTCTAATGACCTTCGGTCCCTAGAGTCAGTTCTAGGCTACGTTGCAAAATTTAACAGAAATTTGAGGTTTTTTTTTTCTTAAAAGAGGAATATGAAATAGTTAATGGGTACCCTCGATGGCAAGATGTCATGACCCGACACCCTTAACATGATATTGTCCGCTTTGGGTCCACATCCATACTGCTTTTTTTTCTTCTTGGAACTCACGTGCAATTTCCTAGTAGGTGTAAGACCCGTGTCCTGGAGGGAACGGTGAACGATCCCACATTCCTACGAGGAGGGAATGGTCTGGGAGAGTTTGATGGTGTGCCTTAAAGGTGTAGGCACACACCTATCTAGCACTAGGCCTTTTGGGAGCTCAAGTGGCTTTGGGAGGGATTGAAACCCCAAAATTAAGCGAGTTGAGGCTGGTGCAATTCCATGATGGGTGACCCGCTGGGAAGTTGCACCATGAGCTCCCGAAAACAAAACCGTGAGGGCGAGGCCCAAAGCGGACAATATGGTGCTAGATGAGTCGGGTCCTGACCAAGGAGGGTTGGGTCCTGACAGAATGGTATCAGAGCCAGACCCCGACCGGGAAGTGTGCCAGCGAGGACGCTGGGTCCTAAGGGGGGTGGATCGTAAGACCCGTGTCTTGGAGGGAACGGTGAACGATCCCACATTCCTACGAGGGGGAATGGTCTGGGAGAGGTTGGTGGTGTGCCTTAAAGGTGTATGTCAGGACCCACTCCGATTATCACCCCGATAACCGAGGTGAACCCTGCTCCTGTCTGACAACCCAACACAAAAGACCGAAACAACCTCACGAAAACCACAAATTACATTGCCAAACGCAGGAGAATTTAAAACATCCAAAGTCAACCGTTACACAGAGCATAGTACCAAACAAATAAAAACAAAAATCGATACACAGAGTACACGTACAACGGAAAATTGGAAACACTCCGGGAAAACTCTCGAATATTCTATGCCTCCGACGCTGCCTCAACGTCAACCCCCGCGCTAGCTCCACGACCTGGAGGGCAATTAAAAACCAGAAAGTGTGAGTGGATCAAAAATAATAAAAGTTTCAAAAACTATTTAACAAACCAGGATTTGACCCTCCGTTTTGAAAACATTCATGCATAACCCATTAAGTAAACACAGTTATAAACCACATAGTAATCATCATAAAAACATTTATAAGTCACAAAATAGGCATCATGAAAACAATACGATAAAACATAAATCCAAGTCATTATTATCCGATCAAACCTGCTGGACCTATCCGAGTCTTTAAACTCAATCCAGGCCTCAATAATCCGAGTCTTTAAACCCAACAGGCCTACGGGGGAAATATCAGTATATCCGAGTCTTTAAACTCCTGAGTCTTTAAACTCAATCCGGGTCTTTAAACCCAATCCGTGCCCGTCCCCCGTCAAACAGTATCCGGGTCTTTAAACCCAATAACCAGATCCAGCAAATCCAATCCAAAATCGTTTGAAAACCATGCGAAATTCATATCCAAACCCGAATCCGAAATCACTGGTCCGAAACCCTTCCGGCATCCAGAACCGTCATTCCGAACCCAAATCCGGAAATCCACTTTCCAACTTTAAAACCAAATTCAGCTTACCGAAATCCGATTCTAAACCGAAAACCCTTTATCATCAAATCATGTCTCAAATCCATTTATAATCATTGAAAATCAAGAATAGATCGAAATCCCGAAATCATGACATCATAATCATAAATCAAGCATTTCTCGTAAAACGTGCCAAATACGTAATTTCTCGAAAAACGTGCAATTAAGTAAAACAGTTATAGAATATTCAAATGACCATGAAATCACATATAAAACCGTAAAATAAGTAATTAAAAGCAGTTATGCATGCTCAGTTATAGAGAAGGGGTCCACTCACAGTTCCAGGGTACGTCACTCGCGTCCCGTACGTTCCGCACGTTCCTCGTCCGCCTCAGGGATTCCTGATCCTGTCACAAGTCACCATACTACGTCACTAACACGTTAACGAAGGTTCTCCTAATTTCCTACGAAATTCTCCGGGTTTTAAACGTAACTAACCAAGACCCTAAACCTTCGACCTCGTAGAACTAACCTAAAAATTAACCCGAAACCTAGCCCAAAAGATTCGTTACAACATCTAGACCAAAAACCTAGTTGGAAGTTTTCCCAGAAAACGCCCCACGCGCCCCCACGAGCCGTCCAAAGTGGCTGCGCTTGGGCCTCACGCACCTGCACACAGAGTATTGTTCATCGTCGTCTTCGATGGTCAGCCAGTCTGGACCGGCGTGACCGGTTCTCCGTCAACCTGCAACCAATTCAGTCCCTCTTTCCACCAATAGCTTCATCCTGATCCTAGAAATCCATTCCCCTCAACCAAACACGACATCACGGCTTACATCTCACCGTCCCAACTCAAAACAAAAACCACCCGAACACCCTTGTTCTTGCTCCCGGCCACCCGTGCAATCCCCCGTCACGGCTTCGAGCCTTAGAGCTCCCTAAAACCTTACTGAGTCCACTAGAACTCACCAAACACCTCGACTCAGCCCCTAACTTCATGACTTTCAAATTGAAACAAAACGGAAAAATAGAGGAATTTGAAATTACCACACCTGCTGCTCACCGCCGTGGCTCCGCCGTATCCCTAGGTGTCCTCTCAACTCCTCAGGTCCTCCTCCGTCCTCTGAACACCACCACTCGACCGTTTTGATTAAAACCCGACAGCACCCCACCAAACTCCCTCTCTGTTTTCCTGAGAAACTCACACCCTCCTCACACACTCACCCGACTTCTCAATTCCTCTCACCACCTTCCTTGCACTCTCAGCCTTCCCCTAATCACACTCACACACTCAAGCACTCACACACTCACCCAAAACCCGATCAATTTCCCTCTCAAACCTCACTCTGTTTCTCCCTCTTTGAACACGGCTAACACACACACTGTTAAGTTCTTGCCCCTGCAACCTAGAAGCCACTACACACACCCCACGTGTCCACAATCCTGTGGTCCAACCCAAAAATATCCCAATCACTCCTGTACACTTAGCCTTATCAGATGGGCCCAAATCCCAATGCACCAAAAGACCAAAATGCCCATGTGAACTAAAATTACCATTTTGCCCTTCGTCGTTCTAGACCCGTATCTTGCCCGTCCAATGTCCGATGAAGGCATGCCGCCTGTCGTTAAACTCAGGACGATGAGATCTACCTAACGGTCCTCTGTCTACGCGTAAAAATCCGATCGTACTAAAAGTCAACTTTTTCCCCTATTTAAACCAAATTACGGTAATGCCCTTAACCTTCCGAACATCATAACTTCCTCCTCGGATGTCGGAACCGGGCGTGCCACCTGTCTGCTTACTCGTGACGTCCCGAACTACGTCACGGTCATCGGTCAATGTCCAATTGACCGCCCGAACTAAAAGTCAACAATTTGCCCAAACTAGGGGCAAAATCGTCATTCTACACTAACAGGCCAAAAGTAACCAACTAAACTCCAATTAGACTCACTAATCCGTTATTAATCACTTTACTAATCCCGACTCCCGGGACGGGTCGTTACAGTGTAGGCACACACCTATCTAGTACTAAGCCTTTTGGGAGCTCAAGTGGCTTTGGGAGGGATTGGAACCCCAAAGTTAAGCGAGTTGAGGCTAGTGCAATTCCATGATGGGTGAACCCCTGCCGTGAGGGTGAGGCCCAAAGCGGACAATATGGTGCTAGATGAGTTGGGTCCTGACCGAGGAGGGTCGGATCCTGACAGTAGGTCACACATCTTAGGATTAGTCCAGTCCAATCTCGCTTAGCTTTGGAGATTCCAAGGATTCCAAATCCAGTGTGCTCCCAAAAGGTCTCGCGCTAGGAAGATACGTGCTCACACATATAAGACATTTCACATTTCTCTCCTCGATCGATGTGGGATTGCGCACTGGCCTTACTTCCCAAGTACACGGGTCTTGCTCATCGATCTTACTTCCCAAACTCATGGATCTTACACAAGATATGCCCCAAATGACTTACAATATTTTGGCTAATGTGCAACTAAAATATTTTGGGAAATCCCGAATGGACGCCTTTTTCACAAAAATTGTAAGCTAGAACTAACAATATTTAGTCGGTTTTTGAATTTTTTTTTTTACTTATTTTATTTTCGTTCTTTTCAACTCAAAGATACTATGAAGTTGAGGAGGGTTGTTTCTAATGACCTTTGGACCCTAGAGTCACTCCCGGACCCAGTTATGAAATTTCATTGAAATTCAAGTTTTCTTGCTTAAAATTTTGTTAAAAGGCGCTCTAGATGGCGAGACATATCCCAGATGACTTATAATACTTCAACTAATGTGTAGTCAAAATATTTTTTGAAATTTCAACAGTCGCATTGTTCACAAAAATTGTGAGCTATTTTTTTTATCAGTTTTTGAATTTTTTTTAAATACTCATTTTTTTTTCATTCTCATCACCCCGAAAGATACTAAGAAGTCGAGGGAGATAGTTTCTAATGGCGTTGGACTCTATAGTTACTTTCGGACTCCGTTAGAAAATTTCATTGAAATTCAAGTTTCTTTTTTACTTAGAAATGCATGAATATTAATTAATGGGCACGCTTAAAATTTCACATAAATTCGAGTCTGTTTTCTTTAAAACAAATATAAATTAGTTAATAGGCACCCTCTATAGCAGGATATGTCCACAATGACTTATAATACTTTGGCTAATGTGTAACTAAAATATTTTGTGAAATCCTAATAGATGTATTTTTCAAAATAAATTGTAAGCTAGAACTAACAATTTATAGTCAATTTTTTAAATTTTTTATACAAACATAAAAATACTCATTTTATTTTCATTCTCATCACCCAATGAGATACTATAAAGTTGATGGGGATTGCTTCTAAGGAACTTTGGATCCTAGAGTCAACCTTGTTCCCCATTATAAAATTTCATTGACATTTGAGTTTTTTCCCCCAAAAAATGCATAAAAATTATTTAAAGGGCAATGTGGATGGCTTATAATACTTTGACTTTTGGGCGATTAAAATATTTCAAGAAATCTTGTTGGACACATTTTTCCACAAAAATTGTGAGCAACTTATGGTTTTTAGTCAGTTTTTTAAAGTTTGATACAAGCATCAAAATACTTATACTATTTCCATTTTCATCACCCTATAAGACACTTTGAAGTTGAGAGGAATGGTTTCCAACAACCTTTGGATCCCAGAGTCACTTCCGAACCATATTACAAAATTTTATTGAATTTAGAGTTATTTTGCTAGAAAATAATATAAAAATAGCTAATGGGTACCAACAATGGCTGGACAATGTCCCAAATGGCTTATAATACTTTGGCTAATGTCCCAAATGGCTTATAATACTTTGGCTAATGTCCAGTTAAAATATTTCGCGAAATCGTATCAGACACATTTTTACAAAAATCGTGAGGTATAACTCATTTTAACAAAAAACATAAAAATATTTATTCTATTTTCATTTTATTTTTTCAACCATAAGATAATTTGAAGTTAAGAGATGATTTCCAATGAGTCAATGACCCACATACCCTATAGCTACTTCCAGAATTTGTTTTGACATTCCATTTGAATTAGAGTTCATTTTTTTTTTAAATAAAGCATAAAAATAGTAAATGGGCACCTTGGATAGTAGCACCTGTCCCTAATGGCTCATAATGAAGTTAAAATATTTCATGAAATCTCGTTGGATGCATTTTTCACAAAATTCGCGAGCTATAGCTTACGATTTTTAGTCAATTTTTGAAATTTTAAGTTGAGAAGGATGGTTTTCAATGATTTTTGGAGCCAATAGTTACTTTTGGAATCGGTTTTGAAATTTCATTGAAATTTGAGTTTTTTCTATGTAAAAGAGCATAAAAAAAAGTTAATGGGGCATCTTAAATGGCAGAACCTCGTCTCAAATGACTTATAATACTCTAGCTAATGTGGAGTTCATATATTTCACAAAATTATGTCAGATGCATTTTTCACAAAATCCTGAGTAACTGTGAGCTATCACTCACGATTTTTAGTCTATTTTTGAAAATTTGACAAAAGCATCAAAATACTTACATGCACTATTTCTACTTTCATCACCCCGATACTTGGAAGTTAAGAGGGATGATTTATAATGACCTTCGGACACTAGTGATAGAACCCGTCCCTAATACATTTTGATAATTATGCCTGATCATGCTCCCGTCTGAAAAATGATACAAAATACTGAAATTGTCCTCAATTCTTGTCAGATAAGGGATACTCGTACTTTCTACAGCTTAGGCCCTAATTTCTCGATCAACCCTAATTTCCGTGCAATGACCTGGGTGAGTTACTAAACCCACGAAAACATTTGAGTAGACAAAACAAACCTTTTAAAAACATAATTCGAAAAACAAAATTCATTTTACCCTCCGTTTTCTAAAACTATGCATGCATAGGTAAAACCATTAAATCTCAATTAGAAACAAACGAATAGTCAATTTTCAGATTAAACAATATTTGCTGAAAATTCAATTCGAAAACCGCATAAGTACAAATGTAACGACCCATCCCGGAATTCGGGATTAGATTACCAACTAATCATGATTAGCGGGGTTAATCGGTGATTAGTTGGACGAAAATCGGACGAACGATGCAAAATGACTGTTTTGCCCCTAGTCGTGGGCAAGACGCTGACTTTTTATTCGGACGGTCAAATGGACTTTGACCAGTGACCGTGACGTATTTTGGGACGTCACGAGATCATAGACAGGTGACACGTTCGATTCCGACTTTCGTGGCGAAAGTTATGACGTTCGGAAGTCCAGGGGCACTTCCGTAATTTTGACGAAATAAGGGAAAATGTTGACTTTTTGATCGGGAGGTCCGAGGGCTGAGGACCGAGGACCGTTAGGGTGGTCTCGATGCCCCGAGTACAACGACAGGCGGCACGCGTGAAACGGACATCGGATGACCGAGTTACGGGTCACGGAATGTGAGGGGCAATTTAGTAATTTGCCTGAGGGCATTTTGGTCATTTTAACAACTGGGTACTGTTCACCACCGTGGGAGACAACCTGCACGGCCGTGTCGTGGGGGCCTGAGCGTGCAAATTGTTTATGGAACCCAATGGCTCGTGATGGGTGCTAATGGATTGAAGAGGGAGTTGTTTAATACAGTGCGGGGACGTGTTTGTTGCAGAGGGGTGTTCGGGCAGTGCACGGGTGCACGATGCCGTGAGGGTGTTCTGATTTTGGAGGACAGAGTACCTGGTGCGTCGAATTGATCTAACTGAGCGTGGGGGCAGAGACTGAAGACAGTGCACGGGTGTGTTGGTAGAGGAGAGGTGCGGGGCACAACCGCACAGTGAACTGTGCTGTTACATTTGAAGTTGGGAAAACAGAGTCTGGGGAAGGATTGCCATTTCGACCTCCCCAATAATGGTTTGGAAGGAAATGAGCGCTGGGGAGGAATGAGAGAAACAGAGGCTTGAGTTGGTGAGGAAAACGGGGGGGTTGAGTGAAGGTTTTACAACTGGAACCCGAAACTCGTGTTTGGGCAAATTCGAATCCGAATTTGAATTGTAGGCTGGCCCAGGTCGAATTAAGGTTCGAATAAGCTTCCTGGGGTCTTAGTTAGCTGATCCAAATCGCGTATGGCAAGCTTTGAAGCTCCTGGAGCCATGGACGGACGTCGCAGGTGGCCGGAAAATCGAGCTTTGTGTTCGTGCAATTGGAGGTAGGTGTTGTGAAATTGATTCCCAAATAATCCTTTCCATGAGGCTACGATGCTATACTATCATTTAATTGAGAAATTACTTGGTTATACGATGAGTTCAGATGAGGAACTCGTTTGAGGATATCGCGTTAAGTCGAGATGGTTAGAGGTGATGACGACTGCAATGGATGTTGCAGATCCCTAATTAAACTGGTTGTGAAGCTAATGGACTGCTGAATTGATCAAAATGGTGTCGAATTGAGGGAATGCTAGCCGGGTCAAGTCGCGGGTTAAACGGCCCGTATATCAGGAAGCTGGGTGAGGACGATGACTGTGCCTGTCACTGTAGCAGACGCGTAAGTGTCACACGCAGCCGCTTGCGGCGGCGCGTGACGGCGCATGGACCCGAATTTCAAGGTGAGTCCAACATGACTTTTGTCCTACACATTGTAACGAATATTTTAGCGTTGGTTTCGAAATTGTCGGACACCGTTTCAATGTGGTTCCGAGGGTCCGAAGATTTCCGTTACGTTTGTAATTAACGATTAATTCCCGGAAAATTATGGGAAATTAGTATGTTGTTATCTAAGCCCTTAGTGACACTAAAGTATGTTTTCGGGCAGGACTCGAAATTCTGGAAAATATCGGAAATTACGGGCATGCGTGCGGCGCGAAACCGAGCCTTAAAATTGGTGTGTGAGTGGACGTTGCTTTCAAAATTTAATGCATGCATAAATTATTTCTATGATTGTATGATTATGATTATAAGTTTTGATTGATTTTGATTTCCGTATTTATACGTATTCGATTCCCGTATTTATACGTATTTTTTTACTATACATGTGAAATTACACGTATTTCGAGACTATGGTCACTCGTGTGCTTAATGATGGTTTAATGAAAGAAGTTATATGAAATGGGCGTAAAATGATTTAAGAAGGTTGTTTATGATTTGCGAGTGTGACTTACGATTTTGACATATTTTTCGAGAACGTTCCGGATTTGCACGTTTTACGAGATTTCGAGTTATTGTGATTTGATCACTGTTGATGTTTGAATCTGGGAATTGAAATGAGACTTGTAATTTTGAGGATTTTAAAAATGGGTATTGAGAATGTTTTGATTGGATCGTGATTTTGGTGATTATGATTGTGGTTTTGGTGTATTGAAAATAAGATTTGAGAAAGAAGTGATTTTTAAGAATTAAAATGGATTTGAAAAAGGTGATTTCGGGCTTGGTGCTCGGGGCACAAAAGTAACTTGATTTACGAGATTTCGGTTTTCGGAAATAATAAAGCGGATTCTTGGTTTGGGTTCGGAATGATGCTTCCGGATGTCGGCTTACGGAATCATTGTTGCGAATTCGAATTCGGGAATGAAAAAGGATTTAATAAAGTCATTTGGTCTGATTTTGCATGCCCCGTGTTTCATGATAATTTGATTATGTTTGTAAAGTATGATTTGGGAAAATGAATGCGGAAATTCGGACCATGCGTCCTGTTGTGAAAAATGTGGTTTTGGGTTGGATCCCACGTTGTCGTGATTGATAAACTGTTTTGGGGTTTAAAGACCCGTTGAAAACTGCTTGGGGTTTAAAGACCCGTTGTTGTGTTTGAAAACTGTTTTGGGTTTAAAAACCCGGTGCTATTGCTGGAGCACGTTTTGAGTTTAAAGACTCGGTTAATTGATGACGGGGGAGGGCCCTTAATGAGTTTAAAGACTCGTGAGTTTAAAGACTCGGTTACTGTGATACCCCCGAGGCCTATTGAGTATGTTCTGAGTTTAAAGACTCGTTGATATCCCGGGAAGGCCTGTTTATGCGCATGGTTTTGAGTTTAAAGACTCAGGCGCACTTGTTATCCAGCAAAATGATTGACTTATGTTTTATTGATGACTTCTGATGTTTCGGTTGAGTTGGGCAGTGGCCGGTATGTGGTTGATGGTTTTGGATCACGTTGTGCATTTGGTTGAGTTGTGGTTTTGGGCTGAGGCCCGGTGTTTATGATTGCGGGCTAAGACCCGATGGTTGAGAAAGGAAAAATGATTTTGAGATTCATACGAGTTTTCCCTTATGTTGAAATTTGATACACAGTTTTTATTATGTAGAAAATCTTAACCGATTGCGAAATGATTTTTGTATGCATGCATTCATTTTTACGCGGAGGGTAAAAACGCTTGTTGTAACTGTTTTGCTAAACTGATTTATTTTTTTGTCCACTCACACCTTTTGGTTTTTATTGACCCTCCAGGTCGTGGCGCGTTGTTCGAGGCTGTACAAGGGGCGGAGGCATGAGTAAGCACGTGTGGCTATCCCTGGTTTGGCAAGTACTGAGGGTAATTTGGGATTTTCAGTCATCTTGCCAGACGGGATCAGGACCGGGCACGGTTATCGATGCCCCTTTCGGGGGCGGTCCTGACAACAAATGACTGTAAGTTAACCAATATTAGTAAATCTAATCAATATCAGTATATCAAACCTATTGAAAACATCAAGGTACAAATAACAATAATCACACATAACCAACCCATCCTTGACGCTCGAATACCGATCATCATGATCAAATCGCATTATCGGTTGGCCAACCACTTGGGAAAATAAAGCATTGCTCTAGTCGTTTGAGTCATAATCCAATCACGAGTCTTAGGAAAACAGAGCCCAGCTCTGGAAGTCTTAGACTAACCAAATAATCAACAATCCGAGAATGGTTGTCCGTGAACATAACTGTTCAAAAATATCGAGAAAACATTTATATAAAACATATCAATGCTTTAAAATCAAATCCACATTTCAAAATCCGGGCCTAAACCAAAAATTAAAATAGTTTATGTAAAACATCGTAAAACATATATGTATTCAAAGCGGTCAATAATTCCCAAAAAAATCATCAAAAATCATTTAGAAATTCATAATATAACCATCACAATTTAATGCATATAAAATAGTCAACTCCAGACACCATTACAAAAATTCATTGAAATTTGAGTTTTTTATTTAAAAATGCATATAAAATAGTTAGCTATTGGCACCTAGATGGCAGGACAATGTCTCAAGTGACTTTGGCTAATGTGCAGCTAAATTATTTCACAAAATTCTGACGGATGCATTTTTCATAGAAACTGTGAACTAACTTAAAATATTTAGTCAGTTTTTTTAAATTTCAACAAAAAACATCATATACTTATTCTATTTTCATTCTCATCACCTTATAAGATACTTTGAAGTTGAGGGGGAATATTGTTTCTGATGATCATCGGACCCTATAGTCACTTTTGGACCTCTTTAAGAAATTTCATTAATTCAAGTTTTTTTTTGCTTAAAACTACATAAAAAAAAAGTCAATGGGAATCTTGGACGCTTGTATGTGTCTCAAAAGGCTTCTAATATTTTGGCTAACTTGTAGTTAAATTATTTCGCAAAATCCTAATTAGTGCATTTTTTCACAAAAACTGAGAGTTATATATAACTCACGATTTTTAGTCGGGGGATTGGATGGAACTGTCAACTGGTCTCTCTATGAACGACGTGATCAATGGGGGTCTCAATTTGGGGAAGAGAATACTCTTAAAATTTCCATACTCAGCATTTAACACTGGTTGAATAGATTGACTAACATAAGGTACTTAGTTGATGTTGGGTATGCAACTGAAATTGTTTTTATTTTGGGTATGAAATTGAAATTACACATATAGTTAAGGGTTTTTTTTTTTTGTAATTTATCCAAATATTATATATATATATATAGTTAGGGGTATGTAACGAGCTTTACGTATCCCTCAAATTCATATTTTTTATATAAATAAAAGCTTGATAGAATTCCTTCCAAAGAAAAAATAATTACAATGTGAATATAAGCAATTTGCATTCAAATAGCACTAAGACTCAAGTATATTAGTTTTACATACAATGTTAGGATTCGATGGGCTGATTTTTCTGAGACGGGTTAGACTAACTGTTACAAATAGTGAGTCAATGGCACATGAACGAAGAATTTTAAATAAAATAAAAATCTTGGAAGAACTATGGCCCTCCCAGTCTATAGCTTAAGCAAAATTTACTGGCATTCCCTACCTCAAGGTACGTAATAAATCTAACTTTTAAATTTTCTTCTTCTCTTAGCCTCATATCTAATAAAACTTTTGGGCCTAAGTGGCTAGAGATTAGTTGTACGTTGGTATGTTGAACAAGACGATCTCTAATTACAATGATATTTATTGTAACTGATCATTAAGCTCCCGCAATTTAAATCATCATATATGTCGGTCTTTAGAGTCGATTCACAACAGTGTGAGCAGCAGATGATCAAAGACCATCGCAAATAAAACAGGCAGTAATCTTTGATCTGCTAGTCGAATTGAATCGAGACTAGCCCGAGTGGTGATTAGGCATGGTTTTTTTTTTTTCGTGTTTAGTGAATTTCTGGAATTGAATTGGTGATTGAACTTGAAAATCGGATTATATGATAATCTATGAAGTATTTGATGATTTGCCTCAATGAAATTCTGAGTAATACCTCACAACTGTGAATCTTTCATTGATTTTTATTGAATTGATTACATGAGATAGATAGTGATGATTTTACATGGAATTCTCACACACTCACCTCACGTTTACAACTTGCCATCTGTCTAACTAATTACTAGCAAAACTTGGCTATCAAGTAAAGGCGCACACACGCGAGCACGCGCACACACACACAAAGTCTTTGCTGTTGAGAACATGCTCACATCCAAAGACCAAATCGTTGCTTTCATGTCAAGACAACTGAAACCAAGTTATTAGGCTACAAACGAGAAATCAGCAGTTGCTACATGCAAAAGTTTATGTATTAAAAGAAATACTCAAATGACTACAAGATTATTAAACAAAATCACACCAAAATTCAGATTGTAACGAGTTGTTCAAGTGTAATATTGTCTCTGTCTGGTGCTCTATAGGGCGATGAAGTTTGGGACGAAAATACATGAGAAACCATATGCATTGTTGGCCTTGATTGTGGATTCTGATGTCTACATGCAATCGATAGCCTTGCAATGCTCATCACTTCATCTTCAACTTCATCTGTAGGAGGTGGAAGACGTTGATCCAATACATCCTTCACCAATATGCTTGCAAAGACCGGAGAAGACAAAAACGAGGAAATAAAATCGCCTAGCTTCTTTCCCATGATCACTTCCAGTGCCAGCACTCCAAAGCTATAAACATCGCATTTCTCTGTTATCTTCATTGTGTAAGCAAGCTCTGCTTATACAAAGTTATGATACGAAACAAAAAGCTTCTGATTAATGTATATATACACTTAAAATTAATTAAGCTAAGAAAAAAGGAAAAACAAAGCATTTTTAACTACATATTATACCTGGTGCTACATATCCATATGTGCCTGCAAGGGCAGACCAATTCGACGATTCTGGATTCAAAAGTTTAGCAGTGCCAAAGTCTGAAACACAAGGCTCATATTCCCAGTTTAGCAAAATATTTTTGCTTGATATGTCCCGATGCACAATAGGCGGCGAGCAATCATGATGCATGTAAGACAAAGCATGAGCCACTCCTTTTATAATTCTCACTCTTGTGCTCCAATCCAATTTAGCAGCTTCATTATCGTTGCTCAAGGTTGCAGACAAACTACCCTTTTCGAGATACTCATAAACCAAAAATGAGTGATTGACACTTGAGCAAAAACCAACGAATTTCACAATGTTTCGGTGTCGTATCTGAATCAATGCCCTTATTTCATTGTAGAACTCATTCCAAGTGGCCTCCTCAGAATCAAGTGTTGGATGGAATTTCTTCACTGCAACTATGATACCTGATGGAAGCTTTGCTCTGTACACACTTCCTTGCCCTCCCTTCCCAATGCAATATTCTGAGTCGAAACCATTGGTTGCTTCCACGATTTCTCTATACATTCTTTTTCCATCGAAATTGGATATTGATAAAACTTGTTGATGCTGGTCCCTCAGTTCTATTTCTGGCTCTTCCATTCTTTTTCTTCTCCTCCTCTTTCCAATCACAGAAATTGCAAGGAAAACCAATAAAACTGCTCCAAAGATGGGGAAAATGATTAAAAACAAGTTCTTCAAATCCGTCTTTGATTTATGCTTGACTTCCACTGTGGGATTACAGGGTTGTAGCCCTCCAACCTTTCCGCACAATCCTTTGTTTCCTTCCAAACTACGAGCATCTTGAAATGCTTTGTTGTTGGGGATGGGACCTTGCAACTGATTGTAGGATATGTCAATGTACAACAAGCCATACATTTTGTCAAAAGAAGCTGGAATTAAACCAGAAAGTTTATTGAAGGAAAGATTTAGCTTCTCCAAGCTTTCCATATTGCTCATTTCTGATGGTATCTTGCCCTCAAATGAGTTATGACTCAGATCCAAGTCAGATAGGTGAACTAACTTCCCCAACTGAAATGGAATTTCATGATTGAACTTGTTGTTACTCAAATTTAGATAGTAAATTTTGAGAAAGTCACCTAAAAAGCTTGGAATTGATTCATTGAATTTGTTGGAAGACATGTCAAGTTCTTCAAGATCAGTCAAGGATCCAAGTTCTGTTGGTATACCACCCCAAAGGTTATTTCCATTCAACTTCAAAGTCACCAGAGCAGTCATTCTCCCAAAATCCTTCGGTATTGCTCCAACCAATTGATTTGAGGAAAGATCAAGTTCATGAATTTTGCTTGCGTTGCTAAGCTCACGTGGTATGGTACCAGAAAGATTGTTTCCCGCAACTCGAAAGGTTGTTAATTTTGAGCATTTTCCCCAAAGGGGTGAGAGTTCGCCATATAAGTTATTTCGGCTCATATCTATAAAATCCAGATTTGGGTAGGCACCAAAGTCTTCAGATATATTTCCTGTCAATTGATTTCCTTCAAGACGAACCCTGATTAAGCTTTTGCAAGTTTTCAAGCTTTTGGGGATTGGACCTATGAAATTGTTGGACTGTACTGTAAATTTCTCTAATGCACCATTTTTGCATATATTATGTGGCAAATAACCATAAAATTGGTTAGTGTCCAATTCCAGTACACTCAACTTCGTGAGGTATCCTATATCTTGGGGGATAGAGCCATAGAGATTGTTATCACGAAGGAATAATATTTGTAAGTTCCTCAAGTCACCAATTGAAGGAGGAATGGATCCATTGAGTTGATTTTCACTCAATTCTAGCTCCACAATGGATTTCAAGTTCCCTATCTCTTTTGGAATTGGGCCAGAGAGTTTGTTTTCAAAGAGAGAAAGACGGGTAAGATTTGTGAGGTCACCTAAAGATGCTGGGATTGGACCAGAAAGATTGTTTTTTTCCAAGCATAATTCCACTAGAGACTTCAAATATCCTATTTCAAAAGGGATTGAACCTTTTAATTGGTTTTCATTTAGGTGCAAGGTTTGAAGATTTCTTAGAAGATAAATTTCTGGTGGAATTTTGCCTGACAATTGATTATAAGATAGATCAAGGTAGACGAGTTTGGAGAGGGAGCTAATCTGAGGTGGGATGCGACCAGAAAGATTATTGATGCTAAGTTCAAAATATTCAAGATCAGGCAAAGACAAGAATGGGAACTCATGTAGCGTACCTTGTATACCGGAATTCGTAAGGTTTATTCTATTCACTCTTCCCGCAGAGTTGCATGAAATGCCAGTCCATGTATTGCAGGGTAGGCTTGGAGGTTTTTTTGTTGGATAGTAAATCCATGAGGTCAGGTTATTCTTGGTTTGATTTTGGAAGCTAGCTTTCCATTGAAGAAGAGCCTCTGCTTCAGTAGAATTACTAGCAGAAGCAAAAGAATTGGTAGGTGATGAAACCAGCTGAATGTAAAAGATAAGGGCAGCTAGAGAGCATAAAAACTTCATGGCGGTTTTGGGTTTGAATTAGGTACAATATAATATCTACCCAAGGCATATTATATGTATATTGTGGAGAAATGAGAAGAAACTTTTGTTTACTTTTCTATGTAAAAGTCACCTGCCAGTGAACTAAGAAGCAAATAAATATTTTGTTTACCTTTCTAAGTGTATACCGAAAGGAGTTGGCTATTGCTGGTTTGGATTATAATAAGTTCTGAGTCTGAAAAATGCATGGTTTCATTATAATCAACAGTTGATCGCCATTCGTGAGCCTCTGCATAAACTTTCCCTTCCTTCAATTGTGCTCCATCGAACGGAGCCGAACGGAATAAAGTTAGTTTCCGTTGGACGAGTACCTGTAGTTTGATGCATTTAGTTGTTCAACTATTTTTTCTATTTAGAGTATATATTTATATTCTATCCTTAGCAGTACTTTGATTTGCTAATTACTAACAAAGAATTTAATACCCTATAAAAATTGCAATATGTAGTATAGGATAAGCAATGATCGTTCTATACTAGGGATTAGAGGACTTGCTAACTAACATATATGCATGTATGGAAAAAATGATAACTAAATAAAATGATTAAATTTGGGGGAGGTGTGGGATTTAGATTTAATCTAACAAAACTAATGCAAATGTAATAAAAATTAAGATAAGGTTGTAATGTGAAAAACTAGCTAAAGGTAGAACACACAAAATATATGCGCATGAATTAATATTTCAAAAATTTCTTTACAAACTCGTGAAGTATAATATCTAGAATTATCTGTGAACCGCAATAATTAATCCTTTTATTTTCCCTAAATTTATTGAATTAAACTCCGCATCTCTTTCAAATCATTATCTTCACATCATCTAATCATGAACTGCAAGTCAAATGAACATGTAGAGATCATTAAGCTCTATGGAAAATTTAGACCTTATTTAGGCAAACATAAATATGAACCGCATCTTAGTTAAACCCAAGTTTTGTTAAACATTAACAACGTCTATCGATAGTTACTAGTTGTGAATATATGATCATAAGTATTTGATAAAATTCACTTATATTATAGTATCAAATCCTAACATGCTTGCTAAGTTAATGTCTTAACAAGCATACAAAAATGAGTTCTCCATCAAATGGTTAAGCAAAATCTGCTATTGAAATATCGATATCAACGGATATCTCGCTCTAAATATCGATATCAATATCGTTTACGACCAACAAAAATAAAGGAAATTTAGTCTAAAATTTGAAATTTTTTAATGAAACTTTGGAAAAAAACTTAAGTACCCAATAATGGTTATATATAACTAATAAAACTATAAAATGACTTTGATATAATAAATATATGATGAATAATATGATACAAGATAATTCTGTCGATAACTAATAATATAAAATTTTAAATATAAACATAAATTAAAGTGAATTATTATAATTGAATGTTAATATAATTAAAAATATAACAATAAGCATAAAAAAATTTCAATGGAAGAAAAATTATAAAATAAGTCCAAATATATTTAAAATTGGAAAAAATGATGAAAAAATAGAGCCAATTTTTGTTCAAAAATTGGAAGGATTTGATAGATTTAAAATTGGAAAAAAAAGGACAAATATTGTTGAAAATTTGGAAAAAATAAATAAAAAATGAAAATACTCAGCAGTGCATCATGGGAGTCGAACCGAGGACTCTCAGTTATGAGGCAAAAAACACAACCAACTCGACTAGCTAGCTTAATTAAAAATGTAAGTCACGTATAATATATAAAGTATACAAACTAACAATCATATCCTTCCTCCCGGGGGTCTGCAACTCGGGTTTTTCGACCCGACTTCATGACCCGGTTCAAATTACTTCATTTTACGTCCAATTTTTACAAATTAATAGTCCATCTTCGTCGTTTTGATCTCAGAAAAGGGATATGTGGATTCAAGACAAGAAATGTCTTCGATATTTTGGCTAATTTCGTTCACCCCTGTTAGATGTCTCCAGTGTAATTTTTCGATATATCAAGCAAAATTTCGCCAGTATTGATGATATTTTCATCTCATGAGCAAAATAAAATTACTAAAAAGAAAAGAAATTCTGAAATTAATTAATTTATTAATTAATACATGTTTAATGCTTCGAAATCATGTTTAGGCATAAAGAAAATTAATTAGATATATTCATGATGTTTGAAACTAAAATAAGTAACAAAGAAAAGATAGAGGTGAATGACGAAGGTCGCGATGACAATTGGAACGATGGGTTGGGATGGATATATGGTTGCGTTTGCAATTCAGTGGCTTTGCAGCCGCAATTGTTGATTAGTTTGGAAAAGGAGCTCTGCAGAGTTCTCTTATTGCGAGAGAAAGAGAGACCTTTGCAGCCATCAATGTTGACTTCCTTGCTCCCAAGACGAGGACACAGAGATTTTTCAGCCGCCAAATGGACTTGTTTTCTACCTCTGGCCACCTTATTCCACTGCATTCTGCTTTGTCAAACGTTCATTCAATCAATGACCAACATTGTCACCCTAAAAAATGAATGAGAAACGACTTGGACCAATAGAGGTATTTATGCCCATTTAATTGTGAGTTGAATAGATATGGCGTGAATGCTTCTTACCAAAAAAAAAAAAGATTTGGCGTGAATGCTGCACTGAATTGAGGGAGATAAATGAATATTATCTATTTTAAAGTTTTGTAAAATGTTTGCCTCTTTTGTCTGTTTGATGATGAGAGTATTAGTTTTCGAGCAATATGATTTTATTGTGCTAAAATTTTCATAACTCCCTCTGAAAAATTCCAATTCATGAACTGTAAAATTCCTAAAAGATAGACTTCTGCATCTTTCTGAGATGTCTGGCTCATCATCTACTTATTTCCGAGAAGGTACAGTTTATTCCGAGAAATTGACATATTTGTTATAATTTTTTACAATGTTTCCTCTTTGAATTTCTAAAACAGCAAGACATTAACTCTTTGTGTAATTGCTTTCAAAAACCTACAAAACATAAAAAAATGTTAAGTACAAAAAAAATAAACTTAGGAAACATGCTAAGTAAAGCATTGGAAAATAAGATAAAACGTCACATGAATCTCTTCCTATCATACTTCCACCATTCCTTCTATTTTAAATTACAATTTATCCTAGTACACCTGCATTCTTCACCATTACCCTACCAAAATCATGAAATAATCTTTCCCCCTAAAAAGATAGAGGTAAAAAAAAGAGTAAATAGATTTTCTAGCAATAATCCTATCCTAAGGATGGGCTCATTGGTTGATCAGAAAACTCGGCCAGCAGTAGGACATTCCATAAAAAAATTGGTTTGTTATTTGGTCAGGAATAAAATTTCAATAACATATAATCTCTAAAATAGGAGATTCATGGAGAATTAAAAGATAAAAAAAAAACAATTACAAAGTTTTTTAGGAGTCCTAAATTATAGACAAATTTTACAATTTGGGTAAATTTTTACAAAATGAGGTAAAATCCATTATCTTCGAAAAAATAACTTTTGGCTATTAAACTTTCCATAAAAAAAAAAATTCATATTTATTAGGCACCATTATTTTTTATTTTCAGAACTAATAGTCAAGCAGTTCGTGATTTTTTTTTAATTAATAAAAGAGCCATAATCGATGGTCGACATCTGAAGTGGTATTATGGTTTTTCCCAATATAGTTTTGAGATTGAACATGTGAAGGGAACTAATAATTTTACAAATTTTCCTAGCAAGAAAGATCAGTAAACAAGTGATTTATATTGTGCAAGAAATGGATAACGGTAAAAAACCTTAGAATGCAATAGTAAGGAAGAAAACCTTCTACTAAAAAAATATATGTTGTGTATCAAGGGTTCCAACTAAGAATCTACAACAATTGGTACGTTTGCCATACACAGGTAGACAAATATATGTGAAACAGTCACCAAATCTAGTAAACTCATTTTAAAACTATTTACGTCTCAAATCGAGTTAAAACATTTCAATAAGGCCTATGCCCGAGACATAGTTTTCACAACCAGTTTCCACAAACCATCATAAAACAGGGTCCAAAATTTGTTTCATAAATCCAGTTTTCACCAAATCAATCATACCAAATCGGTATTCAAATCACATCAAATCATCATCATTCTTTCAAAATCAGATGGACTCATACTCAAAACATCATTTTCACGCAATTCCGTAAAATCATCCATAAACCGATAATTAAATCCACAAAATCATCAAGCAATGATATCAAATCAACATTCAAATCATTTCAACTCAAATCATACGATAAAGCATTTAAAACATTTATGCATGCATCACAGTTATAAAACAAAGTCTACTCACACACCGTCCAAGCTGCTCGCTTCCGAGCTGCACGCTTTTCCGTAATTTTCAGGAATCGCAAATCCTGTTAAAAATCATTAT
The DNA here is from genome assembly GCA_032719365.1 of Prinsepia uniflora. Taxonomy (NCBI): domain Eukaryota; kingdom Viridiplantae; phylum Streptophyta; class Magnoliopsida; order Rosales; family Rosaceae; genus Prinsepia; species Prinsepia uniflora. The sequence goes on along the minus strand of CM064875.1, from coordinate 1,295,121 downwards.
CAAGGGTCACAAATACCCCAAATAATCTCACATTAAAATATCCAATTTTCCCGGGATTTTAATACGTATTTAAAATGTATATATACACTTTGAATACACAAAACTATATCGAAACAATATTCAATCGACTCGAAACCTGTGCCAAAATATTTGTTACATCAAAAGGATCAAATCATATGTTGACCGTATCTCGAAAATAGGGCCCACGCGTCGCCGCAAGCGGCTGCGCGTGAAAGTCACGCGTTGCTACAGTGACATGCACTATTCATTGTCTTCACTCGCTTCCTGCAAAATGGGTCCGTTTGACCCACATGTTCAACCCGGTTTATTCTCGTTCAATTATGCATCGATTTCAACGTTTACAGTATCGATTAGCTTCTAACCAATGCCAATTGAAGATTTTTAACCTTAATTAAATGAAATCTTACCTTAAACCGTTCAACACAAGCTCGAAAATTCGAAGGCGTCGCAGGTACTGTTCATCACTCAATCTGTAACGACCCGTCCCAAATTCGAGGATTAGGTTAGTGACTAATCACGATTAGTGAGGCTAATCCGTGATTAGTTGGGCGAAATCGGACGAACGATGCGACATGACCGTTTTGCCCCTAGTAGTGGCAAAACGTTGAATTTTCAATCGGGCGGCCAAATGGACTTTGACAGATGACCGTGACGTAGTTCGTGACGTCACGAGTTCATAGACAGGTGGCACGTTCAATTCCGACATTCGAGGAGTAAGTTATGACGTTCGGAAGTTTAGGGGCATTTTGGTAATTTGGGTGAATAGGAGGTCAAAAGTTGACTTTTTGACCGGGAGGTCCGATGGCCGAGGGCCGAGGACCGTTACGTAGATGAGGACGATACGAATCCGTAGACAGGCGGCACGTCGAATTCGGACGTTCGACGGCGAAGTTACGGTTCACAGAAGTTCCCGGTTACTATTCACGACGACACGTTTTACGAGGACAGTTTGTCTTTAGTATTGACCCAGATATTTTGGCAGGCCAATGGATGAGTGACAAGTGTCACCCATCCATTGCCCACCTTCCCACGCGCAGGGGCCTTTGGGCGGCGCGTGGCAGCGCGTGCTAGGGTTTTTGGGGATGTGTTCAACATACGAAATCATCTATTCGATGTAACGAACATTTTGGGACTGGTTTCGAGTCGATCGGACACCTTCTCGATATGTTTCGGGGCATCCGAAGGTTTAGGTTCGAGATTAAAAATAGTTAAAAATACGGGAAAATTACGGAGCTTTTGTGAGGGGTTATATAAGTAGTTAGTAACCCTCTAAATTAATTTGGACAGGTTTGGAAGTCCCGGTGACGGTGATCGGCTCAGGGAGCCGTATGGCACGCGTATCGAGACGCGGCTTCGGACAGTCTGTGAGTGGACCTTGTTTTCTAAATTGGTGCATGCATAAATGTTTATTATATGTTTTAAATACTTTTTTGTGATTCCATTAGTGCATTTGGATGTGCGGTTACGTATAGGCACGTATTTCCAGGTTTCGGCCCTATACGGTGCCTATACGGGGCTGTAGGTCTTTATTGGTCTAAATGAAATGGTTTTGGATTTCTAAATGGATTATGAATATGATTTTATGATGTTGATTTGGATGCTTATGAATTATATGGTTTCACGTATTTCGAGGCGATTTACGTGCTTGCACGTAAATCGAGATTTTTCGGTTTTACACTGATTTTCCATACCTGGGGTTTTGGATATGATTTCATGAAATGGTTTTGGATTCGAAAAGGTAAACTCGGGTTCGAGACCCATTTGATTTACGGAGTCGGGCCGGAGGCCCAGTTGGTTTACGAATCGGACTTGAGGTCCAGTTTGTATGTGGATTCGGGCCTAGGGCCCAGTTATGTATTACAAATAGTTTTTATGGTTCATGACGGTTTATGGGAACCGGCATGAACCCTTGAAATGGATTTACGGGTCATGACGGTTTATGGGAACCGGCATGAACCCATGAAAGGATTTTATGGTTCATGACGGCTTATGGGGGCCGGGCATGAATCCTTGAAAGGTTTCAAGAATGATTTCCAAAGGTTTTTCATATTCCATCCTTTATATATGATTGTCTCCTCCGGGGAGGGTCGTTGGCCTGGGTGGACCCCGGAGTAGTCACGGAGCACTGACTGAGTGGAGTCGCCCCCCAGTTGGGTTCCTTACTCTCAGGATGGGCATGGTTCGTTACCTCCAGGGAGGGTCATTGATCTACGGACAATGACCTGGGTGGACCTTGGAGAGACTTGGGTTTGAGACCCCGGTTAGCACACGTGTAGCTTTATTTTACCGTGACAGGTTCTGGATATGAATATATTGGATAAACATGGTTTCAATTGGTTTGGGAAAACTGTGTTTTATGATGATAAATGGATTTGGGCTGAGATCCCACATATGTTTACTATGTTCTGGTTTTCTGTAAATTGGTTTTGGGCAGGAGCCCGTGAGACTTGTATTTACAGAATTTAGGGCTGAGACCCTAATTGTGGATGTTTTAACATATATTATTGGATAAATGGTTTTACTATGCATGCATGCTTTTAGTGGAGGGTATAAATGTCTTTGATGGAAATGTTTTTATAAATTCTTTATTTTTGTCCACTCACAGTCTTTCTGTTTTTAATACCCTTCAGGTTGACAGCGGATGTGGACTGTAGCAGAGATCGAGATATCGCATGCCTCCTCCGGATCCTGGCGTACTCTGATAGCCCGGGAGGGCAAAGGTCAGAAATATCCCTTGTCTGACACTTCGTGTCAGACGGGAGCAGGGTCATCCCGCACTAATCCCGGGGGGATTGGGATGGGTCCTGTCACAATCCGTCTAATTTTTAATTGTTTTCTTCATTTGAATCAACCAGAATTCATCTTAGGATCATTATAAACATGATTTCAAACTCAATTTAACCGTTCAATACATTTAATTACTCGAATTTGAATGTGAAATTTGAGATGAATACAAGCTCGGTTTTGGCTTGTTCTTCGTCCAAATCCTTCGATTCTTGGATGGTTTAGTTCGTTGAAGTCTTATGAAGCATAAACGAAGTTCAATTCCTTCAATTAAAGTCCAAAATTAAGTTTCCAAATTCTCAATTCTTCGAACTTTCTTTCGGATTGGGTTTTGGGTTTTTGGGCTCTTTCTCCCGTTTTCTCCCATTTCCCTTCACGTTTTTCCTTCTCAGTCCCACTCATATCTTAGGTTTTCAGTTTCTTAATTTCTCACAACAATTGTTGTCAAAGTGATCAAGTCGAATTGTGGATTTTGGGTTTTATTCAATCTATTTTTCCCTAAAACATTAGCACACACACACACAGAGCCTCCACATGGTGCCAGAAATCCCTCACTTGTGGTGACATATGTCACCAATTTGTAATAAATCAGATTGACTCACCCAATTCAACAAAAAGGACCAAATTGCCCCTTAAGGTACAAATGACTAAAATGCCCCTGGCCTTCTCAGACTCGTTACTATCACATCCGAACTCTGATTTCAACATGCAGCCTATCTACAGACGCAACGTCTCGAGGCCTACGCAATGGTCCTCACGAAAAGTCCAAATAGCATCCCGATCAAAAAGTCAACTTTTGACCACAATCAATATAGAGGCAAAAACGTCATTTCCTTCTAAAATTTCCAAAATTTTATTTTTCGAATTTCTGAGTCGTCACAAAAAAATAACTAATTTTGAAAAACATTTTAAAGAAAATGACTAATAGCTTTCCTGGTAAGAAGAAAATGTTTTGTTAATAAAGTTGGGATTCCAAATCATTAAACAAGTGGATTGAAATGAAGATTTTAACTTTTGAAACCTGTGCCAAAATATTTGTTACATCAAAAGGATCAAATCATATGTTGACCGTATCTCGAAAATAGGGCCCACGCGTCGACGCAAGCGGCTGCGCGTGAAAGTCACGCGTTGCTACAGTGACATGCACTATTCATTGTCTTCACTCGCTTCCTGCAAAATGGGTCCGTTTGACCCACATGTTCAACCCGGTTTATTCTCGTTCAATTATGCATCGATTTCAACGTTTACAGTATCGATTAGCATCTAACCAATGCCAATTGATTAGCATCTAACAAATACAGTAAGAAGAAAATGTTTTGTTAATAAAGTTGGGATTCCAAATCATTAAACAAGTGGATTGAAATGAAGATTTTAACTTTTGAAAAATCAATACATTTCTTCAATTTACTGAAATTCTTCAAAATAAGCACATAGATTCAGTTTTCAACAAAATCAGAAGAATTTTTCTTTTAAAGTTTCTCATCAAATAATTTCTCTTGAAGTTTTTAGTAACATAAGAGAAAAAAATTTGGACCATTAAGAGAGAATTATGGAATTATATTTTCGAAACCACATAAATATAAATTTGGCGGATAATTTTCCAAGACTTTTCTTTATTCTAAGAGATGAACAATGAGATGTTAATACTCTTTGATAGGGAATTACTAATAAGGTAATTTTCCAAAATTTTAATTTTCATCATTTGAAATATTTCCCAGTATTTATCAAAACAATGGTATATGATGTGGTTAAGAATTTTAAATGGAACAAACATTTAATGTTCTCCATAACAAGCACACTGGGTTGGAGAGAAAGATAAATTTTTTTCCCAATCATATTAAATTTAGGCGCTCACAGAAACAATTGATAATGGCATTCCGAAAAGACAAAACAAATAGCTTTGAGTATTAATCCCACAACACAATGAATTAATAGCTTGATACATACATAGGAAGTTGCTAGATAATTTATGGACTCCATAAATTTGGTTAAAGCAACTTATGGAAAAAGAATCTTTGTAACACATTTGCAGCCTTCGTAGAACGTTTTTTGAACAATAGACAATATAAACAATGGAGTTGGCAGCCAACTCCAGAAGTTCTTTGATTTCTAAATGGAACAAAAAATTCTTGGAGAATAAAGGAAGTACAGATTGAATGAACATTTAATAGCCATCAATTAAGATAATGAAGATAATGTTGATTATATCAATCTGAACAATATAACAGAAACGTAGAGAATCCAAAACAAGAATTTTCATCGGAACGTGCTTAAGAAGAGAGTGCCAAATGAATTTGATGATGCAAGCCTCAATTGTCATCGATGCGCTCTTCATCGGGTTAACTAGACTTGGAAATTTCTCACAAGTCTCTGAGTCGTTGCCCCTCCAGTCTCCGTCGGTCAAGTCAACACAAAAAAAGGCCAAGTCTTCAGGACGTTCCTGGCCGTTAGATCAAAGATAATGAATTAATTCTCTGATACTGTAGTACTGAACTTAAAAAGAGCGATTAATTATTACGATCAAAAGATTCCCACCAGTTCATTGGTAGGCCAATCTAGCCCCAAAAGTCGCCAGATTTTTATTACACAATATTATTTGCAGGGGTCAACTATCCACGATTTGCCGAGGTCAAACTATTTAATTGGTTCATATTGCCTTGTTATTTTGTTTCATTTTTATTTCTATTAACATATATTAAATATTTGGCTAAAATATTTAGTCTAAATAGTGTTGTTTTTCACTAGCTGACAGCCTGAATTAATTTTGTCCTGAAGTTTGCCAAAAATGAAGCATTAACCAAAGAAATTAGTCATTTGAAAAGAAAAAACAAATATGGATTAATAAAGAACGATCTCATGGACTCCTGAAAAATATGAGAAATTTCCAAGTCAAGTTAACCCAATGAAGAGGGCATTGATGACTATTGAGGCTTGCGCCTTCAAATTCATTTGGCATTCTCTTCTTAGGGTCTATAATGGGGCTCACATGGATATATACCATGCGAATTCTTGTTTGTGTGTATCTTAAATGCCATTATACTTTTGTTTCTCTTCCTTTGAGTTAGGTGTGTATATAAGAAGTTGAGCCTCTTCTCCTATTGCCAATTGATTTTGGGGTGAAACCTCAACTTCCTTTATGGTATCAAAATGGATGATCCCACATATAAGACTTAGCTGTCACACGTGCTCCACTTCACCCAATATGAGTTATCCACGTGTTAGACTGGAAGATTCGTCATACGTGAGGGTCCAGTGTGAGAATGTGAAGGTACAAATGTCCCACATCGAAAAGTTGCAAAATTTTCTAAGAGTTTATAAAGAGTTAAGTCTCTCTGCTTATTGACAATTAGTTTTAGAGTGAAACCTCAATTTTCTTCATAGCTTTCGTATGTAGAGGAAAATATTGATTCATGGCTAGCAAAGTCATAATTCTCCAAGTGCCTGGAAATTTCTATGGAAAATCCAATGTATGACTAGTTTCTTGTTTTGTTTTGATCACAACTTCTCATTATTTTATCGACTTATACACTTCCAGATTTTCAAAAAACAAAAGAAAAAAAAAGATCTACTTAAATAAGACCTCCTTGTGGTAGACTATTTAGTCTAATCTTGTTCAAATTTGAGTGTCCATTATTAACATTTTGCTTCTTCTTATTTTCAATCCATTGTCCTTAACTTCAAAGTGTCTTATGAAATGACGTGAATAGAAATAGAATATGCGTTCTGATGTTTTTGACGAAATTTAAAAAACAGACTAAAAGCTGTGAGTTCACAGTTTTTGAGAAAATTCCGTCCATTGAGAATTTGAAAAATATTTTAACTGCACATAAGAAAGTGTAATAAGCTATTTTAGGCATATCATACCATCCAAGATCCCCATTAACTATATTTTATGCATTTTTTAAGGAAAAAACTTGAATTTCAATTAAATTTCAAAATGTGGTCCGGATGTGACTTTAGGTCCAAAGATCATTGGAAACCATCCCTATGAACTTCAAAGTATCTCACGGGCGGGTGAGAATGAAAATAGAATAAGTATGTTTATTTCTTTGTCAAAATTTGAAACATTGACTAAAATTGTGAGTTGTAGCTCATAATTTTAGTGCAAAATGCGCTTGCCGTGATTTCAAGAAATATTTTAATTGCACATTAGTAATGTTGAGGGGTTTTCAACTGAAATTGTTTCGAAAAAAAGGTCTTATGATTCCATTCTAAAAGAAGTTAATGTTTTGAACGACACTCTATAATATGGACGGTCATAATAGTAGAAAAAATATAAATAATGACGATGAGTGAGGGAAATTTTATTGGCATGTATATGTTATGCATTTTTCAATAAATGGAAAAATAAACATTAATATCCATGAGTTACTATATAAAGTGGCTGGCTAAGTTTGACTAAATGGAAAACTAAACCTTAATATCCATGTGTTGTTCTACTAGCCTGATATATAAATAAGTGCCTAGCTATTGCGATTGGGAAGTTAAAGGAAGAGCCAAACGTATAGCTCTATCTACCATATAAAATCTTTATAAAATGGTTCCCAGGAAGAAAGGTGTTTGCATGATTCTCTTTACCATCCTCTTGCTATTCTTGTCATCCAAAATTGCGCTGTCCAGGGTTTCCAAATTTTCAGAAACTAGTTAGTTGCCTCTCTTTATACCATATCACATTATGGATATTAATTATATGTATAATGTGTGTACATTGATTAATTGTTTAGCTTGGGAAAAAAAATAGATTAATTATGTAGCATATATATGATTCGTCTCTCCTAATAAATATATTTTTTTACAATCGTTGCTTGCAGAAGTAGTGCTACATGCCTTAGAAAAGGGTATAAACCCGCCTCAAGCACCTGGATCACATCGCCGTCCATGAATGAAGAATGAATAAGCTACCGACATCCACTGTAGTAATATATACACGACAAGAACGCCTCTACTTAGTTCTACAATTTCTACTGAAGAATAAAGCTGTAAAAGGAGCCATCGTACCTTATAGAAAACTAGGAAGTGTTTTCTTCCTTGTTTTTGTTTACTTGTTTAAGCTGTTTTCTTCTTCAATAAGGATTAAGTTGCGTAGGTTTGGGAAAGCTCTTTAGGTTTTTGCCTATATAAGGACTTGTGATTTGTAAGCTTTAATTCAAGAATTCATATAATTATTTGCAGTGATATTGGTTTGAGTTGAGTTCTTTCTGACACTTTGGGTTTCGGCTTCAACTGAAAATCTCACGCATTTGGCTCCATGCTTTGAATTTACAATGCTTATGCTTTGAAATCTTCAATACACGCAGTTGGATATGATTGTATAATTTAATTAGCGTTATTTGCACAGGGAACACAAGGGTCTCATGCCCACCTCTGATATTTTTCACTATATACAGATCACTACTTATATATTGTATATTAAATTATAATAACTTATATATTGTATACTAAATTACCTTATAATTCTTAACATTTGTTTTTCTTCGTTATACTCGCAATTTTTCAATAAAGCTGTACAAGGGGCCATCCGCTGCCATCGTACCTTAGAAAACTAGGAATTATATTCTTACCAATTTTTGTTTACTTGTTTAGGTTGTTTTCTTTTTCAATAAGGATTTGGTTGCTTAGGTCTGGAAAAATTCTCTAGGTTTTTGCCTATATAAGGACTTGTTATTTGTAAGGTTTATCTCAAGAATTCATATCATTTGCACAGGGAGCAGAAGGGTCTCATGCCCTTCTCTGATATTTTTCATTATATAGTCACTACTTATATATATTGTATATTAAATTACATTATTATCATCAAAATTCTTAACCTTTGTTTATCTTTGTTTCTGAAATTTTGGAAAAAAAATCTGAATATTTATTCTGTTTACATTTTCATCCTCGTTAAATACTTTAAAGTTGAAGGTAATGTTTTCTAATAACCTTCGGACCCTAAAGTCACTTCCAAGTCCATTACAAAATTTCATGGGAATTTGAAATTTTTTGGTTAAAAAATGCATAAAGAATAGTTAATAGGCATCATGGATGACAAGACATGTCTAAATGGCTTACTTCAGCTAATGTGAAATTAAAATATTTGTAAAGTCCCAACGGATGCATTTTTTTTTTTCAAAAACATATGAGTTTTAACTCACGTTATTTAGTTGGTTTTTAAAATTTTGACAAAAAAAAAACAATATACATATTTTATATTCATTCTCATCACCCCACACAATACTTTCAAGTCGAGGGAGATGATTACTAATTACCTTTGAATCTTAGAATCACTTTCAGAGTCCGTTACAAAATTTCATTGAGTACAATGTTTTTTTTCGTTTAAAAAATGCATGAAAATAATTAATGGGCAATAAGACAGGAAATGTCTCAAAAAGTTTACAATAATGAATAATGCTCTTCGTTTCACATTTTTCAATTTATTGAATTGTTCTTATATACATCATAATATGAATCGTTTATTTTTAAAATTATTATTTGAAGATAAACTTTATGGAACAAAATTAACAATGAATACGACTGGATAAATAATCTTCAATTTGGTTATTTTTTAATTATTTTTTAAAATAATAATTTAAGAGTTAAATACTTCTGATTATAATATATATGTAAGAACAATTCCAAAAAACAATTGGTTAAAATGAGGTGGTACGTCAACGGTATACAAATGTTGTCCACATTTAATTAGCGTAAGTCCCATCACAATTAATATTGTCTGGGTTGAAGTTTAGCTTTCGTGTGTAGAGGAAAGTATTGATTCATGGCATGGCTATATATAGCAAAGTCATAATTCTCCATGTGCCTGGAAATTTCTATGGAAAATGCAATGTAAGACTAGTTTCTTATTTTCTTTTGGATCACTACTTCTCATCATTTTATCAACTTACAAACTTCTATTAATCGAAAAATAAAAAAAATTAAAATTAACTTAAATTATAAGACTTCTGTGTGGTGATTGTTTACTCAGACCTATATTCATATTTGAGTTTTCTATTATTGTCATTTTTCCTTCTTCTTTTTTCAATCAATCCCCTTAACTTCATAGTATGGTCATATGGGTGACGATCAAGAATAAGAATAAGAATAGACTAAGTGTTTTGATGTTTTTGACAAAATTTCAAAAACAGGCTAAAAATCGTGAGTTCTCATTTTTTTGAAAAAAATCAAGTCATCAGGATCTTGCAAAATATTTTATTTACAAATTAGAAAAAGTGGTATAACCTATTTGAGACATGTCCTACCATCCAAGTGATAGAATCGAAGAGAGGTGAGGGAAAGAGGAAAACGATGAAGAGAAAGAGAAGGAGTTTTAGAGAAGATTTTGAAGAGAGTGATTGTAACAACCCGTCCCGAGAGCCGGGATTAGTAGTGTGATTAAGGTGGGATTCGTGAGGCTAATCGGTGGTTAGTTGGTTTCGTTGGGGTCGTTAGGGTAGAATGACGATTTTGCCCCTAATTTGGGCAAAAAGTTGACTTTTAGTTCGGGTGGTCCAATGGACTTTGACCGGTGACCAGGATGTAGTTTAGGACGTCACGAATCCATAGGCAGGTGGCACGCCTGATTCTGACATCCGAGGAGGAAGTTATGATGTTCGGAAGGTTGAAGGCATAACCGTAATTTGGTTAAACTATGGAGAAAAGTTGACTTTTCGTACGATCGGGTTTTGACACGTTGACCTTGGACCGTTAGATAGATCTCGTCGTCCTGAGTTCGATGACAGGCGGCACGTATTCATCGGACTTACGATGAGTAAGTTACGGGTCTAAAACGGTAAAGGCAAAATTGTAATTTTGGGTTCAAAGAGGGGTATTTTGGTCTTTTGGCTGTTTGGAGATTTGTGCAACAGGACAGGGGCAGGTGTACCGCTGAGATTGGGACATTTGTGAGAGGGGCTTTGGGATGGTGACACGTGCTAAGGGTCTAGTGGGTTCTAGTGTGCACGGCTCCAACTATTTTGGTCGTGTGGTCATGTATGTGTGTTCGAAGAAGAGAGAAACAGGGGGTGTGGCTGAGAGGGAAAATCGATCCGGTGAGGGAAGTGTGTGTGTGTGTGTGTGTGTGTGCTGGTGAGTGAAGAAGTGAGAGTAGAGATTCAGTGAAGATTGATGAGTGAATTGAGAGTAGTTTGGTGTGAGGAAACCGGTGATGTGCAAGGTGAGTTCACGGGGAAAATCAGACAAAAAGAACACGGAGAACCGAGGGATTTGGCGGTGGTGTGGTTGTGTGTTGAACCAATTGGGCTCGAGAGAAGACTAGAATGGCTCTGTGGACTCCAGGGAGTGCGACGGTGTGCACGGTGGCGATCGACAGCAGGTAATCCCTCACCCCCGTTCAGTTACTCTGTTTTTCCGTTAAGTTCAAACCGTGAGTCGTGGGTTTAGAGGACGAGTCGAGAGTTTTGGGGAGTTGGGTGAGACTCAGTGATGTCCTAGGAACCGTCTACGGTGGTTGCCGTGACGGGGGAATGGCTGGTTGGCCGGGATGAAGAACAGGGGATTGATCGGGTTTTCCTTCGAGTTAGGGACAATGATATAGGGGTTTTGTTGAGGTGTCTGAGTAAGGGGAATGGATTGTGGAGGACTGGACGAAGTGGATGGTGGAGAGAGGAGCAGAATTGGTGGCGGGACGGAGGAGAACCGGCCACGCCGGTTCGAGTTGCAGGGACCGGTCTGAACCGGGTCGATTAGAGGTTGCTGGTGACACTGTTCATGCGCGTGAGTTTCACGCGCAGGAGCTTCTGGACGCGCGTGGGGGCGCGTGAAGGGTAGTGTGGGGAAGTGTCCAACATGACTTTTAAAGTGTACGATGTAACGAACATTTTGGCGTTGGTTTCGAGTCAATCGGATATCGGCTCGAGATGTTTCGGATTGTCCGAAGGTGTTAGGCCTCGGTTAAAAATAGTTAAAAATAAGGAAAAATTATGGGGCTTGAGTATGAGTATCGTGAAGTAGTTAGTGACCTTATATTGGGACGTGAACAGGTTCGGGAAAGCCGAGGATAGCAAATGGCCGGGGACGGCGTAAGTGCGTGCGTATCGAGGCGACGCTGAAATGGTCTGTGAGTGGACTTTGCTTTCTAACTCTTGATGCATGCATATATGTTTTTATATGATTTCTATACTTGATTCTATTATTTGATTTCTGATTGTGATGGTTTACGGTTTGTGCACGTTTTTCGAGGAAATGACAGTTTTCACGTTTTACGAGGTTTTGATAATTATCGTGATTTGAACTTGGTTTTAACGATTGGATTTCAAGGAAAGTAAAAGTATTTTGAAAAGTATTTTCGGGCTTGAGGCCCAGTTCAAGGTGTTTTCGGAAATGTGATTTCGGGTTTCGGAATCGGAATTCCGGGTGACGATTCGGAATTCGATTCAGGACTTGATGACATGACCCATCCCAATCCCCCCGGGATTACCATGGAATGTGCCCTGCTCCCGTCCAACAAGGGATGTCAGACAAAGGATGACCAAGAGCCACTGCCCAAACAGGGCATCCAGAGTGCGCAAGGATCGATGGAGGAGGTGTGCAATGTCTCAGTCTCTGCTGCAATCGCATCTGTAATCAACCTGAAGGGCATTAAAACCAAAAGCTGTGAGTGGACAAAAACCAATAAGTTTACCAAATACATTTATAAGACATTTATGCCCTCCAATAAAAACGTATGCATGCCACAAAAACCAGTAACCAAAACGTTTGCTCAACCGAGCCCTTAGGGCCTTAGCCCAAAAACCGTTAACCAAAAACCAAGTGTGGGAACTCAGCCCAAAACCGTGGAATACCACCACCATACATATACGACCATGTGGGTCACCACCCACGACCATAAATGAACATCAATTCATTAAAATCACACAATCATAAATCCACCCGGAAAGCCATTTCATTAATTCGTATTTTACCATTACCATCACCAGCATCCCTGATGCTAAACGTCCCTGACGTCATATCTCACGGTTTCACAAGCTACGCGTGCTGCCCGGGGTCTCTCCGGGTCCATATATCTGACATCCCTGATGTCTGACGTCCCTGACGTCAATCATAGCAATCCTGCTCCTGAGTCATCATACGGTCCGGCTGCTCCGTATGGTGACCCTTCACAGGCAATGCACCGTGACTTCCCCAGTGTCCCAGACATCTGGAGGAGACCATCATATATCCATGTGTACAGATGGTATATGGAAAAACAGTTTTATTAACTCATTTCACAACATCACAATGGGCCCTGCCCGAATTTTCCATAAAACAACACATTTCCATTTAGGGTCCCTGACCCGAAACCACATTTATTAAATATAGGGCCCCTGACCCGAAATCATCATTTTAATCCAACTGGGCCCCATGCCCGATAACATAACTCAAATGGGTCTCAGCCCGATTTTATACCAATTGGGCCCCTGGCCCGATTTCATTAACCAACTGGGCCCCCAGCTCGATTCTCAAATGGACTCCAAGTCCGAAATTTCCAAAACAAGTGGGCCTCAAGCCCGAGTTCATCTTTCCAATATAAAAACCATTTTATCATAATATTTATTTAACCACAAGCATGCAAAACCACAAATAAACCGTTAATCCCGATACACGTGAAATACGGAAAACACCTCGAAATACGTGCAACATACCCAAAATCAATACTCACAAATACCATCATAGAAATCATGTATATAAACCATATAACACATTTAAGCATGCATAGGATTTATAAAACCAAAGTCCACTCACAGACCGTTTTAACCGTGTGCCTCGATACGCGTGCCACCGGCCCTCCCGGGCCACACCACTATCACCGGGACTCCCAATCCTGTCCAAGTCACATTAGAGGGTCACTAACCTCAACATTAACATCCTATCAAAGTCCCGTAATTTTCCCGAATTTTTACTTATTTTTAAACTTAATTTAAAACCTTCGGACATCCCGAACAATATCGAGACGGTGTCCGATCGACACGAAACCAATTCCAAAATGTCCGTTACATTAAATAGGACAGAAGTCATGTTGACCTCACCTCGAGATTCGTGCCCACGCGCCGCCACGCGCCGCCGTGAGTGGCTGCGCGTGAAACCCACGCGCCTGCTACAGTGTCACCAGCCCAACCCGTTTGTCTGGTAAACGGGTCCAATTTGCCCGCGATACGACCCGGTTCCAATCCTATCAATTCAGCCTTAATTACATCAATTGATCATTCCATTAGCTTCGTTTTAAGTTTAATTTAAGTTCTGTAACATTGATTACACAAATCATTACCTACAATTCCACGATTCGATGATGAACACCAAGAACACCCGTCCATTGTTCATCCTTCGAACCCCATCCATTTCGATCGATATCCTGAAATTGATTCAACCAGAAGCTTCCATGGACTCCGTAAATCATTTCCCCCAACCCAATTGCTTCAATCCAGTGTTCAATCGTCACGACTCAAGCTCGATGGCCGTCACTGTGCAACCATGGAAGTCTGTCGATCACACCCGTTTTCCTTCAATTGATGAACCCAGAAGCATCGTGGGATCATGAGAAGTAGTTTCCCCACCTCAATTGCATCCAACGAAGCCTCCAATTCCACGACTCAGCTTCGAAATTTCAGAGACCTCCATCCTTCTGTTCTTCCTCAATTCGACCCCAATTACCTTCGTTCTTGTTGCAGATCGATTCGTGTTGATCCCAGAAAGCTGAATGTGAGCTCAATTTCGATCCTCACGGCCTAACACTCAGTATTCGAATTTCCCTCCTAAACTCAAAAATCCGAAATTTGAGTCTCCCTTCTCTGTCGATCTCTCGTGTTTACCCAACTCAGTTCAACCTCACAAATCCCTCAGTTTCTCACTCACGAGCTCAGCAATGGCAGAGGAATTAAGGGTGGGAGAAAACTGGATTTGGTTGTACACGGGTAAGAAAACATAAATGCGATTAATGGAAATTAAAATGATTAATTAATTAATTAATAAATATTAAAACATCTTAATTAGGTCTCCCCCAAAACATGGATTTTGGTTTCAAGGGATGAGTGACACTTGTCACTCATCCAGGTGTGTAGGGTCAACGGTCACTATTCATTATTATATTATTATTTTAATCCCGGCCTCAGTTCGTTAGTTCGTTTCCTTGACCATAACGTTGTCGTCGAATCTCCGATTTCGGCATGCCGCCTGTCGTTGGATACGTATCGACGATACCTACGTAACGGTCCTTGGCCCTCGTCCATCGGACCTCCCGGTCAGAAAGTCAACATTTGGCCCCTAATAAGCCAAATTACCAAAATACCCCTCAACTTCCGCACACCATAACTTCCTCTACGAATGTCGGAATCGAACGTGCCACCTGTCTATGAACTCGTGACGTCCCGAACTACGTCACGGTCATCGGTCAAAGTCAGTTTGACCGCCCGATCAAAAAGTCAACATTTTGCCCACGACTAGGGGCAAAACGGTCATTTTGCACATTTTGTCCGATTCCGCCCTACTAACCACCGTTCAACCTCACTAATCAAGATTAGTGACTAAACTAATCCCGGAATTCGGGACGGGTCGTTACACTTGAAGTGGATTTCAGGTTTGGGTTCGGAATGGTTATTCCGGATGCTAGCTTACGGAATGATGGTTGCGAACTCGGACCGGGAACTGAGAAGGAAATGAGTTTTGGGTCTGGATATGGAATTGGATTTGGAAAATGGTTTTTCAACGGTTTTAGATTGGATTTGCTGGATTGAGTTTAAAGACTCGGGAGTTTAAAGACTCGGATATATTGATATTTCCCCCGTAGGCCTGTTGAGTTTAAAGACTCGGGAGTTTAAAGACTCGGATATGATTGAGGCCTGGATTGAGTTTAAAGACTCGGGAGTTTAAAGACTCGGATAGATCCAGCAGGTTCGATGGATGAGAATGTGGCTTTAAATGTGTTTTGGGTTTTTCACTAAGACTTGATAATGATGTTTTGGGCAGTGGCCCGGATGAAATGATTTTTGGTGGTTTTGGGCTAAGGCCCGGGATTTGGAAAAAGAAAGAAAAGGTGTTTGGTTTCGTATATGATTTTATGACATGGAAGTGATATGCATGCATTGGTTTTTACACGGAGGGTATAAATGTATATGTTTTCTGATAATTGTTTTTGAACTTAAACTTTATTTTTGTCCACTCACAGTATTTTCGTGTTTTCGATACCCTCCAGGTTGTTGCGGTGCGGGCTGTTGAGCGAGAGAGACAGAGACATCACGCGTACGATCCACAGTAGACTCTGCGCACTCTGGGAAGTTCGGAAGTTTCTGGACGGTCGGGTCGAAACTCCCTTGTCCGATTTACGTGTCACACGGAGGTCAGACGTTAGTTTGGCCCTTGTGTTATACGCAAGTCAGACGGGAGCGGGGTTTAACCCTTAATCCCGGGGGATTAGGGGTGGGCCCTGATAGTGATTGTATTTCCAATATGATCAAACATGTTACATTGTGATTATTACATGAGAGATTATATAGCTGTATTGTTATGAGTTACTTGGAGCCTAAGCAAGAGCTAACTAACTCTAACTAACTACAGCTGGCATAACAGAATCCTTGAACAATGGTGTCACTCTTCATCATCTTTATTATCCTAACATCCCCCCTCAATCTGAAGGGGACAACAGATTGAAAACATGAACAAGGAAAATACGTTTGATGAGGGCCTTAGTGAAAATGTCAGTGATTTGAGAACATGAAGAAACATTATGGACGTCCAAATCTCCACGAACAACCCTCTCACGGATGAAATATTGATAGTCAATCTCAATATATTTTTTCACGAGAATGAAAGGTGGGATTCGCTGAAAGGCTTGATGCAGATGTACTATCAAAGTAGATCAGAGAGGGCTTGAGGAGGGGAACATGCAAGGCACATAGGAGTTGTCGAATCTAAGCAAGCTCAGTTGTTATGATGGCTAGTGCGCGATACTCAGTTTTTGTACTTGCTTTTGAAACCGTGGTCTGTTTCTTGGAAAACCAGGAAATGGGATTGTCACCAAGAAAGACAACCAGACCTGTAGTTGATCGTCAATCATTTGGATTGCCTGCCCAATCAGCATCAGCATAGGCAATTAGATCAAGACCCCCAGAATTGTACTGAATACCAAGGGTTTGAGTGTCGTTGAGATACTTCAAATCTGTTTTACTGCCAAAAATTGAGAGTCACACGGTGATTGCATAAATTGACAGACCTGATTAACCACAAAGCCAATATCAGGCCGTGTAGATGTGAGATATTGTAAAGCCCCAACGATACTTATGTAGTTAGCAGGGCTATGGTATAGAGGGCCATCATCACGTCAAAGCCTGGAACCAGGAACACAAGAGATGTCAACATGAGTGCTTCCTAACATAGAGCTCTTGGTAAGAAGGTCTGTGAAATACTTAGTTTGAGACAGAAATAGGGGTGATTTGAATGCCAAGAAAGTAACTAAGGTCCCCAAGATCCTTCATATCAAACTCAATGGTCAGTGAGTCAATAACAAGCTGTATTGCAGACAAGGAGCTCCCCGTGATGATTATATCATCAACATACAAAAGTAGAATCACTAGATCAGTGGAAGTTTGCTTACCAAACAGGGATGCATCTCACCAAGTGGATAAAAAGCCTAGATCAGGAAAGAAGCTTGTAAAACGGTCATTCTAAGTTCGAGGAGCCTGCTTAAGACCATAAAGGGACTTGTGAAGCTAACAAACATAGTCTTTGTGAAAGGGATCTACAAAACCAGAAGGTTGAGTCATAAAGACCTCTTCTTTCAATACTCAATGGAGAAACGTATTCTTAATGTCAGGACCCGACCCTCCTTGGTTAGGACCCAACTCTAGCACGATATGGCCCGCTTTGGGCCTCCTCGTCCTCACGGTTTTGTTTTCGAGAGCCCACAGTGCAAATTCTCAAGGGATCACCCATCATGAAATTGCACCAGCCTCAACTCGCTTAATTTTGGAGTTCTAACCAAACCCAAAGCCACTGAGCTCCCAAAAGGTCTCGTGCTAGATAGGTGTGTGCCAACACCTTTAAGGCACACCACCAATCCCCTCCTAGACCATTCCCTTCTCGCAGGAATGTGGGATCATTCACAATTCCTTCCAGGATACGGGTCTTACAATCCACCCATTTTAGGGCTCAACGTCCTTGCTGGCACACTTCTCGGTTGGGGTCTAGCTCTGATACCATTATGTCAGGACCCGAACCTCCTCAGTCAGGACCTGATTCAAACACGATATTATTCGCTTTGGGCCTCCTCACCCTCACGGTTTTGTTTTTGGGAGCTCACGGTGCAACATCCCAAGGCGTCACCCATCATTAAATTGCACCAGCCTTAACTCGCTTAACATTGGAGTTCCAACCAAACCCAAATCCACTGAGCTCCCAAAAGGTCTTGTGCTAGATAGGTGTGTACCTATACCTTTAAGTCACACCACCAATCCCTTCCCAGACCATTCCCCCTCGCAGGAATGTGAGATTGTTCACCGTTCCCTCCAAGACACAGGTCTTGCACTTAACATCAAGTTGTCTCAAGGACCATTTGAATTGATCAGACAAAGCTAACACTAACCAGACAGTAGTAGGTTTGACAACTGGACTGAAAGTGTCCCCATAGTTCAGACTAGGTTCCTGGCAGAAGCCTTTGGAAACAAGCCTTGCTTTATACCTGGCAACAGATCCATCTGAGTTCTTCTTGATGTGATACACCCACTTAAAACCAACCAGATTCCTATTGGATGGTAGAGTAACTAAGGACCAAGTAGCCTGAGAACCTATGACGTCAATTTCCACTTGCATAGCAGTTTGCCAAACCTGTTTGGAAGCAGCAGCTTTAAAACTGGTAGGTTCTTCTAGAGAAAGAGCAGGATCTGAAGTTCCACCAGGTGAGGACAGGATAGAGCTGAGAGCCTTGGTCTCGATGATAAGCCTTGAATTATGCATCTTTTTATACCTTTTATACTTATCTTTTAATGATTAAATACCAAAAAATTGTAGAAAATAATATTTTTGTGAGAATTGTGTAGAATTGGATAGAGCATGGAAATACAAGAATTTAGGCAAAAAAATCACCTCAATCGGAGTTGTAACAAAGAAGCTATGATCAAATGAAAGGAGGCCACCAAAAATCATTATGGAATTTGGTAGCAAGCTACCAAATCCATTTAAAACCAGCCCAGATGTAATTCGGCTAGCCGTATCCGACCTTGTGGCCAGGGATTCGGCACGCGTGTCCCAACTATATGTTCCCAACTTCGGCGCACGTGCACCGAGCCGATTCTCTTTTCCTCAACACATTGTTACCGAATGTCAGTCATGAGTTTCGACCAGCGGCTATCGAAACCTTCCTCTTCCTTCAACAGCCCTCTACCATGTCGTTTCCTGTTACTATTCCAGCAAGAAAACTTTATTTTTCCCTTTTTATTAGGTTTTTTATTTCCTTTTTAATTATGATTTGTTTTCTCCTTTTTAATTAGGATTTTTATAACCTTTTTAATTTAATTAGTTTAATCCTTTTCCTTTTAAAATTAAAATTGTGAACTTCTATTTACTTGGGATTAAATTTCTCCTATAAATAGAGAGGCTTAGGTTATTTGTAATGGTCGCTCATTATTTATACCAAAACTCTACTTAAACCAATTTTCCTTTTTCAATAAATTCAAGATTTCTCTTGCAAGGTTAATTATATCATACTTCATATTTTACACATTCATCTGTGGCATAGTCAGGCTGTCCCTGAGTGTCACACCAAAGAGTGTCTAATCACTTCGTATTCATAGGGTATCCCGAAGAGAAAAAGTGTAACACGGCTTCTTTACCTTATAGTTATCTTTTGTGCTTGAATATCTTGATTTATGAACTGATTTCTAATATTATTCTTGGTTTTATGATTTATATTGCTTCAATATTTTATGTGTTTTATGACTTTAGTTTTTGTTATGTTTGTATGTTTGTACTTGATGCTTGATTAGATATGTCGGGCTGTCCCCGAGTCTAATTCATTGAAAGTGTATGTCGGGCTGTCCTTCAGACACGTACTAACAGAATATGCAAGTAACTCGTAAGGCTAGGATGAGAGGATTTCATTGGTTGAAATTAATAGAATTCATGAATGAGCTAGGTTAAAGATGAGTTGACCACGTAAATAATAGATTAGGTTATTTTATATTAGTTAATCATGTAGGACCTTAGTAAAAACCAATTTATCCCCTAATTAAATAATCAAACAATAATCATACTTAGATACACTCAATCCCTGATTAAGAACGATCCCTATTTACCAATGCTACATCTACAAAAAAAAGTTTTTAATTACATACGTTTCCTTAAGTGTTGAGTGTGACTTTATGTTTATTTTAATGCTTGATCTTTGCGTATCACTTGATAATGCCACTCTTTGATCTGGTCTGCATTAGATGCATATTGACACCGGAGATGGGCAAAATCACTTCAAGACATTGAGGTTGAAACTCAGAATCTGAAATGAGCTGCTAGTCTGATCGGGCACCACTATGGTAGATGGATCAGTGGAGGATGACAGACTGGGTGAGTCTGAGGATGAAGCAGAAGGTGAAGGGGAAGAGTCATGGAGAACAGATGTTGAATCCAGAACTTAGGGTCTATGTGTTGCAGTGACAGGACATTGAACAACAGGAACAGAAGGGGAGCCTTAAGGCATGAAGGATGTACCAGAATGGAGATAATTAGGAAAACAAGAAGAAAAATGTGGGATTTGGAATAGGGGAAGATGGAACAGGTTTACTAATCAGGGAGGAATAAAGAAATTCATTGTCATTGAACAAAACATGTCTAGAAATAAGAGTTTTATGAGTGACAGGATTATAGAAAAGATAACCCTTATATTTATTAGTGTAACTCAAAAAGATGCACTTAACATTTTTTGTTTTGGAATTTGTTAGAGTTATAAGGTTTGAGTAAAGAAAAGCAGGCACAACCAAATTTTTTGAGCATAAGTAGATTAGGGACCTATCCAAAAAGTAGTTCATAGGGAGAGTGATCTGTAAGGTAAGACATGGCATTCTGTTGATCAAGAAAATAGCAGTGATGCAAGCATGGATCCAGAACTTGGTGGGAAGGGATGCAGATTGCAAAAGGGTAACAGTGGTTTCAATAATGTGCCTGTGTTTTCTTTCAGCTAAGCCATTTTTTCTCTAGGGTATAGGGACAAGACTTTTGATGTTGTATGCCTTTGGAAAGAAGAAATTGTTTAAGATTAAGACCAATGTATTCACCACCACCATGAGATTGGAGAATTTTAATAGAGGAATGAAAGAAATTAACAACTAAAGCATGAAAATAAAGAAATATGGAATAAAATTCTGATTTTTCTTTAATTGGAAATAACCAAGTGAACCTTGTATATTCATCAATTAAGGTAACATAGTATTTGAATCCATCTAAGGAGGGAATATGGGAAGGACCCCAAAGATCTATACGTATGACTTCAAAGGGAACAATAGATTTTGAAGCAGTAGAAGGAAAAGAGAGTTTTGTAAATTTGCCTTTCAAACAAGATTTACCTATGGATTGATGAATATCAGAAAGAGCAGCAATGGCAGACTTTTGAAGACTAGTAGAAATAATTTCATTGGTTGGATGGCCTAATCTATGATGCTAAACCTGAGACAACACCTTCTTACAGATGGGTAGATTGGGATTTCTGGTGTGAAAATTGAGAAGACAAGGAGGGCATTGTGAGTGGAATCTGGTACAACCCGCCACTACACATGCCTTTATAGACAATCATTCATGTGTTCTTGCCCTGAATCACTAAAGAGGTAGCATCAAGAATAAAATGACAGTGGTTATCTTTAAAAAAACAGTTAATTGACAGTAGATTTTGAGATATTTGAGGAACATGGAGAACTTGATTAAGATTAAAGATTTCAGAGGTAGGAAAGGAGGTGCCAACATGAGCTATAGGCAAACCTGAACCACTAGCTATTGTAACCTGCTCAGAAGAGTTGTGAGGAGAAACTAGGCTGAGTTGAGACAGATCAGCTGTCATATGAGCTGTTGCTCTTGTATCAGCAACCCAAAAATCCTGATTCTGAGAGAGAAGGGGCGTTGAAGCATTCAGTGCTTGGATGTTGGCAGTCAAGACAAGTGAAGGAGTTGCCCCTTGGTATGAAATTTTTTCCCTATGGTAACAATTCATGGCAACATGGCCATACTTCCAACAAATATGACATGCTTCTGATGTTTGTGGATTATGAGCATGATGCATGTAGTAGTAGTCAGCAGCCTCATGTCCACGTTTAGCACAAATCTGACATGTAGGAACAGGCTGAGAGCCTTGAAACTGTTGAACAGGAGCACCAAGCTGTTGAACAAGAGCACCAAGATCCCAGATAAAGAGGAATACTGGCCTCTTCCATTGATGTTAGCACTATTGGGGTTGTAACCTCCATTATACCCATTGTTGGTGAAATTCATGTTTTTCTTTCCCTTGTAGCCTCCATTGCGACTATTCACTCGATGTTAATTTTTTGGATTAAAGTGGGGGGACCATAACCACTATTATAGCCATATTGTTGAAAACTAGGACTATATTGGGAAAAGGGTCCAGGGGCCTGACCTTCACTGAATTAATGAGAACCAGAATGATCTTGCAAGCACTAAGAATAGGAGCAGGGTTGATAGGTACAGATAGAGGAACATTGTTGGAAGAGCTAGCAGAAGAAGGACTAAATATGGAGCTAGAATATGGGAAAAGAGGAGATCTGGTGGCAGCCAAAACAGACAGAAAGAGAACATAATCACTTGATTGCTCTAGAATAGCTTCCTCAGCAAGAAGTTGAGCCCTGAAATCTTTGAGAGAAATTGTACTTTCCCTACCACGAATGACACACATAAAGGTGTTATAGTCAGCAGAAAGACCCCGTAGTGCCAAAATGACTATGTCATCTGTTTCAAAGTGAACACCACAAGATTCCAATAGATCTCTAGAGTCTTTAATCCGTTGTAGATACTGGCTTATAAACTTAGACCCTTTCTTGATACTCTGAAGATCAGCCTTCAATTGAAAGATTGAGGATTTAGTGATAGAGGCAAATCTGTCCTTGAGATCATCCACATATCCTGAGCAGTCTTGCAACCAATAACCGAAGACATCTCAGTATGAGACAAGGTTGCAGTGATGAGCTACCTTAGAGCACGATCATGCATGCACCAAATTTGAACCAATTGCGCAGCATTGTCATCACCCTTAGGCGAACAAGTACAAGGGTGAGAACCATCGACAAAACCCATCAGGTTATGCATATTTAGTAACAAGTCCATCTGAAAACTCCAAGTAAGGTAATTGAGATCATCAAGCTTGAGCTGTACAGAATGACCCACGGTGGATGTAAGACTTGCAATTGGTGACTGCAAGATATGTAATTGAGAAACATTCACCATTGTTGGGAGATCGAGAATCAAGAAGAAAATTAAGGAAGGAGAGAAAGGTTTCTTGGGAGATTTAGTCACTGCAACTTTTTTTCGAACAAATAACAAACATCAAGCAGGATTGTAAGAAAAGTATTGAAGCGGTTTTAAGAAAAGAATTAAAGAGGGTTTAGAAGAAGGATTGTTTAACAGAGATTGCAGCAGAAGAGTAAGGATCAAATGGATTTAGCCATTGATAGGTTGTGATACCATGATAGAACTGAAGAGAGGTGAGGGAAAGAGGAAAACAATGAAGAGAAAGAGAAGGAGTTTTAGAGAATATTTTGAAGAGAGTGATTGTATTTCCAATATGATCAAACATGTTACATTGTGATTATTACATGAGAGATTATATAGCTGTATTGTTATGAGTTACTTGGAGCCAAAACAAGAGCTAACTAACTCTAACTAACTACAACTGGCATAACAGAATCCTTGAACAATGGTGTCACTCTTCATCATCTTTATTATCCTAACACCAAGGTGACATTAACTATATTTTATGAGTTTCTAAAACAAAAAACTCGAATTCCAATTAAATTTCAAAAGTGGTCTGAAAGTGACTATAGGTTTGAAGATCATTAGAAGTTATCTCGTTGAAGTTCAAAACATACTACAAATTGATGAGAATGAAAATAGAATAAGTATTTTTTTCATTTTTTGTCATAATTTTAAACCAACTAAAAATGGCGAGTCATAGCTCACCATTTTAAAAAAAAACTACGTCTGACTGAATTTCATGAAATATTTTAACTGTATATTAGCCAAAATATTATAAGCTGTCTGGGACATGTTGTGCCATCCAGAGTGCCCCTTAACTAATTTTTTTTATATTTTTATACAAAAATGACTTGAATTTTTAATGAAATTTCATAATGGGGTCCGGAAGTGTCTTTAGGGTCCTAATTATAAATGATTCCCCATAACTTCATAGTATCTTACGAGATGATAAGAGTTAAAAAAAAAAATAAGTATTTTATGCTTTGGATGCCAAGATTCAACGTCTATTGAAAAGTTACCATCTTCTTGGTCATCTTGATGGTACCAGTCCTTGTCTAGTGTCTATTGATGAGTCTTTTAAAAGTTGAATTGATTTAGACGATGCCTTACTCAATGTGATCATTGCTACCATATCTGAGGATGCATTCGCTGAAATCATAAACTGCGAATCCTTTTGAGAAGCTTGGCTCAAACTGCAAGAAAGTTTCTCTTCATTTTCTAAGGCCAATCTCATGTAGTTGAAGACCAATCTTCAAACTCTTCAGAAAGGATCAGATTCAATCGAGATTTTCTTGAGCAATATTAGGTTTGCCAGGCAATGGCTAACAAGTGCAGGAGTGCTTATCCCTGATAGAGATGTGATCTTAATTGTTTTGAATGGATTACCATCAGACTACCATCCGTTCAAATCTCACATGCATGCTAGGCCTATATCTATTATCTGTCACACTTCTTGATTTTAGGACTCTTCTGTTAGCTAAGGAAACTGATCTTAATAAAGTTGCAGCACAGCAATCCTCTCAAACCTCTTTACTCACTGCCATGGTGGCTACCAAAGACGGTGTCAGCACTTATAACTCCTCTTCAGATTCTCCTAATGGTTGGAACACTGGCTCTAATTGGCAAGGTCGAGGTCACAACAATTGGAACAATTGGAATAATAATAGAGGTCGTGGAAAAAATGGATGAGGAAGGTGGAACAACAACTAGAACTGGAACACTAGCTGGAACAATAATAAAGGCAACCGTGGAGGTGGAGGTTACAACAATCGTGGTTACTACCAGGGGTATCATCAACCTTATGGCTTCAACCAAAGCTTTCCCAAATGGCCTATATTACTTTGACTAATGTGCAATTAAAATATTTTATGAAATTCTGACGGAGGTATTTTTCACAAAAATATGATAGCTCACGATTTTTAATCAATTTTTAAAATTTTGACAAAAACAAAAAGATACTTATTTTATTTTCATTCTCATAATCCCGTAAGATACGATGAAACTTAAGGGATTTTAGACCCTAGAGTTACTTCCGGACACCGTTATGAAATTTCATTGAAATTCGATTTTTTGCCTAACAAAACTTAAAAATGAGTTAATGTGCACTCTGGATGGCAGAATATGTCTGAAATGTTTTATGATATTTTAGTTAATGTGCAGTAAAAATATTTGGTGAAAACCCGTTTGACAAAAACATCCAAATACTTATACTATTTTCATTTTCATCACTTCATAAGATAGTTAGAAGATGAGAGGATGGTTTCTAATGTTTTTCGGTCCCTAGAATCACTTCAGGACCACGTTACGAAAATTCATTGAAATTTGACTTTTTTTTTTGCTTGAAAAGGAATATAAAAATTAGTTAATTGGTACCGTCAATGGAAGAACATGCCCCACTAGCTTATAATACTTTGACTAATGTGTAGTGAAAATATTTCACGAAATTCTGGCAGACGCATTTTTCACAATAATTATGAGCTACTCATGATTTTTAGTCAGTTTTTAAAATTTAAACAAAAATATAAAAATACTTATTCTATTTTCATTCTCATCAACCCATAATATACGTGGAAGTTAAGATTATGGCTTTCAATGACCTTCAGACCATGTAGTCCTATCTAGAGCCGTTTTGAAATTTCTTTGAAATTCGAGTTTTTTTCCTTAAAAAATGCATACAAAATACTTAATGGTCACCTTAGATGGCAAAATTAATATGTCCTTAATAGGCTTTAGAGTTAAGGGTTTAGGGAGTTCAAATATTTCACGGAATCACAAATGGACATTAAAATGGGTTTTGGGGCTTTTAAAACAAAATGGGGTGGGTATTTGATTTTTTAATTAATGATGAATTTTATATATTCAGACTTACAGATTGAGTTGGACTTTACTGGACCAGACACATCAAGTATATCGAATTTAAGCACCTAAGTCTAAGCCCTGCTTATTAACTTTCAAATCGGCCCAGTCCACAACTCATAGTAGGTCAGGCTGAACTTTTACCTATAAGACCAAGCAGACTCCATAAACCCATAAGCTTCTAGCTGAATGGTAAGGACTAGACACTAGTTCAACAGAGTCATTGTCACCATTCAATTAAATTTGCTTTGAATGAGCTGGTATGTCCTTGTAGCTGTTGTTCAATTTGAACTCTTTATTTTTAATCTGTTACGTCTTGACCCTCAGATATGGACAGTTTTTGTCAACAATACACCTTCAATGCACAGTTTCTCATTAAACACGAGCTATTTAAAATATGGATAGCAACTGCATCCTATTCATGTGGTATTTCTTCATACTATTTATATGATTTTATCAATTTTTTCTTACACATATTTCATAAAATCGTTTATTCTCTAAAAAATTACTTCCAGATTATTTTCTCAAAAAATCAATATGATAGGAGATCGTTTAATCATTCATGTATCAAACAAATTGACGGTTTTAATATAATTAAGATCCTCATAGTGTAATGTCCATTTAGATTATACATGTGAATGATATTTAAAAGATCGCGAATTTGATTGAATTTTTTTGTCTTGTTTAATGATTTTGAAATGATAATTTTACGAACTCAACGGTTGTGATTATCACATATACATAATGATCATTCGATAATTCAATAAATTGAATGGGTGGCACAAAAAGCTACTATGTGAGAATTGATGGAGAAATTGAGAGAGAAAAGACAGAGAATAACAGTGCGATCGAAAACGAAGTTACTACTATAATGAGATGCAAGTATTATCTCTGTATATTTGCAAGTATTATCATTTGTTAGGGATATTTCTCTCCAATCTTCTGGAGGTTGGAGAAGAGCTCCCAAGTTTTGGAGAACATGACCATATGATCAGAATCATTGATCACTACGACTTTATGGGGAGGATTCTTCTTGATCATCCACCTCTGATGGTCCTCCCTTATTACACGGTCTTGGTTACACACGATGAACACTCTTCGAACTGACCCGTAGTTTTTCCAGGTGAGTTCTATTTCTTCTCGCAAGAGGGGAAAAAATCTCACCAACGTCAACGCCAGTGTTAAATCCTACCATATATAATAAGTTATGAATTATAATTCTCATTCATACAAATTGAATATACGATTTAAACTGTAGTGATTTTGGTGCAATGATATTAGAGACATGCAATTTACTTCCAGTATTATTCTTGCTCTTCACGAATACCGAACTCAAAATATAAAACCCAAGAGCATCACTTTGGTCAGAACTTGTGTTAGTAAAATAAATTTCAACTTACCTCTGGTGACGAAAGCTGGTAAAACGACGAGGCTGTGAGCTTCGGCCCAAAAAGTACTGAGGTTGGAGGATTATTGGGTCCGTCATCATATCTAGATTGGGAGTCCATTAAATCCAATCTACTACTAACCTGTATATTTCCAATCCATTAATGTTAGTTGAATAAACCTTTGTGTATAATTATAATCAGTACGGTTATTATTTAAATCATCATTCAAGATATCTATACTAAAAAATCAACAGATTTTTTTCTATAAGATTAATTTAATGGTCAATTTTATTTGTGCATATCAATAAAGAAAGTGAATTTTTTTTTAATTTGATTGATTTTTATAGGGAAATGCTTTTGAAATGATAATTTACAAGTTTGAAAGATATATTTCGTATATCTTGCTAGCTATACCTTTTCAAATATGGTCGGGTAACTGAGATTTGGGCCAGGCATAAGAGCCGTGGCAAACACCGCAGCAGATACTTTCTGAGGAAACCTCTCCATGGCAATAGAAATGGCGGCGCCGCCCATGCTATGACCGACGAGAATAACCCTCTCCTTGGGTGGAAGAGACTCCATGAACTCAGTCAACGGCTTGACGTAGTCGGAGAAGGACCGAACTTTCTGTATCTGCTTAGGGTTGACCCCAGAAGCTGCTAGGTCTAGAGTTGTCACGTTGTGGCCGACTGAGGTGAGCAGGGGTGCCACCTTGTACCAGCACCATGCTCCATGGCCAGCTCCATGAACTAGAACAAAGTGGTGGTTTTGGGTTAGCTTGTAATGCGGGGTGCTTGGAAATGGGGTTTGGGCTGATGTACAAGTTCTTGCTAGGCAAAGAAATAAAAGAAAAGGCATAAAATGCTTCATTGCTTTAGTATGTTCCATATTTTCATAGGCATAATGTGCATGAATATATTTTGGTTTAATATACTTATATAGCACTAGATTAATTAACAGTACGTCAACATCATTAGTGATATTTCTTATTATTTGTAAATATATGATTATTATAAAATTTGTTTTAATTTGTCACCACTTATATGTCTATTATTTTTAACACGTACTTAGATGTAATTATTCCCTTATATAACTTTTTAAAATCGATTTTTATAAAGTTTGTTTAATTTGTCACCACTTATATGTCTATTATTTTTAACACGTACTTAAATGTAATTATTCCCTTATATAGCTTGTTTAAATCGATTTTTATTTTGTAGAAGATAAGAATATCCTAATATAAAATTTCAGGTTAATTTTGAACAAACTTTGATGAAGTAATTGAAGATGGCAACTAATTTTTGAAACATTGTGTCCCATCGCAATTGTTTGGGCTCAAGTTTGTAGGAAGTTAAGGTTTCACCCTAAAATCAATTGGTAAAATAGATAGAGTAGGCCAAGATCATCTCAACACGTCCCCTCACGTGTGGTGTGGGACCATGTAGGAAGTTGAGGTTTCAACCCGAAAACCAACTGGTAATGGGGGGAGTAACCCAAGATCATCTCAACACACCCCCTCACGTATGACGGATATCTCACGCTCTGATACCATGTAGGAAATTGATTGGTTTCACCTGAAAACCAACTAGTAATAAGGGGCGTAGCTCAAGATCATATAAGGCACAAATTATGGTTGTGTTTTTCCGATGTGAGACATTTTCCTTACATCTCAACAAAGTTTAGCTTTATTGTTACTAATATTGTTGATTTATTTTATATATATGAATGACTAAATGACCTTCAAAGTTGTTGTTGTGGAGATGATATTGAAAGAATTAATTATTTGGGAGTCGACCGATTCTGATTATGATATATATATATATATATATATATATATATGGGTAATACAATACATATCGAAAGGGAGGTACGAGTAAATACCATCGAGGTATGATGCAAGTATTATCTTTTTCTTAACGAGGAAATTTCTTTAAGGTGGAATAACATTAGACTCATCATTATCACGTAAAACTTTGGAAAAATTAGCGCAAAATCCCACCTCCACATCTTATTCCATGTTAATTAGACTTTGTTTGATTTTAGGAGAAATCAAGCCCACGAATAGTGGAGAACACAAAAATTTATTCGCTTTAACCACTAGGAAACTATGCAGACTTGGGTACATTAGGGTCATTTTTATTTGTACCTCAAATAATTTTTTCACTCTCTAGATGTGTTCGTGTTCGCTTTATCCAAATTTGAATGAGTTGCATGTCATTTTTCCACCTTAGTTATTATTACCTTATAACTTGGATGATTCCATTTGCATTCGACTCCATTGACACGCTCTACTATCTTATCATCATCCTTCACTTCTCCTTAAGCATATCCACCCAGTGCTAATTGCTTTTGAGGTGATCCTCAACTTCTTTCATGGTATTAGAATTGGTCATCATGTGTATAAAGTATAACCATCACATGTACGTACTCCATATCACCTGATATGAGTTGTCTACGTTTGAAGCTTAATTGATTCCCCACACGCATGTGAGAAGATATGTGAGAATGTAAAGACACAAAAATTCTACATAATAAAGTTAAACAGGCTAGCTTATAAGGACTTATACAGAATTGGGGCTCTCTCGTAGTGCCAATAATTGGTTTGAGATGAAACCTCAACCTTTTTCAGGTTGAACCGTCTGCATTTTTTCTTCATGAGTTGTTGATTAAATTCCCTTCCTTGTAACATAGCTTTTCTTTCTTCCTTGAAACATAGTTAAAAAATGTAAAGTTTAAGTGATTAACCATGGTAAAAATTTTGGGTAATGCATACATCTTGGTACTACCATTTTGATATAATAAATTTATAAATTACAATAGTAAAACCATCATCTCAATCACAGCTATATATATAACTAACCTAACCACTCAGCTAATTAACTAACCTTGATCAGTTACATCAATCAGTATAACAATCTTCCTAAATTGATCACTTGCTAATATTTACTTCACACGGAAGAAAAGTATATAAAAGCGAAAGCGAAAACAAGAGTAATCAATACCTCGGACTTTTTCACATCTTGTTTGTATTAACGACGAGACGCAATGATGTAAATCTCACTTATGCACAATTTACTTCAGTTTTGGAGCTTTGATTTTAGGTTTTAAGTATCAAAAACTTAAAATTGAAGAAATTAACGAATCCGAGACCACAAGCTTAAAGTTTAAGCATTAAATGACGATTATTCTAATTCTAATACCAGCAACTATGTGAATCCACCAATTTTCAATTGGTTTTGAGGTGAAGTCGGCCTTAACCTTCTTCATAGTATGCAAGCTGGTTATCCTGCATGTAAAGTTTAACCATCACGTACTCCATGTCACCCGATATAAGTTGTCTAAGCTTGAGACTTAAAAGTTCTCCACACGTCAACATATATTAGAGTGTGAATGTACAAAAGTCTCACAATGAAAAATTAAACAACCTTATAAAGAGTTGGGCCTCTCCCTTAATGCCAATAATTGGTTAATTTAAGGTGAAACCTCAACTTTCGTCGTTTAACTGTCCGCATGTTTTTTTCCTTGAGTTGTTGATTAATTTCTCTTCCTTGTAACACAGCTTTTCATCTTGAGTTGTTGATTAATATCTCTTCCTTGAATCATAGGTAAACAATGTAAAGTTCAAGTGATTGAGCAATCTGAAAACACAAATTTAAAATGTAAGCATGATTACTGCGTCTTTTCTTCTTGACTTGTTGATTAATTTCTCTTTTTGAAACAATGTATAAAAAAAGAAAACTTAAAGAGATTAACCAATCTGAGAATACTAATTGCAAATTTTAAGGCTAAATGATGATTCTAGATTCTAAAACAATTAACCATATGGTTAACGAATGAAAATTGAAATTTTTTTATTTCAGATATTGTCCACAAGTATATTATGACCTAATTAGTGAATAGGTATTTTTCCGAGTGGGGTCACTTGATCGTTGTTTGGGATATTTCTCTGCAATTTTCTCGAGGTTGGAGAAGAGCTCCCGGGTTCGAGAGAACATGACCATATGACCAGAACCGTTGATCACTTTGACTTCATGTGGAGGATTCTTCTTGATCGTCCACGTCTGCAGATCCTCCCCTATCGTATGGCCTTGGTCGCACGCTATGAATACTCTTCGAATTAATAGCCGTTTTGTACATGTCCTGTCGTCACAGAGACCCATTGATTATTTTATATTCATTTTTTTAAAAAAAATCGAACTCAATAAAATTTAATAACATGATTCGAAAGTGACTTTAAGATACAAAGGCCATTGTTAAAAATGATTCTCCTCAACTTCAGAGTATTTTACGGGGTGATGAAAATAGAAATAATTTTGTCAAAATTTTAAAAACCGACCAAAAAAATTGAGTTATAGCTCACCATTTTTGTGAAAAATGCATCCTAACCGGAAAGATTTTACAAACACCTCTTTTCATTTTTTTCGTCGTTCCGAACCTTTTGGCCCTGGCTTTGAATCTTTGATTATCCATCCAAACGTAAAAAATTTTGAACAAGTATATATGCAAACCTAGATTAAATCGTATTTGGAATAACTAAGTGAGATTAGCTATGTAATGGCATTATCTATGATATTATTCAATTTAAATTGAGAGTTCTTAAAGTATTCTGGGTGAGTTCCAGTTTATGTTCCCCTTTAGAGTTTACGCTTGTAATCCAGGCTAATTTGTGCTACGTTATTTTACTTTATTTTCTAATTAATTATGACAATAATAAATTGGAACTAACCTATTCGTTTCCTACAGATTTTACAAATAAAAAATGGAATAACAAAATTGGCTATATATGGTCAACAAGGAAGTTTTTGAGCAATGGAGCATCCATATCAGGTTAACTAAATTTTTGAACAAATTTAATTTAAAATAGTCAAAAACTTATTAATAGCTAGCCAATTTTTAGACCTACCAAAATCAAAGTCTCTATATTTTCACAAAATTTGAATATTAAATTCATTTTTTTTTCTAATTTGAATATAT
The DNA here is from genome assembly GCA_032719365.1 of Prinsepia uniflora. Taxonomy (NCBI): domain Eukaryota; kingdom Viridiplantae; phylum Streptophyta; class Magnoliopsida; order Rosales; family Rosaceae; genus Prinsepia; species Prinsepia uniflora. The sequence goes on along the minus strand of CM064875.1, from coordinate 1,262,680 downwards.
AAAAACATAATTTTTCTACAACGGTTAGTTTTTAACGTAGTTTTTTAACAGTTTAAATAAATATGTTGAATGTGTTAAAATTTGTGAATGTTCTTAATGGCTAGTTTTCGTTCTTTCTTCCTCCTAATTATTGAATGTGTTAAAATTATCATACCCAAACTCTATTCGCGGCAACTCGGCATTTCCAATCATCACCTAAAGATTGTGAAACATCAAAACTCCATTGTCCATACCAGAAAGAATCAAACTTTCCACAACCCTATATATATATATATATATATAGTCTAAGTCAATTAACAACCCAGTAACGAAAAAAATTCGAAAATTTGTTTTTTTTCCTTTGAATTTTTCGATAAATTCACGAAAATTTAAAACTTGTGAATGCACATGATGATGAGTTTTGAGAAGAAGAGAGTTTGTGGAAAGAGATGACGTAGAGGGTGAAGGAGAGAGAAACAAGATGAAGAAATAGCTAGCGAGAGGCGGCAATTAAAAAAAGTTAAATTTTATGTTAAATTTATCTAGTTTGATGCAAACCCGTTTTGATGTTTTTGTATAAATTTTTTGTTAAATTTGACTAGTTTACTGCAGATATTCTAACACCATCGATCCATCGACATACAATAATCGTGGAATAGATCAAACAATAGTTACGTAATAATTTGAAAATTGTACGAGAGGACAAAATTTTGTCGTCGAGGTTAATGACGAAACTTCCAAATATGTATGCATCTTATTAGGGTGGATTTTCTCGATCATTATCTGCGATTGATTACTAAAGTTGTGTTTGCTAACCCTTTGGCTTTCAATGTTTAGTTTTCAAAGATCGATATGAGAAAATAAGGGACACAGATTAATAGTGAAGAAGAATATTGCAAAAAAGATGGAGAACAATAGTACTAGAAAAAGTGACCAAAAAACCAAAAATCAAAACACTACAAATCTCAATCTAGCGACAGTACCACTAAAAGAAAATTTCAGGAGCCCGACGAGGAAGATTTCTTCGTTAAAATGTAGTTTGGGCGCCTGACGAATATGTAGGTATCGTCAGGTAAATTTATGGCGTGAAGAAAAATACTTCACGCGCTAAAAGCCTGCATATTACCCGACGAAAAAAGCGTGCTTGTTGGGTAACAAGATCAAACCTGATGAATATGTTAGATATTATTCGTTAGGTAACATGAATCGTTGACCAATATTACCTGACAGAGTGGTTTGTTGGGTATCGTCTTTGGCGGGAAGGAAATTGGTTTTGCGCCAAGATGCTATGGTTACTCGACGAATCATTTAATGTTGCCCAATGAAAGCCTTCGTCGGACAAACTTCTATTAGCATTTAACACAGACGACCCACCTTTTCTTCCTCTCCACCTAAATTATTTCTCCGCTCTCTCATCTCTCTCTCTCTCTCTCTCTCTCTCTCTCTCTCTCTCTCTCTCTCTCTCTCTCTCTCTCTCTCTCTCTCTCTCTCTCTCTCTCTCTCTCTCCAAATCCTATCTTCATTAACTAACAAATTATCCACCAACATTAATTCATCTCCCCATCGCTCTATCTCTCATCAATACATAAGCTATGTATTTAATTTTGGTATATAATTTTGGAGATATTGAAATTGTTTTTTATCATGAAAAATATGTTGAAATTGTTGGTTATTTTCTATTTTAAAAAATAGAAAATATGTTATGAATTAGGAAATATAAAATGTGATAGGAAATTAGAAAATTAGAAAATATGTTAAGAAATTAGGAAATTAGAAATTATGTTAGAAAATTAGAAAAATAGAAACTATGTTATGAATTAGGAAATAGAAAATGTGATAGTAAATTAGAAAAGTAGAAAATATGTTAGGAAATTAAGAAATTAGAAAATTAGGAATATATATATATATTAGGAAATTATGAAAATAGAAAATTGTTAATAATATTTTTTTCATATATTTCGATGGTGTGAAATGTGTTTATATTTCATATCAGTTTATGATAAGTTAATCGGATTGATTAATTTCGTATAATTAAATTTAAAGAATAACCTTAGACTCGTTTGAGAGTCAGTGAATTGAGTTGAATGACTAACTTGAATTGTCCATTTATTCGGACAATTTGGAGGTGTGCAATTATATGCTGTATAGTTTGTGGTCTACGAGATTAGGTTTCAATTGTGGAAAATTCAGTCTGTTTTCATCCCGCAATGTTCTCTGAATGTGTACTAGATATTTCTTTATAATATCTACATCAGACATTTGGGGAATTGTAAGGAGATGCTACCAAAATTTCCATTAATCGAAACTTTGGCTCATAGATTGCAAACCAAATAGGAGAGAATGTGCACTCTCGAATGGGATAGGACCACAAAATCGGAGTAATAAGGAGATGAGCGGATTTTGATATTCACTTGTTGAACCATTAGGCGACAATGTTAACTCAATTATTTACATTGACTATATTTTGTGAAAACATGTATAATAGACAGATGCTGATTAATGCAAATGTTTGATAGATCTACAAATCAGCCTGTAACGACCCGTCCTGGGATGCGAGATTAGATTAGTGACTAATGATGGATCAGCGAGATTAATCAGTGATTAGTTGAGAAATTACGGTCGAACGGTGCAAAATGACGATTTTGCCCTTAGATTGGGCGAAACATTGATTTTTCGTTCGGCGGTCAAACGGACTTTAGTAGATGACCGTGACGTAGTTCAGGACGTCACGAGTTCATAGACAGGCGGCACGTCCGATTCTAACACTCGAGGAGGAAGTTATGATGTTCAGAAGGTGAAGGGCATTTTGGTAATTTGTGCACCAAGGGCATTTTGGTCATTTGATGGCCTAGGGATCTGTGCCCAGTGAAATTGGGACACTTACCTGCTTTGGATATTGTGTCCACTAGATTTTGGACACATGTCCTTCTTTGGATGGTTGTAGAACCTTGCACAGCCACCTCACACATTTGTTTTAAATAGGTTTAAATGGTTTAGCACGGTTTTGGGAGTGAAGAATAGAGGGAAACGGAGGAGATTGTGTAACCGTGAAAACAATCTAGACAAATCCCTTTGATCTTCATTATCTGTGATGGATGTGTGAAGGAAAATGGAAGGAGGAGGTGAGACAAGAGTGGTGGTGCCACCGTCGTGGACGGTGGCCGTGGACATTTTGAGGAACAAAGGAGGGGCCGTGAGTGCTCGTGAAATCCCACCCTGATAAACCCCCTCAACGTCATCTATTGCTTGTAAGGTGTGAAGGACTTGGACATGAGGCTTAGACGCACGTGGTGGTGGCCACGACGGGACACGACGACAAAGGTAGGGTCATCAACCGTGAATGTCCTGTTTTTCATTTGAAATTGGCAATTCGTGTTTTGGTGTTTGACGATTGAATTGGATGTTTGAATGAGGTTCCTAGATGTTCTAGGAGGCGCTTGAGCCTGAGACCACGGCTAGAAGTGGCCGGAGTCGTGGGGACACGACGGAGGGAGGTTGATCGGTTCATGAATTGATCCAGGAGGTATGATCTTGGTTTGGTTTTCATGTTTTTAGGTTGTAAAATGATAGAAAACAACTAGACGAATCTATAGAACTTGGAAGGAGGGAAAATAGAGTCGAAATGAGTGAGTTAGGATGGTGAACTGGGAATGCTGGTTCGGTTGGACCGGACCGATTCATACCGGGTTTGCCCGAGGTTGAAGACAACCTATGCTGGGCTCGTGAGGCAGTTCTGGGAGAAGTGTTCAATATGTGAAATGATGTAAGCGATGTAACGAATATTTTAGGACTGGTTTCGAGTCGATCGGACATCATTTCGATATGTTTTGGAATGTCCAAAGATTTTAGGACAAGTTTAAAAATAGTTAAAAATTCGGGAAAATTACGAGGACTTAGTAGAAGCTTAATGAAATAGTCAGTGACCTTATTATGGGATTTGGACAGGTTTAGGAAAACCGGTGATAGGGGATTAGCCGGGAAGGCGTAATTGCACGCATATCGAGGCAGCAGCGGGAATGGTCTGTGAGTGGACTTTGCTTTATAAATTATGAGGAGAGTATGACTTATCCCTTAATCCCGGGGGATTGGGGGTGAGTCGTGTCGCAGTCTATGGATGGGATCGACAGCTTCATTGAGTTTGCACGTAATCATTGTATTGATAAGAGACATATAATTTGTTCATGCCGTAAATGTAATAAATGCAGTCGGATGCCATTAATGAAGTCCGGTATCATTTGGATCGAAATGAGATTGTACAAAACTACACTGATTGGATCTATCATGGTGAAGAAATATTTACTGAATCGATATCTTTGGTTCCCATGCCCCATTAGGAAGAAAATACTTGGGATTAGCGATGTGATAATGATTAAGTCATTGAGATATTACCCGATTTTTTTTTTCTACATCCGATGATAATCATCTATTCGTCGTTAAAACGTGTGGGCCAACAGTTACGGCTCGACGACAGGCTGTCGAACGGTGGCTTGTCGGGTTTGTTGTTACCCGACGAGTCTTTTGCGCCAGGTAAAGTCTTGTTTGTTGTAGTGCATGTACCTCAGGCCGCAATGCTTCTTCTACCCTTCGGGCATGCCCCTTACACGTTGGCTCAAATACCTTATTGCGTCATGCCCATTTCTAGGTAATGGGGCTTTTGTGAGTAATACACGTATTTTTATGGAAGTTTCTTTTTTCTTTTCTTCCTTTTTTTTTATATCGACACTCTTGATCATCTCCTACCTCTTCCTATAAATTATATTCATGTCCAAAAAGAAAAATTGGAGAAAAAATAAGTAAAATGATTATCATATGCAAGTGTAATAATCATAATGTTGATTTGTTTAATGATCATGAATATATCGTCTCTTATAAAACAATTAAATTGGAAATTATTGGTAGTCCGTACCTATAGTCTCTGCAAGAAGCTGTCTTCGGTTCGGATTATCACACTTGAATATATATATATATATATAACATTCGGTAATCAACCATAATGGAAATAGACACATTCGATCACCCTAAGATGAATGCAAAGTTTCGCTCTACTAATTTTACCAATAAGCAATCAAAAAATGCTTTTGATCGGTAAATCGAAGAATATATTTACCCGAGTAAATATTTTATTTTCCAGAAATTTATTCATACATGGTGGTCCACGAATAATTTCTAATTTTCTTATGAGTACTTGTTAATTAACTGTACGTGAGCAATCTTGTGGAGGCAGCAGAAGAGCTCCAGTGGTCTAGAGAACATTACCATATGATCAGAACCGTTGATCACTTTCACTTCATCTGGCGGATTTTTTCCGATCATCAACTTTTGCCATTTCTCAGTTAGAGTACTGTCTTGGTCGCATCCGATGAATACTCTCCGAACCGATCCATATTTCTCGTTGCTGAGTTTTATGTCGTCGGTAAAGAGAGGAGAATATCTCAACAACGACAATGCTAACGTTAAATCCTGTTTATAATTAATACATCACGAGCTAGCAAAGAAAGAACAAGATCAATCGGAAAAATTAATATATATTAGGTAATTAATCAATTCGATAAACGTGCTCTAGTTATTTAATCTGCACCTTTGAATAAATGATTAATATATATATATATATAGATATATATATATATTTATATGAATAGATATATAATACTTATATTCCACATTGTTGGTACCTTCTCACACCGTCATTTTGATTTATCGAATTGTCTTCGTATTTATATTTTAATCGGAGTCGTTCATTCTTTAAATCATCATTTGCATGTAGATCATCTCGGTAAAAAATCAATAAGATTTGAAATTATTTAGTCATTTATATATATTACCCATGAAAATCTGAATTCTTAACAAAACAACTGATTTATTTGATACATATGAATGACAAAATGACCACCAATCTCATGGGGTTTTTTTACATATATGATCTTGACATGATAATTTAGAGAATGAACAGTTCCGATTATGATATATACAATGAAAATTTGATAAATCGAAATAGTAGTATGAGAAGATACCACGGATCAGACTATGATGCAAGTATTTTCCTATATTAATAATAGGTACTAAACATGCTGAAAGACAATAAGACATACTTGGGGTGGCGAGAGCTGGTAGAGTAGTGATAAGTCCTTCGGCCCAGCCAGGAACGAAGTTGGAGGGTTGTTGGGTCCATCATCATATCTATACTGAGAGTCCATGAAATCTATACTGAGAGTCCATGAAATCTACACTTGTGAATATCTGTATATGTGTTGACAGACAATATGAACAGTCAATTCACAAATAAATTGCGGTCTCTCCAACACGATATTTTCTAAAAACTTCATTTCTGCTCAATCAAACTAACCGATCGATTAAACTCAAAGTAATCACACATATTAAGTACCCCATGAGTTTAGTTAGATGTGTAATGAATTTTTTTCTACATGCATGTTCTTAAAATCGTTGATTTATCAAATCATCATTTAATAATAAATCGGCTCTAAAAAACAACTATAAATAACATTTGGTTATTTATTAATGATATTAATTTAAGATTTAAAACAGAATTTCTGTCGTCATATCATAATTTATTATATATACATATAGCTATTGTTTAGTGTGTAATCATTTATATAGGCAGAGATAAAAAAAATTGCAGTAAATTAATAGAAAGTAGCGTGTTAAAATTAATTCTCTTTATATATTATTAATCATATATTAATTTCCCATGTCGGTGCTCCTTTTATGATTAAGTATGTAAGTGGACAATACTTGCATCGATCGATCACATCCTTATGGTATTTCCTCATGCAATCCATCTCATTTAATAAATTATTTTTGTACATATATTAAAATTGGAGCCATTCATTCTTTAGATCATTATGCCAAAATTATCTTCGAAAAAAATCAACAAAATTAGAGGCTTTTTAGTCATTCATACGTATAAAATAAATGAACGGTTCACATGAGTTTGTTAATTCTTACAAAAATCGTTTATTTATTTGATACATATAAATGACTAAACGACCTCCATCTTGTTGAAATTTTATGGAGATAATCTTAAAATAATAATTTAGAGAGAAATTTATTCTGATTATAATATATGTAAAAAAAAGTATATAATAGACGGACATGATCACATGATACAGCCGAAAGAGAAATTAGGAATGTAAAAGTTATTTCCCTTATTTATAATTACCTCAGATGATAGATTCAAGTAATTGAGGGTAGGACCCGGCATTATAGCGGCGACAAAAACCGCGGTGGAAATCTTCTCCGGGAACCTCTCCATGGCGATAGATACGGCTGCGCCGCCCATGATATGGGCAACCAAGATAACCCTCTCCGCTGGAGGGAGAGACCCGATGAATGTCACGAGTGGCTCGACGTAATCCGAGAGAGAACGGAGTTGCTGCACCTGCGTCGGGCTGATCCCGGAAGCTGCTAGGTCTAGAGCTGTCACCTTGTGACCGATTGAGGTAAGTAGGGTTGCCACCTTGTACCAGCACCATGCTCCATGGGCTGCTCCATGAACCAGAACAAAATACCGGCATGATTTTTAGGGTTTGGAGCCGTGGCGGAGACTCTTGCCAAGCAAATAAACAAAATGAAACACAAAAGTTGCCTTACTCTCATTTGCTCCATTTTCTTCCTAGCTAGCTGTTTGCATTTGGTCTAATCATACTTCTAAATATATAATTAAGATTAAGTTAATCTTGTATGTGAAATCCCTAAAAAAATAATTTTGATGATGGCAATTTGAAAATGAGTGATTGATTAATTATTAGTCATAATTCTACAATTCCATCTTAATTCATTATTGCAGTCGTTGGAGTAGATTATTGAGCAATATATATATATCCGATTGTCGTATTAACAAGAACATCAACAATATTTTATGACATATCTTACTCTTATACTTTGACATATTTTAATTAAGGTGGACTTGGACAAATTTATCAGGGTAATCCTAACTTCTCTAAGGACTCGTAGTTAAAAAAAAAGTTACGGCCAGCTTGGATAATTATATTGTTTTTAATTTTATTTATTATGGTCGAGATATGAGGTGATGTGAAAAATGGTGAAGAAAGAATATGGACTCGTAGATAAAGAATAGATGGAAAGGGGAAAAAAACAAAAACAAAAAAACAAAAAAAAACGTAGACAAATTAAAACAAATTAAAACTTGGTTTTCTCTCCTCTCTGTCCCAAAGAAAAAGCAAACTTAATTTTTTCAGCACTATATATTATTAGGTTTGGTCACAGTTCTTGGCTAGATTAGGATATTTGGTGCTTTATTCACGTTTATGCGCAAATTGGATCACTGGAGATTAAACTTTTCTCAAATCCACTATGCTCTACAAGTTTTTCAAGATCAGATATGATAGATTTGATGACGGTGCATAATTTTTTCTTTTAGTGGAGGTAGTTTGTTTAAGGTTATAAGTGATATTAGGATTTTGATTGTTTTGGATTTCGCAGGCTTGATTTATAAGTTTGTATAATTTCAGTGATGTGTGTTTATTAAATGTTAGTGCGATTTTATCCATTCTAATATTGTCATATTAATTTATTGATGCGATTTTATCCATTCTAATATTGTCATATTAATTTATTGATGCTGTTTTCATAACTACATTTTGATAATTGTACCTTTTCTTTATGAATATAATTCTTTCGTTAATTATATTATTCCTTTTTCTTAACTTTTTCTCCGTACCGATTAATCTTCATCATTTTTTCTACCACTCATATACTCTCTCCAAGTTTCATGTGTAAAGTGTAAAAAAATAAAAATAAAAAACGAAATGATTATCAATTACATATAATTTATTATGAATTAATTAAATAATTAATCGATAATATAATTTATTATGAATTAATTAAATAATCAGTCGATACTATTTTTTTAAAAAAAGGGTAATCAATCAGTCGATACTAACTATTCATTGGGCTGAGCAAAATACAACTTATTTGAAATTAATTAAATGAACAATTCATACAAAAAAACTTTCTGCTGTAGTATCCTTCAGTACGACTAAGTTAATACATTTGTCCTTCTGCGGCAGTATCCGGCAGTATCCTTCAGTAGGACTAACTATTTATTCCCAGATGTTATACATCAGTATATATACTAGACCAGAAAATGCTGAATAATTTGTTAGGGATATTTCTCTGCAATCTTCCGAAGGTTGGAAAAGAGCTCCCAAGTTTTGGAAAACATGACCATATGATCAGAACCGTTGATCACTATGACTTCATGAGGAGGATTCTCCTTGATCATCCACCTCTGCTGGTCCTCCTCTATCGCATGGTCTTGGTTACACACGATGAACACCCTACGAATTGATCCGTAGTTTTTCCAGGTGAGTTCTATTTCATCTCGCAAGAGAGGAAAAAATCTCACCAACGTCAACGCCAGTGTTAAATCCTGCCATTATAAGTTATGAATTATAATTCTCATTCATACAAATTGAATACACGATTTAAAAATGAAGAGAAAAAATTACTATATGCATCGAGTATTGAACAAAATAATAAAGTTAGTGGGAGTATTTTATAGATAATGTTAAAGGTAATTTTTGAGATCAAAATAATTTTGTAATAATGTCATGCTTTCATAATGAAAAAAGATTAATATTATAAATCAAATTTTATATCGACAATTGTAATAGTAACAAAAATAAAAATATATAAATAATGACAATGATTTAGAGAATTTTATTAGTATGTATTTATTTATTTTCCAATATTAATTGTGCTATCTTCAATTTGAGTACCTAAAATTCGACAAAATAATTATTTATGCATTCAAATTTTGATACCTAATAAGAAATAGTTAAATAATATTTAATATGTTTGTGGAAAAATAGAAAATATAAGACGAAATTATGATGGTGTTAATACAATTACACATACATATACACATACACGAACAAAAAAAAATCCAATGGGACCCAAGCCCCCTTTGGACTTCAAGTGACTCCCCCACTAATCTTGGTCTTTATGAGTATCGAGCTGGAAATCTAAAACCTATGAGTTTTACTTAACCAAAACTTGTGTTAGCAAAATAAATTTCAACTTACTTCTGGTGGTGAAAGCTGATAAAATGACGTCACTGCGAGCTTGGGCCCAATCAATACTGAGGTTGGAGGATTAGTAGATCCGTCATCATATCTATATTGAGAGTCCATAAAATCCAATCTACTCAAAACCTGTACATTTTGAATCCATCATTAATTAGTAAAAATAAAAATAAATAATCCATCATTAATTAGTCGAATAATACCTTGTATATATATGTGGAGAAAACCCCAATCCATCGGCTCACGTTTTTATTTATATGTATTGTAATCAGTACGGTTAATTTTCTAAATCATAATTTAAGAAATATTTATTAAAAAACAAAGAACTTATTTTTTATAAAATTAGAATAACGATCAATTTAATTCGTACATATCAATAGCGAAAGTGTAGTTTTTAATTTGATTGACTTTTATTCGATGATATTCAAGAAATAATAATTTGAAAGTCTGAACGGTTTGGTATATAACGTCCTAGCTATACCTTATCGAGTACGGTCAGGTAACTGAGATTTGGGCCAGGCATAATAGCCGTGGCAAACACCGCAGCAGATACTTTCTGTGGAAACCTCTCCATGGCAATAGAAATGGCGGAGCCGCCCATGCTATGACCGACGAGGATAACCCTCTCCTTCGGTGGAAGAGACTCCATGAACTCAATCAACGGCTCGACATAGTCGGAGAAGGACCGCGCTTGCTGTATCTGCCTAAGGTTGACCCCGGAGGCTGCTAGGTCTAGAGTTGTCACGTTGTGACCGTTTGAGGTGAGTAGAGTTGCCACCTTGTACCAACACCATGCTCCATGGCCAGCTCCATGAACAAGCACAAAGTGACGGCTTTGGGTACTTAGATTGTGATGAGGGGTGCTTGGAAATGGGGTTCGTGTTGAGGTACAAGTTTTTGCTAGGCAAAGAAATAAAAGAAAAGGCACAAAATGCTCCATTGCTCGAATATTACGCTCCATATCTTTCATGTCCTTATATATTGTATTTTATTTTTCTATTTTTCTATTTTTCTATCGTTTTTGCTAGATTGGTTGAAACTTCCAATCTAGTAGTCAATCGTTCATCGCAGGGGCACAGCTAGTAATCAATCGCTCATGCGTATCCGCTGAAACTTCCAATTTTTTCTACACATATATCATATAAATATATAATACGAGGAAAATTTCGTTTATTACTTCTTAGAATATTAGATTAATATATCTTAATATAAAATAAAGGTTAAATTTGAACTTATTGTTTGAAACGTTAGGCAGTGGCAAAGTCATATTTCTCGTAGTGCCTAGTAATTCTATGGTCAAATGGAATACTTCATTTACGACTAGTTTCTGGTTTCGTTTCGATCAAGTATACATGCACTTCTCATCATTTTATCAGCTCAATTATACACTTTTATGTTTTAAGAAACAAGAAGACAAAAGAGAAAAAATCAACTTTTGCTACATGTTGAGCATGCATACATTACGGCATGCTTTCAATCTTGAAAAAAAAAGTAAAATATATCATTTTTAAATACGGTAATAATTTCATCTTCACATTTTTTGCGTGATATCTTCTCATATTATTCTTTTAAGTTATCGGATAATTCGTATTTGTATATTATAATTGGAATCGCTCAATTCTTTAAATTATCATTTCAAGATCATAATTAATATATATATATATATATATAAATCTACTAACATCAAGATTATTTAGCCATTTATATATGTAAACTAAATTCACAGTTTATGACCAAGTGGATATTCACGGCCAGTAATACGGTTAATGATTTGATATACATAAATAACTAATAAAAATTTCAAAGACATTGTTGATCTTTTGTGCCTTATAAGATCTTGGGCTACTCCCCCCATAGCCAATTGGTTTTGGGGTGGAACTTCAATTTCTTACATGGTAACGTATCACACGTACCCAATCAAATCGTCACGTGATAGGCTGGAAAATCCGTCACACGTGAGGGGACGTGTTGAGATGTGAGGAAAATGTCCCACATTGAAAAAACACAACTACAATTTGTGCCTTAAAAGATCTTAGGCTACTCTCCCCATCGCCAATTGGTTTTGGGGTGGAACCTCAACTTCTTACATGGTATCTGTCAGGACCCACCCCGGTTTCACCCCGAAACCCGAGGTAAGTCCTGCTCCCGTCTAACTCCCCGTACAAATCCCAAAGCAAACTCATGTAAACAAACCAATACAACCAGTTAGACGCAGGAGAACTAAATAAAACATCTCGAAGTCAAAGTTTACAGAGCGTAGTCCTAAATACAAGAAAAAAAACGATAATAAATACACGCACGCGGAAGAAAGTAAAAACACTCCGGAATCCTTCTCGTAGCTTCTATGCCTCAGACGCTGCCTCGACGTCAGAACCCCGCTCTAGCTCCACGACCTGGAGGGCAATTTAAAATAGAAGGTGTGAGTGGACCAGAATAAAGTAAAGGTCGAAAACCATTTATAAGAAAACCGAGTTTTAACCCTCCGTTTTGAAACCACATGCATAACCCAGTTATCAAAACAGTTATAAATCTATCACCGTAAAACATCATAAGAAACAGAAACACTATAAAACAGGTATAGAAATCATAGTATAAGCATCATAAAACTGTATCAGAAACCATGAACATCAAGTCATCATTTTCCGATCAAACCTGCTGGACCTATCCGAGTCTTTAAACTCGCGAGTCTTTAAACTCAATCCAGGCCTCAATAATATCCGAGTCTTTAAACTCCCGAGTCTTTAAACTCAACAGGCTTACGGGGGAAATATCAATATATCCGAGTCTTTAAACTCCCGAGTCTTTAAACTCAATCCGGGTCTTTAAACCCAATCCGGGCCCGTCCTCCGTTAATCAATATCCGGGTCTTTAAACCCAAGAACCAGATCTAGCAAATCCAATCCAAAACTATTTGCAAACCATTTTGAATTCCATATCCAAACCCGAATCCGAAATGCCCCTCCAATTAACTCAATATTACGGTTTTGCCACTAACTTTCTTGACCCGTAACTCACACACCATAAGTCCGATGAATACGTGCCGCCTGTCATCGAACTCAGGACGACGAGATCTACCTAAATGCCCTAGATCAACATACCAAAACCCGGTCAAACGAAAAGTCAACTTTTTTCCTTATTTACTAAACTTGCGATAATGCCCTCAACCTTCCGAACATCATAACTTCCTCCTCGGATGTCGGAATCGGGCGTACCACCTGCCTACAGATTCGTGACGTCCTAAACTACGTCCTAGTCACTGGTCAATACCCAATTGACCACCCGAACTAAAAGTCAACATTTTGTCCGAACTAGGGGCAAAATCGTCATTCTACACTCATGGACCTATCGGGACCACCTAACCACCGATTAAGCTCACTAATCCCACCTTAATCACGCTACTAATCCCGGCTCTCGGGATGGGTTGTTACAGTATCAGAGCGGGGTTATCTCACATGATTGGCTTAACCGTCACACGTGTCACACGTACCCAATCAAATCGTCACGTGATAGGCTGGAAAATCCGCCACACGTGAGGGGGCGTGTTGAGATGTGAGGAAAATGTCCCACATCGGAAAAGCACAACTACAATTTGTGCCTTATAAGATCTTGGGCTACTCCCCCCATTACCAATTGGTTTTGGGGTGGAACTTCAACTTCTTACAAGTGCGTGGTTCTCATCGTTTAAAAAATATGTGATTTCTGAGATATGATCGCTACCTCAGTACGTGGTTCTCATCGTTTCGAAAATATGTGATTTCTGAGATATGATCGCTACCTCACTTATCTTTATATAATACTTATATTCCACATTGGTGGTACCTTCTCACATCGTCATTTTGATTTATCGAATTGTCTTCGTACTTATATTTTAATCAGAGTCGTTTATTCTCTAAATCGTCATGTGCATGTAGATCATCTCGGTAAAAAATCAATAAAATTTGAAATTATTTAGTCATTTATGTCAGGACCCGTCCCAAATATCACCTCGATACTCGGGACGAACCCTGCTCCCGTCTGACAATCACACCTACCATACCACAAATAACCTTAATACAACTCTAAGCATAACTATCAGACGAAGGAGTACATATATACAACAGTAAGTCAGAGCATAGTTCTCCAAATGGGCACAAAAAGTCCTACAATTCTAAGTCCGCAACGGAAGGACGTCGTAAGCTCTATACCTCGATATCTGCCTCACGTTCACCCCAGCGCTATCACCACGACCTGGAGGGAAATTTAAAAACAGAAGGTGTGAGTGGACTGAAAAGAATAAAAGTTTTAAAATCCGTTTATTATCAAATCAAAGTTAAGGAAAAATAATCATGTGTTCCCTCCGTTTTGAAAACAGGCATGCCCAACGAAGTATTAGAAAATCCATAATATGGAACATCATAAGAAACAGAAACACTATAAAACTGATATAAAAACCAGAACATGAGCATCAAACCCTCTTTTCCGATCAAACCTGCTGGACCTATCCGAGTCTTTAAACTCAACCAGGCCTCAAATATAAATCCGAGTCTTTAAACTCCCGAGTCTTTAAACTCAATAGGCCTATGGGGGTAATATCATAAATAGCCGAGTCTTTAAACTCCCGAGTCTTTAAACTCAATCCGGGCCCGTCCTCCGTCAAACAATATCCGGGTCTTTAAACCCATATCCAGATCCAGCAAATCCAATCCATTTCAGGGGAAAACCGATCCGAAATCCATTACCGAACTCGAATTCGAAATCTCCAGTCTGAAACCCTTCCGGCGTTCAGAACCGACATTCCGAACCCAAATCCGGAAAATCCATGTTCATACCAAAAAACCATAGGAAATCCCAATCATGTTTCATAACTCATTTACCATCATTAGAAAACGTTTATAGGTTGAATTTCTCAAATATGGCATCAAAATCTGAAAACCGGCTTTTCCTCGAAAAACGTGCAAAATCCCGGAACGTCTCGAAAAACGTGCAAACATCTCAATCACGTATAACCATCATTGAAAACATAAAAACACACATAATATCATAAAACATTGATAAAAACAGTTAGGCATGCTCGGAAGTAGGAAAGAGTCCACTCACGGATCAGAACAAGTCACTCGCACCCTGTGCGCTCCTCGACTGTCTCGGGTGTCTCCCGTCCTGTCAATAGATACCAAATAGGGTCACAATTACATCAAGGATACCTTCCCTATTTTCCCCAATTTTCGGGAATTTAATAATATTTTAATCCTAAACCCTAAACCGTCCGGATTCTCGAACCTTCCCGTAACACCGTCCGATTAACCCAAAAACTATACCATTGGATTCCTTAGAACATTTAGGACTAAACTCATGTTGGAAGCTTGGCCGGATTCCTCCCCACGCGCCTCCACGCGCCGCCCAAAGTGGCTGCGCGTGGGCCTCACGCGCCTGCTACAGTGCATCTCCTTCCTCGAGTCACCCGGTTCAACACAGTTGAACCGGCGTGAACGGTTCTCTGTAATCCGACCACCATTTCAGTCCAATCCAATCCCATCCTCTTCGTCCCGTCCTAAGCAACCTGACCATGTCCTAACCTCGAAGAATCACGGCTGGAAACCCGCCGTTCACGGCCTCGAAACAGACGGCATGTAGCCCCTGTTTTGGCCGCCGGCCGCCCAGGTCCTCCCCCGTCACGGCGTTCATCTTAATCGACGCCTAGGACCCTCCTGAACATCACTCTAACCTCCTTATCCCTCGACTCTACGCCCAACTCCACGACTTTGCATCTGAACTTCACGGCCAAACAGAGTACAGAGTACTCACCGTCGACTAGGCTCTGCCGTGTACGCCCCCGTCACGGCGACCATTCTACATCCCTCCTAGAACCTCCCTGAACACCACTGCACTCACCAATCCCCTCGATTCTCATCCTACCCTCACGACTGTTGAATTGAAAATTCACGGAAAACATAGCAAAGAAAGTTACCCTTCGACTCCGGCGCCGCCGTGAGAACCGCCACCTACCACGGTGCTCGTGGGACTCCCTGCAACCACCTGGACCTCCTACCGCCTTGGTTTGCCTCACCACACGGCACAACAGCCTCCACAGTCCACCGCCTTCTCTGTTTCCTTCGAAAGTTAGCCGTCCACCGTGTAGCCTCCGTGCACGGTTGCAACTCCAAAACGCGATCACTAGCTCACCCTCGTCTCTCTTTCACTTCCACCAGTCATCAACTCCCTCACTTTTGTACGAAATCGATCGAAGTTTCTCCAATTTTCCTCTCTGTTTTCTGTGTTCTTCGAAGGAGTGCACGGTTCAAATGAGGGCAAAGTGTGGCCGTGCACACTTGAGAACTTTATGGAACAATCCAGCGCCCCCACGTGTCCACAATCCTATGGACAAGCAGAAAATATCCCAATCCACTTTTGCCACTTGTCCTCATCCAATTGGCTGAGAGCAAATGACCAAAATACCCCTTGTATAATTAATTACCGTTTTGCCCTCGAACGTTCTAAACCCGTATCTTTCCCGTCCGACGTCCGATGACAGCGTGCCGCCTGTCGTTGAACTCAGGACGTCGAGACCTATCCAATGGTCCTCGGTCTACGGGAAAATCCCAAGTCCTCCAAAAAGCCAACATTTTCCTCATTTAATCAAATTTACGGTAACGCCCTCAACCTTCCGTACATCATAACTTTTTCTCCGGTTGTCCGAATTGAACCTGCCACCTGTCTACGTACTCGTGACATCCTACAGTACATCACGGTCAAGGGCTAACACTCATCCAATCGGCAATACAAAAAGTCAATGTTTAGCCTACTATGCACAAGGGCAAAATCGTCATTTTCTACAAAACTTTACAAAATTACATTTTTACCCTTCCCGAAGGTACGGGTTGTTACAATCTACCCCCTAAAAAGAATTTCGTCCCCGAAATTCAGTGGAACAAATAAGGGTACTGCTCACGCATCAAGGCCTCGGGTTCCCAAGTAGCTTCTTCCACTTGATGATTTCTCCACAAGACCTTCACTAAGGGAACCGTCTTCCTTCGTAAAACCTTATCCTTCCGATCCAAGATTGCAACAGGCTGCTCTTCAAAACTCAAGTCTTCTCTCAATTCCACAGGCTGTGCCTCCAAAACATGCGAATCATCCCGAATGTACTTCCGAAGCATAGAGACATGGAAAACATTATGTACCTTTTCCAAGTCTGCTGGTAAGGCCAAGCGATAAGCTACAGGACCAATTCGTTCTATGATCTCATATGGTCCAATGTAACGAGGACTCAATTTCCCTTGTCTGCCGAACCGTACAATTCCCTTCCAAGGAGACAACTTCAAGAAAACCCAGTCTCCTACGGCAAACTCCAAATCTCTGATCCTACGGTCGGCATAGCTCTTCTGTCGGTCCTGAGCTGCCTTCAATCGATTCCTGATCAGTGCCACTTTTTCCTGCGTAAGATCTACCAACTCAGAAGTAGTCAATCTCCGCTCACCAACCTCAGTCCAACACAATGGAGTCCGACACTGTCGCCCGTACAAAGCCTCGTAATGAGCCATCCCAATGCTCTCCTGATAACTGTTATTATAAGCGAACTCCATCAAAGGCAGATGTGATTCCCAAGTACCCTGAAACTGAAGTACACAAGCTCGCATCATGTCCTCGAGAATCTGAATAGTCCGCTCAGACTGCCCATCAGTCTGAGGGTGAAAAGCAGTACTGAAATGCAGCTTAGTCCCAAAAGCTTCTTGTAAACTCTGCCAAAATCGAGAAGTAAATCTAGGATCTCTGTCAGAGACTATCGACTCCGGAGTTCCCATGTAGCCGGATAATCTCATCTATAAACAACTGAGCAAACTGTGTCAACTTGAAATTTTCCCGCACTGGCAAGAAATGAGCAGACTTCGTAAGTCTATCCACGATCACCCACACACCATCGTGTCCCTTGGGTGTCCTCGGAAGCTTGAACACAAAGTCCATCGTCAGGTGATCCCATTTCCACTCGGGAATTGGTAAAGGTTGCATTGCTCCATAGGGTCTCTACCGCTCAGCTTTTACCTGCTGACAAATCAAGCATCTACTGACGTACTCTGCAATTTCACGTTTCATCCCTGACCACCAGTAATGCTCTCGAAGTGTATGATACATCTTGGTCCCACCAGGATGCATCGCATAGGCTGAACAATGAGCCTCATCCAGTATCACCTTCTTCAAAGCTTCATCCTCAAGTACGCACAACCATCCATCCTTAACTAACGCTCCATCCTCGCGAATCCCAAAGTCATGTCTCTCTCCAGCCTCGACCTCGATCCGAATGATGCCCAAAATAGGGTCCTCAAACTGAGCATCAATAACTTGATCAATCAAAACAGGTCGCACGTGGAAACTCGCTAGGAGTGCTCCCTGATCATCCACAGTCAACTCGACTCCCAACCTACGGAGCTCCACCAACAAAGGTAGTCGTACTGTCCTCAAATGCGACAAAGAACTAGCTGACTTCCTGCTCAGAGCATCGGCTACCACATTAGCCTTCCCTGGGTGATACTCAATAGTACAGTCGTAGTCCTTAAGCAACTCCAACCATCGGCGCTGTCTAAGATTCAGTTCCTTCTGAGTGAACAAATACTTTAAGCTCTTGTGGTCCGTGAAAATCCTGCACTTCTCGCCATATAAGTAATGCCGCCAAATCTTCAGTGCATGAACCACCACAGCCAGTTCCAAGTCATGTGTAGGGTAGTTCATCTCATGGGGTTTCAATTGTCGGGAAGCATAAGCAATCACTTTCCCGTGCTGCATCAAGACACAACCCAGACCTTGCAAAGAAGCGTCACTGTACACCTCGAACTCCCCACTGTCGTCTGGAAGGGCTAGCACAGGAGCAGATGTCAATCGCCTTTTAAGCTCCTGGAAACTCTGTTTACATTTATCATCCCACTCAAACCGAACTCCTTTCCGAGTTAGCCGTGTCAATGGAGCAGCTAGAATTGAAAAGCCCTCAATAAAACGCCGGTAGTAACCCGCTAAACCCAGAAAACTCCGAATTTATGTTACCGTCTTGGGCTGTTCCCAATTTGCCACCGCCTCAACCTTCTGAGGATCCACGCTAATGCCCTCAGCCGAAATCACATGGCCAAGAAATCCAACACTCGTCAACCAGAACTGACACTTACTCAGCTTAGCATACAACTGATGCTCTCTTAAAGTCTTAAGCACAATCCTCAAATGTTTCTCGTGCGCCTTTGCACTCTTTGAATACACCAGAATGTCGTCAATGAAGGCAATCACCAAACGATCCAAATACGACCGGAACACTCGGTTCATGAGGTCCATAAAAGCTGCTGGGGCATTAGTCAAGCCAAATGGCATCACCACAAACTCGTAATGACCGTACCTCGTCCGAAATGCTGTCTTCGGTACATCCTCTTCTTTGACCCTTAACTGATGGTAGCCGGAGCGAAGATCAATCTTCGAGAAATACTGAGCTCCCTTCAATTGGTCGAACAAATCGTCAATCCGGGGTAGGGGGTACTTATTCCGAATGGTTACCTTATTCAACTGTCTATAGTCCACGCACAATCTCAAACCTCCGTCCTTTTTCTTGACGAAAAGTACCGGTGCTCCCCACGGAGACATACTCGGTCGAATGAAACCCATATCGACCAACTCTTGCAACTGAGCCTTAAGTTCCCTCAATTCTGCAGGTGCCATTCTATAAGGAGTCTGTGAGATAGGTTGTGTACCTGGTAGAAGATCAATCGTGAACTCGATCTCTCGATGTGGGGGTAGTCCTGGCAACTCCTCAGGGAAAACATCGGGGAACTCCCGTACCACAGGTATATCCTCCGCCCTTACTGGCGTAGTACGCGTATCCACCACATGGGCTATGTAACCCTGGCACCCCTTACGCAACAACTTGCTAGCCTCGAGTGCCGAAATAACTCCCGTAGGAAGAGCACGCCGAACACCTTGAAATATAGTCTCCGGTAATCCTGGACTCCGAAAAGTCACTTTTCTATCGAAACATTCGATAGAAGCATGATGTTTCGTCAACCAGTCCATACCCAAAATAACATCAAAGTCCCGGAGATCCAACAGTAACAAATCCGCCAGTAACTCCACCTCGCCTACCATCACCGGACACTCTCTCAACACCTGAGTCACTACCATCACCTCCCCAGTAGGTGTACTCACTCCTAACGCACAATCCAAAGTAGACACCTCCCTCTCTTTAACCAAACTACAACTCCGAGCTATAAATGAATGGGTAGCCCCGGGATCTATCAAAGCAAAAACAGTGTGACCAAGTATGGTGAGTGTACCTGTCACCACTCCAGGTGCCGATCTGGCCTCCTGCTGAGTCATGGCAAAAACTCGCGCCTGAGGTCCCGATGACCTACCGCGCCCTCTGGAACTACGCGTGGCACCACCGCCACCCCTAGGGCCTGCCGCCCCTGAGACTGAAGCAGTACTCCGTCCAGGTTCTGCAACACCCCTACCTGCTCCACCCTCCGGAGCTAACAATGGGCACTCCCTCCGGAAGTGTCCTCGCTCTCCACAGTAGAAACAAGCATCTCTACCGGGTCCACCGGTATGCCTCCCAGTAGAAGCAACTGAAGTCGCACTCGCCTGAGGAGTCGGCTGTACCCTAGCTCCCCGAAAACCAGAGCCCTGGAAACTGCCTGGTCTACCATACCGGGCTCCACCAGCTGATGACGATCCACCAAAATTACCCCGCTTCGGGGTCCTCTGACTCGATGCTCCAGGGAATGAATGCTCTCGGCGCCGAACACTGCCCGAGTACTGTGGTCTAGCAGGCAAACTGGCCTCCACCCTGACAGCAGCATCAGACAACTCTCGGAATGTAGCAAAAGAGCCAGCTGTCACTATGGCCCTGATCTCTCCCCGAAGGCCCAACTCGAACCGACGGCACTTCTCCGCCTCGGTCGCCACAAATGCAGGAGCAAATCGGGATAGCATCTGAAATCTCTGCTCATACTCCGCTACCGTCATGTTTCCTTGCTTTAACTGCAGAAATTCTGCCTCCTTGGCATCCCGGAAAGAGCGGGGATAGTACTGATCTAGGAACCGCTCCCGGAACGTCTCCCACATCACTGTATGTGCATCCCAGCCGGACAACTCCAGCGTGTACCACCACTCATAAGCAGCTCCATCCAGTAAGAAAGTAGCCAACAAGACCCGGTCCGGGAATAAATTATTTAGAGAATAAATGACTAAACAACCTCCATCTTGTTGAGATTTTATGGAGATAATTTTAAAATGATAATTTAGAGAATAAATTATTCTAATCATAATATATATACAAAAAAGTATATAATAGACGGCATGATAAATAAAGCACGGCCGAAAGAGAAATTAGGAATGTAAAAGTTATTTCCCTTATTTATAATTACCTCAGATGATAGATTCAAGTAATTGAGGGTAGGACCCGGCATTATAGCGGCGACAAAAACCGCGGTGGAAATCTTCTCCGGGAACCTCTCCATGGCGGTAGATACGGCTGCGCCGCCCATGCTATGGGCAACCAAGATAACCCTCTCCCCTGGAGGGAGAGACCCGATGAATGTCACGAGTGGCTCGACGTAATCTGAGAGTGAACGGAGTTGCTGCACCTACGTCGGGCTGATCCCGGAAGCTGCTAGGTCTAGAGCTGTCACGTTGTGACCGATTGAGGTAAGTAGGGATGCCACCTTGTACCAGCACCATGCTCCATGGGCTGATCCATGAACCAGCACAAAATGTTTCTTATTATCGGCATGATTTTTAGGGTTTGGAGCCGTGGCGGAGACTCTTGCCAAGCAAATAAACAAAATGAAACACAAAAGTTGCCTTACTCTCATTTGCTCCATTTTCTTCCTAGCTAGCTATTTGCATTTGGTCTAATCTTACTTCTAAATATATAATTAAGATTAAGTTAATCTTGTATGTAAAATCCCTAAAAAATAATTTTGATGATGGCAATTTGAAGATGAGTGATTGATAATTATTAGTCATAATTCTACAATTCCATCTTAATTAATTATTGCTAATCATGCATTAGTCGCTGGCTGATCCCTTTAAAAATTCTCTTTATTTGATTTTTGAATTGATTTCTTCTAGATTAGACATTTAATTAAGTGACTCGTATATGTTCTTATTTTATTGCAGTCGTTGGAGTAGATTTTTGAGCAATATATCCGATTGTCGTATTAACATGAACATCACCAATATTTTATGACATATCTTACTCTTATACTTTGACATATTTTAATTAAGGTGGACTTGGACAAATTTATCAGGGTAATCCTAACTTCTCTAAGGACTCGTAGTTAAAAAAAAAGTTATGGCCAGCTTGGATAATTATATTGTTTTTAATTTTATTTATTATGGTCGAGATATGAGGTGATGTGAAAAATGGTGAAGAAAGAATATGGACTCGTAGATCTCCTCTCCGTCCCAAAGAAAAAGCAAACTTAATTCTCATTCATCTCCTCAACTATTTTTCTCTTTTTTTCGTTGAGTTAGTAATAAAAATCTCTTTTGTAGTGACTGTATCTGAGCCATATATGCTCAAATATCTGAGCCATATATGCTCAAATATGAGTTCCCCAATTATGTTACTTTGCTGTTTTTTCAATCCATCCCCTTACCCAACATGATCTTCAACTCCTTTAAAATTTCTTATTGTTTCATAAATCATGTTCTACCTTATTGTGGAGGAGTTTTCAGCACTATATATCATTAGGTTTCGTCACAGTTCTTAGCTAGATTAGGATATTTGGTCCTTTGTTCGCTTTTATGCGCAAATTGGATCATTGAAGATTAAGCCTTCCTCAAATCCACTATGCTCTATAAGTTTTTCAAGATCAGATATGATAGATTTAATGACGGTACATAATTTTTTCCTTTAGTGGAGGTAGTTTGTTTAAGGTTATAAGTGATATTAGGATTTTGATTGTTTTGAATTTCGCGGGCTTGATTTATAAGTTTGTATGATTTCAATGATGTGTGTTTATTGCCCATTTAGTATTATAAGTGTTGATTTTATTCTCAGATGTTATACATAAGTATATATACTAGACCGGAAAATGCTGAATAATTTGTTAGGGATATTTCTCTGCAATCTTCTGAAGGTTGGAAAAGAGCTCCCAAGTTTTGGAGAACATGACCATATGATCAGAACCGTTGATCACTATGACTTCATGAGGAGGATTCTCCTTGATCATCCACCTCTGCTGGTCCTCCTCTGTCGCATGGTCTTGGTTACACACGATGAACACCCTACGAATTGATCCGTAGTTTTTCCAGGTGAGTTCTATTTCATCTCGCAAGAGAGGAAAAAATCTCACCAACGTCAATGCCAGTGTTAAATCCTGCCATAATAAGTTATGAATTATAATTCTCATTCATACAAATTGAATATACGATTTAAAAATGAAGAGAAAAAATTACTATATGCATCGAGCATTGAACAAAATAATTAAGTTAGTTGGAGTATTTTATAGATAATGTTAAAGGTAATTTTTTAGATCAAAATAATTTTGTAATAATGTTATGCTTTCATAATGAAAAAAGATTTTAGAAATCAAATTTTATAGCGACAATTGTAATAGTAACAAAAATAAAAATATATAAATAATGACAATGATTTAGAGAATTTTATTAGTATGTATTTATTTATTTTCCAATATTAATTGTGCTATCTTCAATTTGAGTACCTAAAATTCGACAAAATAATTATTTATGCACTCAAATTTTGATACCTAATAAGAAATGGTTAAATAATATTTAATATGTTTGTGGAAAAATAGAAAATATAAGACGAAAATTATGACGGTGTTAATACAATTACATATACATATACACATACATGTAACAAAAAAAATCCATTGGGACCCAAGCCCCCTTTGGGCTTCAAGTGACTCCGCCACTAATCTTGGTCTTTATGAGTATCGAGCTAGAAATCTAAAACCTACGAGTTTCACTTAATCAAAACTTGTGTTAGCAAAATAAATTTCAACTTACCTCTGGTGGCGAAAGCTGATAAAACGACGTCACTGCGAGCTTGGGCCCAATCAATACTGAGGTTGGAGGATTAGTAGGTCCGTCATCATATCTATATTGAGCGTCCATAAAATCCAATCTACTCAAAACCTGTATATTTTGAATCCATCATTAATTAGTAAAAAATAAATAAAAAATCCATCATTAATTAGTCGAATAATACCTTGTATATATATGTGGAGAAAACCCCAATCGATATACGTATTGTAATCAGTATGGTTAATTTTCTAAATCATAATTCAAGAAATATTTATTAAAAAACAACGAACTTTTTTTTATAAAATTAAAATAACGATCAATTTTATTCGTACATATCAATAACGAAAGTGTAGTTTTTAATTGGATTGACTTTTATTCGATGATATTCAAGAAATAATAATTTGAAAGTCTGAACGGTTTGGTATATAACGTCCTAGCTATACCTTATCGAATACGGTCAGGTAACTGAGATTTGGGCCAGGCATAATTGCCGTGGCAAACACCGCAGCAGATACTTTCTGTGGAAACCTCTCCATGGCAATAGATACGGCTGCGCCGCCCATGCTATGGGCAACCAAGATAACCCTCTCCCCTGGAGGGAGAGACCCGATGAATGTCACGAGTGGCTCGACGTAATCCGAGAGAGAACGGAGTTGCTTGCACCTGCGTCGGGCTGATCCCGGAAGCTGCTAGGTCTAGAGCTGTCACCTTTGTGACCGATTGAGGTAAGTAGGGGTTGCCACCTTGTACCAGCACCATGCTCCATGGGCTGCTCCATGAACCAGAACAAAATGTTTTCTTATTACCGGCATGATTTTTAGGGTTTGGAGCCGTGGCAGAGATTCTTTGCCAAGCAAATAAACAAAATGAAACACAAAAGTTTCCTAACTTTCATTTGCTCCATTTTCTTCCTAGCTAGTTATTTGCATTTGGTCTAATCTTACTTCTATATATATAATTAAGATTAAGTTAATCTTGTATATTAAAATCCCCTTAAAAATAATTTTGATGATGGCAATTTGAAGATGAATGATTGATTAATTATTTGTCATAATTCTACAATTCCATCTTAATTAATTATTCCTAATCATGCATTAGTCGCCAGCTGATCTCTTTAAAAATTTTCTAAAATTTTCTTTTGATTTTCTTTTGATTTCTTCTAGATTAGATCTTTAATTAAGCGACTCATATATATATGTTCTTATTTTATTTTATTGATTGAATTGATATATACTATATATATTATATATATCGACTGTCGTATTAACATGAACATTACCAATATTTTTATGACATATCTTATCTCTTATACTTTTGACATATTTTAATTAAGGTGGACCAGATTTATGAGGATAATATTAACTTCTCTAGGGACTCGTAGTTAAAAAAAAAAGTTAAAATTAACTTGGATAATTATTTTGCTTTTAATTTTATTTATTATGGTCGAGATATGAGGAGATGGGAATTGAAAAACGGTGAGGAAAGAAGACGGTGAAAGAAATAAAGAATATATATATGTTAAAAAGAAAAACATAGACAAAACAAATGAAATTTCGGTTTTTTCTCCGCTCTGTCCCAAAGAAAAAATAAACTTAATTCTCGCTCATCTCCTCCACTGTTTTCTCTTTTTCCGTTGAGTAATAAGAATCCCTTTTACAGGGATTGTATGGTCTGAGCCATATATGCTTTAGTTTGAGTTTCCCCATTAAGTTACTTCGCTATTTTTTCAATTCATCCCTGGGTCTTACCCAACATAATATTCCATTAATTTTGTTTTCTTTCATAAATCATGTTCTACCTTACTGTGGAGGAGTTTTCTGTAATATATCTCATTAATTTTGGTCATGCTAGATTAGGTACATTTGGTCCTTCATTCGTTTTTATGCGTCGATTGGATTGCTGGAAATTTTACTCAAATCAGCTATGCTTTACAGGCTCTTCAAGATCAGATGTCATATATTTGACGAGGGTAATTTTTTCTTTTAATGGAGGTAATTTGTTTAGGGTTATAGGCGATATTAAGATTTTGGTTGTAATGGGTTTTAGTGATGTGTGTATGTTAGTTGTTAGTGCGACTTTATTCACACTAATATTGTCATATTAATTTATAAATCTTGCCGTCGTACCTTAATTTTGATAATAAAGTTATATCTTTTCTTTATGTATATATTTTTTAGTTAATTATCATTCCTTTTTCATGAATTTTTTCTCGTGCCAACTAATCTTCATCATTCTTTCTACCCCTCTTATACTCTCATGTATAAAGAGTACAAAAGAAAACGAAATGGTTATCAACTACATAATTTATTATGACTTAATTAAATAATCAATCAATACTTTTTTTTTTTAAAGGGTAATCAATCAATACTTATATCCATCAATTGAAAGAACTTTATTATTTTATTATTTCAATAATTCAAAACTTAAAAAATAAAAATAAAAAATGGAACCCAAACATAAATAAAATGGATTATTTATTAATTTTTCATTCTCATTTTCATGGAATATACCATTATGCTCGAAGTAGCTGCTGCTCATATGCTACTATTGACGTTTTTGAGCAATGACCATGTGATCGGAATCATTGATCACTATCACGTCATGTGGTGGATTTTTCTTCACCATCCACTTACTCACGTCCTCCGTAATTGCATGGTCTTCGCCACGCCAGATATATACCTGTATTTGTCCTCCCTCAATTTTTATTTCAATATTGCTAAAGACCGGGGTAAATCGAATCAGTCATGACTCATGACGTTGCTAGCCTCATTAAATCATTTATATATCTGTATTTTAGATTAAAAAACGAATAAATTATTTGGTATTATAGTTTAATGGTATTCCTCCACGTATCATCATCAGTGGCGTAGTTAGGAATTCAACTGAATGGAAGTCTGTTTTAAATACTTAAAAAATTAATGTAATTCAACTCATCATAATATAAATCAAATTTTCCAATTTATAAAAAAAAAATTTATATCATGCTACTAATTTACTATAACCATATACAGTTGTTTTTGAAGGATTCTCCATTTGAAATCGTTCCATGCCCAAAAAAAATTATGATTGTAAGTATTAAAATAAAATAGATATGTGCCAAAATTTTGAAAATTGAAAAAAAAAAAAAAAACTATAATACGAACTATGTATTTTTATATCAAAATATCACTATAATATGAACTATCATATAGAAATCATATATGATAATTATATATACGTGTGCTTTAGGAAGTCTACAATTGTATTTTCAAATTGAATGTGAATCTCAAAATATATAATTAACTATAATTATATAATAACTCATACTTATTAATAAATTTTTAATTAATTAAAATATATTATAATATATTTATACATATATTATATTAAAATATATTAAGTAGCCTCGAGTTTGACTCTTTAAAATATGTGAATTTTCAAGTATTCCATTATTGTGTAGGAACTTCCCATTTTATCTTGATGATGTTAAAAATTTTACATATACATATTTATTTCATTTTGATCAGAACAAAATATCAACACGCCCCTCATGTGTGGGAGATTTTTCAGCCTATTACGTGATGATTTGAATGGGTATGTGTGACACGTGTGGCGGTTAAGCCTATCTTGTGGGATAAGATCACTCTGATATCATGTAAGAAGTTGAGGTTTCACCCCAAAACTAATTAGTAATAGGAGGAGTAGCCCAAGATCATATAAGACACAAATTGTAGTTGTGCTTTTAAATGATAGTTTTAGGAATTCAACATTTTTGATTATGATATATACATAATGATCATTTGATAATTCAATAAATTAAATAGGTGGTAGAAGAAAATACTGCTATAATGAGATGTAAGTATTATCCATTATATAAGTGTTGATTTTATTAGAGTAATTTTATTGCCCATTTAGTACATATGTGTGTTGAAATATTTTATTCTCAGATGTTATACACAAGTATATAAACTAGACCCAAAAACGCTGAATAATTAAATTGTTAGGGATATTTCTCTGCAATCTTCTGGAGGTTGGAGAAGAGCTCCCAAGTTTTGGAGAACATGACCATATGATCAGAACCCTTGATCACTCTGACTTCATGAGGAGGATTCTCCTTGATCATCCACCTTTGCTGGTCCTCCTCTATCGCATGGTCTTGGTTACACACGATGAACACCCTTCGAACTGACCCATATCTTTTCCAGGTGAGTTTTATTTCCTCTCGCAACAGTGGAGTAAACCTCACCAATGTCAATGCCAATGTTAAATCCTATCGTAATAAGTTATGAATCATTATAGTCAGATTCAAATACAGAAATTAAAAATAAAGTGGGCTAAATTTTTATTAGGGTACATTTTTTAAAATTAAATATCTATGATATTAAGTGAATTTTATTGATTAAAAAAATACATTTTGAAAAAAAAAAAATTATGGAAAGAACACAACAAATAATTATGCAAATAAAATACAATAACCCTTAAATTACAACAAACTATTTTTTTACGTGGATATGACATCATATGGTCTCCAAAAACATGACCATCTCTAGCCCTTATTTAAGTGTAAAATAAATTAATATATAAATGAGCTATATAAACTAACATTACATAAAATTTTACATTGGCTTATAAATTTCGAGTGGGCTGGAGCACACCCCAGCCCAAGGCATCAGCCTAGCCTGTGCCTGATTATTTTCATTCATACAAATTGAATATATGTTATCTTTATAAAATAATTATTTATGCATACAAACTTCGATACTTAATAAGCAATAATTAAATAATATTTAATATGTTCGTAAAAAAATAAAAACTATAAGGCAAAAAAACGGCATCAATACAATTCCACATAACAAAAAAATCCATTGGGGCTTGAGCCCCCTTGTGGGCTTCAAGTGGCTCCGCCACGGATCTTGATTTTTAGGAATATCGAACTATAAATCTAAAACCTATGAGTATCACTTGCCCAAAATTTGTGATAGCAAAATAAATTTCAACTTACCTCTAGTGGCGAAAGCTGGTAAAACGACGTCGCTGTGAGCTTGGGCCCAAAGAGTACTGAGGTTGGTGGATTAGTAGGTCCGTCATCATATCTAGATTGAGAGTCCATTAAATCCAATTTACTGATAATCTGTATATTTCGAATCCATTATTAGTTGAATAATCCTTTGTATATATTCGTGGTGAAAACCTCAATCGATCACCTCGTGTTTTTTATTATACATATTATAATGAGTACGGTTTATTATCTAAATCATCATTTAAGATATCTTTACTAGAAAACAACAAATTGTTTTCTTCGTAAAATTAAGATAACAGTCAATTTCATTCATACATAATCAATAATAAAAATGCAATTTTTAATTTGATTGCTTTTTAAGGAAGATATTCTTGAAATGATCATTTTGAAGTTTGAATATGATTTCGTTCCTAGCTATATATGTACCTTTTCGAATATGGTCAGGTAACTGAAATTTGGACCAGGCATAAAAGCGGTGGCAAACACCGCAGCAGACACTTTCTGAGGAAACCTCTCCATTGCAATAGAAATGGCAGCGCCGCCCATGCTATGACCGACGAGGATAACCCTCTCCTTCGGTGGAAGAGACTCCATGAACTCAATCAACGGCTCGACATAGTCGGAGAAGGACCGCACTTGCTGTATCTGCTTAAGGTTGACCCCGGAGGCTGCTAGGTCTAGAGTTGTCACGTTGTGACCGTTTGAGGTGAGTAGAGTTGCCACCTTGTACCAACACCATGCTCCATGGCCAGCTCCATGAACAAGCACAAAGTGACGGCTTTGGGTACTTAGATTGTGATGAGGGGTGCTTGGAAATGGGGTTCGTGTTGAGGTACAAGTTTTTGCTAGGCAAAGAAATAAAAGAAAAGGCACAAAATGCTTCATTGCTCGAATATTACGCTCCATATCTTTCATAGCTAGGCATGCATGCATGAGTATATATAGTTTGATTTGGTACCTTAGGGGCTGCAGGGGGACATCTCTATTAGTCAGTCGCTCATGCATATCCGCTAAAACTTCCAATTTTTTCTACACATATATCATATAAATATATAATACGAGGAAAATTTCGTTTTTTACTTCTTAGAATATTAGATTAATATATCTTAATATAAAATAAAGGTTAAATTTGAACATTTTTTTCATGAAAAATTGGCGATGGTAACTAATTGTTTGAAACGTTAGGCAGTGACAAATAAAAACGCATCCTTGCCGGCTAGCAAAGTCATATTTTTCCTAGTGCCTAGTAATTCTATGGTCAAATGGAATAATGCATTTACGACTAGTTTCTGGTTTCGTTTCGATCACGTATACATGCACTTCTCATCATTCAATCTTGAAAAAAAAAAAGTAAAATATATAATTTTTAAATACGGTAATAATTTCATCTTCACATTTTTTGCGTGATATCTTCTCGTATTATTCTTTTAAGTTATTGGATAATTCGTATTTGTATATCATAATTGGAATCACTCAATTCCTTAAATTATCATTTCAAGATCATAATTAATATATATATATATTAATATATATATATATATATATAAATCTACTAACATCAAGATTATTTAGTTATTCATATATGTAAAACTAAATTCACAGTTCATGACCAAGTGGATATTCACGGCCAGTAATACTGTTTTAATGATTTGATATACATGAATAACTAATAAAAATTTCAAAGACATTGTTGATCTTTTGTGGAGATTATGTTGAAAGGATAATTCAATATATCGAAACTAAGAGTGATATATGTATTATAATCGGAACCATTCAATTCTTAAATTATCATTTTAAGATCATTATTATATATAAAAATCAATTAACATCAAGATGATTTAACTATTCATATAAGTAAACTAAATTCATGGTTCACCAAGAGGATATTTTTTGTCAATAATACTATTGATTTGCTTGATATTCATGAATAACTAAAAAAAATTCAAAGATGTCGTTGATCTTTTGTAGAGAATCTTCAAAGACGTCGTTGAACGGTTCGGATATAATATGTATAAAAATAATTCAATTTATCGAAACAAAGGATAATACAAGGAGGCAGTACTAGAGTGAGATGCAAATAATATTATCCTTTTTATTTAATGAGAGAATTTATTTAATATTGAGTCACATTAAACCCACCATTGTTGTGTAAAACTTTACGACAACTAGCGAAAAACTCCACCATCGACCAGAACATTCCACTCTAGTCTTTGATTTTAGGATAAATAGAACCCATGACCACTGAAGCACACAAATATTAATTCGCCTTAACCTCTAGAGAATTATGCAAAGTTGGGCTCGTATATTAGAGTCATTTAGGGGTTGTATTCGATTAGGACATTTGAATATTTTTAAAAATATTTTTAAATTAAAAATTTTAAGGACATTTTAAAAATCTTATAAATTAGTATGGACATTTGAATAGTATCCAAACATTTTTTTATAAATCCTGTTTAGGACTTTTCTTTATTTGGACAATTTCGGAGGATACATATTAACAAATTTTGCTGGACATCGTGATTTCTCTATTTTATTATCTTTTCTTACAGTGGTGTCTTTTATTTGAACATTAATGGTTGAACCTATCTCTCCATCGTCGTCATCATCTTGAGTCACACATTCAGTAAATACTGGTATCACATACTCATACTTATCACTGTTTTTTTCTATTAGAATTGATCACACCTTAGAATTGACATATTTGATGCTTTGAAATCGTTCTAAATTAGTTCTGGAATTTTCTTCAATTTTTCTAAATTTTTCTTGATTTTCAAGAAAATCTGATATAACTATGAAGTTTTCGTCATTAAAAACTGAAGAACACTTTTATTGATGAAAAATCTGAAGAACACCGTAGAGAAAAGGAGCAAAAGTGACAATTTATGAAAAAGACTTTTTGGCCACTTTTTGACGCATGTTTATTCAAATTAATTTTTACTATTAGATGAAATTTTCCGGAAGAAGGGAATGTTTTTGAGAAAAAAGTCTTGTAAGGTTCAAAAATAAATCCCTCTATTTGAGGCTAGATATTTTTGTCTTATCATATGTATATATTTTAACACTAAATCTCACCAAATTCACAATTTAAATAAGTCCTATTTGAATATCTCAAGACTTATTTTGACATTTTTAATAATATTAGAAGTCTTAATTAAATACACGTGGACTTTTTGAAGACCTTTAAAATATTTAAATATTTTAATTAAATAACTTGTATTCTTAATTTGTACGTCAAAGATTTTTTTCACCTTCTAGATGTGGTTGTGTTCACTTTATTCAAATTACGAAGATATTGTGTATATATATTACGAAGCTCTTGCGGAAAAATGATGGGGAGGTCAAGGACTGCCAAACTCAAAGACTCATTGATTGGTGCATTTGACTCTATTGATGCTCTGCCATTTTATCATCGTCCATCTATTTTCATACCAGAAATAATCTCTGAATAATAATGACCTTTAATTTTCTCACCAAGCTGTGATCCTGTGGGATCTATTAGAACACAAATAGTGGCACAATCAGGATTAGAATTGTATAGGCGCCTTTTACAAATGCTTAAACGAAAGAAATTAAATTTTTTCGATATAATTTAATTCATAATAATATTTGAATAATATTCTTTGTTTGATATTCAAATGGTTCAGGTCAATATAATAATATAAAACTAAATAAAAAGCCAAAGAATCATACTATATTTTAAAGCGCCAATTTACTAATTTTTATTCATTTTAAGCAAAAAAAAAAACTCGAATGTCATGAAATTTTATAATGGGGTTCAAAAGTGAGTCCAGGGTCCAAAGGTCATTAGAAACGATCCTCCTTAACTTCACAGTATCTTATGGGTTGATGAGAATGAAAATAAAATAAGTATTTTTACGTTTTTGTCAAAATTGAAAAATCAACCGAAAATCGCGAGTTATGCTGGCAGTGAGAAAGAGTGAATCAAAAAGAAGAAAAGAGATGTTTTGAGAGAATTGAGTTCTTGAAACAAAGTGATTCTATATTGATCTTTACTTGATTACAAAATGACTAGATGTTCTAGTTTATATAGTACACTCCTAAATCGGTTACTTAGAGGCTAAGTAACAAGGCTAGAACTAGTAAATTGTTGGAAATACACAACTGAAGTTAGATATTCTAGTTACAACGGATTACAATGCATAGCTACACTATAATAGCTTTCTATAATCATGGTGATTCTAACAAGTGTCACAATCACATCTACAACCAACTTTAACCGTAAAAGCTACTGTGAGTGATCTGGTGTGAGCTAGATTTCTTGATTGGTGTGAACAGGATTGCTGCATTGCTCGATTGTCTTGATCGTTGTACTGCTAACATCCTCCACCAATCTGATGCTCCATTAGATTGGAGACATGAATATTGAAGATCTTTTCATCAAGAGACTTAGTAAACATGTCAGCAACCTGATGACAAGAAGAAACATGTTGAACATCCAAGTCCCTATGAACAAAGTGATAATCGATCTCAATGTGCTTCGCTCATAAGTGGATAGTAACTGCATCCTATTCATGTGGTATTTCTTCATACTATTTATATGATTTTATTGAGTTTTTCTTACAACGGTTTCATAATTAAAATCGTTTATTCTCTAAATAATCACTTTAAGATTATTTTTCTAAAAAAACAATACAATAGGAGATCGTTTAATCATTCATATGTATCAAAAAAATTAACGGTATTAGTAACAGTTAAGATTTTTATAGTATAATGTCCATATATTTAGGTGATATATATGAATGATACTTATTAAAAGAGATCTCAAATTTGATTAATTTTTATTTTTATTTTTTATTCATAGATGATCTTGAAATGATAGTTTTAAGAATTCAACATTTTCGATTATGATATATACATAATGATCAATTGATAATTCAATAAATTAAATAGGTGGTAGAAGAAAGACTCAAATTAATTAGGGTTTAAACTGATATGTATATGCTTCCCTCAAGGAGGAATATATATATATATATATATATATATATATTACATACATAGTTGGTATAAATATGAATATGTACAAAATCTCCTAATCTACTCAAATTAGATAATTACAATAATATATAAATTCTATTCCTAATAGGAACGTTGACTCGCACCAACACTCCCCCTAAAGTTGGTGCGTAAATATCGATACCCATCCCAATCCCCCCGGGATTAACGTGGAATGACCCTGCTCCCGTCTGATACGGAGTGTCAGACAAGGGATATTTCCGACCTTTTCCCTCCTGGGCTATCAGAGTACGCCAGGATCCGGAGGAGGTATGTGATATCTCGGTTTCTGTTACAGTCCACATCCAATGTCAACCTGAAGGGTAGTCAAAACATTAAAAGCTGTGAGTGGACAAAATAAGAGTTTATAAAACATTTTAACGAGAAGACATTTGTACCCTTCACTAAAAAGCATGCATGCATTCGAAAACCATTTAACCAAAGAAACCATATGTGGGAACTAAGCCCAAATCAGAAATAAACCAAGGTCGAAAGGACCACAATGAAATCGACCATACGGACCACTGCCCAAATCCATAAAGAGACCAATAAGGGACTCAGCCCAAAACCATAACCATACTGAAACCAAGTACACGAGCCACTGCTTAAATCCTGTGCACACCTGTGCACACCACATATCATATATCATATTTATATCACATACACATATAATTCACACAACCAATCCTGTCACGGTTTCCAAAGCTACGCGCGTGCTACCCAGGTCTCAATCCGAGTCTTCTCAAAGTTAAGATCAATGTCCGCAGACCACTGACCCTACCCGAGGTAATAGTAACCATAGCCTTCCTGAGAGTAAGGAACCCAACTGGGGGGTGATTCCACTCAGTCGGTGCTCCGTGACTACTCCGGGGTCCACCCAGGCCAACGACCCTCCCCGGAGGAGATAGAACATGTAAAGGAAGATAGATGAACATATATATGCATAACATAAACATTCATGCTCGGTTCCCCTGAACCGTCATGATCCATAACATCCATTACATGCCCGGTTCCCATAAACCGTCATGTACCATAATAACATAACAAGGGTTCATGCCGGTTACCATAAACCGTCATGTACCATAATGGCCAACAAGGGTTCATGCCGGTTCCCATAAACCGTCATGAACCACAATACCATAACAAGGGTTCATGCCGGTTCCCATAAACCGTCATGAACCTGTAAATCCATTTAAGGTTCCCTGACCTGAAATCAAAACCGTAAAGTAACCTGGGTCTCGTGCCCGAACATAGGATATCAACTGGGCACCGTGCCCGAAATCTGAGGTCATATGCCCGAGACAAAAACAAATGGGGTCTCATACCCGAGTTTATCCTTTTAGAAATCCAAAACCATTTAATTTAGACCAATAAAGAAATACCGACCCGTATAGGCACCATATAGGGCCCAAACCTCGAAATATGTGCCTATACGTAACCACACATCCAAATGCACTCATGGCATCACAAAAAAGTATTTAAAACATATAATAAACATTTATGCATGCACCAATTTAGAAAACAAGGTCCACTCACAGACCGTCCGAGCTGCGCCTCAATTTGCATGTCATAGGCTCTCCCGAGCCGATCACCATCACCGGGACTCCCAAACCTGTCCAAATTTTAATAGAAGGTTACTAACT
Source organism: Prinsepia uniflora (assembly GCA_032719365.1). Lineage (NCBI taxonomy): Eukaryota > Viridiplantae > Streptophyta > Magnoliopsida > Rosales > Rosaceae > Prinsepia > Prinsepia uniflora. The sequence goes on along the minus strand of CM064875.1, from coordinate 1,226,984 downwards.
ACTTAATTAATCTCCCATTAAAGCCCCGTAATTTTCCCAAACTTTTAACTATTTTTAAACCGACCCTAAACCTTCCGACAGCCCGAAACCTATCGAAAAGAATGTCTGATTGACACGAGACCAGTCCCAAAATGTTCGTTACATCGAATAGAAGATTTCATATGTTGAACACTTCCCCAAATAGTGGGACACGCGCCCCTACGCGCCCTCTGAACTTCATGCGCGTGAAGCCCACGCGCGGGCACTGTAGCAGCACCATCAACCTCGGTCGGGTCTGCAATTCGGGTCGCCGTGACCCGCGGGTCGACCCGACCAGTTCTCCTCACTCCGGCCACCATTTCTTCTCCCGTTTGTCCCATTTTCATCCTTTAATCCTAACCTAAGGTTCTATGACATTAAAATGGAAGGAAAACATCGCAAACCATACCTTCGAGCTTGGCCATGGCGGCCGTGACCTTTCCCCGCCGTTCACAGCCTTTCCCGACCGTCCCATGCCTCGAAACCAATCCTACAAGCCTCCTAGGGTCCCCAGAAACATTACCCAATTGTTAGAATTAGCTAAGAACCTAAAAATCCTAAGTTACAATTTTTGAACTCTTACCTTACGGTTTCGGGTTTCCCCGCCGTGGCTGGCCACCGTCGTTCCCATCATCGTCCTCATCCTCACACGGTCACACACGGGCACAATAAATTTATGGTGGTGAGGTGTGTTGTGTGTTTGAAAAATGAAGAAGGAATATGGAGAGGAGGAGGGTGGGGGGGGTTTCGGGTTATGAGGAAAATAGAAGAAAATGATGATAGTTGATGAGGGAGATGGATCAGATGAGAGGAGAGAAATGAAGGGTGAGGATTGAGAGATTAATTAGAAATGGAAGGCTAGGATTGATTGTTAGAAAAGATTAATTATAAAAGTAATTAAATAATATTATTAAATTTAATAGATCCACAATTTAGGGGATTGGGCCAATGGGATGAGTGACACTTGTCACTCATCCATGGGACCCACCTAAAATATCTAGCCCATCAGATTTTTCCAAATCATCCCACCTCGAAGTACGTGTATAGTGAAATCGGACTTCCGTGACCTATAACTTCCCTGTTTGAAGTCCGATTTCAGCGTGCCACCTGCCTATGGATTCGTATCGTCCCTATCTATGTAACGGTTCTCGGCCCTCGGCCATCGGACCTCTCGATCAAAAAGTCAACATTTGCTTCTTTTTAACCAAAATTACTAAAATGCCCCTTATCTTCCAAACGTCATAACTTCCTCCTCGAACGTCGGAATTGAACGTGCCACCTGTCTATGAACTCGTGACGTCACGAACTATGTCACGATCATCGGTCAAAGTCCATTTGACCGCTCCGATCGAAAAGTTAACGTTTTGCCACCATCAGGGGCAAAACGGTCATTTCGCCACCATCAGGGGCAAAACGGATCACGGATTAACCTCACTAATCGTGATTAGTCACTAATATAATCTAGGAATTTGGGACGAGTCATTACAGGTAATGTCCAACTTGCCAAGTAAGTCTTCAAATTGGCGCTTTGACACGACATTCGTCAACATATTTGCAAGCTGCTCTGAAAAAGACACAAAAGGTATAGAAGTTAACTCATGCTCCAATATCGCTTTAATGAAATTGTAATCAACTTCTACATGCTTAGTTTGATCATGTTGCACCAGATTGTTATGCAGACTGATTATCAGGGTAGAGCTTTGTAATAGCATCCAGTCTAAACCCAATTTCAGCAAGTAAACCATCTCAACCACAATATTTCACAAACCCCTTGGGCAATCCCTCTATACTCAGACTCTGCAAAAGACCGAGACACAATGTTTTGTTTCTTGCTACGCCACTTAACTAGGTTACCACCAACAAAGGTGAGTTAACCTGATGTAGAACGTCTATCTGTAATATTTCTTGCATAATCTGTGTCAGTGTCACCTTCTAGATCCAAGTGGCCATTTTTCTTAAATAATAAACTTCTCCTAGGAAATATAAGACAAAAATCATTGGGACCCAAGCCCCCTTTGGGCTTCAAGTGACTCCGCCACTAATCTTGGTCTTTATGAGTATCGAGCTGGAAATCTAAAACCTACGAGTTTCACTTAACCAAAACGTGTGTTAGCAAAATAAATTTCAACTTACCTTTGGTGGCGAAAGTTGATAAAACGACGTCGCTACGAGCTTGGGCCCAATCAATACTGAGGTTGGAGGATTAGTAGGTCCGTCATCATATCTATATTGAGACTCCATAAAATCCAATTTACTCAAAACCTGTATATTTTGAATCCATCATTAATTAGTCGAATAATACCTTGTATATATATATATATGTGGAGAAAACCCCAATCGATCGGCTCACGTTTTTACTTATACGTATTGTAATCAGTATGGTTAATTTTCTAAATCATAATTCAAGAAATATTTATTAAAAAACAACAAACTTTTTTTTTCTAAAATTAAAATAACTATCAATTTTATTCGGACATATCAATAACGAAAGTGTAGTTTTTAATTTGATTGACTTTTATTCGATGATATTCAAGAAATAATAATTTGAAAGTCTGAACGGTTTGGTATATAACGTCATAGCTATACCTTATCGAATACGATCAGGTAGCTGAGATTTGGGCCAGGCATAATAGCTGTGGCAAACACCGCAGCAAATACTTTCTGTGGAAACCTCTCCATGGCAATAGAAATGGTGGAGCCGCCCATGCTATGACCGACGAGGATAACCTTCTCCTTCGGTGTGTTGATGTATAAACTGCCACATGGACAGATTGACAGCTAGACAAGTCATTCTAGAAGAATTAGGCATATCAAATGTGTGTGTGTGAGCTGTCATGTAACTGTGAGGAGAGATGTGAGGTTTACTTGATTACCAAGAATTGTGTAACTAACTAGCTAGGTGGCATTACTCCATTGGTTGCTGTGTGAGAGCATCTAGAGTGTGAGTGATGACTGATATGTACGTGTGAGGTGCATGAATTAAGAGGTGAATGAATTGAATGAAAACACAGAGATGATTCAGAGTGAATCTGTATGAGAATTCATGTGAGGAATTTAATCAAACAGTTGGTGTGCATCAGTGAGGAGTGATAGCACAAACCGATTCAATCATCATCATATTCTTTCCTTTTGATCAATAGAACAATAAAACACTCATATACATTCATCCTACACTAATCACGAGCTAGCCTCGATTCAACCAATTTCAGCTAGTGTGTGCAAGAGTATGTAAAGTTGAGTATAGAATTATACCTGATTTGCAATCCAGTGCTTCACCTTCGAACTTCAATATGGTATCAAAGCAGGCTTGATCTGCATCTAGGGCGTAAGTGTAGAAGAAGAAGCAATCGCAATAGACACCTGAAGCAACATCTGCAATGGCAGGTCATGGAGGTGATTTGAAGATCCCACTCTTCAATGGGAGTAACTACGATTTCTGGAGAGTGAAGATGAGGACTGTTTTACTTGTTTGTGATCTCTGGGAATACATTGAAATCGGAAATCCAGAATCACCAAGGACAGCTGAAGTTACTGGTGGGAACCCTGCTACACAAACTACTGCACAAACTGAAATCAGACCAACTCATACAGACTGTGTCAAGGATGCTAAGGCATTAAGTATGATTCAGAATGCAGTCACTGATGAAATCCTTCCTAGGATTCAGAATGAGGTCAAAGCTAAAGAAGCTTGAGACATTTTGCAGAGAGAGTACAAGGGAGATTCTATGGTACGGTCAGTTAAACTACAATCCCTTAGAAGAGATTTTGAGTATGCTAGAATGAAGGAAGATGAAATGTTATCAGTGTATCTGTCTAGGCTATATGCAATTGTAAATAGCATGAGGACCTATGGAGAGGATATCACTGAAAAATGTCTAGCTCAAAAGATCTTGATAAGTCTTACCAAACCATTTGATCCTATTGTGTCTATTATTGAGGAAACCAGGGACATTGACACTGTAAATGTTGAAAGTGGTGTGGCCTCAATAAGGGCATTTGATCAGAGATTGGAGATGCACACAGATGAAGGTCTAGATAAAGCTCTAGCTAGTTTATCTGTGTCCAATAGGCCAAATCATTGCACTGATCGTTGGAAAACCAGGAAGCCATTCAAGCATACTAAGAACTGGAACCAGAAGAACAATTTAGTAAAGTTCAATTCAAATCAGGGATCAGGTGCTGGTTCTAATTCAAGGGCTGGTACCAATAAGGGTGAATACCTTGGGACTAAGCCTCTCTGCAAGAAGTGTGAAAGACATCACTATGGGAGCTGTTGGTTCAAGGGTGAAGTCAAGTGTTACAATTGTCAAAAATTTGGTTATATGGCTAAGGATTGTACACAGAAACCAGCAGGAAATCTGGCACAAGAAGTCACAGACTCATCACCTAATCTGTTCTATGCCTGCAATGCTGCAGCAGTCAAGGATTGCAGTAAATGGTACCTTGATAGTGCTTGCAGTAATCATATGACAGGGAAAGAATCTCTGTTGATTAATATTGATAAAACAGTTAAAGAAAGAGTGAAGATGGGTGATGGAAACCTTGTGCAGGCAGTAGGGAAAGGCACACTTGTGGTTGAAACTAAACAGGGAGAGAGGCATATTGTAACAACCCGTCCCGAGAGCCGAGATTAAGATAATGATTAAGGTGGGATTAGTGAGGTTTATCGGTGGTTAGGTGGTCCCGATAGGTCCGTAAGCTTAGAATGACGATTTTGCCCCTGACTTGGGGCAAAAATGTTTCTGAGTATTGGATCCTACTGTTTTGATAACTGGGTTATGCATGTGGTTTCAAAACGGAGGGTGAAACTCGGTTTTTATGAAAATGGTTTTAGAACTTTTCTTTTATTTATGGTCCACTCACACCTTCTGTTTTAAATTGCCTTCCAGGTTGTGGAGATAGCGCGGGGGTCTTGACGTCGAGGCAGTGTCTGAGGCATAGAAGTGACGAGCAGGGTCCCAGAGTGCTTAAGTTTTCCTCCGCGTGCGTGTACTTATTATCGGTTTTGATTTCTTTGTATTTTGTACTATGCTCTGTAAAACTTTAACTTCGGGATTTATTGAGTGCTTTCTCCTGCGTCTGACTGTTTTTGTGTCGGGGTGTCAGACAGGAGCAGGATTTACCTCGGGTTTCGGGGTGAAACCGGGGTGGGTCCTGACAATTGGTATCAGAGCATAGGTTTGTCGAGTTTGTTGGGTCTGTTGGTTTGTGAGGTTGTGTTTCAGTTGTTTGACTACTTCTATGCCTCTTTCAGCGTGCGGTTGACGATGCCTCCGAGACGTGGACCCTCTCCACGACCTGAAGAAGAAATGGCGAGGGGAACTGAGAGTACTACGATTGAGCGAGCCCAGCGGCTCAGGGCTACTACTTTTAGTGGTGGGGCTGATCCTGAGGAAGCCCAGAGGTGGATTACCAGACTAAATGAATTTTGGAACATGATTTCAATGATTAAGGTTTTTGGTTTTAGAATCGGATTTCGGAAAGCGGAATTTGGTTTTAAAGTTGAAAAGTGGTATTCCGGATTTGGGTTTGGAATGACGGTTATGGATGCCGGAAGGGTATCAGACCGGTGATTTCGGATTCGGGTTTGGATGTGAATTCGGGAATGGTTTTCAAATGGTTTTGGATTGGATTTGTTGGATCTGGTTATTGGGTTTAAAGACCCGGATATTGATTTGACGGGGGACGGGCCCGGATTGAGTTTAAAGACTCGGATATATTGATACTTCCCCCGTAGGCCTATTGAGTTTAAAGACTCGGGAGTTTAAAGACTCGGATATTATTGAGGCCTGAATTGAGTTTAAAGACTCGGGAGTTTAAAGACTCGGATAGGTCCAGCAGGTTTGATCGGAAAATGATGATTTTGATGTTCATGGTTTATGATATGGTTTTATGATTCCTACGCTATGACTTCTATAACTGTTTTATAGTGTTTCTGTTTCTTATGATGTTTTTTGAGTATTGGATCCTACTGTTTTGATAACTGGGTTATGCATGTGGTTTCAAAACGGAGGGTGAAACTCGGTTTTTATGAAAATGGTTTTAGAACTTTTCTTTTATTTATGGTCCACTCACACCTTCTGTTTTAAATTGCCCTCCAGGTTGTGGAGATAGCGCGAGGTCTTGACGTCGAGGCAGTGTCTGAGGCATAGAAGTGACGAGCAGGGTCCCAGAGTGCTTAAGTTTTCCTCCGCGTGCGTGTACTTATTATCGGTTATGATTTCTTTGTATTTTGTACTATGCTCTGTAAAACTTTAACTTCGGGATTTATTGAGTGCTTTCTCCTGCGTCTGACTATTTTTGTGTCGGGGTGTCAGACGGGAGCAGGATTTACCTCGGGTTTCGGGGTGAAACCGAGGTGGGTCCTGACACATATCAAATAAGTGATGATCTTACCAGGACTAGATGAAAATCTGTTGAGTGTTGGACAGATGATTGAGCATGGTTACTTCTTGATGTTTGGGGATCACACTGTGGATATTTATGAAGACAGTTCTATGACTCAGAAAGTTGCTAAGGTTCAAATAACCAGGAATAGATGTTTTCCCTTGTCATTTGAATCTGTTTACTCAGTAGCAATGAGAACAACAGTTTGTGAAGCCTTTGAGCTATGGCACAGGAGGTTTGGACATCTCAATTTCAAGAGCTTGAAGTTGCTAGAACAAAAGGATATGGTGGTGGGACTACCTATGCTGCAAGCAAAAGGAGATGTGTGTGAAGGGTGTGTGGCAGGGAAGTTGCATGTTGAACAGTTTGACAAAGACCCCTGTAACGCACCGGAAAATGCGAAAAACGAAAATTTAGAAAATTTGAGGAAAATGATGATTTTTCCCCTGAAATTGGGCGAAAAGTTGACTTTTGATTTGAGCGGCCAAACAAACTTTGACCGATGACCGTGACGTAGTTCGGGGCGTCACGAGTTCATAGACAGGTGGCACGTCCAATTCCGAAATTCGAGGAGAAAGTTATGACGTGCGAAAGTTGGTAAAAGGGGCCGAAAGTTGACTTTTTGATCGGAACTTTGTTTGGACTTTCCGAGAATACCGTTGGGTAGGTCTCGGGACGCTGAATCCGTAGACAGGCGGCATGCGTCAATTGGAGTCCGAACGAAAAAGTTACGGGGTTATGAATTGTAGGGGTATTTTGGTCATTTGTGACTTAAATGGTAAAATGGTAATTTTAAGTCATGAGATTGATTAAACGGTGAACTTGACAGGACCCATCCCAATCCCCCCGGGATTACCGTGGAATGTGCCCTGCTCCCGTCCAACAAGGGGTGTCAGACAAGGGATAACCAAGAGCTACTGCCCAAACGGGCCATCCAGAGTGCGCAAGGACCGATGGAGGAGGTGTGCAATGTCTCAGTCTCTGCTGCAATCGCATCCGTAATCAACCTGAAGGGCATTAAAACCAAAAGCTGTGAGTGGACAAAAACCAATAAGTTTACCAAATACATTTATAAGACATTTATGCCCTCCAATAAAAACGTATGCATGCCACCAAAAACCAGTAACCAAAACGTTTGCTCAACCGAGCCATTAGGGCCTTAGCCCAAAAACCGTTAACCAAAAACCAAGTGTGGGAACTCAGCCCAAAACCGTGGAATACCACCACCATACATATTAAAACCATGTGGGTCACCACCCACTACCATAAATGAACATTAATTCAAAATCCGAAACCATTTAGGGTCCCTGACCCGACATACCATTTCATAACCAATAATCCCTTTTATTCACTAATCCATATTTTACCATTACCATCACCTGCATCCCAGATGCTTAGCGTCCCAGACGCTAGACGTCCCTGACGTCATATCTCACGGTTTCATAAGCTACGCGTGCTGCCCGGGGTCTCTCCGGGTCCATATATCTGACATCCCTGATGTCTGACGTCCCTGACGTCAATCATAGCAATCCTGCTCCTGAGTCATCATACGGTCCGGCTGCTCCGTATAATGACCCCTCGCAGGCAATGCACCGTGACTTCCCCAGTGTCCCAGACATCTGGAGGAGACCATCATATATCCTTGTATCCAGATGGTATATGGAAAACAGTTTTATTAAATCCTTTTATCACATTATTACCATTGGGCCCTGCCCGAAATTTCCATAAAACCACATAATTCCATTTAGGGTCCTTGACCCAAAATCACCATTATAAAATATAGGGTCCCTGACCCAAAATCACATTTATTATCCAACTGGGCCTCATGCCCGATTTTATAAACCACTGGGCCCACGGCCCGATTTGTAAACCAACTGGGCCCGCAGCCCGACTTATAAACCCACTGGGCCCACGGCCCGAATTCGTAAATCAACTGGGCCCCTGGCCCGATAACATAACTCAAATGGGTCTCAGCCCGATTTCATACCAACTGGGCCCCTGGCCCGATTTCATTAACCAACTGGGCCCCCGGCCCGATATTCAAATGGACTCCAAGTCCGAAATTTCCAACATAATTGGGCCTCAAGCCCGAGTTCATATTTCCAATTTCAAAACCATTTTATCATATTATTTATTTAACCACAAGCACACAAAACCACAAATAAACCGTTAATCCCGATATACGTGAAATACGGAAAACACCTCGAAATACGTGCAACATAACCAAAATCAATGCTCACAAATACCATCATAGAAATCATGTATATAAACCATATAACACATTTAAGCATGCATAGGATTTATAAAACCAAAGTCCACTCACAGACCATTTTAACCGTGTGCCTCGATACGCGTGCCACCGGCCCTCCCGGGCCACACCACTATCACCGGGACTCCCAATCCTGTCCAAATCACATTAGGGGGTCACTAACCTCAACATTAACATCCTATCAAAGTCCCGTAATTTTCCCGAATTTTTACTTATTTTTAAATTTAATTAAAACCCTTCGGACATCCCGAACAATATCGAGACGGTGTCCGATCGACACGAAACCAATTCCAAAATGTCCGTTACATCGAATGGATTAAAAGTCATGTTGACCTCACCTCGAGATTCGCGCCCACGCGCCGTCACGCGCCGCCGTGAGTGGCTGCGCGTGAAACTCACGCGCCTGCTACAGTGTCACCAGCCCAACCCGTTTGTCTGGTAAACGGGTCCAATTCACCCGCGACACAACCCGGTTCCAATCCTATCAATTCAGCCTTAATTACAACAATTGATCATTCCATTAGCTTCGTTTTAAGTTTAATTTAAGTTCTGTAACATTGATTACACAAGACCGTACCTACAACTCCACGATTCGATGATGAACACCAAGAACACCCGTCCGTTGTTCATCCTTCGAACCCCATCCATTTCAATCGATATCCTGAAATTGATTCAACCAGAAGCTTCCATGGACTCCGTAGATCATTTCCCCCAACCCAATTGCTTCAATCCAGTGTTCAATCGTCACGACACAAACTCGAGCACCGTCACTGTTCATCAATGGAGGTCCATCGATCTCGATCAGTTTCCTTCAATTGATGAACCCAGAAGCATCGTGGGATCATGAGAAGTAGTTTCCCCACCTCAATTGCATCCAACGAAGCCTCCAATTCCACGACTCAGCTTCGATTTCTTCCTCTGTCACCAAGCTCGATCAGAGCCAAAACGGCACCATTCCTTCTCGTTTTTGATGTGGATCGACTCGTCTCAACCTCAGGAAGATGTTTGTAACCTCCAATTCGATCATCACAGCCCAATTCCTTCAATTTGATTTTCCCTCCCAAAACTCAATTTTTCGAATTCTCAGTTCTTCCTCACTGCCACTCTCTCGTGTTTACCCAGTTGAAATCACACTCAACTCACTCACAATTCGCACTCTCAGGTTCAGCAATGGAAGAGGAATCAAGGGTGGGAGAAAACTGGATTTGGTTGTACACGGTTAAGAAAACACAAATGGAATTAATGGGAATTAAAATGATTAATTAATTAATTAATAAATATTAAAACATCATAATGATGTTTCCCCTAAGACAAGGATTCTGGTTTCAAGGGATGAGTGACACTTGTCACTCATCCAGGTGTGTAGGGTCAACGGTCACTATTCATTATTATATTATTATTTTAATCCCGGCCTCGGTTCGTTAGTTCGTTTCCTTGACCATAACGTCGTCGTCGGATCTCCGATTTCGGCATGCCGCCTGTTGTTGGATTCGTATCGACGATACCTACGTAACGGTCCTTGGCCCTCGTCCATCGGACCTCCCGATCAAAAAGTCAACATTTGGCCCCTAATAAGCCAAATTACCAAAATACCCCTCAACTTCCGAACACCATAACTTCCTCTACGAATGTCGGAATCGAACGTGCCACCTGTCTATGAACTCGTGACGTCCCGAACTACGTCACGGTCATCGGTCAAAGTCCGTTTGACCGCCCGATCAAAAAGTCAACATTTTGCCCACGACCAGGGGCAAAACGGTCATTTTGCACATTTTGTCCGATTCCGCCCTACTAACCACCGTTCAACCTCGCTAATCAAGATTAGTCACTAAACTAATCCCGGAATTCGGGACGGGTCGTTACAGAACTTGGCTGAATCAGCCAACTAAATGACTCAGGTGCTGGGTGAAGTGACATGTGTCACTTGTTAATAACACTTAGTGGCACTTGGTTGTTTGTTTTATAATTAACTAATTAGATGCTAAGGGTAGTAAATAAGATGAATTAGCAGATGTTCGTATAAAACTGAAGAACAGAGAACACTAAAACCTCCTCAAAAATCCTGTGATCGATTAGCAGCCAACTAAAGGAAAACCAGTGCAATAAAAGTGACCAATTAGTGTAAATTGGAGAGAAAAACCGAAAGGAATAGAGGGAAACCAAGGAACACCTCATACTGGAAAACCCGAAAAAAATCACCTACAAGCATAAATCTCGAATTTGAATTCTTAGGCGATTTTGATCAAAATTGACGTGCAATTTACTCTTCTGGGAGCTTAACGAAGTAAACCAGATCAAATGGGAACGAAATTGGTGGCGGATTGATAAAGAACAGGCCCTGTGACATCCGCGGATTGTGGAAGCTGCGTTCAGGTAATTAGAGGTACGAATTCATGAAATTGGTTGCGAAATCATGCTTAGAATGAATAGAGAATGCTCCCTGTATGATCAATTGGATGATATGACGTGAACTGGGGTAGAACCCGATTTCAAACACGTCGGGTATCTATGTTGAGTCGAGGACTTTGAAGATTTTATTTCTTAAATTAAGGTTACAGATCATTAATCTATATTATGTAGATACTAAAGAGTGAAAGAAATGGAAGAATTGAGTTTGAATTGCCTTAGAACTAATTGGGTCACCTCGCGGGTCGCAGGACCCGTTTACCAGTCATTCGGGTCGAGAAGAACACTGTAGCAACACTGTAGCACGGCGCGTGGACTCACGCACAGCCGCTTGCAGCGGCGCATGAGGGCGCGTGGCACGTTTTCTGAGGAAAGTCCCAACAGGTGTTTTACTCCCTGTAATGTAACGGACATTTTAAAATTGGTTTCGCGTCAATCGGACACCGTCTCGATAATGTTTCGAGGGTCCGAAGGTTTAAGTTACGTATTTAATTAATATTAAATTCCCGGAAAATTATGGGAAAAATATATGATGTCACTTGACTTGTTTATAACCTTGAATAATGATTGTGAATAGGATTCATGACAGGACCCACCCCAATCCCCCCGGGATTACCATGGAATGTGCCCTGCTCCCGTCCAACAAGGGGTGTCAGACAAAGGATGACCAAGAGCCACTGCCCAAACAGGGCATCCAGAGTGCGCAAGGATCGATGGAGGAGGTGTGCAATGTCCCAGTCTCTGCTGCAATTGCATCCGTGATCAACCTGAAGGGCATTAAAACCAAAAGCTGTGAGTGGACAAAAACCAGTAAGTTCATCAAATACATTTATAAGACATTTATGCCCTCCAATAAAAACGTATGCATGCCACAAAAACCAGTAACCAAAACGTTTGCTCAACCGAGCCCTTAGGGCCTTAGCCCAAAAACCGTTAACCAAAAACCAAGTGTGGGAACTCAGCCCAAAACCGTGGAATACCACCACCATACATATACGACCATGTGGGTCACCACCCACTACCATAAATGAACATTAATTCATTAAAATCACACAATCATAAATCCACCCGGAAAGCCATTTCATTAAATCGTATTTTACCATTACCATCACCAGCATCCCTGATGCTAGACGTCCCTGACGTCATGTCTCACGGTTTCACAAGCTACGCGTGCTGCCCGGGGTCTCTCCGGGTCCATATATCCGACATCCCTGATGTCTGACGTCCCAGACGTCAATCATAGCAATCCTGCTCCTGAGTCATCATACGGTCCGGCTGCTCCGTATGGTGACCCTTCACAGGCAATGCACCGTGACTTCCCCAGTGTCCCAGACATCTGGAGGAGACCATCATATATCCATGTGTACAGATGGTATATGGAAAAACAGTTTTTATTAATTCATTTCACAACATCACAATGGGCCCTGCCCGAATTTCCATAAAACAACACATTTCCATTTAGGGTCCCTGACCCGAAACCACATTTATTAAATATAGGGCCCCTGGCCCGAAATCATCATTTAAATCCAACTGGGCCTCATGCCCGATTTTATGAACCACTGGGCCCACGACCCGATTTGTAACCCAACTGGGCCCGCAGCCCGACTTACGTACTCAAATGGACTCCAGGTCCGAGATTTCCAAAACAAGTGGGCCTCAAGCCCGAATTCATCTTTCCAATATAAAAACCATTTTATCATATTATTTATTTAACAACAAACACGCAAAACCACAAATAAACCGTTAATCCCGATATACGTGAAATACAGAAAACACCTCGAAATACGTGCAACATACCCAAAATCAATGCTCACAAATACCATCATAGAAATCATGTATATAAACCATATAACACATTTAAGCATGCATAGGATTTATAAAACCAAAGTCCACTCACAGACCGTTTTAACCGTGTGCCTCGATACGTGTGCCACCGGCCCTCCCGGGCCACACCACTATCACCGTGACTCCCAATCCTGTCCAAATCACATTAGAGGGTCACTAACCTCATCATTAACATCCTATCAAAGTCCCGTAATTTTCCCGCATTTTTACTTATTTTTAAACTTAATTTAACACCTTCGGACATCCCGAACACTATCGAGACGGTGTCCGATCGACATGAAACCAATTCCAAAATGTCCGTTACATCGAATAGATTAAAAGTCATGTTGGAAGTTTCCCCAAAATACCCTTCACGCGCCCCCACGCGCCAGGTCAACACTCAGGTCAACATTGATGACGTCAAGCTACAGTACCGGGTTCTGAAACCGGGTCTGTAACCGGGTCGCCGTCGACCCGCGGCTTGACCCGATCACAGATCGAGTTCCAGACCACCATTTTTGATGCGATTTGATCCTATGGACTCGTCATAACCTCCTCTACGGTTCCGTGACATCAAAACTCATTTTTACTACCTGAAAACTGACGGGAAAAGCGGCTGAGAACTCAGGTCATCCTCTCCGGCGACTCGTCGAGATTCCGGCCGTGGTTCATGGTCCAAAATGGTCGTCTAGGTTCCTAGGACATGTCTCAAAAACAAACAAACAATTTCAACGTCAAAAACGGACGTTTCGAAGCAGGGAAGTAAATCGGGTCTTCACGGTTTTTCAGACTTACCGCCGCCGTGTCGCCGCCGTGGCCCGTCCAGTCGTGGTCTGAGTCGTCCTAAGGTTCCAGTTTACCAATCCCTGCGTTTGTTCGAGCCCAGATATGAAGGTTTGGATGGTTGGACATGTTTGGGCCGATCGGGTTCCTCTCGGGTCTGGGTGGTTTCCGGCCGTGCAGGGCGGCCGTGGTGGTGGTGGCCGTCGTCTGGAGGTGGCTGGGGTCTGTCTGGAGGTGTCTGATGCGTGGGTTGAGGTTGAGATGTGGTCTGGTGTGATTGTTCGAAGGGTGAGGGTGCACGGGTTGAAAGAAATGAAAATGTGAGGGAATGTGAGTCTGATCAATAAAGAGAGAAGGAATGAGATCTAACGGCCCAGATTCAATCTCCATATAAAATGAAGGGTGAGGATTTGAGGAGAGGAAATAATTAATTAACCTAAATGGCCAGCAAGGATCCCTGAATTAGGGAAGGAAGGAGATGATGACATGTGTCACTCATCAAGGGTCCAGATTGGTTTGGATTAAAGTAGTCAGATTTATTATTATATTATTATTTTATTCCGAGTCTCGGTTAATCGCGTTTTACGTCCTTGACCATAACTTCGTCGTCGGATCTCCGATTTCGGCATGCCGCCTGTCGTTGGATTCGTATCGACGATACCTACGTAACGGTCCTTGGCCCTCGCCCATCGGACCTCCCGGTCAGAAAGTCAACATTTGGCCCCTAATAAGCCAAATTACCAAAATACCCCTCAACTTCCGAACACCATAACTTTCTCTACGAATGTCGGAATCGAACGTGCCACCTGTCTATGAACTCGTGACGTCCCGAACTACGTCACGGTCATCGGTCAAAGTCCATTTGACCGCACGAATAAAAAGTCAACATTTTGCCCACGATCAGGGGCAAAACGGTCATTTTGCACAATTTGTCCGATTCCGCCCTACTAACCACCGTTCAACCTCGCTAATCAAGATTAGTCACTAAACTAATCCCGGAATTCGGGACGGGTCGTTACAACCTTCCCTCCTTAATAAATTTCATCCTCGAAATTCCAACCGATCTAATCTCAACTTAATAAGTTTCGCTCTCGAAACTCGACTATCCTGATTCCACAAACACCCCGTGGAAAGTGGAATCGACCACGCAACACGTGTACACCCGTACACCAACTACTTAGACAAAACTTGTCTACACTCTACGTACCATTAATACTCTAAACGCAATAACTACATTCGACCCCGTCGAATGACTGAAACTACTTGTTTCGAATTTGACACCACTTGTCAAATCAACCCTCTTGTTGACGCAACAACTCGACGGTTCCTTTCCCACTCCCACTAGGAGTCAGCTGACCCCACTCAACGATCTATGTTGACACATCCTGACAATCTGTCACCACACAGTTGTTGTCAGTCGAAAACTGACACTAGACTCACTTGTGGCTACACATGCCACCAACGTACTCGACTCACCAATACCCTTACCGACATTTCACACGACCGGTGTGTAATTAAATACATCGGAATTACCATGACCCATTGCATAGTAATGTCCGGTCCACAACCAATCCCATGGTATCAGAACCAATCCGACTACCAACACGTTCACCAACACACCTCGGGTATATCCCGTATACCGTAACTAGACATCACAAGTCTACAAGTATTGTACCTCGAACCATGTACGAAGTACACACATCTATCTAATGACCAGACTACAACCACCTAGGTCATAGCCGAACGCGTTCCAATAATGGAGTACGTTTGCCCAATCCAGCATGGAACAAAACGAAACTCCACCCAACATCTAGTTCCACTTCCGAATCTGAATCCGCAATTTCGTAAGAAATCCCGGATCCAAGCCCAGACATCAAATTTTAATTCATATCCAAATCCGAATCCGAAATCATTATTCCGTAAGCTAGCATTTGGAACAATCATTCCGTACCCAAATCCGGAAATATACTTTCAAGTTTCAAAATCGAATCCTGAATCGTCACCCAGAAATTCGATTCCAAATCCCGAAATCTCGTCACATTTACCAAGACGCACCAAAACCGAACCTATCGGTTACCCGTTCGATACCTCCAATTGACTTCATAGGGAAGCCAATCCAACCTCCACACGTCTAAGATTGACAAAGTCCGACCAGTCGGAAACCTACTCACTCGAGTAAGATACCATACGGGCTCCACTTCGAAAAGAAGTTCAACCCCGCCGTTTACGACACACACACCCAAGTTCGTATCGATCCTTGTCATTCCACCTAGGAAAACCAAGGATGATCCAAAATGATGACACCAATACTCATCCTACGTGGATGCAACAAAACTCACTGCACTCACCACGCCATGTACCCCAACATCATCTGCCACCAAGCAGAAAATGGAAAAATCTCGTTTACCTAATTTCGAACACGTAGCACCTCCTAAGGACCTCACAACAAACACGGGCTCACCCACCAATACACGCTCAACGTACTGGTAACTACAGTCAATGTCTGCCAGGGCAGAAAGCAAGAAGTCAACCCCAATGACTTCGGAATATCAATCACCAAAAACGAGTACCACTCTTGTTCCCCAATCACAACTCTCTTCGACACTAAGGTTCCAACCATGTTGGAAACAGATATGCTCCCAACAAGACGTCAAGTCTAACCACTAGACTTCCTACCTCCTCAATTCACTTGGACAACCCCGTGTCCACAATCAATCCGTTATTGTTCCGTTCGCACATCCCGACCTTTACAGGGTCAACACTCGGTTTTCCAAGTTCTCAATTACAAATTCCTACCTTTATACCACTAATGGTTTTCCTCGTCTTTTCCAGTTTTAATCATTTCTATGTACTTTTTAGGGATATTTAAAAACATAAAATCTTACAAATTTTGGAGTTGCCAACAACTCCCCCAAATCCACCAATTATCATGACGTAGGGGATGTCATCCCAAGATTACTCAAGTCTCAATTATACCCTATTTTATCCACTCCTTACTGGTTATCTCACCACTATTGGGACTTATCCCAACACAGCACAATCTTAACTGGATCCCATCCAGTCCATCACTCAACCACTACCGAATCTCAAAGACCGAACATATGTTCATCATGACGGAGTCACACCCCAATTTGTGGCTCATCGTCAACACCATTACCGATACTAGCACCAGCGCTAGTACCAGCACCAACACACTATCAACCACACTAGTATCAGCACACAGGCATCCATACTAGCATCAGCACAAAAGTACCAACCCACAAACATTCATACTTGCACACCGTGTGCAAATACGACAACCCTGGATCTCCGTTCATACCGAACGACGATCCCGTACCTCACGACTATGGGTACCACTATTCTGACAATCCACATCATGAAAATGAACGCTCCCCGAACGTCCCCTGATCCCCAAGTATTATAACCACACCAATTACCCTTGATAGCCAGTCATCTCCATATGACTACCGACTAACTGTCATTGCTATCGAGATCCGCATCCATACCTCACACTAATATCCGATCCAACACGGGATTCCATAATTTATCTCAGAACCGTATCCGTAGATCAGATCTCATAATTCTGCCTAGACTCACCAGAGCCATCCACATGGTCATCCATGACCTCAGCCGCTCGTCGCAGCACACGTTCTCATCCACTAGTCACAATTAAGGATTACCTAGGGTTCCACAATCACACCCTATGGTTCAACCGAACCCAACCACTTCCCGTAATATAAAATTCACAACCTGACCGACCCCGCGGTCCTGACATCGAATAGACGTCAAATCCAATCCTACCATCCCATCAACGTGGGTTCCACCACTAGGTCATCGGCCAACTCCGATGAATCAACATCCCTCACACTAGAAACCACCACAAGGGTTCACATTTTAGACCATTACTCAATTGAGGTTCCCCGAACCTGGCTGCACCTAGCAGCACAACAATTTAATATTACATGACCGAACCGTCGGTCCCACAGTACCAGTTCACCACAATCAACCCCACTTGGGTCGAATCACATTAACGCACGGCGTATCGGGCCAATCGCACTCCATCCACTATCCAAACCCAAAAACTATCTATCAGGTTGATAACGAATTGCAGCCCAAAGAGACATCACACCCTCGACCTGCGCACACAAAAGAGCAACCGTGCTCTGATACCAAGTTGACAGGACCCATCCCAATCCCCCCGGGATTACCATGGAATGTGCCCTGCTCCCGTCCAACAAGGGGTGTCAGACAAAGGATGACCAAGAGCCACTGCCCAAACAGGGCATCCAGAGTGCGCAAGGATCGATGGAGGAGGTGTGCAATGTCCCAGTCTCTGCTGCAATCGCATCCGTGATCAACCTGAAGGGCATTAAAACCAAAAGCTGTGAGTGGACAAAAACCAGTAAGTTCATCAAATACATTTATAAGACATTTATGCCCTCCAATAAAAACGTATGCATGCCACAAAAACCAGTAACCAAAACGTTTGCTCAACCGAGCCCTTAGGGCCTTAGCCCAAAAACCGTTAACCAAAAACCAAGTGTGGGAACTCAGCCCAAAACCGTGGAATACCACCACCATACATATACGACCATGTGGGTCACCACCCACTACCATAAATGAACATTAATTCATTAAAATCACACAATCATAAATCCACCCGGAAAGCCATTTCATTAAATCGTATTTTACCATTACCATCACCAGCATCCCTGATGCTAGACGTCCCTGACGTCATGTCTCACGGTTTCACAAGCTACGCGTGCTGCCCGGGGTCTCTCCGGGTCCATATATCCGACATCCCTGATGTCTGACGTCCCAGACGTCAATCATAGCAATCCTGCTCCTGAGCCATCATACGGTCCGACTGCTCCGTATGGTGACCCTTCACAGGCAATGCACCGTGACTTCCCCAGTGTCCCAGACAT
The DNA here is from genome assembly GCA_032719365.1 of Prinsepia uniflora. Classification (NCBI taxonomy): domain Eukaryota; kingdom Viridiplantae; phylum Streptophyta; class Magnoliopsida; order Rosales; family Rosaceae; genus Prinsepia; species Prinsepia uniflora. Next base: position 1,208,369 of record CM064875.1, on the reverse strand, counting down.
CTGGAGGAGACCATCATATATCCATGTGTACAGATGGTATATGGAAAAACAGTTTTTATTAATTCATTGCACAACATCACAATGGGCCCTGCCCGAATTTCCATAAAACAACACATTTCCATTTAGGGTCCCTGACCCGAAACCACATTTATTAAATATAGGGCCCCTGGCCCGAAATCATCATTTAAATCCAACTGGGCCTCATGCCCGATTTTATGAACCACTGGGCCCACGGCCCGATTTGTAACCCAACTGGGCCCGCAGCCCGACTTACGTACTCAAATGGACTCCAGGTCCGAGATTTCCAAAACAAGTGGGCCTCAAGCCCGAATTCATCTTTCCAATATAAAAACCATTTTATCATATTATTTATTTAACAACAAACACGCAAAACCACAAATAAACCGTTAATCCCGATATACGTGAAATACAGAAAACACCTCGAAATACGTGCAACATACCCAAAATCAATGCTCACAAATACCATCATAGAAATCATGTATATAAACCATATAACACATTTAAGCATGCATAGGATTTATAAAACCAAAGTCCACTCACAGACCGTTTTAACCGTGTGCCTCGATACGTGTGCCACTGGCCCTCCCGGGCCACACCACTATCACCGTGACTCCCAATCCTGTCCAAATCACATTAGAGGGTCACTAACCTCATCATTAACATCCTATCAAAGTCCCGTAATTTTCCCGCATTTTTACTTATTTTTAAACTTAATTTAACACCTTCGGACATCCCGAACACTATCGAGACGGTGTCCGATCGACATGAAACCAATTCCAAAATGTCCGTTACATCGAATAGATTAAAAGTCATGTTGGAAGTTTCCCCAAAATACCCTTCACGCGCCCCCACGCGCCAGGTCAACACTCAGGTCAACATTGATGACGTCAAGCTACAGTACCGGGTTCTGAAACCGGGTCTGTAACCGGGTCGCCGTCGACCCGCGGCTTGACCCGATCACAGATCGAGTTCCAGACCACCATTTTTTATGCGATTTGATCCTATGGACTCGTCATAACCTCCTCTACGGTTCTGTGACATCAAAACTCATTTTTACTACCTGAAAACTGACGGGAAAAGCGGCTGAGAACTCAGGTCATCCTCTCCGGCGACTCGTCGAGATTCCGGCCGTGGTTCATGGTCCAAAATGGTCGTCTAGGTTCCTAGGACATGTCTCAAAAACAAACAAACAATTTCAACGTCAAAAACGGACGTTTCGAAGCAGGGAAGTAAATCGGGTCTTCACGGTTTTTCAGACTTACCGCCGCCGTGTCGCCGCCGTGGCCCGTCCAGTCGTGGTCTGAGTCGTCCTAAGGTTCCAGTTTACCAATCCCTGTGTTTGTTCGAGCCCAGATATGAAGGTTTGGATGGTTGGACATGTTTGGGCCGATCGGGTTCCTCTCGGGTCTGGGTGGTTTCCGGCCGTGCAGGGCGGCCGTGGTGGTGGTGGCCGTCGTCTGGAGGTGGCTGGGGTCTGTCTGGAGGTGTCTGATGCGTGGGTTGAGGTTGAGATGTGGTCTGGTGTGATTGTTCGAAGGGTGAGGGTGCACGGGTTGAAAGAAATGAAAATGTGAGGGAATGTGAGTCTGATCAAATAAAGAGAGAAGGAATGAGATCTAACGGCCCAGATTCAATCTCCATATAAAATGAAGGGTGAGGATTTGAGGAGAGGAAATAATTAATTAACCTAAATGGCCAGCAAGGATCCCTGAATTAGGGAAGGAAGGAGATGATGACATGTGTCACTCATCAAGGGTCCAGATTGGTTTGGATTAAAGTAGTCAGATTTATTATTATATTATTATTTTATTCCGAGTCTCGGTTAATCGCGTTTTACGTCCTTGACCATAACTTCGTCGTCGGATCTCCGATTTCGGCATGCCGCCTGTCGTTGGATTCGTATCGACGATACCTACGTAACGGTCCTTGGCCCTCGCCCATCGGACCTCCCGGTCAGAAAGTCAACATTTGGCCCCTAATAAGCCAAATTACCAAAATACCCCTCAACTTCCGAACACCATAACTTTCTCTACGAATGTCGAAATCGAACGTGCCACCTGTCTATGAACTCGTGACGTCCCGAACTACGTCACGGTCATCGGTCAAAGTCCATTTGACCCCACGAATAAAAAGTCAACATTTTGCCCATGATCAGGGGCAAAACGGTCATTTTGCACAATTTGTCCGATTCCGCCCTACTAACCACCGTTCAACCTCGCTAATCAAGATTAGTCACTAAACTAATCCCGGAATTCGGGACGGGTCGTTACAATTCAGGATTCCTGGCACGTATCGGAAATTACAAAAACGCGTGCAGCGCGGAAAACGAGCAATTGGACGGTGTGTGAGTGGACGTTTGTTTTATAACTTGATATGCATGCATAGTTAAATGTTTTACATGATTGATTGCATGATTTGGTTTGCAATGATGTCATGATTTGTTTGGATGATTATTTATAATTTAATGATTATTTTAATCGGTAATTCGGGCACGTTTTACGAGGCAATGTGCAAATGATATTTTGGGCTAGGCCCGGAGTCAAAATGATTTCAAAATGTGTATTTTGATGAATGAATGAGTTAAGAATGATTTCTGGATTATGATAATGTTTTCTATATGATTTTACGAAATTACGTGTAAAGGATATTGGGCTTGAGTCCCGGTTGGTAATGATTTGACTTGGATTGGGTCATGGACTTGACTGACATGTTTTGGGATATGCTCCCGGGATGATTCATTGTGATTGTGATTGATTGTGAATACCCAGACGGTCGAAGCCTGGGGTGTTCCCAGACGACCGGAGCTCAGGGATATGATTATGATTGTGATTGTTCCCAGGCAGCCGTAGCTAGGGGTGTTCCCAGGCGGCTGGTACTCGGGGTGATAAGTATTCCCAGATAGCCGGAGCTCGGGGTGTTCCCAGACGGCTAATGCTCGGGGTTATGGCCTAGTACGGATGTAATTATGTGATGGCTTATGCACTTGTGAATAGTGCGGATTGAGTAATTGTTTATGACCTTGTGCATGGTACTGTTTGATGATGATTATGATTATGATGGCGTACTGGTATTAAGTGCGAGTTCTAGTCTGTGTGGCCAGGTAACTATGTTTTCATGTGTTTGGCCTGAGAGCCAGGATTTTGATTTGTTAGGTGATCTGGCTGGAAAGCCGGTGATTGTCATTCATTCGTTTTTCCCTATGCATGCATGATTTGATAAACTGGAGGGTAAATGAGGTCTTTTCAAATGTGTTTTAACGAATATATTTTTGTCCACTCACACCTTTTCTGTTTTGTTGACCCTCCAGGCCGTGGCACAACGTTCGGGGCTGATCTCGAGGCGGAGGCATGAGCGGCAGTTATCCCTGGTTTGACAGGTGCTGAAGGGTACTTTCGGGACTTCAGTTGACTTGTCAGACGGAAGCAGGACCAGGCACGGTTATCTAGGTCCAGTTGGGACGGGTCATGTCAACCCCTCTTGGAAAGCATCTGATCCACTTGAATTGATTCACACAGATGTGTGTGGACCAATGCAGGAGACAAAAAATGGTGGAAACAGATACTTTCTTACTTTCATAGATGATTATACCAGAATGTGCTGGTTATATTTTCTTACACACAAGTCAGAGGTACTTGGTGTTTTCAAGAAGTTTAAGAAGATGGTGGAGCTGCAAAGTGGATATAAGATCAAAAGAATCAGAAGTGACAGAGGAGGAGAGTACATGTCACAGGAATTTCAGACCTTCTGTGAAGAAACAGGAATATGCAGACAGTTGACTGTTGCATACTCACCACAACAGAATGGTGTGACAGAAAGAAAGAATATGACTCTTGTGGAAATGGCCAAGTCAATGATGCAAGAGAAGGATGTCCCTAACAAGTTCTGGGGTGAAGCTATAAACACTGCATGTTATCTTCTGAACAGATGTCCAACAAGCTCACTAAATGGCATGACACCGTTTGAGAAGTTTACAGGGAGAAAACCAGATGTCATACATCTTAGAGTTTTTGGATGTGTTTGCTATTCACATGTTCCATATCAGCTAAGACAGAAGTTAGACAATAAAGGAACCAAATGTGTGTTCATGGGTTATGGGAGTTGTGAAAAGGGATATAGGCTCTATAACTTGGAAACTAACAAAATTGTGATATCCAGAAGTGTGGAGTTTGATGAATGGAAAAAATGGAGTTGGAATGAAGCAAGAGAAAGAAGTGAAGGGTTATCTGTGAGCCAACTAAGTATTGATCATGGTCAAGGACAGGTCCAAGTATTGAATGAGGATCCAGTTGAACAAGAACAAGACCATGTGGAACTAGTTGATTAGAACCTTTCTGATCCTGATTCTCCAGAGATGCCTCAACCTAAGTACAGGGACTTAAGTGATGTGTATGCAAGGTGCCACATGAGTATTATTGAGCCTGAAAACTACGTTGATGCAGCAAGGGATAGAGGATGGTAGAAAGCCATTGAAAATGAGCTTGAAATGATTGAAAAGAATGGTACATGGGAGTTGGTTGAGAAACCACTTAATAAGCCAGTAATTGGTGTTAAGTGGATTTATAAAACCAAACTGAACATTGATTGGTTGCTAAGGGTTACTCTCAAAAGCCAGGGATTGACTTTAATGAAACATTTGCCCCTGTGGCAAGGTTAGATACAATCAGGACACTGATTGCTTTGGCTGCACAGAAGCAATGGAGGCTGTATCAACTGGATGTCAAATCAGCTTTCCTGAATGGTGTTTTACAGGAAGAAGTCTATGTGCATCAGCCTGAAGGTTATGAAGTCAAGGGACAGGAAGAGAAAGTCTACAGGCTACACAAGACTGTATGGGCTGAAGCAGGCTCCTAGGGCCTGGTATGCGGAAATTGACTCCTATCTACTTAGATGTGGTTTTCAGAGAAGCACAAGTGAAGCAACCTTATATCTCAGAGTAAATCAAGATGTGGAAACCTTGATTGTATCAATCTATGTTGATGATATTATCTATACTGGTGACAATAAGGAAATGATGCAGGAGTTTAAATCAGAAATGATGAGAAGGTATGAGATGACTGATTTAGGATTACTACACCATTTCTTTGGAATGAGAATCCTACAATCCCAATCTAGTATCCATATACATCAAATGATATATGCTCAGACACTACTAAACATGTTTGGAATGAGAAACTGCAAAGCTGTAGGAACTCCCCTTGCAGCTAAAGACCGGCAGCAGAAGGAAGATGGGAGTGGGGATGCAGATGAACAAGTATACAGGCAGATTGTAGGTAGTCTAATGTATCTTACTGCCACCAGACCTGACATTATGTATGCCTCAAGTCTCCTGGCTAGGTTCATGCACAGTCCTACCAAGAAGCGCCTTGGAACAACAAGGAGAGTGCTTAGGTATGTGTAAGGGTCCTTAAACTCTGGTCTAGAGTACAAGAAAGGAAAAACTGTAGTTCTACTTGGCTTCTGTGATAGTGACTGGGGAGGATCGATTGATGATAACAAGAACACTTCAGGCTATGCTTTCAGTTTTGGCAGTGGGGTGTTTTCCTGGGCCTCAGTCAAGCAATCAAGCATTGCTCTATCTACATCAGAGGTTGAATATGTTAGTGCTTGTGAAGCAACAACACAGGCCATTTGGTTAAGGTTTGTCCTAAAGGATTTTGGAGAGGAACAACTAGAAGCTACAAGATTGATGTGTGACAATCAATCTGCTATTGCTATGGCAAGGAATCCTGTTTTCCATCAGAAAACAAAACATATAAACAGGAAAGTGCATTACATAAGGGAGGCTATACATAATGGAGATGTTACACTCCTTTACTACAGGACTGAAGATCAAATTGCAGACATCTTCACCAAGTCACTTCCTAAAGCCAGATTCAACTACCTACGGGGTCTGCTTGGAGTATGTCCAGTGAACAGTTTAGGAAAGGCTGTTGATGTGTAAACTGCCACATAGACAGATTGACAGCCGGACAAGTCATTCTAGAAGAATTAGGCATATCAAATGTGTGTGTGTGAGCTATCATGTAACTGTGAGGAGAGATGTGAGGTTTACTTGATTACCAAGAATTGTGTAACTAACTAGCTAGGTGGCATTACTCCATTGGTTGCTGTGTGAGAGCATCTAAAGTGTGAGTGATGACTGATATGTACGTGTGAGGTGCATGAATTAAGAGGTGAATGAATTGAATGAAAACACAGAGAAGATTCAGAGTGAATCTGTATGAGAATTCGTGTGAGGAATTTAATCAAACAATTGGTGTGCATCAGTGAGGAGTGATAGCACAAACCGATTCAATCATCATCATCTTCTTTCCTTTTGATCAATAGAACAGTAAAACACTCATATACATTCATCCTACACTAATCACGAGCTAGCCTCGATTCAACCAATTTCAGCTAGTGTGTGCAAGAGTGTGTAAAGTTGAGTATATAATTTTACCTGATTTGCAATCCAGTGCTTCACCTTCGAACTTCAATACGGTGGAAGAGACTCCAAGAACTCAATCAACGGCTCGACGTAATCCGAGAGAGAACGGAGTTGCTGCACCTGCGTCGGGCTGATCCCGGAAGCTGCTAGGTCTAGAGCTGTCACGTTGTGACCGATTGAGGTAAGTAGGGTTGCCACCTTGTACCAACACCATGCTCCATGGGCTGCTCCATGAACCAGAACAAAATGTTTCTTATTACCGGCATGATTTTTAGGGTTTGGAGCCAGTGGCAGAGATTCTTGCCAAGCAAATAAACAAAATGAAACACAAAAGTTGCCTAACTTTCATTTGTTCCAATTTCTTCCTAGCTAGTTATTTGCATTTGGTCTAATCTCACTTCTATATATATAATTAAGATTAAGTTAATCTTGTATATAAAATCCCTAAAAAATAATTTTGATGATGGCAATTTGAAGATGAATGATTGATTAATTATTAGTCATAATTCTACAATTCCATCTTAATTAATTATTCCTAATCATGCATTAGTCGCCAGCTGATCTCTTTAAAAATTCTCTTTTGATTTTTGAATTGATTTCTTCTAGATTAGATATTTAATTAAGTGACTCATATATATATATATATATTCTTATTTTATTTTATTGATTGATATATATATATATATATATATATATCCGACTGTCGTATTAACATGAACATCACCAATATTTTATGACATATCTTACTCTTATACTTTGACATATTTTAATTAAGGTGGACTTGGACAGATTATGAGGATAATATTAACTTCTCTAGGGACTCATAGTTAGAAAAAGAAGTTAAAATTAACTTGGAGTAACTGCTATAATGAGATGCATGTATTATCCATTATATAAGTGTTGATTTTATTAGAGTAATTTTATTGCCCATTTAGCACATATAAATGTTGATTTTATTCTCAGATGTTATACACAAGTATATAAACTAGACCCAAAAACGCTGAATAATTAAATTGTTAGGGATATTTCTCTGCAATCTTCTGGAGGTTGAAGAAGAGCTCCCAAGTTTTGGAGAACATGACCATATGGTCAGAACCGTTGATCACTTGGACTTCGTGAGGAGGATTCTCCTTGATCATCCACCTCTGCTGGTCCTCCTCTATCGTATGGTCTTGGTTACACACGATGAACACCCTTCGAACTGACCCATAGTTTTTCCAGGTGAGTTTTATTTCTTCTTGCAACATCGGAGTAAACCTCAACAATGTCAACGCCAATGTTAAATCCTGTCATAATAAGTTATGAATCATTATAGTCAGGTTCAAATTAAAAAATTAAAAATGAGGTAGACTAAATTTTAACCAGGGTAAATTTTTTTAAATTAAATATTTATGATATTAAGTAAATTTTATTGATTAAAAAAAACACATCTAGAAAAAATATATATTTTATGGAGAGAACATAACAAATAATCATGCAAATAAAATATAATAACACTTAAATTACAACAAACTCCTTTTTTACGTGGATATGACATCATATGGTCTCCAAAAACATTACCATCTCTAACCCTTATTTAAGTGTAAAATAAATTAATATATAAGTGAGTTGTAAAAGCTAACATTACAAAAAAATTTACGTTGGCTTATAAATTTCGGGTGGGCTGGAGTGTGCTCCAGCCCAAGGCATCAACCCTACCCGTGCCTGATTATTGTCATTCATACAAATTGAATATAAGATTTAAAAATAAATGGAAAATAATGGCAAGGATTTAGGGAACTCCCTGAGTATGTGACTATTTATTTTTCAATATTAATTATCTTATCTTTATAAAATAATTATTTATGTATGCAAACTTCGATACTTAATAAGTAATAATTAAATAATATTTATTATGTTCGGAAAAAAATAAAAACTGTAAGATAAAAAAAACGGTATCAATACAATTCTACATAACAAAAAAATCCAATGGAGTTTGAGCCCCCTTGTGGGCTTCAAGTGGCACGACCACTGATCTTGATTTTTAGGAATATCGAACTGGAAATCTAAAACATGAGTATCACTTGCCCAAAACTTGTGATAGTAAAATAAATCTTAACTTACCTCTGGTGGCGAAAGCTGGTAAAGCGACGTCGCTGCGAGCTTGGGTCCAAACAGTACTGAGGTTGGTGGATTAGTAGGTCCGTCATCATATCTAAATTGAGAGTCCATTAAATCCAATATACTGATAATCTGTATATTTCGAATCCATTATTAGTTGAATAATCCTTTGTATATATTCGTGGTGAAAACCTCAATCGATCACCTCGTGTTTTTTATATACATATTATAATGAGTACGGTTTATTATCTAAATCATCATTTAAGATATTTTTACTAAAACGATTTTTTTTCTTCATAAAATTAAGATAACAGTCAATTTCATTCATACATAGTCAATAATAAAAATGCAATTTTTAATTTGATTGCTTTTAAGGAAAATATTCTTGAAATGATAATTTTGAAGTTTGAATATGGTTTCGTTCCTAGCTATGTACCTTTTCGAATATGATCAGGTAACTGAGATTTGGGCCAGGCATAAGAGCCGTGGCAAACACCGCAGCAGACACTTTCTGAGGAAACCTCTCCATTGCAATAGAAATGGCGGCGCCGCCCATGCTATGACCGACGAGGATAACCCTCTCCTTCGGTGGAAGAGACTCCATGAACTCAATCAACGGCTCGACATAGTCCGAGAAGGACCGCACTTGCTGTATCTGCTTAAGGTTGACCCCGGAGGCTGCTAGGTCTAGAGTTGTCACGTTGTTGTTTGGTATTCAGACTTGAGTAATTTGATGAGAGGAAGTGAGTGAGATTCAGAGGAAAGTAGAAAGGGATCAGGATGAGGAAGAAGAAGGAAAAAGATTCAATTCAATGTACACACAACAGTTTTCTCACTGCATTACCATTTACATTAACCGTACACCCTTTATATGCAATCTTAGAGACTAAGTAATCTCCCTTGATTAGCCTAACTGTTTCTATCTAGCTGTAAGCTCAGCTAACAGACTGTGTAACAGAATTGAGAAGCTAACAATCACAATGTGTTAACTAATACGTGCAGGAAGGAATTATCTACTGCATTGCAGTTGTATTAGGATTGGTGCACTGCTAACATCCCCCCGCAAGCTGATGAAGGAGTTACTTCGAGCATCAGGTTGGAAGAGTGCAGGTAGAACAAGTCATCAGGCAAGGCTTTTGTGAAAATGTCCGCAACCTGGTCACCGGATGGGATATGCTGAACATTGAGATCCCCTCGAATCACCTTCTCTCGCACAAAGTGATAGTCGATTTCGATGTGCTTTGCTCGAGAGTGGAAGATCGGGTTGGCACATAGACTGGTAGCTGAAGTGCTGTCACAATATATCAGGGGAGGCTTAAGAAGAGGAATGTGTAGAGCACACAGAAGTTGTCGAATCCAGGAGACTTCAGCTGCTGTAATAGCTAGAGCACGGTACTCGGATTCTGTGCTGGATCGGGAGACAGTAGTCTGTTTCTTGGACATCCACGAAATGGGGTTTTCACCAAGATAAACCACTACTCCTGTTGTAGACCTCCTGTCATTTGGATCGCCTGCCCAGTCTGCATCAGTGTAAGCAATGAGGTCCAAGGAACCAGCTTTGTAGGAGATCCCATGACGGGGTGTACCCTTTAGAAATCGAAGGATGCGTTTAACAGCCATAAAGTGAGATTCTGAGGGAGTGTGCATATACTGGCAGACTTGATTCACAGAGAAAACAATATCGGGTCTGGTGAAGGTTAGGTACTGCAGGGCACCTACAATGCTTCTATAGTTTGTGGGATTACTGTATACGGGACCATCATCTTTCTTCAATCTGGAACCAGGCACACTTGGTGTCTCAACTGCAGAACTGTCAAGCATTGAAGTTTTGATGAGAAGATCATGTATATACTTGGACTGAGATATGAAAAGTCCAGTAGGAGTGTAGTCAATCTGAAGACCTAGAAAATAATGCAGTTTTCCTAGGTCCTTCATATCAAAAACAGCAGTTAGTGCTGAAACCACTTCTGTGATTGCACCATCACTGCTCCCTGTAATGATGATATCATCTACGTACAGTAGGAGAATAATCAGAGCAGAAGAGGTTTGTTTGACAAACAGTGAGGAATCTGCCCAGGTGGTCTGAAATCCTAGTTCAGGTAAGAAAGTAGTGAATTTCTCATTCCATGCTCGAGGAGCCTGTTTCAGGCCATAGAGGGATTTTTGAAGTTTGCACACATAGTCTGGGTGCTTGGGATCCTCAAAACCAGGGGGTTGAGACATATAAACCTCCTCCTTGAGTTCACCATGGAGGAAGGCATTTTTAACATCCAACTGTCTTAGATGCCACTGAAAATGAGCAGCCAAGGAAAGAACCAATCTGACAGTGGTAGTCTTGACAACTGGACTGAATGTTTCACCATAATCTAGCCCCTCTTCTTGACTAAAGCCTTTGGCTACGAGCCTGGCTTTGTGTCTTGCAACTGTACCATCAGAGTTCTTCTTAATTCTGTATACCCACTTACACCCAACCAAGTTTTTGGAGAAAGGAAGAGGAGCCAGGATCCAAGTATCCTGGCTGTAAAGGGCATTCATTTCCTCCTGCATTGCCTGTTGCCAAACTGGACTTGTTGAGGCTGTTTTAAAAGAGGAGGGTTCTACCAGAGTGATATCAACCTCAAGGGAAGGAGTATAGGCAGACAGAAGGGCCTTAGTCTTGAAAATTCCATTTTTGGATCTTGTCTGCATTGGATGCATGTTGACACCTGTAATTGGTAACACAACTTCAAGAAATTGGGGCTGAAAGTCATTGTCTATGTTGTTGCTGGGATGCATAGAGGAGACTATAGGTAGATGATTAGGGAGATCTGGTTGAGCTGATCCTGTTGAAGGCTCAGGATCTGAGTCACCCGGTTGAGTTGCTGGCAAACTGGGGTTTTGCATAGAAGAGCCTGAGAGTGATGTTGGGGAGGAGTGTACCTCACTGTCTTCAGCAGGGACAGAGTTCACAGGAGCCTGAGTAGACTGAGTAGGAGTGCAGTGGACTTGAAACAAGGAAGGAAATATAGAACAAGGGATGGAAACAGGCAAAAGAACAGGTTTCTGGGAAGAAAGAGTGGATTGAGATAATGACACAATACTCGAGTAGGGAAAAAGAGATTCATCAAAAAGCACATGTCTAGAAACAAAAGTTTTCTGTGACACAGGATCATGACAGATGTATCCTTTATATTTTTTAGCATAACCAAGGAATATGCACTTCTTAGTTTTAGGTTGCAACTTAGTGTTATTATATGGTCGAAGCAAGGGGAAACATGAGCAACCAAACACTTTGAAATGATCTATGAGAGGCAGTGTTCTGAATAAGGTTTCAAAGGGTGATTTCATATCAAGGATGGGACAAGGCATTCTGTTAATGAGATAGGAGGCTGTGGCTGCAGCATGAAACCAAAATTTAGCAGGAAGTTTGGCAGTTTGAAGGAGAGTAATTGCTGTTTCAAGAATATGCCTATGTTTCCTTTCTGCAAGCCCATTTTGTTCTGGTGTATAGGGACATGATCGGTGATGAGTGATCCCTTTACTAGATAAAAAATTCTGGAAGTCCTTACTAATGTATTCCCCCCCCCCCCCCCCCCATCACTTTGGAGAGTTTTAATTGACACAGAGAACTGATTCAAAACATAAGCACAGAAGTGAACAAAAATAGAATGAACTTCTGATTTATTTTTCATTGGAAAAATCCAAGTAAAACGTGTACATTCATCTACAAGATTCACATAGTATCTGAATCCCTCAATGGAGATTGTAGGAGAAGGACCCCATACATCAGAGTGCAAAATTTCAAAGGGGGTAGAAGACTTAGACTTAGAGTTTGAGAATGACTGTTTAGACAGTTTTCCTTCAAGGCAGGATTCACAGACGATTTGAGTTGAATCTTTAGTGTGCATGATGTGAGCTTTATTCAAGATACAGGTTACAATCTGGTTTGAGGGATGACCTAACCTTTTATGCCATAGCTGGATGTGAGTTGCTTTTCCAAGAAAAGCAACATGATGACTTGGCTGAGATGTGGAAGGCAAATGGAAAGGAAGAGGGTAAAGTCCATTCCTACTCAGTCCCTGGAAGAGTGTTGCCCCTGTGAACCTGTCCTGTATAAGAAAAGTAGAGTCATCACAAACAAAACGACAATGATTGTCCTTACACAATTGGTTAACAGACAGTAAGTTTGCAGATATGTTGGGAACATGGAGAACTTCAGATAAAGCAAAACAGTGAGGTGAAGGTTGGGTGGTGACAAGTTGGGATTGTCCAATATGAGCCACTTTCAAACCTGTGCCTCCTGCAGTGGTAATGACATCAGTGGATGCAGATGGACAAGGTCTTTGAAGCTGTGACATTTCAGATGTCATGTGGGCTGTGGCACCAGTGTCAGCAATCCAGTAATCGGGTTGTTGTGAAGAGGAGGGGCCATACACATTCAGAGCAGTGAGATTCTGTGGTGGTGAAGACCCTTGGAAGGAGTAGTTTCCCCTGTGGTAGCAGTTTAGTGCTGAATGACCAAACTTCCAACAGATTTGGCATTGTTCCCCTTCTCCATTTTGAGAAGAATCAGCTTGATGCCTATGATAACAATCTGCAGCTATGTGACCTTTCCTTCCACAGATTTGACAGATAGGAGATGGGAAGAACTGTTGAGAGTTTGGTGTTCCAAGAATACCAGGGCTGTTCCTATTGCTGTTATTGTGATTCCAAGGTCTAGGTCCATTATTGTTGTAACTGGGATTCCACTTCCCTTTATACTTCCCTTTATAGCCATTTCCCTTATAACCATTGTTATAGTTGTTATTGTTCTGATGGTAGCCTCCATTGAAACCATACTGTTGGAAGTTATCAGAAAATTGCTGAAACTGGCCTTGATTGACAGATGCCGGTGTGCTTTACTCAGGTTGAAAAAGAGCCTGTGATGCATTTGAGGTACCAGAATTGCCAATGAAAGGGTGTAATGGACCAATATCAGGTACTGTCTGTGTAGGTCCAGAACTTGAGTGTTTTGCAGCAGTTAAGGCTGAAAGAAAACTGTGTTCAGTAGATTGTTCAATAATTGTTTCTTCAGCAAGGAGTTGAGACCTGAAGTCCTTGAGGCTTATTGAATTCTCTCTTCCACGAATAACACATCTGAAGGTGTTGAATTCTCCAGGTAAACCTCTCAGGGCCAGTATTACAATGTCTTCATCATCAAAGAACACATTACATGACTCAAGAAGATCCCTCGAGTCTTTGATTCTCTGTAGGTACTGAGTCATATTCTCAGATCCTTTCTTGATATTTTGCAGATCAGTCTTCATTTGAAAGATTGAAGCTTTAGTAGAGGAGGCAAACCTGTCTTTGAGGCACAACCACATTTCTTGTGAGCTTTTGCAGCCAATTATGCAAGAGATGGCTGTAGGTGACAATGTCGATGTGATGAGTTGCATCAAGGCTTGATCATGCATTTTCCAGACCAGGTACTCATCAGAGGGTGGTGAATCAGAAGTCACACGATCTGGACACCTCTGTGTGCCATTGACAAAACTCATAATATTATTGACATTGAACATTAATTCCATTTGGAAGTTCCATGTGATGAAATTATGATCATCTAACTTGACAGTAACAGCATTTCCTACTGTTGGAATCAGAGAAGCAATGGGAGACTGCAGAATCTGAAGTTGCGAAGCAGTGACCATGATTCTTCAATATCAGAAGACGAAAAGGAAAAGAAATAGGTGAGAAAATTTGTAAGGGGTAAAGATACAAGCACGTAGTGTGCACTTATTGACAGAGGGCTTGAGAACAGCTATTATGCAAGATGGAAGAAAAAAATTCGATGAAGAATTCAATAGAGGAAGGATTAGAAGAGACAGAAGAGAAATTTGATGAAGAACTCAATAGAAGAAGGATTAGAAGAGGATCTTGGTCTGTTTGATCTTTGCGGAAGCTCCAGAACCGTTCATGTATGGTGGTTAGCCATATCCATGAAACCTGGCTCTGATACCATGTTTGGTATTCAGACTTGAGTAATTTGATGAGAGGAAGTGAGTGAGATTCAGAGGAAAGTAGAAAGGGATCAGGATGAGGAAGAAGAAGGAAAAAGATTCAATTCAATGTACACACAACAGTTTTCTCACTGCATTACCATTTACATTAACCGTACACCCTTTATATGCAATCTTAGAGACTAAGTAATCTCCCTTGATTAGCCTAACTGTTTCTATCTAGCTGTAAGCTCAGCTAACAGACTGTGTAACAGAATTGAGAAGCTAACAATCACAATGTGTTAACTAATACGTGCAGGAAGGGATTATCTACTGCATTGCAGTTGTATTAGGATTGGTGCACTGCTAACAGTTGTGACCGTTTGAGGTGAGTAGAGTTGCCACCTTGTACCAACACCATGCTCCATGAACAAGCACAAAGTGACGGCTTTGGGTACTTAGATTGTGATGAGGGGTGCTTGGAAATGGGGTTCGTGTTGAGGTACAAGTTTTTGCTAGGCAAAGAAATAAAAGAAAAGGCACAAAATGCTTCATTGCTCGAATATTACGCTCCATATCTTTCATAGCTAGGCATGCATGCCTGAATATATAGTTTGATTTGGTACCTTAGGGGCTGCCGAGGCACAGCCAGTAGTCAATATCCCTCATGCATATCCGCTGAAACTTTCAACTTCGTTTAGATTAATTAACATTATAGTGTAACGCGGTAAGAGATAGTTGATTGTTTCCAAAGCAAGGCTTGGAAAAACAGCTACTAAACCTTCTTGAGTTTCGTCTTTAATCTTAATTTTATATATCGAATACAGTTGGAGACGCAGTCGCCATAGCTGGGGCTCGACTGCACATGTGGCCGGGCTGTGGGGATGACCTTCAAGAGCTTATATATATATATAAGATAATGATAATCAAGTCTCTTGATTGAATTTCAGTCTTCCTTTCTGTTTTTTTTTTATTTTGTGATTCATTATCCTTTCTATACGGGTCTACCCTCTCTAGTTAATTATCATTTTTAAATTGATCTTTATTAAATTTGAACATTTTTTATGAAATAATTGTTTGAAACGTTCGGCAGTGACAGATAAAAACGTGTCCTTGCCGGCTAGCAAAGTCATAATAATTCTCCCATAGTTTATGGTTTCGTTTCGATCATTTTACCAACTCAATTATACACTTTGTTTTAAGAAATAAAAAGACAAAAGAGAAAAAAATCAACTTTTGCTTTACGGCATGCTTTCAATCTTGAAAAAAAAAAGTAAAATATATAATATTTAAATATTGTAATAATTTCATCCCACTTTTTTTTTGTTCAGTGATCACTTCTCATGGTATTCTTTTAATTTATTAGATAATTTGTATATGTATATCATAATTAGAATCGCTTAATTCTTTAAATTATCATTTTAAAATTATAATTAATATATATAAAAATCTACTAACATCAAGATTATTTAGCTATTCATATATGTAAACTAAATTCAGAGTTCACCAAGAGAATACTCACAGTCAGTAATACTGTTGATGATTTGATGAATAACTAAAGAATAATTCTATAGAATTTGTTGGTCTTTTGTGGAGATTATGTTAAAAGGATAATTCGATATATTGTAATTAAGGGTGATATATGTATTAAAATGGGAACCATTCAATTCTTTAATTATAATTTTATGATCATTATTATACATATAAATCAATTAACATCAAGATTATTTAGCTATTCATATATGTAAACTAAATTCATGGTTTACCGAGAGGATATTCTCTGTCAATAATATTATTGATTTGTTTGATATACATGAATAACTAAAAAATCTTCAAAGACGTCGTTGATCTTTTGTAGAGAATCTTCAAAGACGCCGCTGAATTTTTGTAGAGATTATGTTGAAATGATGATTTAGGAGTTGAACGGTTCCAATATTATATGTAGACGAATAATTCAATATATCCAAACAAAGGGCAAAAATGGATCTAGAAATTCAAAGTGAGGTGGGCTACATTAAATTTTTTAAAAAAATTGAAGGGCCGGTAAACTAAATTCGTCAATTTTTATTGAAAGTTAAAGAAAATAACAAAATAGGACCAATTTTACTCAAAGATTGGAAGAAAAATTATAAAATAAGGCCAATTTTATTCAAAAATTCAAATAAGGGTTAAATTCATCAACTTAAAAAAAAATTAAAGGTAAACTACATTCATAAACTTTATCGAAGAAAATGATAAAATATAGCTAAATTTTATTAGAAGATTGGAAGAAAAAATGATAAAATAAGTTCAAATTTATTGAAAATTTGGGAAAAAAATTGATAAAATAGGATAAAAAATTTATTCAAAAATTAAAAGAAAATGATAAAACTGTAAATACAATAGTGAGTTTTGAACCCAAGTCCCCCAGCAAAATCAGTCGACCACAAAGCCAATTGGACTAAGTTAACCATATTGCAAAATTAAGCTCACCGAATATATAATGATACAAACTTACTTGGGCTACAACCAAGGCTGCATGACAGGACCCGTCCCAACTGGACGTCAAAAACCGTACCCGGTCCTGCTCCCGTCTGACAAGTCAACTGAAAGTCCGAAACTACCTTTCAGCACCTGCCAGACAAGGGATATTCGCGCCTGTGCCCGCTCATACCTCCACCTCTCAAATAGCCTCGATCATCGCGCCGCGACCTGAAGGGTCAAATAAACAGAAAAGGTGTGAGTGGACAAAAATGAACTCTTATAAAAACATTTATCAAAATACATTCTTACCCTCCAGTTTTCACAAACTTGCATGCATATCGTAAAACATGAGTAATAGTATGAAATCATTCAAGTATGAACAGTGGACCGATAAAATCAAAACACGTTTTCCCATGGTCCACAAGAACTCATGTTCATCAAATCAGTTCATGTTGTAAAACGTCAAATCCCGGCTCTCAGGCCAAAAAATGTGAAAACATAATCACTGGCCACAAAGGCCAAAAACCCGTACTCAATACCAGTACGTCATCACAAATAACCTCAATCAGCACTAATCACAAGTGCACAATATCCAGCCACTCTCTCGGGAACAGACACCTCTGGGCTCAACCTCCTCGGGCTCAGTCACCTCTGGGCGAACACATCCCCAGGCTCAGACCCATCCGAGTGGTACATCCAGGCTCAGTCTCATCCGAGAAGCTGACTACCATAGGATCAACACATGATCCTACAATCACATATGCACTACTCACAAGTGCACAATCACATCATCCATATAACCCGTCACGATATCAATGCAACGCGTGCAACTCGGTGTCTCACGTCCGAGTACATCCCCAGGATCTACGACGTCTGAGGGGATATCAACTCTAGGATCAACGACGTCTAGAGGATATCATCATAACCCCACGCTCCTGCGAGTGAGCCTCCCTCGGAGCTACTCATCTCCAGGCAGTGGATCGTGACTACTCCAGGATCTACGACGTCTGGAGGAGACTATCAATCACAAGGGATGGTATATGTGGAACAAGTCACCAAAAACCAGTAATCTCATTTTACAATCATTTATGTCTCAAATCAAGTCAAAACATTTCAATAGGGCCTATGCCCGAGACATAGCTTTCACACATCAAGTTCCACAAAGCCATCATTAAACAGTGTCCAGGATTCACTTTATAAATCACAATCATCAATTTAATCATATTCACATGTGACTCCAAATCCGAGTCAAAATCACTATTCATTTGGGTCACAAGCCCAAAGTACCATTTTCACGCGAATCCGTGCAACCGTAAACCCGAGTTGCCACGATCACGTAAATCCATAAAATCAATCACTGACACATAATCCGAGTCCAAATATCATTTTCAAACCGGGCCTAGCCCAAAAACATCAATTTCAATCCCGGACTCATAAACCAAGTCCAAACATCATTTTTACCAAATTTCGTAATTTCTCGAAACTCATGCCAAAATATAATAATATAATAATCATAAAACCGAGAAAATCGAGAAATCACCGGATTGAAATAACAATCATGCCACAGCATATCAAATCATATAATAAAGCATTTAAAATCATATATGCATGCATAACAGTTAGAAAACAAAGTCCACTCACACACACCGTTTAAAACGGTTCGTTTCCGAGCTGCACGTTTTTCCGTAAAATCTGGAAATCACAACTCCTGCCCAAAATCATTATAGAGGGTTACTAACATCTCAAAATACATCATATAATTTTCCCCAATTTTTCCGGAATTTAAATACGTATTTAACTCGTAAAACAAAACTTCGGATAAGCAGAACATTACAGAAACAATATCCGATTTCCTCGAAATCAACGTCAAAATATTCGTTACACTGAGAGGATCAAAAGTCATGTTGACCTCACCTTGAGACTAGGCCGGACGCGCCCTCACGCGCTGCCGTGAGTGGCTGCGCGTGAAATCCACGCGCCAGCTACAGTGTCACCAGCCTAACCCGTTTGTCTGTAAAATGGGCCGTTCAACCCGCGATCAGGCCCGGTTTCAATCCTATCAATTCGACACTAAATTCATCAATTGAACATTCAATTAGATTCGTTACAAGTCTAATTAGAGGTCTGAAACATCTACACGAAACCTTACCTCTAACCTCACGATTCGATGATGAACACCAAGAACACCCGTCCATTGTTCATCCTTCGAACCCCATCAATTTCGATCGATATCCTTAAATTGATTCAACTAGAAGCTTCCATCGACTCAGTTAAATATTTCCCCCAGCTCAATTGCATCAATCCATTACTCAAACTCCAGAACTCAAACTCGATAGCCGTCACTGTGCAACCATGGAAGTCTGCCAATCACAACCGTTTTCTTCCAATTGATGAACCCAGAACCATCGTGGGATCCTCAGGAACACAATCCCCAACTCAATTTCATCAATCAAAGCCTCAATTCCCTCGACTCAACCTCGAATTTCATCCTCTGTCACCAAGTGTGTTCAGAGTCAAAACAACACCAATTTCCTTCGTTCTTTCGACGTTTCTGATCGTTGTGATCCCAGGCAACTCGAAGTGAGTTCAATTTCGATCCTTATAGCCAAACACTCGATATTTGAATTTCCCCCCAATTTTCTAAATTTTCGAATTCCCAGTTCTCAGCCATTAATCGATCCCAGTGTTTCCCCAGTTTAATCCCCTCTCACAAACTCACAAATTCCCCTCAAAACCGGTTTTGAAAGGGAGCTGAATTCTCCCAATTCTGCTGCTCAATGCTCACGGGTAAGAAAAACAAAGAAGAAGAAAATTAAGGAGAAAATGGAGGAAATGATGAAGGATAAATGATGATGTTGTAATGATGGTGTTGGGAGGGAAACATGGAGCTGGAAACAAGGGATGGGTGACACTTGTCACTCATCCGGATGTGCACAGTCACCGGGTACTGTTTATTATTATATTATTATTTTAATCCCGGTTCGTTCGGTTAATCGAGCCCGATTCCGTGACCATAACTTCGTCGTCGAATCTTCGATTTCGGCATGCCGCATGTCGTTGGATTCGTATCGACGAGACCTACGTAACGGTCCTTGGCCCTAGTCCATCGGACCTCCCGATCAAAAAGTCAAAATTTGGCCCCTAATATGCCAAATTACCAAAATACCTCTCAACTTCCGAACATCATAACTTTCTCTACGAATGTCGGAATCGAACGTGCCACCTGTCTATGAACTCGTGACGTCCCGAACTACGTCACCGTCATTGGTCAAAGTCTGTTTGACCGCCCGAACTAAAAGTCAACATTTTGCCCACGCTAGGGGCAAAACGGTCATTTTGCACGTTTCGTCCGATTTCACTCAACTAATCTCCGATTAGTCATTCTAAATCATAATTAATTAATATTCAATCCCGGTATTCGGGACGGGTCATTACACTGCACCCTTAGCAAGTCCGTCATTGACAAAGGGTAATAGAAGAATGTACTACTAAAATGGGATGTAAGTGATATTATCCTTTTTATTTATCGAGAGAATTTATTTAATATTGAGTCACATTAAATTCACCATTGTTGTGTAAAACTTTAGGACAACTAGCGAAAAACTCCACCGCCGACCAGAACTTTCTATTTTAGTCTTTGATCTTAGGATAAATCGAACCCTTAACCACTGAAGCACACAAACATTAATTCGCCTTAACCTCTAGGGAATTATGCAAAGTGGGACTCATATATTAGAGTCATTTAGGGGGTCTGTATTCGATTAGGAAATTTAAATATTTTTAAAAATATTTTTTAAATAACAAATTTTAAAGACATTTTAAAAATCTTATAAATTAGTATGGACATTTAGGTATTATCCAAACATTTTTTTATAACTCCTATTCAGGACTTCTCTTTATTTGGACAATTTTGAAAGATACATATTAACAAATTTTGGTGGTCATCATGATTTCTCTTTTCTATTATTTTTTTTATCTGGTACGTTTCTTCCCGTTTTCTTCCTGTTTTGAGGTTGTAGAACCATAGAACAGACCTAGACGACCCTATAGGGATGAACCCCATCGAAAATGGTGGCCGGAATCGTACGGTGGAATCGGGTCAAGCCGTGGGTCGACGGCGACCCGGTTCCAGTCAAACGGGCTGACCCGGTACTGTAGCATGATGACGTCATCATGCTGATGTCACTTCTGACGTCATCCTGACAGATGTTGTCAGACCAGGGACCAATCAGAACATGCCACGTGTCACCTGACAAGTTTCAGTGATGACGTCACTGCTGACGTCAGCAGTACTGTAGCAGCGTTGACCCACGCGTTGACCAGGTGCGTGGGGGCGCGTGTGAACAGTGATTTTGGTGGGGCCGGTACCATTTTCAAGGTTTCGACGATACGGATCCAATGGAGGTGGTTTCGTGTCGATCGGAGATCGTTAGCTTAGTCAAAGTGGGGTTTGAAGCACCGGGAATAGTACCGGGGATGCGATTTTGAGGCGGATCTGTTCTATGGTCTTGGTATTGATGTTATAGGGTCCTTAAGTAACCCTCAGGTATAATAATACAGGTTTTAGAGATCGTTGAGCAGCAAGGACCGAGTGTGAGTGGGCTGTTTGATTTATAAAAGGCTTTCATGCATAAATTGTTTTACTATTTCCACTTATGATTTCGATGAGTCTTAT
Source organism: Prinsepia uniflora (assembly GCA_032719365.1). Lineage (NCBI taxonomy): Eukaryota > Viridiplantae > Streptophyta > Magnoliopsida > Rosales > Rosaceae > Prinsepia > Prinsepia uniflora. The sequence continues at coordinate 1,186,729 of CM064875.1, read as the reverse complement.
ATGAGCTGTTTATATATGCTATTACAATGTTTTGGGCATGAGACCCGTCTGGATTATATGTGGATTTTGTTTGGGATGTCCGGGGGGACATAGGGTAAACTATACTGTTATTGTACTGTACTTTCCTACCTGTGTATATTGTCTCCTCCAGGGAGGGTCGTTGGCCTGGGTGGACCCTGGAGTAGTCACGGGGCCCTGACTGAGTGGAGTTGACCCCCGTTGGGCTGCTTACTCTCAGGAAGGCATTTTCGTATACCTCGGGCAGTGACCGGGATATCGGGAGCTGATGTACCTAGAGAGTCTCGGGTGTGAGACCCTGAGTGGCAACGCGTAGCCTTAGAACCGTGACATCATTTGGGTTGGGTTTTACAGTGCACTGATATGTTAGTTTCTCCTTTCGATTATTCTTGTGGTTTTATGGTTATGATTTCATTATAATATTATGTTTTCACTGCATGCAAGATTTGGAAAACGGAGGGGTAAAACCTTATGATTTTTTTATTATTAAATTGATTTATAAACTGTTATTTTTGGCCCACTCACCCTTGTTTTACTGACCCCTCCAGACCCTGACACGGAAATAGAGGAGGAGGACCCGGAAGAGGAGGCAGAGGTTTAGTTTGCTTAGCTGTGCACCTGTACACCCACTTGTGGGTAGGTTGAGCACCGAATAAATGTACTCTGACTATTGTGCTCACGTGTTGTATTTTTACTTTTCCTTATCTGACAGTATCGCTTTAAACACTGTTGTAGTATGTATCTATCTATTTAAGTATTCAGTTTCTATTTAAGGGTAATTTTGGTATGTTTAGAGTCATTGTCAGACGGGAGCGGGGCACGTCCCCGGGTGGTCCCAGTGGGATTGGGACGGGTCCTGTCAGCTTGGTATCAGAGCATTAGGATTAGCAGTCAAAGTACTAGGTTAGCGGTTTGTACTTTGTACATGGTCGCTTTCGATGTCTTTTAATCTGTTTGCCTCTTAACAGTTGGATATGCCTCCCCGATGTGAATCCCATGCACATGTTGACGAGGGCAATGGAGGGAATGGAGACACTACGAGCATTGAGCGGGCCCAGCACCTGGGTGCTACGCACTTTAGTGGGGGGACCGACCCCGAGGAAGTACACCAGTGGATTGACCGCTGGGAGAGGATCTTTGAGGTCATGCACTGTCCACCGGAGGAGCGTGTCGTGCTGGCGACCTTCCTACTAGATGGGAGCGCCTATCGATGGTGGCACAACCTTGTCCTGGCCGGCTGGACCATTCACACCATTCCATGGGAGACCTTCCGGGAGCGGTTTCTCAACCAGTTTTATCCACGGTCGTTTCGCAACGCCCGTGAGGCGGAGTTTCTGCAACTCCGGCAGGGAGACCAGACTGTAGCAGAGTACGAGGAGACTTTCCTGATGTTGTCTCGCTTTGCTGAGAACTTCGTGATCACTGAGGATGATCGGTGTCACAGATTTGAGTGGGGCCTGCGACCTGAGATTCAGGTGATGGTGACTGCAACACCCTTTGCTACCATGAGGGATCTGACTGGTGCGGCGACCAGGGTTGAGAACAGTATCCTAGCACGTCAGCGAGCTGAGGGGGAGACACGGCGACGTGATCGCCCACACTTGGGATTCTCGGGCCGTCGGGGCTCGAAGGGAGGACATTCTGGTGGATCTTCATCTTCGGGCAGCCGAGGACGTTCTGGTCAGTTCAGGAGTCCTCAGCGGTCTAGACAGCGTTCTGGGGCTTGGCAGCAGCCGTACTCACCGATGAGCATCTCACCGGGAGGATACTCGAGTCGACCTAGGGAGGTCACATGCTTCTCTTGTGGTGAGCGGGGCACTATGCTTCTGATTGTCCACTGATTCGGGGCAGCACTATGCCAGCACAGAGCTCAGCATCCCAGACTGCCAACAGCTGGACACGCGGTGTTGTACCTGCAGAGTCTATGGCTCGTGTCTATGCTGTTACCCAGCAGCAGGCCAGATCCATTCCGGGAGTGTTGACAGGTACTGTACATATTTATGGCATGGTTTTTCGTGCATTGATGGATTCGGGAACAACTCATTCTTTTATTTCACCGCGTTGTGCGGGTCTGTTGGGCCGTGAGGTGACCGCGCTTGAGCACGAGATGGGTGTGGGGACGCCGATGGGTGTGACTTACCAAGTGAACCAGGAGATACGAGCTTGTCCTGTGGAGATTGAGGGAGTCGAATTTCCAGCAGATTTGATTCTGATGAATGTGCACGACTTCGATGTGATACTTGGAGTTGATTGGTTGTCGGAGTACAATTCGCTCATCGATTGTAGTAACATGTGATTGACCTTGAGAGGTTCGGGATTGCCGGAAGTGATATTTCAGGGGGAGTGTGGAGACGCATCACCCAAGGTAATATCTGCACTCACAGCTACAAAAATTTTACAGAAGGGGTGTCAGGGTTATCTTGCTTATGTGGTAGAGTCTACGGATGAATCTTTGAGAATTGAGGATATTCCGATTGTGCGGGAGTTTCCTGATGTCTTTCCAGGGGATTTACCTGGATTACCACCACCTAGGGAGATCGACTTTAAGATAGAGTTACTCCCCGGGACTCGACCGATTTCACAAGCACCGTATCGTATGGCACCGGCAGAGCTACGGGAATTAAAAATCCAATTACAGGAACTGGTGGATCTAGGGTTTATCCGACCCAGTACATCACCATGGGGAGCGCCGGTCTTATTTGTGAAAAAGAAGGAGGGTAGTTTGCGGTTGTGTGTGGATTATAGGCAGTTGAACAAGGCCACGGTAAGGAATCAGTATCCCTTACCCAGGATCGATGATTTGTTCGATCAGTTACGAGGAGCACGATATTTCTCCAAGATAGATCTGAGGTCAGGATACCATCAGCTGAGAATAGCCGAGGGGGATGTTCAGAAAACAGCTTTTCAAACGAGGTATGGGCATTATGAGTTCTTGGTGTTACCCTTCAGACTGACGAATGCACCAGCTGCATTCATGGACTTGATGAATTGGGTCTTCCGAGCGTACTTGGATAAATTTGTGATCGTGTTTATCGACGACATCTTGGTGTATTCCAAGAGTGTCAGGGCTCATGAGAAGCACTTACGAATGATATTGGGTAAACTACGACAGGAGCAGTTGTATGCCAAGTTAAGCAAATGTCAATTCTGGCTAAATAGTATTGGATTCTTGGGTTACATTATATCACCCGAGGGGATAAGTGTGGATCCTCAGAAAACGGAGGCTGTAACAAATTGGCCAAGACCGACCACGGTGACGGAAGTGCGAAGTTTTGTTGCGTTAGCAGGCTACTATCGGAGATTCGTGGAGGGTTTCTCCCAGATTGCCGCACCATTGACTCGGTTAACCCGGAAAGGGGTGAAGTTTGTGTGGGACGATCAGTGTGAACAGAGTTTTCAGGAATTAAAGTTCAGATTAACCACTGCACCTGTCCTTGCATTACCAGACAGCAGTGGAGAGTTCGTAGTATATAGTGATGCATAGCTGCAGGGTTTGGGTTGTGTATTGATGCAAAATGGAAAAGTGATTGCTTACGCATCCCGGCAGCTAAAGACGCACGAATTGAACTACCCTACTCATGATTTGGAATTGGCAGCGGTGGTTCATGCTCTAAATATCTGGAGACATCATTTGTTCAGTGTGACATGCCGAATATTCACCGATCACCAGAGTCTTAAACATCTGTTCACTCAGAAGGAACTCAACATGAGACAACGGAGATGGTTGGAATTTTTAAAGGATTATGATTGTACCATTGAGTACCATCCTGGCAAGGCAAATGTTGTGGCTGATGCACTTAGTAGGAAGTCGGCGGGATCAGTTGCGCATTTGAGATTGGTGTACCTTCCTTTACTAGTGGAACTCCGGAAGAGCGGAGTTATGTTAGGAATGGATGATCAGGGAGCCTTGTTGGCTAGCTTTCATGTGTGACCCGTGTTGGTCGACAGGATCATCGAGGCTCAACTACAAGACCAGATATTCTGTGACTACAGAAACGAGGTTGAATCCGGACAGAGACAAGATTTCTCCATCAGGGGCGATGGAGCATTAGTGAAGCTTGGGAGATTGTGTGTACCTGCGGTACCAGAGTTGAGGAGAGAGATTTTAGACGAGGCCCACAGTTCGGCCTATGCTATGCATCCAGGAGGGACGAAGATGTACCGTACTCTCCGGGACTATTATTGGTGGCCAGAGATGAAGATGGAGATAACTGAGTTTGTCAGCAAATGTTTGATCTGTCAGCAGGTCAAGGCAGGACGGCAGCGTCCATATGGGGCTATGCAGCCACTTCCAATTCCGCAATGGAAGTGGGATCATATTACAATGGACTTTGTCTTCAAGTTACCGAAGACAAGGAGTGGATTTGATGGGGTTTGGGTGATAGTGGACCGGTTGACTAAATCAGCGCATTTTCTGCCTGTACGTGAGACGTACAAGCCCAACCGTTTGGCCCAGCTATTCATTAATGAGATCATCCGACTACACGGTACCCTAGAGTCGATCGTGTCGGATCGGGATCCGCGTTTCACATCCAGGTTTTGGAGGAGTCTACAAACTACTTTGGGTACGAAATTGCACTTCAGTACGGCATTCCACCCACAGACCGACGGACAGTCTGAAAGGACAATACAGACTCTCGAGGACATGATGAGAGCCTGTGTGTTGCAATTCCAGGATTCTTGGGCTGATCGATTGCCATTAATGGAGTTTTCCTACAATAACAGCTACCATGCGAGTATAGGGATGGCACCCTATGAGGCACTGTATGGTCGACAGTGCAGAACACCTATATGCTGGATGAAGATTGGAGAAAGAACCGCAGTAGGGCCGGATCTGATGGATATGACCCAGAAACAGTTCGGGTTATTCGGGAGAGACTTAAGGCGGCCCAGGATCGTCAGAAGAGCTATGCGGATCGACGGATCTGAGATTTGGAGTTTGAGGTTGGTGACTTTGTCTTTTTAAAGTTATCGTCGTGGAAAAGAATTGTCCGATTTGGACGACGTGGGAGATTGAGTCCCCGTTATATCGGGCCATATGAGATTGTCAAGAGGATTGGTCCAGTGGCGTATCGTTTAGCACTACCTTCGGAGCTTTCCCGAGTGCATGACGTATTCCATGTATCTATGCTACGGAAGTACCTTCGGGATGACTCTCATGCACTGTCAGAACAACCACTGGAACTGATGACAGACTTAAGCTTCGAGGAACGGCCAGTGCAGATTCTGGATAGGAAGGAAAAGGTCTTAAGGAACAAGACGATTTCATTGGTTAAGGTGCTATGGCGGAACCACGAGGTGGAGGAAGCGACATGGGAACCCGAGGAATTGATGAGAGGGCAGTACCCATACTTGTTTGAGTAAATTTCGAGGACGAAATTTCTGTAAGTGGGTAGATTGTAACGACCCGAACCGAGAATAATAATATTTTAATGTAAAAAGACTATTTTGCCCCTGAAGGAGGGAAAACTTTGACTTTTGACCCGGAAAGTAATTTGGATTTTGACCCATGACTATGACGTAGGTCGGGACGTCACGAATCCGTAGACAGGCGGCACGCCGAAATCGGAGTTCGTATGAAGAAGTTATGGTCAAGGAAGCGTTTAGCGGAAATTACGAACCGAGAACCACAGAATAAAATATTAATTTATTATGGTAATCCGTGCCAAACTAATATTTAAATCAAACCAGTGGATAAGTGACAAGTGTCACTCATCCAAGCCCATACTATTCCAATAAAGCAATCTTACACTATTTAACTATATTATAACAATTTAATTTTCCCTCCACAATTCCTAGCCCTTGGATCTCTGCCCAAATGCATCTCAGCTTTCCACTTCCTCTGTTTTTTCTTCTTCATGCACGATCATCTTTCCTTTTTCTCTCAAACACACACATCCATCCCCCCTAACCCGTGCATTTTCCTTCCATTTTCTCTCTACCCAAACGCACAAACCAGCAGCCCTCACACCACCAGCCGACCACCCACAGCACCACCATCATCTGTTCATCATCACCGTGCATCACCGGCGACCACCACCCCATTTCCCCTGCCCGAACTGCCGTGCAAAACTCAAACCCGAAACACAGAGGAATCGGGTCCAAGAAGCAAACCTCGACATCCACACCACCTAGACTCAAGGGAAGCTCCAGTCTACACCGTGAGGACCCCAGGAGCATAACTGGACGACGGCGAAGGCTGCGGCGGCGACACGGCGGCTGTAAGGCCTAAAACCCAAGAACCCCATTTTTCTTCCCTGTTTCGAACCAATCTGTTTTGATGCTTAGAAATCGATTAATTGGTTATAGACATGTCCTAGGGTTAGAGACGAGTTGATTGGGACCTGTTTGGACGACGGAGACGGCGTGGATCGCCGGAGACGACGATCGGATTTTGACCGTGAGTTTCAGCGACGCTCTGGTACGTTTCTTCCCGTTTTCTTCCCGTTTTCTTCCTGTTTTGAGGTTGTAGAACCATAGAACAGACCTAGACGACCCTATAGGGATGAACCCCGTCGAAAATGGTGGCCGGAATCGTACGGTGGAATCAGGTCAAGCCGTGGGTCGACGGCGACCCGGTTCCAGTCAAACGGGCTGACTTGGTACTGTAGCATGATGACGTCATCATGCTGACGTCACTTCTGACATCATGATGACGTCATCCTGTCAGATGTTGTCAGACTAGGGACCAATCAGAACATGCCACGTGTCACCTGACAAGTGTCAGTGATGACGTCATGCTGACGTCAGCAGTACTGTAGCCGCGTTGACCAGGCGCGTGGGGGCGCGTGTGAACAGTGATTTTGGTGGGTCCTGTACTATTTTCAAGGTTTCGACGATACGGATCCAATGGAGGTGGTTTCGTGTCGATCGGAGATCGTTAGCTTAGTCAAAGTGGGGTTTGAAGCACCAGGAATAGTGCCCGGGATGCGATTTTGAGGCGGATCTGTTCTAGGGTCTTGGTATTGATGTTATAGGGTCCTTAAGTAACCCTCAGGTATAATAATACAGGTTTTAGAGATCGTTGAGCAGCAAGGAACGAGTGTGAGTGGGCTGTTTGATTTATAAAAGGCTTGCATGCATAAATTGTTTTACTATTTCCACTTATGATTTCGATGAGTCTTATATGAACTGTTTATATATGCTATTACAATGTTTTGGGCATGAGACCCGTCTAGATTATATGTGGATTTTTTTTGGGATGTCCGGGGGGACATAGGGTAAACTATACTGTTATTGTACTGTACTTTCCTACCTGTGTATATTGTCTCCTCCAGGGAGGGTCGTTGGCCTGGGTGGACCCTGGAGTAGTCACGGGGCCCTGACTGAGTGGAGTTGACCCCCGTTGGGCTGCTTACTCTCAGGAAGGCATGTTCATATACCTCGGGCAATGACTGGGATACCGGGAGCTGATGTACCTAGAGAGTCTCGGGTGTGAGACCCTGAGTGGCAACGCGTAGCCTTAGAACCGTGACATCATTTGGGTTGGGTTTTACAGTGCACTGATATGTTAGTTTCTCCTTTCGATTATTCTTGTGGTTTTATGGTTATGATTTCATTATAATATTATGTTTTCACTGCATGCAAGATTTGGAAAACGGAGGGGTAAAACCTTATGATTTTTTATTATTAAATTGATTTATAAACTGTTATTTTTGGCCCACTCACCCTTGTTCTACTGACCCCTCCAGAACCTGACACGGAAATAGAGGAGGAGGACCCGGAAGAGGAGGCAGAGGTTTAGTTTGCTTAGCTGTGCACCTGTACACCCATTTGTGGGTAGGTTGAGCACCGAATAAATGTACTCTGACTATTGTGCTCACGTGTTGTATTTTTACTTTCCCTTGACTGACAGTATCACTTTAAACACTGTTGTAGTACGTATCTATCTATTTAAGTATTCGGTTTCTATTTAAGGGTAATTTTGGTATGTTTAGAGTCATTGTCAGACGGGAGCGGGGCACGTCCCCGGGTGGTCCCAGTGGGATTGGGACGGGTCCTGTTTATAGGTGTATCAACTAGTTTACAGTCAAGTGTTCCAGTATCTGCTGGTAGGTCCATGGAATACTTAATTTGTGAATGAAATAGGCCATGTATAGATCGAGTGACTTCCACTCCTATAAAATATTTCAGACTGCCCAAATCTTTCATCTCAATTTCAAATGTTAAACATTTCTATGGTTTCTCGTTTTCTACAATATCATCACCAGTCACAATCATATCATCAACATCAATAATCAACAAAGTCACCTTATCATCCCTATGTTTAATGAATACATTATGATCAGGATTGGCCCGTTGGTAACCAAACTTCTTCATAGCTGTCGTAAATCTGCCAAACCATGCCCGATGAGACTACTTTAACCCGTACAACGCCTTTATGAATTTGTACACGTTCCTCGAGCCACCGGTAATGCTATACCTAGTGGATGACTCGTGTACACTTCTTCTTTCACCACGTAACAATGCATTTTTTTACATCAAATTACCTCAAGGTCCAATCCAAGTTTACTGCTAAGGACAACAAAACTCTGACAGTATTCATTTTAGCCATAGGTGCAAAAGTATCATGATAATCAACTTAATATGTCTGAGTGAACCCTTTAGCTACTAATCTTGCCTTGTACCTCACCATAGTACCATTTGCATTATATTTAATTGTAAAAACCTATCTGCATCCTACATGCTTCATTCCTTTTGGTAGATTAACAATGTCCCATGTATTATTTTTCTACAGCGCCTCCATTTCAATATTCATGGCTTCAACCCACTTAGGATCATTAAATTCCTCCTAAATAGGGGTTAGAATTTTAATACTATCCATTCTTGTCACAAAAAAACTTTGCACTCAAGAGATAACCTGTGATCAAACACATAATAGGCAATAACATATCTTGCTTTGCCTTCTGGTGAGTAACAATCAGGTGGAACCCCACGGTTCCTTCTAGGTAGTAAAACATAAGAATTATCAGCAGTATGAATAAAAGCACTTACCTCGGGAATATCCATGAGAGCTTGATCATGTCACGATATGACCTTCTCTAATAGGAAATTGTCCACTTTAGATCCAGCCCTCACGGTTTTGTTCTCGAGAGCTCACGTGCAACTTTCCAGTGGGTTGCCCATTCTGGGATTGCACTAGCCTTAACTCGCTTAACTTCGGAGTTTCCAAGGAATCTAAAGCTAGTGAACTCCCAAAAGGCCTCCTGTTGGATAAATGTGCGCCCACACATATAAGGCGCATCCCCCAGATCCCCCCAGACGATGTGGGATTGCTAACCATGCCTCAAAGGCATGTTTCCTCACAATCCACCCCACTTGGAGCCCATCGTCCTCGTTGGCACACTCAATTCCAATCGGGGTTGGACTCTGATACCAAATTGTCAAACCCGACCTTCTCTAACAGGATATTGTCTACTTTGGGCCCAGCCCTCGCGGTTTTGTTCTCGGGAGCTTATATGCAACTTCCCACTAGGTCACCCATCTTGAAATTGTGCTAGCCTCAACTCGCTTAACATTAGAGTTCCAAAGAAATACAAAGCAAGTGAGCTCCCAAAAAGCCCTATGTTGGACAGATGTGCGCCTACACATATAATGCGCATCCCCCAGCCGGGCGATGTGAGATTGTTAACCATGCCTTAAAGGCACGAGGTCCTCACAGATCGGGTACTATTAGAGAAGCTTTATAGGGGGCATCAATAGCAGGCAGCTGGTATAATAGATTCAGCTAGTGTAGCAGGTTCGGCCAGTGTATCAAGTTTAGCCAGTTCAACAGTTCAATCAGTTTTTCCCTTTGTATCAAACTATCCAATACTACTCCCCTTTGTAAATCTAGCCAGTTATGTCCTTCACTAGTATTCTCCCCCTGAAGGACATGCTCGAGTGTATAAAAAAACATTTCATCCTCAATAAAAGTAACATTCATAGAGACATATAGACATTGGGTGGCAAGATGATAGCATTTTTAGCCTTTCTGACGAGGAGAGAAAGCCAGAAAGACACAGCGGAGAGCACAAGGATCCATCTTACTCCTCTGATTCTGATGGAGGTGAACATAAGCGACACAACCAATCACCTTTGGACACAGGGTCAGCATAGAAGAGATAGAGATATGATGGGTCAGTATCTGCATAGGAGTTTGGAAATCCATAACTCGTGAAGGTAGGAGATTCAAGAGATAGACTGCATAGGTAACATCATCCATCCAGAAATGCTTTGGAACTGACGCACCAAGTAGCAGAGCACGGGCACCAGCAAGGATCTGCCAATTTTTACGTTCAGCAACCTCATTCTGTTGTGGTGTTTGAGGGCAAATAGTCTCATGAAGTACACCTTTAGTGTGGAAAAAATGGGATAACACTGAATTAAAAAATTCTCCACCATTATCATATAAAAAAAACTTTGATAGGGAGCATAAATTGAGTCTAAATCATCTAATGAAAACGCTGAAAAATTTTGATCACATCACTTTTATTTTTCATCCCATATAATCATATCATACAAGTTCAATCATCATCCAAAAATAACAAAAACTATCGAACTCCCAAGGCTGTAGAAACAGGAGAAGGTCCCCAAACATCATAATGAACTAAATCAAATGGCATAAGTCGTTTATAACAACTTGGAGGGTAGGATGCTCGATGACTCTTAGCTAAAATACAAGTCTGAAATTGGAAATCAGACTCGTTTAGACCACCAAATAATGCTGGAAACAAATAATGTAAATATTCAAAGAAGACCATGGCCAAATCGGCAATGAAGCAACCAAATCCGGCGATTCTGAGAAGAGTTGGCGCTACTAGCACGAGGAACCCGACTAGTTACCACATCCCCCACATAATAAAGTACCCGTTTTTTAGTACCACAACTAACGTTGCCCCCGAGTATGGATATCCTGTAGTAAGACAAAAGACAGATACATCTACACAACACAATTTAACTGCTCAGTAACTTGCAACATAGATAATAAATTACTAGACAAAGATGGAACCAGTAACACTTTGTCCAATGGTAAAATGGGTATCAAGAGTATAGAACCAATCCCCGAGATAGAAGTAGTAGCATTATTAGTAGTTAGAACATGATCATGATGAGGCGGAAGAGTAGTAGAAAATAAAGCAGAATTATACATCATATGGTTATTAGCTCCTGAATCAATGATCCAACCTGTATTGCTTGTGTCATGGGCATGGAAATCCTTGCCAAAGTTACTTGGAGGTGGAGATGTTGTAGTGCTTGAGACATCAGTCAAGGTCGGCGGAGGCGTAGCAGTAAGGTGGTCGTGCCCAATGGTGGTGTCAGCCATAAAAGTAGGGGCAATGACCACATGCACTTTTCCATTCATTTGTTCCTTCTTTAAACACCTCCACTCCTTTTCCCAATCAGGTACCCTATGCAATGCCCAACATGTGTCAATAGTATGTCTCTTTTCACCACAATGATCATACTTCAGTTTTTCCTTTTTCTGAATAAATTAGGTGACAAGGCGGAGCAGTAGAAGAGCCAGACCCTGTAGGCCGAGAAACCAAAGCAATGTTTTTGGAAACAAACACAACAACAGGTTCCTCAATCATGGTGTCGGATCCAAGTATAGTAATCTGGTGTTGAGCTTCTCGACGGACCATAAAAAATACATTTTTGATACTTGAAACTTTATCACTCTGTAGAATATCACTGCGGACCTCGTCGTAAGTATCATCAAGGCCAGCCAAAAAATCATACACACGATCTGCCATAATAGAAGCCTTAAAATTTTCATATCATCATACACTTCATCCGACAAAGATGTTTCTTATCCGATTCAAGCCAGATTGCCTTAAGTTTGGCAAAATAGGTAGAGACAGGACCACCCTTTTACTTGATACGGGTAGCCTGACACCGCAGTTCATAGAGTTGGGATATGTCAGAGCTATCATAAAACATCTGATTAACAACATCCCAAATTTTCTTAGCAGTATGTAGAGTAAGAAACATATTAAAAAACCTAGGTTCCATAGTTCGTAGCATCCAACTTTCACAATAGCATCAACAATTTTCTACTTCCCATATTTCGGGTCTTGGGAATTAGGAGCATCAGTGTCGCCAGTAAGGTAACCCAATTTGCCTAGTGTAGTAGCATGGAGTTCGATCACCGAAGCCCATATCTCATATTTAGATCCATTCATTTTGAATCTCATAGGTAGATTGGTAGACCATTCGGTATGAACCATCACAATAGGAGTAGAAGAAGTAGAAGAAGAAAATTCAGTGAGATATGACATGGTGATAGATGGCGGCTGCAGTAGAAGATTAGGTGACGACGATGCCAGTAAGAGATATAAGACGACACATGCTTAGGTGTATAGGCGGCACAAGTGTAGGTGTATAGGCTAGGTGCAATGAAAATAGGTATTTTTTAGGATTAGGATTTTGATGTTGTAGAGACAGATCAGAACCCGCTCTGATACCAACTCAAAATAATTGGGATTTAAACTGATATGTATATTCTTCTCTCAAGGAGGAATATATATATATATATATATATATATATATATATATATATATCACATAGAGAGTTGGTATAAATAGGAAATATGTACAAAATCTCATAATTCTACTCAAATTAGATAATTACAATAAAATATAAATTATATTCTTAATAGAAACGTTGACTCATACCAACAGAAAGTACCACTATAATGAGATGCAAGTATTATCCTTTATATATTGGTAGATGTGAAATTCGATGGAGAAAATGAGAGAGAAGAGGTGGAGAATATATACCAATGCGATCGAGAACAAGAGGATGCAAGAAGGGAATGACCAATTAAGTTAATACATCTGTCTTTTATTAGAGTAATTTTATTGCCCATTTAGTACATATAAGTGTTGATTTTATTGTCAGATGTTATACATAAGTATATATACTAGACCAGAAAACGTTGAATAATTTTTTAGGGATGTTTCTTTGCAATCTTCTGGAGGTTGGAGAAGAGCTCCCAAGTTTTGGAGAACATGACCATATGATCAGAACCGTTGATCACTCTGACTTCATGAGGAGGATTCTCCTTGATCATCCACCTCTGCAGGTCCTCCTCTATGGCACGGTTTTGATTACACACGATGAACACCCTTCGAACTGACCCGTAGTTTTTCCAGGTGAGTTCTATTTCCTCTCGCAACAGAGGAGAAAATCTCAGCAATGCCAATTGCAGTGTCAAATCCTGTCGTAATAAATTATGAATCATTATTATTGTCATTCATACAAATTAAATATGCGATTTAAAACCTGAAACCTATCACTTGACCAAAACTTGTCTTAGAAAAATAAATTTCAACTAATTACCTCTGGTGGCGAAAGCTGATAGTAGAATGTCGCTACGAACTTGGGCCCAATCAGTAGTGAGGTTGGAGGATTAGTGAGTCCGTCATCATATCTATATTGAGAGTCCATTAAATCCAATGTACTGACAACCTGAATATTTTCAATTCATTATTAATTAGTCGAATAATATGTTGTATATATATGTGGAGAAAACCGCATTCGATTTTTTAGTATCAGAATACCTCATTCGATTAACTCACGTTTTTTTATTTATTCGTATTATAATTAGTATGATTTATTTTCTAAATTATCTTGCAATAAATTTCTATAAAAAACAATAAACTTTTTTTATAAGATTAAAATAACTGTCAATTTTATTCGCACATATCGAAAATAAATTTTTAATTTGATTGACTTTCATCCGGAGATATTCTCTAATTTTTTCAGGGAAGAAAACAAGGAAAAAAAAACAGAAGAAAGAATATCTCCTCATGAAAGTCAATCAAATTAAAAATATGAATGGTTCCGTATCCTAAATATACCTTTTCGAATATGGTTGGGTAACTGAGATTTGGGCCGGGCATAAGAGCCGTGGCAAACACCGCAGCAGATATTTTATGAGGAAACCTCTCCATGGCAATAGAAATGGGGGCGCCGCCCATGGCATGACCGACGAGGATAACCCTCTCCTTCGGTGGAAGAGACTCCAAGAACTCAATCAACGGCTCGACGTAGTCGGAGAAGGACCGCACTTGCTGTATCTGCTTAGGGTTGACCCCGGAGGCTGCTAGGTCTATAGTTGTCACGTTGTAACCGTTTGAGGTGAGTAGGGTTGCCACCTTGTACCAACACCATGCTCCATGGCCAGCTCCATGAACAAGCACAAAGTGGTGGCTTTGGGTTAGATTGTGATGAAGGGTGCTTGGAAATGGGGGTTGTGTTGAGGTACAAGTTTTTGCCAGGCAAAGAAATAAAAGAAAAGGCACAAAATGCTTCATTGCTCGAATATTACGCTCCATATCTTTCATAGCTAGGCATGCATACATGAGTATATATAGTTTGATTTGGTACCTTAGGGGCTGCAGGGGGACATCTCTAGTAGTCAGTCGCTCATGCATATCCGCTAAAACTTCCAATCTTTTTCTACAAATATATCATATAATTCAATATATATATATATATATATATATAGTAGTCAGTCGCTCATGCATATCCGCTAAAGCCTCCATCCAATCTTTTTCTACGTATGTATCATATAAATATATAGAACGAGGAAATCTTTGTTTAGATTAATTAATCATTTGATATAAATATTACGATTTAGTGATATTTATCTTTATTTATATGTATGATTATTAAGTTCGTAATTCATAATGGTGGCGATTTATGTTAACATTATCTTTAATACTTAATTATTATTATTATTATTATTATTATTATTATTATTATTATTATTATTATTATTATTATTATTATTATTATTATTATTACCTTATGTAACTTGTTTAAAACGATCTTTATTATGTCTTAGGAGATTAGATTAATATCTCTTAATATAAATGAAGGTTAAATTTGAGCAAATTTTGATGAAGTAACCAATCACGGGTTACCCTTAAGGGCTGCGGTGTGCTCCAACCCAGCCGAAATTAATGGCTCAACGTAAAATTTTATGTAATGTTAGTTTATATAGTTTACTTATTAATTTATTTTACATTTAAATAAGAGAGATATTGATGCTTTTGAAAATTATATGATGTTTCATTCATGTAAAAGAGGCATTTGTTGCAATTTAGGTGTTATTGTATTTTATTTGTATGATTATTTGTTGTTTCTTCACATAAAATATGTATTTTTTTTCAGATGTGTTTTTTTAACCAATGAAATTCACTAAATATCATTGAAATTTGATAAAAAAAAAATTTACTCTAGTTAAAATTTAGCCTACCTCATTTTTAATTATTGAATTCGTGCCTGAAAGTAACTGATGATATCAAGTGGCAACTAATTGTTTGAAACTTTGGGTAGTGACAAATAAAAACGTATAAATCCTTCCCAGCTAGCAAAGTGATAATTCTCCAAGTGCCATTAACTTCTATGGTCTAATGGAATGCTTGTACGACTAGTTTTTGGTTTCTTTTCGATCACGTACGTATGTCTTTGTCAAAATTTTATAGTCCGACTAACAATTGTAGCTCTAATACCATGAAAGAGTTCATGGCATCCTTATTCAACGGATTTCTGATTATTGGAAACGAAGGCAAGTGTTATCAGTTGAAAACTGAAGAATATGGTAAAGAGGAAGACTCGGTGAGAGAGACAGAGAAAGGAACCTCTCCATACGTTTACGTTGAACATAGATAGTTGTGTTACTGTTTTCTTCTTAAAAAAAGTTTTACTTCAAAGAAGTAATATTTGGTTGCATGTGAAAGATCCTTAATTAATATATTATCTAATACTATTACTAATATATCCAGCTAATTCGATTGTACAATTAATAATATTATTTCGTAAATTATTGATCATCTCAATACCTAACCATTTGTAAATTGAAAACTAAGCTAAAGGCAGTCCCACACGGTTACATACATGAGGCTATGTAAGTAAATAATTATTTAATTTCGTAAACACTTACTTTTTTCGTCATAACTATATATGATCAATTAGTACATAATTAACCACAGAACTACTTATAATTATAGTAAATCGTGTAGCTATAGCTATATTTTCTTAGGTTTCCCCGTAAATTCATTGGTTTTTAGCTCAATATTTTAGTTTGAATTAAAAATAGAAAACAAATTATACAATAAGAGAGTACACTTCCATCCCACCACAATTTCAACTATCTATGTCATGACATTTTATAACTCGCAAGTACAATTATTTTTTTTTGAGAAATTTCAACTTTCGTATTTTTCGCAAAAACTATTTATATAACACAGTTTTAGTCAAATTTTGTAATTTTGTCAAAAATATTAAAAATCTTATATTCTATTTCCATTCTCATCACTCTATAATATTAGTTATTTTTCACATAGGAAAAACAAAAGCAAATAGAAATATGAATATAATAAGACACGGTATATTGCCACGTAATATTTTATATATTGCCACGGTATATGGCTCTACCTTAAATGGAGTTTACTAGCGATGGAATTGAGTTATTTCTATGCCCATAATTGAGTTATTCTCACCATTGTGGGACTGAAGAGAGTGATAGTTTTGTTTGCTAGCTTTCCAATTTTATTTGCAGGCTTTTCCTCTAAGTAGAATTATTCTTAAATAAAAAACATATACAGCAGTTAAAGTTTCATTATTGGACTTTTGGACTTTAAAATAATTTTTAAGATATAAAAATATTCAATCTTTATCGGCTTTTGTTAATTATTACTACTTTTTGAGGCCATCTTTATTTACAGTTGCTAAGAACTTGGTCAGTCCATACCTCACCCAACTTTGAAATATGGCACACTTCGTCCTAGTCCACGGCGCAGGACACGGTGCTTGGTGCTGGTACAAGGTGAAGCCGCAGCTGGAGGCCGCCGGCCACCGGGTCACGACCCTAAACCTGGCGGCCTCAGGCATCAACATGAAGGCCATAGAAGATGTTCACTCACTGGCCGAGTATTCTCAGCCTTTGTTGGAGCTCATAGAATCCCTTGACCCAGAACAGAAAGTGATCCTTGTAGGACATAGCCTTGGAGGCATGAACTTGTCCCTTGCCATGGAAAAATTCCCACACAAAATTTCTGTTGCTGTTTTTTTAACCGCCTTCTTGCCTGACACAACTCACCGACCATCTTATATTATGGACGAGGTATCAATCCTACCTTCATTTTAATAAACTTAATCCGTTTAATAGCCATTTCGTTTTTGATCCGTTTGATGATCTTCGTATCCATGTCTATCAAACTGTATTATGCCCACCATTCTCTATAACTAAAAACGAAATGATTATTAATCAGCCCTTAAGTAACTAAAACTGATTTCAACACTCTGGTTTTTATTTTTGTTTTCTATGTATATGAGAAGTTCATGGAGAAGGCACCGGCGGACGGATGGTTGGACACTAGGTTTGAGCAATTCGGTAGCACCAAAGAACCCTTGACATCGATTTCTTTTGGTCCCAAGTATTTGCAACAAAATCTCTATCAACACAGCCCCATTGAGGTACACAATTTATAGCATATTATTCGATTCAAATATTTAATAGGAGCAATACTTGCATTGCATCTATTCTAGTGTGAATCGAGATTATTGATTGCCAAATGGTCACTATTCAAATGTGATAATCGGATCCCTTCATTTCAAAGATATCATTTGCAAAGATGATCTTTACATAATAGATATTTTAAGAAATCAATAGTTCGGTTATCAAATCTGCATACAGAAAATCTAGTATTTAACCATATGACAACAAGTAAATCCTCCGACGATGTATTTTTATTGTCCGAAGTGTTGTAATTTCGTTGTTCATGTTTCGAAGGACCTGGAACTTGCCAAAAGTTTAGTGAGGAAGAGTTCATTTTTCTGTGAAGAAGTGGCGAAGATGAAGAATTTCTCGGATAATGGCTATGGATCAGTTACTCGAGTCTTTGTGATTTGTGAAAAGGATTTGATTATAACTCCTCACTTCCAGCGATGGATGATTGCAAACAGTGGGGTTGAAAATGTGGTGGAGATTAAGGGTGCTGATCATATGCCAATGTTTTCAAAGCCAGATGAACTCTCCAATTCTCTTCTGGAGATTGCACTCAAGTACAATTAAAAATGCCAGTGAGCTACATCTTAGTTCAGTTTCTTATGAGAATAATTTTGCTCACTGTAAGTGTAATTGTGTAACATCAACACTCTAATTAGTAATGTTTCAATTTGGTCTTCTACGTTTTAATTTGAACAATGTGAATCCTTGTAACTTTCGAATTTATATCAGTCACTCTTTACTTGTTTGATTCAACTTTTAAAATTTCAGCAAGCTAGTGATACGAAGGAAATAGTAATGTTGATGCCAAGATAACAATTTAGTTTCAAGATCGTACCTTTTTCAACATCTTATGTAGCATCCTGAAACTCATCTGTTTGTGATGTCACCATGTTTCCTTGAAGCCAATGCAATGCGGCTTGTGCTTCACCAGCCTGTTCCTCTGATTGAACACCTGAACATTACTCTTATCCTCAATCCAGCTAAGTCCAGGATCCTTCTCCAATGTCATTGCTCTGATCTTTCGCCGTGTGTCCGCGACACAATCCCATTTTCCAGCAGCAGCATAGAGATTCGAGAGCAAGATATGTGTTGCGCTGTCTTCTGCATCCAAGCTTAAAATCTGTTCTTCTGCATGAATGCCGATTTTCAAATTTTTATTCACGACACATGAGCTTAGCAAAGTTCTCCAGAGCTCAACATTATCTTCATCAAACGGTGAACTGATGATAAGTGCCTCCGCCTCATCTAACAATCTTGCTCGACTTAACAAACTTACCATGCAAGAGTAATGCTTAAGCCCAGGTGGTATACCGGTTTCCTTCATACAGTTCCACAGAGACTTTCCGACTTCAACATAACCGCCGTAATTGCAGCAGCATAGAGATTCGAGAGCAAGATATGTGTTGCGCTGTCTTCTGCATCCAAGCTTAAAATCTGTTCTTCTGCATGAATGCCGATTTTCAAATTTTTATTCACGACACATGAGCTTAGCAAAGTTCTCCAGAGCTCAACATTATCTTCATCAAACGGTGAACTGATGATAAGTGCCTCCGCCTCATCTAACAATCTTGCTCGACTTAACAAACTTACCATGCAAGAGTAATGCTTAAGCCCAGGTGGTATACCGGTTTCCTTCATACAGTTCCACAGAGACTTTCCGACTTCAACATAACCGCCGTAATTGCAGCAGCATAGAGATTCGAGAGCAAGATATGTGTTGCGCTGTCTTCTGCATCCAAGCTTAAAATCTGTTCTTCTGCATGAATGCCGATTTTCAAATTTTTATTCACGACACATGAGCTTAGCAAAGTTCTCCAGAGCTCAACATTATCTTCATCAAACGGTGAACTGATGATAAGTGCCTCCGCCTCATCTAACAATCTTGCTCGACTTAACAAACTTACCATGCAAGAGTAATGCTTAAGCCCAGGTGGTATACCGGTTTCCTTCATACAGTTCCACAGAGACTTTCCGACTTCAACATAACCGCCGTAATTGCAAGCTCAAAGTAGAGACAGAAACGTGACTTGGTCTGGTTTGAGGCCATTTTCTCCTATCTTGAAAAACAGCTTCAATGCTTCCTCGGCCATGCCATGATGACTAAAACCTCCAACCATTGCGTTCCAGCATTTTAAATCAGGGTCCGGAACTTGGGAAAATATAGTATAAGCAGATTCAAGGTTGCCATTTTTTGAATACATATCCACCAGACTTCCACAAACCGACATTTCAACATCGTATCCTGTTTTTACAACCTGGGAGTGAATCATCTCACCTTGTTTTAACATGGCAAGGTCGGAACAAGCACTCAAAGCTCCACTGAGAGCAAAGCTGTCAATCTTAAGGCCTGCCCGGCACATTTCATAAATGAACTTAATTGCACTCTCCCCATCACACAATCTCGAAAAACCCATGATCATCTCAGTCCAGAGAACCACATCCTTATCCAAAATTGAATGGAACACTTTCTGAGTACCATCAATTTCACCGTTTTTGAAATACATAGACACTGGTGTAGTTCCTACAAAAACACTATTCTCAAATCCTACTTTTGTGACTTGCCCATGAAGGGACTTACCATAACCAGAAGCTATGTACGTACCTGTTGCGGACATGATAGCTGCAAAAGTATATTCATCTGGTTTAAGAAGAGGCATTTTCCTCAACTGGACAAATAAGTTCGTGGCCCTTTCTGAATCCCTACTTTGTGAGTACCCAGCAATGATTGTGTTCCATGAAACCAAATCTGGGCTGGACATTCCGCTGAACACATTAAATGCGGCTTTTGTGTCCCCTGAATTGCAATACATTTCAAGCAAGGAATTCTGCAGAGTTAAATCAGCTAGTGTGTTTGAAACTATGACTCGGGCATGAATGAGTTTTCCCAGGTAAAATAATCTTAATTTGCTACAAACAGTCAACACCATTGAATATGTGAATTGAGTAGGAACTGTTCCAGCCTTCAGCATGCCATCAAAGAGAAGAAGCCCTTCATTGGTGTCATCATTCTTCAAATTCCCAAAAATCATAGAATTCCAAGCCACAACATCTTTATCAACCATCTTCACAAAAACTTTCCTTGCAGATTTCAAATCCGCACAGTTGGAATAAATCCCAAGTAGAGCAGTTTGCAGAGATAAATCATTTAAGAATCCAAATTTAACAACTTGGGCATGAATCAAAGAACCAACCAACCAATCCTCAAGTGTATATTACGCTTGTAGTAAGCTTGTGAAGGTCCAAGCGTTTGGCCTGAGGTATTCAAATCCCATTTTTCTAAGTATTTGAAAGACCAAAATTGAAGAATTTCCATCTCGGGAATAGGCCGACATGAGTGCATTGAACGAAACTAGATTTCTGTGAGGCATTTTGCCGAACACCTTCAGGGAATCCCCGAGTGAACCACATCGTGCATACATGGACAGGACATTGTTGTATGGATATGGAGAGTGCGAGCAGATGGCAGAGGTGGTGAGAAGGAGAGCGTGGAGTTGACGAGCTTGTTTCACTGAGGCTATGGAGGTGCATTTTTTAATCAGAGCTGCTAACAAAGAAGGATCATATGGCGATGGCATATAAATAAGTCGACCGTTTACCCGCCAAAAGAAAAAAGAGGGTTCTTGGGTTTTAATTAGAATAATTTGCACCAACTAACTCCCTAAACGCAGCGTTTTCCATTTCTCTGAACTCTCAGTTTGAAGCTGAATCACAAAAGGTTTCCCCTTTCCTCTCCGATTTCAAATGTGCAGTGATTCGAAGCTTTCGCGGCTCTGCCGATTGGTCGATGACTCCTTACGTCCGTACACGGTCAGTTTTTCTCTCCCTACTCCATAACTAGGGTTTAGCTTCATTAATTGTTGCAGAAGCTCAATTCTCGATTGCTTTGCAGGAAGCAGATGTCGTTTCGGTAGCCAAAGAGAGGGAAATTCTGGTAACTCTCTCTCAGGTTCTTCGACAAGTCGAGGACTTGACTCAAGCCCTTGACTCGGGCTCCGATAATGTCAGTCTCTCTCTCTCTCTCTCTCTCTGAAAACTTCAAATTTAACTTCTGTTAGCAATAAAACTCGTAAAGGCATGAACTTTTTGTGCTCAGGAGGATGCGGTAGAACTGCATTTTGAGAGTGATTGTATGTGTCTAACTAAAATCATAATCCACTTGGTAAGCTCATTTCTTCTTTTTCAAATAAAGGAATCCAATGCATTAGCTGTGCAAGTATATCACGGCTGAGCTTCAAAGTTTCAATTTTTTGGCTTCTTCAACAGGTTGTTTTGCTAACAGTAGAGAGTAAATATATTAAGCATCTGGCCTGCAATGTTCTAGTTTCTGTCTCAGAATTTGTGGCTGTTTCGGTATGTTTGCAACTTCACTGCCTTAGGGAATGTGGTTATGCGTCTGTGACAGTGCACTTGGGTTTTGTGCTTCATTTTCTGAGCTTTATGTGTTTCACAGGGAAGCAGTTGGGATGCCTTTATTCATTTATTGTGCATTTGTATGGATTTGGCGATTTCATGTTCTTCATCAGATTTGACAACTGGAGCTGCTAATGCTCAATCTGCTTCATCGAGTTTAGTTTTTGTGTTAAAGCCTAGGCTGGAAAATGCTGACTGGGTTGTCGCGGTTTGTGTTTTAAGGGTTTTACGTGATATACGAAAATATTTGAAGTCAGAAGTCGATGATGAACTTCTTAAAGTGTACTTTGATTCAATCAATTATGTTCTTTCCACCATGCGTTGGGATCTATTTCATGAGATGCATGTTGGTCCAAATGCTGACGCCGAGAAGAGTTCCCATGGAGATGTTTTATTACGAAAATCCTTGTTTCTAGGAACTTTGGTTCAGTTTTTCTGTTCCCTGGCTGAGCAAAGTGAATCCACAGACAATCATCATCCGATAATTTCTACAATTGTCAACCTTGTACCTAAGCTTTTATGTTGCTGCCTTGGTCAGCAAGCAGATTGTGTTAACTTTAACAAGTGCATCTCTCAATACTTTAGACACAAGTTATTGGTATGAATTAGCCCGAGTCTTTTCTTAAAGATATTTGTTGATTGTTAAACATTTCATGAATGCGGGTTTTCGTGATATGCAGAAAGTTTAGGCTTCGACCTAGTGCTTGGTGTCATAAAGCATTGATAACTGTCTTACATTTGCAATTTGGAAATAACTACATGTGCTGGCTTAGAATTTGATTTCAAGTACACTGTCAAACATGTCATGCAGGTGCTAATGATCAGGCTGATTTCCCAAAGCTGTCAGGAAAGCTTAATTCTTGTTTCATGGTTGCAACTTATACATAATTACTTTGGAGAGCTTTTGAGGAAGCCCATTAGTCCTCTTGGGTATAATCAGGATGATTGCCTAGAAGGCTCACCATTTCTATCCAGTGTTGACGATGCAGATATAAACAGTCTGTCTTCCCGCCATCTGCAAAGACAGGCGGTTTTCCTTTTCCTGAGCTGTTCTTTTCATTTGATTAGCTCGAATGGATGCCCCAACAAAAAATGTGCTTGTGCAACTTGGAACTTACACTTGACATGTGACTCAAATGCAGAGGCGCAGTGTTGTGCAAGAAAGAAAGGTCTGTTGGAGCTTTATAGGTGGCTCCAGTGGCATCTTCCAGATGATATTTTACTGGACCATGATACATATTTTAAAAAATGTGTTGACTTTGCCAAGTCCTTCCTCCAACTCTATATCAAAGAGGTATATCTTTTTCTCTTCAAGTATTACTCTAAATTTTTTGCTTCTTAAAATTGTGTTGTATGCGTGTCCAAATTTTTAACGTCGTTTGCTTATATCTGTATCTTTGAAGATTGCATCATACATTGCACCATACTCAAAATTTTCCTATGTCCTCATTTCATGGCTCATTCTTGAATTAGGATGATGTATTATTCAAGGTGCTCTTGCAGTTGCTCGCCGTACCTTTTTATGCAGAACAGTAAGAAAAAAATATTCTACCTTTTCCGTTCTTGTAAAATGTATAGCCACAGCTTCCTGTTATCAAATCTCGGTTTAATATAGGTTTAGGTTTGAAGATGGAAGGGGAGCATTTCAGGATTCTAAGGGCAATGTGCTTTTTCGTATCTCAGATCTCTTCAATCCGGTGCTCTTATTCCATCTATTTCTTTTAGAGGCAAGATCCTCATTTGAATGAATGGTATTGGGAAAATAGAAATCAATGATGATATATGAAACGTTATATCTTTCCAATTTTGCAGTTAAGCTATGATCATCAGGTGCTCCTTGATTACCTTATTTCGAAAGATACCGGTATCATCTGTGCAGAATATCTTTTAAGGTGAATAAAATGTTGGAACTACCCTCTGAGGCATGAGCCCTCTGTTATGAAGTAATCTCTTGAGACAAGATATTTGCATTTGATTTCCGCTCATTGTATAGTTGTCTTGCTTCTTACTGTTCCTCATGCATACTTACGTAGGTGCTTGCGCAAAGTGTGCGATCCGTGGAGCTCATTTTCGGAATTTTCAGTTGGTGGACAAGGTACTGCTGAATCATCTTGCAAGAAAAGAAAAATTCCATTGGCTAACTCCAGTTTCCAGGAAAAGGATTTCAATGATGCCAAATGTTGCTTACTTTCATTGAAAAATTCCATTGAAAAGCTACACCGAAGAAATCTATTTCCCTACAATCCCAGTGTTCTTCTGAACCGGTGAGTCTCTTTCAACGAGCTTCATTATGCTTCTGGACTCAGGAAATCTTTCTACTCAATTTTTTTCAATTTTTGTTTACATTTATTCACATGGTTGATAGTTCTAGGATATAGAATCATCATTTAGAGCTTAAACTTGTGGTCTCATGTCAACGAATGTGATCAAAGTCGAAGAATTTGTGTGTAAGTGAGATTTGCATCATGCGTCCTTTCAGTCTGAATTATTGATTACTCTTGCTTTCGCTTTCGTTTTCGCTTTTACGTTTCTTGTAAACTGAGCTGCTAGTTCTTTATTTGCAGCTTAACGAGATTTCAAGAACTCTGTTTTAAGGAAGAGGAATGAATCAACAAGTCGTGAAGTAAGGAAATGTAGTTTGCAGACAGTTCAAGCATGTACCTATAAATTTCGAAAGAATATCTAGTTATTCAGGTTCTAATAGATTATCACAGCTTGATGTGAAACTAATGTTCATTATTATTCAGTGACTATTTCTGATATTGTGAAGAAGTTATGAAAGAGATGGATGATGATACGATGGAAGAGCGTGAACCCCAGAGTGTGAATCAGTCTTTGATGGTCTTGGAAGGTCCATGGTAGGAGAGGGTCTTGGGTACACCAAGGCATATACACCGTCTACCTCACAAGGGGGTTGGGTCGGGTGGGATAGGGTGGTACAAAATACAAGGGAGAGTTCGTCTATTATGAGGGGATGTGTCATGTGATCCTTCAAAGTGCACGCAAGACTTCTCCTGTGGTAGACCAGTGGTTCTGCTTCCATCAGATGTTGCCCTACATAGTTGGAGGACTCAAATTTGCCCTACTTTAAAGGTTTAATAATGGATTCAGGAGTTAGATAGAGTTGGACAAAATAGGGATTATTATAGGCCAATGTAATCCATGATCAAGTTTTTCTTTAGACGTAAATCCTATTCATACTACCAATAATAGAACGGTAATGTTTCACATGTTGAAAAAGTAGATATTGTGCGGTTCGATACAGATATTGTCCATATCCGAATTTTAAAGTTAAAATTTTAACGGTTTGATATAATTTGGATTTTTTTAATGATTTAGTTTGGATCAATTCGATCGGTTTAGGCATGAGATAGAAGCATTCTTGTTGAGGAAATAGATAAATTCCCCAACCTACTCTTTAGGTGCTTTTTCCTTTGCTTAGCTTATTATTAACCTACTCTTAGCACTTACGGAAAATGGAAAATTTTAGCTAGCAATAATTTTTGAGCTTGAAATTAATATCTTTTAAACATTTTATAAGCTTGAAATCAATACCTGAAGGTACATGGTAAACCTTCTATAACTAATCACAGAGTGAAAGTTAACCTAAAAATAAAATAAATAAATTATTCCATATCGGTTCGATTTGAATTCCAATGGATTCCTGAAACGAAAATTCAAAATCAAAATGTTATTCAAGTAACGGTTTTGGATTCTCAAATTGTTTTAACTTTTATCTGGTCAAAATTAAATTGTTGTTCAAAATAATTTGGATCGATTATTAATTAAGTTTACCGGATTTATGTCCATCCCTAACGTATTTATCTTTACATCTTTATTATTGAAAGACGAAAATAACATAGCATATATGTTTCCTTAATAACGAGTCATTTAATCGTGAGGCGAAAACCACCTCTTTATTCCGGAACCCTGCGGCCGCCGGGCGGCCGCCTTATTTGGTCCACCACAAGATTAACACAAGTGCCCTAAGCTTAGTAAACTTAACTAAGAGTAGTCTTGTGATATATGCACAAGAGAATTGCAAAGCTCTTGTGGCTTTGAAAACATTGGCACATGATCAGCACCTTTCATCTCCACCACATTTGTAAATCCACCATTTTCTATCATCCACCGTTGAAATTCGTATGGTATTGCCTTGTCTTGTTCACAAGCCACATAAACTCGGGTGACAGATCCAAAGCCCTCATGAGAGAAGTTCTTCATCTTTGACAAGTCTTCAAGGAAGAGTGAACTTGGCCTAACTAAGCTCTTGGCAAGTTCTAGATCCTTTGGACATGGAAATTACAAAAAAAAAAAAAAATTATTACTGCATTGTTGCATGGAAACGTTGTAGTTAATAAACGTATACGTTGTAGCTAACAGACGTATATGTTATATATTATCAAACTGTAAATATTTATCGCTAGGGGACAAAAAATTACCTCTATGGGACTGAGATGATGGGCGTTCATTAAGAACTTAGGACCAACAAGCATTGATGTTAAGGGCTCTTTGGTGCTTCCATAATTTGTGAACTGAGTGTCAAACCATGCTTCTGCTGGTGTCTTCTGATTGTACTTTTGCATTTGGTAAAAGAAAGAAAAAAATATAGTTGGGGGGGCAACAGCGCAATCAATCAATAATTTCTAGACAGTTGTTGAGATTTAAAGTGGAATTTAATATCATAGAGTATTGAATTGATTATAGAGCTATGTTAATGAGATTTTCTGTTAAATTAATAATTTATGTAAAATAAATTATATATTAAAATCAAATTAAAATAAATAAAATTATAGACAAATTTATTAAGATGATTTTCTTAATACTTGATAGTCTATCAATATAAATCAATTGGTTTCTATATTGGTAAATATTTAATATAAATGCTAAATGATTGAAATCGTACTTAAACTTTACCATAATTTTAGTAAATGATTGTCTTTATACTTCAATATTAATCTCGCTTGTTCCTGAACTTTACTCAAATATTTCCATAGTCTATCTATTTATCAAACTATGTTCGTTTTAAAAAAAAAGTAAAATAGTCAAGTCAAGTTCATGAAGCGATTTTTTTTAATGTAATTTGTTTTAAATATGGACGGAGGGGCAAACAAAAATATTTTGGCAAAATTCAGGAATAAGGGACAATATATAATATTGAAGTATGGAAGCGGTTGCTAAAATTATAGTAAAGTTCAAGGACGATTACAACTATTAAGCCTAATATAAATCATACATCCCTAGTTGAATATATATAACTATCAAGCACTTATATGATTTATTTTTTTAAACATCACGAGGTGACCCACGTCGAAAGGTGGAATTAATCCATGCTCGGATATGGTTTACTCCAAGTCAAAAATTGGTCCGAACAAATTTCAAACTCTTACCAATTGAGCAACGGAAAAATTATCCTAAAAAATGCCAATTCAAGTTCATTTAAAAAAAACGTGTTCTATTATAATTTGTATCCATGTAACATAATTCAACAATTAATGTGGATATTATTATGTCCCATCCGCAATGTTATTTAGGCGGGAACATAAAGTCCGCAACAAGACTAACATAATGACTATTTTATGAATTGAGTAAGGATGACAATGAGCCGTGTCATGTTAGGTTCATATCGTGTCATGAATTCTATTTTATTTAAATATGTTCAATCTGAACATGACCCATTTAATAATCATGTCCAGAATATCCAACCTGAATTTGACTTGTTAATAAATCATGTAACTCGTGTAACTTCTATATATAGCCCTTTTAATAAACAAGTCGTGTTTGAAAAAAATTAACATATGACATGTTTACCTTGTTTAAATTCTTTAGCATATTTAACACATTTAACATGTTTAATCTATTAAAATTATAAAATTTAATTGATATGTAGGTATGTAAATTGGTAAATATATACGTTAGTGATTGACATGTGTATTAAATGAGTTAATATATAAGTCATTATACGGATTAACATGTTGACCCGAAATCTATTTATTTATTAAATGAGTTAATAGATCCTTATTCAAATATATTAATATATTGATCCAAAACCTATATCCGTTTATTTAATGTGTCATAACGGATTGACCCGAATATAACCTAAATTTTAATTGTGTGGCTTAATCCTGAGAAATTGACATTCTTGGAACTGAGGCGTTCTGATATTTTGAGTATATATCGACCTCGTCATAATCAGCTTGTGAATTGTGAGGGACCATGAAATATGTCACATGCATGTGTCATACATGTATGCTATGGTGGTTGGTTGTTGGACCTAGAAATGGACAGTGTCTGATGATAAATTAAGCAACCTTACAATGAAGGTACGGACTCATGAGTCATTATAAATAAATAACAAGTTTTTATGCCAAACTTTGCTTGTCAAGTATGTAAGAGTATTTATTTTCCTTTTCTTTTGAAATGACTATAACCATATATTACAAGGAAAGATATTTGAAATCGCCAAAAAAAAAAAATACTGTTAAATCAGTTCATTAATGACTCGATTTGGAGGACAAAAAAGATAATGAATCGACTACTATAAATATCATATTCCCCATAAATTCGTTGTCATCATACAAATAAGGAAAAATATCACTAAAGTCCTTATTACCGTAATTACTTTCCTACTCATTATTGGAGCAGGTTTTGAATTCGACTTTCATAAAAGCTAAATTCAATAATCAATATACTTATTCTTGATATTAATGTGATTAATATATCTTATTTTAAGACTCTATTCATACATAATCTGATTAGCCTGAATAAATTAAGGCTGAGCAGTCCTGTCTTAGTGCGTCCCAAGCCCTCAGCTAGACAAATTATACAAGGCCATAACAATACATTACTTGCCGGCCACATTTGGTATGCCTGCACATTGCTCGGCCAAGCCACATCCTCGTCCAGACATACAACCTACCACCAAGATCAAGACAGTACAAGCCGACCACATCTAGTTGGCCTACTCACTACTTAGCCAAGCAAGTCAGAAATACCCGTCAGGACCACACAAGGATACGTGACAGCACCTAGGATAACGACATTAATCCTATATCGAACTATTCTATCAACAACATTTAATTCTACTATAAATATAAGAGTGCTTCCCCTCCAAAAGGTAATGACAATTTTGCTCTCCTGCCGTCTAAATTAGTACAATACCTTCCACATTTAATCTTACTTAAGCATCGATGATTGTAGCCTGACACCACATTAGTGCTCCTTTACTTCTACCTTTCTCTTCATTGGTCCCTCCACCATGAGAAGACCATCTGAAGGAGTCCAGCAAGGTGAGTCAATGTTGGTCCATTTATTGCATCAACCGACTCCATATAATTTCTATAGAAAATTTAAGATGGTCTAGAACCCCTCATCACAGCCCCTTGTCTAACCTTCTTCTTTGGTTCCATTGATGTCACCTACCCTGACAGATCTAGCAATTCTCACTCCATCGGAAATGGATTCTCTCTGGATCTAACAAGATCCAGTCCCATGTCGTTCTTCCTGCCATTTGCAATGACAGGCGGTTTTCCTTTTTCCTGAGCTTTTCGTCTCATTTGATTAGCTCAAATGGAGTCCCCAACAACTAATGTGCGAATTGTGCTACTTGGAACTTACGTGCGCTTGAAATGTGACTCAAATGCAGAGGTGCAGTGTTGTGCTAGAAAGGCTTATGTCTGTTTCTTTGAAGGATTGCATTATACGTTGCACCATACTCAAAATTTTTGTATGTCCTCATTTCATGGTTCATTTTGTGAAAATGTGAAAGATACAAAAATTCCAAATTGAAAAGTTGCACAACCTTATAAGGAATTATATGAGTTCAAATTGAAAAGTTGCACAACCTTATAAGGACTTATAAGAGTTGAGTCTCTTCTTCCATTGTCAATTGATTTTAGAGTGAAACTTCAACTATTTTCATGATATCATAGCAGATTATCGATGTGTAAAACTTAACAACCACACATGTTTCATGTCACCCAATTATAAGTTCTTCACGTACTAGGCCAAAAATTCACCACACGTAAAGGTGTGTGTGAGAATGGTCTTGGGGATTGGCGGGGTAGAATCTCAATTCTTGAATTCAGATGATGTATTACTCAAGGTGCTCTTGAACTAAGATTCTAAGGGCAATATGCTTTTTCTTGTCTCATATCTCTTCAATCCTGAGCTCTTATTCCATCAATTTCTCTTAGAGGCAAGATCCTCATTTAAATCAAAGGTATTGGACAAATAGAAATCAATGATGATATATGAAACCTTATACCTTTCCAACTTTCCAGTTAATCTATGACCATCAGGTGCTCCTTCATAAGCATTTTTTACAAATTTTTTTTGTAATAAATGAGCCATTGGGATTTGTTGAAATATTGTAATTAACTACACATTAGGCAAAGTATTATATGTCATTTGATACATGTCCTACTATACAGGGCACCAATTATACTATATTTAATATATTTCATAAGCAAAAAGACCTGAATTTCATTGAAATTCCGTAACGGGGTTTGAAGTGACTCTAGAGTCAGAAATCATCCACATCAACTTCAAAGTATCTTACGGAGTGAAGAGAATGGAAATTAAATAAGTATTTCAAAGTTTTTATCGAAATTTCTCAAACCGGCTAAAAATCATGCGTTTATACCGCTCACTATTTTTTTTTTAAATTCATCCATTAGGATTTTGTCAAATATTTTAACAGCACATTAGCCAACGCATTATATGTCATTTGAAACATGTCCTATTCATAGTGCCTATTAACTATATTTTGTAGGTTTTTAAACAAAAAAAAAAACTCAAATTTCATTGAAATTTCGTAATAGTATCCAAAGCGACTCTAGTGTCCTAAGGACTTTAGAAACCATCCCGCTCAACTTCCAAGTAGCTTAAGAAGTGCAGTTAATGGAAATAAAGTAAGTATTTCAATTCTTTTGCGAAATATAAAAAATCGACTAAAAATCGTGAATTATACCTCACAATTTTATTAAAAAATGTATTTGCTGGAATTTCATGAAATATTTTAACTGCACATTACACAAAGTATTATATGCCATTTGGGACATGACCGGGTACCCATTAATCATTTTTTATTTATTTTGTAATCAAAATAACCTAAATTTCATTGAAATTTGATAACGGGGTTTGAAGCGACTCAAGGGTCCGAAGGTCTTTAGAAAATATCCCCTCAATTTCAAAGTGTCATATAGAGTGAAGAGAATGAAAATTTAATATGCATTTCGATACTTTTGTCGAAATTTCAAAAACCAACTAAAAATCATAAAACCATCCCCCTCAATTTCAAAGTAACTTATAGACTTAAAGAATCAAATTTAAATAAGTATTTTGATGTTTTTTTCAAAATTACAAAACAGACTAAAAATCGTGAGTTATATTTAATAATTTTTATATAAAAAAATACATCCATAGGGATTTTGTGAAATATTTTAATTGCACATTAGCCAAAGTAATATATGTCATTTGAGACATGTTACGCCTTTCAGGGTACCCATTAACTATTTTTTATCCATTCTTTAAGTATAAAAACTCTAATTTAATTGAAATTTTATAATGGGGTCTGAAGTGACGCCAGGTCCTAATGACTTTAGAAACCATCTCCCTCAACTTCGAAGTATCTTATGACTTAAAGGGAATGGAAATAAAATAAGTATTTCGTTGTTTTTTTTTCGAAATTAAAAAAATCGACTAAAAATCTTGAGTTGTAGCTCACCGTCTTTATAAAAAAATGCATTCATCGAGTTTTTTAAAATATTATAACTGCACATTAACCAAAATATTATATGTCATTTGAGCCATGTCCTTTTATTTAGGATGTTTATTAACTATTTTTTATGCATTTTTAAGCCCAAAAAAAAACGGATTTCATTGGAATTTTGTCACGGCGTCTGAAATGATTCTTGGGTTCTAAGGACTTTAATAACCATCATTCTCAACTTCAAAGTATCTTAGGAAGTGAAGGGAATGTAAATAAAGTAAGTACCTCAATGCTTTTGTCAAAATTTTAAAAATTGACTAAAAATCGGGAATTATAGCTCATAATTTTTGTAAAAAATGCAACCGTCGGTATTTCATGAAATATTTTTAACTGCACAATAGTCAAAGTATTATATGTCATTTGAGACATGTTCTGTTGTTCATGGTACGCATTAACTATTTTTTTTTTTGCTTTTTTTAAAGTAAAAAACTCGAATTTAGTTGAAATTTCGTAACGGGGCCTGAATTGACTCTGGGGTCCTAAAGACTTTAGAGACCATCCCATCAACTTCAAAGTATCTTACAAAATGAAGAGAATGGAAATTAAATAATTATGTCGATACTTTTGTCGAAATTCCAAAAATTGACTAAAAATCTTAACTTATATAGCTCAGAGTTTTTAAGAAAATGCATTCGTTGAGATTTTGTAAAATATTTTAGCTACACATTAGCCAAAGTATTATATACTATTTGAGACATGTTCTGTTGGGTGCCCCATTAACAATTTTTTCTGCATTTTCTTTGCATTTTTTAAGCGAAAAAACTCAAATTTAATGAAAATTCATAACAGGGTTCTAAGGACTTTAGAAACCTTCCGCTCAACTTCAAAGTATCTTAAGTAATGAATGGAATGGAAATAAATTAAGTAGTTCCACGCTTTTGTCGAAATTTCAAAAATCGACCAAAAATCGTGTGACATAACTCAAAGTTTTTGTAAAAAATGCATCAGCTGAAATTTCGTCAAATATTTTAACTGCACATTAAAAAGAGTATTATATGCCATTTGAGACATGTTCTACCATTTATGGTGCCCATAATTGTTTTTTTTTATGTATTTTGTAACAAGAAACATGAATTTCATTAAAATTTTGTAATGAGGTCTGAAGTGACTCGAGGGACTGAAGGTCTTAAGAAACTATCCCCCTAAACTTTAAAGTATCTTATGGAGTGAAGATAATGGAAATTAAATAAGTATTTCGATGTTTTTTTTAATTTCAAAAACCGACTAAAAATCTTGAGTAGCTCATATACAAAAAAACATCCGTCATTTTAACTGCACAGTAGCCAAAGCATTATGCGCCATTTGAGACATGACCTATTAATGATGCCCCATTAAAAAATTTGTAGGCATTTTTTAAGCAAAAAAACTCCAATTTCATTGAAATTTCGTAATGGGGTCTTAAGTGACTCTAGGGTCCTAAGGACTTTGCAAACCATATATCGCAACTTCAAAGTATCTTAAAAAGTTAAGAGAATGAAAATAAAATAAATATTTCGATGTTTTTTTCGAACTTTCAAAAATTGACTAAAAATCATATCTGCTCATCCTTTGAGATTTGTTGAAATATTTTATACTACCCATTAGGAAAGTATTATACAGCATTAGAGACATGTCATGATATTCAAGGTGCCCATTAACTTTTTTTTTATTTTGTAATAAAAAAAACCTAAATTTTATTAAAATTTTGTAACTCTGTTTAAAGTGACTTTTGGGTCCGAATGCCTTTGGAAACCATTCCTCTCAACTTCAAAATATTTTATGAAGTGAAAAGAATGGAAATTAAATAATCATTTCGATACTTTAGTTGAAATTTCAAAAACACTAAAATCATGCTCACCATATATATATATATATATATATATATATAAGCATTAGTTGGGATTTTGTGAAATATTTTAACTGCACATTATCTAAAGTATTATATGCAGTTTGAGACATATCTTGTCATACAAGATGCTCTTTAACTATTTTTTTGGCATATTTTAAGAAAAAAAATTCAAATTTTATTGAAATTTCGTAACAGGATCCGAAGTGACTCTAGGGTTTGAAAGACTTTAGAAACCAACCACCTGAATTTCAAAGTATCTTACGAAGTGAAGAGAATCTAAATTAAATAAGTATTTCGATACTTTTGTCGAAATTTCATAAATCAACTCAATATCATGAGTTATAGCTCATAGTTTTTTTTTTTAAAATGCATCCGTTGGGAATTTGTGAAATATTTTAACGGCACATTAGCCAAAGTATTATATGTCATTTGAGACATGTTCTACCTTTCATGGTGCCCATTAACTATTTTTTGTGCATTGTTCAAGCACAATAACTCGGATTTCATCGAAATTTCATAACAAGGTCCATAGTGACTTATAGCTTTTAGTTTGAAATCACCCCCCTTAAATTCAAAGTATATTAAGAAGTACAAGGAATGGAATTAAAGTAAATATTTTGATACTGTTGTCGAAATTTCAAAATTCGACTAAAAATTGTTAATTATAGCTTATAGTTTTTGTAAAAAATGCATCCGCTAGAATTTCATGTAATATTTTAACTGCACATTAGAAAGAGTATTATATGCCATTTGAGACATATCTTATCATTTAGGGTGTGCATTAACTATTTTTTATGTATTTTGTAAGCAAAAAACTTGAATTTCATTGAAATTTTGTTACAGGGTCTGAAGTCACTCTAGGGTCCGACAGTCTTTAGAAACCATTCCCCTCAACTTCAAAGTATCTTACAATGTGAAAAAAATGGGAATTACAAAAGTGTTATGATATGTTTTTTGAAGTTTAAAAAACATACTAAAAATTGCGACTTGTAACTCACGGGTTTTATTAATAAATGCATTTGTTCGGATTTTGTGAAATATTTTAACTGCGCATTAGCTAAAGTATTATATGCTATTTGGGACATATTCTGATATTCAGGGTTGCATTAACTATTTTTTACGCATTTTTAATTCAAAAAAAACTTGAATTTCATTGAAATTTTGTAACGGTGACCGAAGTGACTCTAGGGTCCTAAAGACTTTAGAAACCACCCTTTTCAACTTCAAAGTATCTTAAAGAGTGAGAAGAATGGAAGTTCAATAAGTATTTTGTTGCCTTTGACGAAATTCCAAAAATCGACTAAAACTTGTGAGTAGCTCATAATTTTAAAAAAATGCATCCGTTGGGATTTTGTGAAATATTTTAACTACACATTAGTCAAAGCAATAAATGCCATTTGAGACATGTCATCCTATTCAGGGTGCCCGTTAACTATTTTTTTATGCATTTGTTAAGCAAAAAAACTCTAATTTCTTTGAAATTTTGTAATAGGGTTCGAAGTGACTCAAGGGTCCAAATGATTTTAGAAACCATTCCCCTCAACTTCAAAGTATCTAAAAAAAATAAGGGAATGGAAATAAAGAAAGTATTTCGATGCTTTTGTCGAAATTTAAAAAATGAACAAAAAATGTGAGTTATAGCTCACATTTTTAAAAAAAAAATGCATTCGCCGGAATTTTGTGAAATATTTTAACTCCACATTAGAAAAAGTGTTATATACGATTTGTGACATGTTTTGCCAATCAAGGTACCTATTAACAAATTTTTATGTATTTTGTAAGGAAAAAAACTTGAGTTTCATTATAAGTTCATAACGGGGTTTGAAATGACTCTGCCCTCGTTTCGAGCTGGTGCGGCACCTCACTGATCAGCGCCCTGGTATCACCCGATCATCAGGAATAACTCTCGGTGGTGCTGAGGAAGGTCTTGGATGATCTGTTGATACTGGCCCACTAGCAGGTGATAGCTGCTCCTTCAGTTTGTGATACAACGAGCCTATACCTCGCCAGTCAAACATCACGACGTTTTGAGCACTTAAAGGCCTTGGATCAAACAACAAATTTCGCACCGTAATCTAGTATCGGGACGTCGAAATTTCGTAAATTTTTGCGAAGATGATCTAAGGGGGATTTTTTTATTAATGTGGACAATTTGATTACTCGTACCATGAAGAAAAAAATAGGGAAACTCCTAAAACCATCTAACTCATTAACACTTAGAACTTTTGAAGAAAACTTCAATACTAATTAATATATATTACATATATATGATTATAATTAATATATCTTACATATATATTATTATAATTAATATATTACATATTAATATATATTATTATAAATATGAACATATATAATTAACAATACGTAATATTCAACAACAAAACCCAAAATAAAAAAAAACTCATAAAAAAATCCTTGCTCGGCGAATCAACGTGATGTGCCAAGCAAGCCTTTTTTAAATAACATATATAAGTATATTATTATATTCTAAATATATTACATATATATGATTATAATTAATATATTTTACATATACATATTATAATTAATATATATTACATATTAAAATATATTAATATAAATATGAACATATATAATTGACAATACATAATATTTAACAACAAAAACCAAAAAAAAAAATTACTCATAAAACAAGCATTGCTCGGCGAATCAACGTGATCCGCCGGGCAATGTGTACTATAATCCCTAAACTCTAAACTCTAAACCCTAAACCCTAATCAAAAACCAAAACAAATACTCATAAAACAAGCCTTGCTCGGCGAATCAACGTAATGAGCTGGGCACGTTTACTTTCCACAGCGCATGTGCGCTAGGCAAGCCTTTTTTTAAATAACAAATATAATTATATTATTATATTATAATTAATATATTATATATATGATTATAATTAATATATCTTACATATACATTATTATAATTAATATATATTACATATTTAAATATTATAATTAATATACAAATGCATTGTAAATATTAATATATTTGATTATATATTATTATAAATATAATTATATTTTTATATATTTTATTGTATCTAGCTCGGCGAATCACTCCCGTCCGCTGGGCCATGTGGGGCTTGACCGGCGCATGTTCGCTGGGTTAGAGTAATTAATATAGTTTTATGTATTTTATATTAACAAAATATTACATATAATTAATATTTATCATTATATATATTATTTAATCTATAATAAAAATACATACAAAATAAAAATAGCACATAGATTAAAAATAATAAATAAATATACAAAATAAAAAAATACTTATAATTTTACATATATATATATATATTGAATGGTTTTATAGATAACGATTAATCAATGTAGGTTTCACTATCCCCCTCCCAATCACCCTCATCATCTAAGCTTTCCTTAGCATCACTTTCAATTGGTTCTAAGGTATCGATATGAATAAAAATATCATCAATCGCAACTGGCAGGGTGAGATCGTCGGTACGTACTCCTTCCACGTTTATGGTGGGTGCTGAGGAATCCTGCTAGTAAACAAAATCGACATTTTCTGTTTCTCCAACATTTTCATGGTCCCGATCCTCCAAGTCTCAAATGTTTCTATGCTTCACCATCTCAACTATTTTCCAACCAGCACCAGCTTTTGGATCATCAATATAGAAGACTTGTTCCGTTGTACTAGTTAGAATATATGGATCACTCTCAAACCACCGGATGTTTGTGTTGACAGAGGTACATAAATAATCTTTTTTGATCCTGCTCAAGATACTTGGGTCCGTATCGAACCACTGACACTTGAACAAGACTACTATCTTGCGATCCGCATAAAATACGTTCACCACACTTAACAATTTATCGTAAAACCTCGTATCATCATTTACTCCATCCCTCGGCACGAATACCCCACTATTTTGAATAGACAACTTGTCATTTCACTCTGCGCACACAGACTTAACTCTGTTAACGTAACAACCAGCGTATGTTTCTCCTCGAAATGGGCCAATTACAAGCTGCATAAATTCTTTGCAAAACTTGGACGAGTTGTCAGTTCTCAACTGTGCCATCTGATATGAAAACACACAATGGTATCTTGGTTCATTTAAAAATAAGTTGATATAATATTTGACTTACATATGCGGAAAACAAATGTGGAAACAATTGTTTGTCCATTTCCACCCAATTATAAGGATATTGGGCCTTCATCAATTCCTCGTGCTGGTCATGGAAAGGCCGGACTTAATCACAATTTTTTAATATGAGCCACTACCATGTCACTATTAGTAAAGGGCTCTGAGACTGGACCATTGTCAAACGGTTTTGCGGCTTGGGAAAATACCGATAGGGACTTTAGATGTTGACCACCATCGCCGTTTCGTGGGGCCATGTTGAAAGAATTTCAACAGTTCAAAGGTAGATTGCTCAAAATTTAAGTGACTCTTTTGCAATGTATGCCTCCACTATAGAGCCTTCAGGACGTGTCTTATTGCGGATGTACCACTTGTAGGTACCTAACATTCTGCAATGAAATAAAAAAAAATGATTTTAATATGAACAATATATTAAGGACATAGTACCAGTATTATGAATAGTGTATACCTTTCGATTGGGTACATCCAACAAAATTTAACAGGGGCAGCTAGCATTGCCTCGTTGATAGGTCCTCAAATAAACATTATTTTATATTATTTTACACCCTTATACTTGACTTTTAATATTAAAATAATAAATAATTAGATAAAATAGTATATTTTGTGATTTTTCTATTTAAATAAATAAAACTTGTAATTTGGAGCGTTTTGACGAAAGATTCGTCTCGATTGGAATTATAACGAAGAAATTATGGACGAAATTCGGTTGAATTATATTAATTAATTAATTTTGATTTTACAAAGCCCAAATTCATGTTTTTAATTCCAGCCCATTTTTTCTTTTGCAGCCCAAACCAAGCAGCAGCCCGTCTGTCCATATTTTTGCAGCCAAGCCCAACTGCTGCTCTGATTTTTTTGTTGCAACCTATTTGATAAGTCCAGCCCGCACGGCCCAGTTAAAAACCCAGCAGCTCACATGCACAGCCTAGCCCGCATTTAGTTTCCATTGTGCAGCCCAGACGCAGGTCCATCAAAACTCGGCCCGCAACTCCAGCTCGGCCTGCGTCGTTCATCTCCAATCCATCCGTGCGATGAGCCCATGTGCACCCGACTCAGCCCACTGCACAGCTAACCATCTGCGCCCAGCCCGTACGACTGCTGCAGCTCCACCAACCCAGCCCAACCACTTCCTGCACCAAACCAACTACCCGCCAGGCCCGCGTCCATCCACTGCGATCAGCCAGCCTGCCCTCACCTGCCCACTTGCCTTCAACAACCCTTCTGCTGCTCTGAATTTTCAGCAACCAGGCTCGCTACAGTAGCCTGCTCTTCACCATCTTCCAGCAGTAGCAGCCCAGCCCGTACAAACTGCTTCCATTTTCTATTATTTCTCTGATTTTCCAGCACAAATCAACTCCAAACCATGCCCAATTTCATCATTAATCATCATTGTTCATAATTATTCATCATTTCATTTTCATTTATTTTTATTGTAATTTTTAATTACTTTATTTTATTTTTTTTAGTAGCTTTTTCCTCCTATAAATAGGAGTTCATTTCACTTGTTTTGGGGAGACTTGGTTTTGAGAGAGAGCTCCAAAAACACAAATTGTATCCTTCCTTTAGAAATATCAAGACTAGTATTTCCGTTGCAATTCTTGAGTTTAAGTTCGCATTCTCGTGTTTATTCCTCCATCTTCATAAGGTTTCTTTTGCTGTCAGAAAATCTTATGAATAACATTTCATTTTTCCATCCATTTTCTGAATCACAAGCTTTCTTGGATTCCGAAGGTGTAACTTGTTCTTTTCCTTGCTTAAACTCTCATTATTGTTTCGGTTTTATTTTCTTTAGTTCAATATTTTTGTGGGTATTTTCTTTCTAACTTTTGTAGACAAGGATATTATTATAATGTGTTCTACTTTTCAAACTTCATTTACTTCATACATTTGATTGTTTAAGTTTCAATTTTATGACCGCGTTTCGGTGCACTTGGTATAAAATTGAAAAGATTTAAATGTTTAATAAACATTCAAATCATAAACATTAGGTTAATCATTTTATAAGTGTTTATAACCGCGTTTCGGTGCATTTATAATGTTTAAAAAAATGTATGCATGAGTGAGATGGTGAAAGTAGAA
Source organism: Prinsepia uniflora (assembly GCA_032719365.1). NCBI lineage: Eukaryota > Viridiplantae > Streptophyta > Magnoliopsida > Rosales > Rosaceae > Prinsepia > Prinsepia uniflora. The sequence goes on along the minus strand of CM064875.1, from coordinate 1,146,977 downwards.
TTTTGTAATATATTCAAACTTTGCAAATGTTAGAGTGTTGGTAGAATTTGTGTTTAAAGAAAGTCCACTTGTATATATGTTAAAATAGGAATAGAATTAGTTTATTTATGTCTTTACTTGTTTTGTATGATCACAATCCCTAAAAAACCCCATCTTTATTCTTTTATTCTTTTATTCATTTATTATTTATTCCATTAATTTATTGATTCTCTTATTCATTAATTCGTTTATTCGTTAATTCTTTAATTCTTTATTACTTGATTATTCAATTAATTAATTATGTGATTATTTTATTCTTTAATTCTTCAATTCATTATTATTTGATTATTCATTATTCTTTTTAACTAACATATTATTAATATTTCCTAATTTACCCGGTTAAGAACGATCCTTATTTACCAATACTATAACTACACAAAAAGGGTTTAAATTTGCATAATACTCAAATTACGTGTTTAATTTAATGCGTAGTTTGAGCGTTATCACTCGTCTAAAAGATGTATTAGTAGGTAAACTATTGCATCAAAGAATGCTGGTGGAAATATTTGCTCAAGCCAACACATGATATAGACAATGTTCTCTTTAATTGCTTCGAGGTTTACATTTACTAGCGACTTGGCACATAGTATCTGAAAAAATTGAGACAAATAAACTATCGCCTCAATAACTTTAGACTCCAAACAAGGTCAAATGCCAATCAGAATGAGTCGTTGTAATAAAATGTGATATTAGTGACTTTCATGCCAGCTAGGGGTGCTACCATGAGTGCTAATATTTCGGGAGATGTTGCCTGCATAACCATCGGGGATTTTCACACTTTGCAACCACTTAAGAAATTTTTTCCTATTTTTTGGCGTAAATGTATTACCTAGATGTATGATGTATTTTCCATTCAAACTTTTGGCCACAAATGTCGCCGGATAACCATCTCTTGCACACCTAAACGAGTTTTTTTGGTGTCTTTTGACTTCCCCTTAATAGGTAAAATTGTTTCAACAAGACTCTCAGCAACATTCTTCTCAATAGCATGGGATCCGCGATGTTCCTGATTTTCAATTTCGACCAATACGGCAACCAAAAAAATATACTTTTTTCGTCCATTTTTCATATTTGGCAGGTTTTGGGCCTTTTGCGATGAATGTGGGAATACTGTTTAAGATGTTCAATATCTCTTCACCGGACCTCTCTCTTGGTTATGCCTGTAACTCTGTTTTACCATTGAATGAGTTAGATCACATACATCATCGATGATCACAGGGTAGAAATCTTCTCGAGCCAAAATTACATACCTTTGATGCGTGGCAAAAGGATCTTGTGTATGGTCCACATGTCGGACAAGCAAGAGAGCCATTAGTGCTCCATCCCGCCAACATCCTATAAGCAAGAAAATCATTAATTATCCACATTATGGCCACTCAGAGTGAACATCTCTCCATTACACTTGTCATAGGTTCGGACACAATTTTTCAATAAATCCACAAACTCATCAATCAACGGCTGCAAATAAACGTCAATGGAATTACTCGACGATTTCGGCCCCGGTATCAAAGTACTAAGAATTGTGAATTCTTTTTCCATACATCTCCAATGAGGCAAGTTATACAGAACTAAAACTAATGGCCAAGTGCTATAGAGCCTTGCAAAAGTTCCAAAATGATTAAAACCGTCAATATCAAGTCTTAATATGAGATTTCTTGTCTCTGATGCAAAATCAGGATACATCTTATCAAATTCCTTCCAAGCATCTCCATCGACCGGATGCCTTAGTGAATCGTCATTAGTGTGTTCATCTTTGTGCCACCTCATATCACAAGCTGTGTGAGACGACATGAAGAATCTTTGTAATCTTAGTTTCAGTGGAAAATAGCGCAATACCTAATTCAGAATCTTACTCTTTTGAGACCTAGGCTCATTGCACACAAGATATTTATCGTGATGCTCGAATTCACCGTAAAACAAGGCACATTTGTTCGTACATGCATGAATCTTCACATACCTTAAACCAAGATCCTTCAAAAGTTTCTTCAAGTTATAATGATCTCTAGGAAGACTGTTATCTTCATGGAGCATTCGGACGATGATGTCCATCATGTGATCAAAATGTTTGTACGTTTGATTATACTCAACTTTCATGTGCATATATCAATTGCACAACCTCCCCTTAAACTGAAAATGATTTACAACTAGGGTATAATTCCCGCTAAGGTTCTTTCAACAACCTTTCGTAATGGAGATCTAACTTTTCGGATTCATACCTAGGGGCATGCTCATCTATATCATCATATGCAGGGGGAAAATATTGGTTAATATCTCAACAAATTGACCATTATCACACCGATTATCTGAATCACTAGCATCTCGACGGTTCCACAACGATTGGTATCACTCAGCGACATTCAACAACAGTTGTTACATATATGGCATGGACATAATATGCGCCTTGATCACTACAGTGACTACATGAAAAAGCGATGAAGCTATTGATTCCATCCAAATACTGATCAGAAGATCTATCTAACATTTGTATCTAGTCTCTATCCATTGTGCCTACTTCCACAAAATAGAATCAATGTAAGTAGACAATTATATAGTTTGTGACCATATCCCATCCAAAACCCGCTCATCTCCTTATGCCTCTAATGATTTGGCCATATCCCATTTGAGAGTGCACGTTCTGTGCTTTATAGTTTGTGACCTACGAGGCGAAGTTTGGCAACATCATCCTACAGTTCTCCAAATGCACGACTTCGATCTTTTAAACAAATATCTAGTATGCATTCGGAGAATAGTAAGGAGATATAAACTGAATTTCCCACAATCCAAACCTAACCATATCGACAAAAAACTATACAACACATAGCTGTGCACTTCCAAACCATCTTGATAAATGGACAATTCAAAAGTTAATCAATCAATCTGATTCACTGACTCTCAAATGGGTCTAAAGTTTTCTATCGAATTTCGTTATACAAAGTTAATCAACTTGATTAACTTCGAATTAACGGATAAATCACAATTGCCTAACACAACTATATCCAGATTTCTAAGCATTTTCCATAATATATCACAATTTTCAAACATAATTAAATACTAATTTTTTAGAAAAATTAAATTGAGAGGAAAACACACATACCTTTTATAAGTAATAATTCAAATCAACCACAAATTACCTAAAAAAATTAGCTTATAAAAACAAATAAAAAAACATAAAACATAAAATAAAATTGACAGGACCTGTCCCCGAAGGACATAGATAACCGTGCCCGGTCCTGTTCCCGTCTAACAAGTCAACTGAATGTCCAAAATTGCCCTCAGCACTCGCCAAATAAGGGATAACCGTACCCGTGCCCACTCATGCCTCCACCTCTCTATCAGCCTCGATCATCGAGCCACGGCCTGGAGGGTCAATAAAACAGAAAAGGTGTGAGTGGACAAAAATAAAAGTTTAGAAATATATTTATCAAAAGACATTCCTACCCTCCAGTTTCGCAAACATGCATGCATATCATAAATCATGAGTAAAGTAAATCTGGGCATAAACGTTCATAAAGCACAAATCATGAACAATACAGTATCATATCCAATCTCATATAGTCACGTTATCCCTGCAACGCGTGCAAATCAATAGGCTCAAGGACCGCTCAAAATCCGACCATCCGCCGCTGTGAACACATCACCAGCCGGCAATCCAGATCGTCGTGAACACATCACCGAACGATCTCCATATAATCCAGCACATCTGATCTGAGTCGAGGCTCCCTCGGCTACACGACAACAGACCGTGCTACGTGTAACGACCCGTCCCGAATTCCGGGATTAGTTTAGTGACTAATCTCGATTAGTGAGGTTGAACGGTGCTTAGTAGGGCGAAATCGGACAAATTGTGCGAAATGACCGTTTTGCCCCTAGTCGTGGGCAAAATGTTGACTTTTTGTTCGGGCGGTCAAATGGACTTTGACCGATGACCGTGACGTAGTTCGGGACGTCACGAGTTCATAGACAGGTGGCACGTTCGATTCCGACATTCGTAGAGAAAGTTATGGTGTTCGGAAGTTGAGGGGTATTTTGGTAATTTGGCTTACTAGGAGCCAAATGTTGACTTTTTGACCGGGAGGTCCGATGGACGAGGGCCAAGGACCGTTACGTAGGTATCGTCGATACGAATCCAACGACAGGCGGCATGCCGAAATCGGAGATCCGACGACGAAGTTATGGTCAAGGACGTAAAACGCGATTAACCGAGACTCGGAATAAAATAATAATATAATAATAAAATCTGATTTCTTTAATCCAAACCAATCTGGACCCTTGATGAGTGACACATGTCATCATCCCCTTCAATCCTTAAATCAGGGATCTATGTTGGCCATTTAGTTAATTAATTCATTAATCTCCTCAAATCCTCACCATTGGTTCTAAGCCCAGATTCAATCCTGGCCATTGATCTCATCTGCACCTTCTGATTTAAACCATCAGACTCACATTCCCTCACATTTTCATTTCTTTCAACCCGTGCACTCTCACTCCTTACACGATCACTCCACCACCTCACAGCCCAGCCTCACACACCAGTCAGCCCCAGACGAACCCCAGCCACCTTCAGACGCCGGCCACCACCACCACGGCCGCCCTGCACGGCCGGAAACCACCCAGACCCGAGAAGGAAACCAAACAACCCGATCAACCCAAATCGATCCAACCGTCCAAACCTTCATACCTGGACTCGAACCAACGTTGGGTTAGGATCAGTGTGACCTTAGGACGACTCAGACCACGACTGGGCAGCCCACGGCGGCGACACGGCGGCGGTAAGTCCAGAAACCCGTAAAGACCCGATTTACTTCCCTGCCTTGAAACGTCCGTTTTTGACGTTATGAATGTTTGTTTGTTTTTGAGACATGTCCTAGGAACCTAGACGACCATTTTGGACCATGAACCACGGCCGGAATCTCGACGAGTCGCCGGAGATGATGACCTGAGTTCTCAGCCGATTTCCCGTCAGTTTTCAGGTAGTTTAATCAACCTAAAAATGAGTTTGGATGTCACAGAACCGTAGAGGAGGTTATGACGAGTCCATAGGATCAAACCGCATCAAAAATGGTGGTCTGGAACTCGATCTGTGATCGGGTCAAGCCACGGGTCGACGGCGACCCGGTTTCAGAACCCGGTTACTGTAGCATGACGTCATCATTGTTGACCTGAATGTTGACCTGGCGCGTGGGGGCGCGTGAAGGGTATTTTGGGGAAACTTCCAACATGACTTTTAATCTATTCGATGTAACGAACATTTTGGGATTGGTTTCGTGTCGATCGGACACCGTCTCGATAGTGTTCGGGATGTCCGAAGGTTTTAAATTAAGTTTAAAAATAAGTAAAAATTCGGGAAAATTACGGGACTTTGATAGGATGTTAATAATGAGGTTAGTAACCCTCTAATGTGATTTGGACAGGATTGGGAGTCCCGGTGATAGTGGTGTGGCCCGGGAGGGCCGGTGGCACGCATATCGAGGCACACGGTTAAAACGGTCTGTGAGTGGACTTTGGTTTTATAAATCCTATGCATGTTTAAATGTGTTATATGGTTTATATACATGATTTCTATGATGGTATTTGTGAGCATTGATTTTGGGTATGTTGCACGTATTTCGAGGTGTTTTCCGTATTTCACGTATATCGGGATTAACGGTTTATTTGTGGTTTTGCGTGTTTGTGGTTAAATAAATAATATGATAAAATGGTTTTTATATTGGAAAGATGAATTCGGGCTTGAGGCCCACTTGTTTTGGAAATCTCGGACTTGGAGTCCATTTGAGTACGTAAGTCGGGCTGCGGGCCCAGTTGGTTTACAAATCGGGTCGTGGGCCCAGTGGTTCATAAAGTCGGGCATGAGGCCCAGTTGGATTTAAATGATGATTTCGGGCCAGGGGCCCTATATTTAATAAATGTGGTTTCGGGTCAGGGACCCTAAATGGAAATGTGTTGTTTTATGGAAATTCGGGCAGGGCCCATTGTGATGTTGTGAAATGAATTAATAAAAAACTGTTTTTCCATATACCATCTGTACACATGGATATATGATGGTCTCCTCCAGATGTCTGGGACACTGGGGAAGTCACGGTGCATTGCATGTGAAGGGTCACCATACGGAGCAGCCGGACCGTATGATGACTCAGGAGCAGGATTGCTATGATTGACGTCTGGGACGTCAGACATCAGGGATGTCAGATATATGGACCCGGAGAGACCCCGGGCAGCACGCGTAGCTTGTGAAACCGTGAGATATGACGTCAGGGACGTCTAGCATCAGGGATGCTGGTGATGGTAATGGTAAAATACGAATTAATGAAATGGCTTTCCGGGTGGATTTATGATTGTGTGATTTTAATGAATTGATGTTCATCTATGGTCGTGGGTGGTGACCCACATGGTTTTAATATGTATGGTGGTGGTATTCCACAATTTTGGGCTGAGTTCCCACACTTGGTTTTTGGTTAACGGTTTTTGGGCTAAGGCCCTAATGGCTTGGTTGAGCAAACGTTTTAGTTACTGGTTTTCGTGGCATGCATACGTTTTTATTGGAGGGCATAAATGTCTTATAAATGTATTTGATACACTTACTAGTTTTTGTCCACTCACAGCTTTTGGTTTTAATGCCCTTCAGGTTGATTACGGATGCGATTGCAGCAGGGACTGGGACATTGCACACCTCCTCCATCGATCCTTGCGCACTCTGGATGCCCCGTTTGGGCAGTGGCTCTTGGTCATCCCTTGTCTGACACCCCTTGTTGGACGGGAGCAGGGCACATTCCATGGTAATCCCGGGGGGATTGGGATGGGTCCTGTCACTACGTGACCTCTCCAGGGTAAACACTTCCATCCCGGAGGCGAGCGTTATCTCCAGGGTTCATTCCGGGGAAACACATTCCCAACCGGAAGCCCTATTATCCACAATCCAGGGTGCACTCCGGGGGAAACATATGCCACCCCGAAAGCCCTAATCTCCACAATATCTCATCATCATGAAAACCAGTGAAAAACAGTTGCATTTGAAATCAAAACCATTTTCGACAGAGGGTCTCAACCCAAAACATAATTTCCGTAAAATCCATAAAACCAGAGTCTCGATTATTTCACAAATCTGAAAACCATCAATATCATCATGTAATCACATGGAATTACCAATCCAGTCAAAATCACAGTTTCATTGGGTCTCACGCCCAAAATATCACTTTCACGCAAATCCGCGTAACCGCAACCTTAAGTGCCATTTTCACATAAATCCACAAAATATATCCACAAAGTATTTCAAATCCATAAAATCATTTCCCGACTCATAATCCGAGTTAAAACCAATCTCAAATCCCGGGCCTTCGCCCAAAACATCAATATCATGGGTTTCTCGAAAATCGTGTCCACAATCATATAAAATAATATAATATTCCCAAAATCCGAAAAATCATCACATCGAAACATCAATCATATTCCCAAAATCCGAAAAATCATCACATCGAAACATCAATCATGCCAAATCATTTCAAATCATATAATAAATAATTTAAAACATATATGCATGCATTCAGGGTAGAAAACAAAAGTCCACTCACACACCGTCCTTATCGCTCGCTTTCCGAGCTGCACGTTTTTTCGTAAATTCCGAAAGTCACCATTCCTGTCCAAAATCATTATCGAGGGTCACTAACATCTCAATATACCTCATAGAATTTTCCCCAATTTTTCCGGGATTTAATTACGTATTTTAAACGTAACATAAACCTTCAGACTTTCGAAACAATATCGAAACGGTATCCGATTTCCTCGAAACCAGTGCCAAAATGTTCGTTATATGAAATAGAACAAAAGTCATGTTGACCTTACCTCGAAATTCGGGCTCACGCGCCGCCGTGAGTGGCTGCGCGTGGGAGCCACGCGCCTGCACAGTAAAGTGCTACAGTCGTCGTCTTCGCCCGGATTCCTGGTAAACGGGTCTGGTTGGCCCGCGAGATGACCCGGCTGGATTCTTGTCAATTTTTCATCGATTCCTTCAATTGAACCATCAAATAGCATCGTTAGGAGTCTAATTAGGGTTTTGTAACCTTAATTTCAATGGGACTTACCTTAATCCAGCCGACTTCGAGTTCGAAATATCGAAGAACCTGTAACCACTGTTCATCGTCAAACTTCACCAATTCTACTTAGTTTTCTTCAATTGATCCATCAGGAAGCATCGTGGGATCCTAGTGAACATATTTCCAAGATCAATTTCATGGTTTCATGTCCCTAATTCCACGACTCAAGCTCACAAATCCGAAGCCTTCCCCCTCTCTGTTCTAAGGCAATATGACCTCAATTCTCTTCATTTTTAATTTGGTCCTGGTCGAAATGATCCCAGAAGATGTAATTGAACCTCAATTTGCATCATCTCGAGCTATAGATTCCAATTTGAATTTTCGAAAAGTAAGAACTTCACGGGTTTTGGGTCTTCGGGTTTCTCTGTGTTTGGATTAATTACTTTGCATTTCCTCTCCCTTTTTCTCTTTGAAATCTTATTTTCCATCTCTCTGTGTTCCTCTCAACATCTGTGGTTCCATCTGTAATCAGCCATAGACATGTATTGGATATGTCTATATTATCCCATTTTCAATTTCAAGCGGCACAATTGCCACTAATTCAAACATCAAAGTGACAGATGTCACTTAATCATTCAAGTGACTCACCACCATGGCTGAATCAGCCAATTTCACCGTTTAATTAACCTTGACTGTCCAAAATTACCATTTTACCCCTGCACTAATAATTACCAAAATACCCCTTGCCGTTCAAGACCCATAACTTTCTCGTCCGAACTCCGATTGACGCATGCCGCCTGTCTATGGATTCAACGTCCCGAGATCTATCCAACAGTCTTTCCGAAAAGTCCAAACACGGCCCCGATCAAAAAGTCAACAAATGGTCCCTTTTTAACCAATTTACCAAATTACCCTTACACTTCCGAACATCCTAACTTTCTCCTCGAATGTCGGAATTAGGCGTGCCACCTGTCTATGAACTCGTGACATCCCGAACTACGTCACGGTCATCGGTCAAAATCCGTTTGACCGCTCGAACCAAAAGTCAACCGTTCGCCCAATTTCAGGGGCAAAATCGTCATTTCCTTCAACTTTTCCAAATTTTCCCTTTTCGAATGTTCGGGTCGTTACAAAAATCGTTAAACCTTAGATGAAGTAATGATGAAGTGATGATGAATTGATAATGATATTATGTAAGGATGGTGAGAGTAAGTGAAAGAAAGAGTAATGAGAGAGTAAATGAGGAAGAAGATGAAAAAATGAATATGTTGTCTGAATAAATGCGGAGTGGACTTTTACCTGGCGAAGGGCGCATGAGCTAGCTTTAATGATCCGCCGGGCTACAATTAGGAGTCAAAACACCTTAGTGCCAAACTTTTTTCCGCCGCGGATCAACAAAAATTCTTTGTCTGCCGCACCTATTTCGTCGTAATGCAACCTTGCCCGGCGGAGGTTGACCACCCGCTAGGCAAACGTCATTCCTTTTGCGTGCCAAAGACCATGGCCTCCCGCGCATGGTTTTCTCGGCGAGCCTCCTTACATCCGCTGGGCAAAGCCTCATTTACCGGCAAATATGGATGCGCTAGGCAAAGCAGCGACGGGCAAGTTATATTTTCTTGTAGTGTCTTGAATTGGTTTGGACATATCGTTGATACATAGTTTTTGTAGGATCGATTCTTGCTACACTATCTTCTGACTCGTACGCTTTTAATGTTTTTAACTGTCAAAGATAGAGTTCATACTTACTTTATTTTTACCAAGAGCGAGTCATCTCAGCCCTACTGCAGAATGATACATGTGTATCCTAGTTATAATTGATACAGAGTTTACTTTAATTATAATAAGAGTAAACTTTATTGATGAAAATACATGATACGTATCCTATATAGTTATAATTTATGCAGAGTTGACTTTGAATATAATAAGTGTAAACTTTATTGATGAAAATACATGATACAACTTTATCCAAGAAAATAAAGGATTAAAAAAAAATACAAAGGTGACTATAAAGGGCCTCATTAAAACCTTACATAAGGAAAAAGAGTACCACTTATTTGTCCTCAATCAACTTAAGCAACTGATGATACAACGATGACAACAATAATTATTCGGGGGCAACAATCAAGGATCCATTTGGATCTGGTTGTATAGTATATCCATCATGAACACTACTTCCATCTCCATTTTCATGATAATATCCTAAAAACGCAGGAGAATTGTCGTTCCTGATGATGAACCCTTGGTCTAAAACAATGATCTTGACGTCCATGTTTCGAGTCCAATGGACATTAATATGCAACGCATATGTATTTACTGCACCTGAAAATTCATCTCTGAACTTCAAATTATAATTTTGATCCCAGAAATATACCTTCTCTGCGGGAAAACGACCCGATCGATATATAGTTATACCTTTCCAGAAATCGTCATCTGCAACCTGCGGAACCTCCCAAGAAATATGCTTGTAGTCAAGGGTCTCAAGTGTTATTTCGTCCTTACCTAAACAAGAGATGAAAACTTCATCTGACGAATGATTCCTCACTTCCGTGATCTTCATAACCATCTTTCCTTGACAACCGGAGAATGCAGAGAGTCTTTGCCTCTTCACCTCTTTTATATATAGACATGGGGATCTGCGAATTCTTGATTATAAGCTATATCATATTTTCTTTCCTAAAATACCCTTCGTAGCTTGGTCAACTTAATTAGGCTGCTTGTTTTTTCAAATCCCTCATGAGTATTTTTTCCTTTTCTTTTTTTACTCGAAAATCCCTCAGGATTTTTATTCACACTGTTTAGCTTTCTTTAGTACACCTCACTTACTTTATGCACTCCCAAGATCCCACAATTGAGTATCCAAAATATGATTCTACTTCGAAAAAGAAGGATATGTTTAATGAAGCACCAATGACATGACTGCTCCAAAAAATACCTTGATAAACGTGTCTTGTCCTCTTTCCGTCTAACAACTAATCTAAGTTTTGAAAGTACCCTATGACTTTGATTCCTAACACAAGAATCCATCAAATAAAGGATATATAACCAAACAAAATTCGTTCTCCAATGAACCTTTGCATGGGCGTCTTGTTAGGTCAAGAAAATCTAATTAATTATCATAATTGGTTAGGATGGATAGTAAGTCTTAATTCACCGTGATTAATAATATCAACCAAGCACTTTCATTCTTTGCAATTCATGCATTTATTTCATATTTTCTTCTATGAATTATGTGAAGAATGATTTTCAAAACGGAATGGGGGATTTATAGATGACTGGCTTCTTAATTCCATATATCGAGAAATATATTTTTAAGGATCCAGTGATTGAGTATCCAACACATGATCCTTCTTTGAAAAGGAAGGATATGTTTTATTCACACTATAGCTTTCTTCAGCCCACCTCTCTTACTTTATGCATCCCAAGGATAAGTTTAATGAAGCTCCCAAGATACGATCGGCCTATAAAAAAATACCTAGATAAATGTGTCTTGTCATGCTTCCTTTTAACAACTAATCTAAGTTTCGAAAGTACCCTAGAACTTTGACTCCTAATAAGAGAATCCATCAGACAAAGGATATATAACGAAACAAAATTCGTTCTCCAAGGGACCTTTGCATGAGCATCTAATTCTGAACTTGCATAGCAATTAAGTCAAGAAAATCTAACTAATGATCATAATTGGTTAGGGTGGATAGTAAGCCTTAATTCGCCGTGATTAATAAAATCAACCAAGCACCTTCATTCTTTGTAATTCATGCATATTTTCTGCTATGAATTATGTGAAGACTGATTTGCAAAACCGAATGGAGGATTTATAGATGACTAGCTTCTTAATTTCATATATCGAGAAATATATTTTTTAAAGTATATATGTCATTATTATGCAATGATTTTAAAAAATAAACACTCATCGAGGACAACTATAATTGTAGTAGCATAATATGATGTTTTTGGCATTTTTAATAAATTTAATATATATTATGATGAGTTAATTTTAATTTTTTTAAATACTTTATGAAAAAGTCTCACTGTGATATATATTTTTGTTTTTACGGAATAGGGGTCCCTCATAACGGAGCATTTTGGTTGATCTGTGACCGTGTTCCCAATGGAAATTTTATTTGTTAATGAAGGCTCCAGTTGAATAAGTTAAATAAATTTAATAAATTGGAACAACTTCTTTTTATTTAATTATATAGTTGAATAAATTGCAATGCAGACTTAAGACTTTCACAATATCATATAGACTTATTACAAGATAATAAAAATTAAGACTTAAGACTTTCACAATATCATATAGACTTATTACAAGATAATAAAAAGAAAGATCAACCCAAACTTTAACAATATCGTCGATATTTCGGTCGATATTTCCCATATATGAGAGGCGGTATTGAAACCGGGTAAAATAATTTCTTCCCCAATATCCACAATTTCACGAAATATAGGTAAAAATTAGCGAGCTTAGGCCGATATTTCATAAAATCCATCGACATCAGAATCAAAACAAACAAGAAATTGCGTAAGTTTCTCAGTTCTCATCCATGGCTGAACAGAATTCGACATCAGAATCAAAACAAACAAGAAATTGCTACCTATTTTGCAGAGGCTTTACAATCCACACCCGATTTCTTCAATGAATTTGGAAATTCATCATTCCATAGTTGAAATTGAGACCAGCGTCCTTTAAATTGTGGAAATTTCACCCAATTGGCACTCTAGAAGAATTGAGACTCTCTTCTTCATCTCCCTCTCTTCTTGTCTTTCTGCCCCTCTTTCTTTCTCCCTACGAGCACCGGCGGGTAGCGACGACAGCTAAGTCCATCTTCACCTCTTCAGTCTTCAATCTTCACCTCAACGATGGGTTGCAAATTGCAGTTGCAATGACAAGGGCAACCATTCTCACATCTAGTTAATCTTCATCTCGTGAAAATTCAACGAGTAAAGTATTCTTGGTGAGAAATTATCAATAAAATTATATTTCAATTTTAATTTATGTTTAATGTTTTATACATGTTAGTCATCATTAGACCATATTATATTATATTATATTATATATCATATATTTATTATTTCAAAGTTATTTTATAATTTTTATTAGTCATATATAACAACTTAAATTTTTCCAAAACATTCATTAAAAGTTTTCAACTTTTGGACCAAAATTTCACCATTTTTGTTAAGTGCAAACGATATCGATATTAATATATCCATCGATATATCCATAAATTTGACAGTTAATATTTCCATCGATATCAATATTTTCATCATTGATCATAAATTGCAATGCCAGATGGACACTAAATGATGCACAATTGAACTATTCCACAACAGAGAAGGGGCTCTTAGAGCATCTGCAGCAAATTCAACAAATGTGACTTTTGGACAAATTTAACTAAAAATTTGTCTAAAAACTCTAAATTGGGCTTGCACCGGACTCAGAAAATTTATCCAAAAATTTAACATTATTTTGATGGCTTCCCACATTTGCTGAACCTAGATGGCTCCCTATTTGTATTCCTCCAATGAGTAGAAAGTGATTTTTAAAAGAAATAGTAAACAAATAGTATGTGTGTTAAAAAAATGAATTTAATATTTAAAGTTGGTCAAAAGTAGGAAGTCTGATTTTGATAACTGTAAAAAATGACTAGCTATTTTTAACTTTTAGATCATTTTAAGTTAAATTTGTTAAAAAATTTAGGGAGTCTAATGTGGATGCTCTAATCATGCAGCCTTGAAGTACCACTCTCGAAGAAGGATGCTAAACCTCGACTGCTGCATTGGATGCTCTTTCTCTAGGAATTTAATCTTGAAATCTGAGACAAGAAGGGTAGTGAAAACGTCGTGGTAGACCACTTGAATAGGTTGACCACTTGCGTAGGCTGGCCCATGGGTCCACTGAAGAAGGTAATCATCTTCCTCTTTGATTTATACAATTTTTTGCTAAACTGCTACACTACCTTCTGATTTATACTCTTGCAATAGCCCTCATCATTGGGCCAGGTCGGGCAAGCCCGACCCAATTTTGTTGGGCTGAGCCGGGTCTATTTCATAATTTCAAAAGTATCGGATTGGGCCGGGCGGGCTTAGTCATAAATATAAAAACCTAAGTATTTTGTCGGGCCGACTTTTTATTGGGCTATAAGGGTTAGGCCTAATAAGCTCATTCGGACCAAGCTCAATTGGGTTTTTAGAAATAACTAGCAATTAGGGCAGCACGTTGTCGCGGGATTGTTGAATTGAGTATGAATTGAGTATTACTAATTTTTCATAAATGAGCAGTGATTTTTTTATATCTATAAAAGAAACGAATTAAAAAAGGCAGAATCGGTAAAACACTGTAGGGAAACAATGTTTATTTTATATCTCTTTTACGAATTTTTTAATATATATATATAAAGGAAAAGAAAAAAAGAAAAAAATAATAATAAAGGAAAAGAAAAAAAAATTGATATGTATAAAGGAAAAGAAAAAAAATATAAAGGAAAAGAAAAAATAATAAAGGAAAAGAAAAGGAAAAAAAAATTTGATATGTATAAAGGAAAAGAAAAAAAATTTTGATATGTATAAAGGAAAAAAATATAAAGGAAAAGGAAAAAAAATAAAAAAAATTAAGGAAAAAGGAAAAGAAAAAGAAAAAAATATAAAGAAAAAATAAAAAAAAAAGGGGGGGGGGGCAAAAGTGGAAAATCACTGTAGATCTACAGTGATTTTCTCACTTCTGTTTTAGTATAAGTATAAATTTGTTCAACCTTTCACAAAAAAAAAAACTTATTCAATAAATTTTGGAGTCAGAAAAAAAAGTATGAAAGAAAAAATAATATTACAACTTTATCACCAAATTAAGTCACTTTCACTCTCAACCACTTCAATCTAATCATCACTACATCTATCTAGTGCTTATATGTTAGAGCAACCTAAAGTAAATACAATGACTACATCCTTCCACTTTTAAAACGTCGTGGTAGACCACTTGAATAAGCTGACCACTTGTGTAGGCTGGCCCATGGATCCACAGAAGAAGCTGATCATCTTCCTCTCTGAATTATACAATCTTCTAATTTATACTCTTGCAAGGTCTTAACTATTGAATATAGTCCATATTGGTTAGGGTGGAAAGTTATCTCTAATTCAACTTAATTAACCAATATATACAACCATCTTCATGTTGTGATCATTTGTATTTCATTTAAGTAGCCTGTTTTCAGTTTTTGAAATAAAAAACATCAAATCCTCCTCCCTTGCCGTGCGGCATATTTGTGTCTTTCTTTTCTGTTTTTGAGTTTTAATTGAGTCAAGTGAATCTTGAATTGATTTGGACATATCATTGATACATAGTCCTTGTGGAATCGATCATCTTTACCCTATCTTCTGACTTGTACGCTTTTAAGGTTTTTAACTGTTAAAGATGGAGTTTATACTTTATTTTTACCAACAGAGAATCATCTCATCCCTATTGCGGAATGATACATGTGTATCCTATATAGTTCAAATTGATGCAGAGTTGACTTTAATTATAATATAAGAGTAAACTTTATTGATGAAAATACATGATAAACTTTATCGAAGGAAATAAAGGATAAAAAAAATACAAAGTTGACTATAAAGGGCCTCATTTAAACCTTACATAAGGAAAAAGAGTACCACTTATTCGTTCTCAATCAACTTAAGCAACTGATGATAAACAATCCTCAAGTTTGATTTATTACATACACAAGGATGACAACAATAATTATTCGGGGGCAACAATCAAGGTTCCATTTGTACCTGGCTGTATAGAATATTCAGCATGAGCACTACTTCCATCTGCATTTTCAGGATAATATCCTAAAAACGGAGGAGAACTGTCGTTTTTGATGATGAACCCTTGATCTAAAACAATGATCTTGACGTCCATGTTTTGAGTCCAATGGACATTAATATGCAACGCATATGTATTTACTGCACCTGAGAATTCATCTCTGAACTTCAAATTATAATTTTGATCCCAGAAATGTACCTTCTCTGAGGGAGAACTATCACCCGATCGATAAATGGTTATACCATTCCAATAATCGGCATCTGCAACCTGAGGAACCTCCCAAGAAATATACTTGTTTCCATAGGTCTTAAGTGTTATATCGTCCTTACCGGTACAAGAGATGAGAACTTCATCCTTCGAATGATTCAACACTTCCGTGATCTTCATCACCATCTTTCCTTGGCGTACTGGAGAATGCAGAGACTCTTTATTTGCCTCCTCGGCTCCTCTCCTCTCTTATATATAGTCATGGAGGTCTGCGAATTCTTGATTATAAGCTATATTATATCATCTACTTTCTTAAAATTCCCTTTGTAGCTTGGTCAACTTAGGCCGCTTGTTTTTTCAAATCCCTCATGAGTTTTTTTCTTTTCTTCTTTTACTGGAAATTCCCTCCGGAGTTTTATTCACACTGTTTAGCACACCTCTCTTATTTTATCCACTCCCAAGGATCCCGCAATTGAGTACATGATCCTACTTTGAAAAAGAAGGATTTATTTAATGAAGCTCTCAATGACACTACCTTCCCCAAAAAATACCTTGATAAATATCACGTGTTCGGCTCCCATCTAACAACTAACCTAAGTTTCGAAAACACCCTAGAATTTTAACTCCTAACACGAGAATATATCAAATAAAGGATATATAACCAAACAAAAATGGTTGTCCAAGCGTCTTTGCATGGGCATCTAGTTCAGAACTTGCATAGTAATTAAGTCAAGAAAATCTAAATAATGATCATAATTGATAAGGGTGGATAGTAAGCCTTAATTCACCGTGATTAATAAAATCAACCAAGCACCTTCATTCTTTGTGATTCATGCATTTGTTTCATATTTTTGCTATGAATTATGTGAAGAATGATTTGTAAAACCGAATGGAGAATTTATACATGACTGACTTCTTAATTCCATATATCAAGAAATATATTTTTAAGGATCCCACAATGGAGTATCCAGAACATGATCCTACCTGGAAAAGGAAGGATGCGTTTTATTCACACTATTTAGCTTTCTTTAGTCCACCTCTCCTAGTTTATGCACTCCCAAGGATCCCGCAATTGAGCATCCAGAACATGATCCTACTTTGAAAAAGAAGGATATCACATTGGTGATATATATGCGTTACTAGCTTTCTCACACAAATAAAGTCCTAACTACACAAGTGTCCACACATATATATGGGTTACTAGCTAATGTAATATTCGGTCTGCAATGGTGATATCACATTGTCCATATATATGTTTTTGTTTTTACGGAATAGGGGTCCCTCGTAACGGAGCATTTTGGTTCATCTGTGACGGAGTCGTGTTCCCACGTACTGGAAATTTTATTTGTTAATGAAGACTCCAGTTGAATAAGTTAAATAAATTTAATAAATTAGAATGCCTTGCTTTTATATAATTATAAATTGAATAAATTGCAATGCGACCTTAGACTTTAACAATATCATATAGACTCATTACAAGATAATAAAAAGAAAGACCAACTCAGACTTTAACAATATCGCCAATTATCGGTCATATTTCGTCTAAATGGGGAGGCGGCATCGAAATCAGGGGGAAGAAATTTCTTCCCCGATATCCACAATTTCACGAAATATCAGTAGAAATTGGCGAACTTGGCCGATATTTCATAAAATTCATCGACATCCAAATCAAAATAAACAAGAAATTGCCCAAGTTTCTTAGTTCTCATCCACAGCTGAACAGAAGTAACCAAATCAGACAAAGTTTAGAAAGGGGAAAAAAAAATGCTACCTATTTTACAACCCACGCCCGATTTCTTCAATGAATTTGAAAATTCATCATTCCATGGTTGAAATTGACACCAGAATCCTCTTTAAATTGTGAAAATTTCACCCAATTGACACTTAAGAAATGAGATTCTCTTCTTCATCTTCCTCCCTCCTTGTCTTTCTGCCCCTCTTTCTTTCTCCCTGCGAGCAGCGGCTGGCGGCGGCAGCGGCGGGCCGCAGCTTGCAGTTGCAGCGGCAGGGGCAGCCTTTCACAACGAGTAAAGTATTATTGGTAGGAAATTATCAATAAAATTATGTTTTAATTTAAATTTATGTTTAATGTTTTACATATGTTCGTCATCATCAGACCATTTTATATTATATTATATGTCATATATTTATTATATCAAAATTATTTTATAATTTTTATTAGTCTTATATAATTATTATTGAGTACTTAAGTTCTTTCTAAAATTTCATTAAAAAATTTCAACTTTTGAATTAAATTTTCATCATTTTTGTTAAGCACAAACAATAACAATATTGATATCAACACAGGTGGAGCTAGCTAGGGTCCATGGGGTCTGGCCCCCCATTCATTGTTTTTATATTTTCTATATATAATATATAATATATTTTAGATATTTATTATAGTGTAATATATATATATATATATATATATATTTAAATTGTTATTTACTATGATTAATTTTTTTACTTTCTCTCCTAATTTTATACTAAATTTTTATGTAGCATGTTATACATGATACTATACTAATTTATCATATACATATAAAAAAATTAAAATTTTAACCGCATTTTACCTTATTTGTTTATTTTGCTAATTTTCTTCTTAATTATAAATATTTCTAAAATGTATTTAATTATTTCATATTTTCAAAGCATTCAATTTTTAATTTCTATTAATCTACTTTTTTTCATTTATCAATGTTTATAATTGACAGGACCCGTCCAAACTGGACCCCGATAACTGTGCCCGGTCCTGCTCCCGTCTGACAAGTCGACTGAAATCCCGAAAGTACCCTTCAGCACCTGTCAGACCAGGGATAACTGCACTGATTTCTGCTCATGCCTCCGCCTCGTAATCCGCCCCGAGTATCGTGCCACGGCCTGGAGGGACATTAAAAACAAAGGTGTGAGTGGACAAAAAGAATATCATTTAAAATACAGTTATCAAACACATCGTTTGTCCTCCAGTTTTTCAAACCATGCATGCATAGGATAAAACACATGAATAACAACAAATCCGGCTCTCAAGCCCAACATGTGAAAACATTCGAATCATGTAAATCATTTTATAAAATCAGTTCACCATATAATAAAGCATATAACTCGGGAATTACACATCCGAGGATCCTCTGGGAATTACACATCCAGAGTCGCCATCCAATGCTGGGAATTACACATCAGATCCCTCCAGGAATTACACATCTGGAGTCCCTCCAGGAATTACACATCTGGAGTCATCAAACATTAATACACAATCAAAAGCATTAATTTAAAACAAGTATCAAAACCATATCAAAAACCATCATCACGGGGCCTCATGCCCAAATCTCATTTCTCGTCAATCCGTAAAATCATTAAATAATTCAATACACGCAAATCCGTAAAATCATATCCGAAAACATCACAAATCCATTAAATCAATTTCCCAACTCATAATTCAAACCAAAACCAGTCACAAATCCCGGGCCTTCGCCCAAAACAGTCATTTCACATTTTCTCGAAAAACGTGCCCGAAGCACCGATTAAAATAATCATTAAATCTCAAAATAATCATATCAAATCATTGCAATTCAAATCATGCCATAAATCATATAAAACATTTAACTATGCATGCATATCAATGTAGAAAACAAACGTCCACTCACACACCGTCCAACTGCTCGTTTCCCGCGCTGCACGCTTTTCCGTAATTTCCGACACTTGCTCGGAATCTCGAATCCTGTCCACAATCATTATTCAAGGTTACTAACAAGTCAATTTACATCATCTAATTTTCCCATAATTTTCCGGGAATTTAATATTAATTAAATACGTAACTTAAATCTTCAGACCCTCGAAACATTATCGAGACGGTATCCGATTGATTCGAAACCAAAACCAAAATGATCGTTACACTGTATAGAATAAAACACCTGTTGACCACTTTCCCAGAACAGTCACCACGCGCCCTCACGCGCCGCCGCAAGCGGCTGCGCGTGAGTTCACGCGCCTTGCTACAGTGACATGAACAGTGTCCTTCCTTACCCGTTTCTCTGATAAACGGAGCCTACGACCCGCGATCAGACCCGGTTCATTCTCTACTAATTCTAACTCAATTTTATCGTTTCTTTCACTTATTTCCATCTATTCCATGTTTATAATCGATCTGTGACCTCAATTTAATGAAATCAGACCCTGAATCCCACGACTCAACATTGAAACCTGACGGGTCTTAACTCGGGTTCTACCCAAACACGACCTGTAACATTCAATTAATCATACCAGAAGCATCTAACAGTCATTCTAAATATGAAATTGAAGTCAATTTCAAGAATAATCACCTCTAAGTAATCGAACCCAAGCTCTCACTTCAATGGCGTCGGAGAGCCTGTTCTCTGTCGATTCGCCTCCAATTTCTTGTCCAATTGATTTGATTCTCTTCGTTGAGCTCCCAGAAGGCTAAATATCTAATCAATTTCATCCGAAACATTGTACAAAATCAAAATCGACATTTGGTGTTCTTAGGTGATTTTCGGGTTTGTTCTTGGGTTTCCAGCTCAATGTTCTCTCAATTATTCCTTCAATCTTCTCGTTTTCTCTCTGGGTTCCTCTTCCCGTTTCAAACTCTCTCTGTTTCCCCCTTTTCATCGATCAATTTGGTCAATTTTAAGCAATTGGAATGGACGGTTGAATTTGTCATATTAGGCATTCAAATAATGCCACTAATTTGCTTAAGCAAGTGACAAATGTCACTTAGTAATTAATCTTAATCTAAATAGGCTGAATCAGCCAAGTTAAACTATTTAAAATCAGCTGTGGCACCGTTTAGGGCTTTGATGACCCAATTACCATTTTACCCTTCATGTGACAATTTACCGTTTTACCCCTGAACTTTCCAGACCCTCAACTTTCTCGTTCGAACTCCGATTGACGCATACCGCCTGTCTACGGATTCAGCGTCCCGAGACCTATCCAACGGTACTTCCGGAAAGTCCAAACATGGTCCCGATCAAAAAGTCAATTTTCGGCCCCTTTCACCAACTTCCGCACGTCATAACTTTCTCCTCGAATGTCGAAATCGGGCGTGCCACCTGTCTATGAACTCGTGACGTCCCGAACTACGTCACGGTCATCGGTCAAAATCCGTTTGACCGCTCAAATCAAAAGTCAACTTTTCGCCCAATTCCAGGGGCAAAATCGTCATTTTCCCCAAAGTTTCCAATTTTTCCTTTTTCCTATTTTCCGGGTCATTACAATAATGATGGTGGATCTTATGAATTTTATTAAGTTATTGTTTGATTATATTAAGATTATGAATTATAGTGTTTATAGAAGAAAAAAATAGAATATAAATAAAGATATAAATAATTTATTTTTATTTTTTTTGAGAAATCACTAAAAATGGTCCTGTATAATTTATTAAAATCTGAAATTTTGTGTAACATGCTTGAAAATGAGTGATAGCTAATAAACAAAATGTCATTAATTAAGATTACTTATTTGTTAAAAGAAAAAATAATTATACCCCCTCTGATGTTAAATCCGGGTTACACCACTGAATATCGATATATCCGTAAATTTGGTCGTTGATATATTTCCATCGATATCGATATTTTCAACATTATTCATAAATACATTGAACTATTCCACAACAGAAAATGGGCTCTTAGTTGTTATTTTTTCTTTCGAGAAGTTTAGATCATATCTTATTCAAACCAAAATGATTATTTATATTAATCATGCAGCCTTGAACTACCAATCTCGAAGAAAGATGCTAAACCTCGACTGCTGCATTGGATGCTCCTTCTCCGGGAATTTAATCTTGAAATCGGAGACAAGAAGGGCAGTGAACACGTTGTGGCAAACCACTTGAATAGGTTGACCACCGGAGTAGGCTGGCCCATGAGTACGACTCCTAACAAGAGAATCCATCAGATAAGGGATATATAACTAAACAAAATTTGCTCTTCAAGAGTCACCGTCCACATCAACCCACTGACCCGGAGGCTTGGTAAACCTGGCTTGATTGCCCCGACCTCAGTCGTAGTCTATGGCAATATCATTAACTCACAATAACTAGTAACTCCCTCGTCAATCCGCTATCACTAACCAGTAATTCATCGGCTATCCTGAATCTTTGAGTCCCAAACCAAAATCCCCACTCATCTTGAGTCCCAATCTGATATCTCGACTCATCAAGAGTCCTAATTCGGTATTCTTGATTCGTAGGTTGACTAGCCTACATTGGAGCTGCTCGAGGATAAACTCATATCAACCGAATCCTCACCAATAACTAAGATTGCTCGGGATTGGATTATCTTATCCAGACTAATATATTTCACAACCGACCCCTAGTCCAATTCATGACACCAGATCTAAGTCCATAATCCATACATGATGCTCGACGACCCTTTTAGACACAAACAACCTTAATACCATGAACACATGGTTGGTCCAACATATAAATGCCCCAACCCCTCACTACTTAGTCTCCCGAGCCTTATGGAGTTATTATACTTTTCCAAAAACACTACTTGACATCACTAATGGTAACATTAAATCCCGAATCAAGTTTCCCCCAAACCCTGGGGACAATTATGTTTCTCTAGTTGCGTTAAAAACTTGCTATGGACATTGAAAACAGCCCAAAAATGACCTCAAATGGCCTTGAAACTACCCAAACAAATCCGAAGGTGTCAAAACCCTGGACACGCATTGTCGTACATCAGAAGATAGTCTGGCACATCGCCACTCACTAGCGGAAGGCCGGCAGACCTCTCATGAGCTTGTATGAATACTTACACCAACAATGGGCGGCCTCACGTGCTCTTGTGAGCTCTGATGTGGAACACACCCGCCCTGACATGGATGCCCGCATGTCGTTGATGTGGTGCCCATATGTTGTTGTCGTGGCACCCACGTGTCACTAATGGGACGCCCATGCGCTACTGATGTGGTGCCCACATGGTGTTGATTCTACTGCCACGTCATGCTAACATCACTGTCAAAATTAGGTTGGTCGCTGGAGTAGATCATTGGCGCTGCCTTGCGCCGCCATGTCCTCGCTCGAAGTATAACCAGAGAAAAAGATCCGCACCACCGTGCCGCTACTGTCTTCTCCATTGACTTCGTTGGATTTTGAAAATCCTCGTAAAAAAACTACCATTGTTTGTCGAAATTTCAGGCTTACCTAACTTCCTCATTCCTCAATCTTTTTCGACGATCTACACATGTAAGTTTATCTACTCTTCACGAGGAATCCAAACATATTAGAGGGGTAGCCTAGTTTGGCCATAATTTGACCATGAAGATTTGGTTGCCTTCCGTTTGTCTAATTGTAGTCCACGACTGCCCTCCCATTCCTAAACCACCACTAATCAGCTCATGAAGTCACAAGGAATCAATTTTTAGCCTTCATTTGGTCCAATTCACTCACAAACAGAAAACCAATAGTGGTGAGTGTGGTGATCGCACAGAGGAAGGGGAGAGAGAGAGAGAGAGATAGAAAAAGAGAGAAAGAAGATAGAGAAAATGCCAAAAAGTATCTTGCCAATCCTATGAGGAGAGAGAGAGAGAGAGAGAGAGAGAGAGTGTGTGTGTGTGTGTGTGTGTGTGTGTGTGTGTGTGTGTGTGTGTGTGTGTGTGTGTGTGTGTGTGTGTGTGTGTGTGTGTGTGTGTGTGTGTGTGTGTGTGTGTGTGTGTGTGTGTGTGTGTGTGTGTGTGTGTGTGTGTGTGTGTGTGTGTGTGTGTGTGTGTGTTCACCACTTAATGCCTTTATCTTTTCTAAAATTACCATCTTGTCCTTACCGTTTCATATTTCTCTCACGGATTTTGTTTCCCACCTGTCGTCTATCTACAAACTCGTGAACTCGAGATCTACACAATAGTTAAAGGAAAATGTTCAAAAGTGTCTCCAAGGAAAAGTTGACTAATGGACCCTTCCGAGATCGAGAGTAAAATCATCATTTTCCAAATAAATTCCCGAATTAACCTTAATTTTTTATCCAGGTCATTACAATCTTTCCCCTTAAAGAAATTTTGTCCTTAAAATTTATGTATACGGGTCAAAAGTCAACCGCCTGCAACTGCTCAGATGCTTATGCGTCCCTATTGAAACGATTCTAGATTCTACGTCATCTCGTACGATGCTTAGGGGTATTACTTGTAAGTCTGACAGTAGCTCCATGATAACACAATCTCCTGGTGAGGTGGAAATCTCGGTAAGTCCTTTGAAATACCATCCTGACATCAACACACAAATGGTATATCTGCGGCCCTCAACAGCATAACCTAAGTATCAAGTTCATGGTCTAATACCTGACTCAGCCTGTCCTCAGTAAACCCATTGTCACCCAGGCAAAGAATAGTCTGAAAGAGAAAATATTTCCCAATCAACTAAGTTATAGGAGTAGCTATCGTAGGAAACTCTTCTATGAATCATCTGTCATACCCTTCAGTTGTTCCTAGTTTCTACTGCGCTTGTCTTCTGGGGATTCACACTAATCCCTTCAGTAGATGTTATATGCCAAAAAAATCCGACATTGGTCGTAATTTGACTCCCCGCAATCCTTTCTCTAATCATCTTCTTTGGTTCCATTGATGTAACCTACCCTGACAGATTCTCGCTCTGATATGTCCATATCGTTGTTGGAAGGGGTGTTTCCCAAAACTTCCGGGAAAGCTCAATTCTTGTTTCATGGTTGCAACTTTTACATAATTACTTTGGAGAGCTTTTGAGGCAGCGCATTATGAGCTTGTGCCTTCCTTGATGTTCTTTTCATTTGATTTTGTCAGGACCCGAACCTTTTCTGTCAGGTCCCGACTTATCTAACACGATATTGTCCGCTTTGGGCCTCCTTGCCCTTGCCCTTGCCCTCACGATTTTGTTTTCGGGAGCTCACGGTGCAACTTCCCAGGGGGTCACCCATCATGGAATTGCACCAGTCTCAACTCGCTTAACTTTAGGGTTCCAATCCCCCCCAAAGCCAATTGAGCTCCTAAAAAGCCTCGTTTAGATCAGAGTTGTGCAGCGGCCCACTCTATCTAACACAATATTGTCCCCTCTAGACTCACTGGCCGAACCAGCCCAGCCCGTAAGGTTTTATTCCCAGGAGCTCAAGTGGCTTTGGGGGGGGATTGGAACCCCAAAGTTAAGCGAGTTGACGCTGGTACAATTCCATAACGGGTGACCGTGAGCTCCCGAAAACAAAACCGTGAGGACAAGGGCAAGGAGGCCCAAAGCGGACAATATCGTGCTAGATGAGTCAGAACCTGACAGAGAAGGTTTGGGTCCTGACAGAATGGTATCAGAGCCAAACCCCGATCAGGAAGTGTGTCAGCGAGGACGCTGGGCCTTAAGGATGGTGGATTGTAAGACCCGTGTCCTGGAGGGAACAGTGAACGATCCCACATTCCTGCGATGGGGGAATGGTCTGGGAGAGATTGGTGGTGTGCCTTAAAGGTGTAGGCACATGTCTATCTCGCACTAGGCCTTTTGGGAGCTCAAGTGGCTTTGGAGGGGATTGAAACCCCAAAATTAAGCGAGTTGAGACTGGTGCAATTCCATGATGGGTGACTCCCTGGGAAGTTGCACCATGAGCTCCCGAAAAGGCCTAGTGCTAGATAGGTGTGTACCTACACCTTTAAGGCACACCACCAACCTCTCCCAGACCATTCCCCCTCGTAGGAATGTGGGATCGTTCACCGTTCTTTGCAGGACACGGGTCTTACATATTTGCTCAAATGGAGGCCCCAACAACAAATGTGCTTGTGCTACTTGGAGCTTACGTGCGCTTGAAATGTGACTCAAATGCAGAGGTGCAGTGTTGTGCAAGAAAGGAGCTTTATAGGTGGCTCCAATGGCATCTTCCAGATGATATTTTAATGGACCATGATATATATTTTAAAAAATGTGTTGACTTTGCCAAGTCCTTCCTCCAACTCTATATCAAAGAGGTATATCATTATCTTTTTAATTATTACTTCTTTTTGTTTCTTCTTAAAATTGTGCTGTATGCGCATCCAACTTTTTAACGTGGTTGCACCGACTCAAAATATTCGTATGTCCTCATTTCATGGTTTATTATTTGTGAGAATATGAAGATACAAAAATTCTACATTACAAAGTTGCACAATTTAACAAGGGTGGAGCCAAAAAGGTTTAACATCCACACATACTCTGCATCACCCAATTATGAATTGTATATGTACTAGGTTGAAAATTTGTCAAATGCGAAGGAGCGTATGAGAATGGTTTTGGGTATTGGTTATGAGATAGAACCTCAACTTCGGGGTAAAACCTCAGCTTCCTTCACATTCTTGAACCTTGGATGATGTATTATTCAAGGTGCACGCTCTTGAACTAGGATTCTAAGGGCGATCTGCATTTTCATGTCTCAGATCTCTTCAATCCTGTGCTCTTATTCCATCTATTTCTCTTATAGACAAGATCCTCATTTAAATAAATGGTATTGGGCAAATACAAATCATTGACGATATATGAAACGTTATGTCTTTCCAATTTTACAATTAAGCTATGACCATCAGTAAGATATTTGCATTTGATTTGAGCTCAGTGCATCTTTTTCTTGCTTGAGTCTCTTTCAATGAGCTTCCTTATGCTTCTGCACTTAGAAAATTCTTCTACTCAATTTTTTTTCAACTTTGTGTTCATTTATTCACATAGTTGATAGTTTTGGGATGCACAATCATCATTTAAAGCTTAAACTATAAGTTTGTGGTCTCAGATTGGTCAATGGCTTCAACTTTCGGTTTTTGTACTTAAAACCTAAAACCGAAGCTCCAAAACACCATTCTAAACCCTAAATACGTCCCTAGCTAATCATCCATGTCAACAAATGTGATCAAAGTCGAAAATTGTGTGCAAGTGAGATTTGCATCATGCATCTTGTCTTTAATATAGGCACGTACCCTGTCAAAAAGTATGAACTATTTGTCACTCTTGCTTTTGCTTTTGTTTTCGCTTTTGCTCTTCTTCCGTGTAAACTAAACTGCTATTTCTTCATTTGCAGCTAGGGATGGCCAAATGGGTTTTTTTTGAGGATATGGATAAATCTTTACCCTACATGGATACAAATGAATAACATACTCATCTAGACCCATTCTTAATTTTTGAGGATTTATCCAAACCCTACCCAATGGGTAATTGGTACCCATGATAATTTACATTTTATTTTCCCTTTCAATTATTTTCTTCATTTTCATTTTATTTTTAACTTCTAATTATTTTTTTGCACCAATTTTTTTTTTTTTTGCTTTAATTTCAAAATTGAAATTATTACATTACCAAATTGCCTTTTAATGTTAACTACCGAATTCCTAAAAATTAGCAAGTTCCTTAAAATTTACTAAACTAGTGAAATGAGTTAATTCGAAAATTAGACTTCAATTTGTTTTTACTTAAATTTAGGATTCGGTAGAATACATTGAAAAGAAGTCAAATATAATATTGAATCTAATTACATTAAAAAGAAAAATTAGTAATAAAAGCAAGTAAATATTTTTTAACTAATCTGGAATCAAACATGATCACATAAATTGAAAATGAACTTGATATTAATTGAGATATATTTTGAATGAAAATAACAGTGGTACCTATATATTATTTTATTTTCTATAACTTGTGAGAATCAGTAAATGACCAACTTACCCTTCTATCCTTAATTATCAAAATTTTGTTGAGTTAACCAAGTCTAGTGAATGAGTTATTTGGGAATTTGACTCCGAAAACTTTCCAATTAAATGAAGAATGAGTAGAAGGTGTCGAAATGGAATTCAAAACTTGAAAACAAAACTCGTTAGAAATTTCAGTATAAACAATTTTTAAGAATTTATAAAATTCCCTTTAAATGATTTCATGGTTGTGAAATCCTTAAAAATTTCTATAGTTTACGTTGATTTTTGTTAAATCATTTAAAATGAATGATTTAAGTTCTTAACAAAATTTTGATGTTAATATAAATTCGTAAGATTTTTGTATTTAATTTTTTTTAATAATAAAAAATAAATTTTGATGTTAATTAAATAAATTTTAAATAATAATACCTAACAAATAATAATAATAATAATAGAAAGAATAGAAAGAAAAAAATTAGTAAAGGGAAGAATGAGTGTTAAAAATTTATAGATAATTTGAAAGAGTGATAAAGAATATACTTTGAATTTAATGAGTATTGAATACCCTCAATACCTATGGGTAAACCCTCACCCTACCCATTAGATGATGGGTAAATTTTTGACCATCTAATTTTTACTCATTTTAACAATACCCATGAGTACCCATGGGTACCCATGCCCATGAGTAATTATACCCATCCCTATTTGCAGCTTAACGAGATTTTAAGAACTCTATTTTAAGGGAGAGGAATGAATCAACAGTCGTGAAGAAAAGAAATGTAATTCGCAGACATTTAAAGCCTCGACCTGTAAGTTTCGAAAGAATATCTAGTTGTTTGGGCTCTAATACAACTTGATGTGAAATTAAAGGTCATTATTATTCTGAGACTATTTCTAATATTGTGAAAACAAATTATGAAAGAGATCGATGATGATAAGATGGAAGAGCGTGAGTAGACATGAGGCTCTGCTTCCATGAGATGTTGCCCCACATAGTTAGAGGACTCATATTTGGCCTACTACGCCAGCGCCAGCGAATCTTAAAATACACTAAGAAGCACTAGGAATTGGTGCGACGTCCAATTCAGTGACACCATATTATTAACATCCTAAGCATAATTAGTACGACTTAATTAAGAGTAATTATGTGATATATCCACAAGAGAATTGCAAAGCTCTTGTGGCTTTGAAAACATTGGCATATGATCAGCACCTTTGATCTCGACCACATTTGTAAATCCACCGTTTTCTATCATCCACCGTTGAAATTCGTATGGTATTGCCTTGTCTTGTTCACAAGACACAACAATTCTGGTGACAGATCCAAAACCCTCATGAGAGAAGTTCTTCATCTTTGACAAGTCTTCAAGGAAGAGTGAACTTGGCCTAACTAAGCTCTTGGCAAGTTCTAGATCCTTTGGACATATGCATTGTAGTATAGTAACAAACATTTACGTTTTAGTTAACAAACGTATGCATTGTAGTTAGCAAACGTACACATTGTAGTTAACAGGCGTACGTATACGTTATATATTATCAAATTGTAAATCTTTATTGGTAGGGGAGAAAGTATTACCTCAATGGGACTGAGATGATGGGCGTTCATTAAGAACTTAGGACCAACGAGCAGTGATGTTAAGGGCTCTTTGGTGCTTCCATAATTTGTGAACTGAGTGCCAAACCATGCTTCTGCTGGTGTCTTCTGTTTGTACTTTTGCATGTTGAAAAGAACAAAAAATATGGTTGGGGACAAATAGCGCAATCAATCAATAATTGCTAGACGTACAGTTGTTGAGATTTAAAGAGGATTCTCAGGTTCCTTAAAAGCACACCTACACATGGCCTGGTGTATCAGACTGGTTCCCTCAGCCTTGAAGCTTATACTGATGCAGACTGGGCAAGTGATCCCAATGATAGAAGGTCTACAACTGGTTTAGTAGTTTATCTTGGCTCAAATCCAATCTCCTGGTCATCCAAGAAGCAGACAAATGTTTCCAGGTCAAGTACAGAAGCTGAATACCGTGCATTGGCCATTACCTCTGCTGAAATATCTTGGATCAGACAACTGCTTTGCTCTCTTCGTGTTCCCTTACTCAAAGCTCCTCTTATCCACTGTGACAGCACATCTGCTGCAAGTCTCTCTGCAAATCCAACCTTCCACTCAAGAGCCAAACACATTGAAATCGACTATCACTTTGTCAGGGAAAAGGTTGTTCGAGGGGACTTGGACATTCAACATGTCTCCTCTGCTGATCAGGTTGCAGAAATATTTACCAAAGCCTTACCAGAGGACATGTTTCGGGTTCACTCTTTCAATTTAACCTTGGAACCATCAAATTGAGGGGGGTGTTAGGAGTAATCTCATTTCATACAAGACGTGTAATTCTTACAGTAGAAGTTAGGTAGATTCTGTTAATCAGTTAGTTAGTTAGGCTACCTGCTGGCTTGTACTACAGTGTATAAGTATGTGCACTGTTCCATTGTCTTGTAATTCATTGTGATCAATTCAATACAAATCCTTCTCTAATAATCTTCTTCCTTTGATCTTCTTCTTCCTCACACCACTTCTCCTTTCTCAAGAATCACACTCCCTCAAAACCTCACAGATTATATCTCACAGTTATATGCCAAAAAAATCCGACATTGGTCGTAATTTGACTCCCCTGTTGGTTTCAGGTACCTCAGAGAATCGCAGGGAAAGGAACCCGGAAGCTTGGTGCAGAGAACCTGCAATGGTGTTCTCAGTGAGGTACACTTCTTGATCTCTTACTCCTTAGCTGAAATCGACTGGTTTAGTTTAGTTTTAGGTTGTGTTTACTTTTGTATTTGATTGAATTGAAGAGGGAAGAATATGATCACAGTGATGACACTGTTCTATTGATATTTCTCAATGCACACAAGGTGTTCGTAGAAATGCATCAATCAGATTTTCTGAGTGATCTTAGTGCTCTCACCTTCTAGAGAGAGTCACAAAATGTATGCATTGATTTTCTTAATTGATTACAACACACACAGATCCTTTTACTTTCACTCACTGAATCAGGGAGGCCACATGGCATCATCCACACGATTTTCTCTCTTTTCTTGCTCACAAAGAAACACACACACACCTCACTTGAAAACAGTTAGAACAACCTGCCATGTAACGACCCGTCCCGAATTCTGGGATTAGATTAGTCATTAATCTTGATTAGTGAGGTTGAACGGTGGTTAGTAGGGCGGAATCGGATAAATTGTGCAAAATGACCGTTTTGCCCCTGGTCGTGGGCAAAATGTTGACTTTTTGTTCGGGCGGTCAAATGGACTTTGACCGATGACCGTGACGTAGTTCGGGACGTCACGAGTTCATAGACAGGTGGCACGTTCGATTCCGACATTCGTAGAGAAAGTTATGGTGTTCGGAAGTTGAGGGGCATTTTGGTAATTTGGCTTATTAGGGGCCAAATGTTGACTTTCTGACCGGGAGGTCCGATGGGCGAGGGCCAAGGACCGTTACGTAGGTATCGTCGATACGAATCCAACGACAGGCGGCATGCCGAAATCGGAGATCCGACGACGACGTTATGGTCAAGGAAACGAACTAACGAACCGAGGTCGGGATTAAAATAATAATATATTAATGAATAGTGACCGTTGACCCTACACACCTGGATGAGTGACAAGTGTCACTCATCCCTTGAAACCAGAATCCATGTTTTGGGGGGAGACCTAATTATGATGTTTTAATATTTATTAATTAATTAATTAATCATTTTAATTTCCATTAATCCCATTTATGTTTTCTTAACCGTGTACAACCAAATCCAGTTTTCTCCCACCCTTGATTCCTCTTCCATTGCTGAACCTGAGAGTGCGAAATTGTGAGTGAGTTGTGTGTGAATTCAACTGGGTAAACACGAGAGATTGACTGTGAGGAGGAACTGGGAATTCGAAAAATTAAGTTTTGGGAGGGAAAATCAAATTGGACGAATTGGGCTGTGATGATCGAATTGGAGGTTACAAACATCTTCCTGAGGTTGTGACGAGTCGATCCACATCAAAAACGAGAAGAATTGGTGCCGTTTTGGCTCTGATCGAGCTTGGTGACAGAGGAAGAAATCGAGGATGAGTCGTGGAGTTTGGAGCTGCGATTGACTCAATTGTTGTGGAGAAATGACTCCTCATGATCCCACGATGCTTCTGGGTTCATCAATTGAAGGAAACCGATCGAGATCGATGGACCTCCATTGATGAACAGTGACGGTGCTCGAGTTTGAGTCGTGACGATTGAACACTGGATTGAAGCAATTGTGTTGGGGAAAATGATTTAAGGAGTCCATGGAAGCTTCTAGTTGAATCAATTTAAGGATATTGATCGAAATGGATGGGGTTCGAAGGATGAACAATGGGCGGGTGTTCTTGGTGTTCATCATCGAATCGTGGAATTGTAGGTAAGGTCTTGTGTAATCAATGTTACAGAACTTAAATTAAACTTAAAACGAAGCTAATGGAATGATCAATTGATGTAATTAAGGCTGAATTGATAGGATTGGAACCGGGTCGTATCGCGGGCACACTGGACCCGTTTACCAGACATACGGGTTAGATGGTGACACTGTAGCAGGCGCGTGGGTTTCACGCGCAGCCACTCACGGCGGCGCGTGACGGCGCGTGGGCACGGATCTCGAGGTGAGGTCAACATGACTTCTGTCCTATTTAATGTAACGGACATTTTGGAATTGGTTTCGTGTCGATCGGACACCGTCTCGATAGTGTTCGGGATGTCCGAAGATTTTTAATTAAGTTTAAAAATAAGTAAAAATTCGGGAAAATTACGGGACTTTGATAGGATGTTAATGTTGAGGTTAGTGACCCTCTAATGTGACTTGGACAGGATTGGGAGTCCCGGTGATAGTGGTGTGGCCCGGGAGGGCCGGTGGCACGCATATCGAGGCACACAGTTGAAACGGTCTGTGAGTGGACTTTGGTTTTATAAATCCTATGTATGCTTAAATGTGTTATATGGTTTATATACATGATTTCTATGATGGTATTTGTGAGCATTGATTTTGGGTATGTTGCACGTATTTCGAGGTGTTTTCCGTATTTCACGTATATCGGGATTAACGGTTTATTTGTGGTTTTGCGTGCTTGTGGTTAAATAAACTATGATAAAATGGTTTTTATATTGGAAAGATGAATTCGGGCTTGAGGCCCACTTGTTTTGGAAATCTCAGACTTGGAGTCCATTTGAGTACGTAATCGGGCTGCGGGCCCAGTTGGTTTATAAGTCGGGATGCGGGCCCAATTGGTTTATAAATCGGGTCGTGGGCCCAGTGGTTCATAAAGTCGGGCATGAGGCCCAGTTGGATTAAAATTGTGATTTCGGGTCAGGGAGCCTATATTTAATAAATGTGATTTCGGGTCAGGGACCCTAAATGGAAATGTGTTGTTTTATGGAAAATTCGGGCAGGGCCCATTGTGATGTTGTGAAATGAATTAATAAAAACTATTTTTCCATATACCATCTGTACACATGGATATATGATGGTCTCCTCCAGATGTCTGGGACACTGGGGAAGTCACGGTGCATTGCCTGTGAAGGGTCACCATACGGAGCAGCCGGACCGTATGATGACTCAGGAGCAGGATTGCTATGATTGACGTCAGGGACGTCAGACATCAGGGATGTCAGATATATGGACCCGGAGAGACCCCGGGCAGCACGCGTAGCTTATGAAACCGTGAGACATGACGTCAGGGACGTCTAGCATCAGGGATGCTGGTGATGGTAATGGTAAAATACGAATTAATGAAATGGCTTTCCGGGTGGATTTATGATTGTGTGATTTTAATGAATTAATGTTCATTTATGGTAGTGGGTGGTGACCCACATGGTCGTATATGTATGGTGGTGGTATTCCACGGTTTTGGGCTGAGTTCCCACACTTGGTTTTTGGTTAACGGTTTTTGGGCTAAGGCCCTAAGGGCTCGGTTGAGCAAACGTTTTGGTTACTGGTTTTTGTGGCATGCATACGTTTTTATTGGAGGGCATAAATGTCTTATAAATGTATTTGATGAACTTACTGGTTTTTGTCCACTCACAGCTTTTGGTTTTAATGCCCTTCAGGTTGATCACGGATGCGATTGCAGCAGAGACTGGGACATTGCACATCTCCTCCATCGATCCTTGCGCACTCTGGATGCCCTGTTTGGGCAGTGGCTCTTGGTCATCCTTTGTCTGACACCCCTTGTTGGACGGGAGCAGGGCACATTCCATGGTAATCCCGGGGGGATTGGGATGGGTCCTGTCATGCCATGCTGGCACTCACACACACACACTAGTGCCTAGGACAGATGTCACCAATTTAAATGAGGCTTTAGATCAGGTGCTATGCACCATGATCAGTCCTGCTGCAGTTGCAGCTTATACACTAACACTCCCTCCTAAGCTGCTAACTGTCTTAACCCCAAGTAAGGTTCTTAGATAGTTAAATCTGACTTTAGGAAGTGGTTTGGTGAAGATATCAGCTAGCTGCTCCTCAGACTTGCAGTAGTTCAGCAGGATGTCACCATTTTGAATTGCTTCCCTAATGTAGTGATACTTTCTGTTAATGTGTTTTGTTCTTTGATGAAACACAGGATTCTTAGCCATTGCAATTGCTGACATATTGTCACACATTAGGGCTGTAGGACTTAGCTGCTCTTCCCCGAAATCCTTTAGAACAAATCTCAGCCAAATGGCCTAAGTTGTGGCTTCTGCTGCAGACACATATTCTGCTTCTGCAGTGGATAGGGCAACACTACTCTGCTTAACAGAGGCCCAGGAGAAAATGCCACTGCCAAAGGTGAATGCATATCCTGATGTACTCCTGCTGTCATCTTCTGAACCTCCCCAGTCACTATCACAATAGCCAATTAGAGTTGCAGCCTGCCCTTTCCTGTATTCCAGCCCATAATCCAGTGTTCCCTGTATGTACCTTAGTACTCTCTTAGCTGTCCCAAGATGTTTCTTGGTAGGATTATGCATGAATCTAGATAATAGGCTAGATGCATACATAATGTCAGGTCTTGTTGGAGTTAAATACAACAGACTGCCTACCAACTGCCTGTAGACCTGTTCATCAGCAGGCTCACTGCCATCCTCTTTCTGCAACCTCTCATTAGCTGCTAGGGGAACACTTACAGACTTACAACCTTTCAAACCAAATTTCTCCAGTAGTGTAGAGGCATATTTCCTCTGATGAATGTAAATTCCTGATTCAGTCTGCAGAATTCCCATCCCTAAGAAATGGTGCAACAAACCCAGATCTGTCATCTCATATCTTTCCATCATTTCCTCCTTGAAATTCTGCATCATAGACTCACTGTCACCTGTATAGATTATGTCATCTACATAGATGGATACTATCAAAATTCCTTCATCCTGCTTGACCTTTAGGTACAAAGTTGCCTCACTTGCACTCCTTTGAAATCCACAAGACAGCAAATAGGAATTGATCTCACCATACCAGGCCCTTGGTGCCTGTTTCAAACCATATAGTGCTTTTTCCAACTTGTAGACTTTGTCTTCCTGTCCTTGCTTTTCAAATCCCTCAGGCTGGTCAACATAAACTTCTTCCTCAAGCACCCCATTTAGGAAGGAGGATTTTACATCAAGCTGAAACAGCTTCCACTCCTTTTGTGCAGCTAGAGCAATCAAGGTTCTGATTGTGTCTAACCTTGCAACAGGAGCAAAGGTCTCATTGAAATCAATCCCTGGTTTCTGAGCATACCCCTTTGCAACCAACCTAGCCTTGAGTCTTTAAATTGAGCCATCCAGATTCAGCTTGGTTTTATAAACCCATTTAACACCAATCACAGGTTTTTCTGTTGGCCTGTCAACCAGTTTCCAGGTGTCATTCTTCTCAATCATCTCTATTTCTTCTTGCATTGCCTTCTGCCATGCTAGATCCTTCACTGCATCTTGGTAGCCTTCTGGTTCAATTATGGCTACATGACACCGTGCATAAATTTCATTCAGACTTCTCATCTTGATAGGAGTATTACTAGCCTCTGCATCACTTTCATCTTCCTGGTCTTCTTGAGTGTCTTGCACCTGATCAACATCTGCTTGATCTGTAACAGTAGGAACAGCATCAGTTTCTTCAGAGTGAAGTGTCACACTGAACTCTGAATTTGTTTTTCAATCGCAGATGGCTTTTTCTTTGAAAGTCACAGTGCTAGAAACCACAATTTTCTTTGTTTCTAGGCAGTAAACCCTGTAACCCTTCTCACAACTGCCATATCCCATGAAAATTCCTTTTGAGGCTGAGGAATCCAGCTTCTGCCTAAGCTGATTAGGGATGTGAAAATAGCACACTGCTCCAAAAACCCTTAGATGATTCACCCCAGGTTTCCTTCCACTATATACTTCAAATGGTGTCTTCTTCTTGATAGCTTTAGTAGGACATCTGTTAAGTAAATAAACAGCTGTGTTCGCAGCTTCTGCCCAGAATTCATAGGGCACCTTCTTGTCATGGAGCATTGCTTTGGACATTTCAACAATCGTCCTATTTTTCCTTTCAGCCACACCATTTTGTTGTGGACTGTAGGAAACAGTGAACTGTCTTTGTATTCCCAGCTCCTCACAGAAATCCAGAAACTCCTGAGACATGTATTCACCTCCTCTATCACTCCTTATCCTTTTAATCTTGCAATCAGTCTGAAGTTCAACCATGGATTTGAACTTCTTAAAGGCATTGAACACCCCAGATTTATGCCTAAGAAAGTAGACCCAGCACATTCTTGAGTAATCGTCTATGAATGTTAGAAAGTACTTGTTACCACTTTGAGTCTCAGTCTGCATAGGACCACAGACGTCAGTGTGAACAAGTTCCAATAGCCTGGTTGATCTCCAGGCTCCACTCTTGTCAAAGCTCTCAACATGCTGTTTCCCAAAAACACACCCTTCACGGCAATCCTCCTTCTTAGATAGATTAGGCAATCCAATCACCATCTCATCTTTAACCAAAGTGCTCAAACTTGCATGGTTTAAATGCCCAAATCTTCTGTGCCATAACCAGGTGTCACCCTCTTCAACAACAAATTTTGCCACTGGTATGATTTGCTGGAAGGACAGTGGAAAGCATCTGTTCCCTGTCATAGCAACACATGCTATTTCTTGACCCTTATCATATATAGTGACCTTCCTTCCTTCAAACACCAGATTATAACCGTGTTCAACCATCTGTCCCACACTTAACAAGTTTTCATCTAACCCTGGTACCAACATCACTTCCCTGATCAGTTTGTCACCATTCTGAGTCTTGATAACCAATGTATGTCAGGACCCACCCCGGTTTCACCCCGAAACCCGAGGTAAATCCCGCTCCCGTCTGACTCCCCGACACAAAACTCAAGTCTAACTCACTCGGACCAAGTCAGACGCAGGAGTAACTACAAAATATCCC
This sequence comes from Prinsepia uniflora, assembly GCA_032719365.1. Lineage (NCBI taxonomy): Eukaryota > Viridiplantae > Streptophyta > Magnoliopsida > Rosales > Rosaceae > Prinsepia > Prinsepia uniflora. Next base: position 1,109,859 of record CM064875.1, on the reverse strand, counting down.
AACCTTATCGTTTACAGAGCATAGCACTAAATTACAAGGAAAATAAAAACCGATAAAGTACACGCACACAGAAGCCTTTAAACTCTTCTAGGATCCCTCACGTCCCTTCTATGCCTTGGACACTGCCTCGACGTCAAGACCCCGCGCTAGCTCCACAACCTGGAGGGCAATTAAAACAGAAAATGTGAGTGGACCAGAAGGTATAAAAAGTTCAAAAACCATTTTATAAGAAAACCGAGTTTAACCCTCCGTTTTGAAACCACATGCATAACCAACAGTTATGAACACCGTTATAAAATAATCGTGATAAAACATCATAAGAAACCGAAACACTATAAAATATCTTAAGAAACCACAGCACGAGTATCAGAAACCGTATCAAAACCATAAACATCAAATCATCATTTTCCCGATCAAACCTGCTGGACCTATCCGAGTCTTTAAACTCCCGAGTCTTTAAACTCAATCCAGGCCTTAATCATATCCGAGTCTTTAAACTCCCGAGTCTTTAAACTCAAGGCCTACGGGGGAAAATCAATATATATCCGAGTCTTTAAACTCACGAGTCTTTAAACTCAATCCGGGTTTTTAAACCCAATCCGGCCGGTCCCCCGTCACATATATCCGGGTCTTTAAACCCAATATCCAGATCCAGCAAATCCAATCTCAAAATCATTTGAAAACCATGTACCAATCCATATCCAAACCCGAATCCGAAATCACTGGTCCGATGCCCTTCCAGCATCCAGAACCGTCATTCCGAACCCAAATCCGGAATACCACTTTTCAACTTTAAAACCAAATCTCGTTTTCCGAAATCCGATTCTAAAACCGAAAACCTTGACTATCACAATCATAGTCCAAAATCCATTTATAATCATGAGAAATCACTTATCAATTGAAATCCCGAAACTAGGGCATCAATTTCAGAAGTCAACCACTTCCTCGTAAAACGTGCTAAAATCCGGACTTCCTCGAAAAACGTGTAATGATGTAAAACCCACCAAACATATTCGATAAACATAAAATTATAATAAAAACCATAAAACAGTTATAGAAAACAGTTATGCATGCTCGAGTTTAGAGAAAAGGGTCCACTCACAGTACTGAGCCCTACTCGCGTCCCGAACGTCCAGCCCGTTCCTCGGCTTCCTCGGGAAATCCCGATCCTGTCAAACACCGTCAAATTACGTCACTAATACGTCTACAAACACTCACCTAAATTCCCTAAACAAAATCCCCGAATCGAAACCGAAAACCCGGGACCCTAAACATTCACCCTCGCGGAACTACACTCAAACGACTTCCGATTGACTCGAAACCAATTCCATTGAACTCACCACAACTCCTGAACCAAAACCCATGTTGACCGTTTCTCCCAGAACCGCCGCACGCGCCTCCACGCGCCGCCCAAAGTGGCTGCGCGTGGCCCCACGCGCCAGCTACAGTACCACCTTCAACCTGTGCTGAACCGGCCGTCGCAGGCTGAACCGGCGAGACTTGATCTCCGCCGTCCGGCCACCAATTCGATCCCTTCCTTCACCAGCAGCTTCATCCAGACACAACGAATCCAATCCCCAACTCCGTTCACCTCCACACTGTCCCTAGCCCGTCGACTAAGCTCAAAACCAGACGGCTAAATGTCCCCCTGTTTCACGACTCCTCAACTCCGGTCACCTCCCGTCACGGTGGTGACACCAAACGGTCCCTAAGACCTCACTGAATCTAGACCAACACCCCTATACCGTCGACTCAGCCCCTACCTACACGACTCGCCGTTTGAACCCACGGCCAAAACAGAGTACTGAAGGTCCCTCTGTCGTGCCCTCCACCACCGTGCACCACCCATCACGGCAGCACACTCAACCGATTCCTAGGACCCTCAGGAGTCTCACCCTAACCTCCAACTCCCTCGACTCTAGCCCTAGACTCACGACTTTCAAATTGAATTTTCACGGCAAAACAGAGCAAAGAAACCTTACCCTTCGATTGCAGCTCCGCCGTGCGCACTGCCGCCTACCACGGTGGTCGTTGGACTCCTTGCAGTCTCCTCAGCCTCCCCTGGCCTTGGTTTGCCTCGCCTCACGGCGTAGCCACCACCTCAACCTCACAGCTCCCTGTTTCCCCCCAAAATTCCTCCACACCTCCGCCGTGCCGCCGTGCACGATTGCACCACAAATTCACGGCCACCAGCTCCGCCTTGCCTCACTGTCACTCTCACAACTCGCTAATCACTCACCCTTGCACCCAGATCGATCAATTCCCCCCAATTCTCACACTCTGTTTCTCTGTGTTTGTCGAAGAACCACACACACGATCACACACGGGCTCACCTAAGTAATTGGAACCGTGAACACACAGGATTCCACCAGAATCCTCTAGCCCTTTGCCATGTGTCACCATCCTTTCAAACTTTATCCCATCTGTTTAAACCCCAGCCGTCCATTCTTTTCTCTCTGCACAAATCCCCATAAACCCAAAAAGACTAAAATACCCTTCTGTTTAACACATTTTTACGGTTCTACCGAAACTTCCTAGACCCGTAACCTTCGCCTCGTAAGTCCGATGAATACGTGCCGCCTGTCATTGAATTCAGGACGACGAGATCTACCCAACCATGCTAGGTCAACCTACCAAAACCCGATAATACAAAAAGTCAACTTTTCCCCCTATTTTATCAAAATTACGATAATACCCTCGACCTTCCAAACATCACAACTTCCTCCTCGGATGTCGGAATCAAACATACCACATGTCTACAGGTTCATGACGTCCTAAACTACGTCCTGGTCACTGGTCAATCCCCAATTGACCACCCAAAATAAAAGTCAACATTTTGCCCGAAGCAGGGGCAAAATCGTCATTCTAGGTTCCCGGACCCCTCGGGACCACCTAACCCCTGATTAACCTTACTAATCACACCTTAATCACTCTACTAATCCCAATTCTCGGGACGGGTTGTTACAATGTACCCTTCCCTTTGGCCTCTACCAACTCACCAGTGCCCATCTTCACTTTGCACTTCAGGGTTCTATCTAAGTTTATCAAAACAGACTCATCAGAAGTCATATGGTTACTGCAGCCACTGTCAATGTACCAAGTATCTGTATTCTTTGTGGTTGTAACCGAATGACAAGCATAGAACAGTGTTCCATCTCCCTCTGCATGTTGTGCAAGATTTGCCTTCTCCTTGCTCCTGCAATCCTTGGCATAGTGTCCCATCTTATTGCACTTGAAACATTTCCTGGTTTTAAACCAGCAGTTTCCATAATGCTTTCTGTTGCACACACTACGCAAGGGTTTAGAGTCACTCCCATTTCTGTTCTCTTCTCTAGGCTGGCCACAGAAACCACTTCTGGCCTGTTGATCAGACTTCTTGACCCAAGGTTTAGTGCCACTTTTAGAAAAGAACTTAGGCTTGTTTGAACTGGAGGAAGCTCCTAGATGCATGCTAGAGAAAGCCTTTTCCACAGTATTTTCAGAATGCAATTCTAACCTCTGATCATAGGCTTTTATAGAAGCAATTAGCTCCTGTACATTAACCTCATCTAAGTCTTTAGTTTCTTCCAGAATCGACACTATTGGATCATAAGGTTTAGTTAAGCTAATGAGAATTTTCTGTCCCATTCTAGCTTCTTTTATATCTTCTCCATAGGTTCTCATCTGATCCACTATCATATACAATCTAGATAGGTATGTACTTAGTGATTCATCATCCTTCATTCTCATATATTCAAAATCCCTTCTTAAACCTTGAAGTTTAACTGATCTAACCTTTTGATCTCCACGAAATTCCCTCTTAAGTAGATCCCAAGCAGCCTTGGAACTTTCTTCATTTGCAATTCTTGAAAAAATAGAATCCACAACTGAGTTTTGGATGAATCCCAGTGCCCTGGCATCTCTGATCAGATCAGCCCTTGTAGGCACCACCACTGCTCCCTCAGCACCCTCTGGATCCGTGTTTATACCTCTGTTGACTAACTCCCACAGATCTTGTGCTCGTAGCAGAGTCCTCATTTTAATGCTCCAAAACTCATAATTGTTTCCATCAAAGATAGGAGCCCTTAGCTCATTTATTCCAGCTCCAGCCATTTCAGTTTTAGCAGCAACTAAGCTTTATCACACAGTCTCCGATCACGTCCCAGCACTCAGATCATAACCCTGAATGCTTTGATACCATGTTGGTTTTAGGTACCTCAGAGAATCGCAGGGAAAGGAACCTGGAAGCTTGGTGCAGAGAACCTGCAATGGTGTTCTCAGTGAGGTACACTTCTTGGTCTCTTACTCCTTAGCTGAAATCGACTGGTTTAGGTTAGTTTTAGGTTGTGTTTACTTTTGTATTTGATTGAATTGAAGAGGGAAGAATATGATCACAGTGATGACACTGTTCTATTGATATTTCTCAATGCACACAAGGTGTTCGTAGAAATGGATCAATCAGATTTTCTGAGTGATCTTAGTGCTCTCACCTTCTAGAGAGAGTCACAAAATGTATGCATTGATTTTCTTAATTGATTACAACACACACAGATCCTTTTACTTTCACTCACTGAATCAGGGAGGCCACATGGTATCATCCACACGATTTTCTCTCTTTTCTTGCTCACAAAGAAACACACACACACCTCACTTGAAAACAGTTAGAACAACCTGCCATGCTGGCACTCACACACACACTAGTGCCTAGGACAGATGTCACCAATTTAAATGAGGCTTTAGATCAGGTGCTATGCACCATGATCAGTCCTGCTGCAGTTGCAGCTTATACACTAACATCCCCGCAATCCTTTCTCTAATCATCTTCTTTGGTTCCATTGATGTAACCTACCCTGACAGATTCTCGCTCTGATATGTCCATATCGTTGTTGGAAAGGGGTGTTTCCAAAAGCTTCTGGGAAAGCTCAATTCTTGTTTCATGGTTGCAACTTTTACATAATTACTTTGGAGAGCTTTTGAGGCAGCGCATTATGAGCTTGTGCCTTCCTTGATGTTCTTTTCATTTGATTTGCTCAAATGGAGGCCCCAACAACAAATGTGCTTGTGCTACTTGGAACTTACGTGCGCTTGAAATGTGACTCAAATGCAGAGGTGCAGTGTTGTGCAAGAAAGGAGCTTTATAGGTGGCTCCAATGGCATCTTCCAGATGATATTTTACTGGACCATGATATATATTTTAAAAAATGTGTCGACTTTGCCAAGTCCTTCCTCCAACTCTATATCAAAGAGGTATATCATTATGTTTTTAATTATTACTTCTTTTTGTTTCTTCTTAAAATTGTGTTGTATGCGCATCCAACTTTTTAACGTGGTTGCACCGACTCAAAATATTCGTATGTCCTCATTTCATGGTTTATTATTTGTGAGAATATGAAGATACAAAAATTCTACATTACAAAGTTGCACAATTTAACAAGGGTGGAGCCAAAAAGGTTTAACATCCACACATACTCTACATCACCCAATTATGAATTGTCCATGTACTAGGTTGAAAATTTGTCAAATGTGAAGGGGCGTATGAGAATGGTTTTGGGTATTGGTTATGAGGTAGAACCTCAACTTCGGGGTAGAACCTCAGCTTCCTTCACATTCTTGAACCTTGGATGATGTATTATTCAAGGTGCACGCTCTTGAACTAGGATTCTAAGGGCGATCTGCTTTTTCATGTCTCAGATCTCTTCAATCCTGTGCTCTTATTCCATCTATTTCTCTTATACACAAGATCCTCATTTAAATAAATGGTATTGGGCAAATACAAATCATTGACGATATATGAAACGTTATGTCTTTCCAATTTTACAGTTAAGCTATGACCATCAGTAAGATATTTGCATTTGATTTGAGCTCAGTGCATCTTTTTCTTGCTTGAGTCTCTTTCAATGAGCTTCCTTATGCTTCTGCACTTAGAAAATTCTTCTACTCAATTTTTTTCAACTTTGTGTTCATTTATTCACATAGTTGATAGTTTTGGGATGCACAATCATCATTTAAAGCTTAAACTATAAGTTTGTGGTCTCAGATTGGTGAATCGCTTCAACTTTCGGTTTTTGTACTTAAAACCTAAAACCGAAGCTCCAAAACACCATTCTAAACCCTAAATACGTCCCTAGCTAATCACCCATGTCAACAAATGTGATCAAAGTCGAAAATTGTGTGCAAGTGAGATTTGCATCATGCATCTTGTCTTTAATATAGGCACGTACCCTGTCAAAAAGTATGAACTATTTGTCACTCTTGCTTTTGCTTTTGTTTTCGCTTTTACTCTTCTTCCGTGTAAACTAAACTGCTATTTCTTCATTTGCAGCTAGAGATGGCCAAATGGGTTTTTTTGAGGATATGGATAAATCTTTACCCTACATGGATACTGTGAGAAGGCATCAAGGATTGATGAAAAGTATGAGGAAGAAGAGAATGTTGTAATGAAGAAGAAGAAGGAATTCAATGGTTGTATAGATCTTTAGAGTATTTGAGAAAAAGCTGAACAAAGTACAATCGATGCCAATCTAATCTCCACAGTAGAGAAGGAGGGTTATATATTGATGCTACAGTGCTAACTAACTTCAACAGTGTTAACTAACTTCTAACTAACTTCTTAACTAACTTTCTTCTAGCTCTTATACACTCAACATCCCCCCTCAATTTGAAGGCTCCAGAGTCAAATTGAAAGAGTGGAGTTGGAAGACATTTTCGGGCAAAGCTTTGGTGAAGATATCTGCCACCTGATCAGCAGAGGAAACATGATTAACAGCAAGCTCATGTCTGATCACCTTCTCACGAACAAAGTGATAGTCCACTTCAATATGTTTAGCCCGAGAGTGAAAGGTGGGGTTGGCAGACAGACTCTCTGCAGACGTGCTATCACAATGAACAAGGGGAGCTTTGAGCAAAGGAACATGAAGAACCCGAAGTAATTGACAAATCCAGAAAATCTCAGCAGAAGTAATAGCAAGAGCTCTATACTCAGCCTCTGTGCTTGATCGGGACACCGTGGTCTGCTTTTTGGAAGACCTGGAAATGGGGTTGGAACCAAGGTACACCACTAACCCAGTAGTAGAACGACGATCATTAGGGTCACCTGCCCAGTCAGCATCAGTAAATACTTCAAGGACCAAGGAACCAGGCTGATAGAGAAGGCCATGAGTCAGGGTACTCTTGAGGTACCTTAAGATCCTCTTAACTGCCATAAAATGAGAATCAAATGGTGATTGCATGAACTGGCAGACCTGATTCACAGAAAAGTCTATATCTGGTCTAGTGAAGGTAAGGTATTGGAGAGCACCAACAATACTGCAATAGTTGGAGGGATTTGAATAGAGAGGGCCATCATCTTTCCTTAATCGACAACCTGGGACTGATGGAGTGTCCACAAAGTTGCTAAGAAGCATGTCTGTCTTGGTAAGGAGCTCAGTTATGTATTGGGACTGAGATAAGAACAGACCTGACTTAGTATGGGTAATCTGGATCCCAAGGAAGTAGCTTAAGTCACCTAGATCCTTCATGTCAAACTCAGAGGTCAGAGCATCAATCACAACCTGCATTTCAGAATCAGAACTTCCCGTGATGATAATGTCATCAACATAGAGAAGAAGAATAACCAGTCCTGCTGAAGATTGCCTAACAAATAGAGAGGCATCAGACCAGGTTGAAGTAAACCCCAAACCAGGAAGATAACCTGTGAACTTCTCATTCCAGGCTCTAGGAACCTGCTTCAAGCCATATAGAGATTTCCTAAGTGAGCACACAAAGTCAGAAGGAGCAGCAGCCTCAAAACCAGGTGGCTGCTTCATGAACACTTCTTCTTTCAGGTCACCATGCAAGAAAGCATTTTTCACATCCAATTGTCTCAGCCTCCAATGAAACTGTGCAGCCAAGGCTAACACAAGTCTGACAATAGTAGGCTTTACCACAGGACTAAAGGTTTCCCCATAGTCTAACCCTTCCTCTTGACTGAAACCCTGAGCAACCAGCCGTGCCTTATACCTGGCAATTGTACCATCTGCTTGCTTTTTGATTCGATAGACCCATTTACACCCAATGAGATTGCGATTGGGGGGAAGGGGAACCACATCCCAAGTGTTCTGAGCCAAGAGAGCCTCAATCTCCTCCTTCATAGCCTGCTGCCACACAGGAACAAAAGATGTTGTTTTATAGGAAGTAGGTTCAGTCACAATGAAATCAATATCTGATTTGGAGTGGACAGAGTGAAAGGCCTTCTTCTTGGATATCCCATTCTTGGATCTAGTTTGCATAGGGTGCATATTTACCCCACTGATAGGCAAAACTTTCTCAAGGCACTGTGGCTGAAAGGTTGTCATGACAGAATCATCAACTGATGAAAAATCAGCAGAAAGGGGAGGCACAGAAGATGCTGCAGATGTAGGCTGAGCAGATGTGGAGGAGGACTGATTGTGAGGCTGTGGAGCAGAAGTCACAGGAGCCTGGCCAGGCTGAGCAATGGGGAATGGGAGAAAGGAGGAGAATAATGGAATAGAGGAACAAGGAGGAGAAGTATGAACAGGTGAGGAGCATTGAGAAGGGATAGTGTGTGAAATCAGTGACTGATAGGGAAAATCAGATTCATTAAAGAGCACATGCCTGGAAATCACAATGTGAGCAGAAGTAGGATTGTAACAGACATACCCTTTTTGATGAGTAGCATAACCTAGAAATACACACTTTACTGTTTTAGGTTGAAGTTTATGTTGATTATAGGGTTTAAGGAGTGGAAAGCAAGCACAACCAAAGATCTTAAGTTTAGAGAGATCAGGTAAGGTGCCAAAGAGTTTTTCAAAGGGGGAAGACATTTGCAAAGTATGACAGGGCATACGATTGATTAGGTAGACAGAACAGGAGCAAGCAAAGGACCAAAACTTGGAGGGTAGCAAAGCACATTGTAACAAGGTAACTGCTGTTTCAACAATGTGCCTATGTTTCCTTTCTGCAAGACCATTTTGCTCAGGTGTATAGGGACAAGAAGTTTGATGTGTGATGCCTTTAGATAGGAGGAATGACTTGAGATGGGAGTTAAGATATTCCCCACCATTGTCAGATTGAAGGACTTTAATTGAAACAGAAAATGTGTTTAGGATGAAATCATAGAAATGCAGAAAGATAGAGCACAAATCAGACTTGTTTTTCATTGGGAACAGCCATGTATATCGGGTACATTCATCAACAAAGTTAACATAATATCTAAACCCTTCCACAGACCTAACAGGAGCTGGTCCCCAAACATCAGAATGAATAACCTCAAACAAGTGTACTGACTTAGATGCAGGAAAGACAAAAGGAAGCTTAGTAAATTTCCCTTGTAAACATGATTCACAGATGTCAGGTGCAGAATTAGTAGGACAAGGAACATTAGACTTTTGTAAGGACACAGAAACTATCTCATTAGATGGATGACCTAAACGTTTGTGCCAAACCTGGCTGTTGACTTTCTTGCACAGCAAGGCTGAGGTTGATGGTGGACAGACACTAAATGGAGAAGTGAAAGGAAGTTGGACAGGAATTTGATACAACCCTTCATTGCTCAGACCTTTGTACAGCACCCTCCCTATGATTCTGTCCTGTATCACAAAGCACAGTTCATCAAACACAAATCGACAGTTATTATCCTTACAAAAACAGTGCACAAAAAGCAGGTTTTGAGAAATCTTGGGAACATGAAGCACTTGCTTCAGTTTGAAACATTGTGAAGAAGGATTGTTTGTAATAAGGGCAGAATTCCCAGTGTGAGCTACTTGCAGACCTGGACCACCAGCTATGAGAATTGATTCTGACATAGACGAGGGTGTGGCTGTACTCAAGTGTGACAAGTCTGCTGTCATATGAGCAGAAGCACCACTATCAGCAATCCAGTAGTCCTGGTTTTGATGATGCTGAGCAGGAGCAAATTGAGAGGAATTCTGGACTTGTGGAAAGGGCATGTATTGTGAAAAACTCTGGTTCTGAGAAACAGGCAGGAAGTGAGGAGTGGCTGACAAAGCAGTGTATTGAGAGGCATCTGAGTACTGTGGAACTGACATAGACTGAGGGCTGATTGACATAGCTGCAAGAGCAGGTGGTGGTGGAGCAGCCTGATAGGTGTAGTTCCCTCTTTGATAGCAGTTGACAGCAGAATGACCAAATTTCCAGCAAATTTGGCATGCCTCAGGATCCTGAGCTTGTGTCTGTTCCTGATGCCTGTGGTAGCAATCTGCAGCACAATGTCCCTTCTTTCCACAGATCTGACACTTAGGCAAAGCACTTGAATAACCAGAATTGTGTTGATAATTCTGAAAGTTGTTATAGCCTCTAGTTTGATTTCTGCCACCATAATTCCCTCTTCCTTTCCTGCCTCTTCCACCATTGTTATGAGGTCTGTAATACAGTTGGGCATTGTCATAACCACTCCCATAGTCAAAATGCTGAAAGTTCTCACTAAACTGTTGAGGAGGACAACCTGGTTGTTGTGGTGTTAACCCCAAGTAAGGAAATTGTTGACAGGGACCCTGTAGTGCAGGTGTACTTGAAGCAGGAAACTGACTGAGAGTAGGATTCTGGCCATTAGCAACAGGTCTTGGACGTAACACCCCGGAAATTCGAGGATTTTAATATTGTAATTTAATGTATGAATTGACGTTTTTACCCTTGTGAATGGTATGGCCAAATTGTTGACTTTTTGATTTGTGGGTCAAACGGACTTTGACCAATGACCGTGATGTAGTTCTGGACGTCACGAGTCCATAGACAGGTGGCACGTCAAATTCGGACGCTCAAGGAGGAAGTTATGACTATCGGAAGTTCAGTGGCATTACCGTAATTTGGACTTTAGGGGCAAAAATGTTGACTTTTCGTTTGGAAACTAATTTTCACTCGACCCAAGGACCGTTAGGTAGGTCTCGACGCCCTGAGTCCGTAGACAGGCGGCACGCCGAAATCGGACTTCGTATGGCTGAGTTACGGGTCTAGAAAGTGAGGGGCAGTTTGGTAATTATTGAACCAGGGGCATTTTGGTCATTTCGCCCTGGTTACTGTAGCAACCGCGGGGGACATGGGCAGCACCACCATGTACGGTGGTTCTGAGTGCGAATTGTTTATGCTGGTGTGTGTGCTGGAAAGTATTGATTGTTTAAACCTTTTGGAAGCATCAAACATGGTCTGATTCATCCAGCTGCACGGTCAATTTGTTAATTGAAGATCGAAGCTTTTCGGGGAAAAATCTCAGTAGACAGATTGGACTTCCACGAGCCTCTGGGACGGCTTAGGTTGTTTTAAATTGATTAGAACGTGTGTGAGCATCACTCTGCCATTGAGAGAACTGAGAATTGGAGAGGAAAACCAGAGAAACCATTTCGGGGAAAATTGGAGGGAAAATCGGGTTTTGATTTCTAGTGATTGTTGGACCAAACCAAAGCCTGGTTTAGTCTTCTGGGAGTATTTGGAACGCAACCACATCAAAATCGAGGGGAACCAGCCACGGTTGAGCTAGGACAGAGGCTGCCGTTTTCAGTGAAGTTGCAGAGCTTGGGACGACAACCTTCAGGTACTTTCAGACACAATTGATTGTTCATTTTAGTTCGTTTTGATCCTATTATGCTTCCTGTGAAGTTAATTGGAGATTGAATCAGAAACCAGGAAGTTCTGGTGATTGACCCGTTTGGTTGATCACGGGTCGATGGATCGATTGAGGACTTGTCAAGGGTGATTAATGTCTCAGAACCTAAATTAGATGTTTATGGAAGATAATAGAATCAAAAACGAAGGAAATTGATTAAGGATTGGTGGTTAATTAACCGGGTCAAGCCGCGGGTGGCAGGCCCGTATTACAGACAAACGGGTGAGGGTGGTGACACTGTAGCAGCTACAGTGTTAGGCGCGTGACTTTCACGCGCAGCCACTTTGGGCGGCGCGTGAGGGCACGTTGGACCTTATCTCTGATCACGATCAACATGACTTTTATTCCTCTCATCATTCTGAACATTTTGGGTGAATTAACCATGTTGATCTGAGATAGTTTTGATGGGTCAGTTTAGGGCCGGTTGTCTCGGGAAACGTGTTGGACGGTTTCCCCGAGCCGGTTTCTATTTCGGACTTTTTGGTTAAATGGTTAAGACTTGTAGTGACCCTTACGTGTGATTTGGACTGACAGGAGTTGTACGATAATCCCGGTACAGGTTCGTACGCGCAGGTTCACCGCGGGATCGTACTGTGAGTGGGCCTGATTTCATTAAACACTTGCATGCTTAAATGTTTTCCGATTTACTTATATGTTCACATGCTGGAATCAAGAAATGGTTTTGATGACATTGAAATTATGGTTATGGTACGTTTCACGGTATTTGGGTTTGAAACCCGTCTGATGAAACTTAACGTTCGGTTTGGATTTTATCTATGTATATATATATATGTTTTGCATGTGGATATCAATAAAATGTATTTGGTTCTGCACTGTATAGATCCATTCTTATGATACTGTCTCCTCCGGATGTGGTACCCCGGAGTGGTCATGGCGCATTGCCTGCGAGGGGTCATTCTACGGAGGAACCGGACCGTAAAATGACTCAGGAGCAGGATTGCTTATTTGACGTCAGGGACGTCGAGCGTCTAGGACGCTAGGCATTTGAGATGCCATACCCGGACAGGGTTCGGCGATTGGACTCGGAATTGAGACCCGAGTGGCACGCGTAGCCTTGAGACTGTGACCTTATTGGACGTCAGGGACGTCAGACATCTGGGATGTCGGGATCGGAGCATATAGTGCAGTAGCTAAAATTATCTTATGATTTTATTACATGCCTTATGGTTCATACTATATGATTTATGGTTTTAAATTCTGATGCATGCATGTTTGGAAAACGGAGGGGTAAATTATATGTTTTACTTACTAAACGATTTTATAAACTTGAGTTTCGGCCCACTCACCCTTAATGTTTTGGTAACCCCTCCAGGTCGTGCTACTGAGGTAGAGGAGGAACCTGAGGCTGAGGCATAGATCTACTTCTGCGTACCTGAACCCCTGTTGGGTGGTTTACCCGCAGGTTTATTTTAGAGTCGTGCTCGCAACTTGTATTTTGGATTTCATCCCTTGTCTGACATCTGTTTGATTCGGATTTGATGTATAACTTTAATTTGGTTATTTATGCATTTGATGTTTTGAGGTTAAAATTGGAACATTATTTTGGGTGTCAGACGGGAGCAGGGCACGTCCCCTTGGGGTCCCTGTGGGATCGGGGCGGGTCCTGTCATTGGACATGAAGAATTCTGAAAACTAGGCAGTGGTGAATCAAAAGCCTTAGTAGCCACCATGGCTGACAGGAAAGGAACCTGCTCATCTGAATGATCCAAGGCACTCTCTTCAGCAAGAAGTTGAGACCTGAAATCTTTTAAGGGAATTGTGTTTTCTCTTCCCCTAATCACACACCTAAACGTGTTATACTCATTAGGCAAACCCCTGAAGGCTAAGATAACAATGTCATCATCACCAAAATGCACACCACAGGACTCTAACATGTCTCTGGCATTCTTTATTCTCTGCAAATACTGTGTCATGTTCTCAGGCCCTTTCTTTATATTTTGAAGCTCAGTTTTCATCTGAAATATAGAAGCCTTAGTAACAGATGCAAACCTCTCCTTGAGATTGACCCACATTTCTTGAGCTGTACGACACCCAATTACACAAGACATGGCAGTGGTTGAGAGAGTTGTAGTGATTAGCTGCATTAAGGCTTGGTTGTGCATATTCCATATATGAATAGCCTCCATTTGAGACACATTGTCACTGCTAGAATCAGAATTAACCATCACAGGACACAGATTTATGCCATTAACAAAACCAATAATACCATGAACATTCAATAACAATTCCATCTGAAAGTTCCACATTAGAAAGTTGTGATCATCAAGTTTAACACTAACAGAACTTCCTACTGTGGGAATAAGACTGGTGATAGGGGATTGCAGAATCTGAAGTTGAGAGGAGGTAACCATTGTCACAAGACTATGATCACAAGGTTTCAAGAAGGGAAAGAACGAAATCAAGACAAAGAAATAGAAGAATTTCCAAGAAAAACAGAAAAACGTTTTCACAAACACCTGGTGAGCACAGTTTTCTCTACTGGCTTTACTGAAGAATCGCATGTGGTCTTTGTAGCTTTTGCCTTACTGCTTTACAGATTCACAAGGAATGACAACAGGTAGTCTTTTGCAATCTTCGTGCTGTAGATTCTACCATGAAAACTAGGAAACAAAACAAAGAACAAGATTGTGTGAACAGCGGAAGGAAGAAGAGAATCAGGCCGTTTTTTCATGCTCTGATACCATGTGAGAAGGCATCAAGGATTGATGAAAAGTATGAGGAAGAAGAGAATGCTGTAATGAAGAAGAAGAAGGAATTCAATGGTTGTATAGATCTTTAGAGTATTTGAGAAAAAGATGAACAAAGTACAATCGATGCCAATCTAATCTCCACAGTAGAGAAGGAGGGTTATATACTGATGCTACAGTGCTAACTAACTTCAACAGTGTTAACTAACTTCTAACTAACTTCTTAACTAACTTTCTTCTAGCTCTTATACACTCAACAGATACAAATGAATAGCATACTCATCTAGACCCATTCTTAATTTTTGAGGATTTATCCAAACCCTACCCAATGGGTAATTGGTACCCATGATAATTTACCGTTTATTTTCCCTTTCAATTATTTTCTTCATTTTCATTTTATTTTTAACTTCTAATTATTTTTTTGAACCAATTTTTTTTTTGCTTTAATTTCAAAATTGAAATTATTACATTACCAAATTACCTTTTAATGTTAACAACCGAATTCCTAAAATTACTAAATTAGCGAGTTCCTTAAAGTTTACTAAGCTAGTGAAATGAGTTAATTCGAAAATTAGACTTCAACTTTTTTTTACTTAAATTTAGGATTCGGTAGAATACATTGAAAAGAAGTCGAATATAATATTGAATCTAATTACATTAAAACGAAAAAAATAGTAATAAAAGCAAGTAAATATTTTTTAACTAATCTGGAATCAAACATGATCACATAAATTGAAAATGAACTTGATATTAATTGAGATATATTTTGAATGAAAATAACAGTGGTACCTATATATTATTTTATTTTCTATAACTTGTGAGAATCAGTAAATGACCAACTTACCCTTCTATCCTTAATTATCAAAATTTTGTCGAGTTAACCAAGTCTAGTGAATGAGTTATTTGGGAATTTGACTCTAAAAACTTTCCAATTAAATGAAGAATTCGTAGAAGGTGTCGAAATGGAATTCAAAACTTGAAAACAAAACTCGTTAGAAATTTCAGTATAAACAATTTTTAAGAATTTATAAAATTCCCTTTAAATGATTTCATGGTTGTGAAATCCTTAAAAATTTCTATAATTTACGTTGATTTTTGTTAAATCATTTTAAATGAATGATTTAAGTTCTTAACAAAATTTTGATGTTAATGTAAATTCGTAAGATTTTTGTATTTAATTTTTTTAAATAATAAAAAATAAATTTTGATGCTAATTAAATAAATTTTAAATAATAATACCTAACAAATAATAATAATAATAATAATAATAATAATAATAATAATAATAATAATAATAATAATAGAAAGAATAGAAAGAAAAAAAATTAGTAAAGGGAAGAATGAGTGTTAAAAACTTATAGATAATTTGAAAGAGTGATAAAGAATATACTTTGAATTTAATGGGTATTGAATACCCTCAATACCTATGGGTAAACCCTCACCCTACCCATTAGATGATGGGTAAATTTTTGACCATCTAATTTCTACTCATTTTAACAATACCCATGAGGACCCATGGGTACCCATGCCCATGAGTAATTATACCCATCCCTATTTGCAGCTTAACGAGATTTTAAGAACTCTATTTTAAGGGAGAGGAATGAATCAACAGTCGTGAAGAACAGAAATGTAATTCGCAGACATTTCAAGCCTGGACCTGTAAGTTTCGAAAGAATATCTAGTTGTTTGGGCTCTAATACAACTTGATGTGAAATTAAAGGTCATTATTATTCTGAGACTATTTCTAATATTGTGAAAACAAATTATGAAAGAGATCGATGATGATAAGATGGAAAAGCGTGAGTAGACATGAGGCTCTGCTTCCATGAGATGTTGCCCCACATAGTTGGAGGACTCATATTTGGCCTACTTTAAAGGTAAGCTTATTACTTAAAATATATCAGTAACACGCCAACGAATCTTAAAATGCACTAAGAAGCACTAAGAATTAGTGCGACGTTCAATTCAGTGACACCATATCATTAACACCCTAAGCATAATTTGTACTACTTAATTAAGAGTAATCATGTGATATATCCACAAGAGAATTGCAAAGCTCTTGTGGCTTTGAAAACATTGGCATATGATCAGCACCTTTGATCTCCACCACATTTGTAAATCCACCGTTTTCTATCATCCACCGTTGAAATTCGTATGGTATTGCCTTGTCTTGTTCACAAGCCACAAAAATTCGGGTGACAGATCCAAAACCCTCATGAGAGAAGTTCTTCATCTTTGACAAGTCTTCAAGGAAGAGTGAACTTGGCCTACCTAAGCTCTTGGCAAGTTCTAGATCCTTTGGACATATGCATTGTAGTATAGTAACAAACATTTACGTTTTAGTTACCAAACGTATGCATTGTAGTAAGCAAACGTACACATTGTAGTTAACAGGAGTACGTATACGTTATATATTATCAAATTGTAAATCTTTATTGGTAGGGGAGAAATTATTACCTCGATGGGACTGAGATGATAGGCGTTCATTAAGAACTTAGGACCAACGAGCAGTGATGTGAAGGGCTCTTTGGTGCTTCCATAATTTGTGAACTGAGTGTCAAACCATGCTTCTGCTGGTGTCTTCTGTTTGTACTTTTGCATGTTGAAAAGAACAAAAAATATTGAATTGATTATAGAGCTATGTATAAAGAGATTTGCTGCAAAAATATAAATTAAAATTAATAAAATTGTGACAAATTTATTCAGATGAATATCTTAATGTCAATATAAATCAATTGGTTTTTATGTTATAAATGCTAAATGATTGAAATCGTACTTAAACTTTAACACAATTTTAGTAATTAATTAAGTGGCCGTCTCTATGCTTCAATATTACTCTTTCTCATTCCTGAACTTTACTCGAATATGTTCATAGTCCCTCTGTCTAGTTATCAAACCATTTTCGTTTAAAAAAAAAACTAAAATTGTCAATTCAAGTTTGTTTTGTGATTTTTTTAACGGAATTTATTTGAAAAATAGATGGATGGACTGATAGTAACTTTTTTGGTAAAATTCTGGGACAAATGACACTTACATTGAAATATAGGGGCAGTTACTAAAATTATAGTGGAGTTCAAGGACGATTACAGTTCCTATTTGGCCTAATATAAATTATCCATCCCTAGTTAAATATAACTATGGCAAAATTACATTAAAATTTAATACATTAATTATATCTCTATAGATTAAACTGGAATTGGATCCATTCATATATATTTGATATCTTAACTCGTCGAAATTTTCATCTAAGGCGATTATGTCAAACAAATATCGATATCTGAATTTGGATGTATTAATTTTGGGCTCTTTTTTTGTTTGACAATTCATAATCAGATCATCAAAATGAACTCTCTTGGAAGAGCAAAAGCAATAACACTAATTGAGCTTAAATTGAAACAACTAAGTGCATACCTGATCCAACACAAATGAAGGTTGGTGGAGTGTATCTGGGGCATAGGCAGTCAAGAACACAGCAAGAGAAACTTTGTGAGGGTAATGTTCCATGGCAAGAGCCAAGCTCATGCCCCCAAAGCTATGCGCTACAACGATGACCTTTTCATTTGGGGCAAGTGACGAAGCTATGAACTCCAACAATGGCTGAGAATACTGAGCCAGTGAGTGAACATCTTGTATGGACTTCATGTTGATGCCTGAGGCTGCAAGGTCAAGCACTGTGACCTTGTGTCCAGCAGATTCAAGCCTTGGCTTCACCTTGTACCAAGACCAAGCCCCAAGGCATGCCCCATGTACCAAAACAAAATGCTTCTCATCTTCTTCTCTTGGCTGTGCCATTTTTCAGTTTGTTTTGGTGATTTCATTGCGTATATAACTAATTTCAAGCACTTATATAATTTTGTTTTTGGTAAACATCATGAGGTGTCCCCATCCCAAAAGTTGTTCGCGGTACGGCTTACCCTTCAAAAATTGGTCCCAACAAATTTTGAACTTTTACTAATTAAGCAAAGGAAAATTTATCCTCTAAAAATACCAATTCAAGTTCATTTTTAAAACAAATTGCGTTCTATTATAATTTTTATCCACGTAAAATATTTCAACAATTAATGTGGACATTATTGTGTCCCATCAGCAATGTTATTTAGGCAGGAACATAAAGTCCACAACATTTGATCTCCACCACATTTGTAAATCCACCGTTTTCTATCATCCTCCGTTGAAATTTGTATGGTATTGCCTTGTCTTGTTCACAAGCCACAAAAATTCGGGTGACAGATCCAAAACCCTCATGAGAGAAGTTCTTCATCTTTGACAAGTCTTCAAGGAAGAGTGAACTTGGCCTAACTAAGCTCTTGGCAAGTTCTAGATCCTTTGGACATATGCATTGTAGTATAGTAACAAACATTTACGCTTTAGTTAACAAACGAATGCATTGTAGTTAGCAAACGTACACATTGTAGTTAACAGGCGTAGGTATACGTTATATATTATCAAATTGTAAATCTTTATTGGTAGGGGAGAAATTATTACCTCAATGGGACTGAGATGATGGGCGTTCATTAAGAACTTAGGACCAACGAGCAGTGATGCTAAGGGCTCTTTGGTGCTTCCATAATTTGTGAACTGAGTGCCGAACTTATTGCAATCGTATGAGGCGAGGATTGTGATAAAGAAGGGTTCAAGAGATCAGAGAGAAAGTGCAAGAGTTTATCAATTAATTTGTACATTCACTATAACACTAATGAAACTATTACCAAGTATATATATGATGACACACTGAGCTCCACCTATTCTAGCAGAATCCAGCAAGGTGATAGCTGGTGTAGGTAACTCAAGGTGATAGCTGGTGTAGGTAACTTATGAAGCAAGGAAAACTTAGGACACATGATCATAACTGAATTAGGTACAATGCCAACTGTGGCAATACATCAATTAGACCTATATTAGCTAACAGCCCCCCGCAAGCTTATGATGGAGGCCTTAAGCATAAGATTGTCACGATAGAACGCGAACTTGGGAGCATGAAGGTCGTGGGTCATGACATCTGCTAGCTGATCACAAGAAGGAACATGAGCAAGATACAACGTTTGATTTTGAACCCGCTCGCAAATGAAATGCACATCGATTTCAACATGCTTAGTCCGTCCATGGAAAACGGGATTGTGAGTCATCTGTATAGCGGACATGTTATCACACCACAGTAAGGGAGGAAGGGAAGGCTGAATATGAAGATCATATAGCAGAAACGTGATCCACTGAAGTTCGCAGACCGTGGAGGCAAGAGCATGGTACTCGGCCTCTGTTGAAGATCGAGAGACAGTGGACTGACGTTTGGCACCCCAGGAGATGGGGTTACGACCACAGAAAACAACATGGCCGGACGTGGAGCGACGAGTATTTGGATCCCCTCCCCAATCGGCGTCAGAAAAGGCACGAAGACGCAG
Source organism: Prinsepia uniflora (assembly GCA_032719365.1). Lineage (NCBI taxonomy): Eukaryota > Viridiplantae > Streptophyta > Magnoliopsida > Rosales > Rosaceae > Prinsepia > Prinsepia uniflora. The sequence continues at coordinate 1,090,156 of CM064875.1, read as the reverse complement.
AGGACCAGCAACATAATGAAGGCCATAATCAATAGTACCTTGGATGTAACGAAGAATCCGCTTAACCGCAATCATATGAACATCAGTGGGGGCGTGCATAAACTGGAAAACCGTGTTGACAGCAAAGACAATGTCCGGACGACTGAACGTAAGGTACTGAAAGGCACCAACCATACGACGATAAAAAGTGGGATCATGAAGCAATGTACCATCAGTGAGGAGGAGATTTTTATCTGGGACCAAGGGAGTGGCAACAGAACTGCAGTTGGACATGCCAATCTTGGCCAGAAGATCCCGTCCATACTTACTCTGATTGATAAACAAACCTGAGTCCCGTGAGCTGACATGAAGACCAAGAAAATAGGAGAGAGGGCCAAGATCCTTCATGTCAAACTCTTTGCTTAAGGCTTGAACCAACTAAGCCATGGCAGGGGGAGAAGTTCCAGTAAGGATGATATCGTCAACATACAGAAGAAGAATGAGAAGAGTAGATCCCTAATGAAGAACAAAGAGAGCTGAGTCAGATGGGGATTGAGTAAAACCCAATTTGAGCATGTGCATAGTGAAACAAGCGTTTCAAGCTCGCGGGGCCTGCTTAAGACCATAGCGTGACTTTTCAAGTTGGCAGACATGAGAAGGAAACTGGGAATCCGTGTAGCCAGGAGGCTGATCCATGTAAACTTCCTCATCCAACAAACCATGGAGAAACGCATTCCAAACATCAAGTTGACGAAGGGACCACCGAAATTGGGTAGCTAAGGCAAGAACTAGACGCACAGTAGTGTACTTCACGACAGGGCTGAAGGTTTCATCGTAGTCAATACCAGGGGTCTGGAGATATCCATTGGAAATGAGACGTGCCTTATAACGGGCCATTGTTCCATCTGCGTTGCGTTTGAGCCTGTACACCCACTTACAACCAATAACACCATGATGAGGTGGTAGGGGAACCAACTTCCAAGTATTCTAAAGATGTAGAGCTTGAATTTCCCCATCCATCGCCTGACACCATTCAAGGACTTGAGCAGCCTGCCTGTGAGTTTCAGGTTCACTGAGAGAGCTGATTGGAGAACCCGTGGCGTGCAGGGTAAGAAATCCTCGTCTGGACTTGGAGCGGGTGATCATAGGATGACTAGCAGGAGCTAGAACAAAAGAAGCCAAAATAGGAATATCCATATCAAGATCAATAGTGGACGTGGAGGTAGACGGGGTAGTTGACGAAGTCGAGCCACCAACTGATGATGAAGTGTCAGGAGCTGAACCCTTCACTGGTAAAGCCGTAATTGAAGAACTAGGAGAGTGGATCAGCGACGAAGCACTGGAGGAGGGAGTGACATGTGGAGTATCATGGCCTGATGATGGAGATAGAGGAGAGGCAGTGACATGTGAAGTATCATGGCCTGACGATGGAGGTGTGGCAGGATGAATAGGGGAGGAGTACCTGTCAGCAGGAATGCAAGCAGTATACAAAGGAGTACAGCTAGAGTGATTCATATGCCCGTGATCGTGTGTCAAAGTGATATGTGAAGTGTTGGGAACAATAGAAAAGGGAAATAGATTTTCATCAAATAGAACATGTCGTGAGATGAACGTTTTCTTATATGGGATATGGTAACATAGATAACCTTTGTGATCCAGGGATTAACTAGAGAAGACACATTATTGAGTTTGTGGTTCAAGTTTGTGAGAGGTATAAGGACGAAGGAAATGGTAACAGGCATAGCCAAAAACTTTGAGTGAGAGTAAAGAGGGAACTTGACTAAACAGAAGAGAGTAAGGAGATTGCATTTGAAGGTTGGTAGTTGGCATGCGATTTATGAGAAAGTTGGTTGTGGAACAGGCATGGAACCAAAACATGGCAGGCATAGATGCATTTTGGAGGAGGGTAATCGTGGTTTCAATCAGATGACAGTGTTTCCTTTCAACTATGCTGTTTTGTTGTGGGGTGTAGGGACAAGATTTATGATGCAATATGCCCTTGGAGGATAGAAACTCATACATGGCTTTGTTTACAAACTCACCTCCCCCATCACTTTGGAAAAATTTAATGGAACAAGAAAAATAGTTTTGAACATGGGCATGAAACTTAACAAAAGTAAGAAACACATCATATTTATTTAGTAAGGGATAGAGCCAGGTATAACGGGTACAATCATCAAAAAAGATTACATAATACTTGTAACCTAGGAGAGAAGGACAAGGGCTAGGTCCCCATACATCAGAATGTATCTTAGCAAAGGGATGAGTAATGCGTGAAGTGGATGAGGGAAATGGAAGCCTAGAAATTTTCCTTTGAAAACAAGGCTGACAGATTGATTGAGTGCATCAGATGTGTGGGGAATGCATGCTTGAGTCAACATGGAAGAGAGAACATCATTCGATGGATGGCCAAGTCTCTCGTGCCATTGAGAGAGAAGAACAGATCTAAAAATACAAGCACGAGGAGATGAGAGAAAAGGAGAAGATAAGGAGGATAAGGACCTGGGAACAGGGTACAAACCATCTATACTAGGTAGTTTGATTAGGTTCCTCACTTTTTGATCCTGGACACACAATGAATAGGCATCAAACAACATTTGATAGTCATTGTGAAGACAGAATTTGTGAAAAGATAGTAGGTTATGAATAATGTGTGGGACATGATGAACATCAGACAATTTGAACACACGATCATGAGTAGGCAAAGCTAGTGAACCAGTCTTAGCTATAGGAAGTACTGCCCCATTAACTACTGAGATACCTGACTGAGATGAGCAGGGTTGTGCTTTTTGAAGTAAAGAGCCATCTGAAATCATATGATTGCTAGCACTAGTGTCTGCAAGCTAGAAGTTGGGATCGTTGAACTCATAAGCTATAGAGGTAGAGTACAGATGTGGTTGAGCTGAGAACACTTGTGGCTGAACTGTTGCAGTATAAGCTTGGGACTAAGACACTAACTGGGACCTTTGAGAATAGGTTGGAGCCTCATGAATTGGAGTTTTTCACAGTTGACATACAATAGGAGTAGTGTACTGAACAAGTTGAGGTGGAGAGCCTAAAAGACCAGGTCCAGAGGATTGAGAGGTAGAGCAATAATCAGGTTCTTGATGTTAGTAGGAGGAGCCATAGTTCTGACTCAAACCTTGTTTGTAGCCATAGGGCTGATGATGTCCTTGATTGTAACTGCGGTTATACCCTCCACGATTCCCATTTCCACGGTTGTTGTTCTAGTGATTATGCCAATTATTGTTCCAGCGACCTCTTCCATTGTTCCTTCCTCGACTTATGTTAGAGGGCCAATTGTTATTGGGACCACGACCTTGCCAATTGCCATTGATCCAGCTTGCTTGAGAAGCAGAAGAGACATCTGAGCTGGAGGAGTCATTTGGTAAGTTTGGACTATCCTAGGTGGCAACCATAGCTGTGAGCAATGCCTGATTGGAAGCCAGTTAGGAAGCAACTTTTTTAAGATCAGCCTCTTCTGCTAGAAGCAAAGTCCTGAGTTCAGAAAGTGTGACCGGGACTAGCCGTGCTCGAATGTGAGATTTGAAGGGATGATAATCAGATGGTAAGCCATTGAGAACAATCAGTGTAACGACCCGTCCCGGAAATTCGGGTTAGGGAAGTGTGTAAGGTGGGATTAGTGAGCTTAATCGGTGGATAGTTGGTTACGATGGGTCTGATAGGGTAGAATGACGATTTTGCCCCTAGTTCGGGCAAAATGTTGACTTTTAGTTTGGGAAGTCAATTAAGTGTTGACCAGTGACCAGGACGTAGTTTAGGACGTCACGAATCCGTAGGCAAGTGGTACGTTCGATTCCGACATCCGAGGAGGAAGATATGATGTTCGGAAGGTTGAGGGCATTACTGTAATTTGGATAAAATAGGGGGCATAGTTGACTTTTTGTACGATCGGGTTTTGGTACGTTGACCGAGGACGGTTAGATAGATCTCGTCGTCTTGAGTTCGATGACAGGCGGCACGTATTCATCGGACTTACGATGGGTGAGATACGGGTCAAGGAAGTTAGTGGCATAATCGTAAATTTGGGTTAAAAGGAAGGGTATTTTGGTCTTTTGGTGGTCTGGGGAATTGTGCACAGAGAAGGCAGATGGATGGCTGGGATTGGGCCATGTGTGAGAGAATGGAGAGGATTGGTGACATGTGGCAAGTGTGTAGTGGGTTCTACACAATTGTACACGGGTCCAATAATGTGGGATTAAACCGTGCAATGTGTGTGTTTGTTTGCAGAGAAGAACAGAAAACAGAGGGAGATCGGGGGGAAAATTGAAGGGTGATCGTGGTTGTTGGTGAGTTCTGGTGAGTGAGGAGTGATCAGAATGAGGTTGAGAGATGCTGGGGTGGTGCTGAGAAGGTTAGAAGGCGTGATGGTGGTGTGTGAGTAAGTTGAGAGCCACGGGGAAAACCAGAAAAACAGAGAAGAACTGAGGGAGCTAGTGGTGGTGTGGCCGTGTACGGGTGCAATTGAACTCGAGAGGAGACTGAGGCGGCTCTGTGGACTCCAGGGAACGCGGCGGCGAGCACGGTGGTGGACGGTTGCAGGTAATTCCTAATTCCCGTGTCCGTACTCTATTTTCCCGTCGAGTTCAAATTGAAAGTCGTGAGTCTACGGGTTGAATCAAAGCGTATAGGGAGGTCTAGGGGACTCAGTTGAGGCTTGGGTATCTTCTGGTTGTGTTGCCGTGACAGGAGGTGCACGGTGGGGGTTAGCACGACGGCGAGTACTGATGTGCTCTGTTTTGCCGTCGATGTTCGAACCGGAAGTCGTGAACTTGGGGAGTGAGTCGACGGTTATAGTGAGTGGTGTGAAGTTCAGAAAGGTCCTAGGAAGCGTTTGGGATAGCGACCGTGATGGGGGAAGACCTGGGTGGTCAGAGAAGGAAACAGAGGTCTGTACCGGTTTTCTTTCGAGCTTCAATCGACGAGCTACGGGATGAGTCGAGGTCTGTGGAGTTGGGGAAAGGATAGGGTAGATCTGGACGATGCTGTGGGTGAAGAGAGGAGCCAATTTGGTGGTCGGACGGCGGAGAACCGCTCTCGCCGGTTCGAGTTGCAGCGGCCGGTTCGACACAGTCGACTCGAGGTTGAAGATGCACTGTAGCTGGCGCGTGAGGGCCACGCGCAGCCACTTTGGACGGCACGTGGGGGCGCGTGCGGCGGCGATTGGGAAATCAATCAACATGTTTTTTAGTCTAGGTGTTATGACGAGTCTAATGGGATAGGTTTCGGGTTAATCGGACGTCGTTTGAGTTTAGTTTCACGAGGGTGAAGGTTTAGGGTCTCGGTTTACTACGTTTAGGATTCGGAGATTTTTGAGGAAAATTAGGTGGACCTTCGTAGACGTGTTAGTGACGTACTTTGGTGGTTGTTGACAGGTTCGGGATTTCCCGAGGAAGCTGAGGAACGTACGAGACGTTCAGGACGCGATTAAGGGCTCGGTACTGTGAGTGGACCCCTTCTTGAACTTAAGCATGCATAACTGTTTTTCTATACATATTTTATGGTTTTACTCATGATTCTATGGTTATCAAATATGTTATGTTGGTTTTATATAATTGCACGTTTTTCGAGAAATAACGTATTTTGTACGTTTTACGAGAAAATGGTGATTTTTGAATATGAAATTATGGGATTTCAAAGAATAAATAGTTTTCAAGGATTATTAAGGGATTTTGGAACATGATTCTGATGATCAAGGATTTTCGGTTTTGAAATCGGATTTTGACAATTGGAATTTGGTTTAAAGTTGGAAAAGTGGATTTCCGGATTTGGGTTCGGAATGACGGTTCTGGATGCCGGAAGGGCTTCGGACCGGTGATTTCGAATTCGGGTTTGGATGAGGATTTCAAAATGGTTTTCAAATGGTTTTGGGATTGGATTTGCTGGATCTGGATATTGGGTTTAAAGACCCGGATATTGATTGACGGGGGACGGGCCCGGATTGAGTTTAAAGACTCGGATATATTGATATTTCCCCCGTAGGCCTGTTGAGTTTAAAGACTCGGGAGTTTAAAGACTCGGATATTATTGAGGCCTGGATTGAGTTTAAAGACTCGGATAGATCCAGCAGGTTTGATCGGAAAAATGATGATTCGATGTTCATGGTTTATGATACAATTTTATGATGCATATGCTATGATTTCTATAACTGTTTTATAGTGTTTCTGTTTCTTATGATGTTTTATAGTGATTGTTTTATACCTGTTTTAAATAACGGGGTTATGCATGTGATTTCAAAACGGAGGGTTAAACTCAGTTTTCTTATAAATGGTTTTAGAAACTTTTCTTTTATTATGGTCCACTCACACCTTCTGTTTTTAAATTGCCCTCCAGGTCGTGGAGCTAGCGCGGGGTCTTGACGTCGAGGCAGCGTGTGACCCCAGAGTGTTTAAATTTTCTTCCGCGTGCATTTATTTATTCTCGGTTTTTATTCCTTTGCATTTCGTACTATGCTCTGTACACTTTGACTTCGGGATATTTTATTTAGTTCTCCTGCGTTTGACTGGTTGTGTGGTTTGTTTACGTGAGTTTACCTTGGTTTTGTACTGGGAGTCAGACAGGAGCAGGATTTACCTCGGGTTTCGGGGTGAAACCGAAGTGGGTCCTGACAATCAGCACAACGTGTAACGACCCGTCCCAAATTTTTGGGATTAATTAAGAATTAATCATGGATTAGCAGGACTAATCGGGGATTAGTCGCGCATTATCGAACTTTCAAGATGAAATTACGATTTTACCCATGCACGAGGGTAAAAAGTTGACTTTTGACCCAGGAGGTCCATTGCCCGTGGACCATGAACCGTTACGTAGATCGAGTCGATACGAGTTCGTAGACAAGCGGCACATCGAAATTGGACGTTCGACGGGAAAGTTACAGTTCATGGAAGTTCCATGGTATTATTGCACGTTTTTGCGAAACGGATGACATTTGTCCTCAAGTGGGCCCCAGATATTTTCAACAGGCCCAATTGATGAGTGACAAGTGTCACTCATCTATTACCCATTCCCTTACATACATGCATCATCCATCTTCTTCATTCATTCGAACCCGAAACACACAAACTTATCCCCCCCCCCCCCCCCCCAATTTCATTCGATTGAAACCAGCAGCTGGGCTACCTGAGAGGGTGGTAGAGGGTGGCTAAGGGACCAGAACACGGCAAGGAGGCGGCAGGGCCGCCGTGGACGGCGGAGGAAGGTAAACCCGAAACTCCTCATTTCTCATTTCAAATTTCGAATTTGGGCTAGGGATGTTTAGGAATGTTTTTTTATGATTTGGGAGTGTTTATGGGTTTTGTATGGATGTTTAGAGATACATTTGGATGGTGGGGGACGGCTGAGCAGCCTAGGGAATGGGCTGGAAAAATAGGGTCGTGAGAGGAAGATCAAACCAATGGGTTCTAGCCGGTTTTTCTAGGATTTGATTGCATAGAACAATCCCTAGGATAGATTAGAGAGGATTTCTGGAAAGGAGGAAAAAGGATGAAAAATAAGGGTGATATGGCACTGAACCGGTAACGCCGGTTCGTTTGGACCGAACGAACCAATGAACCAGTTCACGCGAGGATGAAGAAGAATTGTGCTCGGCGCGTAAGCTCCACACGCATCGCCTTTGGGCGGCGCGTGGGGCAGATTTGGGAGACATGGTCAACATATGAAATCATCATTTTGTTGTAACGAACATTATGGGACAGGTTTCGAGTCGATCGGACACCGGTTTGGGGTAGTTTTGGGTGCCCAAAGGTTTAAAGCCTATGTAAAATACGTTTAAAAATCCCGGAAAAATTAGGGGACTTTTATGAGAGGTTATTGAAGTAGTTAGTAACCCTCTAGTATGATTTGGATAGGTCCGGGAGTTCCGGTGATGGTGATTAGCCCGGGGAGGCTTATGGCACGCGCATCGAGACGCAGCTTGGACGGTCTGTAAGTGGACTTTGTTTTATAATTATGATGCATGCATAAATGTTTTATATGTGTTTATGAACATGTTTTGAGATTCCATGAGTACATGTGATTTAAATATGATTTGTTGGGTATTTTCGGAGGAAAATGCGTTATTACACGTAGTTCGAGATTTCTATTTTATATGATGTTTGGGCTTCGATCGAGTATGCTACGTGCTTGTGTTGTATGTGATAAGGCGTGAAAAGAAGAACTGATTTACAATTTTTGAGGATTTCACAGAGATGCGTGAAATCGAGATTTGAGCACGAGTCCCAGTTGAACTATGATTGGAAAGTGTTTTGGAAATGAGAAATGGTTTTCGTACTTGGAAATATCTCTCAGACGTATGACTCAGTTGATTTGCGGTTTAACTTAGAGTATAGTCAAACGTGAGATAAGTCGGGCGGTGACCTAGTTATGAGTTTTACGAAAGGTATTTCGGGCATGAGACCAAGTTGTGGATTTGATAGGATTCGAGGAATCCTGATATGTGAAGTGTCGTAGGACACTGGACTTTCGGGCTGTGATCCATTGGATGATGTTCCACGCTTGAGGCCCTAGATGTGATGATAACATTCGGGTTCATCCCGAGTGTTATGACGCTCGCTTCCGGATTGTGATGTGTTCCTTCCGAAGAGGTCACGATGCACTACCTGTTTCTAACAGCCGCAGGAAGCAATGACCGAGGGAGGCTTGACTTAGGAGTGTTGATGAGATATTATGAGATCGATCGGCGATGAGTTCACAATGATCTAGAGACAGTCGCGAAGAGTGATGTGTTCACTGCGACATGCTAGGATTATGAGCGGTCCTGAGCTGTATGCACATGTGCTAGGATGAGAAACGTGACTGATATTGGGATGAGTTCTCACGGGATGTGTTCCCACAAGTTCGATGATTTGGGCCGAGGTTTTGTATGTGTTTTCTATGATTTGGTTTTAGGCTGAGACCCTACTAAAATGATGGCTTCGATTGAGAAGTAGCTTTCACTGTGTTTTTATTTGGGAAGCAATATGTCTTGCTTCCGAGAAAGGATTTGGAATAACTGTTTTATGATTCATGCATGCTTTTACGTGAAGGGTATAAATGTATTTTCGATATAAATGAGTTTGATAAACTGTTGCTTTGTCCACTCACAGCTTTTATGGTTTTAATACCCTTCAGGTTGATTGCGAATACGGGTTGTAGCAGAGATCGAGACATCACATGCCACCACTGATCCTGGTGTACTCTGATGGACTGAGGGGGTGACGAGTTTATTCCTGATCTGACACGCGGTGTCAAGCGGGAGCAGGAACGTCCCACGATAATCCAGGGGGATTGGGATGGGTCCTGTCACAACGTCCTTGTCTGATACAAGAACACCACCACTAGCTAGACGTTGTCCAGCTGATCGAATTTTTATCAAGGTTTCAATGGAGTCGGCTCCTTTTTGAAGAGTTTACAGATTCGTCTTCAATTGCATGAGATTTGCCTCTGACAGAGAGGAAAATCTTTCTTGTAGAGTGAGTCAGGCCTCTCGTGATGAATCACTATTCATGATCTCTGTCAATGCATCTTCAGACATGGTTGCAATCATAATATTCAAGAGAGCAGCATCCATGTCGATAGATTCTTTTAAAGAGGTATCAATGGATAAGGGACATGGTCTCGAACCATCAATGTAGCCAAACAAGTGATAACCTTTCAGCATGCGCTGAATTTTGACACTTCATGACACATAATTGGTGTCATTCAACTTCATTGACATGAAGTCTGTAACATGCTTAAGTAAATCCATTCCAGAAGTCATGATATAGGAAGGAGAAGCAGAAAAACGTAGGAAGTACAAATTGTATATCGGAAATAGAAAGAGAAGAAGAACTTATCCAAGATAGGTGATCTGCCAGCAAAAGAAATCCAGGAGAATCGAGAGAGGAGTCACACGCAAGATCAAGAGAGCGATCTGTCGACAAGAAATCAAGAACCTACACAGAAGGCCTGAGATGAGAGCAGAAGAATCGCACACGAGATCTGAGATCGATTCGTCGACTGCAACAAGAAATGTACGCAGGTTCAGGGTTGAGAATCCATGACGAAGAGCAGTGAGCTTTCCTGCTCTGATACCATATTGGAATCGTATGAGGAGAGGATTGTGAGAAAGAAGGGTTCGAGAGATCAGAGAGAAAGTGCAAGAGTTTATCAATTGATTTGTACATTCACTATAACACTAATGAAACTATTACAAAGTATATATATGATGACACAGTAAGCTCCACCTATTCTAACAGAATCCAGCAAGGTGATAGCTGGTGTAGGTAACTCAAGGTGATAGCTAGTGTAGGTAACTCAAGGTGATAGCTAGTGTAGGTAACTTACGGAGCAAGGAAAACTTAAGACACGTAATCATAACTGAATTAGGTACAATGCCAGCTGCGGCAATACATCAATTAGACCGGCCTATATTAGCTAACAAAACCATGCTTCTGCTGGTGTCTTCTGTTTGTACTTTTGCATGTTGAAAAGAAGAAAAAATATGGTTGGAGACAACAGCTAGGGCAATCAATCAATAATTGCTAGACGTACGGTTGTTGAGATTTAAAGTGGAATTTAATATCATAGAGTATTGAATTGATTATAGAGCTATGTATAAAGAGATTTGCTGCTAAATTTATAATTTTATGTAAAAAAAACTATACATTTAAAATATTGTTTGATCTAGAAATGGACCAACTCGATGAGACCCGCTGGGGGATCTAGGTCCAGCCGTGTGGTGTCTCGGGCCCGCTGGGGGCGTAACTGCTCAGCAGGGATCCTGCAAGGACTTGACACCTGTGTGGTGTCGGCCAAAGGGGCTCTGATGCTTAAGTTAGTATCTGTGTGCCGAAGGGCAAGTAAATACAGTGCTCTGAATAGGGTCTGAGAGGCTTACCTTTGTGAAGGGTTTCGAGGTATTTATAGTAGCCATAACTGCAGTAGTTGGGCTACTGTTTCGGAGCAGGTTGTGCTTTGTGGCTGAGAGTTGTCTGACAAGCCCTGGACATCCGGAGGAGGCGCCAGCTGGAGTCCCCACCTGCCTCCGTCAGGGAGTGTGTATGGCAGAGTTGGTTAGGAGACTGTCGCAGCTAGCTGGTGTCTGTACCCTGTCAGGTGCCAAATGACAGGTCTACAAGTAAGTGTCGATCGGCGGGCCACGTTTGTGGGGGTGCCGATCGGGTAATCGGTCGGCGTTCATCCTGTCCTGGCGGGCCCTGTGCTTAGGTGGTCTGTCGATATGGTATCAACATAAGTCCCCTAAGTCTTTGACTGAGGTGGATTTCCTCGGTCGAGGACTTGTGATGACGGCCGATACCTGTCGACCGACCAGGGCGGTGCGCCCTGTCCCCTAGTAGCCCCCCAAGTCATGGATCGAGGAAGTGCACTGTATGTCCGATGGGAAAGGAGTCCCCGTTGCCAAGTCCCGCAAGCTGCCCACCGGGATGACCGGACGAGTGTGGAGAGGCGGCCAAGGGAGATGGCGGGAACACGCCGGTCGCATAGTGTGCTTGCCGAAGGATAGAGGAAGCATGCCGTCGAGGGAGATGGCGAGAGACGCCAGTCGGCATGCTGTAGTGACGTATATTGGTGATGTAGAGACGTACGTATGTACGTAGTTGGGAATGTACGATACAGAGGTGCATACAGCACAAAGACGTATCTGTATCGGAAAGGTGGCCGTATCGGCCTGGTGGCCGTCAGATCGTAAGCGCGCATCTCGAGGCGTGCCAGGGGCCTATAAAAAGGGGTGGAAGCTTTTGATTTTTTCACTTTTTACTCAGTGCATCTGTGGGATAAATTCGAGTGCCAACTGAATTGGAACCTACCGAGACGAAAGGAGACGCACATGGAACCAATTCCACCGAGTCCGTACGTAATAGGTATAATTTATGCCGAACGGCACCCCGTCTAAGTATGTGTTCCGTAGCGTAGGTGCTTAGTCATAGCTTCTTTGTTTTGGTAATTTGTAGATCTCAGAGTTAGAGTCAAACAGTGGATCTGGGGTTAGGTCCCCTCAAGCTTTTAGCGGGGAAGCACCGTCTCGTTCGGCAAGCGACGTGCCGAGCGAGCGTAGTGGTTCAACGTCCACTAGTGGGTCCACAGCCGACAGTTCTTCGTCGTCCAGCAGTGGACGACAGCGGTGACAGCCTAGATAGGGCTCTCAGGTTGCCGAGGAAGGAGGTGCGGCAACAGGGGGACTGCAGCACGTCCGGAGCTGACCGACCGACTGACAGAACGGTACCACCCCGCATCCCGCCGGTTGTCGTGGTGGATACGGCCAACGAAGATAGCGGGATGGAGACGAGCTCACCGATGGTATGGTGAAGACGGAGTATGCCGTGGACTACGAGGCGAACATCATTCGGCAAGCCGACCTGGACAGGTTCCGGGATTTGTACAATGTGTCGGTGGATATCAAGATGACCGTGCCCCCGATGAGTAGGAGGTCGAGCGATCCTCCAGAAGGGTCGACGTTATTTTACGTCGACTGTTTCGAGCATGGAGTGAGGTTGCCTCTGCACCTGTGGCTCCAGGACATGATGGCGAGGGAGAACTTAGCCACGAGGCAGTTGAACGCCAACGGCTGGATCATCCTAATCAGCCTATACACGGCCTTCAGACTGGCGGGGTTGCCGGAGCCGACCTGGGGACAGTTGTGCGCACTCTACCGCTTCAAGAGGCAAACCTACGGGCCGGGATGGTACCAGATGGAGTATCTGCACAAGACGGCCCGGGGTGCTTTCATTAACGACGTGCCGACGTCGCAGAAGAGCTGGAGGCATCGATTTTGCTGGGTGTCTGGGTCGGAGGAAGGGGACGTGAGCAGGGTCCGAGCGAGGATTCCCAGCCACTTCCAGTTTGGAGGTTGTCCGTCTTCCGTTCGGCCGGTGGCCATAGAGTGGTAATTGGGGCTGCCCAGACGGGGTCTGATTGTGTTTTGTTGTGTTTCAGGTCAGTCAAAGGCAACGATAACAGCAGAAGACTGGGAGGCGTGCAACCTGGTCCGGGAGAAGTTGTCTGACTTAGAGCGCAGCCGCTGCATCCTAAAGCTGTCGTCCAATCTCCTTGTCGTTAGTCTGATCGTGCCGCCTGGTAAGTGCAGTGGTGTTTATACAATGCTGTGAGTGGTGCCGAGAGATTGACAATTGATTTTGCAGTGCATCCTCAAGTGGAGCAAGCCACCCAGAAGAAGATGAGCGAAGCAGTTGCGAAGCACGGTGCAGCGGCCGATGGCAAAGGCAAAGAGCCGGAGGTGACCCCCCAGCCGCCGCGAAGGCAGAAGATCGTGGCCCTGAAGCCAAAGGGGGTCGGTCGAGAGGAGCCTCCCCAAGGGTCAAGTTCGGGTGGCCGACCGGACGGGCCTCTGAAACCGACCCGACCTGAAGCGAGGCAGGGTACCGAGATGAAGAGTCCGGTGCTCGGACTTAAGCGGCCCCTTATCGGCGGGTTGGATCAAGCCCGGGAACGCCGGAGGAAGCTGATGGAGGCTCGGCAGAGGCAATCTCCCCCGGCAGCAGGGGTGTCGGAGAATGAAAGTTCCGACCGCCGGCGAAATAGGGAAGTGGCCCTAAAGGCCCCCGAGGTGCCGAAGGAGAAGGTGAAGGAGGCCAGGGTGGAGATGCCGCCGACGGTGAAGGGGAGGGTGCCGGTCAGTGGGCTGGGGATTACGGCCGTTTTGTCGAGCCGCTGGAGATGGGGGAAGTGGTCCAGTCCGCCAAGGCCAGGGAATGATGGGTGCCGGTCACCCACCATGTGCACAAGTCGTTGGCGCATGTGGCCAATGCCTTTGTGCTCGGATCCCAGGTGACGCCGGCGGAGATTGAGCAGATCGGCACTGGCTCCCACCCGGGCCGGTTCGCGGTCCTGCTGGCCGAGCAAGCCCATGTAAGTGGTTCTAACACGCTAAATGTATTGTATACTTGATGTTGTCGGGTGATGTGGTTGACAAGTGTTTGTGGTTTGGCAGTGCTTTGGGCAGACCTATGTCGCGCTGCAGAAGGCCTCGCGACATATGCAGAGGCTGGTGGCGGAGCAGGGCGCGGCTCGGCAGCGGGAGGAGCGACTCCGGGCGTGAGAGCGGGAGGGCCATGCCGCGCGGAGGCGTGTGGCGGAGCTAGAGAAGGAGCTCCAACAGGAAAAGGCCCGGGCGGAGGCGGCCGAGAGGGGAATAGCGGACCGGGAAGAGACGGTGCACGCTTTCCCTTCGCAGCTGAACGAGCAGGAGAGGGTCATGAGCGAGCTGCAGGGGGAGGTGGACAAGCTTCGAGTCCTGCTGTCTGCCGACCGGCAAAAGACCCTGGATAACTTCATGGCCGACCCGGTGTACGCGAATCATCTGGACCTGGCGCTTGCCGAGGTAGAAGATGATTGCGTACAGCGTGTGTTGTACTTCAATCCAGGGGTCGCCCTCAACTTCCCGTGGATGGATGAGCCCTCATCCCTGATCAAGACGTTCTCGTTGGACGGGCTGCCGACGAATGCCGAAGGCGAGCAGCCGACCAACGGGGAGAAAGCTGCGGAGGCATCCGCTGCCAACCAGGCCGAGGCGGCAGACGAGGATGTGGTGGAAGTTTGAGTCGGAGGGCTGTATTTGTTGTTTGTTTTGCTTTCTTTTCTCTTTTTTTTTTTTTGTAATCCGGGGAATGCCCTATGTAATCTGTATTTGTTCTTTCTTTTCTTTCTTTTCTTTCTTAATGTCAATATAAATGTAACAACCCGTCCCGAGAATCGGGATTAGTAGAGTGATTAAGGTGTGATTAGTAAGGTTAACCGGTGGTTAGTTGGTCACTAGTGGAGAATGACGATTTTGCCCCTGGTTCGGGTAAAAATGTTGACTTTTATTTCGGGTGGTCATTTGGGTATTGACCAGTGACCAGGACGTAGTTGAGGACGTCATGAAGCCGTAGGCAGGAGGTACGTTCGATTCCGACATCTGAGGAGGAAGTTGTGATGATTGGAAGGTCGAGGGTATTATCGTAATTTTGGTAAAATAAGGGGAAAATGTTGACTTTTTGAATAATCGGATTTTGGTAGGTTGACCTAGGATGGTTAGATAGCTTTCGTCGTCCTGAGTTCGATGACAGGCGGCACGTATTCATCGGACTTACGAGGCGAGAGTTACGGGTCTAGGAAGTTTTGGCAAAACCGTAAATATGAGTTAAATAGAAGGGTATTTTGGTCTTTTTGGCATCTGGGGATTTGTGCAGAGAGAAAAGGAATGGAAGGCTGAGATTGAACCAGGTGGGGAAGGAGTGGAGTGGATGTTGACACGTGTTGGGGGGCTAGAGGATTCTGGTGAAATCCTGTGTAGTCACGGTCCTAATTAATTGGGTGAAACCGTGTGTGCATGTTGGTGTTCTTCGAAACACAGAGAAACAGAGAGTGAGGGATTGAGAGTAATTGATCGATTTTGGTGCAAGGGTGAGTGAAGAGTGATTGGTGAGAGTGACAGGGAGTAGTGTTTGAGCTGGTGGTCGTGAATTGGTGAAGGAATCGTGCACGGCGGCACGGTGGTGGTGCGGCAAAGTTGCTGGAAAAAAAGGGAGGCCGTGAGTTCGTGGTGGTGGCTACGCCGTGAGGTGACTCAAACCAAGGCAGGGGGAGCTGTAGGAGGTTGCAGGGAGGCCAACGAACACCGTGGCACGCGGCGGTGCGCACGGCGGAGCTGCAATCGAAGGGTAAGTTTTCTTGTTCTGTTTTCCCGTGATTGTTCAATTTGGAAGTCGTGAGGTTGGGCTTAGAGTCGAGAGGATTGGAGGTCAGGGTGAGGTTCAGGAGGGTCCTAGGCGTCGACTAGGATGGTCGCCGTGACCGGGGTGTACACGGCGGAGGTTGGCACGACGGCAGGCACGTTGGTGCTCTATTTCGGCCGTGAAATTCGAACGGCGAGTCGTCGAGATTGGGGTTGAGTCGAAGGTATAGGAGGGTTGGTCTAGGTTCAGTAAGGCCCTAGGGATCGTCTGATGTTGCCACCGTGACGGGGGGTGACCGGAGCAGATAAATCGTGAAACAGGGACTATCGGGCCGTCTGGTTCGAGCTTGAATCGATGATGATGGTGCCATGTCGAGGTTAGAGGAGTTGGGGAATGGATTCCTGGTGTCTGGACGAAGCTGCAGGAGAAAGAAAGGAGTGAAATGGTGGCCGGACGGCAGAGAATGCTTCTCGCCGGTCCAAGTTGCAGCGCCGGTTCAACACAGTGCGTGGAGGTTGATGACGGTGCACTGTAGCAGCGCGTGAGGGCCACGCGCAGCCATTTTGGGCGGCGCGTGAGGGCCACGCGCAGCCATTTTGGGCGGCGCGTGGGGGCGCGTGCGGCGGCGGTTGGAGAAGTGGTCAACATGGTTTTTGGTCTAGGAGTTATGGTGAGTTCAATGGAGTTGGTTTCGGGTCAATCGGAAGTCGTTTGAGGTTAGTTCTGCGAGGGTGAATGTTTAGGGTCCCGGGTTTTAGGTTTTCGATTCGAGGAAATTTAGGTGACTGTTTGTAGACGTATTAGTGACGTATTTTGACGGTGATTGACAGGATCGGGATTTCCCGAGGAAGCCGAGGAACGGGCAGGACGTTCAGGACGCGAGTAGGGCTCGGTACTGTGAGTGGACCCTTTCCTTAAACTCGATCATGCATAACCGTTTTTAAATACGTATTTCATGGTTTTACTTATGAATCTATGTTTATTGAAATTTTATGATGGTTTTATGTGTTTGCACGGTTTTCGAGAAAAAGACGGTTTTTAGCACGTTTTTCGAGAAAAGGGTGATCTTGAAGATATGGTTTTCGGGATTTCAAAGGATAAATGATTTCAATGATTTTAAGGGGATTTTGGGACATGATTTTGAGAAAAAAGGTTTTGGTTTTGAATCGGAATTGACAATTGGAATTCGGTTTAAGGTTGAAAAGAGGATTCCGGATTTGGGTTCGGAATGACGGTTCTGAACGCCGGAAGGGCTTCGGACCGGGGATTTCGGATTCGAGTTTGGATATGGAATTAAAAAGGTTTTCAAATGGTTTTGGGATTGGATTTGCTGGATCTGGATATTGGGTTTAAAGACCCGGATATATGTGACGGGGGACCGGCCGGATTGGGTTTAAAGACCCGGATTGAGTTTAAAGACTCGAGAGTTTAAAGACTCGGATATATTGATTTCCCCCGTAGGCCTTGAGTTTAAAGACTCGGGAGTTTAAAGACTCGGATATGATTAAGGCCTGGATTGAGTTTAAAGACTCGGAAGTTTAAAGACTCGGATAGGTCCAGCAGGTTTGATCGGGAAATTTATGATTTCATGTTCATGGTTTCTAATACGGTTTTCTTTCTATAACTGTTTTATACTGTTTCTGTTTCTTATGATGTTTTATGAGGATTATTTTATAACTGTGTTCAGAACTACTGGTTATGCATGTGGTTTCAAAACGGAGGGTAAAACTTGGTTTTTATATAAATGGTTTTGAACTTTTTATACTTCCTGGTCCACTCACATCTTTGGTTTTTAAATTGCCCTCCAGGTCGTGGAGATAGCGCGGGGTCTTGACGTCGAGGCAGCGTCTGAGGTATAGAATTTCCGTGAGGGATCCCGGAGTGTTTTACTTTTCTTCCCCGTGCGTGTAAAATATTATCGCTTTTAATTTGTTAGGTTATGTACTATGCTCTGTAAACCTTGACTTCGGGATATGGTATTGCGTATTTTCTCCTGCGTCTGACTGGTTACTGTTGGGTTGTCAGACGGGAGCAGGATTTACCTCGGGTTTCGGGGTGAAACCGGGGTGGGTCCTGACAATAAATCACTTGGTTTCTATGTTATAAATGCTAAATGATTGAAATCGTACTTAAACTTTAACACAATTTTAGTAATTAATTAAGTAACCGTCTCTATACTTCTATATTAGTCTTTCTCATTCCTGAACTTTACTCAAATCTTTTCATAGTCCCCATGTCTAGTTATCAAACCATTTTCCGTTTAGAAAAAAAAAACTAAAATTGTCAATTCAAGTTTGTTTCGTGATTTTTTTTAACGGAATTTGTTTGAAAAATAGATTGATGGACTAATAGATAAATATTGGTAAAATTCAGGGACAGATGAGACTAATATATATATATATATATATATATATATAATGGCAGTTGCTAAAATTATAGTAAAGTTTAAGGACGATATATTACAACTATTTGGCCTAATATAAATTATCCATCCCTAGTTAAATATAACTATAGTAAAATTACATTAAAATTTAATACATTAATTATATCTCTATAGATTAAACTGGAATTGGATCCATTCATATTTGATATCTTAACTCGTCGAAATTTTCATCTATGTCGATTATGTCAAACAAATATCGTATTTGAATTTGACTGTATTAATTTTGGGCTCTTTTTTTTTCTTGACAATTCATAATCAGATCATCAAAATGAACTCACTTGAAAGAGCAAAAGCAATAACACTAATTGATCTTAAATTGAAACAACTAAATGCATACCTGATCCAACACAAATAAAGGTTGGTGGAGTGTATCTGGGGCAAAGGCAATCAAGAACACATCAAGAGAAACTTTCATGAGGGTAATGTTCCATGGAAAGAGCCAAGCTCATGCCCCTAAACCTACATGTCTATTAAATGGGTTAATAGGTCATTATACAAATTAATAGGTTGATCCGAAACATACCTGTTTATTAAATGTGTCATAACGGATTGACTCGAATATTACCTGAATTTTAATTGTGTGACTTGATCCAGAGAAATTTCACATAAATTTCAAATCGTGTATTAAGTCATGTCAAAAATTGGCATCCTCATAAATGAGGCGTTCTTATATTTTGAGTGTATTTCATCATCAGCAGCTTTTGGAGCTAAACTTCAACTTTTTTCATGGTATCAGAGCAGATTATCCACGTGTAGGGCTTAATAGCCACACATACTCCACGCAGGGGCGGACCGACCAAAGGGCAAGGAGGGTCACTTGACCCTTCCTCCCGCCGAAGAAGTCTTCAGGTAAAGGAGCTTTTGACCATGTCCTCTGCGCCAGAGTGCCCCCCAGGTGTTTGAGAAATTGCCTCTGAGAAGAGAAGCATTGGCCAATGGGGAAGATGACTTCTGTGTTTTTTTTTTTGCTTTTAAGTTGTATAAAACAACGTGGTTTTACATTAAGAGATTTTTGTACTTATTAAAACGACGATGAAGAACGACTCACACTGCAGCCCGCACACGGCACACCCTTTGTACGACTCGCTCTCCTCGCTTGACGCCTCCCAATCTCCTTTGGCGCAAGTTGCGACATCTCCTCCTAGCAAGGCAGCATGAAGGCAATGAGCAATCGTCTGCAGGTAAATATCACTAAAGCCTTTATTACAGTAATAACCATCCTACTCATTAGTTAGCAGCAAATTATGAATTCCATTTTCATAAAAGCCAAGTTCAATACTGATTATACATGTTCCTGATATTACTGTGATTAATATATCATTTCGTTTAACTTCAAAGTATCTTATGACGGACGAGAATGAAAATAGAATAAGTATTTTGATATTTTTGTCAAATTTTGAAAACCTACTAAATATAGTGTTACTCACAATTTTTATGAAAAATTTGTCTGTCACGATTTCACAAAATATTTAACTGCACATCAACAAAAGTATTATAGGTCATTCAACACATGGCATGTCATCTAAGGTGCCTACTAACTATTTTTTATACATTTTCTAAGAAAAAATTTCGAATTTCAATGAAATCTCGTAACAGAGTTTGAAAGTGATTCTAAGAGACGAATGTAATTAGAAATCATTTATCTCGACTTTCAAGTATCTTAAGAGGTGATGGGAGTAGAAACATAATAAGTATTTGGATATTTTTGTCAAAATTTCAAAAAATGACTAAAATTTGTGAGTTTATATAGCTCACAATTCTATGAAAATGTTTCCATTGAGATTTTTTTAAAGTACTTTAATTGCACATTAGAAAAAGTATCATAAGTCATTCAAGAAATATCCTTTCATCTAGGGTGCATATTAACCTTTCTTTATGCATTTTTAAGTACGAAAACTTAGATTTCAAAGAAATTTCGTAACAGGGTCAAAAATGGCTCTAAAGTATTTAGAAATTATGTATCTCAATTTCAAAGTATCTTATAGAGTGATGAAAATAGAAATATAAAAAAATATTGATATTTTTTTTGTCTGAAATTGACAAAATCGTGAGTCTATAGTTTTGTTTAAAATGCATTCGTCAGGATTTTGCAAAACATTTTATGACAGGACCCTACCCGTAATCCCCCTCGATTATTATAGGAGGACATGCTTCCGTCTGACACACCCTTATAAAAATGACCAAACTACCCTCGAGATTAAATAAACTTACTTAATCCGTGTCAGACCAAGGATACTATTATAACTTACAAGGTAGACAGAGTAGGCAATTCACGTGATGCCTCAACCTTCACACAACCCGCGTCTGTGACCAACTTGGAGGGTTCCAAAACCAAATAGAAAGTGTAAGTGGACAAAAATACAAAACTTTGACCATGCATGTGAGAGAGTGAGAGAGATGTAAATGTATGTGTGTGGGAGTATGGACCAACAGGATGAGTGACACTTGTCACTCATCCATCCAGACTAAGATATTTTGGGCCCCACTAGTCAACAAAAGCACAACCTTTCTTGTAATGCGCGAAATCGTAAAATTCGACTAAAATCTTCCTTAACCCGTAAAATAATTGTGCGATATCCAAATTCGACGTGCCACATGTCTACGTAATTGTAATCTCTCGATCTACGTAATGGATCTCGATCCACGTGCAAATAACCTTCCGATCAAAAGTCACCATGTTTCCCTTCCAGGAGCATAATTGTCATTTTTCCTTGACTAATCCTGATTAGTCTCGATAATCTCTCTGATAATGTCGTGATTACGGAACGGATCGTAACATTTTAGCTATATATTAACAAAAGTATTATAATTCATTTGAGATATGTTATGTTATATATCTAGGGTGCCCATTAAATATTTTTAAGGAAAAGAATTGGAGTTCCAATGAAATTTTGTATCTGAAAGTAATTAGAGAACATATCCTTCAACTTCAAGGTATCTAGGAGCAATGAGAATGAAAACAGAGTAAGTATTTGTATTATTTTTTGTTGACTCCGTCAAATATTTTAACTGAGTACTAGGAAAGTATTATAAGCTATTTAAAATATGTTATGTCATCCATGGTGCTCATTTACTATTTTTATATATTTTTAAAGCCAAAAAACTTAAATTTAAATGAAATTAACAAGGTTCATAAGTTACTTTAAGATCCGAAATTAACTAAAATTCATTTCTCTCAACTTCAAAAGTATTTAACGAAATGATGAGACTAGAAATAAAATAAACATTTTGATATTTTCAAGTAGAAACAGGATGGATAAGTATTATCACCAATTATTAAGAACCTAACTCTGAAATTTCAACGCATAACTTAATAATGGCTCATGAGTCAGATAGTTGGACAAAATAGGCACCATTATACACTAATTTAATCCATCAAGTGTCTTTAGGCTTAAATCCAATTCCTACTTCACCAATAACTGAAAGGTCCCATTTCACATGTTTGCGTTTACATCATTATCATTGAAAGACAAGCATATGTGCTTACCTACTACAGCCTTATTTGGTCCCACAAGTGCCCTAATTAAGCATAATTAATATAACTTAATTAAGAGTAATCATGTGATATATCCACAAGAGAATTGCAAAGCTCTTGTGGCTTTGAAAACATTGGCATATGATCAGCACCTTTGATCTCCATCACATTTGTAAATCCACCGTTTTCAATCACCCACCGTTGAAATTCGTATGGTATTGCCTTGTCTTGTTCACAAGCCACAAAAACTCGGGTGACAGATCCAAAACCCTCATGAGAGAAGTTCTTCATCTTTGACAAGTCTTCAAGGAAGAGTGAACTTGTCCTAGCTAAGCTCTTGGCAAGTTCTAGATCCTTTGGACATGGAAATTACAAAAAAACTTATTGTTATCGTGTTGTTGCGTGAAGACGTTGTAGTTAACAGACGTACATGTTGATGTATTATCAAACTGTGAATCTGTACTCGATAAGAGAGAAATTACCTCGATTGGGCTGAGATGATAGGCCTTCATTAAGAACTTAGGACCAAAAAGCATTGATGTTAAGGGCTCTTTGGTACTTCCATAATTTCTGAACTCAGTGTCCAACCATGCTTCTGCTGGTGTCTTCTGCTTGTACTTTTCACATGAGAAAAAGAAAACAATTGTGGTTTGCATAAATCAATAACTTCCAGATAATTGTTTAGGCTTGACAGTGGAATTTAATATCATTCAGATTGAACTGCATATAGAATTATGTTAAGGAGATTTCCTGCTAAATTTATGAGTTTATTTAAAATAAATTAAAATTTTAAACTCAAATTAAAACTAAAAAAATGACAACACATTATTTTTAAAAATAAATTAAAATAATAATTTCCTAATTGAATATTGAAAAACATGATGTGCACTAGCAAAATCTTTTGACTAACAAGACTATAATATTCAAAAAGTTAGATTGAAAAGAAATTTGGTTTCTCACATGCTATTATAGTCCAAATTATCATATTTCAAATATTATTATTGATAATCCAATATAAATTATGTATCACCAGCTGAATAATCATACCAAAATTACAATAAAATTCAATACGTTGATTGTATCTACTAGGTTAAACTGAAATTGGATCCCCTCATATTAGATTTGTTAACTCGTATCAAAATTTTCATCCAAGTCGGTCATGTCAAATAAACATCAGTATCTGAATTTCTGCTATATTAGTTTTCGGTTCTTTGTTTGTTTGATAAGTCATAATCAGGTTATCTGAACGAACTCACTTTGAAAAGCGGAAGGAGTAACACTAATTGAGCTTAAATTGAAAGAATTGAATACATACCTGATCCAACACATATGAAGGTTGGTGTAGGGTGTCTGGGGCAAAGGCAGTCAAGAACACAGCAAGAGAAATTTTGTGAGGGAAATGTTCCATGGCAAGTGCCAAGCTCAAGCCTCCGAGGCTATGCCCTACAATGATGACCTTTTCTTTTGGGGCAAGTGATGAAGCTATGAACTCCAGCAATGGCCGGGAATACTGAGCCAGTGAGTGGACATCTTGTATGGACTTCATGTTGATGCCTGATGCTTCAAGGTCAAGCACTGTGACCTTGTGTCCAGCAGATTCAAGCCTTGGCTTCACCTTGTACCAACACCAAGCTCCATGGCATGCCCCATGTACCAAAACAAAATGCTTCTCATCTTCTCTAGGTTCTGCCATTTTTCAGTTTGATTTGGTGATTTGATCACATATATGTACGTCACTTCAGGGCCTTATATAGTTTTCTTATATTCGTTAAATTTTTTTTTTTGGTAAATGCTAAAAGGTATCTCCACATCCAAGCGACATGCTTTAAGTGGCCGGGTGTCACATGAGTGAAACTTGTCTGTGGGAATTATTGTGGCCCATCGGCAATGTGATTTAAGTGGCCGGGTGTCACATGAGTCAAACTTGTCTGCATGATCATGATCTATGGTGCTTGATGAGCCATCATCAATATATTACAAGTTTTTATGCTAAACTCTTCTTGTAAGTAGGTAATATTAATATTTCATTTCTTTTTCGTTTGAAATGATTATAACGATATCAAGGAAGGATATTTTAAGTAGCACAAAAATGAAAGATATTTAATGTTGAATCAAATAATAAATTGATTACTAAATATCACATTCTCTAAAAATTGATCGTTATTGTAAAAATTAGTTGTGGAGTCGTGCGATACTATGATATTGTTTAATGTTTAATATTTTTTTTTAAGAGAATGGTAGAAAAAAAAAACAAACAAATAAACAAATGAATTCTCTCAATCGTCAATGATTAAAACTGAAAGCCTCCGTTTGTCAAAAAATTTCCAGGAAAAAAGCGACTTGGCGAAGAGAGATGGAATGAACGCAAAACTTCCGAATTAATTAATCGAAAAACTAGTGTCAATCGGAAATAAATCAGAGGCATTTTAGACAAACAACTATACAAACAATAGATGAATATAGAAAAAAAGCAAAGGACAAAGTTGAAAAGTCATAATATGAATTACAATAAAGGAAATTCATTGTTCATGCAATCTTCCATGAACAATGCCCATTTCCACGGACTTTAGTATATAGAATAAAGAAAAGTATCACTAAAACCTTTATTACAATAATTACTATCATACTCATTATTTACAGCAAACTTTGAATTTGACTTTCATAAAAACCAAGTTCAATACTTAATATACGTATTTTTAATATTAATGTGATTAATATATCTTATTTTAGACCCTATAGAAAAAATTCGACTTTCATAAAATCCAAGTTCAATACTTAATGTACATATTCCTAATGTTAGGGGGTGTATTCAATTGCAGATTTTAAATGATTCCAATGAGTTTTAAAATTCAAGGGTATTCAATTAAAATTTTAACGAGTTCTATATAAATTCTGGTGTATTCAATTTAATTTTTGATTGATTGTTTTAAAATCCTTTAAAATATAGATGTATTCAATTAGGATTTTAAAATACAATATTAAAATACTTTGTATTCAAAAGTTTCATGATTTGTTATGATTTCATAAATTGATCGACTTAAAGGGTTTTAAAATATAGATGTATTCAATTAGGATTTTACAATACAATATTAAAATATGGGTGTATTCAAAAGTTTCATAATTTGTTATGATTTCATAAATTGATGGATTTAAAGGGTTTTAGGATGAAAAATATACATATCAGTCGTCCACCAAATCATCACACTCCATCCTAAAATTTCATTGGATTTGGGAAAAAAAAAAAAAAAAAAAAAAAAAACCTCCGACAAAATATTTGTCCATCGTCAATCGACCTCCACCCAACCTCCAGCCCACCTCCACCAACCTCTATTAACGTCGTCCTCGCCATCCATCACTTCTCCACCACCAAATCCATCCATCTAATTCCTGATGTTGCAATATATGTACATATGCCTATATAATTTTACTGAAAGGACCATGTGGAGACTTTTCTTTTTTGTTCAGAGACAACAATCCAGCTTCCAATCCTCCAATTCTTATGTTTGACTCTAATTCACGCAACCCTCCCCTCACTTAAGCTCTATACTCCAATGGGTGCTCTCTTATTTTCTTCGAACAATGGAATCTTTTCTTTTGATTCACAAATAACATCCAAGCTTCCCATTCCCAGCCTTGTATAGAAGATCTTTTCTCACCAAATTTAATAAAAAGATTTTGACAACGATTTTTTTTTTTTAGAGTTTTACCTTGGTGAGTAATTTCTGACAAGGATTTGTTCCCTGCTGCTTCTTTGGCATGAAGTCTTTGTTTTTGTACTACATGTGTCAGATATAAATTGTTAGGAAGATTTTGTTTTTCTCTAGTTTAAGACTTTAAGTATTGATTACTTTGATCAGGTTACCACTTTTTGAAGGGCACATCAATGGGTGCTGATTATGTTCTTAGTTGTAGATGCATCATTTATGCACTAACTCTATGGAGGTTTTACATTGGCTTGCATTTGGTTCACAAATTTTTCAAGAATCTAACCAATGTTGTAGATTGATGGTTATATCTTCGGCCATAAGCATTATAGTTCTCTTATGTACGGGTTTCTTGAGTGAAAATATTAGAGGGAAACACTGCAGATAATGGCATTTTTAGATTACCTTTTTTGAAATTCTTCGACTATAGCTGGTCTTCAGCTAATTCTTTTTTTGTTTTCCTGAAGTCGGTATATCAGATGCTCTTTTTTGTAAATTTTCCCAAAGGTAAAGCTACTGAATTAAGCTCATGGATTTGATGGAAGCTTAGCATAACTCGAGAAAGTATTTGAGATTGCAGTCAATGGATCAAATGATGAGAAGATATCCACTGCTACAATTTTTTTGCGGGGCCTCACTAATTAGGGGATGGAACATACAGGTGAAGAGACAACGTTGTTATATTATGGTTTACGGTGTGAAGAGACAACATTGTAAAACCTCCTTAATAGTGTGCTGAATCCTTTCCCCAAAGCACAATGCAGTATTTTTTTCAACTTGCATGTTTGAATCCTGACATTTCTTGCCATTTGGGTAAATCACTCAACTTTAGCTTATGGTAAATTTACGGTGCTCATTTATCAAGAAACATACTGCTCAGTTCATCATTAGATTGTTGTCTCCTCCGGTTCCTGCTGATTATTATCTTCATGTCCTATCAATCCTTATACTCTATATAAGGTGTACTCGTTTTATATGTTAATTATTCTCTTGTGTTTTTATTTGTTAAATGATTAACAAACTTAATATTTTTTCATGCATTGATAAGGTTTTGGCTCGATTTGGTAAAACGATTTGTTTTGATGTCGCTAATAACACTTCAATCGATGGTTGTAGAGGTATAATAATAATATTTGCTAATTTGTCAGATGAAAACTCTTTGAAATCAAAACAATTTTTTTTTTAAATCATAACAAATCAATAATAAAAATAAAACAAAATTCATATGGAAACACTTTAAAATTAATAAAAAAACTTTAAATATCTATCAAAACCGCACCGATTTAAAACTCATTAAAATTTAAATTGAATATACTCCCCTTAATGTGATTAATATATCTTATTTTAGACCTAGAGATTTTCTTTACTTACGAGTGTGTCAAATAATTCTTGCTTTCTCCTTGATACTATTTATCTATTAAAAAAAAGTCAAATGGTTGGGAATTACACTCTCTCTACCTGCTTTTACATGGCAACCCAATACTCAAGGGAAAACACCATTTTCAATGGAAGAATGGTACAAATAAATTGAAAAAAAAAATGGTATTTATCAAGTTAATACAATTTCAATTATTTGGAGTAGCAAAAGAGACCAAAAAAACACCCCTTTCATTTGGTTGCTTCTCCCAAGTCCCAACCAGCTCATTCTTTCCTGCATTACCCATCTCACTTGCGGATAAACTCTTTCAGCACTAGATTATCATTCATCATGGTTAGCAACCCTACCCTAAAATTTTGCAGGGAACCGGAAAAGGGCCTTCTTAACAACTCTTGCAACATCACCAAACACGCCGGGTAAGTCACTCCCCACAACTAAAAGACAATTGCAGCGAGGAGGCACGGTATGTAGATGATACGCCTAACGATACTCTTGGAACCGGGATTTTGTGACAAAAACCTTGGGAGATCCAACAGCTCCATAGCAAACAGAGAACAATTCTCAGCACTTGAAAACACAGATATTCCTCTCTCAAGTCTCAACATAGCTAACGCCGACCAACCCGACCTTTTGGCTTTGCTGTTTTCTGCAATTGTTAGAATACAAAGAGATTGAGATTATTCAGTAGATTATACTGCACATCAAGTAATCAGTTTATTAACTGATATCTGCAGTAGAGCTATATCCATGACACTGATTAAAATACCTTCCGGAGTAATTTTTTTGAAGCCCATGTTTGTTTCAGGAGCAATTTTTGAGTTATGTGAAGTGAAAACTAACTGAAGTAAGAGGGCTGAAAGAAAATTCACTCACCGATGAAGTAAAACTAGATCCAAGCCCTGTTGCAGCACCACCTGGAAAAATAGAAGAAAACTAACAATCAACACTAGTTCGTGGCAAAAGATTCACAAATTCGATAAAATTATTACTGGCCAAGTTAATTGAGTTCCATCAACATGTACAATTTTGTACGATTCGGTTGAGTAAATTACGTTTAACAAAAACTTTTGGTTTTGTTGTAAAGATACATAGAGATAAATCAACTATGCCTATAGGCTATATCATGATAATGAGAACAAGTCAAGAAACCAACCATCATTTCGTATTTCCCCAATTCAGTATCAATAACATGGCAAACCAACAAAAACCGGAGTATATAGCTCAAACCAGAGTGACCGGTTGAGAACTACACGATGGTTACTAGTAATTTTCAGAATCGAAGAAATAGCGGATTAGGAGACATCGGATGCATGGGAACTGCTAGTACTTAAAGTGCCACCAACAAATAATCCAAAACAAAATGCTGATACGTTTTGACCTCCCACAAAAATATTCCTAAATAGTACCACCACAATCATTGTAGATCTTTATAGGAAAAGACTTCTACATGCTTTCCCACATACACAATCATAACACATCTCCATGTGACACATTGAAAGTATCTTAATGTAGAAGTGCTGGTGAAGAACAAAGAAGAAAAAGAAGAAACCTGCAAATAAGGAACTTCCAATAGGAGTAGTAGAACCAAATGCCGGAGCCGTGTTTCCTAGCAAAGAGGGAGTTGAGGCTGCTCCAATCAAAGATGGTGAGGGACTAAATAATGAAGTCTGGATCGTAGCAGAGGATGACCCAAAGAGAGAAGATGTAGGACCAGAGGTGTTTGGTGTAGCAAATAAGGACGAAGATATGGTGGAAGATGGAGGAGCAGAAGCATTTGGTGTAGCAAATAGGGATGAAGAGATGGAAGAAGATGGAGCAGATATCTGAGGGGTAGTTGATGTCCCATGGCTTCCTGAACTGGAAAACAACCCAGCAACTCGTGTTGCAGGTTGTGAAGTTGCAGGTAAGTTCAAGGTTGGATGCATCCTCTTAGCAGCAGCTTCCAACCTAGCTGTTTCCCGCCGATCAGCCTCGAGAAATGGGTCATTCCCATCCCCTTGGCGGTGCTGGTTAGAAAGATACGCTGTTTTCATGGATGCAATGTACTGGTGAATACTCTCCACCTAAGAAACACGCCATATCTTTGATTAGTAATCATTCGTATAGCATGTATCTTATGGCCATATACATTGAAAAATGAGAAGCCATAAATGACCTTTTTTTTACTTGAGTTTATTTCACTTTACAAACACTAAATGGTGCATATTCTTACAAGCAGCCAAGCCAGTCAAAATGATTCCATAAAACTTGTTCTCAAATTCATATTTACATTTCATATCAAATGACAATTATTTTAATTGAGGTCATGCAAATATTTATCACCAACAGAGATAAGAATTTTTTTTCCTCAGTAAGTTAAAAAGACAAAATTATAAACGCGGGTTCTCGCTGGTAAAGGCCATAATCAAGCACATTGCATAACTCTGCTTAATGTAAACTAAAAAAAAAAATTTCAGTTTTTTTACCTTAGCTGCCACGTGAACAAAAAAGTCGTGCACATTTGACATGACTTTTGGAAGAGACTGCAACAATGAGGATGTATCATTGGCAGGGTTCCTCTCTGAGTTTAAAAGCAGCTGCTCTAATTCTTCAATAGTCTGGTGACACTGAACAATATACTTCTCGAATCTTGCAACTGTTTGCTGTAGGAAGGGAGATGGTTTCTTTGGAAGCCCGTTGTAGAAATCAAAAACTGGCACTATAGAAGTAGTTGTTGGTTGACTAGTTGAAACTGAATGTACTGTTGCTCCAGGAGCCTGTGATGGGGCTGTGGCATTTGAAGTGCCTCCTACATTTTGATGAACAAATCTTGGATGTAGAATCATGAAAGAACGAACAGCAACCTCGCAGTTCCGTAACATATCTTTCACAGTAGCCATCAACCCCTGAAGAAAAGCCTTCTGTCGCTCCATAGAAGTACCAATTCCCCCAAGCTCCTACATAGATAACATAAGAATCTCTAATTATACCATTGACAATTAGAAACATAAAGCATACACAGAAATTATTAGTGCATTCACCCCAGATAAAACGACAATGAAATTCAAACTCTAACCAGATCTTTCTGTTTTTATTTCATGGGTTGTTACATTTTCCAATCTGGTCATTTTTCAACTTTAAGTCTTGATATCGAACAAATGAGTGTAGGGAGATCAAATGGTCATGTAACCCAATCAGAAGATATCTTTATAAGATTTCAAAGTTCCATCCTCTTATTTAAGAGTAATATGGAATGTACTTTGATGAAGGAAAGAATACTACAAATTTGCATATAAAATCTCGCAAAGTTAAATGCTTTTCAACTTTAATGGATTTTCTTTCCACTACTATGGCATATAGATATCTAGAATTAGAAGGAAAAGAAGTGGGAATAGACAGGTACAGAAATTAGAAGAAATGGGATGAAACGAGAATGAGTCACTCACATAAACATATTTATTAGCTGTATGGAATTCGAATGAGAATGAGGTTTTTGACCATGGGTAAGTTTTCTAACTCCCACGGATATCAGAACCAAAACCAATTTGATTGCATTTTGTCAATCATGCTAACGCAATATATCAAATATCAAAAACAAGTTTTATGGACAGGAATCCACCAACACGGAACCAAATCCCTTGCAAACAATGTATATAGATAATTTACGTAGAATATATCGAAAATACCAAATGAAAAACAGTGTCCAGTTTTTCGTTGTATTTTCAGCAATTTATAACCAGTATGTTTTTAGTAAGTAGAAGATAACAAAAACAGTAAAGAATAAGAAAATGCTCGTAAAATTTGAGGTTATTTACACATAATTTGGGGATTAGAGGTAAGGAAAAAAGTTTGCTTGCTTGATGGGAACACGACAAGAAATCAGGAATTGAGCTCCTTTTGCGTTTCTATGTGAAAACAATGTACAGAATATTAATTCTCTTATTCAAGAGTCAACTGTAGACCCAATACTTGTGACAGAACAAGCACTAGGAAAATAACTCCACAAAGCACTTCTAAATTTTTTGCTCGCTACTTTTCCCTTATGTCCTGTGGCAGGAAAAATTTGCATCACATTGGTTGCCTTGCACACTAGTAAACCTCCGGAAGTCACTACCCAACATAATATAAACGCCCACCGCAAATCTTATATTAAACAAGAATGCCAATCCATTCAATAAGAGCAGTTTTCTTACAATGACCAAGAGAAACAAACAGACATCACAGATAACAAATAGAAAATCTGAACTATAGAAGAAGCAAACCTGAAGAATACGACTTGCATCATTCTCAAAAGCATCATTGGAAACTGAGGAATCATAAAGACGACTACATTGACCAAGCCTCTGGCTCTCATCCCTATGCCCTAGTACTCGTTCTCTGCAAGCACACAATACTTAAGAAGGTCAAAAACCATATAATAAAACAATTAAGTCCCAACTCACCACCAATTATAAGGTTCAAAAAATAAGCCCGAAACTGTTAATTGTTAAGTTCATCTATCGAAAAACCATTACATCAAATCCTACGGAATTCAATGCAAGCTAAATTTTGAACCTTTCTCAGCAACCAAGCAGGCCAAATATCAATAAAAAAAAATTACAACGCTAAATCAAGATAAAGGCTAGAGATTCTTTACAGAAAGGAAGAAAGAAACGCACTCAATCTGAAGAAGAATTTTCTGGGATTCGGGATGGAGATCTGCCCACTTGGTACTATAAGTCGCCGGGGTATTTTCATTCGTAAACAAAAGCAATTGCTGCTGCGGTTGCTGTTGCTGCTGCTGCTGCTGCTGCTGCGGCTGCTGAAATTGCAGCGGCTGTTGCTGAAACTGCTGTGGCTGAAATAGTTGCTGCTGCGGCTGCTGTTGTTGCTGTTGTGGTGTGAAGAAGGAGCTGCTTTGCTGAAAAGGCTGTGAGGGCTGCTGAGTTTGAAACGGCGACTGCTGCTGGGGCAATTGTTGAGCTTGTGGAGTACCGAATAGTGAGAATGCCATTGTTGGTTTCGATTTGCAGTTCGAAATTGAAGAAGACCCTATTTGAAACCCTAAACCCAGAGAGGGAAAATCCGCAAGATCACGCCTTTTGTCCTTTTTTTCTTTTCCTTTCTGGCTTTTGGCGTTTTATAGTTTAGGAAAAAACGCGAGTGCCTCCGATTTTTCTCATCACTCTTTTCTTCTTTGGGAAAACTTCTTCCCTCCTATTGTTGGAAAATACTCGCAGTGGAGCCAATCCTAATAGTACGAAATTGTAATTACATGAATTTAATTAGAGGTATTTTGGTTATCCATATTTTGTGAAGAGACCGAGGGTTTCAATAACAATGAATAAAAATCTTTGTGATGAACTGCAAATTTAATAGATATATATGGATTGATGATCATTACATAAATCTTTAAGAAATTAACTGTTTCATTTCCTATACAGTCATACCAAAAACTCGTTAATTAACATCTGAACAAGCACATCTACACTTGTATAGGTGCAAGTTTTACTATTATCCTTATCTCTTTGTGGTAACCAAAATTCTTGATTGCTTAAAATATCGTGTAATGATTATCTAAGAAAAAAAAACAATCAAATTAAATATTACTCTATAATCCGTGTATATCAATCAAATAAATAAAAAACCAAAATGCAACTAACATTATCATCTTTCATAATAATTGCGATTAAAATCTAATCAATAACAATTATATCATTGCATCAGCTTACGCAGACACTATTATATATTACGTTGGACAAAAAATTCATTTAACTTCTTCCTGTGGAACCCAAAATCACCGGAAAAATGTGGAGCTGCCACGTGGCCCATAATTCTCAAAATGACCAAATTGCCCTTGGCAATAATACTTATCCCACATCGAAACTATGGAAATTGAACATCTCACTCACCCCTATATAAGAGGTAAATTGATGAGCATTTGTCCCACATCGAAACTATGGAAATTGAACATCTCACTCACCCCTATATAAGAGGTAAATTGATGAGCATTTGTCCCACATCAAAAACTATGGAAATTGAACATTTCATTCACCCCTATAAATAGCAAGGCACATTTCATTTCCAAGTTAAGTTGATTCTTCGCTTCGAAGTATATCCTTTTCCTCTCTCAAAGCTAACTTAGGCATCGGAGTGTTCTTGGTCGAACAACCCCCCGGGTAAATCGATCGAGACAACGATAGCTAATTGTTTGCTGTTTGCAGGAATTGTGAGAACTTTTCGCAGCGGGTTCGATTTCTGCTTCAACAATTGGTGCTTTCATTGAGAGCTATTGAGTTATACTCAGAAGAAGCTCTCTCATTTGTTCATCGTTCATCTTTCTTCGTTCGTCGTTCATCGACATTGTTCGAAGATTTTGAACGTTGTTCATCACTCATCAGGAATTTGTTCATCGTTCATCTTTCTTCGTTCGTCGTTCATCGACATTGTTCGAAGATTTTGAACGTTGTTCATCACTCATCAGGAATTTGTTCATCGTTCATCTTTCTTCGTTCGTCGTTTATCGACATTGTTCGAAGATTTTGAACGTTGTTCATCACTCATCAAGAATTTGTTCATCGTTCATCTTTCTTCGTTCGTCGTTTATCGACATTGTTCGAAGATTTTGAACGTTGTTCATCACTCATCAAGAATTCGTTCATCGTTCATCTTTCTTCGTTCGTCGTTCATCGACATTGTTCGAAGATTTTGAACATTGTTCATCGTTCATCTCTCTTCGTTCGTCGTTCATCGACATTGTTCGAAGATTCTGAACGTTGTTCAAATTACCCATCAACAGCTTTCCAAATTCAAAATTCTTCGAATCGGCATGGCTAAGGCTCGTCGATCCGCTCAGTCAGCCGGAGAAGGTATTTCTGCCTCAACAGCTCAGACGAGGAATGAAGCTCACATAGAAACTCCGGAGAAGCGCCCAGCTCAACTCAGGCGCGTGTCTATGGAAGCGCCCCTTGAGACACTCGAAGGGAGGCCAACCTTCAGTTTTGGAGCATTCCCCTCTCCAACTAACCAAGTACCCGCGCTAGGGGAAGGAACTTCGACTTTAAAACAAGCGAATGAGAGGTTGATGGGAAATGCATCACGACATGATCGACCCACAACAAACATGGTCCTAAAGGACTTTCTGGACGGATGTCATGACATCTCAGGGAGAAGTCGTCACCAACCTCCCCAAGACAATTTGGCGCAGCAAGTTGAAGGGTTAAGCAAACAAATTCAACTTCATTCAGAGCTCTTGCAGCAACTCCTAGCAGGGAGACCAATCCAGGAGCGGGACGGACGATCCACGTCACGTGGCCGACAAGAAAATGCCCAGGGACGACCTAGGAAAGAGCAAGCCCGCTGCCAAACAATGTCACAAGATACTTCGCTGGGAAACTCTGGAGAAGAAAGTCACGCTCATCAAGCAAAAATCCCACAATGCCTAAAGCCGTTAGTACGTGAACGGCTAGGAGGTAGGACTGGGGCAACTTCATGGGCAGAGCATTCACAGCACTCACGTGGGGGCAGGGGGCAACTTCGAGCTCAAAACAAAAACCCAAAACGATCTGCCCACGACAGTAAAAGGGGAGAAGCTCAAAGAGTTTCTCAACAATTAGCAAAAGAGGACTCATCGGCTCAGCAAGGAGCATTGCGGGCTAATGATGTTCAAAAAATGCTGGACATGCACCTTCGTGCTCAACAGGGTGGCGATCTAGAAGACGATCTACGTCGCCAAATACAGCTCTCTACGCCCTTCATAAGGGATATTGAGGAGG
This sequence comes from Prinsepia uniflora, assembly GCA_032719365.1. Classification (NCBI taxonomy): domain Eukaryota; kingdom Viridiplantae; phylum Streptophyta; class Magnoliopsida; order Rosales; family Rosaceae; genus Prinsepia; species Prinsepia uniflora. The sequence continues at coordinate 1,055,770 of CM064875.1, read as the reverse complement.
AGCCATTCCCCCAGAGGTTCGCAACACCAAATTTCACTCCATTCAAAGGATCCTCCGACCCAGTAAAACACATAGATCATTTTCGAGGAGTCATGATCCCCCACAGGTCTAACGATGCACTCATGTGCAAAGTTTTTCAAGCTTCCCTTCAAGGCCAAGCCATGACTTGGTTCAATCATCTCCCCCCGAGGTCGATTGAGTCCTTCGAAGAGTTGGCTTTGACATTTGTGAAGGAATACGCACAACTTCGGACAATCGAGGTGAAAGACGACCATCTTTTCTCTGTCCGAAAGAGAGCAAAAGACACTCTGCGACAATACATACGGAGATTTTGTGAGGAGAAATCTCGCATTATTAGCTGTAATGACTTTGTTGCGGCAATGGCATTCAAGCAAGGACTCCCTCGAGACAGCCAGCTTTACGGGGACATCGTCATGAGCAATGCGCGAAGTCTTTCCGAAATACTTTCGCTAGCAGAGCGACATGCAAGTTGGGAGGACGAGAAGCGCGCCGCTCATACTCATGGCCATGCTGGGACTAGCGAAAAGGCCTCCGATGAGGATGAACCCCATGGAAAGTCTGCAACTGGAAAGCTCAACAAGCGAAAGGCAGGGCAACACTCCCAAACGCCAGTTATGGGGAAGCCTAACTTGCAGCTATCTTTACCAGCCCATCAGATCCACAATGAAATTAAGAACAAGCCATGGTTTAAGAAGCCAGAGCCAGTCAAAGGCAATCAAGAGAATGCTGATAAAACCAAATGGTGCGCCTATCATGAATGTTATGGGCACAATATCAGCACATGTATATCTTTCGAAAGATATCTCCGAAATCTCCTGAGGGAGGAGCATTGTACAGACTACATCAAAAACAAGACTGTAAATCACATGGAGAACAAAGAGTCAAACGAGCCAGCGTCAAAGGTGATCCGCATCAACTAGACGCAAGTCAACATTAGAAAGACATAAAACTCTATGGAGCTTTTCAATTTTGCTTTTCAAGTTGCCTTCTGAATTCAAGTATCAATGAAATGAGATTAACAAATTGATTTGTTCACCATGTACAATTTTCAAAGCTTATTCTCTCTAGTGTAAAAAGCCTTCATGATCGAAGCATCCAAGCCTTCGTCATCGAAGCATCTGAGTTTTCGCCTTGCGAAGCATCTAAGCCTTCGCCATGCGAAGCATCCAAGCCTTCGTCATCGAAGCATTCAAGCCTTCGCCCTGCGAAGCATCTAAGCCTTCGCCATGCGAAGCACCTAAGCCTTCGTTATCGAAGCATCCAAGCCTTCGCCCTGCGAAGCATTCAAGCCTTCGCCATCGAAGCATCAAAGCCTTCTGAGTCCTGCAAATTTCTGTGCAGCAGGGAGAACTCATCTCGAGTGGTATCTCGCTCATTTTCTATCAGCATCCTCTCTGCACGGCTCATCTCCAACTCGCCCATTTTGGCTTCCGATGTGAAATTGAGACCTCAAGTTATCTTAGTTATCGCAATCTCACATCAACAACATAATTTTCCATTTCTGCCTGCCCTTCGCATCAAGATGGCACATTCGTAGGGCCAGAACGGAAAGGTTAGGAAAGAAGTTGCTCGGTATGCTTATGGGTTAGGAAAGAAGTTGCTCGGCATGGTTTTTTCTCCCAAGAACCAGTAAGTCCTTGTTTATTGTCCTTCTTCTGAACAACGGTCTCCTTCAAGCACAGTGGAACGCACAACCACTCCTTGATCGGGATGTCTGAAAGCCTCGCGCCATTCATGGAGAAAGCAGCCGGCTCATGTCCCGAAACTCTGGAAGAACATCTGTCGCCAAGCTCCACGAGAACGTCGTTTGGAAAGGAATTTTGATTGCAAGCCTTCCACTCCATGAGGTCTTCAGGCTTCTCAAAATCCATATCTTTCCCTCGGAATGGACTTAGGCCACGAAAACCGCCACGCTCCCACAGGACAAATTTGCTAGGTCTCTCGGCATCTTGACGCATGGCGAGCATGTATGTGGTACTAGCAAGAGTCACAGTAGGTGTGATCCTGCCTACCGATGCTCACTAGTCACGTCCGCAAGTGCACTCAGTCACCACCAAGTCCCCGTCGACTGTTCGGCCAAACTCCGTCCACGACGTGACATCGTGAGAGTATAAGGAACGATTTTACAAGATCAATTTGATAAATCCTTACCTCCAGCTAGTAGAACTCAAGCTCAATTTTTCGAGGATTTTGAAGCTTCTGTTCTTGCTCGATACGGCCTCAATCCTCCCCGTTTTTGATTTGGATCGGTTCGAATTAGTCCCAGGAGACTTAATCCAGCCTCAATTTTGATCCTCAAGACTCACGAATTCGAATTCGAATTCGAATTTTTACCACAAATTTCCAAAATTTCGAAAATCTGCAAAACCAGCGACCCTCTGTCCTTTGTGTTTGTTTTGCTCCAATTCAGACTCTCTAATCTCTCATTCTCACAATCGAATTGCTCTGCTATTTAACAAAATCAAGGTTTGGACAAAATGATTGAGTTTTCCCTAATTAAGGGTTTAGGGTCCCTAAAATCCTTGATTTCCTCCATGTTGTCTAGACAAAGCAGCAAGAATCATTGGTAGGTAGCATGAGTCAGCGTCCACCGTTCGCTTGTCTCAAAAAGACCGTTTTGCCCTTCGCTTCCAAAATTACGAAAATGCCCCTCGCCTTCGTAGACACATAACCTTCGCATCCGATCTCCGATTTCGGCATGCCACCTGTCTATGGATTCGTATCAACTCGACCTACGTAATGGTCTCTGGCCCTCGTCCTTTGGACCCCCCGGTTCAAAAGACAACATTTTGCCCATGCTTGGGGGTAAAATGGTCATTTTACACATTATGTCTGATTCACACCACTAAACCCAGAATAGTCATTCTAAAACTAAAAATGGACTTTTTACCTTTATAACCAGGGGCAAAATCGTCAAATAAACACTGAATCGATTCTTGAACCCAACGGTAACTGGTAACCCGGTAATATAAGACTCCAAACAATGTACATCCCTCCGGATTCCCTGAATACCGAATCGATGTGGGGGCATTTGTGGAACCCAAAATCACCGGAAAAATGTGGAGCTGCCACGTGGCCCATAATTCTCAAAATGACCAAATTGCCCTTGGCAATAATACTTGTCCCACATCGAAACTATGGAAATTGAACATCTCACTCACCCCTATATAAGAGGTAAATTGATGAGCATTTGTCCCACATCGAAACTATGGAAATTGAACATCTCACTCACCCCTATATAAGAGGTAAATTGATGAGCATTTGTCCCACATCAAAAACTATGGAAATTGAACATTTCATTCACCCCTATAAATAGCAAGGCACATTTCATTTCCAAGTTAAGTTGATTCTTCGCTTCGAAGTATATCTTTTTCCTCTCTCAAAGCTAACTTAGGCATCGGAGTGTTCTTGGTCGAACAACCCCCCGGGTAAATCGATCGAGACAACGATAGCTAATTGTTTGCTGTTTGCAGGAATTGTGAGAACTTTTCGCGGCGGGTTCGATTTCTGCTTCAACACTTCCTAATTAGAAGTCAACATGGTAAACTCCACTCATATTAGGGTAAAACAATCCCCAATGCTGCTCACTTCCCTTAGGCTTAAGATTCTCATGGAACAACGAAAATATGTAAGACTCTAATCCCTTTCCAGGTCTCTTTGGTGTCCCATTTTGCCGAAGCTTGATCAAATTATTATAAGTCTTAGCATTGTCCATACTTGCACAGTTGTACCATCACCTCCTTTGGTTGGCCACCCACTTTCACTCAAAACAATCTCAACATTTGGTACCCCAACTTTCTCAAGTGCCCAATAAAGAGCATCAAGCAAATTCTTGTATTCCAATGCCCCATCAATCCCTCACAACAACCTTTGCACAGCTCCTCAATGCATAGTCTAACCTAATGTCCTTCGGGTTGTCCCGTTACGCAAAATACGGGTACACATTGAAGAGAAGAGGGTACGAACCCATAAATTAAAAATGAAATGGCTAAATGTTAGTTAGGGTAACTTTTTTTTAGCAAGTATCTCTGATATTTTTACTATTATTATTATTAAAAGAGAGCTTCATTAAATAATGAATTAGGCAGAAGTATAATTATTGGGTGCATCACAACTGGAGCTTGGGGCCTCATTAAAACCCTCATCATAAAACTCAACTAGCCCGGGATAAATCAAATGAGAGAAAATGAGTACCCCAAAAACAACCTCAAGAGTAAACAACCATTAAACCTCACTATCCTTTGCTAAGAGCGGTGCTAACCACAAGGGGAATTAGGCCACCAACTAGTCCGTGAATTTCATTGATTAAAAAAATACATCTAGAAAAACACACATATTTTATGCAAGAAAAACAAAAAAATAATCTTGCAAATAAAATATAATAACACTTGAATTGCAACAAACTCATTTTTTACGTAGATAAGACATCATATAATCTCTAAAAATATCAGTATCCTTCTTATTTAAGTGTAAAATAAATTAATAAGTGAATAATATAAATTAACATCATATAAAATTTTACGTTTACTCATCAATTTCAGGTGGGCTGGAGCACACCCTAGCCCAATGCATCAGCTCATGCATTTGCTTCCAAGAATTGCACCAAAATAAGGGATTATAATATCAGCTGCATCATGAAGCCATGTCCCCGAGGATGTCGGATACGAGGACCATAGTACATTTTGGAAAACTGAAGTTGAATTAGGGATGCCAAGCTGAGCATCGATGAGCGTCTTCCTGCGTTATGCATCGAAAATTCACAGATGAAGCAGAGGAAATGATGTTGGTTTGGAGGCCAATGGTGGCGAATTGTGGATCATTGGCTAGAGTTTTTGACATCTACGTTGAGTGTGCCAACAATGGCTTGTATTCCTGGGCCTTGGAGGACATGAAGAACATCTTGTTGTGGCCCGAATAGGCGGATTTCTTGGAAGTTCTCGGATTTGCATAGCTCTATGATTTTGTCTGGGTTTGGGTGGTTGTTGCCTTGTCTACCGTAACTGACTCCCGACTTCGGTACTCTTGGCTTCTGCATTTTGTGCCGCCAAATTTACATGTGAACAATGACTCCTTATGAAGTACGAATATAGAGATACAATACGATACGATATAGAAATATGTCGGTATATATCCATTAGGTAATGCATCTTAAAGTTTACAAAACAAAAATAAATTACTAAAAATATAATTTGCATATATAACGTAATTGAAACCATATGAGAAGACTCTTCTGCTAATTACAGAGATGTGGAAACTAGAATCCTACTTCCATTACAACATAAGAAAATGAACTTTGACAAAACCAGAGGCAAATCAGAGATATATTCATTGTTAATTTAGGAAAACTCCATGTATTCCATCAATTTCAAACTAAATCTTCTTTGGGTCTGTATCAGCATAAATCTATTCGAATACGAATGTCATTTCCGTTTGATATGCGTATCTATTAGGTCAATTTTTCGAACACAAGTATCGTGTTTGTTTAATATGCGTATCTATTAGGTCAAATTTTCAGACACACAATTGAATAGGGCTATTCATTGATTAGTCCTTAGCAATATCAATATTTATCTAAAACTCATTAATTATGTTTTTTAAACTTCCTAGTCTCTAACCATCATAATAATTAGACAACTAATAAAATTGACTATTTTCCTTCAAAAATACTTTTAAACTTCAAATTTGATTTTATTTTTTATTATAAGATTATATCGAGGATTATAAAAGTATTACTCCTATTTATAATATTTTTTTTCACTTGTTCATTTTAAGAGTAATACGAGTATCTAATCAAATTTAAAACAAGATAATTAAAAAAAAACAATTCTTCAAAAATACTTTTAAATTTAAATTTTTTTATCATCCAATATTAAATAATTTGGTTAATTGTGTATGATTTAGGGTTTAATTCTTGGATTTTGTTGTACCATTTTCCACCACCATCTCACCCCCTCTCAAAAACTTTATATACCATGCCGTTGAACTCTAGACAATACGGATTTTATTTTTTATTTCATAGAAAAAAAATTAAATTGTAACTAAAGATAATATATATATTTATACATATATAATATTATTATATGTATAATATAATAAAGGGCCCAAGAGGCTAAAGAGACCAAACACTAAGGGCACATGGGGTAAAGATAGTCAAATTAAGAAAAAAATGTTATTTTTAATTGTTTGAAAGATTTTTATAAAAGTAAAAATTGTCAAGGGTGTCCACATGATTTACTCAAACGAATATCCAATACGAGATACACCAATTTAATGGCGCATCTGCGCTTGGAAAATGACTCCATTTGTTAAAGTAGCAATGACAAAATTTGTGCTTAAAAAGGCTCGAGGATTTACTGGCATAGATTTGAGACTCAATCACGAGCAGAATGAAACCAAGTAAACAAAAAAAAATACGGCATCGTGAAGAAGATAGGAGATCACAATGCAGTAAACAAAGATGAAAACTTGATTGTTTTTATAGATGAAAATTAATGAGATCGACTTGAGTGCAATATTAATTTGTAATAATTGAATTGAGCATCGGACTATATCATTATCGAGTGAAATATTTGAGATCATTGTTTTCTTTATTTTCGTCGGGGCTTTTTACAATGTTGGGGTGCTTTTGTTCTTGGAAAGACTTAATAATAATAATAATGTGTAATACGATATTTTAAATTTGACACTTGTAAATAACAACGTTAATATTTAATATGAACAAAAAAATAATTTGAAATTGTGACAATAAGATTCACAAGTAAAAGGAGAATATGCACTATTAATTCATGAAAATCTAACACAAAAGAAGGAAACTGAGTTGAGTAATGAAGTCGGGTCGGAAAATCCGAGTTACAGACCTGATTAGAGGGAGAAAATGACTATTATTATTTTAATTATATATTGGACGTTGTAAATTTACAATATTATTGACTAGTAAAGTTGGTTTTAGGTTTTTTTTTATCATTTGGGAGGTCTAGAGTTCAACCCCTTGTCGACACTATTTTTTTCTTTTTTTTAATCCATTTTTTTCTAATTTTTTAACAAATATTGATTTTTCATTTCTTATCCAATTTTAAATATATTCATTTCTTATAATTTTTTAACGAAATTTCGCCATATTTTTTTTTAATTTTAAATATATTTAAACTTATTTTTATATATTAAATTTTGTATATTTATTAAAATATTTTAAAATTCATTAAATAATACCAATATTTAAAATGAAATATCCATAAATTTAATTAACAATATATTCTGATATTTCAATTATTTTCTAACACGTTACTCTAACTTAATTTGCCAAACTCCATAAGTTACTCGAATTTCAGAGCAGCAGTAATTTTTGGAGATAGTGCAAATTCAGTGGTAAAAATTAGACTAAAACCTCTCAACACTATGATTAAAAGTTTAGAGCAGTAAAAAAGCACAATATTCTCCACCAGAAACAAAACAGTGAATTCGATGATGACACAAAAGAAGAAAAGATGATTCCTTTTCATTTGAGACCATTTCCAGGGGTTGAAATTGCCAGCTCCGGCCAAGAACATAACTCTCCTCCGACCGTGCCAACACCCACATTCACTATCCCACCGCTATCGCCATTCTCAAACTGCCACGCGTTCATCATCCCATGGTGGGCTCCTCCGCCGTTCCCGCCACCTACAACACCGCCGTCTCCCATCCCTTGAAACGGCCACACCGCTCTCCCGAGCCCAAACCCCATCTCTTCAAACCCAGTAGGCAGCCCGAGCCCGAACCCCCCCAAAGCCAAAAGCCCAGGGCCCTGAGTGTTCAGCAGAGAAGTGAAGCTCGCACCACCGCCACCGCATCCACTCCCCACATTACCCTTCGTATCGCCGAACAAGGACGCGCCGCAGCCTGCGTTGAGGAAAACCGGGGTTGCGGTCATCGGGTGCTCAGAAACCGATGAAGCGGCAGTGATCTTGGCGGAGGTAGCAACGGAGTTCCCGGCGGCGGTGCGGCAGCGCTTGGCGTTTTTTCGTGTGCCTCCGCCGATTGGGATGTCACGGAGGGTGCCGCCGTGGGTCCAGTAGCGGCGGCAGGACTTGCAGAAGTGGCGGGGCTGGGAGAAGTTGTAGTTGTTGTAGTAGCAGAACTTGGTGTTGGTCGAATCGCAGCGCGGGCATGGGAGGTGCTCTTGCTCCGGAGGCGGTGCTCCCGGGGTCTGAGCCTTCGCCGGCCTCCGATTGTGGTTGCTGTTGTTCTGCGAGTCACCCGAATCCGAATGCATTTGATAAATCTGTTTGTGATTGGAGCTTCTGTTTGATAAATGTGGTTAATTTGAGACAATAAGAGAGAATTAAAGAGAGTGATTTGGAGGAGGAGGTCAAAGTGAAGGTGCGTTTTTATGGAGGTGGTAAGGAACAGAAATTTTGAGGGATATATGAAGCACAGTGAGAGCAGGCTTTTACAGAGTGGGTTCTGATAAGCACGACATTTCAGTCGGCTCTGTTTTCTCTCTGCTGGTTTTGGGTCGGCTAAAACTACAGCTACAATGCAGCCTCTACAAACCCCCTCTTTTATCCTCAGACAAGTTCATAATAATAATAATAATTCATAATAATAATAATAATTCATAATAATAATAATAATTCATAATAATAATAAAAAAAATATTGGTGTAATTAATTTTTGGCTCTGAAAATTATAGCTGATTAATTAAGCTCCATAGCTAAGACGGCTACAAATCTGTGATTTTGAGTGGAGCGCTAATCGAGAGATTTTTTAGTGTTCTGGTTACATTATCGGTTGGTATTGATTTATATTGTTATAAAGTTAAGAGATTCAAAAAATTTCACTAAAAACATTTAACAAAATTATCCTCTAAGATTATGTTTGGTATGCCATATAAAAAACTGTATATAATAATATAATATTAAATAAGTATATGCGGTCTAAATACGTTAAAATAATATTTTTAAAATTGTCTGTATTAAATAATTAAATTTACTAGCAATTTTGAAAAGTGTAATAATAATAATATTATTATTATTAAATAGTAATACTAATAAAATAATACTTAATTATAATTTAATAAATAATAATAATATATCAATCATTAAAATAAATAATAATTAACATTTATAATATAAATGTTTCATATCACCTACTATAATATAATCCGATCAATATAATATAGTCGTCCTTTTAATCCGGTAGAGTACCAAACACCCGACTAAATAGTCAGTCTATCCAACTAAAATCATCACTACAATATTGTGTACTAAATGAGGCCTAAATTATTTAATAATTAAGAAAGTAGTAGTAAAATTAAATATCAAATTTATAAATTAGAAAAAATAATAAAAGTTAATGGAAGAAGTGGATGTACCCAAAAAATAATGGGCTAAGATAGTTACTCATCTTATTTTTATTTAAAAAACAATTAATTAGCACTCATTTTAACAGGTGTCAGGAGTCTTGTATAGTAATAATAAAGTTATGGAGCTTATGTATTATGTGGAAGTATTTTGTTGTGTAGTTTTATTCATAATTAATGAAAAATACTCACATTAAATGTAATTTGAAATTAATATTAAAATTCAGGACATTTATTATTTTTGGTATTTATATCAACAAGTCATATGTAAAATTAATTCTTTAATAAGCTAACATATAAGTTCAACTTAATCTCAATAATCACACCAACATACGAAACAATCAATTTTACATACATGCGTAAAATTAATCAATTTTATATATATGTATTAGGTAGGGCCTGTGGGTCCCGGATTTCATTTAACCTTTTCCATGCATGCGTTCTTAGTTAGGCATGCTGGGTCCTACTGAAGCACTGTGCATGGCCTCGGGTTGGGGGACTACTGCCCTTAATTATAAGGGAAACCCTAAAATTTAATTTGGTATTATGGTATGTTATTAATAGTCTCTGTTTTGGCTACTAGTTAGCGACTGCATTTGTCTCTACTCAACGACGTCCGTACATGATCGATCTAGAAAAAGGAGCTTAGTTGCATGCAATTAACCAGTTAAGTTGCTTTCTATTATTCATTTGCTCTTAAAAAAATTTAGCTTTTAATTCAACCGAGTAAAAGTAACTTAGAAGAGATCTTTTATCCAAGAGATTTTGAGATAATAAAAAAGATAAGTTTCACGTGAATATGAAATATAATAGGCGGAATCTTAAAAGAAGTTTAATAAAAAAATTGATAATTATTATATTTAATAGATATATAAAAATAAAACAAATTTTATATTCAAAATGAATTATAAAGGAAATAAAAGTAAGAGACATTTTATGTGTTATCAAATCTAGAATTTTGTTATATTTCTTTAAGACAAAATTGTATCCTCACTGATACTCAAAGAATTGTTCTTGACAAACATCTCATAGGATACAACGATCGGGTTCTTACAGAAACACCAATTCAATTCACAAGAATAACGAATGCAAGTTTTGTTTAAAGTTTGTTTGATCCTGAAATGACCAACTCGATGAGACCCGATGGAGGTTCTAGGACCAGCCGCGTGGTGTCTTGGGCCCGCTGGGGGGCGTTGCTGTTCGGCAGAGATCCTGCAAAGACTAGACACCGGTGTGGTGCCGGCCAAAGGGGCTCCAATGCCACAGTTAGTATCTGAGTGCCGAGGGGCAAGTAAATACAGTGCTCTGGATCAGTTTTGAATGTCTTACCTTTGTGAAGGGTTTCGGGGTATTTATAGTAGTCATATCTGTGCAGTTGGGCTACTGTTCCAGTAGGTGAGCCACTGTTCTGGAGCAGGTTGTGCCTTGTGGCTGTGAGTCGTCTGACAAACCCTGGACATCCGCCGGGGGGGGGGGGGGGGGGGGGGGGGGGCAGCTGGAGTCCCAACCTGCCTCCGTCAGGGAGTTGGTAGGGCAGAACTGGTTAGGTGACTGTCGCAGTCAGCTGTCGTCTGTTCATTGTCAGATGCCGAGTGGCGGGTTTGCAGTTTGGTGCCGATAGGCTAGCCATATGCCGTGCGGGTGCCGATCGGGCAATCGATCGGCGGCCTTCCTATCCTGGCGGGCCCTATGTTTGGGTGGTCGGTCGATATGGTATCAACAAAGTTCGATCTGAAACTATTCTAAGAATAAATTCTTTAATTTATTCCACTAATTCTATACAAATGAAGTGAATTTTGAATGATCAGATTTATTAGCTAACTAGTGAACGTGATGTCTTGAACTGTCCAGTATTTATGTAAATCAAGACAATCTTACTCACACATTACATTTTCTAACATGTTTTGGTTCTATGTTGTGTCTTTCCAATCCTAAACATTCTCGATATTCGACAATATTTTAGAGAATTCAGTCTTGCCATTCTTATCAAAACGGCCTCATTTTACACTGATGTAGATGCATTCCTTTTAAGATCGTTTACCAGAAAGCAATTGTTATGAGTTACATGGAGACAAATTTATATTCTCTTTTTCAAAAGGTGGTTCCATTCAACCTTTGTTACCACCTGAATTAATTGAAATTAACCACAAATTACTAAATGGCAGTTTGGTAATTCCCAAGCCTCATGAAACATAATATTTATAAGGTTATGAAACACTTGAGAAATAATGATTATGTCTTTCTCACTTAATTAGTCATGGAGGAAAATTCAAACGTGCAACTCATTTTCAACCTTAATAATGAGTCTGCCCTTTTGCCAATGTTCGATTATTGGATTTTGCGTATGTAACTATGATATTCAACATCATTTAAAAAAATTACATATAAATTATTTATGCAAAAACTTAATGATAGATTATTTAACTAATCATATATCAAAATAATCAATATTTTTTTTAATAATTAAAATGTTTATAATATACCATCAATTTAATTGGTGAATATGCACGACTTAAGTCATGCATATTCGTAGCCTCCGTTTTTTTTTCAGTTCCAAAGAAAAAACAAACTAAGGGAGAGGAGGGGAAAGATCATCTTCTTCCCTCCTCCTCTTAATTGTTTATCTTCTTTTTCTTTTGAATTTGTAATTAGAGACCTTTTAAGATGATTCTTTAGTCTGGGTCATACTGAAATCTGAATTCCCCATCATATTATTTTGCTATTTTTTCAATTCATCTCATTACCCAAAATTTTCCATGAATTTTTTCCTTTTCTCCAATATTCTACCTTGTTATTGGAGGAACTTTTTTGTAATATCTCCCGTTGATTTTGGTCATAGTAGTTAGATTAAGATTTTTTTGTCATTTATTTACTTTTATGCACAATTTGATCATTGTAGATCAAGCTTTTCTGAGATTCGCCATGATCTTCAAGTTTTTCAAGATAAGATGTGATCAGTTTGATGACGATGACTATTTTTTTCATGTAGTTAGTTTGTTTAGGGTTATAAACGCTATTAGTGTTTTGCTTGCTTTGGATTTTGTTGGCTTGATTTTTTTAATTTTGCATAATTTTAGTGATGTGAGTTTATTAATTGTTAGCGTCACTTTATTTGCACTAATATTGTCATTTTGACTCGTGAGTCTTAATGTCATCGCTTAATTTTGGTACTATAATTATACATTTTCTTATTATATAAAATGATATATTTTGTAATAAAAAAACATACATATTGATTTTTTTTATTGATGCAAATATAGCTCTAAAAAATCATTATTAAATTAAAAACTCGTCAATACGTATCAATTATCGCTAAGATCAAAGAATGAGAAATATTAAGGACAAAATCGATGATTGTTTCACATTTCATAGGTTTGATTTTCACCAAAATCAAACTAAGATCAAAGGATGGGAAATATTAAGGAGTGTTTGGATGAATGGAAGAAATAATGAGAAAACAAGATAGAATACCGTCAAAGTGGAGAGGCGGAAGATTGAGAGGGATTGATGGGTGGGGCCGGAGGAGAGGGAGTAGGTGGGTCAGTGCCGACAGTATCATAGATGTCGGACAGCGTGGGAGCAATTATTGGGTCTCTCCTCTGATTTCGGACGCGTCATGTCCGCATCAGATTCCTCCTTCGTACTCATTTCTCTCACCGCATTTCGCGCTTCACTGTACTCATTACCAAACAAAACAAATCTCTACTATCCCTATTCCTATTCCGATTCCCATTCCCACATAAACACACACAGTCCATGAATCACCACCACCATCTCTATGACTCCGATCTCTCTATCCATCATAGCCCTAGACCTCATCTTTTGATTTCAAAATATTTCCCGCAAAAATGTATAATCATATATTCATGATCGTAAATTAATTCTCTTGTAATCATAGTTGGTATAAATCCAATGAATAATTATAAAATATATAAGAAATAAAAATATTACAATTATTACGAATAAACAATCACAAAATCTCTTTTATTTAGAATACAATTTTTTTTAAGAGAAAAAAAAAAGATTTGACCATGCATACGCATAACAACATGCGGATTAGTTAAAATATATATCGTTCATATCTAATACGACTGATCGACACTTAACGACCAACACACAACTCGACAAAACAACTATTAGACAGCTACCAAGGCTACCACCCAGATTATGTTGGTCGTCATCCCTTACACGAACAAAACTGCTCAACGTATAGCCTCTGCTTGGCCAGTGTCATTTTGTGCTCCTCTTATTCCACCGGCACACCTATCATGACCTTAAAATATGGTATTTATCCTACATTGAAAAATTTCAAATAACCTTATTTATTTTCTATTATAAATACTAGAGGCATTCCACCCTAAGGTGTCAAAATTGTCATTGATTGAATCATTCTTTCACCTATTAACTTAGGCATTGAAAACTCTTCGACTAGCACCTCATCGGTCCCTATAATTATTTCTATCTTCCGGCCTCCCAGGAGCATAGCATCACGGTCGATCAGCTTATATTAATTCAAATACACTAATACAAGAAGTCATTATTTGATAATAATAATTAAAAAAAAACTTCAAAAGCATATTTTGTTATCACAATTCAACAATATTCGACCATCCGATGATCACAATTTGCTTACGAAAGGGTGCGTTGGACCCAAATTTGCTTATAATGAAATCCGCTTCCGTTTTGACCTTTTTTTAGGTTTTTTTTTTTCCCACAAGAAGAAAAGCGTTGTATTATATTAAATTGTGTTGATAAGTTGATTGTTTTCAAGGATGTGATCTTATAAGGTAAAGTGTCATTGGATCAATTTTTGAGAAAATTAATTCAATAATTACGTGTTATGATGTCATATTTAAATTTAAATTTAATTCCAAGAAAATCTCTGAGTTGGATTTTATCTTTTTGATTCGGAACCTATCTAATAACATACATACGTAAATTCAATTGAGTAAATTGTGTTGATTTCAAAGTGTTTGGATAAGATGAAGGGGTTTGATTCTGTCTCTCCATCTTGTTGATAAGTTGATTTTTTTTATAACGATATGACCTATAAGATAAAGTCTTATTAAATTAAATTTTAAAAAAATTAATGTAGTAATTAGCCGTTACGATCTTCTAGTTAAAATTAAATTAAATTCCTAAAAAAAATCATTGAGTTGAATTTTGCATTCTCAAACTAATAGTTATAAAAAATATTTATAAAATAATATACAGATGTAAATTCATAATAACTAGTGGAGTAATAAGTAAATTGTGTCACGTTGATTTCAAAGTGTTTTGGATAAGACGATGTGGGGTGATTCTTATCTCTCGATCTCCGTCCAAAATGAAGTCTAAGTAGGAGTAAGTAGCGTACGACCGCTGAGACGGGCGGGGTCCGGTGGGGCCTTGAGGGAGCGGCACTATCAAAGTGACACGTAGCTAGGGGAGAGAGGAAAACAGGTGGCTGTCGGTGGAGAAGCGAATAGCACGCTTAGGTTTAGAGATGTCTCCGGCAAGCATCATCGGTCGTTTTCGAAGTTGTCAGTCACAGCAGTCCCTTTCATTTCAGTCTCTCTTCCCCGTCCCTACCGAGGGCCGGCTTACTGTTCGACTCTGAATTATACTGCGTTATTCGGTCGCGGCCCATAAACACTGACAATGTCTCCCTGCTGCTTCTCTCTCTCTCTATCTCTCGCTCTCGCTCTCGCTCGCAATCTCTGGCTTTGTCTCACTCTTTTATATTTGGCCTTTTCTGCCATGGACATGATTCCAAGCTAGGCTTCACATGAATCGATGATATCTCGCAGCAATATTAGGGTTTCTGACTCTCTGCTAGCTAGCTAGGTCACATTGAGAAGACATATGTATGTTCACATCTATCATGGAGTCTCCACGACCCGAAATCAATGGTTCAGTTCACAAGGTTAGGCAGGTTTTTATAACAATTTAACCTCCATTTTTTGCACTTATTAAAAAAAAATTGTATCAAATTTTGCTAATAATTTCTTGTATTACTTTCTTTTAAGAGTCCAAATTATAAATTAATCATTATAATAAATATAGAATCAAGCAATTTTTTTTAAAAAAAATACATATAATATCTTATAGCAAAATTAGCAATTTTGAAGTTAATTTACGTGAGATATTGTTTCCGTTTGGATATGGGCATAAATATATTATACCCAAACCCAATGTAATTTTCTTTTTTAGATATAATTGTATATGCAATATATCTTTTGAAAATTTATTATTTGAAAGTATTTTTTTTTTTGGTATATCAAATAATTTTGAAAGTGTAAAAATTATGTAAATGGAATGATGGATTAATATAGAATAGAGATTAATATAGAATAGAAAATTAAGTAATAGGTAGATAAAATTATTAATTTTCCTACTATAACTTTAATCATAAGGAATGAAACAAAATTTTCTAAAGACAAATAAAATACATATATGACTGTAATCTAGCAAAAATACAAATAAAATACATATATGACTGTAATCTAGCAAAAATATCAGATAGTATCTAAAAAGTTCATCATATTAAAATGACTCATAAAGAAATTCGTAGCAAATTTATTTGAAATCATTATCTTTAACAAATTAAATATTTAAAATAAAAATAAAATCTAAAATATTTAAAATTTGAAATCACATCTGATAAACAGACTCCCAAAATATGGATGTAATAGGTAAATAGTCGATTGAAAGGGTATAAAGGGTATTAGAAAATTAAAAAAGCAATTAAATTTTTTTAAAAAAAATATTAAATACTTAAAAAGAATATGCTAAATTAGTAAATGGACTCATTTATATGTTAGGGCTTAAAAGTTGATTAATTTATAATTATTTATTTATTTGATACGCATGAATAATTAAACAACTTGCAATCTTGTTATTTTTTTTAAATGATGATTTAAAATGTGAACAATTTCGATTAAGATATATATATATATATATATATATAACAATCTAATTATAAACCAAACAATAGCTATTTAAAAAATTAGTCCACTCTATTAATTTTGTAGGAACATTCATTAATGGGATAGAGTAGTAAATTTTTTTCCTTCCAACCCAACATACTGATCCCCGCCACTCTCAAAATAATTTTTTTTTACAATTTTTTTTTTGTTCCATTTCTTTTATAGACTAATTGCGCACAATTTGGAATTTGGATATCAATTTAAGGGTAGTGAGAGAATTATTGATATACATGGGAACACATGCATTTTTTAAAATCTTAATTGTCGGGCGTTTTACACGCGTCAAGATATTGGATAGATATCTTTGAACGATTTCGAAAAAGAGAATAGGAAGAAAGAATAAAGTTTGACACAAACCTATAGTTTTACAATTTGTCTTTGACTTATATACTTATATGTCTGTGCATGTTTATATATATAACCATATATATATATATATAGGTTGAATTCTTTGGCTGCCAAAGAGAGCGAGAGGAGAGGAGGGAGTAGTGTGTGTCTGTGTATTATTACTGTATATATAATATATATATATATAGTTGTGAAAGTTTTTATAGAGTACGTTCAAATCAAGTCGCAAATTATTAAAACATGACGTTGAAAATATATGAAATGTCTAAGCCAAAACCAGTTCGTCCATCCAAATAAACATAACAGAGAAAAATATTAACGATACTCTCTCTGAAACACGACGATGATGATCAAAATCATCAAAAAGGTTATTACATGTATACTTTATTAGTGACTAGTGATCTCGGAGTTGTCTCAGATTCATCGGAGAGATGATTTTTGTGTCTCCATCAAGCAATTTTTTGGCGAGTATAAGGTTGGCAGCTTCGCTTGGATGGTAGGGATCCCAGAAAACATGCATCTCCCGATCCTTGCACAAACTTGACGTTGGACCACATGGAACTATGCCTGCATATTGTCCACCATTTCCACAGCAAGCTACACTTGCTGTCGTAAATCCTGCATATTATCAATTATATGCACATTCAAAGTTAGTTAATGAAGTTAATTTACTCGTATTTTTTTTTTTTCGTAATCTTGAAAGACTAGTTAATCTTAAGTTAGAATGTCCTTTTTCGCAATATATATATATATATATATGGTGTATTCAATTAGAACATTTAAATATTTTTAATGACTTTATAAATACAGGTGTATTCAATTAAGACATTTAAAAACTTTAAAAGATTTTCAAAAAGTCCCGGTGTATTCAAAATTAAGAATTTTAATGTTATTAAAAATGTCAAAACAAATTTTGATGTATTTAATTAGTACTTATTTTTTAAGGATATGTTTTACTTGTGGACTTCATGAGATTTAGTGATAAAAATACACATATGATAAAATATAAAATGTTTAGCCTCGAGGATTTACTTTTGAACCTCACAAGACATTTTTCTCAAAAACGTTATCTTCTTATGAAAAAAATCAACCCATAGTAAAGATTAATTTGAAGAAACATGCATCAAACAGCGGCCACAAAGTTTATATTTTAGTGCATATTTTTTTTGGCATAATTCTGATTTTTTTTCCATAAACCATTACTTTTGCTCTGTTTTACAGCGTTGTTCTTCAGGCTTTTCGTCACCAAGTTCTTCAAGTTTTTCGTCACCGAAAGTGCTTTTCAGCTTTTAATGACGAAAACTTCATAGTAATATTATATTTTCCAGAAAATCAAGAAATATTCAAAAAAATTGCAGAACTACTTTAGAACAATTACAAAGCATCCAACATGCATATTCAAAAGTACCCAATAGATCAATTCTAAAGTGTGATCAATTCTAATAATAATAATAAATGATAAGTGTGAGTTTGTGGTACCAATATCTTTTGAATGTGTGACTCAAACGGATGATAATGATGATGGAGAGATACGTTCAGACATTAAACTTCAGATAAAAGAAACCATTGCAAGAAAAGAAAATAAAATGGAGAAATTACGATGTCCATCAAAATTTATTAATATATATCCTCCTAAATTGGCCAAATAAAGAGAAAGTCCATAATATGATTTATAACAAATGTTTGGATAATACCCAAATGTCCATACTATTTTAATATGATTTTTAAAATGTCTTTAAAAATATTTAAATGTTTTAATCGAATACACCCCTAAGTGCCTGTTTGGTAGTGTTGTTAGCACTTGTATTTAGAGTATTTTACGAAGAAACAATTTAATATTCTAGTATATATGCCTGACTATATACGCATTCAATATTAATTAATCAAGTTAATTTGCTTGTATTTTTTTCATACCCTTGAAATACTAGTTAAATCCTAAGTTTAAACGTCCTTTTTTCGTATAGGTTTGGTAATTTAAAAAGAAAGTGATTTTAAACATATACAATTTTCATTTTTTTTCTTCTAATAAATGGATGGTAAAAAATAAAATATGGTGGAAAATATTATATAGTGATCAGTGGTTATAATAAAAGATGACTTTTGAGCCTTTGTATATATAATATGCGTGCTTTTTTTTGGACCTACGTGTGATTTTATGACACGATATAGATTTGATCTTACCATATTTTTTATAATTTGTGATGAGATCGCTCACTAGGTTGTACACATTTGCATAAACAAATGTAGATCCAGGGAGGTTGTCATTGAGCTCGGCAAGCAGGTCCTTCAATCTGCCATTGAACTGAAGTGCAAGCTTGTTAGGCAGCTCCACACACTCGTCTGGATTAAGTTGATTTATGGTCTTCTGGTAAGGAATGCAACCTATGGGTCCCACATTTCCAATGACGAATTTTCGAGCATCTAATTGGTAAAGTCTCTGAAAAAAACCGTGCATGATGACTGTTTTAAAGTGTTTAATTTTTAATAATCGGATAATAATATAGCTTGTAGAAAAGAAAATATTACGTACGTTAAGTTGGTCTTTGAAGTGGGTGATCAAATCATCAATAAACCCATCTGGGCTCTGTGAGATTCTGGCTCCAATGGAGAAGACTGGTAGTAGATAATTGTTCAAGAAGTCATTGGACCCAACTGTGATGGAAAAAATTGATCTTTTGGTGATGTACTCTTTTGCCTGTGAAGGCCCCAGTACCTTGTCAATCTGCTTCCTTGTCTTGTTGAAAAAATCAACTTGGATGTCCATTCCCACCCTATTAATCTGCAGCAAAACATACATGTATGTTGCATTTTTGTAATAATTGTCGTCTATGAAATTTGAAGTACTCAGGGCATCTTCTACCAGATCGAAACAAAAAGAAAGTAAATGTGTCAGTGTGTGAGCCGGGGAGATCTCAGATTTTGAGTTCGACACTCATGAAGAATGAGGTCAATACCCAATAAATATATTTCCTATTCTGAAATCGTTAGTACAAAAAGAATAGTGGGTTTGAGAGATGGCTAACAAATATTCTTCCTGTTGCATTCAAAATCCCAGCTCCTCCTGATGCATAATTCACTCCATACAAAAGTGCTTTCCCTTTGGCATTTGGTGCCAAATATGGGAGTGCATAGTTTGGTTGTCCTAATTCTTCACCTGCATGCACAAGTGACGTTAGTCACATTATAGATTACGTCTCTATTACAAACATACACAAGAGAGAGTTTATATGTTCTCATTACCAACTATGTCGCCAATGGTTCTGCCATTAGTGAACCTCCCGGTGGGTTTTCCACCGGACGCTTTAAAATCAATCCCGTTGGGAACGCTGTTCGCTTTGGATAACGTTGACAAGTAGTTATTATTCCCAGCATCAACAAGAGAATCACCAAAGATGAAAGAAGCTCCTAACCCATGATTACCATCTCCATTGGCCACATTGATCATCAGATTGATATTGAAGATCATGACCAAAAGAACCATTGCCATATTTGGCATCTAGCTAGCTATATGGCTATATCTCAAAGTGGTGAGAAAAAAAACGAAGTGTTGAAAACTAAGAATAGTGGGAGGAAGTATATAAGAGAAGCTAAAGGGAAAAAGAGTAGTCATTGGTGAAACTTGTAAGATTGAGATTTCAAAATCCAGCTGCATTTGGTTTGACGTTTGTTTGTTTGTTTTTTTTTTTGGCAGAGGTAATTAAATTTAAGTAGTTATTAAGTACGTGTTGTGGCAGTCGATGAGGGTCACGATTTCTGATGAGGGTGGTTGATCAACATTGGTGCAATTTTCTTTTCTTTTTTTCTTTTTTCCAAGAAAGAAACTTTAGGTTGCTTCTGCAACTAAGCAAAAGTGGTGACCTACTAAGAGATAATTGGGGAAGGGAAGAAGTTGTAGGTGAATTGTTTGGTTAATTAGGAGTTGAAATCGTAACAGTGAATTGCTGTAATTAAGATAGTAGTCATATGAAATTAGTTGAATTTAATGTGAGTCTGATTTAAAAAATTCGGAACTCTATAGTAGTTATATTTATCTCAAATTTTAAGGTAATTTGGTTGGTTTGCAAACCAAGTGGTTTCACTTTGAGTTGATTATTATGTTCTCGGTTGATCACTTAGCAAACTTCAATACTCAAGTTAGGTTACCATTTGGGCAAAAATGGATCCAACCTAATGGCGCTTGCCCTTATTTTATGGTGGGCGAGTCGAAGTTAAAATCTCATTTATATACGTTAAACATTGGTATCGAATTGAACTTGAAAAAAAACTTTTATTCTATAGTGGGAAAAAAATACCACTAAATTATAGTATTAGTAACTTTTTAATTAAAAAAAATCCTACTAAATCATGATAATGGTGGCTACATATTCAAATGTTAAGAAAGAATTTATCGATTCCGAACAATTATACAACTTGAGAGTTAGACTATGCCTATTATCATAGTATTGTAATAATGAAACTTATTTTTACACTTCATTTTTCCCTTTATGCACTCTTTCATTTTTTCTATGCTTTAGATTTAATGGAGAGTTAAACTATGCGTATTATTATATGCGTATTATTATAGTACTATAATAATGGAACTTATTTTCACACTCTATTTTTTCCTTTCATTTTTTTTTTAACGTTAGATTTAGTTAAAAAAATATTAATTAATTTTCAAACCAAATAATAGGATGTGAAAATCATTATCTAATAAATAAAAAATTGATACTAATAACAATAAAACAACACAGAAAGGAAAATCTTTCAAAATTTAGAAATAAATAAATAAATATACACGCCATCCCCCTAAAAACTAAATCTAAAAATGGAAAGTACAAAAGGCCATTTATGTCCCAAACCCTAATTTCCCTCGAATTAGGGAAAATCTTCAAATCCGACCGTTAGGATGAGGGATTCAAATCGCACAATTTGAAACTGCGCACTTCAAAAGTTCAATTCAGACACAGAGACACTCAGACTCAGAAACAGAGAGTGACAAAGAGCTCGTCCACAATGCAAACTCCGAGCAAGAAGAGTGTGGGCTCTGCAAACCCTAACCCTCAAAGCAACAATGGGGGATCCCAAACCACTCAGATCCAGAACAAGTCTCAGTACGAGCAGTTGAGGGAAGATCGAATCAAAGAAAACCTTGAAAGAATGCAAAAGCTCGGGATTGTTGACATCTCACTTGAGCTCAAGTCCAACTCTAAACCCAAGCGCTCAACATCAATGAGCTTTTCCAAGCGCAGTACGACGCCGTCTACACCCTCTCCCATTCGGCCCCGAGGGCCCGCTCGTCGCTCTTCAAGGTAATCTTTTGATACCCTCTCTATACCTTCTTGGTTTGCTGCCCCTTTGGGCTCTGGATGAATCTGAATGTTTCTGTTGGAGAAAAAATGGTTTCTTTTTAGTGATAAATGACTTTTAGTAACATTTGGAACTTTAGAAATTGTAATATTTAACCAACTGCTTGTCTGATTCTGGTGGGTGTTTGACTGTTTTTGACTTTGAATGCTTCATGGTTTGACAAATTTTTAAAAATGATAGATATTTTTCTTTGCTGTAAAGATTGAGTCTTTGATCGACTGTCTCTGTGATTCTGTTGGATTAGAAGCTGCTCTGATTGTGAATGGTTTTTAATACTTGATTTTGGAGAATGTGGATTAGTTTCTGAAATTGGTTTGGCGTTCAGATTGCAGAATGCGACCCCAGTAAGCTACTCGGAGGTGCATTTGGAAAAAAATGAGGCTAAGGGCAAGAGGGGTATTGTGCTGGAGGAGGGCGCAAAGCCAGAGATTTATACTGAAGAGCATGAAAAATTGTTGGGTCACACTGATAAGAGCTGGACTCTATTTGTAGATGGCTATGGAAAAGATGGAAAGCGGATTTATGATCAGGTTAGAGGAAAGACTTGCCATCAATGCAGGTATGACTTTTGGTGCAGAAATGTATTGCATTATGATTAATGTTCTTTTTGAATGCTGAGAGAATGCTAAGCATAGGGGGAATAGAGATATAAAGAAAGAAGACTTTTGAATGTCTTAGGCAATAGGCATAGAATTAAAAAGAAGATATATAGGAATTTAGGATGAAGAACAAGGTAGGGTACATGGATTTTAATTTTTTTTTCCCAGTCTTTTGATTGTGGATATTTGTACTGCATAATGCATTATTTTGCTCATTATATGGTAACAAAGTACTAATTCGGAAGGATAGGACTTTCTGATTTCAGTATGGTGACATCCTCTCTTGTGGCAAGTGTTATTTTATAGGACTTTCTGGATTTGTGCTCCTGGCTTACTATATTCGGAAGGATTAAAATTCTGTTTTACAGGCAGAAAACTCTGGGTCATCATACTCACTGCAGCCAATGCAACAAGGTCCAAGGACAGTTTTGCGGAGACTGTTTATACATGAGGTAAAGTTTACACTTCAAAGTTTCTTTTCTTTTGCAACATCTACTTATCAGTCTCATCCCTTTGATTTCGTCATGCCTATCTATGAACATTGGGCACAATTTTATCATTGATGTGTTCAGGAGCAGGTCACTTTTTTATTCCTATCATGCTCATGCTCCTCTTAAGCACATGTTTTGATCGTCAAAACTTTATGGCTTGCTGATTTAATGGATATTGGGTTTCCCCTTATGCACATGTTTTGATTGTCAAAACTTTATGACTTGCTGATTTAATGGCTATTGGGTTTCCCCCTATGCACATGTGACTACCTTTAGGTTAATACATAACAAATTAGCATAAATTTTAATTCTTATTTATGCCACTAAAGGGTTAAGACTATGGATTCCTGGATGCTTCTCTCAGACACTTGTTTTGGCTATCAAAATTTTACAACCCACCAATTTATTTCTACACGGTTCTACTTATGCAACATCTCCCTACTTTTATGTTGATACATAGTCTCCATTTTTTTATTTCTACACCTCTAAGCTGTGTTTCTCTTACGAAACTTGTATCAATTGCCTTACCTTTTATGGAAATAGAGCAAGCTGAACGAAGATTGTCGAATATACATATAGAAAGTATTTCATTTGGCTAGAAGCTATGTTTGCAGATTGGAAAACGCCAAAGAAGGTCAACTTTGAACGTTAGAATAAGAACTAATGATTAACATATTGGATAGTTAGCATGATTTCACCAATTAAATTTCACATGTCCGTAGGTGGCCTCACTTATGTTCGACTCATTTGGCATTTAGAGAATTATGCTGTTATAATCCATAGGAAGACTTGGAGCTTCCTGATTTCATAAATTCTAGTAAGTGTTAATGCATTGCTTATTCTAATTTATCTATCCTCTTGGAGCAGATATGGGGAGCATGTACTTGAAGCCAATCAGAATCCTGATTGGATTTGCCCTGTCTGCCGGGGAATTTGCAACTGTAGTCTGTGTCGAACAGCGAAAGGATGGCCTCCCACTGGCACTCTCTACAAGAAGGTTCCTTTCAAGACCATTCCACTAATTGTTTTACTTTCTTATTGGCCTGTGCAATCGTCTAGGAGCTAAGATCAGTTATGTGACTTATGTCTACTCTCCAGATATCACAACTAGGATTCAAATCAGTTGCGCACTATCTCATTCAAACCCAACGCTCACCGACAAACTCAGGAGAAAATCTAGAAACCCCCAATCAAGTTTCTGTGAAAAAGTCATTGAAGTTCCCAGATGTGGATGCATCATCTGAAGAAATTCTCAAGGACGATTATAATGACGATGGAAACATAAAACCTTTAGCTGAGCAACAAAAAGAGGAGGAATTTACGAGTGAAGTAGGTAATGATGCGCAGAGCACTGCAAATCCAGAAATGAGTAACCAAACTCCTGAAAAGAGGTCAGTGTCCTTTCTAAAATCTGAAGATTTTAAATCACCTGAGGTCGACGACAAGGTTGAATTTCCAAAGCTTCAATCTGAGACCGACAGCAGCAGAGATGATCTTGAAGGTGAGAAAGGGAATACAATGCATTTGATGGATATGAAACCTGTTCTGGAGATTGAACCAAATGCTGATAGTATTGCTCGAAGACTAAGACAAAGGCGCAGGAAAGGAAATGACTATGATGATGAGGAGGCAATAGGGAAAAGCCCGGATGTTGAGAAAGAAACTGGTGAGCCATGTACTGCATTGGACACAAGTTTGAAGCTCAAGAAAAAGCGTGCTCTTGCTCTTGCTGCTGAACCAAGTCCAGACAGTATTGGTGGAAGATTGAGGCTGAGACGTAAGGGCAATGTCCATGGTGATACAAACACCGTCGGGATTATCTCCCTCCAAATCTAGGTGCTTTCTAATCCGTAGGCTTTGTTTCTGCAAGGATTGGGGCCGGTATTTTGTGTGGCAGAATTGCTTATGTTGCAAGACACCATATTTTTTGTTTCATGTAAGTTTGGTGTGCAACCT
Organism: Prinsepia uniflora; assembly: GCA_032719365.1. Lineage (NCBI taxonomy): Eukaryota > Viridiplantae > Streptophyta > Magnoliopsida > Rosales > Rosaceae > Prinsepia > Prinsepia uniflora. The sequence continues at coordinate 1,030,698 of CM064875.1, read as the reverse complement.
TCTGAATTCTGTCCAAATCTCAAATTTTGTTATGATCCACTGATGATCCAGTAAAATGTAGGGCATGACAATTGAGACGAGCGTTAATTTAACGATCACATTATATTTAACCTCATTTGTTGAATTGCTAGTTAGCCTTCCCAAAGAAAATTCATGAATTTACATTGGGATCGGTAACGGGTTCGATTCCTCTAGGATTAAATGAAGATTTTGTCAAATTTCATTTGTTGTTTGCTACTTACCTGTTATAGTTAGTGTATTCTTTGGGATCAAGTTCTAATTCAACGATCACTTTAATTCTCTGTTTAGTCATAAATTCATGTTACTGAACTCAGCTGAATCAGATGAAAATTTGAGTAGAAAGGTTGTGAGAATCGATTTGCTGTGCTTGTCTTTTTAAGATTTAACATGATAAAGATGAGCCCAATGTGACTTTGTTTTAAAAGGATTTGTTCGTTAAAAACAAAAACAAAAAGTTAAATAGATTTGGTAATCTTTCATTATTGTTTACTAGGCTATGGTGGAGTTGGGCCACCGTTGACTTTAAGCTTTAGCTGGGCCACTACAAACACTTTTGTTCTGCAAGTTAAAAAGAAACCCTCAGTTGCTTGTTAAGTGGAATATATAGATGTGATTCATTATCAATTTCATTGGATGCTAAGCCAACTTTCAGTCAAATCCTCCCTAACCACATGACACATATCTAACTCCACATGCTTTGTTCTACCGACTATGATTATCAATTTTTCTCTTTGGAAACTATTATTTACACTTTTTTATTTGATACCCAGAAACCGCCCAAAGACGAGCCACATCGGACGCGACCTTAAGCGTAAAACTGGGGCTTGCACAATCGAACTCACAACGATGCAAGTGTTTAAATCAGGACTCGACGGAGTGGCAAGGGATCGAACCCACGACCAGAGGCTATTACGTATTATTTATACTTTTAAAACAAATTATTTGGTATTTCAAATACAATAATATTAAATTAGTTTATGACTAATATAACGAAGTGTTTTCGACAAGGAATGCTTGCTTCTTCTTATTGTTCAAAATTGAAAATTTTAAATTTGCGATATTTTCCGACATTAGAGAAAAACCAAAACTGAAAGTGTGATCATAACTAGTGCATAAATGCAAGGACATCCAATGCCAAACACATGAGGAGAATCCAATATCTTAAAAGGAGTGTGTTAAAAAAGAAAAGTCCCACTTTAAAAGAATAAGAAAAGAAAGTGGGTTTGATTGCAAAAGAGATGACCCTTTACTCATTACTAGCAACCAAAGATCATAGCTAATTCGCACTTTTGGCAAAGTTGGTGTTCTTGTGCTTTGAGACACATCATTTTACATGTATCTTGATGGATATGGATTGGACGGTGGATCCCATGTAGCAGGAATAAATCATGATTTTATCTAAGTCATTTTTATTACCATACGTAAATTTATAATATTACCCGATGATCGATTAATATATTTAAAAATTTAAATAAATTTTCTTGGATTACTTTGATGTAGTCCTCACATATAATATGATTAGACATTTTTAATTAAATGAAAAATGAAGCTTGTTGGTCAACGAGTGCCTCAATTGTCATATGAAAGTGATTAAACTACCATGTCAAAGAGTTTTCCTTTGATTTGAAGGATGAGTAACGTCTCCTTTATAAATTTTTGTGACTGATACAGTCAGAAGGGAGACTTTTAATTAAATTTTTATAAATTTGTTTGGACTATTATTGCACATTACACTCGAAATAGATATGCATGTATGTGCGGTGGTATTAAAATTTTAACCTAGAAGTGCCACCTGCCCTAAGCACACTACATAACAATTTTTTGTTTTCTTTCCTTTTTGACCTTTTGTTTTTTACTTTAACTTTTAGTTAATGGTCAATAAAATGAGTCAAAAGTTAAAAAATGAACTAAAATGTTGCAATTAGGCTCTTGTGAGGCAGGCCTCTAGGGCTGTCTCTTTTATTGAGGAGAGGGGAATCCAAAATAATTGTGAATTGTCTCATTTCCTTTGTATGTGTATTTTTTAGAGCTTGTTATAAAATTTGGAAGCTATTTCTGGCTGCACATAAAAAACTTAGGCCATATGTCATTTTTGCCTTCTTGTGTGTTTGAGTTTTGGTTTTGCTTTCTATACATAGAATTAGGACCATTTTGAGGCTCGCTTACTTCGTTAAATAATTTCAGATAAATTTAAAGACGTTTTGACATTAATACGTACCTCAAATTTTAATAACGTCTTCATATATGTATTGACGAAGTTACATTAAGTTGAAGATATCAACTATTAGAAGCTAAATTAAGATATGTATGGTCATATCAATTTTTGAAGAAAGTCTAGCTTAATCAACCAATAAGAAATAAATTTAATTATTAAAAAAAAAATAATTCGGTACGGTATCAGTACGGGATGGTTTTTCAAAATATCGATACCGAAACCGTACCAATCATACAACAGTTTTACTATTCGGTTTTTTTTTCGGTATGGTTTGATCTGGAACGGTACGGTCTCAATATTTTGGTTCTATATGCCCAGCCCTAATCCTCGGTGACTTCACACTATAATTACATAAATCAAGGATTTTTCTTTTAGTTTTGAGCATATTTCTTTAAGCATGTCTATAGAGAAGCAAACTTTCTCGTTGATACTCTCTCCAAGTTAGGCCACAATTGTTTTAATAGCCTATTTTGGGAGTCCTCTCTACCGGTTATTGCTCATAGAGTATAGTTATTTGACTTTATTAGTGAAGATTGTTCTCGTAATTTTGCTTTATAAATTTTTCTTCAATATTAAAAAAAAATTGTTACATATAGTGCAATTCAGAGAAGCAAATTCACCCGGACCACGTAACGAGAAACTTTTTTTTTTTTTTTGATAAGTCACCTAACGAGAAACTTCATCTTAATAACAAGTGCCGCATTAAATTGGATTAGCAATATCAAGGAAATGTTTTGTCGTGCCTTTGTTGTCTAGAAGTTAGTCAAGGAAATGTTTTGTCGTGCCTTTGATGTCTAGAAGTTAGTCAAGGAAATGTTTTGTCGTGCCTTGATGTCTAGAAATTAGTTTTTCTTCGTCGGTATCCTAACACTTCAAAGTCGAAACCCCACCATACGTTAAACTATCAAGACCTCAAAGAATTCCTTCCCAAAGCATCGATTCATCTTGAAACAAACATTCTTCGTTTCAATTTTCGTTGGTTTATATTTTTATCTCATTTATTTATATTTGTTTCAATTATCATATTTTAAAGCATATAACTTTCTGTTATTCTCGTATTATTAGTAAAGAAAATACACTAGCTAAAAATTTGGCTTTATCTCCGTCACGTTGTATATCTTTTTCTTAATAAAATTTGGTTAGTGGGTCTGGGTGTGTTAGAGAGATAATCGGCATTTTATTAGGGGCTCGGTTCCCTCTTTTTTGTTTTGTGCGTTAAGATGATAGTCAGTTATAGCATAATAGTATGATAACTGAATCCCCTTAATGTATAATTCTATTCACCTAATTTTTAATCGCTCCATTCTTATCGTTGAAAAACAAAAGCGTGTTTATATATATAGCATTGAATATACGGGAGAATCTCATGAAGTTTAAGCATGATCATTTCCTTGAGGCAGAGACTCAGAGACGCAACTCTACCAAACCTCTAGAAGATAGGCATGCCATAAACCAAATGGTATATAAAAACACAAGAAAGATCTTAAAGAATATATAAACACCCTTATTAAAATAAGATATTGTAAAGCATAAGATAATTTCGTTATCAATAGTTAGCTGTGTTGTTTATAGATAATGCCTCCAGTCTAATTAAGGCTTAATTGTGATTAGTCATGCATGATGCATTCAAATTCAAGGATAAGATAAGATAGATGCTTTTTTAAAAAAATAAAAAATTCACTAATAATCAAGATACATAGATTTAATTTGGACAATATGCTTAATTAATTATTTACCTCTGTTTATTTATTTTTCATTAGCAAATATGCTTATTTATCTTGCAAAGTGGACAATTTTCTCCCAACTTGATTTAATTTGCCAATTTTATTTCATAAGATTTTGTAATTGCTATTATTGTGTATTTGTTCAGTTGTTTTTAAAGAATTAAGAAAAACTTATGTGATGAGTATTTAACATGGGAAAACGCAAAGGGATTATACACATTACCTACCAAAGTGGGGACACAATCTTTAGTTAACAAAGGATCCCTTCTGAAATTTAGAAGATAAATTTGTTTATTTGATGTGTTTTATGGAAATTGATGGGTGTTATGAGACCAAAAAGTCAAAAAACACTTTTTATCCTAAATACTAAACAAATCCTAGGTACAAAAATGTCCCAATATATTTATTTTTTTCACGAGAGAATTCCTTCTCGTCATAATCACAATGAACTTATTTTTGTTATGTAAAAATTTAGGAATACTAAAAAAAAAATCAATGTTATCATTTCCTGTTTTATTTTTAGACTGGTCTCAAGAGAAATATAAAGCGCACGAAAAATAAGTTCGTCTAAATGATTAGATTACTTAAAATTGAGCTGCTGAAATAAATGAGAATTAAGAGAGGATACAATGGGTTGCAATTTGCGCATTTTGGAAGGTTAATTTAATCCGAACCTGAACTTTACAACTAGGGTTAGGATCAGGGTCAAATTAAATTGAGTGTATGTCCTTACGAGATAATTATGGTTTCTACAAGTTGAATTGAGTGCAATATATTCGTGCCCAAAATGTTCATAAACGACTCACCTAGTAAAATTAGTGAAGATCAATATTCATAGTTTAAGGAGTATTTAAGGTTCATTTTTTTTATACAATCATATTAGAGTATACATATATATAGGAAGAGGGAGAGAGAGAAATGTTGTTAGTGAATACATATGTGAGCTTCAATAGGATAGAAATTACATGTGTTTAAATGAAGTCTTCGTATAGATTTGGATTAGACTGAGTTAGTTAAAATTCAAGTTGGATTTGATCAGATTACGACAGATTAGTACGAATTAGTAATTCAACCCAACTTAATCCACACTTGAAAAATGATGGAGTAAAAGTCGGGTTGATTTCAAACGTGTTTTTTTATAATTTATACCTATCAAATCGAGTTAAAATTCAAGTTAAACTTAATCAAGTTTGGATTGACTCAATCCATATTACAGCTCTAGAATACAATGATTAAAATGGGAATGGAGTCAAAGTCGGGTTCATTTCGAGTGTGTTTCTTAATAATTTAAATCTAAATCAGGTTAAAAGTCAAGTTAAAGTTAATCAAATTCGTATTGGCTCAATCCAAATTACACTTGTAGAATAGCTTAACAAAAAAAAATTACACCTGTAGAATACAATGATTAAAATAGGTTAATTCGATTTTATTTGAATGCACCATTTGAAAGATGTGAAAGTACATTAAATTGTGACAAAATATTTCAAATACTAATATAAGGTAAACATTGAGTTAGAACTTATGCAAAATTAACAGTCTTAAGCCCTTTTGAATAATAATGTTTGCAAAGAAGTGAAGATTAAAAATCTCCATCTCACTAAATATTATAAAATCATACCGTATGGAATTGAAATTTTCATAGATTACTGAGATGCCTAGCTGGACAGAAATCAGCTTTTGACTTTTGGAGGCGCCACCATGGGGAGGATGGTGGCTTGAGGGGGTCCACAACCAACACAGCCAAAGCCCAACCAAGCTGATTATATTGGATTGATTAAAAGTTCGTGGAAAAAAATAGAATAAACGAATAAATAAACACCCATTTACGTTTCGTTTATTGAAAGTCAATGTTCTTTCTCCCTGTTTGGTGTGGAAGATTAGAAAGAGAAAGTCAGTGAGAGAGAGAGAGAGGGTCTGAGAAAATCAGTACCAGAATCTGAGTAAATTGGCATTTGGTGAGCTGGGTTTTGATTTATGCCCGAATCAGTTGAAGACTTATGGTTCTTGAAGAAAATTCTAATACTTGCCTATTTTGGATTTCTTTCCTTCTGTAAAGTTGGTTCCTTGGGGCAATCTTTGAGATCTGGGTTTTAGGGTTTGACCCTTTTGAGTTTAATTTTTTTCTCCTTTCTCGGTCTTTAAGTTTTACGCTTTTTCCAGAATAATTCTCTTTGTTGACGGATACGTGGAAACTGGGGTTCTTATGAATGATATTTTGGGTGGGGTTTGACCTGGAAATTGTTCGACTGTTTTCACTTTGATAGGGGTTTTGGGTTTCTAGGGAAAGCTGCTTGCTTTCTTGTCTCAATCCTCTGTTTAAAACCCTAATTCTCTTTCTTTACGGCTTTCAATTGAAATCTTGAGTTGGCTTTGAGCTGCCCAAAATCGTCAACCTTTTGTCTTACCTGGGAGGACCTAGGGTTTGAAGCTGATTTTCTGTATGGTTGATGGGCTAAATCCAAAACCCTTGTTTTGTCTTGGCTGAGTTAATTTTCCCATCTGGGTTTTGATCAGTTTGAGTTCAAATAAACAAGCTTTCATGCATTTTTCACTATGGAAGCCCGTATATCAGTGTGCAGCTCTTCTGACGGACAAGAAGAGCAGCAAAAAGAAAGATGGGTCGGATTCGAGTCTCGACGTCAAGAAAGCCACATCAATTCTCCGGAAACTTCAAGAGAACAAGCTCAGGGAAGCTCTCGAGGAAGCATCAGAAGATGGATCACTCAAAAAATCCCAAGACATGGAGTCTGATTCCCTTGCCAACCAAGATGAGGGCCTTGGCCGGTCCAGATCCCTCGCTAGGCTCCATGCCCAGCGTGAGTTTCTCCGTGCCACTGCTCTTGCTGCTGAGCGCATTTTCGAATCGGAGGATGCCATTCCCGAGCTTCATGAAGCTTTCAACAAGTTCCTCACTATGTACCCCAAGTACCAGTCTTCGGAGAAGATTGATCAGCTGAGATTGGATGAATACTCGCATTTATCTCGAAAGGTATGCCTTGACTATTGTGGATTTGGTATTTTCTCGTACCTTCAGACTTTGCACTACTGGGAGTCTTCTACATTTAGCCTGTCTGAGATAACTGCAAATTTGAACAATCATACTCTATATGGCGGTGCTGAGAAAGGTACTGTGGAACATGATATAAAGACTAGGATTATGGATTATTTGAACATTCCGGAGAATGAGTATGGTCTTGTTTTTACTGTGAGCAGAGGGTCTGCATTTAAATTGTTGGCTGAATCATACCCTTTTCAAACAAACAAGAAATTGTTGACCATGTTTGATTATGAGAGCCAGTCCGTGAATTGGATGGCTCAAGGTGCTAGAGATAAAGGGGCAAAGGTTTACAGTGCTTGGTTTAAGTGGCCAACCCTGAAACTTTGCTCCACTGATTTGAGAAAGCAAATTTCGAATAAGAAGAAGAAGAAGAAGGATTCTGCGACGGGTCTCTTTGTGTTTCCGGTTCAGTCTAGAGTTACGGGGGCAAAGTATTCATACCAATGGATGGCACTGGCACAGCAGAACAATTGGCATGTTTTGCTCGATGCTGGGTCATTGGGACCGAAGGATATGGATTCACTTGGTTTATCCTTGTTCAGGCCTGATTTTATCATCACATCATTTTACAGAGTGTTTGGGTTTGATCCAACTGGATTTGGCTGCCTTCTGATTAAGAAATCTGTAATTGGATGCCTTCAAAATCAATCTGGGTCAACTGGCTCAGGGATGGTGAAGATCACCCCGGAATACCCATTATATCTTAGTGATTCTGTTGATGGTCTGGACAAATTGGCTGGAATGGAGGATGATGAAGTAGCTGAAAATGGTGATAAAGCATCTGAATCTCGCCAGGGATCACAGATGCCCGCTTTCTCTGGTGCATACACCGCTGCTCAGGTGAGGGATGTATTTGAGACTGAGATGGAAGACAACAGCTCTGACAGGGATGGAACTAGCACCATTGTTGAAGAAGCAGATACTATCTCCGTAGGGGACATGATGAAGAGTCCCATCTTCAGTGAAGATGAGTCCTCAGACAATTCAATTTGGATTGATTTGGGTCAGAGCCCATTGGGTTCCGACCATTCAGGCCAGATTAACAAACAGAAGACTAGCTCTCCTTTGCCCCCATTTTGGCTTCTTGGCAGGAAAAACAATAAGCAACTTTCCCTGAAACCTACTTCGAAGATGTATGGCAGTCCAATTGATGATGACAAAGAGGTAAGCTCAGGGGCACATGATGACTCCACGGTGCTATCATTTGATGCTGCTGTCGTATCAGTTTCAATGGATTTGGACTCTGTCAAGGAAATCTGTGAAGAACAATTTGCAGAAACGGGCCGCAGTTTACAAAATAGTAAAAGTGGCTTTGGTCATTGTGTTGGAGAGATCCAGGAAGAATGTGAAACCAGCAAACCCTTACCTACTGGGTCGGTGAGGAGCTCTGCCGTAAATGGGTTTTGTCCCAAGAATTCAACTTTAACTTCTCAGCATCGTAGCCGAGAGAATGGAACCAGTGAAAGCAGTGCAGAAATTAGAGAGAGTGCTATAAGAAGAGAAACCGAAGGTGAATTTAGGTTGTTAGGGAGACGGGAGGGGACTAAATTTGCTAATGGTAGATTTTTTGGTTTGGGAGAGGATGAACCACCAAGCCGTGAACCACCACGCCGTGAACCACCAAGCCATGAACCACCAGGCCGTGAACCACCAAGCCGGGGTAGAAGGGTATCCTTTAGCATAGAAGATAGCCGTAAAGACCGTGGAACCCATATTACCGAGACAGGAGAGATATCTGCCGCTGGTATGGAGGATGAAGATTACGCCAGTGACGGAGAGTGTGGTGATGGACAGGACTGGGGCAGGACGGAACCAGAGATCATATGCCGGCATATAGATCATGTTAATATGTTGGGCCTCAATAAAACCACCTCCCGACTGCGATTTTTGATCAATTGGCTTGTGACTTCCTTACTGCAGTTAAGGTTCCCTGGTTCAGATGGAGACAGCAGAACGAATCTGGTTCACATCTATGGCCCTAAAATAAAATATGAACGTGGTGCGGCTGTGGCTTTCAATGTGAGAGACCGAAATAGAGGGCCAATCAGTCCTGAAGTTGTTCAGAAGCTGGCTGAAAAAGAGGGTATCTCTCTTGGAATTGGTTTCCTCAATCACATACGGATCATAGATACCCCGAGACAGCAACATGGGTCTTTGAATCTTCCAGACGCAACCCTGTGCAGGCCAATGGAAAATGGAAAAACCGGGTTTGTACGTGTTGAGGTTGTAACAGCTTCTTTGGGTTTGCTCACCAACTTTGAAGATGTTTACAAGTTATGGGCTTTTGTGGCGAATTTTCTAAATCCATCCTTTATCAGAGAGGGTGGGCTGTCTACTGTGGAAGAAGAATCTGAGACGAAATCTGAATCTATCAATGGGATTGTTCCGAATTGAGAAAGGTGATTGTTCTTTTTTGTCGTTTGAAGTGGGAACTTACTTGGTGGTCTCTCGAAACATTTAAGCAGATGGATTTTCAAGCCGAAATGAATGGGAAGGGTTTGATTCCTGTTTATGGTTAGATTATTTCTGCTCTTGTTCGAAAAACTCATCAATGCAGGCGGATGAATTTGTTGATTCATGTTTGGTATTGCTGTGTATGTTTCTTCATTTTCTCACTTTTGGGTTCTTGTAGAGTTGGTTTTATTAGAAATTTTTATCATCTTGACAAATGGTAATGCAAAAGCAGACTTAGAGTTGTAACTAGTCAATTTGGTCCCTATTCTGCTGTTGCAAAATACATATGGAGTAGTCTTATTTAGTGCCAGAAAGTTCAGATTTTTCGTTCTGCATCCTTTTCATGGGTTCCTTAAATTTTGTTCTTTTCCTGAGTCATTGAATGTGAAGCTTGTCATGAGGCTGAGAACAGTAGAGGACATTAAATAGTGGGTGGCTTTGTGTGGATGAGTCATGAGGCATGCCTATTGGGTTTTGTTTCCCTGGAAATTATAGTGATAACAGCAGCATGTATGTATACATCACCATATGCTTCGCTTTTGGCTTTTGTTTATTGTCACTGCATACAATTGGATATATGCATACTTTTTTTTAAAATCTGTTGCTCATAATTTTAGGCCCTGCAAAGATACAAAATAGAAGACACCTAAGCAGCAAAAACGTATCCCATTTTCTAAGGCAAATTACTTATTTATACATACAGAATGGTAGTTATAGCACTTTATTTTTTACTCCTAATTTATCCAAATTTGGGAAGCTGTTGGTGAAATTCCTACTTGGTAGGTGAGATTTATACCTCATGATCACTTTGCTAACTTATTCTTGAAGATTTTCTGTAGTTTCTCAGAGGTGCGGTAGGACTAAGTTCATACGCATATTATTCCAAGGCAGAACAAATTAGATAAGACCTCTTGTTTACATTTTGATTTATTCGTAAGAATTGCTTGTTACTCTTTTTTTATTGAGGAAGCAGAATATTCCAAATCCATGTTTGGCTACCACATCTTGTTTTCTTTTTATATATAATATATATATATATGCTACAAAATAAAAATAAACAAAACAAAACAAAGAGGATCCCGTAGGTATTCAAATCGAAGAAATCAAATTTGCTTAGCATGAAATTTCAACTATTTTTAATTCATATTTTAGAAATCAAATTTTCAAGCCCCTATAGATGCTTAGCAAGAAATTTCAATTATTTTTAATTCACGTCGTATTGATATAATTAGAAATTCAAATTTTTTTCTAAAGTAAAATTTAAAGAGCAACCACATAAATAAATTTATTCATTAAGGGGTGTATATGATAAATTAAAACAAATTAGGAGTCAATGAGAAAAATCTTTAAAAAGAACAAGATGCTGATTGCAAAAGTTAATGATGGAGGGTTTTCAATTTTCATGATTTCATGTTTAGAATTTTCAAGTTTGAACTACGTGTTTCATCATAGCTGCCTAGTTGGACATAAATCAGCTTTCCACAAAGCCACCTGATTATTTGACTTTTCACCATTGACCATGGGAGCAAAGCAGCTTCCCTGGGCCCCACCATCAACAAAGCAAAACTGACCTTGATTATTATGGATTGATTAAAAACTGAAGAAATAAAAATAAAGATAAAATACAAAAAAAGATAAAAATGAATAAACAATATCAATTGGCATTTGGGTTGTGAAAGTCAATGTCCTTTCTCTCTGGTTGTTAACAAGGGATTGGTGTGGTGAAGATTATAGAGATAGAGAGAGAAAAGATTTTTGAGAAATAGTTTAAAGATAAACAGAGCGCTTTTAGATTTACCAGAGCCTGTGTGGGTAAATGAGCTTTTTGCTTTGCTATTAAATGTGTTCTGCAGTGACAGTTGATGTTTGGTGGCAATGGGGTTTCTTGAGTGAAACAATGGGTGGGATTTAACCTGGAAATTGCTTCATTCAGTCACTGGTTTCCTCAATTGGGTTTTTTTTTTTCTATCTGGGGGCAAAGTTGCTTCCTTTTGGTGCCATTTAGTTGAAATCTGAAGAAAACTAATTTGGGTTCTTTTTCATCTGCCCCAAATCTCTTTCTGCATAAGAGAATTAGGGTTTGATTGGCTAAAGCTGAAGCCTTTGAGCTCTTCTTTTGGTCAAATTTATCTTCTGGCTTTCGAAGAGAGTTAAATTCTGTCAACATTCAATGCATTTTTCAGTGTGGAAGCACATCTCTCACTGTGCCGCTCTTCTCATAGAGAAGAAGAGCAGAAAAAAGAAAGATGGGTCTGATTCAGACTTGGACACCAAGAGAAACCCATCAATTCTTCGAAATCTTCAAGAGAACAAGCTCAGGGAAGCTCTTGAGGAAGCTTCAGAAGATGGGTCGCTTCTTAAATCTCAAGACATAGAGTCTGAGTCCCTTGCCAACCAAGATGAGGGCATTGGACGGTCCAGATCGCTTGCTAGGCTCCATGCTCAGCGAGAGTTCCTTTGCGCCACTGCTCTTGCCGCTGACCGCATTTTCGAGTCTGAAGACGTCATCCCTGACCTCCATGAAGCTTTCACCAAGTTCCTCACAATGTACCCAAAGTACCAGTCTTCGGAGAAGATTGATCAGCTGAGGTTGGAGGAGTACTCACATTTGTCTCCAAAGGTATGCCTTGATTACTGTGGATTTGGCCTTTTTTCATATCTTCAAACCCTACATTATTGGGATTCTTCTACATTTAGCTTGTCTGAGATAACTGCAAACTTGAACAACCATGCTCTTTATGGTGGTGCTGAGAAAGGCTCTGTGGAACATGATATAAAGTCTAGGATTATGGATTATCTGAACATTCCTGAGAATGAGTATGGTCTTGTTTTTACTGTGAGTAGAGGGTCTGCATTTAAATTGTTGGCTGAATCATACCCTTTTCAAACAAACAAGAAATTGTTGACCATGTTTGATTATGAGAGTCAGTCTGTGAATTGGATGGCTCAAAGTGCTAGAGATAAAGGGGCAAAGGTTTACAGTGCTTGGTTTAAGTGGCCAACCCTGAAACTTTGCTCCACTGATTTGAGAAAGCAAATTTCGAATAAGAAGAAGAAGAAGAAGAAGGATTCTGCAACGGGTCTCTTTGTGTTTCCGGTTCAGTCAAGAGTTACTGGGGCAAAGTATTCTTATCAATGGATGGCACTAGCTCAGCAGAACAATTGGCATGTCTTGCTTGATGCTGGGTCATTGGGTCCCAAGGACATGGATTCACTTGGGTTATCCTTGTTCAGGCCTGATTTTATCATCACTTCATTTTTCAAGGTCTTTGGGTATGACCCGACTGGGTTTGGATGTCTTTTGATTAAGAAGTCAGTAATTGGATGCCTTCAAAATCAGTCTGGGTCAACTGGTTCAGGAATGGTGAAGATTACACCTGAGTTCCCATTGTATTTGAGTGATTCTGCACATAGTCTGGACAATTTGGATGAAACTGAAGATGATGAGGTAGTGGGAAATGGTGAAATAGTCTCTGATCGGCCAGGAAAGCAAATGCCCGCTTTCTCTGGAGCATACACGTCTTCTCAGGTGAGGGATATATTTGAGACTGAGATGGATCACGATATCAGCTCTGACATAAATGCGACCAGCACTTTATTTGAAGAAGCTGAGAGTATCTCAGCTGGGGAGGTGATGAAAAGTCCAATCTTCAGCGAAGAAGACGAATCGTCAGACAATTCATATTGGATTGATTTGGGTCAGAGTCCATTGGGTTCTGACAGTGGTGGTCAGATTAGCAAACAGAAGATAGCATCTCCTTTACCCCCGTCTTGGTTTTCTAGCCGGAAGAATCATAAGCAAATTTCCCCAAAACCTACTTCTCAGATTCATGGCAGCCCCATATTTGATGACTCTCATGTAGTATCATTTGATGCTGCTGTCCTATCAATCTCTCAGGAGCTGGACTGCGTCAAGGAGGTCAATGAAGAACCCTGTGCAGAAACCGGCCCGATCTCACGAAATGGAAAAAGGGGTTCTGATCATCAAAATGGAGAGAGCCAGCAGGAAGAGTATAAAACCGGAAAACCCTTGTGTAATGGGTCAATGTTAAGTTCTTCCACAAATGGGCTTTGTAACAACATTTCAACGTCTGATTCTCATCATCAGAGCCTTAAAAATGGATCAATTGCTGAAAGTTGCGCAGAGATAAGAGGTGGTGCTATAAGAAGAGAGACCGAAGGTGATTTTAGGCTGTTAGGGAGAAGGGATGGGAGTAAGTATGGCAATGGCAGATTTTTTGGTTTGGAAGAGAGTAATGAACAATCAAGCAGGGAGAGAAGGGTGTCGTTTAGCACAGACGATAACCACGTAAGTCGTCCGCTTGAGAGAGGAGAAGTTTCCGTGACAAGTCTGGAGGATGACGATTACAGTAGTGAAGGGGAATATGGTGATGGGCAAGACTGGGACAGAAGGGAACCGGAGATAATATGCCGGCATCTTGATCATGTTAATAGCTTAGGTCTCAATAAGACCACCTTCCGACTCAGATTCTTGATCAATTGGCTTGTGACCTCATTGCTGCAACTAAGGCTGCCTGGTTCAGATGGAGATAAAAGAACAAATCTTGTTCACATTTATGGCCCGAAGATAAAGTATGAAAGGGGAGCAGCTGTTGCGTTCAATGTGATCAACGTGAGAGACCGGAATAGAGTGCTCATCAATCCAGAAGTTGTCCAGAAGCTCGCCGAGAAACAAGGTATTGCTCTTGGCATTGGTTTCCTCAGTCACATTCGAATCATGGATACCCCGAGACAGCAACGTGGGACTTTGAATCTTCAAGAAACCACCCTTTGCAAGCCAATGGAAAATGGGAGCAGACATGGAAAAAATGGTAGAAAAGGCGGGTTTGTTCGGGTTGAGGTTGTAACAGCTTCTTTGGGGTTTCTTACCAACTTTGAAGATGTATACAAGTTATGGGCTTTTGTGGCGAATTTTCTTAATCCAGGGTTTATCAGAGAGGGTGGTCTGTCAACTGTCGATGAAGAATCTGACACAGAATCTGTAACACCTGGGAATGGTTTTGTTCAAATTTGAGAAAAGCATTCCATTCGATTCTAACTTTGTTATCGCTGTCTGATTAGATCATTTCCCGCGTCCATTGTAGTTATATTCTTTTGTTTCTTGCACAAAGTGGTCATGAATGCAGGTGGAAATTTGTTACCCTCTCTAGTCTCTCCTCTTTCACCTCTTTAATTTCTTGCTTCTTGTAGAGTTGCTATTTCCCTTTTCCTTGGCTAGAAAGTGCTCTTTCTTGTAGGGTAGGTTTAGAGATTCTCATTAATTGTAAGCCACCAAAAATAAATGCATGCCTTACGTGAGTTGAATTTGACATCTCTAACTACTTAATCAATGGTATCTCAAATGTTGAGGAGATATGATTCGTTCATGGTCTAAAGAAACCATCTTTGGAAGGTAGGTGATTGGGGAAGGTCACTCAGAAAGGGAAATTTTTACATGGTGGGTGGTGACAGTGATTAGTTGACAAATTTATTCAAGATCACCATCAGAATCAATTCAAGAAATAATGATAATGAAAAATATTAAAATCAGAAAGGTTCTCCATACTAACAAATGTCAAAGGAAAATTTAAATCACAATATTTTACAGCTACCTATATCTCAATTTGAATGTCTAAATCATGGACCAAAGAACTTTCTTCTGTCTAATCTTGAATCTTGACAAGACTATTTCTTTATGTACGAAGACCTACGGTGATCAAACGAGGACCGGAAATTCAATATAAAACCTCCATCTAACGTATTGACCCCGGATACATTCTTCTAACACCTAGCTTGTGTATTTCTGAAGAGGAAATACACCGAATTAACCGATGGGGGAGGAAAAACAAAATCTATGATTCCATCACCTTTATAAGGAATGCAGACTCCAATGCCGCCTCCTTGCACTGGAGGTACTTGTTTTCCTCCACTATGTCCGTTGTTAAATTAAGTAGTACTGGACGTTTTTGGTCATAGGTTGTAAGTTCACGAACCCTTGCCACCCATTTTGCAGCTTCCCAAACCCCAAATCTGAAACATGTCAAAGAAAAAAAATTATCACGAACACCATATTTTTATTGAGATCCATATTTCCACATCCTTATGGCACAGCACAGTTGAAAACCAACAGAAATAAGTTTTAAATTACCGTGTGTTGAAAGATGAGGATACCAAGATAGATGGATAGAGAGCATCCTTTTGAACATTGTCATAGGGAGAATAGCTACGTATTGCTTGAAACTCATCGATGTCTCCAGGATATCCAAACTCTTCGTAGTCAGCAGCTGTAAGTGGTAAAATGGGATAGAGAAGAGTGTTCGTCGGATCTAGAAATGGAACCTGATGCACAGAGAACACGGTTTATTCTCAATGAAAATGTATAACATTGTTGAGAGAATATGATGAGGTTACTCCAAAAAGAATAAACTCCATTTTCTTTTTCTGGTCAAGATCAAACTCCATTTGAGCATAACAAAACTCATGAGAATCCAAGCAGAAGTGAAACCTAAAAGTGGACGAAGATGTATGTTTACCTTCAAAACTACCGCCTTAAATAAATGGGGCGATTCATTGATGGCCGAAGCGACCACAAGTCCTCCAGCACTATAACCCCAACCAGCAAGCTTGTTTTCATGGACAATTTCTTTGTCAACAAGGAATTTGGCACAGGAGATATAATCTTTAATGGAATTAATCTTCTTTGTACTTCTTCCGTCATGGTGCCACTTCTTACCTCCACCTCCTCCGCCTCTGGAAATATTATCAAAACAACATGGTTAGACTGCAACCCCGAGTATTGCAATACATCAGACAAGAAAAAGGCCCCCAATCAATTACAAAGTTTATCTAGTAGGATTGGAATTAAGAAAAATATACCCTGAGAAATAGTATTTAACAGAAACCAGACCTGACATCGGCAAAAGCTATGATCCAACCACGATCAAGAAGGCTTTTCAACTCATTGCGCCACCGTTTGTCAAGTAGCTCACCATAAGCTCCATGGACATGAAGTAATCCAGGGTTCTGATCCTCTTTCTTGTTTTTCCGGGAGTATATAACAGTTAATGGAACCAAAACTCCATATGAAGAGACATTATATTGTTCACAAGCATAAAACTCAGAAAGATCATTCCAGAACTGATGATCATCAGAGCTGACTTCATTTATAGAATCACAAGTTTCCGAGTTTATGGTTTCCCCGCTGAGGCTTGCTATGGAAGTTGTTCCATACAGAACCCGTGTTCTTTCATGAAGAATATTCTGTTGTTGAACAATATTACATTGTCCATTTGTCAGGTCATAATCAACCACCGCATCTGGCATCTGTAGAAGTCCAAGAAATTGGGTTCATGGAACAGATAAGAAAGGGATGCTACCAAAAGTGATATTTTACTAACTTCTCCACATACCACAGGTGATGATATTGTAAAGCGCATCTTTGATGAATGGTAGTCATAATTTGGTCCAGGTGAAATTTGCGAAACGTATTTTGGAAGAGGCAGAAATTGTGGGTGAAGGTCTTTTAGATGAACTGGTCCCTGATACATAATGAGATTAAAAAATGAGAATTATAACAGTCAACAGAATATTTAGGACACTTTCATATTGAAATTGATGTCGACAATCCACGATGCACATATCCCAAAGAAGTTAGTGTTGTTAACCTACCTTCACAGAAGGTAAAGGTAAAGTGACTGAACAAAGTCTAAAGTTTCGACCTTCCCTTAATATAACTACCAAATGTGTATGACTGAAATCAAGATCCTCAACAATCCACTCCGGATCATGGGTGAAAACATTCTGCAGTAAAGGAAGGAAAATGACAAGTGAGCCATAGGACATATCGCATCAAAGAACGACAAACAGCCAAAAGCAGAAAACTTCAAACACATAATGAAGGGTTGAGCCACAGACCTCCCATACTCTTGGAATAGAAGAGAAATCTAAAGGGCTTCGAAGAAGATAATGGTAGTCAACGGATTGACCCTCTTTCGGTGCATCTGTAAACAGATATAGATATCCTTGGTGATGCTCAACTATGCCATGGGCTATACCTTCACACCCCCAAACTAAGTTCATCCCGGACAATGGATCAGCTGCATTTATCAAAAAAACCTAAAAAAAGGTCACATTGACCATATCACTTGGACCAAAAATGATGATTTACCCAAACGCAAAGTCTTCTTCAAAGCAATACCTTGGAGGACGCAGTAGAGAATGTATGTACGGTCAGAAACTGAAAATCTTTCGTGTGCCGAAGGTTAACATAAACATTTTCATCCAATTCTTCCAGGATCAAAACATCATCATCGGTTGATCCAATCATGCTACAATATATCCTGATTGATCAAAAAGTTAAAATTTCTAACATTCCATTCTGGTATAACATAAGAACAAACATAAAATGTAAATTTTGCATATTACCGACCTACAAGGTCTCTTATTTTGATCGGTGACAACGTAAAGCAATGCCTGGCCGTCTTTGGCCCAAGCCAAATTCGAAACACGCTCTGCTTGAGGCTTACTACACAATGCACCAGAACTCAAATTCCTAACAGATAGCTTAAAGAAGTCACTCTCCTTGTCATACATTGTGTAGGCGATAAATCGATGATCTGGAGACACTTCTGATAACTCTTCATAAGCATAACCTACACAAAATTAAATTAAAAAATGTAAATAAAAAAGTAAAAATATGAACTTTTGAATGAACTATTAAAAACAAAAAGATCAGAAATTTACCCCCGAATCTTTGGGCTTCTTGATTGTAATCAAGGAGCTTCTGCTCAATTCTCTTTCCCGAAGTGAAATCGAAACCAGCAGAAGGCGATTTATGCGAAATGAACTCTTCATTTAAACTCGCGAGTCTCCGACAGAGCACCGGGTATTGTTTCCCTTCCTCCACTCGCCGGTAGTACAACCTGAGAGCCTCCGGTTATCAAAGAGAATGGAAAATAAAAAAAGGGACAACATTGGATGATAATCACGGTTCATACCAGGGGCCCCACCGAAGGGGAGGAGTGGAGAGGTCGGAGGCGAAGCGAGAGGCCATCTCCGACTGAAGCTTGCTCTGGAGGCGGTCGGTTCCGTACATCACAGCCTCGGTGTACTTCTCCTCTTGCTCCATGTAAATGTCCAGGTGGCGCATCGCCACCTTATCGTTTAGCTTCGACATCCAGCTGTACTGGTCCTCCCACGTGTGGTCATGTATGGTGAAGCTTTCGGGCTTCTGCGGCGGCCGTGGCGGTCTTGGCGGTGGAGATGGGTTCGCTGCTTTCTGAGCCTTGTGATGGGCCCACCGCAGACGGTGGCACTGGTGGCGGAGGGGTTTAAGAAGGTTGCGCATGGGTTTTAGAAGCCAAGGGGTTCTTGAGCGTATCGTGTATGCGGTTGTGGTTTTGGCCTTTCTACCAAATCATTCATATACCAATCTGTAACCTTTATATCTACCGTTCATGAAAAGTTGAGGATGATGGGTTGGATTTGATTCTTAATATTGTATCTTGATTCCCGAGAAAATTTTATAAACGGGGATTTCAAAGAAATTCAGGCCACAAAAATATTATATACATATTTCTCTGAATTTCATATTATATACAAATTCAAGTATGCTACTTGATGATATATCATTAGCTCTCTACAAATATGAAAAAGATCTTTAATTTCATAGAATTTTGTTGATTACTTGACATTGTAACTATATTCTGTATAACCTATGAATAATATAGAAGATGTAATCATGTAAACATACAAATCAACAAAAAAGCCATCAACCTAATTCAATTTTGTCATATACAATCCTTAAAATCACAGAGTAATTAAGAAAAAAACATGTCTAAGAAAAATAGTAGTGGAAAAAGGCAACATCAACTAAATGAATTAGAAGAAAAAATCCGCAAAATTAGAGCGGAAATCACAGAGTAATCCCACCTACGTGCGGAAGAATTCTCTAAATAAGAGTTTACAAACAAGAAGGTAACAAAATTCTTTTAGCGATTCACCCATTTAACAAGGGTGTAAGACCCATGTCCTACAGGGAATGATGAACGATTCCACATTCCTGCGAGGGAGAATGGTCTGGGAAGGGAATAGTGGTGTGCCTTAAAGTTGTAGGTGTACCTATCTAGCACGAGGCCTTTTGGGAGCTCAGTGGCTTTGGGTTCGGTTGGAACTCCAAAGTTAAGCGAGTTGAGATTGGTGCAATTCCATGATGGGTGACCCCATGGGAAGTTGCACGTGAGCTTCCGAAAACAAAACTGTGAGGGCAAGTAGGCCCAAAGCGGACAATATCATGCTAGATGAGTAGAATTGTATCAGAGTCAGACCTCGACTGAGAAGTATGCCAGCGAGGACGCTAGGCCCTAAGTGACAGGACTCATCCCGATCCCACGGGGACCACAAGGGGACGTGCCCTGTTTCCGTCTGACACCCAAAATAACATACCAATTTTAACCTCAAACGTTCAAATGCATAAATAACCAAATTAAAGTTATACATCAAATCCGAAATAAACAGATGTCAGACAAGGGATGAAATCCAAAATTACAAGTTGCGAGCACGACTCTAAAATAAACCTGCGGGTAAACCACCCAACAGGGGTTCAGGTACGCAGAAGTAGATCTATGCCTCAGTCTCAGGATCCTCCTCTACCTCAGTAGCACCGCCTGGAGGGGTTACCAAAACAATAAGGGTAAGTGGGCCGAAACTCAAGTTTATAAAACCGTTTAATAAGTAAAACATATAATTTACCCCTCCGTTTTCCAAACATGCATGCATCAGAATTTAAAACCATAAATCATATAATATGAACCATAAGGCATGTAATAAAATCATGAACATAATTATAGCTACTGCACTATACACTCCAATCCTGACATCCTTGATGTCCGACGTCCCTGACGTCCAATAAAGTCACAGTCTCAAGGCTACGCGTGCCACTCGAGGTCTCAATCCCGAGTCCAATCCCCGAACCCTGTCCGGGTACGGCATCTCAAATGCCTAGCGTCCTAGACGCTCAACGTCCCTGACGTCAAATAAGCAATCCTACTCCTGAGTCATTTTACGGTCCGGTTCCTCCGTAGAATGACCCCTCGCAGGCAATGCGCCGTGACCACTCCAGGGTACCACATCCGGAGGAGACAGTATCATAAGAATGGATCTATACAGTGCAGTACCAAATGCGTTTTATTGATATCCACATGCAAAACATATATATACATAGATAAAATCCAAACTGATCTTTAAGTTTCATCAGACGGGTCTCAAACCCAAATACCGTGAAACGTGCCATAACCATAATTTCAATATCATCAAAACCGTTCCTTGAGTCCAGCATGTGAATATATAAGTAAAAAAGAAAACATTTAAGCATGCAAGGGTTTAATGAAATCGGGCCCACTCACAGTACGATCCCGCGGTGTACCTACGCGTACGAACTTGTACCGGGATTATCGTACAATTCCTGTCAGTCCAAATCACACGTAAGGGTCACTACAAGTCTTACACATTTATCCAAAAAGTCCGAAACAGAAACCGGCTCGGGGAAACCATCAACACGTTTCCCGAGACAACCCGCCATAAACTGACCCTCCTAACTATCTCAGATCAACATGGTCAATTCATAAAAAATGTTCAGAATGATGAGAGGAATAAAAGTCATGTTGATAGTGATCAGAGATAAGGTCCAACGCGCCCTCACGCGTCGCCCAAAGTGACTGCGCGTGAAAGTCACGCGCCTAACACTGTAGCTACAGTGTCACTTTCTTCACCCGATAGCCCTGCTATTCGGATCATGAACCCGCGTCCAGACCCGGATAATTAACCCTCAATTTCCACTTGATTTCACTCATATTTGATCCTAACATGTTCATTAACTATCCAATTTAGGTTCTGAGACATTAATCAGCCTCGACAAGTCCCCAATCGACCCGTGATCAACCAAACGGCTCAATCACCAGAACTTCCTGGTTTCTAACTCATTCTCCAATTAACTTCACAGGAAGCATAATAGGATCAAAACGAACTAAAATGAACGATCAATTGTGTCTGAAATTACCTGAAGGTTGTTGTCCCTAGCTCTGTAACTTCACTGAAAACGGCAGCCTCCGTCCCAGCTCAACCGTGGCTGGTTCCCCTCGATTTTGATGTGGTTGAGTTCCAAATACTCTCAGAAGACTAAACCAGGCCTTGGTTTGGTCAAACAAGCACCAGAAATTGAAAACCCGATTTCCCTCCAAATTTTCCCGAAATGGTTTCTCTCTGGTTCCTCACCAATTCTCAGTTCTTTCAACGGCAGAGTGAAGCTCACTCACATTCTATTCAGTTTTAAACAACTTAAGCCGTCCCAGAGGCTTGTGGAAGTCCAATCTGTCCACTGAGATTGGTTCCCCGAAAAGCTTTGATCGAAATAAACTATGTAGCCGTGCTGGGTGGATGAATCAGACCACGTTCTAAAGCATTAAACATTCCTTTCTTTCCAGCACACACTGGCATAACCAATTGCACTCTGAAACAGCGCACATGGTGGTGCCGTCCATGTTCCCCCCGCGGTTGCTACAGTAACCAGGGGTGAAATGACCAAAATGCCCCTAGTTCAAAAATTACCATAATGCCCTTCACTTTCTAGACCCGTAACTCAGCCATACGAAGTCCGATTTCAGCTTGCCGCTTGTCAACGGACTCAGGGCATCGAGATTGACAGGACCCATCCCAATCCCCCCGGGATTAGTGCGGGATGACCCTGCTCCCGTCTGACACGAAGTGTCAGACAAGGGATATTTTCGTCCTTTGCCCTCCCAGGCTATCAGAGTACGCCAGGATCTGGAGGAGGTATGTGATATCTCGGTCTCTGCTACAGTCCACATCCGATGTCAACCTGAAGGGCAGTCAAAACATTAAAAACTGTGAGTGGACAAAACAAAAGTTTATAAAAACATTTAATAAGGAAGACATTTGTACCCTCCACTAAAAAGCATGCATGCATTCGAAAACCATTTATCCAAAACAAACCATATGTGGGACTAAGCCCAAAGCAGATATAAACCAAGGTCGAAAGGACCACAATGAAAACGACCATACGGGCCACTGCCCAAATCCTGTGCACACCTGTACACACCACATATCATATAACATATATCCATCACATACATATATATAAGTCACACAACCAATCCTGTCACGGTATCCAAAGCTACGCGCGCGCTACCCGGGTCTCAATCCGAGTCATCTCAAAGTCAAGATCAATGTCCGTAGACCACTGACCCTACCCGAGGTAATAGTAATCATAGCCTTCCTGAGAGTAAGGAACCCAACTGGGGGGTGACTCCACTCAGTCGGTGCTCCGTGACTACTCCGGGGTCCACCCAAGCCAACGACCCTCCCCGGAGGAGATAGTAGAACATGTAAAGGAAGGTAGACGAACATATATATACATAACATAAACATTCATGACCGGTTCCCCTGAACCGTCATGATCCATAATATCCGTAATCAGGTAACATGCCGGTTCCCATAAACCGTCATGTACCGTAATAATATAACCAACAAGGGTTCATGCCGGTTCCCATAAACCGTCATGAACCATGATACCATAACAAGGGTTCATGCCGGTTCCCATAAACCGTCATGAACCTGGGAATCCATTTAAGGTTCCCTGACCTGAAATCAAAACCGTAAAGTGACTGGGTCTCGTACCCGAACATAGGACACCAACTGGGCACCGTGCCCGGAATCTGAGGTCATATGCCCGAGACAAAACCAAATGGGTCTCATACCCGAGTTTATCATTTTGAAATCCAAATTCAGTTCATTTAAATCAATAAAGAAATACAGACCCGTATAAGCACCGTATAAGGCCGAAACCTCGAAATACGAGCTTATACGTAACCACATACAAATGCACCCATGGCATCATCAAACAAGTAAATAAACATATAATAAACATTTACGCATGCACCAATTTAGAAAACAAGGTCCACTCACAGACCGTCCAAGCTGCCGCCTCGATTTGCGTGTCATACGGCTCCCCGAGCCGATCACCGTCACCGGGACTTCCAAACCTGTCCAAATTAATTTAGAGGGTTACTAACTACTTATATAACCCCTCACTAAAGCCCCGTAATTTTCCCGTATTTTTAACTATTTTTAATCCCGAACCTAAACCTTCCGATGCCCCGAAACATATCGAGACGGTGTCCGATTGACACGAAACCAGTCCCAAAATGTTCGTTACATCGAATAGATGATTTCGTATGTTGAACACATCCCCAAAAACCCTAGCACGCGCCCGCACGCGCCGCCTGAAGTGGCTGCGCGTTCGAGCCACGCGCCGCTACAGTGCATCCCCTTCCTTCGATCGAACCGGTCCGAACCGACCGGTCCGGTCCGACCCCTGCAACTGGACCGGCGTAACCGGTCCAGGCCTTCTTCTCCCTCATTTTTGGTCCGATTTCCTCCATTCTAATTCCTAAATTCCTATTTTCTCATTTCTAATCTATCCTAATCAAGAAAACTAGGAAAAACGCCACAAAACCCGTCCGTCCAATTCTCCCATAATCGGTCCAATTTTTCCGATTGTACCCAGGGCTGCTCAGCCCTTCACCGCCGTCCAAACCACCCTCTACGCCTTCCTACAACCTCAATAAACTCATCCTACTCATTAGAACTCAGCCCTAACACCTAAAACCCGAAAATGAAATTTGAATGGAAGACTTACCCGCTCGGGTTTGTCTCCTCCCCGCCGCCGTGGACGGTGGTTCCGGCCGTCCAGCAACCTCCACCAGTCCTCAGTCATCTCCTGTGCCAGCCTCAAGTGAAACCAAGTGAAGAGAATGGGTTGGGTTGTTCAGAGGAGAAGAAATGGTGTGAGATCGGGTAATGGTTTGAAATGGAAGGAATGATCGATCGATGCATGTATGTGGGAAGGTGGGCAATGGATGGGTGACACTTGTCGCTCATCCCTTGGCCTGTCAAAATATCTGGGTCCACACTAAAGACAAACTGTCCTCGTAAAACGTGTCGTCGGGAATAGTATCCCGAAACTTTCGTGAACCGTAACTTCGTCGTCGAACGTCCGAATTCGACGTGTCGCCTGTCTACGGATTCGTATCGTCCTTATCTACGTAACGGTCTTCGGCCCTCGGCCATCGGACCTCCCGATCAAAAAGTCAACTTTTGACCCCTATTCACCCAAATTACCAAAATGCCCCTAAACTTCCGAACGTCATAACTTCTTCCTCGAACGTCGGAATTGAACGTGCCACCTGTCTATGAACCCGTGACGTCACGAACTACGTCACGGTCATCGGTCAAAGTCCATTTGACCGCCCGATTAAAAAGTCAACGTTTTGCCACCACCAAGGGCAAAACGGTCATTTCGCATCGTTCGTCCGATTTCGCTCTACTAATCACGGATTAGCCTCACTAATCGTGATTAGTCACTAATCTAATCATGGAATTTGGGACGGGTCGTTACAACCTTCCCTCCTTAATTAATTTCGTCCTCGAAATTCCAACCGACTCTAATCCAACCGTTCTTCCCTCCTTAATTAGTTTCATTCTCGAAACTCCAACTATCCTGATTCCACATCCAGCTCGTGGAAAGTAGAATCAACCTCAAAATACATGTACGCTAGTACACCCACTAACCAGAATAATACTCGTCTGCAACCAGACGTACCGCTAACATCCATATCGTATCGACTACGTTCGACCACGTCGAATGACAGTAGTCATGCGTTCTGAATTGACACTACTTGTCGAATCTACCGTTTCGTTGACACAACCAACTAGACGGTTCCGTGCTCAACCACTAACTATCCTGATATCTACTCCCACTGGGAGTCACCAAAACTCACTAACCGATCCACGATGACACCTCCGACAAATTGTCACCACTTGACAGTCGTCAATCGAAATCTGTCACTATACTCAGTCGTGGTTACACTAACCAACAATTCACCCGACCTGTGTGTAACTAGACCCATCAGAAATACCATGACCCAATGCACGGTATCCAATGTCCAGTTCACGACCTCAACTAATCCAATGGTTTCGGAACTAAGCCGACTACCAACACGCTCACCAACGGACTACGAGTATAACCTATATACCGTCACTAGGAACCACAAGTCTGCCCAGTGTCGTACCTTGAACAACGTACAAGGTACGTACATCTACCCATCAACATACCACAACAGTACCCAGACCACCTAGGTCGTAGTCAAACACGTTTCAATTATGGAGTCCATCTGTCCGATCTAGACAAATCGAAACTCCAACCCATTATCTATTTCCAAATCCGAATCCGAATCCGCAATTTCGTAAGAAATCCCGAATCCAAATCCAGAAATCATATCCATAATCATGTCCAAATTCAAATCCGAAATCATCATTCCGTAAACTAGTATTAGGAATAACCATTCCGAACCCAAATCCATAAAGGAAAATCTACAGTCAAGCTCTAGACTCAAATCCTGAATCGTCACCCAGAATCCGATTCCAAAACCCAAATACAGAAATCCTCTTTCAAGTTCCAAAATCAAATCCTGAATCGTCATCCAGAAATCTGATTCCAAAACCTGAAATCTCGTTCTCGTCTACCGAGACGCACCATATCCGAACCTATCGGATACCTGTTCGACCGATTACCACAACACAATCGATTGACTTCATAGGGAAGCCAATCACAACATCACACACAACACCAAGTCTGACAAAACCCGACTTCATCAGACACCTACTCCTCGGACAACTACTCAGGCGAGTAGTAAGTCATATGGGATTTACCTCGAAAAGAAGTTCAGTCCCATCATGCTCCACTCAACCAAGTAAGAGTGATAAACTCTCCACCTATCGGAATATCCAAATCACGATCCATATCCAACACTACGTCAACCGACCATAGACGTCACGATCCCCGATCGTCACGACGTCCAAAGTCCTCAACCCTTTCCCACATCTAAATAGATTAGTCAACGACGAGTCACGCCGAGACGGTGGGTTCTCACTGATTACCTCGTATCAATCCTTGTCATTCCACCTAGGAAAAATCAAGTATGATCGAATAATCCATCCTACGTGAATGCAAACAACACTCGATGCACTCACCACGTCAGGTAAACCAACCTCGTCTGCCACCAAGCAGGAAATGAGAAATCTGAGTCACCTAATACACGATCAGTGTACTAGTGACAACCAACAACATCTACATCATCAACATCATCTACCATCATCAATCATGGTAGAACCTGAGAAGTCACCCTGAATGACTTCGACATGCCCAAACCAATGCGGAAAATCCGCATTCCACTCGTCACCTCAATCGCAACCTCTCGCAATTTCGAAGTTCCAACAATGTCGGAACCAACACACTCGGACATCAACCACGTGTCCCCGTTAGACTGGTTATGGACACATGCCCATTTACGATCGTATATGTACATCCAAAAGGATGTCAATTCATCCTAATCTGATGTACCACTCGACTGAAAAGTCACAACAGCCCCCTGCTGTGATCTGCAGTCAAATCTCTGCAAACCACCATCTCTAACCAATCCTAACTAATTCTGACCAATTGGTCGCTAAACCCCGCGACAGAACGAATCTGACCAACCGGTCACTAATCCGTCATGATAATACTCGATCCTCACTCCTCAACTACCGCTGGATCCTATCCAGTCCGTCACTATCCGTGATTCACTCCCGAACCACAGATACCAATCATAAGCCCATCACGTCGGAGTCACATCCTGACTCGTAACTCACCGTCATCACAATCACCGGCACCAGCACCAGTACTAGTACCAGTACACCACCTGTCAGCATCAGCACAAAGTGTGCCAATCAGACAACTCTGGATCTCCACTCATACCGAACGATAATCCCGTACCTTTACTCGAATAGGAGAAACTCTGCCTCCTTCGTACCCAACACCTCTGGGTATAGTTACCCTGACAACTCATACGAGAAGAGGAAACGTCCCCCGTACGTCCCCGTCTCATTCTGCGATCGCACTCAACCGTAACCAAGTCGAATCCAAAATCACTACTCACACATATGCGTTATTCACGCACCTCGTACCATCGTCACGACTGACATTCCTATCGTCACAATCGTCACGACAACCTGAGTCTACTCAACCAGATAAAATTCGACCACGGCTATCGATAGTAGCGTCTGTCACAACCTCGTGCAGACCTAACGACTAGACATCCAGACTCCGCATCCAACGGAATCAACTGCCTGTACCAACTACTCTGTATCCCACTCAGGGATTCCATCGACAAGTACCAACCCTGGTAACCTGTCCAACCAAACTCTAACCAGTCGCAACTCGACTAACCCAATGTCGTCTACCAGGTCATCCACGACCTTAGTTGTACCAACAATCCATCACAACTGAAGTAGCACGACAACCAACTAGGTCAAACCGATAAGTACAATCCCGACTGCGAAGTGCAGTCCCAACACAAGCTGATATGACTAGACCGACTAACGAATCCCAAATCCGAATAGTCGTCAAAATCACACCACTCGCCAACTCACATTTCCGAACCATACACCCCAAAGTAGGGTTCCACGATCACACCTAGAGTTCCTCGGAACCCAACTGCGAAAAGCAGTAAAATCAACAATCTGACCGACCCCGCGGTCCGACATCGTAAAGACGTCAATCCAATCCTACCAACACTCCAACTCGGATTCCTCGAATCCGGTTGCTAACTGCCAACTGCAGTAAATCCATTTAACTCAACATAATCGGACCATCTAATGGTCACACTCCTAACCAGTCGTCGGAATCGATCCTACGACATCGTGAAGACGATCCCAACTAACCGTCTCACGATCCAAAACTCTAACGTAATATTACGTTAAGCCTTCCGTAGGGTTCCACACTGCCAACCCTGACAGAACCATGGCAACCCCGGCATCGAGTGCCGAACCAAGGCTTGCCAATCCTACTAACTATCGTACCGGCACCCCGACAATCAGGTTGACCACGAACTGCAGCCCCTTGAGATATCACATCCTCGACCTGCGTACATACTCCAAGAGCTACACGGTCGCTCGAATAGAGACAACCCCGCTCTGATACCACGTTGACAGGACCCATCCCAATCCCCCCGGGATTAGTGCGGGATGACCCTGCTCCCGTCTGACACGAAGTGTCAGACAAGGGATATTTTCTTCCTTTGCCCTCCCAGGCTATCAGAGTACGCCAGGATCTGGAGGAGGTATGTGATATCTCGGTCTCTGCTACAGTCCACATCCGATGTCAACCTGAAGGGCAGTCAAAACATTAAAAACTGTGAGTGGACAAAACAAAAGTTTATAAAAACATTTAATAAGGAAGACATTTGTACCCTCCACTAAAATGCATGCATGCATTCGAAAACCATTTATCCAAAACAAACCATATGTGGGACTAAGCCCAAAGCAGATATAAACCAAGGTCGAAAGGACCACAATGAAAACGACCATACGGGCCACTGCCCAAATCCTGTGCACACCTGTACACACCACATATCATATAACATATATCCATCACATACATATATATAAGTCACACAACCAATCCTGTCACGGTATCCAAAGCTACGCGCGCGCTACCCGGGTCTCAATCCGAGTCATCTCAAAGTCAAGATCAATGTCCGTAGACCACTGACCCTACCCGAGGTAATAGTAATCATAGCCTTCCTGAGAGTAAGGAACCCAACTGGGGGGTGACTCCACTCAGTCGGTGCTCCGTGACTACTCCGGGGTCCACCCAGGCCAACGACCCTCCCCGGAGGAGATAGTAGAACATGTAAAGGAAGGTAGACGAACATATATATATACATAACATAAACATTCATGACCGGTTCCCCTGAACCGTCATGATCCATAATATCCGTAATCAGGTAACATGCCGGTTCCCATAAACCGTCATGTACCGTAATAATATAACCAGGTAACATGCCGGTTCCCATAAACCGTCATGTACCGTAATAATATAACCAACAAGGGTTCATGCCGGTTCCCATAAACCGTCATGAACCATGATACCATAACAAGGGTTCATGCCGGTTCCCATAAACCGTCATGAACCTGGGAATCCATTTAAGGTTCCCTGACCTGAAATCAAAACCGTAAAGTGACTGGGTCTCGTACCCGAACATAGGACACCAACTGGGCACCGTGCCCGGAATCTGAGGTCATATGCCCGAGACAAAACCAAATGGGTCTCATACCCGAGTTTATCATTTTGAAATCCAAATTCAGTTCATTTAAATCAATAAAGAAATACAGACCCGTATAAGCACCGTATAAGGCCGAAACCTCGAAATACGAGCTTATACGTAACCACATACAAATGCACCCATGGCATCATCAAACAAGTAAATAAACATATAATAAACATTTACGCATGCACCAATTTAGAAAACAAGGTCCACTCACAGACCGTCCAAGCTGCCGCCTCGATTTGCGTGTCATACGGCTCCCCGAGCCGATCACCGTCACCGGGACTTCCAAACCTGTCCAAATTAATTTAGAGGGTTACTAACTACTTATATAACCCCTCACTAAAGCCCCGTAATTTTCCCGTATTTTTAACTATTTTTAATCCCGAACCTAAACCTTCCGATGCCCCGAAACATATCGAGACGGTGTCCGATTGACACGAAACCAGTCCCAAAATGTTCGTTACATCGAATAGATGATTTCGTATGTTGAACACATCCCCAAAAACCCTAGCACGCGCCCGCACGCGCCGCCTGAAGTGGCTGCGCGTTCGAGCCACGCGCCGCTACAGTGCATCCCCTTCCTTCGATCGAACCGGTCCGAACCGACCGGTCCGGTCCGACCCCTGCAACTGGACCGGCGTAACCGGTCCAGGCCTTCTTCTCCCTCATTTTTGGTCCGATTTCCTCCATTCTAATTCCTAAATTCCTATTTTCTCATTTCTAATCTATCCTAATCAAGAAAACTAGGAAAAACGCCACAAAACCCGTCCGTCCAATTCTCCCATAATCGGTCCAATTTTTCCGATTGCACCCAGGGCTGCTCAGCCCTTCACCGCCGTCCAAACCACCCTCTACGCCTTCCTACAACCTCAATAAACTCATCCTACTCATTAGAACTCAGCCCTAACACCTAAAACCCGAAAATGAAATTTGAATGGAAGACTTACCCGCTCGGGTTTGTCTCCTCCCCGCCGCCGTGGACGGTGGTTCCGGCCGTCCAGCAACCTCCACCAGTCCTCAGTCATCTCCTGTGCCAGCCTCAAGTGAAACCAAGTGAAGAGAATGGGTTGGGTTGTTCAGAGGAGAAGAAATGGTGTGAGATCGGGTAATGGTTTGAAATGGAAGGAATGATCGATCGATGCATGTATGTGGGAAGGTGGGCAATGGATGGGTGACACTTGTCGCTCATCCCTTGGCCTGTCAAAATATCTGGGTCCACACTAAAGACAAACTGTCCTCGTAAAACGTGTCGTCGGGAATAGTATCCCGAAACTTTCGTGAACCGTAACTTCGCCGTCGAACGTCCGAATTCGACGTGTCGCCTGTCTACGGATTCGTATCGTCCTTATCTACGTAACGGTCTTCGGCCCTCGGCCATCGGACCTCCCGATCAAAAAGTCAACTTTTGACCCCCTATTCACCCAAATTACCAAAATGCCCCTAAACTTCCGAACGTCATAACTTCTTCCTCGAACGTCGGAATTGAACGTGCCACCTGTCTATGAACTCGTGACGTCACGAACTACGTCACGGTCATCGGCCAAAGTCCATTTGACCGCCTGATTAAAAAGTCAACGTTTTGCCACCACCAGGGGCAAAACGGTCATTTCGCATCGTTCGTCCGATTTCGCTCTACTAATCACGGATTAGCCTCACTAATCGTGATTAGTCACTAATCTAATCATGGAATTTGGGACGGGTCGTTACAATCGAGACCTACCTAACGGTCCTCGAGTCGTGTGAAAATTAGTTGCCAAACGAAAAGTCAACATTTTCGCCCCCATCGTCCAAATTACGGTAATGCCCCTGAACTTCCGATAGTCATAACTTTTTCCCTGATCGTCCGAAATGGACGTGCCACCTGTCTATGGACTCGTGACGTCCCAAACTACGTCACGGTTATTGGTCAAAGTCCGTTTGACCCACCAATCAAAAAGTCAACAATTTGGCCATACCATTCACAGGGGTAAAAACGTCAATTCATACATTAAATTACAATATTATAATCCTCAAATTTCTGGGGTGTTACACTAAGGGGGTTGGATTTCTAAGACTCGTGTCTTGGAGGAAACGGTGAACAATCTCATATTCCTGCGAGGGGAATGGTCTGAGAGGGGATTTGGGTGTGCTATAAACGTGTAGGCACACACCTATCTAGCACAAGGCCTTTTGGGAGCTCAGTGACTTTGGATTCGGTTGGAACTCCAAAATTAAGCGAGTTGAGGTTGGTGCAATCCCATGATGGGTGACCCCATGAGAAGTTGTACGGTGAGCTCACGAAAACAAAAACGCGAGGGTAAGGGCAAAGAGGCCCAAAGCGGACAATATCGTGCTAGATGAGTCGGGTCCTAACCGAGTAGGGTCGGGTTCTGACAGAATGGTATCAAAGCTAGACCACGACTAGGAAGTGTGCTAGCGAGGACACTGGGCCTAAGAGGGTAGATTATAAGACCCGTGTCCTAAAGGGAACGGTGAACGATTCCACATTCTTGCGAGGGGGGAATGGTCTGGGAAGGGAATGGTGGTGTGCCTTAAAGGTGTAGGCACACACCTATCTAGCATGAGGCCTTTTGTGAGCTGAGTGGCTTTGGGTTCGGTTGGAACTCCAAAGTTAAGCGAGTTGAGATTTGTGCAATTCCATGTTGGGTGACCCCTTGGGAAGTTGCACGGTGAGCTCCTGAAAACAAAACCGTGAGGGCAAGGGTAAGGAGGCCCAAAGCGGAAAATATCGTGCTAGAGTCGGGTTCTGACCGAGGAGGGTCGGGACTTGACAAAGGGTTTATGTGGATGTCATAAGAATCAGCAACTCAGATTCATTCAAACAGGTGAACTAAGAATATAGGATTGAAAAAGGGCTCTTACGTCCTACAAATACAAAATTTCAATCCCAAATTTGAAAAACCTAAATATGCCCACATTTTTTTCATGAAAAAATATCAATAAAAAAATCTCAAATTTTAACAAACTCTAATAACTAAGAGTAAAAAATTACCAGGAGAGTAATAGAGCTTGAAGGGAGAAGAATACTTGCACTTTGCTTATTGTTTCGCAGTTCGTACTTCCCAGCTTCGCGGAATCGTCGAGCGTACAATTTTTTTTTTTTTTCGGTTGCTCAATTGTGTTTGCAGACTAGGCATTAATGTTAGGGGTGGCAATGGGTTGTGTCGTGTCGGGTTCGTGTCGTGTCATGAATTCTGTTTTACCCATTTATACCCAACCTGTCACGACCCGGCCCATCTAACACAATATTGTTTGCTTTGGGCCCAGCCCTCACGATTTTGTTTTCGAGAGCTCACATACAACTTCCCAGTAAGTCACCCATCATGGGATTGCACGAGCCTCAACTCGCTTAACTTTGGGGTTCCAATCCCCCCCAAAGCCACTGAGCTCCCAAAAGGCCTTGTGTTAGATAGATATGTGCCCACACATATAAGGTACGTCACCTTTCCCTCCTCGAGCGATGTGGGACCGTTCACCGATCTTACCTTTCCAAGCTCACGGGTCTTGCTCACCGTTCTTGCTTCTCAAGCTCACGGGTCTTGCTCACCGTTCTTGCTTCCAAGACCGGGTCTTACATAACCCGAACCCGATTCGTTTAATAATCGTGTCAAGAATGTTCAACCCGAACCCAACCTGTTAATGACCCGCGTGACCCGTGTAACCCATTTAATAAATAGGTTGTACTCAAAACTCAATTAACCTATGATCCGTTTAACCTGTTTAACTTATTTAAATTATAAGATTTAATATGTATTTAGGTAGGTAAATGGGTAAATATATGAGTTAATAATGACACGTTTATTAAATGGGTAAATATAGAAGTCAATATACGGGTTAACCTGTTAACCCGAAATCTATCCATTTATTAAACGGGTTAACATGTCATTAAACGGATTAACATGTTGACCTGAAACTCACTCGTTTATTAAACGGCTCATAACGGGTTGACCCGAAAATGACCCAAAATTTTAATCGTGCGGGTTGACCTGGATAAATTTCGTGCGGGTTTCGAGTCGTGTAAAAATTTGCCACCCTTAATTAATGTTTACGGAAAAAAGAAAAAAGAAACAAAAAAAAGACTAAGCATTAATGGGCTGCAGGGGCTGATTTTTGTAGGACTTGGTCATTGTTTCATAAAAATAGAAGACCCAAGAGCAATAGGAATTAACCGGCTGGGCTGACCTTTGTGGGACTTAATGTTTCACATAAATAGGTGATCAGGCATTAATTGGAATTGGGCTGATTTTTGTTTATTCCAACTGGGCTATCAACTTAGTTTATAGGGAACAAAATTGTGTGTTAAGCTTATAGGAATTGCCCATGCTTGCGGTCCATCAAGCATGCTGTTTTGGAAAGAAAATTGTGTGTTAAGTTTGTTGCACTCTTCAGTTTTGAATATCATGCGACATATGCTCAAATTCATGCCATCAAAGCAAACTGAAGCTGAAGACTCCCGGCTCAAGTTAAAGCCACTGGAATTCCAACAATTTGAGACCTGCTGTGAAGACGATGACACAGAATAATACCGCAAAGCTCCATACAAAGTCAATCTTTCATTCCCCAAAGCAAAGACAGTAAAATACCCAATATTCTTGCACAAAACTGGCCCCTTTGAGCTCATCGTCCATCTAAACAAGCACTTTACTTTCTGCACTTACTCTACCGTCTACACACTCTACGTGAAGGATATGGTATTGGATTGAATAGCTCCTCAAAATCGATGTATTTTGAAATAAGAGTGAACGATTGAATAGCTCATCAAAGTCGATGTATTTTGAAGATAAGAGTGAACGATGTATTTTGAGGATAAGAGTGAACGTTTTTTCATGGTGAAAGGATTAGACAAAAGAAAACTGACATCGTCTAATCTTACTACAATAATATGAAAGATTCACTCCTACCTTCAAAATACCTTTGACAACAAACGAGCTTTATGCCTTGGCTCTTTTGTAAAATCATCCATCCGTTTTCTGCCTCCTCTAAGTAGAGCAAGACACAGGCTAACAACTCATAACCATCCTTTATAACCAAAAATAAAACCACATCACTGCCACACTATCCAAGCCAGATCTATCTACTCTCACTTCCTCTTCTCCTTAATGCGATGTTTTCTTGATTGGAGCTGATGTCCTGTTCATATCCTAATAAAAAATGCATCTAAAGAACAAAACTTTCTACTCTAAGACCATCGAGTTATAGATTCAATTCCATTTCAGAGTAATGACCAATTCAACTATTCAAGGCTATCATGAAGGAGAGAAATGTGAACAATAGGACGCCTCACATAGCTCTAACTAAATGAGCTGTTGACAGATTATTTGTTCATACAACGGTTCAAAGAAAGTACAAACCGGAGCATTTCCTAATCAATAATCACATAAAACGAAAACAAGCATCTGGAATCTACAAATTAAGCTTGACAAAATATAGTGAAATCTCATGAACTTCTAACTAAACCACTGACAGAGGTGACTTCTAGTGCTAAAGCTAACAGCTAATGGAAAAATAACAGCCTCATTCATAAGAAAGAGTCACAAATAAAATCAACTTGTTCAGAGCTAACACAACAAAATATTCCACCTGTGTGTGTAGAATCACACAATGAGGCATTCAACAACAGCATTTTATTATCAGTTCTATGAAATTTCAAAATGCACCAAAATGACAGCATTTGCATTGAACTCAAAATCCACAATTCCAAATCACATAGAAAAATTCACAGAAGGAACAATTTGATTATTGGAAACCCTAACACTCTGGACAATGATTTCATTTCATTTCTTGTAACGGGCCACCTCAGCATCATTGGGGAAAAAGCCCATGAGACGTCCAGCCGAGTTCTGGTATGCGTACATGAACCCGCCCATTAGTCCAATCAGGCCTCCGGTCACCATAGACGGCCCTCTAATCCCTGGCTTGATCCCTAAAAGTTACAAAAATTAACTTCGTGATCAAAATTTATGCTTTATTTGGAAAACACCAAAACAAATCGGAAAGGAGGCAGCTTTGAGGGCGGGAATGAAGGTGAGGGAGATAGATACCGGAAAGGTAGCCAACGGTGACGGAGACGCCAGTGATGGTGGCGAAGCGAAAGTAATCGAGGATGCTGAAGTTGCCGACGACCGTGGTAAATGGAGGGTTCCGATCTATGACCGTGTACTCGGGCTTCGTCGACGCTGTGATGTCAGTGTTCATCTTTTTGAGCTTCAATACGACGCCGTCACACTATGTCGAGTTTAGCTCAGTTCTCCCTTGCTCGGCTCTCCTCTTCTCGCCCACTCAACAAAGATGACGATGACTTGCCGAAATTCGGAAATGGTATTTTGTAGTGTTTTGGGCCATTTAAAAAAGTCTGTTTCTTTCAGGCCCAGAAGCCCACCAAGCCCTTCCTTATCTTCCGGATACTCATCCCCTCCTCCCGCAGTCCCCCTAAACCCTCTTTGCTCCGGGTAAAACTTGTGGTCTGAATTTCTGCGTCAATTTCTTCTTCTTCTTCTTCTTCTTCTTCAGTTCTTATTAGCTTGGTTCAAAGCTGATGACTTAACGCATCACTCACACAAAGGTGTACTTCTTGACTTCCCTTTTTCTTTTTTTACTCCATGGTTAAATTTCTATCTTGATGTTTAATTCCTGCTGAATTGTGTGCAATCTGGTGTTCCATTTCCCTGATTGCTGCTATGCTTCAAAGTTTCATGTATGAAGTTTCATTGTTGATAATCATGTGCAATCTGGTGAAGTTTCTTACTTTCATGCTGTTTTCATTTGCTAGTTTTTCTACCAATGATATAGGATGACCCATTTTGTTTTTACAGCTCTATCATCTAAATCTAAGCTTGTTCGAATAAATTTTTGTAGTTTGAGCTGAATCAGATGGTGTTTAATCAGTAGCTACTAGTTGGAGCTTTGGACATTGTAAAGATGCCGGCTTTAATCTCGCCAAGGTTGCTCCTTTTCGGAGAGTCTCTTTCATTTCATAAGTTTCCCCATGTTTCTAGGAATGCTTGGTTCCATAGAAGTGTATGTAGTCTGAGTCTTGCTAGCCTTGGTTTGACAAGGGATCATGAAACACTAGACGGTAGGAATATCAATGAGGTCACGATTCCGGGTTCGCTTACAGAAGTCTCGAAAAGTAAGGCCAAGGTGGTTCGAAGGGATGTAATCAAGGCAGCCGGGACGAGAAAATCGCTTGAAATAGATTCGACTATATTTAATGCGAAATCCTTTTTTGAGCTTGGCCTTCCACCCTTGTTGATAGAGAGGTTAGAGAGGGAGGGCTTCAAGACTCCTACAGATGTTCAAGCCACTGCAATTCCAACGATTCTGAAAGATCATGATGTTGTGATTCAATCCTACACCGGCTCAGGAAAAACATTGGCCTATCTTCTTCCCATCCTTTCTGAAGTGGGTCCGCTAAAGACGAGAACTTCTGATGGTGATGGTGAACATGGAAAGAAAACCGATATAGAAGCAGTAATTGTGGCTCCTTCTAGGGAGCTGGGTATGCAAATTGTCAGGGAGTTTGAGAAGATACTAGGACCTGCAAACAAAAAGTTTGTTCAGCAGCTTGTTGGTGGTGCAAATCGATCAAGGCAGGAAGAAGCGCTAAGGAAAAATAAACCTTCCATTGTTGTCGGGACCCCAGGAAGGATTTCGGAGATTAGTGCAGCTGGAAAGCTTCACACCCATGGCTGCCAGTTCCTGGTTTTAGATGAGGTTGATCAGCTGCTTTCATTTAATTTTCGGGAGGACATGCACCGGATATTGGAACATGTAGGGAGAAAATCCAGTGGTGACTCTCGTGGAACAAAAGGATCACTTGCCAAGCGGGCTGAGCGACAGACTATTCTGGTCTCTGCCACAGTACCATTTTCAGTGATACGAGCTGCCAGGAGCTGGGGGCATGATCCACTTCTCATCCAAGCCAAAAAAGTCATTTCCATCGACTCTATTTCTCCCTCTGGACCCATAAATTTATCAGGACAGTCGACCAGTTCCGATCCATCCTCAAATTTGCAGACTCAGGCTGCAATACAGAGTCTGCCACCATCTCTTAAACACTACTACTCTGTCACTAAGTTACAGCACAAAGTTGATACTTTGAGAAGATGTGTTCATGCTCTCGATGCCAAGTCTGTTATAGTCTTCATGAATCATACCAAGCAGCTAAAAGATACCGTCTTTAAGCTGGAAGCTCGTGGAATGGTAGCAGCAGAGCTGCATGGGGATCTTGGTAAACTTGGTAGGACAACAACGCTAAAAAAGTTCAAGAATGGGGAGGTTAGGATTCTCGTTACAAACGAACTTTCAGCAAGGGGGTTGGATGTGGCAGAATGTGATCTTGTAGTCAATCTGGACTTGCCCACTGACTCAATCCATTATGCACATCGAGCTGGTCGGACTGGCAGGCTTGGAAGGAAAGGCACAGTCGTGACAATATGTGAAGAGTCGGAAGTTTTTGTTGTGAAGAAGTTGCAGAGGCAGCTTAGCGTTCCATTTGCAGCTTGTGAATTCACAGAGGGTAAGCTTGTGATTACCGAAGAAGAGAAGTCAATATCTGCTCTAAGGTGATGAATTTTTACTGCCTGGTTTTGCATTGTTGCAAATTTCGGAATCACCCTGCATTTAGTATAGACTAATATAGTTTCTCATGAATCAATTAATATAGTTTTTTTAGTACATTGGGAGAACACTGAAGAAAAGAAATCCAAAATTTTGAACTATTGCTGTCTGAAGTTAATCTCGCTAGGAGTTTTCAGATTCTTTTGGCTTCGAGTTTTCAGTATGACAGAAAGCCAAATCATTTTACGAGAAATTTTTATGGTGAAAATTTCGTTTTCAGAGTTCAAAATCTGCTTATACCGATGTCTATGTTGATTGAAGTTGGCATAGTTGATACTGTGTTGATTGAAGTTGGCAATAAAAATTTGCTTACATTAGACCGCAAAGGTCCATACGAAGTCAATCTTTCATTCCCCAAAGCAAAGACAGTAAAATACCCAATATTCTTGCACAAAACTAGCCCCTTTGAGCTCATTATCCATCTAAACAAGCCCTTTACTTTCTGCTCTTACTCTGCAGTCTACACTGAAATCTGGAAAGTATTTCTTAATCAATAATCACATAAAACGAAAACAAGAATCTGGAAAGTACAGATTAAGCTTGACAAAATATAGTGAAATCTCATGAACATCTAACTAAATGAAACCACAGAGAGAGCCGAAATGCTAAGCTCACAGAACATGGAAAAATAATTAACAGGTTCATTCATTAGAGAGAGTCACAAATAAAATCAGCTTCTTCATAGGTAACACAACAAAATATTCGACCACTTTGTGTGGAATCACACAACGAGGATTCAACAACAGCATTTTATTATCACTTCTATGAAATTTTAGAACCAGCGCAAATGATAGCACTTGCATTGGATCCAAAATCCAGAGTTCGAAATCACAGAAGAATTAACAAAAGGAACAATCTGATTATTGGAAACCTAAAACTCTGGGAAACTGATTTCATTTCATTTCTTGCAACGGGCTACCTCATCATCATTGCGGAAATGGCCCTTGAGACGTCCAGCCGACTTCCCGTATGCGAACATGAACCCGCCCATTAGCCCAATCACCATAAGCCGCACCATAAGCCGCCCTCTAATCCCTGGTGGCTTGTCCCCTAAAAGTTACAAAAATTAAATTCATGATCAAAATTGCTGCTTTAGAGAGAGAGAGAGAGAGAGAGAAACCGGCGAGGTAGCCAAATCTGGCGGAGATGCCAGTGATGGTGGCGAAATGAAAGTAATCGAAGGTGCTGAAGTTGCCGACAACTGTGGTAAATGGAGGGTTCCGATCTATGACCGTGTACTTGGGCTTCATCCACTCTGTGATGCCAATTTTCATCTTTTTGACATTCAATACCTGATGGGAACCAAAGTATGGAAGACGAAAAATAAGCAAGCAGAGAGAAAATTAAGGGAATTGTAAAAGATATTTTTTCGTTCATAGAAGAATTGACAAAAGGAACAATCTGATTATTGGAAACCTAATTCTGGAAACTGATTTCATTTCGTTTCTTCTAGCGGGCTACCTCATCATCATTGGGGAAAAAGCCCTTGAGACGTCCAGCCGACTCCTGGTATGCGAGCATGAACCCGCCCATTAGCCCACACAGACCTCCGACCACCATAAGCGGCCTTCTAATCCCTGGCGTGTCTAAAGTTACAAAAATAAATTCACCATCAAAATGGCTGCTTTATTTGAAAAACAGTAAAATAAACCGGAAAGGAGGCAGCTTTAAGAGAGAGAGAGAGAGAGGGAGGAGAGAGAGAGACCGAAACCGTAGAGGTAACCAACTCTGGCGGAGAGGCCAGCCAAGGTGGCGACTGGAAAGTAAGCGAAGGTGCGGATGTTGCCGACGACTGTGGTAAATGGAGGGTTCGGATCCATGACCATGTACTTGGGCTCCTCCCACGCTGTGTTGTCAATGATCATCTTTTTGTCATACTCTTCTCATGATAGAAATGGATTAAACAAATTCTATGGAAGCTACTCAGGTGACAACGGATTTCCTGAAACTACGGAGATCATGATAGACATACAAGGGCACGTGACCTCATCGCAGAGCAGAAATACAAACTGAAATAGAAAGAAGTAAATTGAGCAATTGACGAATGAGGAGAGGTAATATCAACAGAGAGAAAAGGGTCCTAACAATACGACGCCGTCACACTCTGTCGAGCTTAGTTCAGTAACTTCAGTTCTCCCTAGCTCGCCTCTCTCCTCCTCGCCCACTGAACGGAGACGATGATGACTTGCCGAAATTCGGAAGTGGTGTTTTGTACTTTATAGTGTTCTAGGCCATCTAATAAAGTCTGTTTCTTTCAGGCCCACCAAGCCCCGAAGCCCACCAAGCCCATCCTTATCTTCCAAATGTTCATCACCTCCAGGTCCTTCACAAGCAGTCCTTTTTAAAAGTGTCCATTTTTGACACGCCTCAAAATCTGCATAAAATTTATTTTGATAACGATTAAAATTTTGAATCATTTTTGTGTCAACCTGTTTTGACACATTTAATAAACAGGTAGATTTCGGGTAAACCTGTTAACCCATATAATGAACTATTAACTCGTTTAATAAATGAGTAGATTTCGAGTTAACTCGTATAATGATATATATATTAACCTGTTTAATAAACGTGCCAATTATTAACTTGTATATCTATTCATTTACCTACTCATATAGTTTAAATAGATTAAACATATTAAATAAATTAAACGCGTGAAACGGGTTAAACGAGTGATATGTTAATTGAGTTTCAAATATGACATATTTATTAAATGAGTTATACGGGTTACATGAGTTATTAACAAGTCGAGTTTGGGTTGAACATCCTTAACATAATTATTAAACGGATCGAGTTCGGATTGGACATATTTGAGTTAAACAAATTTCATGGCACGACATGATCAATTGTTAGCTCTAGTACTACTCCCCTAAACCCTATTTGCTCCGAGTAAAACGTGTGGTCTGAATTTCTGAGTCAATTTCCTCTTCTTCTTCAGTGCTTATTAGCTTGCTTCAAAGCTGATGACTTAACCTATCACTCACAAAAAGGTACTTCTTGATTTCCCCTTTTCCTTTTTTACTCCATAGTTAAATTTCTATCTTGATGTTTAATTCCTGCTGAATTGTGTGTAATCTGGTGTTCCATTTCCCTTATTTGATAATCATGTGCAATCTGGAGAAGTTTCTTACTTTCATGCTGTTTTCTTTGCTAGTTTCCACCAATAATATACGAAAGACCCATTTTGTTTTTACAGCTCTATCATCTAAATCTAAGTTTATTTTCGCATAAATCTTTGTAGCTTGAGTTGAATCAGATGGTGGTTTAATCAGTAGCTACTAGTTGGGACTTTGGACATTGTAAAGATGTCAGCTTCAATCTCGCCAAGGTTGCTTCCATTCGACAAGCCAATTCATAACACTCCCCATGAGGCTATCTGGGATCCCATGATTTGTCACCGGCGAAATCATCGAATTAGGGTCACAAGTGAATGAATGGTGACATCGTTTAGTAATAACATGCAAAAATATATTTATTTTTCAAGAAATTAACATTTCGGCTTGTCTCGTACCATTTAATTAATGACATTAAAATACAGAGATTTTTGGAATTTTTATTCATTTAATCGGTAAAGTGTCGAAATTTGAATGTTACTTAAAAAAGTGGTAAATGGTCGCAACTTGCAACTATTCTTGCACTCTACCATAATCCAGCAATCATTTTTATATATACACTTCATAACTGAAAATATAATAGACAAGTTTCCTTTGAAGGAGTTATATATATGAATAGCAAGTATATGGTTCGTAATAGTCCATCCTCCGGATCAGTGACGGGGCCCAGTGTTGGACTGGGAGGGCTGTAGCCCATCCGACTTAAATGATCCCATTAATTCTAACTCTACTCAATTAAAAAAAAAAAAGTTGCTTGAATTATAAAGATAAAACTGCAACCCTCAGTGACGGGGCTAAGGCTAGCCCTTCCAACCCAAGCTTGCTTCTTACACATTTATGGGCTAGCTCATTTCAATATTAAATTATAGCCCATTTCAATATTAATTTGTAGCTCATTTGTTAATCTCAGTTTTATTATGTAGCCCAATTTGAAGTTAAAAAAAAAAAAAAGTTGCAACAACCCAACCCCAATATCAATTGTAGATACTATACTTACTAAGAGGACATTCTCCTATGAGCAGCACTGCAACAGCCAGCAGCAAAAAAAAATAAAAATAAGAGCTGCAGCAGCCCAACCCCAATATTAATTGTATATATTAAGACTCGAAGGATACAATTTAGAAATAGAAAGTGATAATTTGTATTTGAATTGCATGTTTAATTATGATTTTTTGTTGTAATTTGTTTTTTTTTTTCTTACTATTAAACTTTTATTTATGTATATAGATGTATTCAAGGGTAAGGTTCATTACGTCCCCTAATTAGGTGTATCTTTTTATGTTTATTAATGAAATTCACTTGTACCGTCGAATTTCTTCTAAATGAAGTATATAATTTTAGCCCATCCGAAATTTGGGTTCAGAAACCGTCACTACTCCGGATCGAAGTCATAACAAAGTACCCGTATTGGAAAACTTCAATGTGAAAAGGTTATTCAATTTCCAGCATCATATCAATAGCTAGCGCATTCATCGTCATTTAAAACCTACTCCAGCTCCTTATCAAACTTACTACTATCAATATCGATCATCACTATCATCAATAAGTAAACTCTTAGGCGAAATGAGTCTGGAAAGAAGTAGGCGATTGGAGAAGAGGGTAATCGGAGTAATGAGTAATCATTCTCATTAAATCGTTTACTAACAGAAAATAACAATGCAAGTACCATGCGATAGAAAATTAGATGTAAATATCAGTTTTTTCGTTGGTGTGCTGTTTCGTTCAGACCATACAAAATCCGCTCCAAACAATTACGTTGAGATTGCCGCAAGATTTAAATTGACGTAAGAAAGCGAAATAAGAAATAACACAAAACTATGCAAGAATCATAAGAACACAAAAAAGAAAGATGGAACATTATTACTAAGGTTTTCATGAATGTCCACATAAAATTCGGTGCATTCAAAACCACGTACAACAAGTTTGAGAGAGGAAATTGAGATTAACTGGAGGTGGTACTTTTTTCTCACCATTTCACCAACTCAAGGTTTGTTTTCAGTGCGGGTGTTGGTACGTACATGGCAGTGGTCACTTAGTTTTTTCAACTTCTCTGTCATGCATACCCATCAGGCTTTTATGAAAAGACCAATAATCTAGTTTGTTCAACTTCTTCACCATTCGCAAAATCTTGTTATCGTCAAGTTTTTCCAACTCCTCCACTTTTCTCACAAGTTTATCATCGTTCAATTTTTTCAATCTATTCAGCACTTCCAGAATCCTATCAGCGTCA
Organism: Prinsepia uniflora; assembly: GCA_032719365.1. Lineage (NCBI taxonomy): Eukaryota > Viridiplantae > Streptophyta > Magnoliopsida > Rosales > Rosaceae > Prinsepia > Prinsepia uniflora. The sequence goes on along the minus strand of CM064875.1, from coordinate 987,045 downwards.
AACTCTCTCAACCTCTCCTCCATTCGAACAAGCTTATCATCTCTACCACTCCTACATATCAGGCTTCCCGTAAAAGAGTAAAGTTTGTTCAACCTCTCCACCATTCGCAAAATCTTCTCATTGTCAAGTTTTTCCAACTCCTCCACTTTTCTCATGAGTTTATCATCGCTCAAGATTTTCATCCTATTCAGCACTTGCAAAATCCTATCAGCGTCAAGCTCTCTCAACCTCTCCTCCATTCGAGCAAGCTTATCATCTCTCAAAAATTTCCATTTCTCTAGCATCGTAAGTTTTTCATTGTCAAGATTTTTCAGACCATCGCCCCTGCAAATCATATAAATAATGATGATATATAGAAAATTTTCTAATGTAAAACTAAGTTAGCTCCATTAAAAAAAATAAAAAAATATCTATGTATGTGGTTTAGAATTGCTCTTATGCTCAATATAATTAGAGTGCTCAAGCCTAACAATAAATACAAATTCTTCTTTAAGCTTCTCCATGTTTCTCCTTAAAATACGAGGCAATCATTAATCTAGTCTCTTCTAAAACTGTGTGGGAAAATTTTGGAAAATAGTAGTACTGAGCTCCTATGTTCACAGTAAAGTTAGACAATTTATGCAAAGAGGTCTACAATTTAAAGGATTACAAATTACAAGTCCTAAGTAAGAGGTCTACAACTTAGAGGGTTACAAACTACAAGTCCCAAGCTTTCAAATAGTTACTAATAGATCATGCCAGTTTTTTTAAGAAACAATCGTGCTTTTCAGTCACAACATAACATGCCATTTTAGAATACATGCATCACGATATAAGAATTGAAATACAAGTGTACAAAATAAGATCCAGCATATAAGAAAAGAAAAGAAAAAAAAAGAGAAAATTTTAGTTACCAGAGACAAGCTGAGATGTTAGAATTAGAATTCCACGGAAAAGGGATAGAATAAGTTTCTGTAGCCTTAATATGTGCATGGAGGCGTGTATCGTTAGAGATGGTGAACAATTGGAACAATGATACACGTATACGCAACTCACTTGGGCGCACGTAATCCGTATGATCCTTATCCTTATCAAAGCCGGCACACATTAAGAGGATCAAGCCACCATCATTGACAAGAGTGATATAGGCGAATGGGTTTTTTACCGGAGAAAGGAGTAAGTTTCGAAGCTCAACTAGTTCTCCACACCGAATAGGCACACCATATGAGTTCAACTTGTAAGTAAGAACATGGAGGCAGTCTAATGGGATGCCAATTAGAAAGTCCTTGAAGTGTGCCGTACCGAAGAAAGGTGCAGTAGGCATGCCATGAGGAGGAGGTGCTGGCTTCCATCTTTCTTTGCGAGTGTTAAACCAGTAATTGGCACCGGTATTGCTGTTTTGTATAACAAGGTTGTGGCCCAAAGTGAAGTGTTGAGAGAGGATGCAATCAGAGTCTTTGAAGGGAGGGTTTGGGAGCACTTTCCACAATCTGGAAACAGGATCGAAGACCTCAAAGTCGCCTGAAAACAATCTTCCAACTTTGGTAGTGAGAACATAAAATTTGCCCTCCATGCTCATCGCCACAGGATTGACTTTGGTAACGGTGGTGTCTCTAATGCTCCTCTCGACCTCCAAATCTGAATCTTGGCCCCTTCTAATACACGGCACCCAATCTGGCCCATCCCGTTGGTCTCCCCTATAACTGCCGATGAGATACACTTTGGAATCCACAATCATCAAATCAAAATTTGGATATCTTGTACTGGGTAGGGGGGACAATTCTAATTCTTGAAAATCAGGCCTCCGAGTTGGAGGGCTTGTTCCAATTCCAGACCATAGTTCACTAAGATTTAGGCGATGTACACTCGTGCCTGCTAGTACATACAAGACTGAATCCTCCATCACCCTCCTTACGTCTTCTTCAAAAATTCTCTCGCTTGGGTAACAACTCCCTCAGTCTTTGTATGAAAGACCCCGAAAGTATAACAAAGGTGAAAGCAATATCTTTGGAGATTTTTATTAGGAGCATATTGTAATATTTTAGGTTTGAACTATTTTTATGCTTTCCTAGCAAGTCTAGGGTTTTCACGGTATGGAGATTTTTATTAGGAGCATATGGTAATATTTTAGGTATGAACTATTTTAGGTATGAACTATTTTTATGCTTTCCTAGCAAGTCCAGGGTTTTCACGGTATATAAGCGTAGCCATGTAATTTTTCTTTTTTTTCCTTTCGAGGTGAAGAGCTGTCTCATTAAACGAGGAAATTTAGGTGCATCATTTGCAAGAAAAGTTACAAGCCAAGGTGGAGCTTCTTCTACCCAAACTAGCCTTGGGCATATCATCTCAAAATACCGAAATCGTCCCGTTTCGTATCATAATCGGAAAAAAATCAAATAGTAAAACCGAATGAGTGATCGGTACGGTACCTATACCGAACCGGTTCAAACCGATACAAGATCGATTTTGGTATTGAAGAATACCGTCCCGTATCAAACCGATTTTTGAAATTTTTTTCATTAATTAAAAAATAAAAATAAATCCAAAATAAAAACCTAATAGGCTAATTGCTAATGGACTCTCAACTTTGTCACACTCACTTCGCTTTACCAACAGGTAATGTCATTAAAGTTTTTATTTTGTACTTTAATAATTCCATCGTTTAATCCCATACTATAAACAAAAGGTATGGTATGGTATAATCCCATACTACAAACAAAAGGAAGGAAATTGCTGGTACTATTACCACTATGGAAGGCCTTAGTGCAAAAGAGCTTCTATGAATAGATTATTTATATTTTTTTTGGGTATAAATTTTGGCACAATTTTTTGTTAAACAATTTTGGCTTAAAATGAAAACTGTACCGAACACAATTGGTATGGTATGATCAAGTATCAATTTCATATTTTGGAATATTATACCAAACTGATTAAAATTATGTGGTACGATTCTGGAATTACCTTCGTACCAAATCGTACCGAACCATATCCAGGACTAACTCTAACGACCAGATCATCATAGAAGAGAGCAATCCTAGCTAGCTAGCTGATGTGTAACACCCCGGAAATTCGAGGATTTTAATATTGTAATTTAATATGTGAATTGACATTTTTACCCTTGTGAATGGTATGACCAAATTGTTGACTTTTTGATTAGTGGGTCAAATGGACTTTGACAAGTCCATAGACAGGTGGCACGTCCATTTCGGACGATCAGGGAAAAAGTTATGACTATCGGAAGTTCAGGGGCATTACCGTAAGTTGGACTCCACGGGCGAAAATGTTGACTTTTCGTTTAATAATTAATTTTCACACGACTCCAGGACCGATAGGTAGGTCTCGACGTCCTGAGTCCGTAGACAGGCGGCACGCCAAAATCAGACTTCGTATGGCTGAGTTACGGGTCTAGGAAGTGAGGGGCATTTTGGTAATTATTGAACCAGGGGCATTTTGGTCTTTTGCCCTGGTTACTGTAGCAACCGCGGGGGAACCATGGACGGCACCACCATGTGCGGTGGTCCAGTGCACAATTGATTATGCCAATATGTGCTGGAAAGTCTGGGCTGTCTTTTGCTTTTGAACGTGGCCTGAACCGCCCAACCTGCACGATCAAATTGTTAATTGAAATTCGAAGCTTTCGGGGGACAAATTTCAGTGGACAATTTGGACTTCCACGAGCCTCTGGGACAGCTGAGGTTATTTAAAACTAATTAGCACATGTGTGAGCATCACTCTGCCATTAAGAACACTGAGAATTGATGAAGAAAACCAGAGAAACCATTTCGGGCAAAATTGGAGGGAAAATCGGGTTTTAATTTCTGGTGAGTGTTGGACCAAACCAAGGCCTGGTTTAGTCTTCTGGGAGTGTTTGGAACTCAACCACATCGAAATTGAAGGCTAACAGTCACGGTTGAGCTAGGACGGAGGCTGCTGTTTTCAGGGAAGTTGCAGAGCTTGGGACGACAACCTTCAGGTACTTTCAGACACAATTGATTGTTCATTTTGTTTCGTTTTGATCCTGTTATGCTTCCTGTGAAGTTAATTGGACAATGGGTTTGAAACCAGGAAGTTCTGGTGATTGACCCGATTGGTTGATCGCGGGTCGATGGGTCGTTTGGGGATGTGTCGAGGTTGATTTTTGTCACAAAACCTAAATTGGATAGTTAATGAACATGTTAGGATCAAATTGGATTGAAATCGAGTAAGAATTGATGGGTATTCAACCGGGTCAAGCCGCGGGTGGCAGGCCCGTATTACAGAAAAACGGGTGAAGGAGGTGACACTGTAGCTACAGTGTCAGGCGCGTGACTTTCACGCGCAGCCACTTTGGGCGGCGCGTGAGGGCGCGTTGGACCTTATCTCCAATCACGATCAACATGACATTTGTCCTTCTCATCATTCTGAACATTTTTGGTGATTTAACCATGTTGATCTGAGATAAGTTTTGATGGGTCAGTTTATGGCCGGTTACCTCGGGAAACGTGTTGTACGGTTTCCCCGGGCCGGTTTCTATTTCGGACTTTGTGGTTAAACGTTTAAGACTGGTAGTGACCCTTACATGTGATTTGAACTGACAGGAATTGTACGATAATCTCGGTACAGGTCCGTACGCGCAGATTCGCAGCGGAATCGTTGACAGGACCCATCCCAATCCCCCCGGGATTACCGTGGAATGTGCCCTGCTCCCGTCCAACAAGGGGTGTCAGACAAGGGATAACCAAGAGCTACGGCCCAAATGGGCCATCCAGAGTGCGCAAGGACCGATGGATGAGGTGTGCAATGTCCCAGTCTCTGCTGCAATCGCATCCGTAATCAACCTGAAGGGCATTAAAACCAAAAGCTGTGAGTGGACAAAAACCAATAAGTTTACCAAATACATTTATAAGACATTTATGCCCTCCGATAAAAACGTATGCATGCCACCAAAAACCAGTAACCAAAACGTTTGCTCAACCGAGCCATTAGGGCCTTAGCCCAAAAACCGTTAAATAAAAACCAAGTGTGGGAACTCAGCCCAAAACCGTGGAATACCACCACCATACATATTAAAACCATGTGGGTCACCACCCACTACCATAAATGAACATTAATTCATTAAAATCACACAATCATAAATCCACCCGGAAAGCCATTTCATTAATTCATATTTTACCATTACCATCACCAGCATCCCTGATGCTAGACGTCCCTGACGTCATGTCTCACGGTTTCATAAGCTACGCGTGCTGCCCGGGGTCTCTCCGGGTCCATATATCTGACATCCCTGATGTCTGACGTCCCTAACGTCAATCATAGCAATCCTGCTCCTGAGTCATCATACGGTCCGGCTGCTCCGTATAATGACCCCTCGCAGGCAATGCACCGTGACTTCCCCAGTGTCCCAGACATCTGGAGGAGACCATCATATATTCTTGTATCCAGATGGTATATGGAAAAACAGTTTTATTAAATCCTTTTATCACATCATTACCATTGGGCCCTGCCCGTAATTTCCATAAAACCACACAGTTCCATTTAGGGTCCCTGACCCAAAATCACAATTATTAAATATAGGGTCCCTGACCCGAAATCACCATTATAATCCAATTGGGCCTCATGCCCGATTTTTATGAACCACTGGGCCCACGACCCGATTTGTAAACCAACTGGGCCCGCAGCCCGACTTATAAACCCACTGGGCCCACGGCCCAAATTCGTAAATCAACTGGGCCCCTGGCCCGATAACATAACTCAAATGGGTCTCAGCCCGATTTCATACCAACTGGGCCCCTGGCCCGATTTCATTAACCAACTGGGCCCCCGGCCCGATTCTCAAATGGACTCCAAGTCCGAAATTTCCAAAACAAGTGGGCCTCAAGCCCGAGTTCATATTTCCAATTTCAAAACCATTTCATCACATTATATCCAAGTCATAAATATGGAAAATCCATGTAAAACCGGAAAACCTCGATTTACGTGCAAGCACGTAAATCGCCTCGAAATACGTGAAATCGTACAATTTACCAACAACCAAATCAACATCATACAATCACAATCATAATCCATGTAAAACATTTAAGCATGCATAGAATTTATAAAACCAAAGTCCACTCACAGACCGTTTTAACCGTGTGCCTCGATATGCGTGCCACCGGCCCTCCCGGGCCACACCACTATCACCGGGACTCCCAATCCTGTCCAAATCACATTAGAGGGTCACTAACCTCAACATTAACATCCTATCAAAGTCCCGTAATTTTCCCGAATTTTTACTTATTTTTAAACTTAATTTAAAACCTTCGGATATCCCGAACAATATCGAGACGGTGTCCGATCGACACGAAACCAATTCCAAAATGTCCGTTACATTAAATAGGACAGAAGTCATGTTGACCTCACCTCGAGATCCGTGCTCACGCGCCGTCACGCGCCGCCGTGAGTGGCTGCGCGTGAAACTCACGCGCCGTGAACAGTGTCACCGTTCTGACCCGGTTGTCTGATAAACGGATCACCGTGACCCGCGGCCCAACCCGACTGGTTCTCAGCCATTACTCGATCAATTTCAATTCCGTTTGTTCCTACAAGATCGTCTCATTAATTCCAGTTGATCCATGCTTTAAAAACTGAGAAACCAATACGTTTGACTACCTGTTCGTGGAGGTGTGCAGACCGGCCACCTGCAACCGTCGTGCCTGCACGATCCCGGCCACCATTCCTTTCGAAAACGATCCCCAGAAGCTCGTCTCACCTTCTAGATCATCATCCTAATCACCAGATCGATCGAAACACGTTAAAACCCATCCTACCATTTTTGTACCCGAAAACAAACTCACGGGTTCGAGGCTTACCTCGCCGCCGTGGCTACCGCCGTGGCCACCAGCATGCCCAGTTCGACTCCAGGAACTCCTTTCACCCCTCAAACACGATCAAAACCAGTCCACACTGATTTTCCAATTTCTGAGTTTTCGGACCTCTCTGTTTTTCCTCTCCGCCGCCAACCTCGCCGTCTCCCGTCGCCTCCCGTCGTGCCCAGTTCACAGCAGTCGACTCACAATCCTCTGCACAGCCTCATGGTTATAGTTATGGTGGTGATGTGAAATGGGGAGCCGTGTGCGGGTGTGTATGTGCACGGGTTCTGTTTTCCCGGTCACCACCGCCACCCACGGTGGTCCTGCCGCCGCATGCGACTCCAACTCCTCTCAGTCTCCCTGTGTTCTCTCACGGTTCCAAAATCAGAGAGGGGTTGTGTGTGTTTGTGTTTCGGGTGGGAGAAAACAGAGTGAGAGAGAGATGAGTGTGATCAGAGATAAAGGAAAGGGAGAGATGAGATCAAAGGCCCAGATTTAATCTGAGGTTTGAATGGATGGTGAGGATTTAAGGGGAGAAAATGGATTAAATAATCCAATGGCCAACAAGGATCCAGATTTTAGGGAAGGTGGGGATGAGTGACACGTGGCCTACATCCAAGGGTCCAGATTCGTCAGTTACTGTTCACCTATTTAAATATTATTATTTTATTCCGAGTCTCGGTTAATCGTGTTTCACGTCCTTGACCATAACTTCGTCGTCGGATCTCCGATTTCGGCATGCCGCCTGTCGTTGGATTCGTATCGACGATACCTACGTAACGGTCCTTGGCCCTCGCCCATCGGACCTCCCGATCAAAAAGTCAACATTTGGCCCCTAATAAGCCAAATTACCAAAATACCCCTCAACTTCCGAACACCATAACTTTCTCTACGAATGTCGGAATCGAACGTGCCACCTGTCTATGAACTCGTGACGTCCCGAACTACGTCACGGTCATCGGTCAAAGTCTATTTGACCGCCCGAACAAAAAGTCAACATTTTGCCCACGACCAGGGGCAAAACGGTCATTTTGCACAATTTGTCCGATTCCGCCCTACTAACCACCGTTCAACCTCACTAATCAAGATTAGTCACTAAACTAATCCCGGGATTCGGGACGGGTCGTTACAACCTTCCCTCCTTAATAAATTTCGTCCTCGAAATTCCAACCGCTCTAAACTCAACGTACCTCCCTCCTTAATAAGTTTCGCTCTCGAAACTCGATTATCCTGATTCCACCAACACCCCGTGGAAAGTGGAATCGACCACGCAACACGTGTACACCCGTACACCAACTAACCAGGCAAAACTTGTCTGCACTCTACGTACCACTAATACTCAAAACGCAACGACTACATTCGACCCCTTCGAATGACTGAAACTACTTATTTCGAATTTGACCCCACTTGTCAAATCAACCCTCTCGTTGACGCAACAACTCGACGGTTCCTTTCCCACTCCCACTAGGAGTCAGCTGACCCCACTCAACAATCTATGTTGACACATCCTGACAAACTGTCACCACACAGTTGTTGTCAGTCGAAAACTGACACTAGACTCACTCGTGGCTACACATGCCACCAACGTACTCGACTCACCAATACCCTTACCGACATTTCACACGACCTGTGTGTAATTAAACACATCGGAATTACCATGACCCATTGCATAGTAATGTCCGGTCCACAACCAATCCCATGGTATCGGAACCAATCCGACTACCAACACGTTCACCAACACACCTCGGGTATATCCCGTATACCGTAACTAGACATCACAAGTCTACAAGGTATTGTACCTCGAACCATGTACGAAGTACACACATCTACCTAATAACCAGACTACAACCGCCTAGGTCATAGCCGAACGCGTTCCAACAATGGAGTACGTTTGCCCAATCCAGCATGAGACAAAACGAAACTCCACCCAACATCTAGTTCCAATTCCGAATCCAAATCCGCAATTTCGTAAGAAATCCCGGATCCAAACCCAGACATCACAGTTTAACTCATTTCCAAATCCGAATCCGAAATCATTATTCCGTAAGCTAGCATTTGGAATAACCATTCCGTACCCAAATCCGGAAATATACTTTCAAGTTCCAAAATCGATTCCTGAATCGTCACCCAGGAATTCGATTCCAAATCCCGAAATCTCGTTCACAATTACCAAGACACACCAAAACCGAACCTATCGGTTACCCGTTCAATACACTTGATTGACTTCATAGGGAAGCCAATCCAACCTCCACACGTCTAAGGTTGACAAAATTCAACCACCTTGAAAACCTACTCACCCGAGTAGAATACCATACGGGCCCCACTTCGAAAAGAAGTTCAATCCCGTCATTTACGACTCCTGTACCAAGGTAAGAGTGATATACTCTCCCCCTATCTGAATCATCAAGATCACGACCCAGATAGACACTGTGTCCCTGACAATAACGTCAAAATCCTAGATCGCCACAACGATCGACAATCGACTCCGACAACTAGACAGATCAGTCAACGACGAGACACGTCGAGACTGCGGATTCTCACGGATTACCTTGTATCAATCCTTGTCATTCCACCTAGGAAAAACCAAGGATGATCCAAAATGATGACGTCAAAACTCATCCTACGTGGATGCAACCAAAACTCACTGCACTCACCACGCCATGTACCCCAACATCGTCTGCCACCAAGCAGAAAATGAAAAATCTCGTTTACCTAATTTCGAACCCGTAGCTCCTCCTAATGACCTCGCAACACACAAGAGAACCCCAATGACTTCGGAATACCAATCACCAAAAACGAACACCACTCTCGTTCCCCAATCACAACGCTTCTCGAATTTAAGGTTCCAACCACGTTGGAAACAGACATGCTCCCAACAAGACGTCAAGTCCAACCACTAGACTTCCTACCTCCTCAATTCACTTGGACAACCCCGGGTCCACAATCAATCCGCTATTGTTTCGTTCGCACATCCCGACCTTTACAGGTTCAACACTCGGTTTCCCAAGTTCTCAATTACAAATTCCTACCTTTATACCACTAATGGTTTTTCCTCGTCTTTTCCAGTTTTACTCATTTCCATGTACGTTTTAGGGATGTTTAAAAACATAAAATCGCACAAATTTTGGAGTTGCCAACAACTCCCCCAAATCCACTCCTTACTGGTTATCTCACCACTATTGGGACTTATCCCAACACAGCACAGTCTTATCTGGATCCCATCCAGTCCATCACTCAACCACTACCGAATCTCAGAGACCGAACATATGTTCATCATGACGGAGTCACACCCCAACTGGTGGCTCATCGTCAACACTATTACCGACACTAGCACCAGCGCTAGTACCAGCACCAACACACTATCAACAACACTAGTATCAGCACACATGCATCCATACTAGCATCAGCACAAAAATACCAACCCCGCAAACATTCATACTTGCACACCGTGTGCAAATACGACAACCCTGGATCTCCGTTCATACCGAACGACGATCCCGTACCTCACGACTATGGGTACCACTATTCTGACAATCCACATCAGGAAAATGAACGTTCCCCGAACGTCCCCTGATCCCCAAGTATTATGACCACACTGATTACCCTCGATAGCCAGTCATCTCCATATGACTTCCAACTAACTGTCATTGCTATCGAGATCCGCATCCACACATCACACCAATACCCGATCCAACACGGGATTCCATAATTTATCTCAGAACCGTATCCGTACATCGAATCCCATAGTTCTGCCTAAACTCACCAGAGCCATCCACATGGTCATCCATGACCTCCGCCGCTCGTCGCAGCACAAGTTCTCATCCATTAGCCACGATTAAGGTTTACCTTGTTAATACTAGGGTTCCACACTCACACCCTATGGTTCCCCCGAACCAAACAGTTCTCCGTAATATAAAATCCACAACCTGACCGACCCCGCGGTCTAGACATCGAATAGACGTCAAATCCAATCATACCATCCCATCAACGTGGGTTCCACCATTAGGTCATCGGCCAACTCCGATGAACCAACATCCCTCACACTAGAAACCACCACAAGGGTTCACATTTTAAACCATTACTCACATGAGGTTCCCCGAACCTGGCTGCACCTAGCAGCACAACAATCCAATATCACATGACCGAACCGACGGTCCCACTATACCAGTTCACCACAATCAACCCCACTTGGGTCGAATCACATTAACGCACGGCGTGACGGGCCAATCGCACTCCATCCACTATCCAAACCCAAAGACTATCTATCAGGTTGATAACGAATTGCAGCCCAATGAGACATCACACCCTCGACCTGCGCGCACAAATAGAGCAACCATGCTCTGATACCAAGTTGACAGGACCCATCCCAATCCCCCCGGGATTACCGTGGAATGTGCCCTGCTCCCGTCCAACAAGGGGTGTCAGACAAGGGATAACCAAGAGCTACGGCCCAAATGGGCCATCCAGAGTGCGCAAGGACCGATGGAGGAGGTGTGCAATGTCCCAGTCTCTGCTGCAATCGCATCCGTAATCAACCTGAAGGGCATTAAAACCAAAAGCTGTGAGTGGACAAAAACCAATAAGTTTACCAAATACATTTATAAGACATTTATGCCCTCCGATAAAAACGTATGCATGCCACCAAAAACCAGTAACCAAAACGTTTGCTCAACCGAGCCATTAGGGCCTTAGCCCAAAAACCGTTAAATAAAAACCAAGTGTGGGAACTCAGCCCAAAACCGTGGAATACCACCACCATACATATTAAAACCATGTGGGTCACCACCCACTACCATAAATGAACATTAATTCATTAAAATCACACAATCATAAATCCACCCGGAAAGCCATTTCATTAATTCATATTTTACCATTACCATCACCAGCATCCCTGATGCTAGACGTCCCTGACGTCATGTCTCACGGTTTCATAAGCTACGCGTGCTGCCCGGGGTCTCTCCGGGTCCATATATCTGACATCCCTGATGTCTGACGTCCCTAACGTCAATCATAGCAATCCTGCTCCTGAGTCATCATACGGTCCGGCTGCTCCGTATAATGACCCCTCGCAGGCAATGCACCGTGACTTCCCCAGTGTCCCAGACATCTGGAGGAGACCATCATATATTCTTGTATCCAGATGGTATATGGAAAAACAGTTTTATTAAATCCTTTTATCACATCATTACCATTGGGCCCTGCCCGTAATTTCCATAAAACCACACAGTTCCATTTAGGGTCCCTGACCCAAAATCACAATTATTAAATATAGGGTCCCTGACCCGAAATCACCATTATAATCCAATTGGGCCTCATGCCCGATTTTTATGAACCACTGGGCCCACGACCCGATTTGTAAACCAACTGGGCCCGCAGCCCGACTTATAAACCCACTGGGCCCACGGCCCAAATTCGTAAATCAACTGGGCCCCTGGCCCGATAACATAACTCAAATGGGTCTCAGCCCGATTTCATACCAACTGGGCCCCTGGCCCGATTTCATTAACCAACTGGGCCCCCGGCCCGATTCTCAAATGGACTCCAAGTCCGAAATTTCCAAAACAAGTGGGCCTCAAGCCCGAGTTCATATTTCCAATTTCAAAACCATTTCATCACATTATATCCAAGTCATAAATATGGAAAATCCATGTAAAACCGGAAAACCTCGATTTACGTGCAAGCACGTAAATCGCCTCGAAATACATGAAATCGTACAATTTACCAACAACCAAATCAACATCATACAATCACAATCATAATCCATGTAAAACATTTAAGCATGCATAGAATTTATAAAACCAAAGTCCACTCACAGACCGTTTTAACCGTGTGCCTCGATATGCGTGCCACCGGCCCTCCCGGGCCACACCACTATCACCGGGACTCCCAATCCTGTCCAAATCACATTAGAGGATCACTAACCTCAACATTAACATCCTATCAAAGTCCCGTAATTTTCCCGAATTTTTACTTATTTTTAAACTTAATTTAAAACCTTCGGATATCCCGAACAATATCGAGACGGTGTCCGATCGACACGAAACCAATTCCAAAATGTCCGTTACATTAAATAGGACAGAAGTCATGTTGACCTCACCTCGAGATCCGTGCTCACGCGCCGTCACGCGCCGCCGTGAGTGACTGCGCGTGAAACTCACGCGCCGTGAACAGTGTCACCGTTCTGACCCGGTTGTCTGATAAACGGGTCACCGTGACCCGCGGCCCAACCCGACTGGTTCTCAGCCATTACTCGATCAATTTCAATTCCGTTTGTTCCTACAAGATCGTCTCATTAATTCCAGTTGATCCATGCTTTAAAAACTGAGAAACCAATACGTTTGACTACCTGTTCGTGGAGGTGTGCAGACCGGCCACCTGCAACCGTCGTGCCTGCACGATCCCGGCCACCATTCCTTTCGAAAACGATCCCCAGAAGCTCGTCTCACCTTCTAGATCATCATCCTAATCACCAGATCGATCGAAACACGTTAAAACCCATCCTACCATTTTTGTACCCGAAAACAAACTCACGGGTTCGAGGCTTACCTCGCCGCCGTGGCTACCGCCGTGGCCACCAGCATGCCCAGTTCGACTCCAGGAACTCCTTTCACCCCTCAAACACGATCAAAACCAGTCCACACTGATTTTCCAATTTCTGAGTTTTCGGACCTCTCTGTTTTTCCTCTCCGCCGCCAACCTCGCCGTCTCCCGTCGCCTCCCGTCGTGCCCAGTTCACAGCAGTCGACTCACAATCCTCTGCACAGCCTCATGGTTATAGTTATGGTGGTGATGTGAAATGGGGAGCCGTGTGCGGGTGTGTATGTGCACGGGTTCTGTTTTCCCGGTCACCACCGCCACCCACGGTGGTCCTGCCGCCGCATGCGACTCCAACTCCTCTCAGTCTCCCTGTGTTCTCTCACGGTTCCAAAATCAGAGAGGGGTTGTGTGTGTTTGTGTTTCGGGTGGGAGAAAACAGAGTGAGAGAGAGATGAGTGTGATCAGAGATAAAGGAAAGGGAGAGATGAGATCAAAGGCCCAGATTTAATCTGAGGTTTGAATGGATGGTGAGGATTTAAGGGGAGAAAATGGATTAAATAATCCAATGGCCAACAAGGATCCAGATTTTAGGGAAGGTGGGGATGAGTGACACGTGGCCTACATCCAAGGGTCCAGATTCGTCAGTTACTGTTCACCTATTTAAATATTATTATTTTATTCCGAGTCTCGGTTAATCGTGTTTCACGTCCTTGACCATAACTTCGTCGTCGGATCTCCGATTTCGGCATGCTGCCTGTCGTTGGATTCGTATCGACGATACCTACGTAACGGTCCTTGGCCCTCGCCCATCGGACCTCCCGATCAAAAAGTCAACATTTGGCCCCTAATAAGCCAAATTACCAAAATACCCCTCAACTTCCGAACACCATAACTTTCTCTACGAATGTCGGAATCGAACGTGCCACCTGTCTATGAACTCGTGACGTCCCGAACTACGTCACGGTCATCGGTCAAAGTCTATTTGACCGCCCGAACAAAAAGTCAACATTTTGCCCACGACCAGGGGCAAAACGGTCATTTTGCACAATTTGTCCGATTCCGCCCTACTAACCACCGTTCAACCTCACTAATCAAGATTAGTCACTAAACTAATCCCGGGATTCGGGACGGGTCGTTACAATCGTACTGTGAGTGGACCCGTTTTCATTAAACCCTTGCATGCTTAAATGTTTTCTGATTTACTTATATGTTCAAATGCTGGAATCTACAAATGGTTTTGATGATTTTGAGATTTCGGTTATGGCACGTTTCACGGTATTTGGGCATGAGACCCGTTTGATGAAACGTAACGATCGGTTCAGATTTTACCTATGTATACATATATGTTTGCATGTGAATATCAATAAAATGTATTTGGTACTGCACTGTATAGATCCTTCCATATTATATTGTCTCCTCCGGATGAGGTACCCCGGAGAGGTCACGGACGTCTAGAACGTCCAGCGTCTACGACGCTAAGCATCGGGGATGCTGTAACCAAACAGGGTTCGGGGATTGAACTCGGAATTGAGACCCGAGTGGCACGCGTAGCCTTGTGATTGTGACCTTATTGGACGTCAGGGACGTCAGACATCAGGGATGTCGGATTGGAGTGTATAGTGCAGTGGCTAAAATTATGGTTATGGTTTTATTACATGCCTTATGATTCATATTATATTATTTATGATTTTAAATGATGCTGCATGCATGTTTGGAAAAAGGAGGGGTAAATTATATGTTTTACTTATTAAACGATTTTATAAACTTGAGTTTCGGTCCACTCACCCTTAATGTTTTTGGTAACCCCTCCAGGTCGTGATACTGAGGTAGAGGAGGAACCTGAGGCTGAGGCATAGATCTACTTCTGCGTACCTGAACCCCTGCTGGGTGGTGTACCCGCAGGATATTGTTAGTGACAGGACCCGTCCCAACTGGACGTCAAAGACCGTACCCGGTCCTGCTCCCGTCTGACAAGTCAACTGAAAGTCCGAAACTACCCTTCAGTACCTGCCAGACAAGGGAATTTTTGCGCCTGTGCCCGCACATACCTCCACCTCTGGAATAGCCTCGATCAACGCGCCACGACCTGAAGGGTTAACAAAACAGAAAAGGTGTGAGTGGACAAAAATGACCTCTTATAAAAACATTTATCAAAATACATTCTTACCCTCCAGTTTTCACAAATTTGCATGCATATCGTAAAACATGAGTAATAGTATGAAATCATTCAAGTATGAACAGTGGACCGATAAAATCAAAACATATTTTCCCATGGTCCACAAAAACTCATGTTCACCAAATCGGTTTAACATCTCAAAAAGTTCACAATTTCTTTAAATCATTTTAACCGCTAAACCACGGTTTCCTCAAAATCATTTTCCATAAACCACGGGACTTATTTCTATATCCTGTTGCTTAGAGTCACGTTTATCCCTGCAACGCGTGCATATCAATAGGCTCAAGGACCGCTCAAAATCCGAGCATCCGCTGCTGTGAACACATCATCAGTCAGCAATCCGTCGCTGGGAAAAACCTCACCAGCCGACGATCCGGATCTCGTGAACATATCACTTACCGATCCATATAATCCAGCACATCTGATCTGAGTCAAGCCTCCCCTGGGCTGCAAGACAAAGATCGTGCTACGTGACCTCTTCGGGGTAAACACTTCCATCCCGAAGGCGAGCGTTATCTCCAGGGTGCACTCCGGGGAAAAACATATTTTCTCCCGAAAGCCCTAAATATCCGCAACATATCATCATCACAAAAACCAGTGAAAAACAGTTGCATTAAAAACCAAATCATATATCAACACAGGGTCTCAGCCCCAAGTCCCGATTTACTTTATAAATCCGAAAATCATCAATATCATCATGTCATCACATGGAAATACAAATCCAATCAAAATCACAATTCCATTGGGTCTCAAGCCCAGAATATCAATATTACGTAAATCCGTGCAACCGTAAACCCGAGTTGCCACGATTACGTAAATCCATGAAATCAATCACTGACTCATAATCCGAGTCCAAATATCATTTTCAATCCGGGCTTAGCCCAAAACATCATTTGCACGTTCCTCGTAATACGTGCCCGAAAGACTGATTAAAATAATCACAAAATCACGAGGATACCAAAAATCATCAAATTCACATGTAACTCCAAATCCGAGTCAAAATTATTATTTACTTGGGTTCTCACGCCCACAATATCATTTTTAACCAATTTCATGATTTCTCGAAAAGCGTGCCAGAATATAATAATATAATAATCACAAAACCGAGAAATCACCGAATTGAAATACCAATCATGCCAAAGCATATCAAATCATATAATAAAGCATTTTAAATCATATATGCATGCATCACAGTTAGAAAACCAAAAGTCCACTCACACACACCGTTCAAAACGGTTCGTTTCCGAGCTGCACGTTTTTCCGTAAAATCTGGAAATCACAACTCCTGCCCAAAATCATTATAGAGGGTTACTAACATCTCAAAATACATCATATAATTTTCCCCAATTTTTCCGGAATTTAAATACGTATTTAACTCGTAAAACAAAACTTCGGATACGCGGAACATTATCGAAACAATATCCGATTTCACCGAAATCAACGTCAAAATGTTCGTTACACTGAGAGGATCAAAAGTCATGTTGACCTCACCTTGAGACTAGGCCGGACGCGCCCTCACGCGCCGCCGTGAGTGGCTGCGCGTGAAACCCACGCGCCAGCTACAGTGTCGTCGTTCAAGCCCGTTTGTCTGGTAAACGGGTCGTTCAACCCGCGATCAGACCCGGCTGGTTTTCAGTCAATTCCACACTGTTTTCATCAATTGAGCATCCAATTAGTTTCGTTATAAGTTCAATTAGGGTTCTGTAACCTTAATTACTTGAAACATTACCTCAATCCTCACGATCAAGGATGAACAATCGAAGGACCTCCGGCCACTGTTCATCAGTCGAATTACCTCAATTCCACAAGGTTTCCCCAAATTGATTCATCAGGAAGCTTCATTGATCACAGGTAGACCTTTCCCCCAACTCAATTGGATCAAATCATTGCTCAATCTTCACGACTCAAACTCGAACATCCGAACAGTGTGCAACCATGGAGTTTCCACCTTGGCCACTGATTCCTCCCAATTGACGAACCCAGAAGTATCAATGGACCATGAGGAATTGTTTCCCCACCTCAATTTCGTCGTTTGATCACGCATTGATCACGACTCAAGCTCGATATCTCCCACTGTTACCAAACCCGTTCAGAGCCAATTGGGCATGAATTCCTCTCGTTTTTGATTTGAAACAACTCGTCTCAACCTCAGGAAGCTATTTCCAATGTCCAATTCGATCATCACAGCTCAATTCGACCAATTCGATTTTTCCTCCAAATTTTCTAAAACCCGAAATCCCAGTCCTCAGCTCTCAATTAATCCCTCGTTTTTCCCAGTTCAATTCACTCTCAAATGCTCACACTTTGGTTCAGAAATGGAAGAGAATTGGAGGTTGGGAGAAAACTGATTTGTGGGTTGTACACGGTTGAAGAAAATATGGGAGGTTAATGGAAATTAGGATTAATTAATTAATTTAATATAATAAAACATAATAATTAGGTCTCCCCCAAAATCATGGATCCATGTTTTGTGCCTGATTTTAAGGGATGAGTGACACTTGTCACTCATCCAAGTGTGCTCAGTCACCGGGTACTGTTCATTATTAAAATATTATTTTATTCCCGGTTCGTTCGGTTAATCGAGCCCGATTCCGTGACCATAACTTCGTCGTCGAATCTCCGATTTCGGCATGCCGCCTGTCGTTGGATTCGTATCGACGAGACCTACGTAACGGTCCTTGGCCCTCGTCCGTTGGACTTCCCGGCCAAAAAGTCAACATTTGGCCCCTACTATGCCAAATTACCAAAATACCCCTCAACTTCCGAACATCATAACTTTCTCTACGAATGTCGGAATTGAACGTGCCACCTGTCTACGAACTCGTGACGTCCCGAACTACGTCACAGTCATCGGCCAAAGTCCATTTGACCGCCCGAACTAAAAGTCAACATTTTGCCCACGCTAGGGGCAAAACGGTCATTTTGCACGTTTCGTCCGATTTCACTCAACTAATCCCCGATTAGTCATTCTAATTCGTAATTAATTAATATTCAATCCCGATATTCGGGACGGGTCATTACAACCTTCCCTCCTTAAAGAATTTCGTCCCCGAAATTCCAACTACTCGTATTCCACAACTACCTCGTGGAGAACAAATGGCCACACAACACGTATACACCTGTACACCCACTAGCCAACACAGAACTCGTCTGCACTCAGACGTCACATCACAGATGCACGTCGTACTGACTACACTCGACTACCTCGAATGAAATTGATTACCAGAAATTGGCAATGTCACCGTGAAGCTAACTCCTTCAGCTTGACAGCCCCACATACTCACTAATGTGCCCTGATCTTCGCTCTCATAGAGAGTCACCAAAACTCACTAGTCAGTCCAAGCCGACACCACAAGCCAAACTGTCACCACCAAGCTTTACCACCCTAGTAAAGCGCCAATCAGTAACAAATTAGTGACAACACATCATACTACAACGTCCGTCAATGTAGCATATGATCATCAACATGATCTCCCCTCGCAGGGCAAACTCAATCCTGCGACAAATACCAACAGTAGTATCCACAACTGTCACCCCCGCAGCGATCCCAGATGCTGGTAAGGTCACGACAAGGTAACATCTCGCCGCAAAGCAACTTGCGGTCACACCAACCACCAGCTCACTCATCCTGAGTATACGCATACCGTCATCACCCTCAATCAGACGGTGCATCTGGAACACGTTGAACACAAGCCTATCAGTAATCACACAACTCAACACTAGAGTTATACTTGCCAACCTTGGCTAAGAGCACCTGCTCAAACAATCACTGTAATCGTCAGAATCACTCTGCCCAGTGCATCGTGTTCAATGTCCAGTTCACGTTTACGACCAAAACCAATGGTATTGGAACTAAGCCAAACACCAACACGTTTATCGACACAACACTGATACATCCCATGTACCGTCACTAGGTATCAAGTACCCTCGTCCATACGATACCGTACATCGTACACCAAGCATGATCCTACAGCTGGACCCTAGTACTCGACCCATAGACCAATATGGTCGATCCCAAACCAGGTAAGGCAAAAGTAAAAAGCCTGAGGGTTTTGCTAACATCGACAATCCTTGTCCTATGCTACCCAAAAACACCTCGCCAAATGACACACTCAATATGACACATCAACGTGTCCACAGGGAAGAACGCCTAGTTCTCCCGGGATTCACATCAACCCCGGCCACCACAAGTCTGCAAAATATCGTACCCCAAACCACGTATAAGGTACGTACATCTATCCCTTGACCAGACTACAACCACCTAGGTCATAGCCAAACACGTTCCAATAACGGAGTCCATTTGCCCAAACCAGCAAGAGACAAATCGAAACTCCACCAATCAGCTAGTTTCAATACCAAATCCGAATCCGCAATTTCGTAAGAAATCCCGAATCCAAATCCATACATCACAGTTTTTAATTCATGTCCAAATCCGAATCCGAAATCATTATTCCGTAAGCTAGCATTTGGAATAATCATTCCGTACCCAAATCCAGTATTCCACTTTCAAGTTCCTGAATCGAATCCTGAATCGTCACCCATAAATTCGATTCCAAAACCCGAAATCTGGTTCACGTCCACTCGGACACACCAAAACCGAACCTATCGGTTACCAGTTCAAGCGAGTAACACATTACATCCGATGGACTTCATAAGGAAGCCAATCCCATCCGTCACAACTCTAAGGCTGACCAATTTCGACCCCGTCGAAAACCTACTCGTTCGAGTAACATACCATAAGGGGCTCCACTTCGAAAAGAAGTTCAGTCCCGTCATTTATGACTCACATACCGACGTAAGAGTGATAAACTCTCACCCAATCTGGACCATCGAAATCACGACCCAGATCCATTACGACGTCAGCCGACCGTGAACATCACGATCCTAGATCGTCACAATGCCCAACGTCCACGACATCACAAACCCGATCCACCTAGGATCCACACAGTCAACAACTAGGAACCACAGGGTCTTACACCCTTACTGATTACCTCGTATCTATCCTTGCCATCCCACCTAGGGAAAACCAAGGATGATCCAAAACAATGACACCAATATTCATCCTACGTGGATGCAAGCAAAACTCACTGCACTCCCCACGCCAGGTAACCCAACAGAAAATAAGAAATCACCCCTGATGACTTCAGAATACCTAATCCCCATGCGGAAAACCCGCAATCCTCTTCAAACACAACTTCTCATGATTCCGTAGGTCCAACCACGTTGGAACCATCGGACTCGGACACCAACCACGTGTCCCCTTTGGACTGGTTACTGACACATACCCAACTCGTCGAAGTCACAACCCGACTCGTGACCCATCGTCAGCACCACACCGGCACCCACACCAGTACACAGACAACAGTATCAGTATGAGCACACCGTGTGCAAAACTGACAACCCTGGATCTCCGCTCATAACAAGCGACGACCCCGTACCTCTGCTCGAATAGGAGAAACTCTGCCTCCTTCGCACCTAACAACTCTGGGTACAGTCACCCTGACAACTCATGTGAGAAAAAGAAATGTCCCCTGACGTCCCCCCCGATTCTCAACAATCACTCTCGGTATGAGTGCCTGCCACAGACTTGTGCAGACCCAACCATCAGACATCACTATCGAGACTCCACATCCAATGGAATCAAGTACTCGGACGACTACCCTGTATCCCCACTCTGGGATTCCTTCGACAAGTACCAACCCCGACTGTGGATTGCAGTTCCACCACTAAAGCTGACATGACTAGACCTGACACAATCGTCACTCGGTCTTGACTTCGAAAAGTCATTAAGAGTCAAACCACCCGCCAGCACACATTTCCGAACCAAACATTCCACCTTAGGTTCCGCGATTACTACCTAGGGTCCCTCAAAACCCGACAGCTCCTGAGACTTAAGATATTACCATGACTCATCTCGAGTCCTAACTGAATTCTTTGACTCATTCATCCATGCCATCCCTGGCATACCCGGTCACCCAGCAAATTACCGCCGGTGAACCACATCAATACCACATTCCAAACCTAGGAATACCCCCAACACACTCTAGACGTTGGGAACTCACATTTCGCACAAGGAATTACTGAGAATAATCTCATCCTGGGTCCAACCTACCCAATTGTGCTACCTTCCAAGCCTCTGGATCCAGCAAATCCTAGGACCCACAAGAATACCGATTCGACAATTAGCAAGCCGTAGCTACACAAATTAATATCTGACCCACAAACCAAGGTCAATTACATTCCGAGATTCATCACAAGGTCTCAAATACCCTAATATACCCATCTCACTACCAGGTCGCGCACGAGGCTCACATTCCGGAGGTATGGCATGGCAACAGCATCAGCAACCTAGTGCTCTGATACCAATTTGACAGGACCCGTCCCAACTGGACGTCAAAGACCGTACCCGGTCCTGCTCCCGTCTGACAAGTCAACTGAAAGTCCGAAACTACCCTTCAGTACCTGCCAGACAAGGGAATTTTTGCGCCTGTGCCCGCACATACCTCCACCTCTGGAATAGCCTCGATCAACGCGCCACGACCTGAAGGGTTAACAAAACAGAAAAGGTGTGAGTGGACAAAAATGACCTCTTATAAAAACATTTATCAAAATACATTCTTACCCTCCAGTTTTCACAAATTTGCATGCATATCGTAAAACATGAGTAATAGTATGAAATCATTCAAGTATGAACAGTGGACCGATAAAATCAAAACATATTTTCCCATGGTCCACAAAAACTCATGTTCACCAAATCGGTTTAACATCTCAAAAAGTTCACAATTTCTTTAAATCATTTTAACCGCTAAACCACGGTTTCCTCAAAATCATTTTCCATAAACCACGGGACTTATTTCCATATCCTGTTGCTTAGAGTCACGTTTATCCCTGCAACGCGTGCATATCAATAGGCTCAAGGACCGCTCAAAATCCGAGCATCCGCTGCTGTGAACACATCATCAGTCAGCAATCCGTCGCTGGGAAAAACCTCACCAGCCGACGATCCGGATCTCGTGAACATATCACTTACCGATCCATATAATCCAGCACATCTGATCTGAGTCAAGCCTCCCCTGGGCTGCAAGACAAAGATCGTGCTACGTGACCTCTTCGGGGTAAACACTTCCATCCCGAAGGCGAGCGTTATCTCCAGGGTGCACTCCGGGGAAAAACATATTTTCTCCCGAAAGCCCTAAATATCCGCAACATATCATCATCACAAAAACCAGTGAAAAACAGTTGCATTAAAAACCAAATCATATATCAACACAGGGTCTCAGCCCCAAGTCCCGATTTACTTTATAAATCCGAAAATCATCAATATCATCATGTCATCACATGGAAATACAAATCCAATCAAAATCACAATTCCATTGGGTCTCAAGCCCAGAATATCAATATTACGTAAATCCGTGCAACCGTAAACCCGAGTTGCCACGATCACGTAAATCCATGAAATCAATCACTGACTCATAATCCGAGTCCAAATATCATTTTCAATCCGGGCTTAGCCCAAAACATCATTTGCACGTTCCTCGTAATACGTGCCCGAAAGACTGATTAAAATAATCACAAAATCACGAGGATACCAAAAATCATCAAATTCACATGTAACTCCAAATCCGAGTCAAAATCATTATTTACTTGGGTTCTCACGCCCACAATATCATTTTTAACCAATTTCATGATTTCTCGAAAAGCGTGCCAGAATATAATAATATAATAATCACAAAACCGAGAAATCACCGAATTGAAATACCAATCATGCCAAAGCATATCAAATCATATAATAAAGCATTTTAAATCATATATGCATGCATCACAGTTAGAAAACCAAAAGTCCACTCACACACACCGTTCAAAACGGTTCGTTTCCGAGCTGCACGTTTTTCCGTAAAATCTGGAAATCACAACTCCTGCCCAAAATCATTATAGAGGGTTACTAACATCTCAAAATACATCATATAATTTTCCCCAATTTTTCCGGAATTTAAATACGTATTTAACTCGTAAAACAAAACTTCGGATACGCGGAACATTATCGAAACAATATCCGATTTCACCGAAATCAACGTCAAAATGTTCGTTACACTGAGAGGATCAAAAGTCATGTTGACCTCACCTTGAGACTAGGCCGGACGCGCCCTCACGCGCCGCCGTGAGTGGCTGCGCGTGAAACCCACGCGCCAGCTACAGTGTCGTCGTTCAAGCCCGTTTGTCTGGTAAACGGGTCGTTCAACCCGCGATCAGACCCGGCTGGTTTTCAGTCAATTCCACACTGTTTTCATCAATTGAGCATCCAATTAGTTTCGTTATAAGTTCAATTAGGGTTCTGTAACCTTAATTACTTGAAACATTACCTCAATCCTCACGATCAAGGATGAACAATCGAAGGACCTCCGGCCACTGTTCATCAGTCGAATTACCTCAATTCCACAAGGTTTCCCCAAATTGATTCATCAGGAAGCTTCATTGATCACAGGTAGACCTTTCCCCCAACTCAATTGGATCAAATCATTGCTCAATCTTCACGACTCAAACTCGAACATCCGAACAGTGTGCAACCATGGAGTTTCCACCTTGGCCACTGATTCCTCCCAATTGACGAACCCAGAAGTATCAATGGACCATGAGGAATTGTTTCCCCACCTCAATTTCGTCGTTTGATCACGCATTGATCACGACTCAAGCTCGATATCTCCCACTGTTACCAAACCCGTTCAGAGCCAATTGGGCATGAATTCCTCTCGTTTTTGATTTGAAACAACTCGTCTCAACCTCAGGAAGCTATTTCCAATGTCCAATTCGATCATCACAGCTCAATTCGACCAATTCGATTTTTCCTCCAAATTTTCTAAAACCCGAAATCCCAGTCCTCAGCTCTCAATTAATCCCTCGTTTTTCCCAGTTCAATTCACTCTCAAATGCTCACACTTTGGTTCAGAAATGGAAGAGAATTGGAGGTTGGGAGAAAACTGATTTGTGGGTTGTACACGGTTGAAGAAAATATGGGAGGTTAATGGAAATTAGGATTAATTAATTAATTTAATATAATAAAACATAATAATTAGGTCTCCCCCAAAATCATGGATCCATGTTTTGTGCCTGATTTTAAGGGATGAGTGACACTTGTCACTCATCCAAGTGTGCTCAGTCACCGGGTACTGTTCATTATTAAAATATTATTTTATTCCCGGTTCGTTCGGTTAATCGAGCCCGATTCCGTGACCATAACTTCGTCGTCGAATCTCCGATTTCGGCATGCCGCCTGTCGTTGGATTCGTATCGACGAGACCTACGTAACGGTCCTTGGCCCTCGTCCGTTGGACTTCCCGGCCAAAAAGTCAACATTTGGCCCCTACTATGCCAAATTACCAAAATACCCCTCAACTTCCGAACATCATAACTTTCTCTACGAATGTCGGAATTGAACGTGCCACCTGTCTACGAACTCGTGACGTCCCGAACTACGTCACAGTCATCGGCCAAAGTCCATTTGACCGCCCGAACTAAAAGTCAACATTTTGCCCACGCTAGGGGCAAAACGGTCATTTTGCACGTTTCGTCCGATTTCACTCAACTAATCCCCGATTAGTCATTCTAATTCGTAATTAATTAATATTCAATCCCGATATTCGGGACGGGTCATTACAGTTAGAGTCGTGCTCGCAACTTGTAATTTCGGATTTCATCCCTTGTCTGACATCTGTTTAATTCGGATTTGTTGTATGACTTTAATTTTGATTATTTATGCATTTGAGGTTTTGAGGTCAAAATTGGTATGAATTATTGGGTGTCAGACGGGAGCAGGGCACGTCCCCATATGGTTCCAGAGAGGATCGGGGCGGGTCCTGTCATGATGTGTAGGACCATTGCACGATCGCGCCATTTATTGACACGAGGCATGGCCAAATCCCTGTGCAAGTTGTCTAATCTCAGTGATTATCACCCCATCCGCACCTCCTTCATCGCCAACATGGGTAATGGCTTGAAAAACTGAAAGAGAAACAAATTCTATAATAACATTGTGAAAACCCATATCGTATGTGAACTGCAGCCTATGACTGACTGTTGAAGTGTAAGCTGCCAGCTGACATTAATCCATTACATCACACTTAAGTTGTGAATGCTGAAGTGGAAAATGCTGAGGTGGAAAGTGCTGAGGTGAAGCTTAGGTGGATAACTAAATGAAAGGGACATCTAAGTGTGTGTGAAGGATCAGAGAAGGTCTAGTAATTGAGGTGGCACTGTTTGATTGGCAGTGAGAGAGTCATGGAGTGTGTGTGTGTGTGTGTGTGTGTCTTATATATGGATTGCAATGAATCAAACAGATGCATGATGAATTAATTGAATGAGAATGATGAAATCTCATATTGAATTGTGAAGAATGTGTTAGTTTTCCTCACAGGGCATTTCATTGAACAGTTGGTGTGCATAACCAAATTGTGTGATTTTCTTTCATTCAATCATCATCGATTTCCTGTTTTCCTTAAAGACTAATCACCTAAAAGTAATTCTACATATAGTCACAGACTAGCCCTGATTCACAGCCAATTCAGCTAGGAGATTCAAGTTAGAGCACTTGATTGAGAAGTAATCCACCTGCAGCTGTTGATGAGCTCTCTGATGAACTTCAACACTAACTGCATAAAACTCCATAAGCTGAGGAGAAGAACCGCCCAGCAAAGGCATGGCAGCAGCTGCCATGAGAGAACACTGAAGAAAGAAATCCAGAATTTTGAACTATTGTTGTCTGAAGCTAATCGCGCTAGGAGTTTTCAGATTCTTTTAGCTTCAAGTTTTCACTTTTTAGTATGAACGAAAGCTTAAGTCATTATACGAGCAATTTGTACGGTGACAATTTGGTTCTCAGAGTTCAAAATCTATTTACTGATGTCTATGTTGATTGGAAATTGGCATGGTTTGATATTATCAAGCAGAAACTGTGTTATTGGTCAAGCTTTTGGAGGCAATTCCTTGTGCTTGAACGGAGGAAAATGCTTGGAATTAATCCAGGAATACGCATAATGGCCAGGTCTAATGAGTCGTGTTGATTTTGATTAGATAACTCATCAATTCATTGTAAAGGAAGACGTCTTTTTTATCGATCAAGACATTTTTATTTTATATTTTTGGTAATACCATGAGGTGCCTTTACACCTGAAGGGTGGAACTAATCCTCGCTTGGGGTGATCTGTTTGCCAAAGCTAAGGGGACTTTCTGTGGAAACCTTCACGAACAATCGTCGTTTTTTTTATGACTTTTCCGCTTTGTGGCTTTTCCTGGTCACAAAGTATTCTCAGCATGTTTCGAATTCCTATCAATTTCGAACCAATCAAGGCACTTCTGATTATGATAATGCGCAATAAGAATTTATTTAAATTGGATACAAGTATTTTCTTATACAGCTTAAATTGGATACAAGTAAACACCGTTACAAATTTATTGCAATCTCATTATTATTAATTAAGCTTAATAATTTGGTGCTTAATTTAGAGTCGAATCTGATTCAAGTTTGCTCTGGCTTCAATCACATGGTGCTGGTTTGATTCAAGGTATTGTTTATAAGTCATTTCACAATAAGATGGTGGGTTTTGATCATCTACGAACTCAGGTGCAGGCTTCACAACTGTATCCAATGATGGTCCAAAAAAGAAGGGTAAACTCATCCTTTCTGCTTTGTTCTTTAGAGCCACACGATGCAACAAGCTCTTGTACTTCCCATTTGTAAGAATCTGCCTCGTGCGTATGAAAGCAAAGACTGATTTGTCCGTATCAACAAAATAAACGATTAAAAAGTTCTATTGAAATTGTCATATACTCAATTTCTTTTATACATGTAAATAAATGATTGAGAGATCTTCAATTTGAGTGGGAATTTTTCCGCTGTGGTAATTTAAGAAATAAACGATTTCGATTATAAAAAAAATTCATCGTTAATCAAAGTGAAATGAATTGTCATATTCGGAATTGTGTTCAATTTCTAAATCTTCACTCAAAGGTCATCATGACAAGAAATAAATTAGGAAATCATATGTATTAACAAAATGAACAATTTTCAGTGAAAAATTTGATTGTTAAATATTGAACCAAGATGGCCTTCCAAGATGCCAATCGACGTCTCGGGATCTGGTAGTTGGTCTTGTAGCACGACCTCAAGTGGTTACTGGGTCAACTGTTCCTAAGTCTGTTGCACGTCTTTCACTATGGCGACCTACAAAATTGAATAAAAAATAATTAGAAAATTACGTAATTAAAAATAATTAAATATTTAATAACCGCAAACACTGCACTTACGTGAATAATGCCAGTTGCCTCATTGCCTCACCTAGCATAAACCTCCATCCAGGCTTCAACCTCCGGGAATAGGGACTAAGCCGCACGACGTGCCTCATGTCGAGCCAACAAAGAGCGCGATCCCCCATGGTGCTCAATTACTATTAATCAGGAGGCACTATCTTGAAGTGGTTTTCACAACCATGAAGTGGTTTTCACATGGGGAGTGCATGTACTTACACACTTGGTTTACAAAAAAGGCAATGTCAGGTCAAGTGAAAGTCAAGTAGTGCAGGGCTCCCACAATTCTTTTGTAGTTATAAGGATTGTCATACAAGGGACCATCAATTTTTCTTAGCCTTGATCCAGGAATAGAAGGAGTGTCCACAATACTGCTTTGAGGTATAGTTGTTTTAACTAGCAATTCTGTAATGTACTTAGACTGAGATATGAACAATCCAGATTCAGTATGTGAAATTTGAATCCCTAAGAAGTGGCTCAAATCTTCAAGATCCTTCATGTCAAACTTATGAGTAAGAGCGTCAATCACCTCTTGAATAGCAGAATTTGAGTTCCCAGTTAGTATTATATCATCCACATAAAGGAGAAGAATGACAGTACTAGTAGTTGCTTGTTTGACAAATAAGGATGCATGAGCCCAATTAAGTAGTGTTGAAACCTAAACCAGAGAGAAAAATTGTGAGCTTTTCATTCCAGGGCCTTGGGGCTTGCTTTAACCCACAGAGGCACTTTTGAGTAAACACACATAGTCTTTAGGTACTTCACCTTCAAAACCAGGAGGTTGCTTAATAGAGACTTCTTCTTTGAGGTCTCCATACAAGAAAGCATGTTTGACATCCATCTGCCCGAGTTCCCACTTAAACTGAACTGCCAAAGCTTCAAAAGCTTAACTATTGAGCTGAAATTCTCTCCATAATCCAATCCAACTTCTCGACGGATGTAGCCCTCATAAGACTCCAACCATGTAGCTCTCATAATAATACATTAAAAAATAGCATATAGAGTAGAGATATTCACTCTAAAACCTACAAAAGAATTAAGTATGTTCAATCATCCACTTTCGGTACTTATTATAATAATTTAATTTAGTGACGATTTCTAATGATGGATGAGCTTAACGTAAAGGACAAAATGACAGATATGGCATAATCAGATATCACTAGAAATGGTGCTGTGCACTGCTGCAGATTTGTGAGATGATTTAAATACAATTTTAGTATTGAATAGCAAATTTAAAAATTTCAAATATGCAGACAGGGAGGTCTGGATTAATTACTTCCTATCTATCCTAGTGCATGTGTTATCTCGTAACGGTCTTCTTTGCCCTCCATCGTTTCATGATTGTTAGCTGGCCTCGGTTGGGGCCGTGGTGGTTGTTGAAACGATTGTTAGCTGGCCTCGGTTGGGGCCGTGGTGGTTGTTATTCCCTTTGTTTTCATTGTTGTTGTCCCTTTTCTCTCGCTGCTTTGTTCATTGTGGTGTTTCCTTACTCCTTTGGTTCTCAGAGTTCAAAATTTATTTACTGATGTCTATGTTGATTGAAAATTGGTATGGTTTGATATTATCAAGCAGAAACTGTGTTATTGGTCAAGCTTTTGGAGGCAGTTCCTTGTGCTTGAACGGGGGAAAATGCTTGGAATTAGTCCGGGAATACGCATAATGGCCAGGTCTAATGAGTCGTGTTGATTTTGATTAGATAACTCATCAATTCATTGTAAAGGAAGAGGTCGTCATAGTTAAGTTTTTTATCGATCAAGACATTTTTATTTTATATTTTTGGTAATACCACGAGGTGCCTTTACACCGGAAGGGTGGAACTAATCCTCGCTTGGGGTGATCCGTTTGCCAAAGCTAAGGGGACTTTCTGTGGAAACCTTCACGAACAATCATCGTTTTTTTTATGACTTTTCCGCTTTGTGGCTTTTCCTGGTCACAAAGTATTCTTAGCATGTTTCGAATTCCTATCAATTTCAAACCAATCAAGGCGCTTCTGATTATGATAATGTGCAATAAGAATTTACTTAAATTGGATACAAGTATTTTCTTATACAACTTAAATTGGATACAAGTCAAACAGCGGCGCTCTACACCGTTACAAATTTATTGCAATCTCATTATTATTAATTAAGCTTAATAATTTGGTGCTTAATTTAGAGTCGAATCTGATTCAAGTTTGCTCTGGCTTCAATCACATGGTGCTGGTTTGATTCAAGGTATTGTTTATAAGTCATTTCATGATAAGATGGTGGGTTTTGATCGTCTACGAACTCAGGTGCAGGCTTCACAACTGTATCCAATGATGGTCCAAAAAAGAAGGGTAAACTCATCCTTTCTGCTTTGTTCTTTAGAGCCACACGATGCAACAAGCTCTTGTACTTCCCATTTGTAAGAATCTGCCACGCGCGTATGAAAGCAAAGAATGATTTGTCCGTATCAACAAAATAAACGATTAAAAAGTTCTATCGAAATTGTCATATACTTAATTTCTTTTATACATGTAAATAAATGATTGAGAGATCTTCAATTTGAGTGGGAATTTTTTCCACCGTGGTAATTTAAGAAATAAACGATTTCGATTATAAAAAAAATCATCGTTAATCAAAGTGAAATGAATTGTCGGAATTGTGTTCAATTTCTAAATCTTCACTCAAAGGTCATCATGACAAGAAATAAATTAGGAAATCATATGTATTAACAAAATGAACAATTTCCAGTGAAAATTTTGATTGTTACCATGCTATCAATCTCTTTGATACATACCAATATATAATATTGTAATATAATGAGTTAATTAAGAAATGAATGATTCTGATTATATTTTACGTCGTTAAGAAATGAATGATTCTTATTATATTCTACGTCGTTAAGAAATGAACGATTCTGATTATATATTACGTCTTTAATTAGTTAAATTGGGGTGAACTACCATATTCATAATCGTGTTTAATTTCTACATTTAAAGAACATTACATCAAAACATCAGGAGGCATTTGTATGCATTAACAATGGATGATTGCCCATAGAAATTATAATCGTGATCAACAGTACGTTGATTTAGTTAATACATGTTAATAACCGAACATATCCAATTTAACGGACAATCTCTAATTTAACGGATTTTTTTATCATTAATTTAAAATTAATGATTTCGATTAGAACACATGTATAAAAAAAAACAGATAATCAAAAATTAAAATAAGATGAAATGATGATTAGTATATTCCAAAATTGAAATGCTAAGTATTTTCGTAGAAAATTTGAGAAACTTAGTTATTAAAATAAATACCTCTATTTGGTCGGCAACGATGACAAAAATAGAGTTAGGAGGGAAATTTGCATTAAACCATTTCTTGCGATGGTCTATCTGAAGACCCCCATCGACGTCTTGTGCAATGAGAACAAGTAAACCGGGATCACGATGAGGGAATTGGCCGATCTGATTCTTGCCGTCCGATGAATGCGAGAGTGCAGGATAGTAGTTTGGTCCGAAAATATTGTAGCCCGACTCCAAATTCATCGTCCTCTCTATGTAGTGTTCTTCGAGCCCTAGTGATTTTGAGATCCCTCTAATTAATTGGATTCCCATCTCTCGCAATTTCTCACAATATTCTTTTAAAACCCTGCAAATAATTATATACCATAACATTATGTAGAAATTAACAAAAGAAATTTAATTCAATATATATATATATAGGTGTAACGAGGATTTCAATTGTGGAGTGCCTTTCACAAAATGCTTGTAAAAGAAAATTAAACTTTTGATGTAATTAATAATACCAAATTAATAAATAAAGATAATAAAAAATCATATTATATTTTTAGTTCCTCATTACATAAATATAAATAATTATAAACACAAAATTTCACAAGTGCAATAATTAATTAAATAATCTATTTAATAAAACAAAATTATATATATATATATATATATTTCCTTAAAATAGGATTAATTAAATTAGTATTTATCAGAGTGAATATAAGTTTTTATATTTAATTAGTTGTACGTGTGAAAGTGAATATATGTTATATATATGTATATGTATATTATATATTATATATTATATATATATTATATGTATATTATATATAGAAAAAGGTAGTTGATACGTGGAATTTGCAGGCTTTGTAGGGCAATGAAAGGTGGGGTGTGTCCTCATGTGGAGAAGCTCTCTTTGGGTTGTGCCGCCACGCTTGAATCTGATCCTGTCCGTCGAATCATTAGTCTCGTATCGCTGCTTCTCCTCCTTCGTCTGATCAAAAAATTCTGTAAGCCAATTCATAACACTCCCCATCAGGCTATCTGGGATCCCATGATTTGTCACCTGCAAAATCATCGAACGGTCACTAGTGAATGCATGGTGACATATAGTAACATTCAAAAATATAGTACTTATTTTTCAAGAAATTAACATTTCAAACTTGTCTCATATCATGTAATTAATGATAACAAAATACAGAGATTTTTGGAATTTTTATTTATTTAATCACAATAGGTAAAATGTTGAAATCTGAATGGTGCTTAAAAAAAAAAAGGGTAAATGGTTGCAACCCTTCCTACATTTTACCATAACTTAGCAACAGTCTCTATACTTTATTATTAATTAATGTCACTTGTTCCTGAATTTTACCTTAATGTGTCTATTAGTCATTCAATCAGTCTATTTTTTAAACGAATTCCAGAAAAAGAAAGTCACGTGAAACACAGTTTGATAGTCTCACTATTTTGTAACGAAATTCATTTGAAAATTAGACAGAGGAACTAACGGAAATATTATGGAAAAGTTCAGGGACGGTTTCAACCATTTAGACTAGAAAAATTTAGATCATTATGTTTGGTGGGTGAGTATGGATAGTGACGTAGTCAAGATTTAACTTGATAGAAAATTTTTCACGAAATAAAGATAGAACACGTAATATATATAATTCAAGGCATAATTCATGACTGAATAAATTTAATTACATACAGTGAAGAAGCCAAAGTTGATGCAAACTTGGTGGAGGTGGGTGATGGCTTGAGACCTTGTGAGAGGATCATTGGAGATGAGCATGGAGTAATCAACTACTGGGTTTGGGATAAAATCACATGATTTATGGGACTCATCATCAAGATCTCCAGAAAACGAGAGGCTTTGAGTAAGAACCAGGGGAAGAGTTGCCTCAGTTTCTGCAGCCATTTGTACTTTTAATTTGTGTGTGAGAAGAGTCGAGTGTCTGACGCAGGCGTGCAAAAATAGAAATAAAAGTGACCCTTTTATAGCCAAATGATTTGATGTAAGAAGGCTACGTACCGATACGTAATCACACTACGAGAACACGCACTATGATTATTGATATTAAGCTTGAAAAATAAAACATGATAATGGGAAGTTTCAAATCTTGTGACTTAATTATAAGTAGAAACTATCCCATTCCGAATCAAAATTACTATTATCAATATCGTCACTATCAAGAACAAGAAAACCCTTGGACGAACCGAGTTTGAATATTCCGATGATTTGAAAAAATTGAACTCTTATAAAATTATTTTGACTATTGAACCAATCCGTCTATCTATAAAAATATAATAATAAAAAAGAATTATTATTTACCAAATCATCGGTATTTCATTATTTATAAAAATAAACATCAAATTAATCAAGGATATATGCAAATTACGAAGATAAAGAATAATTGGGTGAGAGAAACAATTCGAACTTAGAAAATTTCTTAAGTGCTTAAGGAAGTGATTTCCACGTTTTTTTTTTTACATTCGTTAATTTATTCACATTCAATGATTCAACGACTTAAAAAATAACTTAATGTGTAAAGATAAAATAACTTCTCATTTTTTATTTTCACAAAACCAGTTATGATAAACATGCATGAATATTGTAAAGAAGGAAATCTCTGTTTTTTTTTTTGGAATGGATCATAAGACTCCAACCATTGTAGCCCTCACAATGAATGTTAATCATAGCCAACCACATATATTTTAAATGTTAATCATGCCAAGTATATCTCTTTACGTACCAATTCTGATTCGCAATCCCCTGGGCCCCGAGACTCCAATCATGCCAAGTTGTGGAATGGACACCGATTTCTCCACACATTTCTTATATGGGGGACATGCAACAGACCATATATAACAACTTTAATTTTAGAACAAAAACTTTATATATACATCAGAGAGGGTATAATCATTTTTCCTTTCACGCACTCTTAATTGATGATATTTTATTTATTAGTTGTCGCACATTTTTAAGTATGTTATACAAAATTTCACATTTTAATAAATTAGCAAGGATCACTTTTTGTGATTTCTCAAAAAAAAAAGTGCAACTTTATTTTTATTCTATTTTTTTTCTATAATTCATATAATTCATAATCTTAAATCTAATAAAATAATAACTTAATAAAGTTCATAAACTCCACTATCATTATAAACATTGATAAATGAAAAAAATAAGTAAATTAATAGAAATTAAGAATTGAACCCTTTGAAAATATGAAGTAATTAAATACATTTTAGGAATATTTGTAATTAAGAAGAAAATTAGCAAAATAAACAAATAAGGTAAAGTACGGTTAAAAATATAATTTTTTTTATATGTATATGATAAATTGGTATGGTATCATGTATAACATAATACATAAAAATTTAGTACAATATTAGAAGAGCACGGAAAAAATAAAAAAAAAAAATGAATGGGAGCTCAGGCAAACCCTAGGCCCTAGTTGGCTCCGCCTTCATGTGTATATATATATTATACGTTGATATTTTTATTTTACGTGTTATAATATATAAGTGTATGTTACTTAGACAATATAATCGAATGCTCGTATTACAGTCGCGTGTTAGGCCAAGTAATCATCCATTATTCATGCGAAGTTAATATAGACAATACCCGACCCGATGATACAATAATATCATGTAATAATGTCACTATCTTTCTAGGTACGTATATATAGATCGTGAGGGGAAATTGCCACATGCATGACCACATAATGTTTGGAGTGCATTGAAGGATTTCTCAGGGACATGATTTTATTTATTGGAAAATTTTCCATGTTCTTAATTGTAATTGGCTATTTATTAAAATATAATTATCATATAAAGTAATGATATTCACTCTAAAACCAGCAAAAGAATTAAATTAATATGTTCAATCATCCACTTTCGGTAAGTATTATAATTAATAATTTAATTAAGTGACGATTTCTAATGATGGATGAGCTTAATTAATGTAAAGGATAAAATGACAGATATATATCACTAGAAGATTGAAATGGCCGGTGTCGTGCACTAATTAATTTTACTTCCCATCATCGATCAATATGAATACCCAAAAAACAGGAACATAGCGCATACTAAAAATCAGTCACGAATTCAGGATTGAAAATAGAGGTGGACTGAATCCATAATTAAGAATAGAAGATGACTGATTTATAGCCAATTAGTTTAGTAAAATAGCATTTATTAGAAA
This sequence comes from Prinsepia uniflora, assembly GCA_032719365.1. NCBI lineage: Eukaryota > Viridiplantae > Streptophyta > Magnoliopsida > Rosales > Rosaceae > Prinsepia > Prinsepia uniflora. The sequence goes on along the minus strand of CM064875.1, from coordinate 951,766 downwards.
TTCAGTAAAAAAAATCTTTGATTTTTTCATGTTTTTTCACATTTGAAGTAGGCTGGAGTCCACCTCGAAACCATCTGGATCCGTGCCTGCTAAAAACCTTGAATGATATAAAAATCATTTTATTTTCGGCGTCATATTCATAGCTAGCGCATTCATGGTATTCACTATTCCAGCTCCGTATCAAAATTGCTACTATCAAACTTAGAAAATTACGTAACATGAGTGCTTAAGGAGGTGATTTCAGCACTTCTTTTCACTTTCTGCATTCATTAATTTATTCATATTTATTAATTCTACTTCCATTTACTCAATCCAGTGACTTCAAAAATAATATAATTTGTAAAGATAAAATAACTTCTCATCATATATTATGTTTCACGAAACAAGTTATGATAAACATGCAAGAGTATTGTATATGAATTTAATCTGTCTTTGCAAAGAAGGAAACACGGAAAACTTTTGTGAGAGAGAGAGAGAGAGAGAGAGAGAGAGAGAGAGAGAGAGAGAGAGAGAGAGAGAGAGAGAGAGAGAGAGAGAGAGAGAGAGAGAGGAGAGAAAAGGAAATAAATAAATGAATGGATCATAAGACTCCAACCATGTAGCCCTAAAAATATTCATAAACTTTACTGAAACAAGAAACTCCAAATTCATGACCTTAAAATGTTAATCATGCCAAGTATATCTCCTTACCAACTCTGATTTGCAATCCCCTCAAGAAAACAATCACTACAATAAAATGAAGTTTGCCCGGCGGATGGGCTCCGCCAAGCCAACTTCCATACGCGTCGGGTTACGGTTTGCTCGGCGCATCCCCGTCAGGCCAACTGCGTCGAGCAGGACTTTTCTGGCAAACATAAAACCCGGCCGATGACGGTCATCTTCCGAGCTAAATGCCAGTCAACGTTGTTTGCTCGACGCCATCTTCGCCGAGCAACGTGGTCGAAAAAAACGACCTCGAGCAGGCACGTAGAGTTGACCCGGTGTGGCATGCGCCAAGCAAGATGACCTCGCTCGGCGGGGGTGCTCCGGGCAAGCCTAATATAATTATCTTGGCCGGCGGGCATATGCGCCAGACTAAATGTTAATTTGTTTCTTTTTAAAATTACTTTAATATTTGAATAATTATATTTATATAATATTATATATATAAATAAATGGAAATAATATTAAAACAAAAAAATATAATTAAGTGAAAATTAATTCTAATATATATAAAATAAATGTAATAATTTTACATAATTAAAAAAAAACTAATAAAACTAAATGTTCGGTGGTGGATGAGCACCATCCTGGGGAGGATGCTGACTAGGATCCAGCTCGGATTGTGAGGCATTGACATCAGGCATACACTGACCCATTTGGTTGAATAGCATTGCAAGCTGGGCCTACATAAGTGCCTGTTGGACCTCGAGGCGCACATGCCCAGCCTTAAGCTCGATATTTTCCGCTTGAAGGGCCTCCAAGTTGCTCCGCAGCTGAGTGACCTCTTCGGGATTGCCTCCCCGAGACGATCTTGAGGATCGGCTCGAGACATCTCGAAATAGCCCTACACCGGCACCCCGACAACTTTCTCGGGTGGTCGACCAAGATGGCCTTCCAGGATGCCAATCAACGTCTCGGGATCCGGTAGTTGGTCTTGTAGCGGGACCTCAGGTTGTTGCTGGGTCAACTGTTCTTAAGTCTGTTGCACGTCTTCCACTATGGCGGCCTACAAAATTGAATAAAAAATAATTAGAAAATTACGTAATTAAAAATAATTAAATATTTAATAATCACAAACAGTGCACTTACGTGAATAGCGTCAGTTGTCTCATTGCCTCGCCTAGCATAAACCTCCCCCCAGGCTTCAACCTCCAGGAACAGGGACTCAGCCGCACGACGTGCCTCATGTCGAGCCAACAAAGAGCGCGATTCCCATGGTGCTCAATTACTATTAATCGGGAGGCACTATCTTGAAGTGGTTTTCACAACCATGAAGTGGTTTTCACATGTGGAGTGCATGTACTGACACACTTGGTTTACAAAAAAGGCAATGTCAGGTCAAGTGAAAGTCAAGTAGTGCAGGGCTCCCACAATACTTTTGTAGTTATAAGGATTGTCATACAAGAGACCATCAATTTTTCTTAGCCTTGATCCAGAAATAGAAAGAGTGTCCACAATGCTGCTTTGAAGTACAATTGTTTTAACTAGCAATTCTGTAATGTACTTGGACTGAGATAGGAACAATCCAGACTCAGTATGTGAAATTTGAATCCCTAAGAAGTGACTCAAATCTTCAAGATCCTTCATGTCAAATTCATGAGTAAGAGCGTCAATCGCCTCTTGAATAGCAGAATTTGAGTTCCCAGTTAGTATTATATCATCCACATAAAGGAGAAGAATGACAGTACTAGTAGTTGCTTGTTTGACAAACAAGGATGCATGAGCCCAATTAAGTAGTGTTGAAACCTAAACCAGGGAGAAAAATTGTGAGCTTTTCATTCCAGGGGCTTGCTTTAACCCATAGAGGCACTTTTGAGTAAACACACATAGTCTTTAGGTACTTCAACTTCAAAACCAGGAGGTTGCTTAATAGAGACTTCTTCTTTGAGGTCTCCATACAAGAAAGCATTTTTGACATCCATCTGCCGGAGTTCCCACTTAAACTGAACTGACAAAGCTAGAACAAGTCCTAAAGCTTAACTATTGAGCTGAAATTCTCTCCATAATCCAATCTTGACGGATGTAGCCCTCATAAGACTCCAACCATGTAGCTCTCATGATAATACATTAAAAAATAGCATATACAGTAGAGATATTCACTCTAAAACCTGCAAAAGAATTAAATATGTTCAATCATCCACTTTCGGTACTTATTATAATAATTTAATTTAGTGACCATTTCTAATGATGGATGAGCTTAATGTAAAGGACAAAATGACAGATATGGCATAATCAGATATCACTAGAAATGGTGCTGTGCACTGCTGCAGATTTGTGAGATGATTTAAATACAATTTTAGTATTGAATAGAAAATTTAAAAATTTCAAATATGCAGACAGGGAGATCTGGATTGATCACCTCCTATCTATCCTAGGGCATGTGTTATCTTGTAACGGTCTCCCTTGCCCTCCAGCGTCTCATGATTGTTAGCTGGCCTCCATCGTCTCACGATCTGGATTCAAGCAACTATCAAAAGAAGGATAAAAGATGAAAGAAATTATATCCTCATCAAGCACTAGAAGCACAGTGTATCATGCGCTATGCACTTTTTCCACACTACGACATAGCTCAATAACATTTTCTTTGAACGCTAAACGAAAATTATTGTGTTGAAAATGATATTTTCAACAAACATCATAGCTCACATCGTCAATTATTCTTCATATAATTAATGGTAGAAAATTTTCATTTTATCTACGCATTTAAATTACCTTTACCGAGTTCATGGATTTGACATCTAGTTATCATCCAAACTGTTTTTTTCCTATAACAATAGCCAAAATCAATATTAGGAACGAAAAACGCATACAAAATGAAGATATAAATCATGCACAATTGATTACGTACTCATTCTCAAACCAAAATCATTAGGAATGAAAAACACATACAAAATGAAAACGATATAAGCTATGTTGTCCTTCTCACTTACAATTGATTATTCAATCTCAAATTAGTTTTTCTTCCCATCATCAATCAATAATATCAATACCAAAAAAACAACATACAATCAAAGAGCAAATAAAGGCAAGAATCACGTACTAGGTCAAGTAATCATCCATTTATATTATATATGGTGAACATGATACAAGTGTTGAGATGTGAGGAAAATATCTCACATCGGAAAAAGTACAACTACAATTTGTGCCTTATAAGATCTTGGGCTACTCCCCTCATTACCAATTGGTTTTGGAGTGGAATCTCAACTTCTTACATGGTATCAGAGCGTAGTTATTCCACGTGATTGACTTAACTGTCACACGTGTCACACATACCTATCCAAATCGTCACGTGATAGGCTGGAAAATCCGCCACACGTGAGGGGGCGTGTTGAGATGTGAGGAAAATATCCCACATCGGAAAAAGCACAACTACAATTTGTGCCTTATAAGATCTTGAGTTACTCCCCCTATTGCCATTTGATTTTGGGGTGGAATCTCAACTTTTTACAACAAGTACCCGACCTTGATGATATAGTTGTATCATGTAATAATCTCACTAACTTTCTAGGTACGCATGGAATGTGAGGGGATCGAGATTGCTACCCGACCACTTAGTGTTTGAAATGCATTGAAGGGTTACTCACATACATGATTTTATTTATTGGCAAAATTTTCCATGTTCTTAATTATAATTGGAATTGGTTATTTATTAAAAAATCATTATCATATAAAGTCAAGATATTCTGTCTAAAACTTACAATAAAATTAAATATGTCAATCAACCAATTTTGGTACTTACTATAATAATTTTCCACATACTGTCCGCAGGCTGCTACAGATTTGTGAGATGATTTGAATACAATTCTAATATTGAAGTAGCAAGTTTACAGGCTTCAAATTTACAGACCTAAAACAGAGAATTCATGCAACTACCAAAAGAAGGATAAATGATTACAGACATCATATCTTCATCAAGCACCAGAGGCAGAGTGACATACACCATACACTTTTTCCATACTATGACATCAAATCATTTTCAGTAAACATCATAGCTTCTTTTTCAGCAAGGCATTTAAATTACCTTTACCGAGTTTTTGAAGTTGACATCTAGTTTTCCTAGAACAATAACCAAATTGGCACATTTCGACCCAAAAAGTCGACAAGGACGTCAAAATCGAGGCATGTTGGCTGACATTTAAACGGTGATGTCCAAATGACGAAAGTCAAAAGGGTTAAAATGGTGCATTTTAGGAGGTTGTGTAAAATGTAACTGACACTGTTCAAAACGGCGGTTGCCTAGTCTGCTTAGGCGCTCGATGGTGAGAAACTGCCCGTATATTGGCTAGGCGCCTAGATGGATTTTCTTGTAAATCATTTTAGTTTGTAAACCCAACTTAAAGTTAATATATATATATATATATATTTAGCTATATAAGTTATTTTATTTATTAAATACTTAGTTAATTATTAATTATTACTCTCAAATTAGTTTTACTTCCTATCTCCAATTAATATCAATGCCAAAAAAGAACACGTATGTAGTTAAAAGGGCAAATAAAGGTAAGAAAAGAAACTTGACACGTTCGTAAAGCAAATTGAGAGTCAAAATCAACTTACGAATAACAAACTGCAATCTTAAAGATCAAAGAATACCAAAATTAGAAAGGATTATAGAAAATGTAAATGTAACAAAGAACTGGAACGAACATCAAGGACCCATTCTAACATAACCTCAGTAAATGTAACTAAATTAAAGACAAAGTAACATTTAATCTGTGAAAATTAGATATGAAATTGGCTCTAGAGTCATTCAATATGTAAGCATTTTATCATATCATATCTCAATTCAGTCTATAAGATATTCATTTGATCATATCTCAATTCAGTCTATAATCAATTTATCAGATCATATCTCAATTCGTACTAGTATCTCCATTTTAATTCAAATAGAAGTTTGATTCTCATGGCATGTTCAAACATGAATTTAATCTGTAAGCACCTATCATATCATATATAATGCTCGAATTATTCCTCTTTCTGGAGAGAAGCGACATGCAACAAATCCTTGCAAAAAAATCAACTTGCAATGTAATCAACCCAAGAAATCCATAAAAACAAACTAATTGAAGGATAAATTAACTAAAAACCAAACCATTACCCTGCGAATTGGTAGGTGAATGCGAAAGAAAATATAGAAGAAGAGAGTTGGGGTGTGATTTTGTGAATGCAAAAGAGAAAAAAGGCAGAGAAAAAAATATAAGGTGGAGAGAGAGGCGGTGGTTTTTGTCGCAAGAATTGAAGATGGGAAAGGCGAGCGGCGACTAATGACATTTGAGAATTGTGGGCGGCTATCGAACAGTTGAAGCGGCACAATTGAAGCGTAAGGTAGAAAAGTTTGCAAGAGGTGTTGTAATTAAGAAACTGAAGGGACAAAGGTTGAAGAGGTAACTGGCTGTGCTAATCGGCAAGAGGCATGGAAGCAAGGAGGAAGAAGCAAAAGTCGAAGGGGCAGATTAGTCAATCGACTGTTTACAATGAAGGAAAAAAATAGGGGCAAAAACGGGAAAGCACTGTTTATAAACAGTGAAATCATTCTTGAGTTTTGGTGTAGACTAGCAATTATCCCCACGGGTTTGTGTGGGGCTATTGAATTGATCATGAAGATGATTAAAAGGTTCAGATTTAAAGTCTCATATGCAAATCATTACATTATATTCGGTTTTGATAAAAGAGTTAGTGCATAATGAAATTAAAACATCCAAATTAATCACACCTAATCTAGTCAACATGAACCTAGGCTGAGCAGTCCCGCTTTAGAACTACTCAAGCCCTCAACTTGAAAAATCACACAAGGTCAAATCTCTACATGAACAATACAACACTGGCCGACCACAAACGGTCGCGCTGCATGTTGCTTGGCCAGGCCATCTCATCGGTAAAACATGCAACTTAGCAAGGGATCAAAGCAGCACAGACCGACCACATCTGGTCGGCTTGCCTCATTATTTGGTCAGTTAAGTCAGAAATATTCATCGGAACCACACATGGACACGTATCAGCTCTGAGACGACAACATTAATCTCACATCGAACTATTCCAACAACAACATTCAATGCTATCATAAATACAAGAGTGTCTCCCCTCCAAAAGGTAATGACAATTTTGTCATTACGCTGCCTAAATTATTATAGTACCCTTAACAATTAATTTGACTTAAATATCGGAGACTGTTAGGTTTCCACTCCACTAGTGCTACTTTGCTCTTACCTTTCTGTACGCGGGTTCCGCCACCACAAGATGAGCATCTGAAAGAGTCCAACGAGACGAGTCTAAGTTAGTCCATTTATTGAATCAACAGTTTAGCGTCGTCTGTGAGAAGTCTGAAACAATCTCTCATGCTTTCACTTACCACATCAGTCGTCTCAACTATCCCCATCACCATATTGGATGAATAGGACGAAAGAGAGCTCACTCATACTTTATTCCTGCAAAGGAACACGTGGGACAACATCCATGATGTCTACAGACATTAATTGGAAGACCTCCTACGTGAGGTGGCCGAGCTCAAAGCTCTTAACGCCAAGTTTTCTACGCCAAGAACTAGGTTTTGACATAACAGTACGCGAGCACCCTCGCCATCGTGAAGATGTTCCAATGCGAGCATCATCGAGACAAGGGTCTGGCCGACTTGACTGCAACTGACCAGGTTCAAACCCTGCAACCTGTGATTGAGTGATTGTCCTCTGATTGTAGAGGAGGCAACAACCCAGGGTCACCCATTTCTTCCAGACGATTCCTCATCCAACCACCAATAATGTTGGTCCTTCTGGAACAAAAATCTACCAGGACACCCGCCAGTTACTAGAAGATCTCCAAACGGAGATGACACCCGTGCGACTGACGTATGCGGTATCTGACCACAGGGCCACAAGGAAACCCCATTTTTCCAACTCACACAGCCGACAAGCCGCGACATGCACCTCTGGCCGAAGAAACAACAAGGGTCATCATGGGATCCAAAGGCCTGAAACCCATCAACGGGAGGAGAACCATGAAGTATTGGATGAAACAGACTCAAAGACATTAAGCTACTCTCACAGACGAAAGGGTGGGGGAGTCCGTCGGGACATAAACATTGGTCGAACGTAACGCCAATCTGATCAGCCAGCTTCCCAAAATAACGACGTCATGGAGAGCCTCCTAAGAAGAATACACATCCTCGAAGCTAGGGAGAATAAGGATAAGGCGCCGGCCTTGAGGAAGATTAGCACGGGTCCTTTCAAAGTAAATTTTAAAAGCAACTTATAGGCTTTTTTTAATAGTTGTTGTCAAAAGCCAAATTCATTTTCATTTTTACCAAACATTTTTTATTAATTTATTTTCAATTAAAACAGCTTTTTAAAGGAGAATAAACAATACCAAATAGAGCATTTTTGTTTCTGTTGAAAAAAACACTTTGATGATCAATTGTAAGAGTAACTATGTAGATCCCATACCCGAATTTCGTTCCTCATCTCACATGGTCAGGAATTGTCACTTAGGATGTTGGCAGAGGTGCCCCTCTTCGGGAGTCAGGTAAAAATCTCAGCACTAACTAGAACATTATGTTTTGTTTATATTTTCTTACGAAGAATAATTGCATTGCATCTCACTCTCCTAGTTCCTTCTTGTACTACTATTTTGATTTGTCGAATTTTTTTTATACATATATTATAATAAAAACAATTCATTCGCTAAATCATCATTTCAAGATTATCTTCGTTAAAATCAACAAGATTGGAGGTTATCTAGCCATCCATATATATCAAATGAATTAACAGTTTTAGTAAAAATTAAGAATACGATGGCAAACAATTATTTTAGATGATACATATGAATGATTACTCAATCTCAAATTTCATTGATTTTTTGCATAAATTATCTTGAAATGATGGTTAAGAGTTGAACGTATAGTTTCAATTAAGATATAGGCCGATATAATAATAACCAGATAAATTGAAAGGGTGATACCTTTAGGGTGGCACGATGAAATATCATCAGGGTGAGATACAAAAATAATATCCTTTCTTTATTATATCAAATACTCGATCTTACTCGGATAGTCCACGTAAAACACTAATATTGAGACATGCTAGCCGACATTTTCTCTTTGCCAAAATATGTCATTAACTATTAATATAAAAAATAAAAATAATTTACATTCGGATAAATTTTGTAATATTTAATTATATTAATAGATTATGATTCAGGTCGACTTAATCTCTGACCGCTCCAGCCTATAGTCATTGTATATAAAACAAAAAAAAAAATTACTTAGATGGCAATTGCTAGGTCTTGGCACATTTAGAGTAACACTTACCATAGTTTTGTCCACTAATGCAGGATTCAATTGTAGACACCAATGGCATGACAAAACCATCTTTTTAATATTGCATGTTGCTTTATGCATTGTATAAATTTAAGCATAGACTATTGGAGTATATACACCAAGTTGAGAGCTTTTCACACTAACTTTAATAAGAAAATACAGAATAATACTGTATTACACATGCTTGATTTAACTTATTGCCTTCATATTATAATAATATGTGTCAACAAAGCACAATTAGTATTTTTTTTATTGAACAACCTTCACTTATATTTACTAATTTATATGACCATAATAGTGTATTTGGGTATAATCAATTTTTAATTTCTTAATCTTGTTGGTGTAATGAAGTAGGGTTTTTAATAAAAGAGTTTCAAAATTTGACCTAGGGGTGTAGTGGAGTCGGTTAGAGAATCGAGTTAAACACATATTACGTCGACTTATTAACATGTAAGTTTATTCGACCTGAAATAAAATAAAATAAAAATTTAAATTTGGCATGCACAAAGGAACAATTTTGCTTACCAAACAGTTGGAACGTCAACACACCAACATATGACTCCCAACAATAGCAAATATTCCTTACACAAGCTAGTAATATTCCTAATCCCCCACAAAAGAAAATCCATTGCATGTGAATAATTGGATCACTAATTATTTATTTTCCAGACAGCTTAACATGCAAATTCAATCATTAAGTACCATGCAACCACGCTAATTGATTCCAATCGAGATTGATCGATGAACTGGTATTTGAAACTCTGAAAATACCTAGCTAATATAAAATTTATATTATGTATGCATATATTTCATATAATTAGTGAGATCTATATTTGTATTGAGAAGTTTTATTTTTATTAATTAAAAAAAAATCTAGGGTTGAGTTCATTAAGGTTAGCTAGCCTACATTATGTATGGATGATACAATTACAAGTACTTCAAAATATCAAATAGATTTGATTAACTTAGTTAAAATGTTATGCAAAAGATTATAGATGGAGAGATTGCAAATAATTACTAGGCAAAAAATTAAGAGTTCAAGCAACGTGTATATAATATATAAATCCTCCTCATATCTAGAAAAAAGAAATATCTATTGAAAGCAAACGATCGATCACCCAACTGCTATAACTAGAAAGAATGGAATGAGGGATCGTAGCAGAAACCACTAAAAAATGAAGGCTGGAGAAAGGCCCGATCCGATGTTTATGGAATTGATGAAAATTAAGCTCCACTGTTCTGAGTAATAAGAAAGATTGTTTGAATTAATTTGATCAAACCGAAGTTACAATCTTAATCTCCTTTTCTGTTTCGATTTGATATTATAATATATTATTAATTTTCGATTTGATATTATAATATATTATTAATTTTCGATTTGATATTATAACATATAGTATTACGTATGCTCTCTCTCTCTCTCTCTCTCTCTCTCTCTCTCTCTCTCTCTCTATATATATATATATATATATATATATATATAAGGCAACAACTATTGGTTTGTCCTGAGGAAAACACTGATTTGAGAACTTATAATTAATTACTGTAAAAAATGTAGGATGCCAAGTGAAAAGAATCAAATACATGCATTAGTATCACATCTCAAAATGTTAAACAATGACTTAGGTTGTAACCTATTGATCTTATAATTTAAATAGATTAAACATATTATAAGTTAATTGGATTTCGAATACGATCTGTCTATTAAATGAGTTACGCAAGTTACCTAATTTATTAACAAGTTAGGTTATTTTTGACATGATTATTAAATAAGTCGGGCTCAGATTAAGCATAATTAACTAAAATGGAGTTCATATTCAAGCACGAGCCACTAACAAGGGTTGGAGCGTGCTCCACCCCACAAAAAATTAAAAATCCAAAGATTTTTTTTTTTATATAGATAATGTTAGTTTTATGATCCAACTTATTAATTTATTTACACTTAAATAAGAGAAAATATGAATTTTCTGAAGATCATATGATATCTTATCCTTGTAAAAGATAAGTTTGTTACAATTTAAGTGTTTTATATTGCATTTCTTGCGTAATTATTAGTTATTTCTACGTATAGTGTATGTATATTAATAAATTTATTTATTTGAATAAAAAAAATTCACAAAATGCCTTCGAAATTTGATGGAAAAAAATTCACGTTAAAATGTAACCCATCTCATTTTTAATTTCTGGGTTCGTACCTATTCATATTATGACACGAATCCAACACGACACAATCCATTGTCAACCTACTTAATTACACATAGACACAGTAACCTACTTTGGATAGCTCAATAGAGTTAAATATTGAACTTGCATATATCTTCTACATTGCAATTGTAGTTCTACAATATTGTAACGGACGATTCTTTTTTTGTAAATTAATATCACGAGTTGTTCCCACACTTGAAAAATACTGGGACTAATCTTCATTCGTGATATAGTTAATTTGTCATGTACTAACCACAAAATACTTACAGCGAATTATGAACAAATATCAATTAAACACAGGAAAATTTGCCTTCTTGGCAAGTACACTACCTGGTCTACGTACCGTGACGATACTATTTGGTTGACAATAAAGAAAAAGACTTGGTATGCAAATTTCTCAATCAACTAGTCATGCTGATATGATTATTTTTCAATTATGCAAATTATTAATCTGGCAAGGAGGACCCACATTCCCGTTATAAATTAGATGAACGTAGCAGCACAATGCATGCACTCGATACATCTCGTCTTCTTTCTTAATTTCTTGCTTTCTAAGATCGAGCATTAATGGCTGAAACAGCTCTTCGTCTTCATCCAGTGGTCACCGATCACATGCCTTTTGAATCCAACAGCCTTCCCTCCATCAACTCATCATCCACCATCAAACCTGATGATGATCATGATGCAGAAATCATCCCTACCGTTGATTACTTCATGTTATTCTCTGAGGATCTTGATAAGAGATCCCAAGCCCTAGAATATATTGCCCAAGTCTGCAAGGACGTCGGCTTCTTCTACGTATGTTCTTCTGGAGTTCTTTTTTCTGGAGTTCTTTTTCCTATTAGATTAATTATAGCATAATATCGAGCATAATTTATTCAGTTCACATACGCGCATTATATAATACAGATAAACAACATAATTTATATATTATTAGTACGCTGCTTAATATATATATATATATATTAGTTAATGATAATATCATAGGACGTTATAATTTTTATATAGATGCGCACTATTCTGGGATAGTTCATATAAACAGTGATTTTTTTTAAATTGACTTTATGTTATGAATTTCCAATTTTATCCTTTGTTTTTTTCTTTAATTCATCTATTGTTTGTATAGTTATTTGCCTAAAATGTCCCTTCTTTATTTCCACTTGATATAAACTTCCAGATTAGTTAATTTGGAAACTTCACGTTTAATTCAGCCTCTCTTTGTCAAGCCGTTTTCTTCTTTGAAATTTTTAGCTTGAATCTTTGATATATGAAGACCTTCAGATTTAGTCATTGATGATCGAGAGGCATCATTTGTTTGTTTATTTTATTATTTCGGTCATTCATTTAAACAAAAAAAATATTAAATAATATCACAGTATCGCGCATATATTACTCTGTAGGTAGCTAATTATTCTCCATACTTAATTAGAATATGTTATGTCTAGGGTTTTCATTTTTTTTCCTTCATATATATTATATATATATATATATATGCAATATTTTTAATTAATTTCAGATATATTGAGCTGCTCATATGTTTAATAGCTCCATATACATTATTTTGATCAGCTGGTAAATCATGGCATATCGGATGCTGTTTTTGAGGGGGTTTTCAGAGGAATATCGGATTTCTTTAATCCAACGGAGATAGATGACAGAAAGCAGCTGTACGAGAAAAAGAATCCAACGGATAGAATTCGATGGGGCTTACGATCTTCTCCAGGAGAAAATAGGGAATATCTCAAGGTCATTGCTCATCCCCAGTATCACTGCCCTAATAAAACACCTGGTTTCAGGTACGTATATACAATACTTGCATCTACTTATATATATATATATATATATATATATATGTGTGTGTGTGTTTTATCCGACTTTTTTAATGTGCACATGTTATAATCGAACTGTTCATTGCTCATATGTAAAGATCCAAATAAAATTATTAGTGAGATGAACACTACGCATTAGGCTGGGTTGCTTTCAGATTTAATATTGTTCGATTTCACAGGTCGTCGTGACCACCCAAGGCATAAGGGGTGGCCGATTGGTTTGATAAATATAAATAACGAAATGATCTTCTGATTGAATTTTTTAATTTTATATATAAATGAAATCTTTACATGATGATCTACCAAATTAACGATTACAATTTAAACAGTGAGGCCATGGAGGAGTATTTCAAAGGATTGCGAGAGGTGGTAAAAGGCTTGGGAAAGGCAGTGTCAAAAGCCATGGGATTTGAAGAATGCTACATAGAAAAAGCTTTTCAGCTTGAGTCTGGGTTTGATGTGTCTGCCATGAATCTTTACCCACCAAATTTCAGATCCCAAGGTTCCATTGGTGTGCCTGATCACACCGATCCTGGCTTCTTTGTTTCACTCATACAAGATTTCAATGGTGGCCTACAGGTGGTATCCAATAAGGGAGACTGCATCAGTGTTAATATGCCCCCTAACGCCATTTTTATAAACCTTGGGGACCATTTTGAGGTACATATATACTTTAATACTAAACCCTAGCTAGCTTCATCAATATATGATATGAATATGTTAACTCTTACTTTCTGCCATGTTCTCTGAAATACACAAATTTTAAGTTTCGTCTTTAAACTTCAATATTAGTGTTTGTGATTCATGAAATATGTGTGTTGAGCTACATCACATCCAATTCGGTCAATTTCTAAAATGGGTTTCGTCCAAATTAAGGTGAGAGTTTCTATGATTTGAGGATACTATGTTTATCGATCATAGAAAGACAACTCTACCGTTAGTGTTGACTGAATGACAATTGATAGCTGGACACATATTTCAGAAACCATGAATACTCATATTGAAATTTAAGAAGGAGACTTATAATTTATAAATATTTCACGAACAATTGTAACCATTAAGCCATATATATGATTTGCATTAAACTATTTCTTCACATATAATATATATCTAATTAATTGTGTTGATATATATATAGATTCTAACGAATGGGAAGTACAAGAGTCATGTTCATCGAGTGGTTGTTGACAACAACAAGGTGAAGAGGATCTCAGTGGCAACACTCCATGGACCTTCATTGGACGCATTTGTAACTCCGGCACCGGAGTTTGTGGATGAGTCTCACCCACCGGCGTATCGTGGAATGACCTACAAGCAATTCTTAGAAGCCAGTGGCGGCGATGAGATCGATGTCCAATCTTGCCTGGAACAAGTTCGGCTCATCATCTGAAATTAAACCATTACAAATTTGATTACAACTGTGTGTGGGTTTTTGCAGAACCTTATAGTGCGCCTTCCTAATATTTTATCAGCTGGTCGTGTGAATGTGCAATATAATTGTGTGTTAATAAAGCTGAACAAATCATATATATATATATATATATATATATATAATAGCAAGTGCATTTTATTACGTACTATAATAAGTTTGTAGTCGCATTTGATCTATATATCTAGAAAACTATGCATATCCCACTCTTGGTACGTGGTAATTTTTTTATTTTTATTTTTATTTTTTTATCGAGATAGAATTAATGGATTCATTCATAATAAGGAAAACTTTACATCCAAGGAATTTGGGGCTTTGAGGATTTGACACACTACGGGGGCATATCGCACACCCTTGGTGTGGTATCTATAATTTAATATCTTCGTTTCGATTTTGCAACAATACTTATTCATATATCATAATCAGAATGAAGCTAATTTTCATACTCTAATTTTAGTTCGTTGCTTTTATCTTTTTTTAAAAGGAATGTGGAAAATAAAAAATGAAGTATGAAAATCATCTCCTTAATCAAAATCATTCAAATCATAAATCATCATTTCAATACCATTTTAAAAAAAAAATCAACCAAATTGGATATCATTTAGTTGTTTATATATATAAACTAAATGAACAGTTCATGATGAGAACATCGTTGTAAGCAATATCATTAATTTGTTGATGTATACGAATAACTAAACGGCCTCTAATATTGTTAATTTTTTTTTTTTTGCAAAGACGATCTTAATTGAAATGATTACTTATATAGGAGTTATTTACTAGGCTAAATTAAAGCAACCGTCTCTAAATTTTATCATAATTTTACCAACATTTCCTAAACTTCAATATTTGTGTCCCATGTTCCTAAACTTTACTATAATAGTTGGGTTAGTTCCTTTGTAAAAAATTCAAATTGAATATGTTATAAATAAGGACAAAATCATCCATGAACTTTACCATAATTTTAGCAATTGTTCTCGAAGTTTACTATAATAATTGACTTTGCCCTTATTTTTAACGAATTCCAATTGAATTTTTTATGGAGGGACTAACTCAACTATTATGGTAAAGTTCATGGACGGTAAATACTGATATTGAAGTTTAGGAATAGTTACTAAAATTATGGTAAAATTTAAAGGCAATTACTTCGATTTATCTTATTTACTATCCTCACGATAAAATATAAGTAGTGGCTAACTTATAATGGTGAATATGTTCATCAATACACCTATGTTTTGTTTCATAACCGTCAAACTAGGTGATCATTGAGTAATTAAGAATTAAGTTGAGAAAACGATGAAGATATATATTTCATTAGTTTTAAGATTATATAAGTTGTAGATTGGAAATAACATTGATAATTATTGAAGCGGAAATGAGGAAAGTACTGATGTGGTATCGACTAAAAAAATCTCCAACGCCTAAACTAGTATTTTGAATAATGATAGAGTTGTCAAGTTACATTTTATATAGAAATATGCTCCATATTTATATAGGAGTTCGCGAAGTTGATTGAATAGTTTCAATATGAGATTAAATGTGATTATCAAAATAAATTTAAAGTTAAAAAATAACAATAGAAAAAAATATTTAACCATATTTTAAATACGAGTGTTTCTAGTCAAACATATCACATAAAATAGAAAAATAATGAATATAATATAATTCCACCATCTTATGCATATTTCGAACATATATACACCCAAACAATATTTCAAGGCAACTTTCTCATGTGTTAGCTTTTTATTAGTGACATGTGGATGTCAAATCACTCGAAAACAATGCGAGATTCATCAGGCAAAAAAATTTCACGCTTATGCCGCGAGATTCGCCAGGTAAAGCGAGTTTGGGGTTTACATTATTGTTGAGCAGATATTTGAATTTAGTTAGACCCCTTTCATCCATGATCAAAGGATTCTTAATACCTTGTAGATTTGATTTCTAGTGGGAAATCTAGTTGCGGTGGTTTCAGTTGTGGATATTAATTATTAGTTAATACAAGAGTGCGATGTTATCGGTGATGGCGAAACGGGTAGAAAAGTTGGACAAAACCTCTTCCATCCAGCCTGTGACAACTACAGTCCACGTTCCTCCCTGTTGCACAATCTTACCGACAGCAAACCAGATCTTTTGAATCAACCAAGTCCAACGGCGGACGCCGCCCTACGCGGCAAGACTCTCCTAGGTGCGACGCCGCCGTCCTAGAGAGAATTTTCCCTCGAGATGAATATAGAGTAAAAACTAGTACCCTACCATTATAGTAAACAGTGGCCTTCACGTGCATATAATAAAAATGAGTTTTTAGTGTTCAAATAATTGATGTCATTCGACATGTCGTTTACTGATCTATCGGACGAGTACGCAGATGCATCCAAATATAATAGATAGTGTGAGGCAGGATAAAAAATAGACCACTAAACCAATCAATGGAGTTCAGGGGAGGCATGCTCTGGCTCTTATCCTACTCTGTAATCCTCTTATCCTCTTCTTTTGGAGCTCAAAGTTACACAGAGAATGAAGAAATTCAAAGCTCCCAGTTCCCAGAGGCCTTCTTCTTTGGAGCCAGCACTTCATCTTATCAGGCATCTTCATCATCTTCCTTCCTGTATTTCAGTTTGTCATTTCTTCAGTTTGCTCTGCAACAGTAATTATTAAGTTTGAATATTTATTGAAAAAAGGTTGAAGGTGCTTATCTTGAGGAAGGCAAGAGCCTAAGCAACTGGGATGTTTTCAGTCACATTCCAGGTAAATTATAGATCAACAACAATATTTTTTCACTCTCTTCATCTTCATGGTTTTCAGAAAACTAAAGTCTATATACATGTACGAAATGCTTCAGGAAAAATAAAGGGTAATGAGAATGCAGATGTTGCAGACGACCATTACCATCGTTACTTGGTAAAATAGGAAGCAAACACATAATTTATATTCGATACCAGATTATTTAAGTTTCAAACAATAACTTGTTTCATCAAATATATGTAGGAAGACATTGAGATGATGCATTCACTGGGTATAAATGCGTACCGCTTCTCCATTTCCTGGGCTAGAATTCTACCTGGTAAGATTTTCCTGGTAAGTTTCAGAAATTAATTTGTTTAAATGATGGAATCCTTAATCGGAAATTACAGATGGGATGCATGGCGCTATCAACCCAAGTGGGATTGCCTTCTATAACAAACTTATAGACCGTCTCCTGCTCAAAGGTACGTTAATTTGATTTTAAATTCGAAGATTAGACGGATTCTGCAAAAAAAATCGTGAAATTAATGTAACTGAATGATTTGGATGTGTCATAATGTAGGAATAGAGCCATTTGTGACCATCTTTCACCATGACATGCCTGATATACTACAAGCAAGATATGGGGGTTGGCTTAGTCCCATACTACGGTACAAACAAAACAAAACTATTTGTACAACATTTACGGATCTCATATATGAGGTTTCACCTCTCCCACGGCTCTGGCAATAACGAAGATTTTGGTGCAGGGAAGAGTTTGTACATTTTGCGTCCACATGCTTCAGGAGTTTTGGGGACAGGGTGAAGTACTGGCTTACCCAAAATGAGCCCAATCTTATGATTGAAATGGCGTATATAAGGGGATGGTACCCGCCGGCTCATTGTTCGCCGCCTTTCGGGAATTGTTCAAGTGGAAATTCTAATACGGAGCCGCTCATTGCAATGCACAACATGTTACTAGCTCATGCCATGGCCGTCGACACCTACCGTAAGCATTTCTGGGTATGTAATTGCATCATATATATATGTTAGCGTCCTCATACTCATTAGTCATTACTAATTTTGGTAAAAAGGAGTAATGTTGATCTTTCAGCCAAAACAACATGGATCCATCGCAATTGTTGCATTTGCACACATGTTTGAACCGCTGAGAGATGATGATGAGAGAGATCGAGATGCGGTGGATAGAGCCTTGGCTTTCAGTGTGGCCTGGTAAGATAATAATAAGGCCATATTTGGTAAATAAGATTAGAAGAAATTGAATAACTAATCAAATTCAATGTAATTTAAATATAAAAATACATATGTTTTGATAACAAGTGGATCGTTAGATAGGATGAAAAGTAGAAGGAAACGTACCTCTTCTAATCTCATCATGAAAACACCTGCAACTCAATCTAATTCGATCCAATTCAATCCCGCCCGGCAAATCAGCCCTACCAGTTAATAAGAGTATATACAGATGGACGAAACAATATACAATATAAATTGCATGATTAAAATTTGTTTATAATTAACTTTGATTTTGTTGGAACATGTATTGCAGGATGCTTGATCCCTTAGTGTATGGAGATTACCCAGCTGAAATGCGAAATTTCCCAGGGTTGGAATTGCCAAGGTTTTCGTGTGACGAAAAAGAGCTGTTAAGAGGAAGCATAGATTTCATCGGTCTCAATCACTATTCAACTCTATATGTCAAGGACTGCAACCACTCTGCTTGTCCCTTAGGTGGTGATCATGCCATCAGAGGGTTTCTCCACACAACCGGATATCGAGATGGCATTCCCATTGGACAACCAGTATGTTTATATCAAACATTTTGACATGATATATAATTTACCAAATTAGTACATACATAATGCGAAAAAACATGTTTGTGAACTGATGAAATATTAATTGTGTTTTCTGTGGTAGACTGGAATGCCTAACTTCTTCGTTGTTCCAAGAGGCATGGAGAAGATCATCGAGTATCTTAAGCAAAGATACAATAACATGCCCATCTTTGTGACTGAAAATGGTCAGTGAATTATGAATACAACACTCTCATTTATACAAGACATGTCATATGAAACAATGACTCATTTCTCCTCATTACTGTGGCTACAGGATACTCTTTACTAACATCAGAGAACGAGCTACAAGACCCCAGTCGAATAAGGTTTCACCAAGCATACCTTGCATCTTTAGCCACAGCAATAAGGTGAGTCAAAGTCATGATCATTACCGTTCTTTGTACCTACACTCCTACATATTTTTAATCAATCCAATTGCTCCATTTTCGTTGATTATTTGTCTTTGTAAAACTCTCTAACAATGAAAATTTTCAATTTTGTTTTGTTTTGTTACGTTGCAGGAATGGTGCTAGTGTACGTGGATATTTTGTTTGGTCATTGATGGATAATTTTGAATGGATCAATGGATACACCACAAGATTTGGGTTACATTACGTTGATAGGAAAACACTTGAGCGAACTCCGAAGCTTTCTGCCAAATGGTTTGCTAGTTTTCTGAGAAACACTAATCGCAACGATGACAAACAAGAAATGAATGCAATTTCATCCTTCACAGGGCAACCACCTAAAGTTGCTGAAATTTAGTTTATTATCACACGCTCTTCCGTTGCTCATATATCATTTTTCCCAGAAGAACATACAATAGTTGATCGTTTATAAAATGAAGGATGCTTATCCTCTTATGTGGTTTAAAATGATGCAAAGTCTCTTTGACACAAAAAAATAAATTGTTTATGTATCTCCTACTAAGTATAACTTCTTATGATTTATCGTATAAAAAAAATTAACATCTTATGACTTGTTACTTAAAAATACTTTTAGAATTTGCTACGTTGTCTCACTTTTTTTTTTTTTAGGACTTCGTCATCTCATTTTGCACTCATAATTTGAATTTGTCTCAACTCCCCATATTGTTGTTACATTGTTAATCATCATGTACTATTTTCATCACTTATAACAACACGCTTACCTAGTTACATTTACCCTTCACCACTAGACTCCTCTTCTAACTCCACATGTTTTGGTAGTTTAATCTCATCAACACTTCCATATTTCAAATAAAATAGGTAAACATTGCTTACTTTTTGTATACTTGACACAAAGTCTGAATAAGTCTGCATCTTAGTGCACTTTCATCAATTTACCATTATCCAAGTCCACAAAATAGATAGATAAGGTACTAGGGGTACAACAAAGCTCAGCCCTAAAAATTTAAGTTCCAATATGGATATAAACTCAACTGTGCACCAATCTATGTACACTAATTCACCTCCGTTGTAAGACCAACTCGACTCCTCTATACAAAGTGTCCCACCGTAATGAATATTCATAGTGAATAAGTCTACATCATCTACATTCAACAATCACCCAATAAACAGTTAAGTAAAAAAAAAATCAAAGTTCATATTTAGCAGTAGTCATATGGCAATCACTCATTAACAGTCAAATGGAAAGTTTGATGCATTCAACATCTACATTCAACAATCACTCAACAATTACTCAATTTGACATGTTTCAATATGAAAGTCAAATGGAAATTTTGATGCATTCAACATCATCTGCATTCAACAATCACTCAATATGACAACATGCTTCAATATGAGAGTCGAATAGAAATTTTGATGCGCTAGTCTCAATTCCATTACCTATCCCAGTCCCAATTCCATAATACAGTGCCTATTCCAGTCCCAATTATCTCTGTTGGTGCACCCTGTTCTCCCTAATACAGTGTCTATTCTAGTCACAATTCTCTTTATTGGTGCACTCTGTTCTCACTATTCCAGTGCATATTCCAATTCCAATTCTCTCTATTGGTGCACCATGTCTCCCTATTCCAATGCCTATTCTCAATTCTAGTGCATATTCCTTATTCCAGTGCAACATACAAATCGAGTGCAATATATAATTTCAGTGCCAATTTCAGTGCAACATACAAATCTAGTGCAACATACAATTCCATAACCAATTCCAGTGCAACATACAATTCCATTTCCAATTCCAGTCTCAAGTACATATTCTAGTCCCAATTCTCTACTATAACTCCAGTTTGCATCATACAAGTGCAACATACAATTCCATAATGCAACATACAAGTGCCAATTCCAGTCTCAGTTAACAACAATTCCCAATTCCAATCCCAAGTGCCTACAATTCCACAATCAGTAACAACCTACAATTCCACCATCAGTAACAACAGACAATTCCATGCAACATACATACAATGAATACAATTCCAGTCCATACAATTCCAGTCTCAATTCTAGTCCATACAATTCCGATCTCAATTCTAGTCCATACAATTCGATCATCTGGAAACATAAGTGTCTATCATTTCAAAAACCAATCGAATTCAAGTAAATGTTTTTCTAACTAGAATCAAGTAAATGTTCTTCTATTCTAACTGAAATCAATAAAAAACCAATCAAAACAAAGCAAACAAAGTGCATATTCTCTAACTGAAAATGAAGAAGCAATTACCATAAAATGAGCTACTCAACCCCTTCGTTTCACCGAATCATCCTCGCAAGAGTTTTCAGACTTCTCTAATGCCTCCAATGTTAAGAGCAGGGCTACCAATTTCCCCAACTTCTGAAATCTCCAAATTGCAATTTCTCTGAACCCTAAAATTCCCCAATCGCGCGAAAACCCTAATTTTCTGATTTCAAATTTAGCTCGCGAGAGAGAGAGAGAGAGAGAGAGAGAAAGAGAGAGAGAGAGAGTGGTTCGATTCCATGTTGGTTCCATGTCGACCTCTTCCACGTCGACCTCTTCTATTCGACGTCCCTATTTTACCCATGTATTGGGCGTCCAATTGACTACAATAACGAAAATCACCGATCTGCAACAACTTGGTAAGAATATGGTGAACTTATCACCAATAATAAGAATAGGATGTAAAGTAGCACCTTCGTCCAAAAGCATTTGAAGTAAAAAGCCTAATTTTAATATGAGATTCAATGCGATTACCAAAACAAATTAAAAGTTAAAACACAATGGTAGAAAAGATATTTAACCATATTGTAAATATGAGTGTTTTTAGTCAAACATATCACATAAATATAAACAATAATGAATATAATATGATTCCACCATCTTATGCATATACAATATTTAAAGGCAACTTTCTCATGTGTAGCTTTTTATTAGTAACATGTGGATGTCCATTGCAACCTATTTCTATGTTTAGGGAGATCCACTCTTCACTAATAATTTGGAAGTTCCAATGAGTGGTTTTAGTCTAATAACACCATTGAGTGTAATTAGGCATAGAGCACAAAAAAAGGGATATGATGCTGGATTTTTTAGATTGCACTAACCATTTATACTTCAAAGTTCAATCTAGCATCTCATAAAAAAATTGTTGTCAAGAATCTCACTTCCTACATGTTGAATTTTACAAATCCGATTTGTGAGTTTTGCAAAATTCGAATTTTGAAATAGAATTTTAAGGTAAACCTAATTCCAAATTTTTTTTCTTTTTTCTTTTATGAGAAGACCAACTTGCAAGTTCCATACATTTTCTTCATTTCTTCATAATGATGAGGAAAAGTTGGACGCATGTAACTTGGGGAATAAGCTTGACCTAGTCAGCAGTTGACCCGCCAATTGGGTTTGGTTGACTGTTCTAATCCAGTCCGACCTCAAAGAATTCAACGGTCTGCATGCCGACTTCTGCTGTTCCCACACACCGTCGTGAGGTCCCCGTCGCCACTTCCAAAACGCGTTCACGATTCCGATCATTGTCAGAGCAAGAAGCTCTCAGAAAATTAAACTTATAAATGAAGAAAATAAAATAATAAAAGATAAAAATTTTGTTCACAATTTGCTACAAATGAAAATATGCACAAAATATTAGTAGGCAAAAAATGAATATACTCAATATATACAATCTCGTTTTCAATAGCACTTGTATAAAATTTCAATAGCACTATATAAAAAAAATTACCGCTCATAAAAAATATCTTACAAACATTTTTAATGTAATCTCGCTACTAATATTACCATTTGATAGTATTTAATCTAATCTTGTTACTACTTTAGTAATTTTTTCTTTAATTTATATCTAGTTATATGATTAACGAGGTCAACTGATTATAGATAGTTTCGAATTCGCTTTTCATAATATTAAGGTCGATATCCAAATATATAATTCCTATTCCTAATACAGCTTGGTAAGAAAAAGTTATCCACCCTCACATGATTTTATTCTCAATAAAGCCTAATACGACCTCATTTTTTAGGTTATGAGGAAATACCACTTTACTTTTGAACAGTAATTCTTACCACTTTACTTTCCAATGCTAATATTTACTTTTTCTAAACGATGTTAGTCTATTTTGGGGAAAAAAAACAACAAAAACAATGTTACTTATGCCCACTAATATTTGTATGTAGTGTAGTTTTCTCCATTTTACAAGATTCTATTTTGAATTCGATTTTCGTATAATAAAATTAATTCTCAATATGTATAATCTTCCTACACAATTGGATATCTCCACCATTTCCGAACAATGATAATTTCATATATTTTGATATTTTAAATATGAAATTTATAGAATTATTTAATTTAATCATACTCACCAAATTTGATCATAGATTTTCACCTGTGCATTTTACGCATAACCAAGAAATTCGACTATCATAAATTCGATGCACAATGTGTACAAAGAAACAAGTTTAGCCATGGGAAGAAAATTGGGATAAACACTAAATGGCAAAAAGAAAAACGAAGAGACTTGTATTTGTACTTATCTTTTTATAGAACGGGAAAAAAAAATAGTGAAAGTCCAAGTCTTGGTTCTAAATTCTAAACAGCAAAGCTGACGCAAAGAAACATATACCAATACCACCAGACAAGAAAGAGAAGTGAGAATAAGGAAACCGATTCCCCCAATCATCTCTGTTTCTATCCTCAATTTCTCAAATCCTCGCATTGCGAGTGGGGCTTTGATTCCTCTCTGATACTGGGTATTAACAGGTGCGCTTCTTATCTGAGATCGTGACCTAAGTATTCAAGTTTCGCCCTTTTGATTCCGTTCGCTTCTTTTTGATCGTTTTGTCAACTGGGGTGTAAGGTTGTTTGTGGTTCTCCCATTTTTAACAGCATAGGTGGTATGACCATTATCTAGCTAATTCGATCATCAATTTTCAATTTTGGGTACTGATAATTCTGTTTTTGTGTTTTTGGATTTTGCTTATCGGTTAATCATTTGTTTCGGATTTGATTGGGTTGTTGTAGTTGATTTTGAAGTGGGATTGGTGTTAAAGGTGCTTTATTGACGATCTAATTGCTACTTCTTCTAATTTGGGGTTTACACTATTGTTGAGCAGATATTTGAATTTAGTTAGACCCCTTTCATCCGTGATCAAAGGATTCTTAATATCTTGTGGATTTGATTTCTAGTGGGAAATCTAGTTATGATGGTTTCAGTTGTGGATATTAATTATTCCCTTGTGGTATTTTCGTTTCTGTAATCTCATGGAATGGGTGCTGCATGTTTGAAATTTTGAGTGGGATTGTCATGATTTTTTTTATTTATGGATTCATGAAAATGATTTAGAGAATTTGGGATTGAAATAAATATTACTGGTATCCAGCTAATTAGTGATTGATGTCTTAGGACTACTTAATTGAACTTATTTTTGGTTTATGGTCTTAGGAGACTTCAGGGATAAAGGACTTGATTGAAATATGGCGTCCAATGCTGCAGCGTGTGCCGAGAGGGCAACAAGTGATATGCTGATTGGTCCAGACTGGGCAGTAAACATTGAACTATGCGATATTATCAACATGGAGCCTGGGTATCAATCTTTGCTTTCCCTAAATTTTTTATATCAGATTTAGTTTTATATATTGATATATCAGCCTCTTTAAGAGTTCGGTTTTCTTAAAATTATTGAGGATCTGAATCCTTTCAATACTACGATGGAGTAATTGTTGGTTGAAAGGGCTCTTGATTTCGTGACAAATAATGGTTAGATTGTTTCATGATGACTGTCCAACAACAAGAAAATTAAATTGAGTTAGCATACGGTAAAAACATCCGACGTGAGACCTAATTTGTCAATTGTGTTTTCTGCCCATCTGTGTCGATCTCTCTATATCTTTACTTCTTTCTATATGCACAGAAAAAAAATAAGAAAAAGAATACTACTTTCCTCATCGAATCGGGGGAGCTCATCATGAATGGAGATGTGGCTCACATTGTAAGACACCTGTTCAAAACATAAAAGAAAACTTAAAGACCTGAAAAAGTCACGCCATTAACCCCAAAGAATCTCCACCAGAAATCCCTTGCCCTCCAACCTTCAACCTTAAGAATCATTCCAGTAACACAATGAGAAATTTTAAGATTTTTTGTTGTTGGATATACTGATCAAGGTCTTTTATGCATTTAGAAGCCCCTTTCATCCTCTCTCTATCCTGATTTTTAATTTTTTGTAACTTTTGATGGTCAGAATGCCCCTTTTTTGTGGTTGGGAATTTTAGTTTCAAATGTAGCTTTGACCCACGTCTTGGTTGAAAGGATTACTGGTGTAGCTTTTCAAGTTTTTAGTTTCTTTTGGACGTTTGCCCCTTACTAGATGAGCCATATTGCCATCTCAGGAGGAGCTCCTCCTCTTCTATCAGGAGCCAAGTATGTAATAAATATATGAGAAAAGATTATTTTTATATCTTACAGAGCGCTGTTTATAATCTGTGTCTATGCCTTGGTCAGTTTGAGACATGTTCTTGGGTAAAATTTGGTGTGATGTTCTGTTGTAGTTGGGGATTTCTTGTTATTTATTTGTAAACTATCTTTTTTTAGTTGAAAGTTTATTTCCTATAAGAAAAAGTTTTAAGGCTTAAGCAAACAAAACTCGTGTGATGTTTTTTCATACCAAATTAAAAAGTCATTTGAAATTCTCTTGTTGAGTGTATGCTTCCATGGCTGATAAAACCTCTGCCAGAGTTTTCGAGAGTAAGTTGTATTGACTAAAAATATGGTGGAATTACTCAATTAGATAGTCTACCTTGGTTATAGAGTGGGTGGTGTTACCTAACCATCAAAGCTACCGTCAGTAGTTGGGCAGGCCTCTGAGCTCAGTATAGTGTATCTATTTATTGGAAGGCTAGTTCAAATTGACTGTTATGCTATTTTATATCTTGATTCAAGGGGAGCAGTTTAATAAAGTACTCAGTTACGAGGAAATATCTCTTTTTGTTTTTCAACAGTTGCGATACACATGTATATAGCTACATCATAGGTGATACTTTCTGTTGAAATGGAAACAATATCTTAAGGTTCAACAATTGCTTATAGGATTAACTAGGGTTAAGCTGATCCTTTTGTAATTCTGATGTTAATATTGCAGTTGGGAGGCTATTTAGAAGCCACTTTCTAAGAGTGTGCGATGTGTGTATGTGTACGTGTTGCTATCAATAACAATCATAATTGGACCAGAAAAACAGGATTTCTACAAATTTAAGTGTGTCCATGTTGCTAGGTTTTATTGTACTTGGTACTTTTCACAAAAG
Organism: Prinsepia uniflora; assembly: GCA_032719365.1. Lineage (NCBI taxonomy): Eukaryota > Viridiplantae > Streptophyta > Magnoliopsida > Rosales > Rosaceae > Prinsepia > Prinsepia uniflora. Next base: position 925,023 of record CM064875.1, on the reverse strand, counting down.
ACTTGGAATTCCAATTCACTTTAGATTTCGAGCGTAAACATGTACATCAGACTCAGATCTTATTACGTTTACCCAGTTTGACTTGTGAATCTTTCTACTCTGAGAACTTTAGTCAGGTTGGCATAACCATTTTCTCTAAGCTTGATTATTTTTATGAATCTCTGAGATGATGTTTTCATTAAGTTAACAATGGAAGTAGCAAGTTCTTGGTACTTTGATTTGGGTTTTCGTAAGGTTTACCAACGGGGAAGCAAGTTTTTGGTACTTTGATTTGGCCTAACATATACTTCATAAAAGAGTCACTTATTTTAAATTAGATCCTATTCGAATTTTGATCTATCTGGGTCTTTGAAGACTCTGCAGAAGGCATTTTGTAAGCACTGTAGTTCATTATTTATGCACATAATCCTAATATTCAAAATGCGAGTATATTGCCTTTGCCCATGGATTGGATTATAATTTGCAGGCAAGCAAAAGATGCCTTGAAGATTCTCAAGAAGCGATTGAACAGTAAAAATCCCAAGATACAACTTCTGGCTCTTTTTGTTAGTACTAATCTTTTTCTTCTGAGACTTCCTTGTTTTCTCTCTCATAAATTTTGCATAATTCTTTAATTTTTTTGCTATTGTTAAACAAAGAGCAGCTATTTCTGAGCAATAATTTCTTTTCCATTTTCCTAATGGATTATTCAAACCAGGCATTGGAGACTGTAAGCAAGAATTGTGGTGAAAGCGTTTTTCACCAGATCGTTGAGCGTGATATCTTGCATGATATGGTCAAAATAGTAAAGAAGAAGGTGCTGAATTTCTCTTAGTTATTTTTTTTTGGTATGATTCTTCCCTCTCCCTATTTAATTTGGGCATGGATAGGATACTAACTTATTCTGGTTTGGTATTCTAATTTCATTCTGCAGCCAGACTTGAATATTAGGGAAAAGATACTAATTTTGATAGATACATGGCAAGAAGCTTTTGGAGGGCCGAGGGGAAGATATCCCCAATACTATGCAGCATACAATGAATTGAGGGTACTTTTTATCGCATCTGTGTTAAGCTCATGCTAAGCTTGTGTTCCTATAATGCAATTTTCAATTCTGTTTTGGTTCAATTATTTCTTCATTTTTTCCCCACTCTACTCCTTTGTAATTAGCATCTATCATTTTGAATCTTGTGGAAGTCTTTTGACTGTTATGTTGTTATAGCCTAACAGCTTATCAAATTCAGTCTGTTGTATATTGCACTTGAACTTCGGCTGTGGCCCATGGAAGTATATTGATGATTTTGTGGCCAACCAGTGATCTTGCCCAGCTGCTCAACAATTTTCCTGTTTAAACGTGCCTTATAGTTTTTTCTATCATCTGGAGTAACTTTTTGAAGAGTAACATTCTGGGTTCAAATAGAATCTTATGCTTAAAGCTTCATCTTTATGATACGACCATTCTGACCTATTTGACCCTGTGCTCCAATAAGTGTCATAATCTTTTTCTGTCATTTTCTGGAGGTGCTTAATAGGCCATATATTCGATCATTACTATTTGCATTTTGACCTAGTTACATTATTCTTTCTTTTCTAGTTGACAGGTGAACATATCCAGCCCTAGTGCTTCAGTTTTGGTGGATGGGGGTGTTAGGTTTTTGGCTCGTCAATTATGTTCTAGTTGGTTTAGAATTGTTTTAGGAAAATTAGAGGTATACCAATTCTTGTCCAAAAGGGATTAGGAAAGAATTTCTGGTTTCCCTATTCAATTAGGTTTCGGATAAGTGTAAATTCCTATTCCTCGTAAATTCCTATTCCTCTTAGGAAGAGGAATTCAATCAGCCTTGGGACATGTACGCCAACTCTATATCTATAAATAGGGTGCGGCAAGGCTTATTTCTAAGAGAGGAAAAACAGTTAGAACAACCAGGAGTATTGAGATTGGTTCTAGGGTTACAAAAGTTCTGTAATCTCTATTATTAATAAAAGGAGCCGTGATCACAACTGGACGTAGGTAAAAGTTCTGCTGAACTAGTATAATTCTGGTGTGTTTCTAAGTTTCGTAAATTTTGCTAGTTTTAGTCTATTGCCGCTGGTTACATTAAATTACCAGATCCGACTACGGGTTATTTAACAGGGGGCACACTGTGTGAACAATGAAATTAATAGAAGATCCGTGGGTGGGAAATGAAAAAAAAACGATGGATTCCACAAAGCTGGGTCTGACTTTCTAAATCTCCTTTGATCTGGAAGGCCTTCTTGACAACCTTCTTGGGGTTGGGTAGAAAATCTAAAGTCGTTGAAAGGAGTTGCCATGTGTTCGAACTACAAACTCAGTCTTCTTACCTTTTCCTTTTTGTATCTCAGGTTTACTGCAATAATGATGACATGGTACTTTCTGGTCTTGGGCCACACAATGTGGAAAATAGTCTTGGCCAAATTACATATTTTTCTCGGTAGCTAAACTTCATTTCATTTTGATCCTTGATTTTAATGTGGAGCAAAATGAATGGTTTGGTTGACGGGAGTGTTAATTGGGAAGGATAGTATGGGTCCATATTTTACCTTTGAACCTTGCTGATAATATCAACTTGGGTCCAAAATAACATTTTCTTCAGTTGGGTGAGCAGAAAATGTTATGTTTTACCCTTCCCCAGTTGCTTATTATAAAACTTTCCCGCCAAATCAGAATCTGATTTGGCTTTTTCTTGAACTTATCTCTTAAATAGAACAGCATTCTTGTGTTTTGTAAGAAGAAATAAGTTTGTGTTCTGTACTGTTTTGTACAAAGAATATAAGGTTGTGCTGTCCCTTTCTTGTTTTCTGTTGAATCAGCATATCTTTATGTGTCAAGTTTTTATGAAATTAGTATGATATCAGTTTGGTTCATTTTGAGCTTGTAGTATTAAGAATGCTTATGCTGGTTATTTTTATTTGTACTGAAGTCCACTGAAAATTTGAAGGTTTAAGCCGGAGTATTAAGATTATCGTTGTGTTTATACTCTAGGCTCTTTCTATGATGACTGTTCTCAGCAATGTCATCCACTGTAAGTTGGGTTGTACAAAAACTATTAAAGATGTCCACATCCACCAGCTAGGTTCATTTGACCAACGTTTCATTTTTGTGCTAGATGAATGAAATTAGTGGCATAAAGATCACAGATCATAGGTTTAGTGGATGGAGATGACGTTGATAGTAGGTAACTTGATGGCATTGTGTAGTCCGGCATCCATAACCTTGAACGAAAAGGGGCCTTTGTGTCTAATATTCTCTCAAATGACCGTGAGATGATTAAGTGTAAGTTAGAGCTGCGCCAGTTGCCTGGCTTTTGGTATCCACCTCAGCTTGAGTACTCTATACTGGTTTTTCTGTTGGAAAGTTAAAGACATTTATGTGTCTCAAGCCATTGTTTTCTTTCGTGGTTAAATTGGACTGGGTGTTTTGTCATGAATTTTGAGGATTTCAAATTTCTAACATTTGGTTCTGTTGAATCTTTAGACACAAGCTAGCTCTTCAATATTAAGTATAAGGTTTAGATTTTCATTATTTTCTTCTTATGGTGCTTCTTCTTCCTGCCCCTTATTCTCTTAATTGATAATTGACAGTCTGCTGGAGTTGAATTTCCACCACGAGAAGAGAACAGTGTACCAATCTTTACTCCTCCCCAGACCCAGCCGGTAGTTTCATCCGTTCCAGTATATGACGATGCTGCTATTCAGGCTTCTCTCCAATCTGATGCTTCTGGACTTAGGTACTAGCCGAACAATATTGGTTCTTTTGGAATAATTCAGTTTTCTGTCCTTTTATTTTTAATATGTACCAAGAATTTCTGTTGCTTTCCTTTCAAACTAGGATTAGACCCCTCAGGTTGGCAGGTTGCTCTACACTTCATTGTACATAAATGAATGATAAAATCATGCTTATCAAGGAGGGGGGGCGGGGGAGTAATACTCGAATTGGATTATCAAATTTGAATGTGTGTATTGTGCATGCTTAGTACTGAACAAATCGAAATTTGTTGGCTAAATGTGAAAGACCTTATAATTTGTCCCCAAAACTTGTTATTAAGTCTTATTTTGTAGAAAGTATTAATAGGATACCATGTCAGTTCAACAATTTTCTATTGGATTAAGCACATTTCTACTTCATAGTTATTATAGATCCTCCTAGTCCTATACTGTAATCTTCTATGAAAGACGTCAGTCGGCATTGAGTTTTCATCCTTGTACCACTGTTCCAAGCCCTGTACCACTGTTTCAAGCTGCTTTTATACTTGTCTATCTTGTTTAATGTCATGATCCATAATCTATAAATTTGTTGCTTGGTTGAATTTTGTCTTCGTAAGAAATAGGAATAAACTTCAAAACATTTCTTTTCTTTATATAGTTATGCCATTATTTCCTCATAATTACCTAGAGTCTGAAACATTCGCATAACTCAAACAGAAGTATTTGATATTGTAATAGAGGCTATATTCTTTTCTTTTTTATTTTTTTTACTTTTCCTTCAACCGGTCCTTCAATTAGTTTTGTATCCATGATTGACCCTTCCTGTTTGGAATCGTCTATTATCAGCTTGCCGGAGATTGAAAATGCTCGAGGGGTTGCAGATGTGTTGATGGAAATGCTTAATTTCTCAGATCCTAAGAATCCTGAGGTAATATATTTTCTTGCTTATGTTTTGATTAAATCTTGCTGATGTTTTGATTAATTCTTGCCTAAAATGTCTTCGAAGATCATTTTTGTCATTTTTGCATGTGGAGTAATCTAGAGGTGTTCACATATGGGACTATTACCACATAGGAAATTCTTAAGGATGAATATCAACAGTTGGAGATATTAAGGATCCCAGCCAATCACAGGAGATTGAGGATCAATCTCTGCTGGGCCTAAGTCCACATAATCAGCCCTGATTCTTTCCTACTGTAACCACTGTATCTATTTGATTCTTTCGTAGGTTAGCTAGATGTACATACCTAGCTTAGCTTCTTAGAGTTTATATATAAGACACTTGTGTACAATTCTGATTATCTCAATATACAGAAATATTCATACCTTACATGGTATCAGAGCTCTAAGGCTCCACCAAGCAAAACCCTAGGCAAAACCCTAATTCAATGGCCCCCCAACCCACCCCTCCCTCTGCCCACCCCTTCCCACCACCACCACCACCACCACCACCACCAACCCACCCCAACCCTAACCTTCCCTCCCTCATCACCATCAACGCTGCTGCCCAGCTCCCTGTCAAACTCACCTCCACCACCTTCTTCCCTTGGCTTGCCCAGTTCAACGCCCTCCTCCATGGGTATGACCTAATGGGTTACGTGGATGGCATTCATCCCTGCCCACCAGCGACCGAAACCGCACTACGTGCCTTCTGGTTCCTCCAGGACCAGCTTCTCCTTCATGCTATTCTGGCATCATTCTCTCCCCAGGTCATCACCCTCATCGCTGCTGCAAAAACATCAGCAGATGCCTGGGCGCACCTCACCCATCTCTACGCGAGTAAGGCCAGAGCTCGTGTACTTGGACTAAAAGCGCATTTAACCCTCCTTCGACAGGATTCTCGGCCTGTCTCTGACTACCTCCAGGAGGTACGCATCCTTGCTGATGAACTCGCAGCAATACACACTTCTCTGTCTGATGATGATCTGACTCCTCCATGTTCTCAATGGAGTTGGCCCAGAGTTCAAAGACCTAGCCGCTGCTGTGAGGTCCAGAGACACGTCTGTTCCCTTTGAGAACCTGCATGACATGCTGGTCCAGCACGAAACAGCAGCCAAATGAGCAGAACCCACACTGCCCACCCCCCACCCCACCGCGCCCGCCCCCCCCCCCCCCCCCCCCCCCTCCACGCCTCCCGTGTCTCTAACCCTGGCCGTTCCAGCCGTGGTTCCACCACCCAACGGCCCTTCAGCTCAGACAACAGAGGCTACTCCACCCAGTGCTCCTCCTCTTCCACCACAGAACCCAGCTGTCACCCTACCAATCCTGGCAGTGGCTACCGTGGCTTCTGCCGGTGGTGTGGCACCCAAGGCCACAGTGCTAAGCGCTGTCCACAGCTGCAGCAGCCAACCTCTCAGCCCCCCGTGGCCAATCCCACTGTCCCGAGCTACTCCTCTCCTTGGCTCCTCGACTCAGGCGCCTCCCATCATGTGACTCCTCACCCTCAGCTTCGGAGATTGAGGATTAATCTCCCTGATCTGCCTGATCTTCTGGGCCTAAGACCACAGAATCAGCCCTGATTCTTTCCTACTGTAAACGCTGTATCTATTTGATTCTTTTCTAGTTTAGCTAGATGTACATACCTAGCTTAGCTTCCTAGAGTTTATATATAGGACACTTGTGTACAATTCTGATTATTTCAATGTACAGAGTCATACCTTACAGGAGAAATATCTTTATTATCCATTGACATAGTTCCCTCTACATATATTTATGTGTAAATTGTTTTAACACTCCCTCATCCCTACCTTCCTCTTCCCTTTTTTCTCCCATACATGTCCTCTTTATCTTTTACTAAAGATTACAAACTGACCAACTTGTGTGCAATTCTGATTATCTCAATATACAGAAATATTCATACCTTACAGGAGAAATATCGTTATTATCCATTGACATAGTTCCCTCTACATATATTTATGTGTAAATTGTTTTAACACTCCCTCATCCCTACCTTCCTCTTCCCTTCTTTCTCCCATACATGTCCTCTTTATCTTTTACTAAAGAATACAAACTGACCAAAAAACTGAAGTGTTACCAAATGGGCCCTATATGTGCAAATTTATCAGTCATCTTTGCTTCCTTACAATGTTCAAAGTTAATATTTTGACAGGCTCTGAAGGATGAAGTGATTGTTGACCTTGTTGATCAGTGCCGTTCATACCAAAAACGTGTCATGCTTCTTGTGAATGATACTGTGTAAGTGCTTGATCTAGACAACGTTGATTTTTACTCATAGATTTCATGTTATAATGATATTCGTGGTTCTTTCTTTTCAGAGAGGAGGAGCTTCTTTGTCAGGGATTGGCACTGAATGATAATCTGCAACGTGTACTTTCTCGGCATGATGACATGGTGAAAGGAACAACTGCATTTAAAGGACCAGAATCTTCCGTTGTGCCACTTGCTAATGTGAACCACGAGGATGATGAGTCAGAGGATGAGTTTTCCCAACTAGCTCACAGGTGATTGTTGGAAGATTTAATTCTCACCTGATTTTGTTTCCACCAATCGACTTAAATGGAGTACAATGGGGCAATTTAATTATTCACTTGTAATGTTTATTTTGTGCGATGATGGTGAGGAAGTTACGATCTTTTTATCTTCTCATTGTAGGTCAGCAAGAGATAACTCACAGGGGCAAGGGCAGAGATCATCAGCAAGTGTGGGACTCAGCCCCCTTCTTCCTCCTCCACCGTCCTCGAAAAGGCCAATCTCTACCAGTGCCAGCATGATTGATTATCTTAGTGGTGATACCTATAAATCCGAAGGATCCCATGCAACAACGGAATCCACATCCTTTGCAGGTCCAGTTCAGTCCAGCTCAACTTCGACCTCAAGATTTACTCCACTATCACCCTCGCCCCCTTCTTCCCTAACTACGACCCCATCACCTTTGTTCTCTGGAAAACCCGTATATGATGAACCGGCTCCTAGAAGCAAATCTATTGACAGCCTGCCTACAGCTCCTTGGGATGCTCAGTCTCCTGGAAACCCTCCGTCTCCAGGAAATGGCGTCTCTCCTGTCAGCCTTCCACCTCCACCTTCCAGGTATAACCAGAGACAACAGTTTTTTGATCAACAAGGGTTTTCAGGCGGCGGATCCGGATCATCTTATGACAGCTTAGCAGGACAGACTCAGAATCTCTCCCTCAATTCGTCGACCCCAACGAAACAAGTAAAACAGGAAGATGCCCTTTTCAAGGATCTCGTTGATTTTGCGAAAGCTAAGTCGTCTTCTTCTCCGAACCCTAATAGGTCATTTTGAGTCCTGTGCAACAGCAGTGAGTCAGTGAGTCCCAGGTTCTAGTGGACATTGTCCTCAGTTTCACATACATGAGATCATGAGATAGATTGTCACTAAATAAACATCGTGGGTTACCTGTTGGGTTTTTTGGTTTTTGGTTTGTGTATGCAGTTTAGCTTGTATAATTTTACGACAAACAAATGATGTGCGCATTGCATATAGTTTAATATATTCATTGTGTACCTACTGTTTGGTTTCTTTCATCTCACTGTGTTTCAAATTTGTCCAAAATTTTCTTCCCCGCACAAATACTATATTGTTTGGTGTATGTAATGTATCTATTGGGTTTTTCATCGGAATCCAGAGCATTAGCTCATGTGTCAATTAAAGTGCAGAGACTATGGTTTATAGCCTGCGAAATGAAACATTCCTAATACATTGTTACATTGCTTTTTACCTTGGTGAGGACAAATTTCATCTTGCCCTACTTTAAGATGGTAAAGGTGAACTGCATTTATTTCTTCTTTATCCTTAGGTTTTTTTATTTTTGAAGAATTTGATCTAGGAAGCACTGGGACTTGCACATTTTTTTAGTGCAATGGTTTTGCCTTTTATACTACTTAAGATCCCGATTTGAATCTACAAATGATCTTGGTTTATCAATCCGTGGAGTATATTTTTATCAATCTGAATCTAAATCCTTTTTACCTTAAGATCTTTTATTTCAACAGTAAATATTATTTTTTGATACTTGCATTTCAAGTAAATTAGGTTCTTTACTAATTTCTCCTACGAGATTTGTAAATAACCATAATTTAAGTATTTTTAAATCTCCCAAATTTATTAATTTTTGCTGGATTTTAGTTTCATAAGGTTTTGGCTCAAAAACTTATGTGGGATTTTTACTTATTTCTTTCATAAAAGTTTTTGTGAATTTTATTAATTTATGGATTGTTCTCCATTAAATTGATAAATCTTGGGACTAGAGATCCATACTTAGGGTTTTAAGTTGACTCTTAAACTTAATTGAGTTGTTAATATTATTATCTGTAACGGAAATGAAACAACTCAGCTTCACATTAAGCCAAACAACTCCATTAACCAAGTTGGATAGTATTCCTCTAATAATAGCTTGAAGTAGATTACTTAGCCTATTATCGAATACAGCTGCAAGTATTAAATATAAATATATATTAATCTTTGCATGAACAAAGTTGTTATTTGGATTAATCAACATGAATATATTTTATTTCTGGATATTTTTTCGTCCATCTTTTAATTTTTTTTCTATACTAAACAGTGGGATTTTCGCTATTCCTTTTTAAGTACATTTAGCATTAATGTTACCGCTAAATTGTTCAAAAGCTCTTGCAGAAAACATTTTGAATTTGATAATTTGTAAATATCTTCCTTTATGATTAAATTCTTAGTTTTTTTTCTGCTAAGTTTTCGAGTTGTTCTTCAGAAAAGGAAACACTTTCTCCGATGACATCTCGAAGAGTTATATTTTGATTTTCTTTTTTCAGAACTGTGTTGTTCTATGAAGGTCTTTAGAAAACACCTCCCTTATCATTGATGTGTCAGAGTGAAGAAAATGAAAATAAATAAGTATTTTGATACTTTTAAAGAAATTTCAAAAATCGTATAAAAATCGTGAGTTACAGCTCACATTTTTTGTAAAAAATGCAACTGTTGTGATTTCGTGAAATATTTTCACTACACCTTAGACAAAGTATTAAATTCCATTTGGGACATGTCCTACCATCCAGGATGCCCATTAACTTATTTTTACGCATTTTTTTATGCAAAACAAAAAAACTCAAATTTCATTGAAATTTAGTAATACGGGACGAAGTCATTCTAGGGTATGAATGTCTATAAAAAACATCACCCTCAATTTCAAAGTATCTGAGAGAGTGAAGAGAATAGATAGAAACAAATTAAGTATTTCGAAACTTTTGAAGAAATTTCAAAAATAGACCAAAAATCATGAGTAGCTCACATTTTTTTTTTTTTTTGTAAAAAATGCAACAATCGTTATTTCATGAAATATTTTAACTACACATTAGCCAAAATATTAAATTCCATTCAGGACGTATCCTGCCATTCAGGATACACATGAACTATTTTTTACGCAAAAAAAAAAAAACTCAAATTTTATTGAAATTTCGTAACAGAGTGCGAAATGATTCTAGGGTCTGAAGGCTTTCAAAAAACATTTTCCTCAACTTCAAAGTATCTTACGGAGTGAAAAGAATGGAAATAAAATAAGTATTTCGATAATTTTGAAGAAATTTCAAAAATCGACTAAAATTTGTAAGTTATAGCTCACATTTTTTTTTTGTAAATATGAAACTCATGCTTTCGTGAATTATTTTAGCTGCGCAATAGCCAAAGTATTAAATAACATTTGAGACATCTCCTGCCATTCATGATGGCCATCATATAATTTTTACGCATTTTTTAAGCAAAAAAACTCGAATTTTATTAAAATTTTGTAACATGGCACAAATTGATTCTAGCGTCGGAAGGTCAGTAGAAAACATTCCCCTCAACTTCAAAGTATTTGACAGAGTTAAGAGAGAGGAAATAAAATAAGTAATATGATGCTTTTGAAGAAATTTCAAAAAACGACTAAAAATCAAGAGTTGTATCTCACTTTTTTTTTTTGTAAAAAATGAAACTATAAGGATTTCGTGAAATATTTTAACTACACATTAGCCAAAGTATTAAATTCTATTTAGGACACATCCTGCCATTCAGGATAACCACTAACTTTTTTTTTACACATTTTTTAAACAAAAAAACTCGAATTTCATTGAAACTTCATAACAGGTGTGAAGAAATTTAAAAAAACGTATGTTGTAGCTCACATTTTTTTGTAAAAAATGCAACTGTTGGGATTTCGTGAAATATTTTAACTGCACCTTAGTAAAAGTATTAAATGCCATTAGGGATAAATCCTACCATCCATGATGCCAATTAACTAATTTTTACGCAATTTTTAAGCAAAAAAACTCGAATTTCATTGAAATTTCGTAACAATGTACGAAGTGAGTCTATGGTCTGAAGGTCTGTAGAAAACATCCCCCTAAACTTCAAAGTATCTGACAGAGTGAAAAGAATGAAAACAAAATAAGTATTTTGATACTTTCAAATAAATTTCTAAAATCGACTAAAAATCACGAGTTATAGCTCACATTTTTTTTTGTAAAAAATGCAACTATCGTAATTTTCTGAAATATTTTAACTGCACATTAGCCAAAGTATTAAATTCCATTTGGAACATGTCATGTCATTCATGATGCCCACTAACATCTTCTTACTCATTTTTTAAGCAAAAAAAAATAGAATTTCATTAAATTTTCGTAAAACGGTGTGATGTGAGTCTAGGGTCTGAAGCCCTTTAGAAAACATCCCCCCTCAACTTCAAAATATCTATCAGAGTGATGAAAATAGAAATAAAATAACCACTTTGATGCTTTTGAAGAAATTTCAAAAATCGTCTAAAAATTGTGAGTTATGCAATTATTGGGATTTCATGAAATATTTTAACTACACATTAGCTAAAATATTAAATTCCATTTGGGACGTATCCTGCCATTCAGAATGCCCATTAAATATTTTTTAGGCATTTTTTAAGCAAAAAAAGCTCAAATTTAATTGAAATTTTGTAACAGGTTGCGAAGTGAATCTAGGGCATAAAGGTCATTAGAAAACATCCCCCTTACCTTCAAAATATCTTACAGAGTGAAAAGACTAGAAAAAAAAATTATTTCGATTCTTATAATGAAATTTCAAAAATCGAATAAAATTTGAGAGTTATAACTCACATTTTTTTGTAAAAAAAATGTAACTGTCGAGATTTCGTGAAATATTTTAACTGCACATTAGCCGAAGTGTTACATGTCATTTGGGACATATCATGCCATTGAGAATACACATTAACTATTTTTTACGCATTTTTTATGCATAAAAATTCGAATTTCATTGAAATTTCGTAACAGGGTACGAACTGAATCAAAAGGTCGGTAGAAAACATCCCTCTCAATTTCAAAGTATCTGATGGAATGAAGATAAAGGAAACAAAATAAGTATTTTGATGCTTTTTGAAGAAATTTCAAAAATCGATTAAAAATCATGAGTTATATATCTTGTTTTCTTTTGTAAAAAATACAACTATAGGGATTTCGTGAAATATTTTAACTGCATATTATCCAAAGTATTAAATTTCATTTGGGACATGTCCTGCCATTCAGGATGGCCACTAACTTCTTTTTACGCATTTTTAAACCAAAAAAAAAATCGAATTTCATTAAAACTTCGTAACAGGATATGATGTGAGTCTAGAGTCTGAAAGTCTTTAGAAAACATCACCCTTAACTTCAAAGTATCTGTTAGAGTGAAGAAAAGTGAAATAAAATAAGTATTTTGATACTTTTGAAGGAATTTCAAAAATCGGCTAAAAATAGTAAGTTATATAGCTCACATTTTTTTTTTTTGTAAAAAATGCAACTATTGGAATTTCGTGAAATATTTTAACTGTACATTAGACAAAGTATTAAATTACATTTGGGATATGTCGTGTCATTCAGAATGCCCACTAACTTCTTTTTATGCATTTTTTAAACATAAAAATTCATATTTCATTGAAATTTCGTAACAGGTTGTGATGTGAGTCTAGGGTCTGAAGGTCATTAGAAAACATCCCCCTTAACTTCGAAGTATCTATTAGAGTGATGAAAATGCAAATAAAATAAGTATTTTGATGTTTTTGCAACTACCAAGATTTCATGAAATATTTTAACTGCATATTAGGTAAAATATTAAATTCTATTTGGGACATGTCCGGCCTTCAGGATGGCCACTAACTTCTTTTTACGCATTTTTTAAACAAAAAAAAAATTGAATTTCATTGAAATTTCTTAATAAGGTGCGAAGTTATTCTAGGGCCAGAAGGTCTTCAAAAAACATTCCCCTTAACTTAAAAGTATCTTGCAGAGTGAAGAGAATGAAAACAAAATAAGTATTTTGATGCTTTTGAAGAAATTTTAAAATCCGACTAACATAAACTCATAATTTTTTTTGTGAAAAATGTAACCGTCGTGATTACATGAAATATTTTAACTGCACATTAGTTAAAGTATTAAATTCCATTTGTGACATGTCCTGCAATTCAGCATGTCCACTATATTTTTTTTACGCATTTTTTAAACAAAAAAAATTCGAATTTTATTGAAATTTCATAACAAAGTACAAACTGAGTCTGAAGGTTAGTAGAAAACATCCCCCTCAACTGTCAGGATTTCGCAAAATATTTTAACTGCACATTAGCCAAGTGTTATATGCCATTTGGGATATGTCTTCCCATTCACGATACCCATCAACTAATTTTTATGCATTGTTTTAATAAATAAAAAAACTCGAACTTAATTGAAATTTCTTAACAGGATACGAACTGAGTTTGAAGGTCCGTAGAAAAAATCCCCTCAACTTCAAAGTGTCTGACAGAGTGAAGAGAAAGGAAACAAAATAAGTATTTTAATGCATTTGAAGAAATTTCAATTATCGACTAAAACTCATGAGTTATATCTCGCTTATTTTTTGTAAAAAAATGAAACTATTGGAATTTCGTGAAATATTTTAACTGCACATTAGCCAAAATATTAAATTTCATTTGAGACATGCACTGCAATTCATGATGTCCATTAAGTTCTGTTTACGCATTTTTTAAACAAAAAAAAAATCGAATTTTATTGAATTTTTATAACAGGGTGTGATGTGAGTATATGGTCTGAAGGTTTTTAGAAAACATCCCCCTGAAATACGAAGTATCTGTCGGAGTGAAGGGAATCGAAATAAAATAAGTAATTTGATGCCCTTGAAGAAATTTCAAAAATCGTCTAAAAATCGTGAGTAGCATCACGGTTTTTTGTAAAATATGCAACTGTTGGGATTTCGTTAAATATTTTAACTGCACATTAGCCAAAGTATTAAATGCCATTTGGGACATACATGCCATCCAGGATGCCCATTAACTTCATTTAAATTTCGTAATAGGATGCGAAGTGAGGTTAGCGTCTGAAAGTCTTTAGAAAACATCCCCCCTTAACTTCAAAATATCTTATGGAGTGAAGGGAATAGAAACAAAATAATTATTTCAATACTTCTGATGAAATTTCAAAAATCGACTAAAAATCGTGAGTTATGACTCACTTTTTTTTTTTGGTAAAAAATGTAGCTGTCGGGATTTCGCGAAATAGTTTGACTGCACATTAGGCAAAGTGTTATATGCCATTTTGGACATATTCTGCTATTCAAGATACCCATTAACTAATTTTACCATTTTTTATGCAAAAAAACTCGAATTTCATTGAAATTTTGTAATAGGGTGTGAAGTGATTCTAGGGTCTGAAAGTGTTCAAAAAAACATTCCCTCAACTTCAAAGTATCTTGCGGAGTGAAAAAAATGGAACCAAAATAAGTATTTTGATACTTTTGAAGAAATTTCAAAAATCAACTAAAATTCGAGAGTTAAAACTCACATTTTTTTTTCGTAAAAAATGTAACTGGCATGATTACGTGAAATATTTTAACAGCACATTAGCCAAAGTCTTAAATGTCATTTTAGACATGTTCTGCCATCCAAGATGCCAATTAACTAGTTTTTGCACATTTTTTAAGCAGAAAAACTCGAATTTCATTTAAATTTCGTATCAGGGTGCGAAGAGAAGAGAAAATAATTATTTCGATACTTTTGATGACATTTCAAAATCGACTAAAAATCGTGAGTTATGGCTCACATTTTTTTTTTGTAAAAAATGTAACTTTCGGAATTTTGAAAAATATTGTAACTACACATTAGCCAAAGTGTTATATGGCATTTGGGACATATCCTGCCATTCAGGATACCCATTAACTATTTTTTACACATTTTTTTGTGGAAAAAAAACCTCGAATTTCATTGAAATTTTTTAACAGGATGCGAAGTGATTCTAGGATCTGAAGGTCTTCAAAAAACACCCCCCTCAACTCCAAAGTATCTTGGGAAGTAAAGAGAATGGAGACAAAATAAGTATTTCGATACTTTTGAAAAAAATTTCAACAATCGACTAAAATTCGTGAGTTATAGCTCATATTTTTTTTCTTGTAAAAAATACAACTGTCATGATTTCATGAATTTTTTTAACTGCACACTAACCAAAGTATTAAATGTCATTTGAGACATGTTCTGCCATCCTCGGGGTTTGATCCCCCGCAGAAAGGAGTGGCTCCCAAACGTTGAGCCCTTTCGATGCTCGCGCATTCCATCTCTCTTTCTAGATCCTCGTCCGTTCGAGTATGCGGAATTCTCCTAGGAGGCATAACCAACTGTCAAGAGGCATAGATCAGAAAACAACATTCTTAAAAGTCGAAAAGTAACTAGTACTAATCGCTAGTCTAGCATGCAGACCAATACCCTAGTACTGACCACAACCTAGTGCTCTGATACCAAGCTGACAGGACCCGCCCCGATCCCACAGGGACCACAAGGGGACGTGCCCTGCTCCCGTCTGACACCCAATAATTCATACCAATTTTAACCTCAAAACATTTAAAAGCATAAATAACCAAATTAAAGTCATACATAAAATCCGAATTAAACGAATGTCAGACAAGGGATATAATCCAAAATTACAAATTTGCGAGCACGACTCTAAAGTAATCCTGCGGGTACACCGCCCAGCAGGGGTTCAGGTACGCAGAAGTAGATCTATGCCTCAGCCTCTGGTTCCTCCTCTACCTCAGTTTCCCGACCTGGAGGGGTTATCAAAACAATAAAGGGTGAGTGGACCGAAACTCAAGTTTATGAAATCGTTTGATAAGTAAAACATATAATTTACCCCTCCGTTTTCCAAACATGCGTGCACCATAATTCCAAAATCATAAACCATATAATATGAACCATAAGGCATATAACAAAACCATAACCATAATTTTAGTTGCTGCACTATACACTCCAATCCCGACATCCCTGATGTCTGACGTCCCTGACGTCCAATAGGTCACAATCACAAGGCTACGCGTGCCACTCGGGTCTCAATTCCGAGTTCAATCCCCGAACCCCGTTCGGGTACAGCATCCCCGATGCTTAGCGTCATAGACGCTGGACGTACTAGACGTCCGTGACCTCTCCGGGGTACCTCATCCGGAGGAGACAATATAATATGGAAGGATCTATACAGTGCAGTAACAAATACATTTTATTGATATCCACATGCAAACATATATATACATAGGTAGAATCCGAACCAATCATTCAGTTCCATCGGACGGGTCTCAAGCCCAAATACCGTGAAACGTGCCATAACCATATTTTCCATATCATCAAAACCATCATTGTTTTAGCATGTGAATAAGTATAATAAAACCAGAAAACATTTATGCACACAAGGGTTTAAGAAAATGGCCCACTCACAGTACAATCCTGCTAAAAACCGAACGTATACCCTCGTCCTGGTACAAATGTACAATCCCTGTCAAATCCAAGTATTCGTAAAGGTCAAATTAAACCCCCAACATTCAACCATGAAAGCCTAGGTCGAAACCGACCCGGGAAAGCCGCCCGAACGCGCTTCCCAAGGCAATAAACCTTATTTTGACCAACTTAATGATCTCCGATCGACCCGAAACCACCGCCATTGGATCCGGATCGTCGAAACCTAAAGAATGGTGGTGGTCCCACCAAAAACACTGTTCACACGCGCCCCCACGCGCCGGTCAACGCGGCGGTCAACGCAGGAACAGTTCCTGCTGACGTCATCGCTGACGTCACTGCTGACGTCAGCATGACGTCATGCTGACGTCATCTGACAGCTGCCAGGTCTGACATGTCAGACTCTGACAGGTGCCACGTGTCAACATCTGATTGGTCCACCTCACTGATCTGTCAGACCACGTGTCAGATCTGACATGTGCCACGTGTCAGCACGGCACTGGTCCACGTCACTGACATGTCAGTGACACGTGGCAGTCCCTGACTGGTCCACGTCACTGACATGTCAGTGCTGACTGTGCACTGACATGTGACACGTGTCGGCTCACGGTTGGTCCACGTCATCTGACAGGCTGACAGGGTGCCACGTCAGCACCACTGTCCTCAGACGGGTTGACCCGTTTTCCTGCAACTCGGGTCGATCAGACCCGCGATCATGACCCGGTTGCCATTCCTTCATTTCTGAATCATTTTCAATCCTTCCAATTCGTATTTACTCGCCTTAAATCCTAGATTAGTTCTATGAAATCAAATTTGAGAAAAACGGATTGAATCGAAGGCCTACCTCGAAGAACAGCCCTGGCCTCCCGTCGCCGTTTTGCTACCTCCCTGAGCTCCACCGGCCACGAGATCGATTCCAGTAAGTTCCTGGAGGTTCCTAGAGTTGGTTAGGATCATAATGGACTAAATTGAACGTGGGAAAAGGATTTACCAAAAATCTGGTTTCGAAACCGTTTCGGGTTCCCCTGCTTCCTCCCACGCCGCCGTCCTCCGCCGTGCTCACTGCCACCGTTCAGCCTCGCCGGCAAGTCCCCAATACACAGACACAGAGAGTGGATGGTTTGCTGGAAAGGTTGGATCGAAATGGCAGAATGTGCTCTGCGGGTATGAATTATAAAGAAATGGAGGGAAGGAAATGGACGGCTCAGATTGAATCTCCAGATTAGATCAAGGGCTGAGATCTGATCTGGGGTTTTCAATCCAAAGGCTGAAATTTAAAGCTGGTTCAAATGTTTAATTAATCCAATAGTGGATCTGATCCAATCTAGCCAATGGGTGAGTGACACTTGTCACTCCCCAGGTGTCCTTCAATCAGAATTCCTGAATATAATATTCGACACGAAAACCGAGACACGAACTTCCCGAATTCACGTTTCTGACCATAACTTCCTCGTATGAAGTCCGATTTCGGCGTGCCGCCTGTCTACGGACTCAGGACGTCGAGGCCTACCCAACGGTCCTTGAGTCAACTGAAAATTAGTTGCCAAAAGAAAAGTCAACATTTTCCCCCGAGAGTCCAAATTACGGTAATGCCCCTGAACTTCCGATAGCCATAACTTTTTCCCTGATCGTCCGAAATGGACGTGCCACCTGTCTATGAACTCGTGACGTCCCGAACTACGTCACGGTCATAGGTCAAAGTCCATTTAGTTCCTCAATCAAAAAGTCAACAATTTGACCATACCATTCACAGGGGTAAAATCGTCAATTCACACAAAAAATTACAATATGGAAATCCTCGAATTTCCGGGGTGTTACAACCTTCCCCCCTTAAGAAATTTCGTCCCGAAATTTCAAAGAAACAAATGAGGAAATTGTTCTCGCATCTGAGCCTCAGGCTCCCATGTGGCTTCTTCCACATCCTGGTTTCTCCAGAGAATTTTCACGAGAGGGATCGTCTTTCGACGTAGTACCTTGTCCTTCCGATCCAAGATCTGTACTGGTTGTTCTTCAAAGCTCAAATCCTCCCGTAGTTCGACAGGTTGTTCCTTAAGTACATGAGAAGCATCACGTACGTACATCCACAACATCGATACGTGGAAAACATCGTGAACTCTTGATAGTTCTGGGGGTAGTGCCAATCTGTATGCAACTCTGCCAATTCTCTCCACAATCTCATAAGGTCCGATAAAACGCGGACTCAGTTTCCCCCGTCGGCCAAAACGGATAATCCCTTTCCACGGAGACAACTTCAGGAAGACAAAATCTCCCACTTCAAACTCCAAGTCTCGAATCCGTCGGTCGGCATAACTCTTCTGGCGATCCTGTGCCACCTTCAATCTTTCCTTGATCACGCGAACAGTTTCCATGGTTAAGTCCATTATCTCCGGCCCTACAGCCGCTCGCTCCCCTACCTCCGTCCAGCAGATAGGTGTCCTGCACTGTCGGCCATACAGTGCCTCATAAGGTGCCATCCCGATGCTTGCCTGATAGCTGTTGTTGTAAGCGAATTCCATCAATGGCAAATGAGTATCCCAAGAGTCTTGAAACTGTAGTACACATGACCTCATCATGTCCTCCAGGGTTTGAATGGTTCTCTCAGACTGTCCATCGGTCTGTGGATGGAAAGCAGTACTGAAACGTAGGTTTGTTCCCAAAGTAGCTTGCAAACTCCGCCAGAACCTGGAAGTGAAACGCGGATCACGATCAGACACGATCGATTCCGGCGTACCATGAAGTCGTATGATTTCCTTCACAAATAGCTGAGCCAGTCGGTTAGGTTTATAGGTTTCCTGAACTGGCAGAAAATGGGCTGATTTGGTTAACCGATCCACGATCACCCATACTCCGTCCACTCCACTCTGAGTCCTCGGTAATTTAAAGACGAAGTCCATGGTGATGTGATCCCACTTCCACTCAGGAATCGGAAGTGGCTGCATAGCCCCATACGGTCTCTGCCGTTCCGCCTTAACCTGCTGACAGGTTAAGCATTTGCTCACGAACTCAGCAATATCCTTCTTCATTCCTGGCCACCAATAATGGTTCCGGAGGGTACGGTACATCTTTGTACCTCCCGGATGCATAGCATAGGCCGAACTGTGGGCCTCCTCAAGTATCTCGGCCCGTAACTCTGCCACTGCAGGTACGCACAAACGGCCCAATTTCACCAGTGCTCCATCGTCCCGGATGGTAAAATCCTGTCTCCCATCCGCATCGACCTCAATTCTGTAAATACAGAGTATCGGATCCTGCAGTTGTGCTTCAATGATCCGATCAATCAGTACTGGTCGCACATGGAAGCTGGCCAACAAAGCTCCATGCTCGTCAGTACCCAAAATAACTCCCGCCTTCCGGAGTTCCACCAGCAAGGGAAGATACACCACCCCAAGGTGTGCAATAGTTCCTGCTGATTTCCTGCTGAGTGCATCCGCCACCACATTGGCCTTACCCGGATGGTACTCGATCGTACAGTCATAGTCCTTCAGTAGCTCCAACCATCTCCGTTGTCTCATGTTGAGTTCCTTCTGAGTGAATAAGTACTTAAGACTCTGGTGGTCGGTGTAAATCCGACACGTTGCGCCGAATAGATAATGTCTCCAGATTTTGAGAGCATGAACCACCGCCGCCAACTCCAAATCATGGGTAGGGTAGTTCAACTCATGAGTCTTCAGCTGCCGGGATGCATAGGCGATAACCTTGCCAGTTTGCATCAACACGCAGCCCAAACCTTGCAGTGAAGCATCACTGAAAACTACAAACTCTCCACTGTCGTCCGGCAATGCAAGGACAGGTGCAGTGGTCAATCGATCCTTCAACTCTTGAAAGCTCCGATCGCACTGCTCGTCCCAGATAAACTTTACTCCTTTCCGAGTCAGACGAGTCAATGGTGCAGCAATTTTGGAGAAACCCTCCACGAATCTCCGGTAGTAACCTGCTAATCCGACGAAACTCCGCACCTCGGTCACCGTTGTCGGTCTAGCCCAGTTGGTCACTGCTTCTGTTTTCTGGGGATCCACGCAAATCCCATCCGTCGATATCACGTGTCCCAGAAAACCAATACTGCTCAGCCAAAACTGACACTTGCTCAGCTTGGCATACAATTGTTCTTGTCTCAGTTTCTCCAAGACCAACCGTAGATGTTCTTCATGTGCACGGGCACTCCTCGAGTATACCAAAATATCATCGATGAACACAATCACGAACTTATCCAGGTAGGGTCGGAAGACCCGGTTCATCAGATCCATGAATGCTGCTGGAGCATTCGTCAAACCAAATGGCATAACAAGGAACTCGTAGTGCCCGTAACGGGTTCGAAAAGCAGTTTTCGGAATATCCTCCTCCGAAATCCTCAGTTGGTGATACCCAGACCGCAAATCAATTTTCGAGAAGCACTGAGCTCCCCGCAACTGGTCGAAAAGGTCATCAATCCTGGGTAGAGGATACTGGTTCCTCAATGTCACCTTGTTGAGTTGTCGATAATCAATACATAAACGGAGACTTCCTTCCTTCTTCTTCACGAACAACACCGGTGCTCCCCACGGTGAAGTGCTCGGTCGGACATATCCCAAATCTACCAACTCCTGCAATTGAGTCTTGAGTTCCCGTAACTCGGCCGGCGCCATCCGGTATGGTGCCTGGGATATAGGTCGGGTACCCGGGAGTAGTTCAATAGTAAACTCAATCTCCCGCGATGGTGGCAATCCAGGTAAGTCTTCCGGGAATACGTCCGGAAACTCACAGACCACCGGTATTTCGTCGATAACCGGAGTATCGACCCGTTCCGACACGACATGCGCCAGATAACCCTGGCATCCCTTCCGTAGAAGTTTGGTAGCAGTAAGTGACGAAATCACTTCAGGAGGCGAACCATCACGTTCCCCCTGAAAGATAACTTCCGGCAAACCCGGGCTCCGCAAAATTACTTGCTTGCTACAGCAGTCGATGAGCGATCCGTGCTCCGACAGCCAATCCATCCCTAGGATTATATCGAAGTCGTGGATATCCAGAATAATTAAGTCTGCTGGTAAATCCACATCCTCAATTCTTACCGGGCACCTCCGAATCACCTGATTCACAAGGTACACGGTACCCATCGGGGTGCCAACACCCATTTCGCAATCTAAGGCTGATACCACACAATCAAGCAAACCAGCACAACTCTTCGAAATAAAAGAATGTGTAGCCCCCGCATCCATTAATACACGTACAAGAAAATTAAGGATATGTAGTGTACCTGTGACCACGCCTGGAGCAGTCCTCGCCTGCTGCTGGGTCATTGCAAACACTTGGGCCCTCGGCCCTCCGTTCCGTCCGCGCCCGCGCGCGCCACGTCCAGCACCACGGTCACCTCCCTGACCGCGACCTCCGTTAGTGTGGGACGCCGTGCTCTGCACCACACTCGAGCCCCCAGCGTCGTTGTTTTTGGACAACTGCGGACAATCGCAGGCATAGTGACCTTCCTCTCCGCAAGCAAAACAAGTTACTGGCCTTGGCCTGCCCGAATGCCCACCAGATGCACCACTCCAAGATGAGTGCTGCCCAGAGTTGTGTCCAGATCCTCTGCCCTGAGAGCCTCCACGTCGACCCGACCAGCCACGACCCTTGAAGGATGAGGGTGCTCCTCTGTAGCTCCCTCCTCTGTTGTTCTTCCGGCCCGATGGTCCATGGTGTGGGCGATCCTGACGTCGCCCCTCCCCCGAAGGTTGTCGTGATTGGTGTGCCGCCAGACTGGCCTCGACACGCACCGCTGCGTCGACCATATCCCTCAGAGAAGCATGAGTGGTAGCAGTCACACTGGCCCGGATCTCCCCTCGGAGTCCAAGCTCAAACCGCTGGCATTTGTCCTCCTCCGTGCTTACGAATGAGGCAGCGAACCGGGAAAGTCTCCCGAAAGTTTGCTCGTAGTCCGAAACAGACATGTCACCCTGCTCCAGCCGCAGAAATTTCGCCTCCCGCGCCGCGCGAAAAGATCGCGGGTAGTACTGGTCCAGAAACCTGGAACGAAAAGCTTCCCAGGTAGTGGTATGGACAGACCACCCGGACATTTCGAGTCCATGCCACCACTGGTAGGCTCCTCCCTCCAGTAAGAAGGCCGCCAGAGTCACTCGTTCGCCCGGAGGGCAGTGCATCACCGAGAAGATCCTCTCCCACTTGGTGATCCAGTCGTGAGCATCCTCGGGGTTTGATCCCCCGCAGAAAGGAGTGGCTCCCAAACGTTGAGCCCTTTCGATGCTCGCGCATTCCATCTCTCTTTCTAGATCCTC
This sequence comes from Prinsepia uniflora, assembly GCA_032719365.1. Lineage (NCBI taxonomy): Eukaryota > Viridiplantae > Streptophyta > Magnoliopsida > Rosales > Rosaceae > Prinsepia > Prinsepia uniflora. The sequence goes on along the minus strand of CM064875.1, from coordinate 902,336 downwards.
GTCCGTTCGAGTATGCGGAATTCTCCTAGGAGGCATAACCAACTGTCAAGAGGCATAGATCAGAAAACAACATTCTTAAAAGTCGAAAAGTAACTAGTACTAATCGCTAGTCTAGCATGCAGACCAATACCCTAGTACTGACCACAACCTAGTGCTCTGATACCAAGCTGACAGGACCCGCCCCGATCCCACAGGGACCACAAGGGGACGTGCCCTGCTCCCGTCTGACACCCAATAATTCATACCAATTTTAACCTCAAAACATTTAAAAGCATAAATAACCAAATTAAAGTCATACATAAAATCCGAATTAAACGAATGTCAGACAAGGGATATAATCCAAAATTACAAATTTGCGAGCACGACTCTAAAGTAATCCTGCGGGTACACCGCCCAGCAGGGGTTCAGGTACGCAGAAGTAGATCTATGCCTCAGCCTCTGGTTCCTCCTCTACCTCAGTTTCCCGACCTGGAGGGGTTATCAAAACAATAAAGGGTGAGTGGACCGAAACTCAAGTTTATGAAATCGTTTGATAAGTAAAACATATAATTTACCCCTCCGTTTTCCAAACATGCGTGCACCATAATTCCAAAATCATAAACCATATAATATGAACCATAAGGCATATAACAAAACCATAACCATAATTTTAGTTGCTGCACTATACACTCCAATCCCGACATCCCTGATGTCTGACGTCCCTGACGTCCAATAGGTCACAATCACAAGGCTACGCGTGCCACTCGGGTCTCAATTCCGAGTTCAATCCCCGAACCCCGTTCGGGTACAGCATCCCCGATGCTTAGCGTCATAGACGCTGGACGTACTAGACGTCCGTGACCTCTCCGGGGTACCTCATCCGGAGGAGACAATATAATATGGAAGGATCTATACAGTGCAGTAACAAATACATTTTATTGATATCCACATGCAAACATATATATACATAGGTAGAATCCGAACCAATCATTCAGTTCCATCGGACGGGTCTCAAGCCCAAATACCGTGAAACGTGCCATAACCATATTTTCCATATCATCAAAACCATCATTGTTTTAGCATGTGAATAAGTATAATAAAACCAGAAAACATTTATGCACACAAGGGTTTAAGAAAATGGCCCACTCACAGTACAATCCTGCTAAAAACCGAACGTATACCCTCGTCCTGGTACAAATGTACAATCCCTGTCAAATCCAAGTATTCGTAAAGGTCAAATTAAACCCCCAACATTCAACCATGAAAGCCTAGGTCGAAACCGACCCGGGAAAGCCGCCCGAACGCGCTTCCCAAGGCAATAAACCTTATTTTGACCAACTTAATGATCTCCGATCGACCCGAAACCACCGCCATTGGATCCGGATCGTCGAAACCTAAAGAATGGTGGTGGTCCCACCAAAAACACTGTTCACACGCGCCCCCACGCGCCGGTCAACGCGGCGGTCAACGCAGGAACAGTTCCTGCTGACGTCATCGCTGACGTCACTGCTGACGTCAGCATGACGTCATGCTGACGTCATCTGACAGCTGCCAGGTCTGACATGTCAGACTCTGACATGTCAGACTCTGACAGGTGCCACGTGTCAACATCTGATTGGTCCACCTCACTGATCTGTCAGACCACGTGTCAGATCTGACATGTGCCACGTGTCAGCACGGCACTGGTCCACGTCACTGACATGTCAGTGACACGTGGCAGTCCCTGACTGGTCCACGTCACTGACATGTCAGTGCTGACTGTGCACTGACATGTGACACGTGTCGGCTCACGGTTGGTCCACGTCATCTGACAGGCTGACAGGGTGCCACGTCAGCACCACTGTCCTCAGACGGGTTGACCCGTTTTCCTGCAACTCGGGTCGATCAGACCCGCGATCATGACCCGGTTGCCATTCCTTCATTTCTGAATCATTTTCAATCCTTCCAATTCGTATTTACTCGCCTTAAATCCTAGATTAGTTCTATGAAATCAAATTTGAGAAAAACGGATTGAATCGAAGGCCTACCTCGAAGAACAGCCCTGGCCTCCCGTCGCCGTTTTGCTACCTCCCTGAGCTCCACCGGCCACGAGATCGATTCCAGTAAGTTCCTGGAGGTTCCTAGAGTTGGTTAGGATCATAATGGACTAAATTGAACGTGGGAAAAGGATTTACCAAAAATCTGGTTTCGAAACCGTTTCGGGTTCCCCTGCTTCCTCCCACGCCGCCGTCCTCCGCCGTGCTCACTGCCACCGTTCAGCCTCGCCGGCAAGTCCCCAATACACAGACACAGAGAGTGGATGGTTTGCTGGAAAGGTTGGATCAAAATGGCAGAATGTGCTCTGCGGGTATGAATTATAAAGAAATGGAGGGAAGGAAATGGACGGCTCAGATTGAATCTCCAGATTAGATCAAGGGCTGAGATCTGATCTGGGGTTTTCAATCCAAAGGCTGAAATTTAAAGCTGGTTCAAATGTTTAATTAATCCAATAGTGGATCTGATCCAATCTAGCCAATGGGTGAGTGACACTTGTCACTCCCCAGGTGTCCTTCAATCAGAATTCCTGAATATAATATTCGACACGAAAACCGAGACACGAACTTCCCGAATTCACGTTTCTGACCATAACTTCCTCGTATGAAGTCCGATTTCGGCGTGCCGCCTGTCTACGGACTCAGGACGTCGAGGCCTACCCAACGGTCCTTGAGTCAACTGAAAATTAGTTGCCAAAAGAAAAGTCAACATTTTCCCCCGAGAGTCCAAATTACGGTAATGCCCCTGAACTTCCGATAGCCATAACTTTTTCCCTGATCGTCCGAAATGGACGTGCCACCTGTCTATGAACTCGTGACGTCCCGAACTACGTCACGGTCATAGGTCAAAGTCCATTTAGTTCCTCAATCAAAAAGTCAACAATTTGACCATACCATTCACAGGGGTAAAATCGTCAATTCACACAAAAAATTACAATATGGAAATCCTCGAATTTCCGGGGTGTTACAACCTTCCCCCCTTAAGAAATTTCGTCCCGAAATTTCAAAGAAACAAATGAGGAAATTGTTCTCGCATCTGAGCCTCAGGCTCCCATGTGGCTTCTTCCACATCCTGGTTTCTCCAGAGAATTTTCACGAGAGGGATCGTCTTTCGACGTAGTACCTTGTCCTTCCGATCCAAGATCTGTACTGGTTGTTCTTCAAAGCTCAAATCCTCCCGTAGTTCGACAGGTTGTTCCTTAAGTACATGAGAAGCATCACGTACGTACATCCACAACATCGATACGTGGAAAACATCGTGAACTCTTGATAGTTCTGGGGGTAGTGCCAATCTGTATGCAACTCTGCCAATTCTCTCCACAATCTCATAAGGTCCGATAAAACGCGGACTCAGTTTCCCCCGTCGGCCAAAACGGATAATCCCTTTCCACGGAGACAACTTCAGGAAGACAAAATCTCCCACTTCAAACTCCAAGTCTCGAATCCGTCGGTCGGCATAACTCTTCTGGCGATCCTGTGCCACCTTCAATCTTTCCTTGATCACGCGAACAGTTTCCATGGTTAAGTCCATTATCTCCGGCCCTACAGCCGCTCGCTCCCCTACCTCCGTCCAGCAGATAGGTGTCCTGCACTGTCGGCCATACAGTGCCTCATAAGGTGCCATCCCGATGCTTGCCTGATAGCTGTTGTTGTAAGCGAATTCCATCAATGGCAAATGAGTATCCCAAGAGTCTTGAAACTGTAGTACACATGACCTCATCATGTCCTCCAGGGTTTGAATGGTTCTCTCAGACTGTCCATCGGTCTGTGGATGGAAAGCAGTACTGAAACGTAGGTTTGTTCCCAAAGTAGCTTGCAAACTCCGCCAGAACCTGGAAGTGAAACGCGGATCACGATCAGACACGATCGATTCCGGCGTACCATGAAGTCGTATGATTTCCTTCACAAATAGCTGAGCCAGTCGGTTAGGTTTATAGGTTTCCTGAACTGGCAGAAAATGGGCTGATTTGGTTAACCGATCCACGATCACCCATACTCCGTCCACTCCACTCTGAGTCCTCGGTAATTTAAAGACGAAGTCCATGGTGATGTGATCCCACTTCCACTCAGGAATCGGAAGTGGCTGCATAGCCCCATACGGTCTCTGCCGTTCTGCCTTAACCTGCTGACAGGTTAAGCATTTGCTCACGAACTCAGCAATATCCTTCTTCATTCCTGGCCACCAATAATGGTTCCGGAGGGTACGGTACATCTTTGTACCTCCCGGATGCATAGCATAGGCCGAACTGTGGGCCTCCTCAAGTATCTCGGCCCGTAACTCTGCCACTGCAGGTACGCACAAACGGCCCAATTTCACCAGTGCTCCATCGTCCCGGATGGTAAAATCCTGTCTCCCATCCGCATCGACCTCAATTCTGTAAATACAGAGTATCGGATCCTGCAGTTGTGCTTCAATGATCCGATCAATCAGTACTGGTCGCACATGGAAGCTGGCCAACAAAGCTCCATGCTCGTCAGTACCCAAAATAACTCCCGCCTTCCGGAGTTCCACCAGCAAGGGAAGATACACCACCCCAAGGTGTGCAATAGTTCCTGCTGATTTCCTGCTGAGTGCATCCGCCACCACATTGGCCTTACCCGGATGGTACTCGATCGTACAGTCATAGTCCTTCAGTAGCTCCAACCATCTCCGTTGTCTCATGTTGAGTTCCTTCTGAGTGAATAAGTACTTAAGACTCTGGTGGTCGGTGTAAATCCGACACGTTGCGCCGAATAGATAATGTCTCCAGATTTTGAGAGCATGAACCACCGCCGCCAACTCCAAATCATGGGTAGGGTAGTTCAACTCATGAGTCTTCAGCTGCCGGGATGCATAGGCGATAACCTTGCCAGTTTGCATCAACACGCAGCCCAAACCTTGCAGTGAAGCATCACTGAAAACTACAAACTCTCCACTGTCGTCCGGCAATGCAAGGACAGGTGCAGTGGTCAATCGATCCTTCAACTCTTGAAAGCTCCGATCGCACTGCTCGTCCCAGATAAACTTTACTCCTTTCCGAGTCAGACGAGTCAATGGTGCAGCAATTTTGGAGAAACCCTCCACGAATCTCCGGTAGTAACCTGCTAATCCGACGAAACTCCGCACCTCGGTCACCGTTGTCGGTCTAGCCCAGTTGGTCACTGCTTCTGTTTTCTGGGGATCCACGCAAATCCCATCCGTCGATATCACGTGTCCCAGAAAACCAATACTGCTCAGCCAAAACTGACACTTGCTCAGCTTGGCATACAATTGTTCTTGTCTCAGTTTCTCCAAGACCAACCGTAGATGTTCTTCATGTGCACGGGCACTCCTCGAGTATACCAAAATATCATCGATGAACACAATCACGAACTTATCCAGGTAGGGTCGGAAGACCCGGTTCATCAGATCCATGAATGCTGCTGGAGCATTCGTCAAACCAAATGGCATAACAAGGAACTCGTAGTGCCCGTAACGGGTTCGAAAAGCAGTTTTCGGAATATCCTCCTCCGAAATCCTCAGTTGGTGATACCCAGACCGCAAATCAATTTTCGAGAAGCACTGAGCTCCCCGCAACTGGTCGAAAAGGTCATCAATCCTGGGTAGAGGATACTGGTTCCTCAATGTCACCTTGTTGAGTTGTCGATAATCAATACATAAACGGAGACTTCCTTCCTTCTTCTTCACGAACAACACCGGTGCTCCCCACGGTGAAGTGCTCGGTCGGACATATCCCAAATCTACCAACTCCTGCAATTGAGTCTTGAGTTCCCGTAACTCGGCCGGCGCCATCCGGTATGGTGCCTGGGATATAGGTCGGGTACCCGGGAGTAGTTCAATAGTAAACTCAATCTCCCGCGATGGTGGCAATCCAGGTAAGTCTTCCGGGAATACGTCCGGAAACTCACAGACCACCGGTATTTCGTCGATAACCGGAGTATCGACCCGTTCCGACACGACATGCGCCAGATAACCCTGGCATCCCTTCCGTAGAAGTTTGGTAGCAGTAAGTGACGAAATCACTTCAGGAGGCGAACCATCACGTTCCCCCTGAAAGATAACTTCCGGCAAACCCGGGCTCCGCAAAATTACTTGCTTGCTACAGCAGTCGATGAGCGATCCGTGCTCCGACAGCCAATCCATCCCTAGGATTATATCGAAGTCGTGGATATCCAGAATAATTAAGTCTGCTGGTAAATCCACATCCTCAATTCTTACCGGGCACCTCCGAATCACCTGATTCACAAGGTACACGGTACCCATCGGGGTGCCAACACCCATTTCGCAATCTAAGGCTGATACCACACAATCAAGCAAACCAGCACAACTCTTCGAAATAAAAGAATGTGTAGCCCCCGCATCCATTAATACACGTACAAGAAAATTAAGGATATGTAGTGTACCTGTGACCACGCCTGGAGCAGTCCTCGCCTGCTGCTGGGTCATTGCAAACACTTGGGCCCTCGGCCCTCCGTTCCGTCCGCGCCCGCGCGCGCCACGTCCAGCACCACGGTCACCTCCCTGACCGCGACCTCCGTTAGTGTGGGACGCCGTGCTCTGCACCACACTCGAGCCCCCAGCGTCGTTGTTTTTGGACAACTGCGGACAATCGCAGGCATAGTGGCCTTCCTCTCCGCAAGCAAAACAAGTTACTGGCCTTGGCCTGCCCGAATGCCCACCAGATGCACCACTCCAAGATGAGTGCTGCCCAGAGTTGTGTCCAGATCCTCTGCCCTGAGAGCCTCCACGTCGACCCGACCAGCCACGACCCTTGAAGGATGAGGGTGCTCCTCTGTAGCTCCCTCCCCTGTTGTTCTTCCGGCCCGATGGTCCATGGTGTGGGCGATCCTGACGTCGCCCCTCCCCCGAAGGTTGTCGTGATTGGTGTGCCGCCAGACTGGCCTCGACACGCACCGCTGCGTCGACCATATCCCTCAGAGAAGCATGAGTGGTAGCAGTCACACTGGCCCGGATCTCCCCTCGGAGTCCAAGCTCAAACCGCTGGCATTTGTCCTCCTCCGTGCTTACGAATGAGGCAGCGAACCGGGAAAGTCTCCCGAAAGTTTGCTCGTAGTCCGAAACAGACATGTCACCCTGCTCCAGCCGCAGGAATTCCGCCTCCCGCGCCGCGCGAAAAGATCGCGGGTAGTACTGGTCCAGAAACCTGGAACGAAAAGCTTCCCAGGTAGTGGTATGGACAGACCACCCGGACATTTCGAGTCCATGCCACCACTGGTAGGCTCCTCCCTCCAGTAAGAAGGCCGCCAGAGTCACTCGTTCGCCCGGAGGGCAGTGCATCACCGAGAAGATCCTCTCCCACTTGGTGATCCAGTCGTGAGCATCCTCGGGGTTTGATCCCCCGCAGAAAGGAGTGGCTCCCAAACGTTGAGCCCTTTCGATGCTCGCGCATTCCATCTCTCTTTCTAGATCCTCGTCCGTTCGAGTATGCGGAATTCTCCTAGGAGGCATAACCAACTGTCAAGAGGCATAGATCAGAAAACAACATTCTTAAAAGTCGAAAAGTAACTAGTACTAATCGCTAGTCTAGCATGCAGACCAATACCCTAGTACTGACCACAACCTAGTGCTCTGATACCAAGCTGACAGGACCCGCCCCGATCCCACAGGGACCACAAGGGGACGTGCCCTGCTCCCGTCTGACACCCAATAATTCATACCAATTTTAACCTCAAAACATTTAAAAGCATAAATAACCAAATTAAAGTCATACATAAAATCCGAATTAAACGAATGTCAGACAAGGGATATAATCCAAAATTACAAATTTGCGAGCACGACTCTAAAGTAATCCTGCGGGTACACCGCCCAGCAGGGGTTCAGGTACGCAGAAGTAGATCTATGCCTCAGCCTCTGGTTCCTCCTCTACCTCAGTTTCCCGACCTGGAGGGGTTATCAAAACAATAAAGGGTGAGTGGACCGAAACTCAAGTTTATGAAATCGTTTGATAAGTAAAACATATAATTTACCCCTCCGTTTTCCAAACATGCGTGCACCATAATTCCAAAATCATAAACCATATAATATGAACCATAAGGCATATAACAAAACCATAACCATAATTTTAGTTGCTGCACTATACACTCCAATCCCGACATCCCTGATGTCTGACGTCCCTGACGTCCAATAGGTCACAATCACAAGGCTACGCGTGCCACTCGGGTCTCAATTCCGAGTTCAATCCCCGAACCCCGTTCGGGTACAGCATCCCCGATGCTTAGCGTCATAGACGCTGGACGTACTAGACGTCCGTGACCTCTCCGGGGTACCTCATCCGGAGGAGACAATATAATATGGAAGGATCTATACAGTGCAGTAACAAATACATTTTATTGATATCCACATGCAAACATATATATACATAGGTAGAATCCGAACCAATCATTCAGTTCCATCGGACGGGTCTCAAGCCCAAATACCGTGAAACGTGCCATAACCATATTTTCCATATCATCAAAACCATCATTGTTTTAGCATGTGAATAAGTATAATAAAACCAGAAAACATTTATGCACACAAGGGTTTAAGAAAATGGCCCACTCACAGTACAATCCTGCTAAAAACCGAACGTATACCCTCGTCCTGGTACAAATGTACAATCCCTGTCAAATCCAAGTATTCGTAAAGGTCAAATTAAACCCCCAACATTCAACCATGAAAGCCTAGGTCGAAACCGACCCGGGAAAGCCGCCCGAACGCGCTTCCCAAGGCAATAAACCTTATTTTGACCAACTTAATGATCTCCGATCGACCCGAAACCACCGCCATTGGATCCGGATCGTCGAAACCTAAAGAATGGTGGTGGTCCCACCAAAAACACTGTTCACACGCGCCCCCACGCGCCGGTCAACGCGGCGGTCAACGCAGGAACAGTTCCTGCTGACGTCATCGCTGACGTCACTGCTGACGTCAGCATGACGTCATGCTGACGTCATCTGACAGCTGCCAGGTCTGACATGTCAGACTCTGACAGGTGCCACGTGTCAACATCTGATTGGTCCACCTCACTGATCTGTCAGACCACGTGTCAGATCTGACATGTGCCACGTGTCAGCACGGCACTGGTCCACGTCACTGACATGTCAGTGACACGTGGCAGTCCCTGACTGGTCCACGTCACTGACATGTCAGTGCTGACTGTGCACTGACATGTGACACGTGTCGGCTCACGGTTGGTCCACGTCATCTGACAGGCTGACAGGGTGCCACGTCAGCACCACTGTCCTCAGACGGGTTGACCCGTTTTCCTGCAACTCGGGTCGATCAGACCCGCGATCATGACCCGGTTGCCATTCCTTCATTTCTGAATCATTTTCAATCCTTCCAATTCGTATTTACTCGCCTTAAATCCTAGATTAGTTCTATGAAATCAAATTTGAGAAAAACGGATTGAATCGAAGGCCTACCTCGAAGAACAGCCCTGGCCTCCCGTCGCCGTTTTGCTACCTCCCTGAGCTCCACCGGCCACGAGATCGATTCCAGTAAGTTCCTGGAGGTTCCTAGAGTTGGTTAGGATCATAATGGACTAAATTGAACGTGGGAAAAGGATTTACCAAAAATCTGGTTTCGAAACCGTTTCGGGTTCCCCTGCTTCCTCCCACGCCGCCGTCCTCCGCCGTGCTCACTGCCACCGTTCAGCCTCGCCGGCAAGTCCCCAATACACAGACACAGAGAGTGGATGGTTTGCTGGAAAGGTTGGATCAAAATGGCAGAATGTGCTCTGCGGGTATGAATTATAAAGAAATGGAGGGAAGGAAATGGACGGCTCAGATTGAATCTCCAGATTAGATCAAGGGCTGAGATCTGATCTGGGGTTTTCAATCCAAAGGCTGAAATTTAAAGCTGGTTCAAATGTTTAATTAATCCAATAGTGGATCTGATCCAATCTAGCCAATGGGTGAGTGACACTTGTCACTCCCCAGGTGTCCTTCAATCAGAATTCCTGAATATAATATTCGACACGAAAACCGAGACACGAACTTCCCGAATTCACGTTTCTGACCATAACTTCCTCGTACGAAGTCCGATTTCGGCGTGCCGCCTGTTTACGGACTCAGGACGTCGAGGCCTACCCAACGGTCCTTGAGTCAACTGAAAATTAGTTGCCAAAAGAAAAGTCAACATTTTCCCCCGAGAGTCCAAATTACGGTAATGCCCCTGAACTTCCGATAGCCATAACTTTTTCCCTGATCGTCCGAAATGGACGTGCCACCTGTCTATGAACTCGTGACGTCCCGAACTACGTCACGGTCATAGGTCAAAGTCCATTTAGTTCCTCAATCAAAAAGTCAACAATTTGACCATACCATTCACAGGGGTAAAATCGTCAGTTCACACAAAAAATTACAATATGGAAATCCTCGAATTTCCGGGGTGTTACAAAACATCCCCTCAACTTCAAAATAGCTGACAAAGTGAAGTGAGTGGAAAGAAAATAAGTATTTTGATGTTTTTGAAGACATTTAAAAAATCGTATAAAAATCGTGAGTTAGCTCACATTTTTTGTAAAAAGTGTATTTGTTGGGATTTCGTGAAATATTTTAACTATACATTAGTCAAAGTATTAAATTCTATTTGGGACATGTCCTGCCATTCAGGATACCCATTAACTAATTTTTACCCATTTTTTAAGCAAAAAAAATATAATTTCATTGAAATTTCGTAATAGGGTGTGATGTGAGTCTAGGGTATGAAGGTATGTGGAAAACAACCCCTCAACTTCAAAATATCTGACAGAGTGAAGAGAGTGGAAATAAATAAGTATTTTGATACTTTTGAAGAAATTTAAAAAATCGTATAAAAATTGTGAGTAATAGCTCACATTTTTTTGTACAAAATGTATTTGTTGGGATTTCATGAAATATTTTAATTGAACATTAGCCAAAGTATTAAATGTCATTTGGGACATGTCCTGTCAACCAGGATGCCCATTAACTAATTTTACACATTTTTTTAGCAAAAAAAATTTAAATTTCATTGAAATTTCGTAATAGGATGTGATGTGAGTCTAGTGTCTGAAGGTCTTTAGAAACATCCTCCTCAATTTCGAAGTATCTACCAGAGTGATGAAAATAGAAACAAAATAAGTATTTCGATACTTTGAAAAAAATTCAAAAATCGAGTAAAACTCATGAGCTATATCTCACATTTTTGTAAAAAAAAAATGCAACTATTGAGATTTCGTGAAATATTTTAACTGCACAGTAGCCAAAGTATTAAATTCCATTTGGGACATGTATTGTCATTTAGGATGCCCACTAACTTCTTTTTACACAATGAGTGGGTTGTTTTCTTTGAAATTTCGTAATAAGATGCGAATTGAGTCTAGTGTCTGATAGTCTTTAGAAAACATCCCCCTAAATTTTAAAATTTCTGATAGACTGAAGAAAATAGAAACAAAACAAGTATTTCGATTCTTTTAAAGAAATTTCAAAAATCGACTAAAAATCGTGAGGCTCACATTTTTTTGTAAAAAAAAAAAATGCATCTATCGGGATTTCGTGAAATATTTTAACTTCTCATTAGCCAAAGTACTAATTGCCATTTGGGACATGTCCTTACATTCAAGATGCACATTAACTATTTTATATACATTTTTTAAGCAAAAAAACATGGATTTCATTCAAATTTCGTGACAGGGTGTGATGTGAGTCTAGGTCCGAAGGTCTTTACAAAACATACCCCTCATCTTAAAAGTATCTTTCGGAGTGAAGAGAATGGAAACAAAATAAGTATTTCGGCGCTTTTGAAGAAATTTCAAAAATTGACTGAAAATCGTGAGTATAACTCACATTTTTTGCAAAAGATGCAACTATCGGGATTTCGTGAAATTTTTTAATTTCCCATTATCCCAAGGATTAAACGCTATTTTGGACATGACCTGTCATTCAAGAAACCCATTAACTAATTTTTCGCCTTTTTTAAGCAAAAAAATTTGAATTTCATTGAAATTGTGTAACAGGGTGCTAAGTGAGTCCCGGGTCTAAGTGTCTTTAAAAAACATCCCCATCATGAACTTAAGAGAATGTAAACAAAATAAGTATTTCGATGTTTTTTGAAGAAATTTCAAAAATCGACTAAATATCATGAGTATAGCCCAATTTTTTTTGTTTGTAAAAAGTGCAACTCTCTAGATTTCGTGAAGTATTTTAACTGTACATTAGCCAAAGTGCCTTACTAAGTGAAGAAAATAGAAAAAAAATATGTATTTCGATCATTTTGAAGAAATTTCAATAATCAACTAAAAATTATGAGTTATATAGCTCACATTTTTTTGTAAAAAGATGCAACTATCGAGATTTCGTGAAATGCTTTAATAACATATTAGCCAAAATTTTATATGCCATTTTGGACATATCCTGCCATTCAGGATATCTATTAATCATTTTTTTTTTGTAGATTTTTTAAGTAAAAAAACTCGAATTCCAATCAAATTTCATAACAGGGTGCAAAGTGAGTTTAGCGTATGAAGGTCTTCAAGAAACATCCCCCTCAACTTCAAATTATCTTACAAAGTGAGGAGAATGAAAAAAAGAAAGTATTTTGATGCTTATGAAGAAATTTCGAAAATCGACTAAAAATCCTGAGTTATCACATTTTTTTGTGAAAAATGCAAATTTCAGGATTGCGTGAAATATTTTAACTGTACATTAGTCAAATTATTAAATTCTATTTTACACATATCCTACCGTTCAAGATACCCACTAACTATTTTTTCCGTATTTTTTAAGCAAAAAGCTCGAAATTCATTGAAATTTCGTAACAGGGTGCGAAGTGAGTCTAGCGTCTGGAGGTTTTTAAAAAACATCTCCCTCAACTTCAAAGTATCTTACAGAGTAAAGAGAATTGAAAAAAAAATAAGTATTTCGATACTTATGAAGAAATTGTAAAAATCGACTAAATATCGTGAGTTATTTGCTCACATTTTTTGTACAAAATGCAACTCACGGGGTTTCGTGAAATTTGTAACTGCAAATTAGCAAAAGTGATTGATGCTGTTTGGGACATGTCATGTCATTCAGGATGCCTATTAACTATTTTTTAAGCAAAAAACTCGAGTTTCCTTGAAATTTCATAACAGAGTTCAAAGCGAGTATAGGGCACGAAGGACTATAGAAAACCCCCCTTCAACATCAAAGCTTCTTATCGAATGATGAGAATAGAAACAAAATAAGTATTTCGATGTTTTTGAAGAAATTTCAAAAATAGACTAAAAATCGTGAGTTATATAGCTCACATTTTTTTGTAAAAAAATGCAATTGTCGGGATTTTGTGAAGTATTTTAACTGCACATTAGCAAAGTATTATATGTCATTTGAGACATATCATGCCATTTAAGATACTCATTAACAATTTTTTAAGTAAAAAAATTCGAATTTTATTGAAATTTCATAATAAGGTTCGAAGTGAGTTTAGGGTCTGAAGGTCTTTAGAAAATATTCTTCTCAACTTCAAAGTATCTTACAGTGAAGAAAATGGAAACAAAGTAAGTATTTCTATACTTTTGAAAAAATTTCAAAAATCGACCAAAAATCGTGAGTTATAACTCACATTTTTTGTAAATAAATGCAACTGTCGAGATTTCGTGAAATATTTTAATTACACATTAGCCAAAATATTATATGTCATTTGGGACATGTCATGTCATTCACGATGCCCATTAACTATTTTTTCACGCATTTTTTAGCAAAAATCATTAAAATTTCGTAACAGGGTGCGAAGTGACCGAGGGTCAGAAGGTCTTTAGAAAACATCCACTCAACTTCAAAGTATCTTACAGAGTGAAGAGAATAGAAAAAAAAAATAAGCATTTCGATGTTTTTGAAGAATTTCAAAAATCGACTAAAATCGTGAGTTATAGCTCACATTTTTTGTAAAAAATGCAACTGTCGGATTTCGTGAAATATTTTAACTGCTCCTTTTCCAAAGTATTAAATGTCATTTGGGACATGTCATGCCATTTAGGATGCTCATTAACTATTTTTTTATGCATTTTTTAAGCAAAGAACTCTAATTTCATTGAAATTTCGCAACAAGATTCGATGTAAGTCTAGGGTCTGAAGGTCTTTAGAAAACATCCTTCTTAACTTCGAAGTATCTTACAGAGTGAAGAGAACGGAAACAAAATAAGTATTTCAATATTTTTGAAGAAATTTCACAAATCGACTAATATCATGATTTTTGTCTCCCATCTTTTTTGTAAAAAATGCAACTGACGGTATTTCGTGAAATATTTTAGTTGCACATTAGCTAGTATTATATGCCATTTGGGACATATCATGCCATTCAAGATACCTATTAACTATTTTTTTATGCTTGTTTTAAGTAAAAAACTCAAATTTCATTGAAATTCCGTAACAAGGTGTGAAGTGAGTGTAGTGTCTGAAGGTCTTCAGAAAACATCCCTCTCAACTTCAAAGTATCTTAGGAGTAAAGTGAATAGAAACAAAATATGAATTTTGAAGCTTTTGAAGAAATTTCAAAAATCGGCTAAAAATCATGACTCACATTTTTTTGTAAAATATGAAACTATTGGAATTTCATGAAATATTTTAATTGCACATTAGCCAAACTATTTAATGACATTTGGGACATGTCCTGCAATTCAGGATACCCATTAACTATTTTTTACATAATTTTAAAGCAAAAAAACTCGAATTTCATTGAAATTTCGTAGCAGGATGCAAAGTGAGTCTAGAGTCTAAAGGTCTTCAGAAAACATCTCCCTCAATTTCATAGTATCTTACGGAGTGAAAATAATAGAAATAAAATAAGTATTTCCAAGTTTTTGAAAATCGACTAAAAATAGTGAGTTATAGCTCACATTTTTTGTAAAAAATGCAACTGTTGGGATTTTGTGAAATATTTTAACTATACATTAGCCAAAGTATTAAATGTCGTTTGGGATATGTCATTCCATCCAGAATGCCCATTAACTGTTTTTTACGCATTTTTGAGCAAAAAAAACTTGAATTTTCTTTAAAATTTCGTAATAGGGTGCAAATAAGTATATGGTCTAAAGGTCTTTAGAAAACATCACCCTCATTTTCAAAGTATCTTAAAAAATATATGGTCTAAAGGTTTTTAGAAAACATCACCCTCATTTTCAAAGTATCTTAAAAAATGAAGAGAATGAAAACAAAATAAGTATTTCGATACTTTTGAAGAAATTTAAAAAATCGACTGAAAATCATGAGTAGCACACATTTTTTATAAAAGAATATAACTGTCGGAATTTTATGAAATATTTTAACTGCACCTTTGTCAAAGTATTATATGTCATATGGGATATATCTTACTATTCAGGATACCTATTAATGATTTTTTTACAGATTTCTTAAGTAAAATAAACTCGAATTCCAATCAAATTTCGTAACAGGGTGCGAAGTGAGTTTAGGGTCTAAAGGTTTTCAGAAAACATCCCCCTCAACTTTAAAGTATCTTACGGAGTGAAGAGAATGAAAACAAAATAAGTATTTCAAAACATTGCTCACATTTAAAAAAAAAATGCAATCATTGAGATTTAATGAAATATTGTAACCAAACATTAGCAATAAGTATATAAGCCATTTGAGATATGTCTTGCGATCTAGGTGCTCATTAGCTATTTTTTTATATAATTTTTTAAAATAATAAAAAATTTGAATTTCAATGAAATTTCATCACTGATTAGCAATTATAAATAATCTCTCTCAACTTCAAAGTATATTAATTAGGAAGTGATGAAAATGTAAATAAAATATATGCTTGAATATTTTTATCAAAATTTCAAAAACCACCAAAAAAATCGTGAGAATAGAAAAGGCTTATTGTTGTTGAGCATTATTTTTCTGTTACTTAGTTTGATTTTTACTTTTAGCATAGTTCCCTTCTTGATTATGAATATATTGTTAGGAAATTAATCCTCCACCACGCAAGTGCTTACAATAAAGATGAAAAAAGGAAATAAAGAAACCAAGAACACAAAAGATTTAACGAGGTTCGGCCAATTAACTTGCCTACGTCCTCGGAGAGTTTTCTCCTTCACTATGAGAGAATACAAAATACAAGATTACACTACTCAAGTTTATACCCAACTTGAGCCCTTGTACCCAATAGGATACCCCTTGTACACCCTCTCTCAACCCGAGAAAATCACTCTACCCCAAAGAGCTATACACACTCTTTCACCTTCTCTTAACCGAGAAGATCACTCTACTCCAAAAGCTATACACACTCTTGAAGTGCTTAAGAAGATCACTCTAGCCCAAGAGCTATACACACTCTTGAAGCACTCACTCACTTGTGAGGTGTTCTCCTTGATGTTGAAATGTGACCAAGCTCTCCACCTTATATAGTGCTTAAGACACAAGTTGTATTTGTGCTTTTCCAATGTGGGACATTTTCCTCACATTTCAACATCCTTCATTGAAGTCCATTCATGCACCTTCTTCAATTAATGCTCTTCTTCATGAAGCTTCCACATCAATCTTTTCCTACAAGGTTGAATGAACAACACCATGTATTTATTCCCAATACATAATCAAATTCAATGCATTAATAATCCACCAAGGAGACATTAACTCAACAATCTCCCCCCTGCTGACTTAGGTGGATAATGTTGCATCACCACTTCAATCCCTGAAGTTCATCTCAAATTGAGATACCACTTGATATACCCACAAGCATTCCATTGGCCTTATTCTTGTACCAACTACACATACCCCGAATCAGTTGCATACGGTCTTAGCTCCCCCTGATTCAAAATGGCCAATGCTATGTGCAGCTGCTCCGAGTCAACAATTACCAGTTGGCTCCGAAGAGGGACCTCGACTTTGCCTCTTCCCTAGCAGGATTATCCTTCTCACCATCGTCTGAAACTTGGAAACATGTAGATAGCGTCTCTGTTATGCCCGCAAACAAGACCCGCTTCAGGTACCTGTTCTCCTGTGCATCATGTTTCCCAACAACCTTTGAGGTCTGAGTTTTTCCTATCAGACGGAACATACTTTTACATTTTTCTCCCTTCATTAGGACCATGCAGCCACGTGACACTTTCATAACTCCCCCTGCTGACGAAACCTTGCAGCCCTTGGAGTCTAGTTGGCTCAAGGATATTAGATTTCTCCGGAACTTTGGGACATACACCACATTACCCAATGTTCGAACTGCTCCATCGAACATCTTGATCTTCACAGTTCCCGTACCCATGACACGACGTCTTGTGCCATCGCCCCAAGTCACAAATCCTGTTCCCGTACCCATGACACGACGTCTTGTGCCATCGCCCCAAGTCACAAATCCTTGGACTTCTTGGAACGTATCAACATATTCTCTCCTGGAGCAAAGGTGATGAGAACAACCACTATCTAATATCCAATAATCTTGAGAAAAAATGTAATTACCTTTGGAGACTGTGAGAAGTTCTCCAAAATCTCTAGACATCTCCGCTACACCAGCCAAGGAGCAATCTGAGCCCTTATCGTCCTTCTCTTCCATCAATGGACAATCCGGCTTTATGTGTCCCCACTCCTTGCACTTATAGCATTGCTTGCCCTTTCCTCTGCCTCTGGATTTAGACCTGCTATGCTCACTAAATCCCCTCGCAGTTGATCTTCCCTTACGATTCTGTTCACGAGCAATGAAGACAGAACCTTGAGAATCATCGGCTTTTCTTCTCTTCTCATGTGATAAGAGAGTCGATTCTACATCCTCCATCTTCAGTGTATCCTTACCATACACAATTGTAGTAACAATATTCTCATATGAATCGGGAAGCGAGGTAAGAAGTAAAAGGGCTTGATCTTCTTCCTCAATTTTAACCTCAACTCTTGATAGTTGATTTATCAATCCCTTGAACACATTCATGTGCTCCATGAGATTCGCACCTTCTCCCATCTTGAGCTTATAGAGATCCCGCTTTAAATTCAGCTTCGTTTGCAAGCCTTTCCCAAGATAAAGCTTCTCCAATTTCTCCCAAAGCTCAGGTGCAGAATCTACATCATTAACATTATTTATAATATTGTCAGCAATATAAAGCCTAATAGTGCTGACACACCTGGACTCCAACTCGTCCCAATCTTCATTTGACATCTTCTCTGGCTTCGCATCCTTCCCCTTCAACGGTCTTGCAAGGCCTTGTTGAACTAGGATGTCCTTCACCCTCCTTTGCCATAGAGTGAAATTTCCTTTTCCATCAAACTGCTCCACCTTGAAATGTGAACCGCTAGAACTTGCCATGGGAAACCGCTCACGATCGATAAACCGAAGCTCTGATACCACTTGTTAGGAAATTAATCCTCCACCACGCAAGTGCTTACAATAAAGATGAAAAAAGGAAATAAAGAAACCAAGAACACAAAAGATTTAACGAGGTTCGGCCAATTAACTTGCCTACGTCCTCGGAGAGTTTTCTCCTTCACTATGAGAGAATACAAAATACAAGATTACACTACTCAAGTTTATACCCAACTTGAGCCCTTGTACCCAATAGGATACCCCTTGTACACCCTCTCTCAACCCGAGAAAATCACTCTACCCCAAAGAGCTATACACACTCTTTCACCTTCTCTTAACCGAGAAGATCACTCTACTCCAAAAGCTATACACACTCTTGAAGTGCTCAAGAAGATCACTCTAGCCCAAGAGCTATACACACTCTTGAAGCACTCACTCACTTGTGAGGTGTTCTCCTTGATGTTGAAATGTGACCAAGCTCTCCACCTTATATAGTGCTTAAGACACAAGTTGTATTTGTGCTTTTCCAATGTGGGACATTTTCCTCACATTTCAACATCCTTCATTGAAGTCCATTCATGCACCTTCTTCAATTAATGCTCTTCTTCATGAAGCTTCCACATCAATCTTTTCCTACAAGGTTGAATGAACAACACCATGTATTTATTCCCAATACATAATCAAATTCAATGCATTAATAATCCACCAAGGAGACATTAACTCAACATATATAATCTATTTATCTATCAAAAGTCTCTTCGTCGAGGAAAAATATGGTATTTGCTGATAGAAATAGATAGTCATGCAAGAGAATAAGAACCACGTGATGTGATAAAATTTTGCTCGAAAGTTTAAAAAACACCCATTTAATCTCCTAAATTTATCCCGGCTCCCTCTTCAACCCTGGAAGTCATTTTGTTTTATCGAACATTATTTGTTGTCTGCTAATTATTTATGATTTGGCCATTAGTATATATTACACGTAAAATGTACTTCGAACCACTCCAATATATAGAAATAATATTCACGTTCGACGACTCTAGTAAAGAATCATGTCGATACTCAATATATATAATTCTCATTCTCAATATCCTTAACAAAAAAAAAAAATACCATCCATGATGTGTAGGATGAGGTTAGCAATCTGTCCAAACTTATGACTGGGTTGCTCACACAAGGATATTAATATAGTTACAAATACCGTTGATTTATTAATAGATGCTATGCATGACTTAACATTAACGATCTCCGATTTTATTGGTATTTTACGGAGGAGATCGATGAATGTTTGAACTATATACATAGGTCAAGTTCAACATCATGATGACTAATTATGAAATGATTAATACAAGCTAGCCAGGTCGACGTACATGATGAATAATGTCAATATTCACTAAGTTGCCAGCTTTAATATTGCTTTGAATAGAAGGCCAAAAATCTTGCGCTTGATGCTTCCTCTGAGAGTATTAGAAGTAGTATTATTATGAGTACAAGTAGCATCCCTTGCTGCCACAACTCTTGATACCAGCTTCAGTCTTTTGTATACGAGCCCAGATATCTTGCGCTTGATTCTTCCTCTTACCGGAGGGACTACGCTGTGTCTCGGCCTCTGGTCGTTCCTTGATCCTATGCCGACAACTCTTGACACGGTTCCCAACTCGCCACGAGTACTGTTGGGAGTGGGCTTCATGATCGTCCTCGAGTTCGACTTCCCCTCCATCTCCATTTGGTAATGTGTATGTTTATGTGTGGAGAGCAAGAGAGTGTTGCATGAAAGCAAGTAGCTAGCTAGCTAGCGAGGGCTATATATATATATATATATATATATATATATATATATGCATCTATAGCTTGGGGAGTGTAGGAAGCTTCGTGCCACTTTCATGCAAGAAGCTAGTAACATATAGCTTCCATGTTGTTTAGTGATGGCGTGGTAAGTTGCACCACATTTTGTTTACTTGTATATGCTCACCGCACTTTATAATCAGAAGTAAGCTTTATTCCGTCCTTCGGATCTGAGAACACTCCATGGTATTTATAAGAATAAAAATTTATTACTTTCTTTTTACACTCAAGATTATATTACGATATAATAATAATAATAATAATATCCAAATACAACTTGGCAGCTCGATCTCACTTCTTTGGCTGCCATCGTTCTACATTTTGTTCATTTTGCTTTCTTTTTCATGATTTTTTTTTTAATTTTTCAATAAGGAAATAGAAAAAAAAAATAGTACACGGATTAGCATGTACGATTATTATAGGTATATGTACCAAACCCGGAACATGATCTATTATCCAAAGAGGAATTCTTTCAATAGAATCGGCCATTTCTTCTACTTTCTTTACATTTTGTCAAGTGGTCGTAATAAAAACATAAAGAGCCATGGGCAATTATGAGATGATACTCATCATTCTAAAACTTAGAAATTTTTGTTGTAAGTGAAAAAAGGCTCATGGAATTTTATGCTCAAAGAACACATGATCATTTTGATTGCAATTCTATGCTTGCCTCACATCAAACTAAACCTTTAGCCATTGAAAGAAAAAAAATTGAAATCCAATAAACAAAGAAGCAAAAGCCATGTGAGCCAACAAAGAACATTAGCCATTGATTAACAGATGAACAATTTGGTCTTTGTCACAAAAAAAAAAAATTGTAAATCAGTTACAAGCTCATGCTCATATGCCTTTGGCATTTTTGAGTCTCCCCAAAGATCTTCTACTCTCCACATGAAATTAACCTTGGTTCCTTCTTCGCCTCTGGCTTTGGCTGGTGAATTTGCTGGTGAGGCCTCAAAGGTATAGAAAACTTTCAAGGTCCTGTTTTATATGCAATCAATTTCAAAAGAATCAAAGAAGGAATGCAAATAGAACTTGAAATATGGATTTTGGCGTTCCCCACTTGTCCTGGGGATGAGAAGAAGAAGAAGAAAAAGAAGAAGAAGAATTCGTTCGCGCAGTTATTCCTTTGGTATGATTCCCTTGCCTGCCCTGAAACATACCCAAAAACATATGCGACAAGTAAGCCTATGGCAACATGAAAGTAGAGAATATCTGTTGAGTCTGTTACCTCTACAGCATCCTTAAGAGGCCCCCAGCATTCGATTCTGTTGTACTTCTTCAAATTAGAATGGAAATAAACCCGAACCAAAGCGTCTAGTAGCTCAGGATGCTCCCGGAAAAGTTGTGAGTCTCCATGTAGCACAGCTTGGAGTACCAAAGGCATTTCTTTGGAGAATATGTGGTATCTGAACTCGGCAGCTAGGTCTAGCATGAGGTTAGGACCGCTCACATAGCAATGGATATGGAGACACATTTCCCCGTTGACCCTCTTCCACTCTGCAACCACATCATCCTTGCTGTACCATCCTTTTAGCTACAATTTTTGTTACAGATTCAATCAAAATCAAGATGGAGAGTAATATGAGATGCAAACAATGTCACGTTGGAACTTGTACAAAGCTGACCTGATCGAGGTTGATGACATTTGAGATTGTTAAGGTGAGGTTAGCTGTGAAGTCACAATGAGATAGGATGTAAGTTCTTGGTGTGATTCCAACATAGCTATTCATCTCTTCTCCGATGAATTCGACTTTTAGCTTTGACGCATCGAATCTTGCTGGACCCAAGAGACTAGCAGCCTGCAGACAGAGATGATAAAGTGGTTCATTGAGCACTTCATGAATTGCAACGCTGATTACCAGATTGAACTCTTGAAGGGCATTTGAAATTACTGATAAAGTTATGTTTTTGATGAAATGTGGCTTAAAATCAGCTTACTGCAAATGTAGAGTTTTGTTATTAGATGCGAGCATTCAATGCAAAATCAATTGGCGATATGACCCGAGTTGATTTACTATCCTAAGGCCAAGCTTCCTTTGTCAATATGGGACTTGGCAACCTCAAGGATCGTTCAAAGAGAATGACTCTAGTATAGCATCATATTTGATAAACTATACAACCCAACTTGAGGCAGAGATAACATAATATAAACTTGAATAAAACCCAATTTTAAACAATCCCTTTAACCCACAATGCCTTTTATGTAAATTTAGAGGCTCGTCGTACTATTATTATGATCTAATGATATTCCCCGGTGACTCTGGAATGAAGAATTTCAAGTTCAAACTATTGTAAAGGAAGAGTTTAACAGCGAATGTAAATAGAACTTCGACCTGAAAAATGCATTCGATTTAATGAACTATTCAATCCATAATGCCTTCAATGTAAAATTTTCAACTAGCCACTACTACTGTTCATCTTTATTGTGTAGCATGTAATCTCATTTTCGACGTATGTAAAGAGCTATGTTGATAAGCAATGTACATAAACCTTTCTCCTATTATGGTCTTATAAAGAATAACCAGATTATTTGGTGGATCAGAATCATATTTATCCAATCCAACCACTTCACCCTTACAAAACACATTGATTTTAATAAATTATCCAATCCAACCTCCCAAACAAGCCCTTAAAGCATTAAAATTGCATGATGAACAGATGGAGGAACAAAAAGAGATGGTAAAGATGGTACCTCAGAAATCAAGGTATTGTAAGAGTCTCTATGGTTGCTGCAGATGGCAGAGAGCAGAACAGAATCATGGGGTCTCTTTGATGGAGATGATGATGGGAGAAGATGATGACTGTTGCTATTGTTGTTGAAATTACTCCTCCTCCTCAGTGGTGATGGTGGAAATACATAATAAGCAGAATGAGAGGTGGCCATGGAAGATGCATAACCCTCTTCTGCTACTCTTCCTCATCTTCTTCTTCCACCTGCTGCAACCATTGTGTCTTCTCTTTGCTTCAGTCTCAGTGAGTCTTTTTAGAGATAGAGAGACTCAGAGAGATGAGAAAACTTGAGAGGGGAAAAACAAAGAGAAGGAAGAATATGTGGAGGATTGTTGTTCATAGCTCAGTTGTGGTCATCTGTAGTGTGAGAGCATGTGATTCATATTCCAAGACTCCAAAATCCTTCTCAACCCCCTTTGCATTTCCACCACATATTTTTTTTTTCCATTTTTTGTTTCTGTTAAAGAAAAAATACACATAAAAATTGGTTTTTTTAAAAATTTGAAATAATTTTTTGGTACTACTTGTGTAGTATAACTACTCAAACATAAAAATTGTTTTTTTTTTTAAATTTGAAATATATTTTTAATACTCTTTTTTATTGTATCTATTTTATCGTTAAAAAAATTGAATTTAAAATTTTTCATTACGAATAGTCCTACTCGTGTAATAGAATCACATCACAGAAAATATAATTAAGACGCACTATATTCATAAACTGCAAGCATAAAAATCTCTACTTTATGTTTGAATTTCACAAAATAAGAGATAATTAATTAGGAATTTGAAAAGTAGATGAAAGTGAATGATTATTACACGTGATATTGTGGTATTAAAGTGATAATTATTATTACATGGGGATGATTGGTCATGAACTCCAACTTTATGACACGTCATCAGTGGCTAGAAATTTTTGATAACCAGTGTGGATAATGTGTGATGACGTGGCGCTGAATGGGTGCCACATGTAGCCACACCATGTTTGCACTAGGCAAGCCTCACATGAGCGAAAGCAAAGCTTCAAGCTTTACATGGGCCAATGAGGCAAATTGCAAAACCCAAGCAAATCATAAGCTCTTGCAGTAAGACGGAAAATTCGAGTAAGAGAATTACCAAGGTGGTCAAGCTCTAAGGGCACAAGTTTAGAATGCTACATATCTTGCATAGTTAATTACTAGGGATGGAGCGGAGTTGATTCGTGGGAAAAATTGAGTATAGTTCTAAACCCATGTATGGTAAAATGTTCGATTTCTCGTCTATTTTAACACTAAAGACGGTTCTTAAATTTAATTTTCAGATGGGTTGAATTCAATGTCAGCTTCAGGGTAGCTGGGTAAGAAATATTAATATAATTGTATTCTTACTCATTATAATGACAAGTCTTTATACTTAATTCGCATCATAAAAAATAAAATCAATATTCAATATCAAAGAAAACTAAACAATAAAATTGACACTCTATGCCACTTGATTTAGATGGTAGTGGCGGTGGTTCCACCTCACATGCTAATAGAATATAATCATTAAAGACGGTGGCGCTTTCAGATGGCTCAATCTCAGCCGTTGTCCGTGTCGGCCGGACGCATCATATTTGTCTCATGGCTTTGATTGGATCATGACTTCAGCAAACAAGGACGGGTTTTAATTAGGTAGGCCAACGTCCTCATCAACATCACATACACATATTACATGCGACTGCCTACGTTTAGTCCACTTTATTTTTATGTCCTTTCAGTCGAAATATACTTAAAATTACAATTTTAATTTTAGTTTAATATTCAAAACATTCGTTTATCTTACTTATTACGTAAATTTACCCTTCATATAAAAATTTACATTAATTTCATTAACTTCATTTAATAATCATCAATATCAGAGGTAATTTTTGTTATCTTAGTTTATAAGATTATGAATGAGAACTACATCACATAACGTGGTAAATTTGAAGTCATTCATAACCCATCTCAAATTACTATGTCATACATATTTATTGTCTTATTCATATTTTTATGGCTTGAGATGAAAAAATTGGCTCTAATATTGATGATTGTTCATACCATATTGACCCAGATCGAGCATGAAACCCATACTGACTGCAGACTCAGCCCATTACCAAAACGGCGACCAATCCAGACCAATCTTGGAGGTCCAGTCCTCTGACAGGCTCGGCATGTCGGCCCAGACCGACCTAGAGGCCCAGCCCTCTTTCGACACCATGCCACTAGCCGACTCTAGAGGCCTAGCCCCTGTCGGTCGGTGAATCGGCTCAGACCGACCTGACGGCCCAACACTGCCGCCTAGCACAAGCCCAAGGGGTCCAGGCCCACTCATGCGAACAAACCCTAGTCGGGTCTGGATAGCAGCTCCACGTGTTAGTCCCACAGTAATTGACATTTGTCCCACATCAAGATAATACAATTATTATATTCACCACACCCATACAAAAAGGGTCCATTTGTCGTACAAAGGTAACTAAGCATTTACTGTTCGCAACTACTTTTACAGTATACATTCTACCACTCACCCTACACCTTAGACCGACTACTGACTTGAGCGTCAGAGTACCTTTGGGCTGGTACCACACCGGTACTTATACTCTGACCGACTGACCATCTTCCTTCATTTTCAGGTCTATACAGAGCACGTGGCAGAGCAGCATTCGCTCCTTGATTTGACACATTTTGTGCATCAACAATAACTATTCAAAGGAATTAATAAAGTTGGTCTAAATTTTGGTATGAAGAGTGAATTTTGAATGGTAATTAAGACAAATGAATGTTTTAGATGCAAAATTACAATTATAATTTTACATAAAAAAATAAACCAAAAAATAATTAATATTTTACGAAATTGACATTTGAAATTTCATATTACCCACTTAAACAGCAGACAAGAATATTAGCAACAATATTTATGAAGCGATAGACAAAAATACCTTTTAAACGAGTGATAGGATACGTGTGTGTTGCTGTGTCGGTGGAGAAGGGAATCATACATATATATATATATATATATATATAGCTGGGTGGCAATTCATGACAGTAAAAAACACAAGATCCAGAAAGTGATCAAATACCGATCACACCAATTTTTCTACTGCAAGTCGATACTGACCTAATTCCTGGCCAAAACCCAACAAAATGTTACGTTGAAACGACCATGAGAGGTAATTCTTAAAGCATTGAACTTTTTTATGCACGGACATTATTTTATATTAGATACCGTTGATTATGAAACCCTAGACGGTAGACAACCGCGTTTCTTTGAATCTGGTTTCTTGCACTTTATTGACTCACTGGTTTACAACTTAACCTTAGCTGGAATTTGCAGATCCCATAAAAAAAAATTTAGTAGTAGATTTAGATGTAGATCTCCTTCTCCATCTCTCTCAGATATTTTTCTGTATTAATCAGTGGAATAGAAACCGAAACCGAAATGGAAATGTATGCTAAAGACAATTGATGGCAGTGCGAGTGAGAGCATTATAAGACCCACTGGCCCAACCCAGCTTTCTCTCGTCTCTCCTCCTCTTCAAGTTTACAAGGCAAATAGAATGGAGTAAGCAAGCAGAGAGGACCCTACTGCGCCCAGCCTCTACACTTCCCAGCCAAGTAAGAAAAATCTCCTTCTCTCTCTCAGATCGTGCGAGAAATCCCTTGTCATTACTTTGATCGGATCTTCATTGTGTTGCATGTCCAAAGTACTTTGCTTTATTGATGATAAATGCCAACATTTCAAGTTGTCTGGCTTTTATTCATATTTCATACCCAGTCTGTAGGATTTTCAGTTCCCTTTTATTTTCCTGTGCTTTCGCACCAACCAATCAACTCATTCTGCTTGTTGGGTTTATTGTATTGAGAATGTTTTTTTTTTTCTTCTCTAAAAGGAGATTTTTGTTTGTTTGTTATTGATGTTCTTGAAATCCAACAGAAAAAAGATCTGATCTTTTACGCTGAAATTTCCATGCTCTTTGTTAATTGATGGATCTGGTTTCTATGGAATAAAGTTGAGCGTTTGACGCTGTTGTTTGATCCAATTTACTTTGAGTCTTGTACTTGTATATTCAAGTTAAAAAGGATGAATTTTTCCATTTATATTTAGATTATCGGTGGACATTTCTGTAGCAATAGAGCTGTTGGTTGCTTTAGTAAATTTAAAGATGTTTGTTTTACCTTTTTTGTGTGTTTGTGATTGAAGTCATGAAGACAGAATAAAGTGCAAATTATGTTGCCACATTAGGACCTGAAAAACTGTTTTCTTAGCAATTTCCATAAAACAAACTTGAAACAAAAATCTGAGTTAGTTTTGTTATTTCCCTTGTCAGGCTTATTCAAAATTTGGGATTCATAGCTCCACCTCATAAAGATGGCTGTGGGAAAATATTCTCGAGTTGACGGAAGGAAGTCATTGAACTGTTGTTCCACGACCAGTCTGGTCGTATTTGTTGCATTTTGTTTGGTTGGGGTGTGGATGTTAATGTCAACGGTTGTTCCGATTCAGAATCAAGATTCATCAGCTGGGCAGACTGTAGAGGAGGTAAAACAGCAAGTGGTAATTGAGAGAAATTCAAAGCAGTATGAAGACAGTTCGGGTGAATTATCAGAAACTGTGGCAAAAGGAGATGAAAATGGCAGTAATTTGCAGACTGAAAGCAATTTGGATGTGAAAAATAACCAAAATGTTGCAGAGGATGATTCTGTGAATACAACTGAAGAAAAAAAGGAAGAACTGATTTCGAAGAAGGAATCTGAGGTGAAGAGTGAATCAGAAGGTGAGAATGAGGGAAATCAGAAAGAGAAGTTTGCGGAGGAGAGATCAGATGAAAAACTTGAGACTGAAGAGGGACCAAAGACCGAGGGTGAACATGATGCGGATGGAAAAAAAAATGATAATGAAGCTAGTTCAGGAGATGGGGAGTCCAATTCAGAAGCTGGAAGAACAGAAGAAGTACATGAAGAAACTGAGAAGACAGAGGTGGAGGAGAGTTCTGGTGTAAATACATCTGACTTTCAAGAGGGTGAAAAAAAATTGAAGGGAGAGGAGACCTCTGATGAAAAAAATCATGGAGATGAAGCGACTAGTCAGCCTAAGAAGGAAAAAATTGATAATGATCAAGAGAGGCACTCAGAAGATAGTGATACCAGTAATAACGTTGAAAGCCAGGAAACTACAGCTGAAAGTGACGCAGGGTCAACGGAAGTTGTGAAGTCTCAGAGTGAGAGTGAGAAGCAAACACAACAATCTGAACCTCAAAATGAGCATGAGTGGAAGTGGAAACTCTGTGATGTCACTGCTGGACCAGACTACATTCCTTGTCTTGACAATTGGGGATCTATCAGGAAGCTCTCAAGTACAGGTCACTATGAACATCGAGAGAGGCACTGCCCTGATGAAGCCCCCACCTGCCTTGTTCCTCTACCAGAAGGATATAAACGGTCCATTTCGTGGCCCTTAAGCAGAGAAAAGGTATACAAGCTGTCCAGTGAAATAATAAGAATTACCTCTTTTAGTCCTTTAAATTGATATATGTTCTTTTGTGCATGATGCAGATATGGTACCACAATGTTCCTCACACAAAGCTAGCTGTAGTTAAAGGGCACCAAAATTGGGTTAAAGTTAATGGTGAATACCTATCATTTCCTGGTGGCGGAACTCAGTTTAAGAATGGTGCCCTTCATTACATTGATTTTATTCAAAAAGTGAGTACTCTTGTTATTTTGTCTTATTTTTCCACGTCCATGTATGTATTAAATTTTATTTGTTGTTTGCTCTAGAAGTTAACATATCTCTTTGTTCTATGCCATAGTGTACATTCAGCCAAAACTAATTTACTAAGCCACTCATAGTGTATACCTAAGCCAAAACTAATTTAAAGGGCACCAAAATTGGGTTAAAGTTAATGGTGAATACCTATCATTTCCTGGTGGCGGAACTCAGTTTAAGAATGGTGCCCTTCATTACATTGATTTTATTCAAAAAGTGAGTACTCTTGTTATTTTGTCTTATTTTTCCACGTCCATGTATGTATTAAATTTTATTTGTTGTTTGCTCTAGAAGTTAACATATCTCTTTGTTCTATGCCATAGTGTACATTCAGCCAAAACTAATTTACTAAGCCACTCATAGTGTACTCTTTATTCCACTATGTAATAGTGGCTTTGAATTTTACGGGATGCAGTTCTATCTGATTTCATAAATTCGTTCATGGAACCTGTGTATTTCATTGTTTTCATTTCTCCATGCATCGTATGAAGTCCTGTCCTTTGGGGAACCAAATTGACTTGTTTTCACTTATATTGATTTAACATAGCCAGCTGTGTTTCACTTGATCTTATATGTTTGTCTTTTTTTGTGGTTCATTTTGTAACTAAGGTCTTGACTTCAGCATTATTATGTTACTGCTCGGGAGCATTAATATTAGGTGAAATTTTATTCTTTTTTTTACAATTCCAGTGCTGAAAGTGTATATTTTGTTTTGGCTATGCAGTCTCTTCCTGATATAGCATGGGGTAAAAGAAGCCGTGTGATATTGGATGTTGGGTGTGGTGTAGCCAGCTTTGGAGGCTTTCTATTTGAAAGAGATGTTATTGCTATGTCATTTGCTCCCAAAGATGAGCACGAAGCCCAAGTACAATTTGCACTAGAACGAGGAATCCCTGCCATATCAGCTGTTATGGGCACCAAAAGACTACCCTTCCCAGGTTCTGTGTTTGATCTTGTCCACTGTGCTCGGTGCAGAGTCCCTTGGCATATTGAAGGTAATGTCTGCCATTTATTTATTTATTTGTTTTGATATTATGACGTATTGTTAGAGATATAATTTGAGTTACATTGCAGGTGGTAAACTGCTCCTGGAGCTTAATCGTGTCTTGCGACCTGGTGGTCACTTTGTCTGGTCTGCTACTCCAGTGTACCAAAAGCTTCCGGAAGATGTTGGCATTTGGAAAGGTAGAATACTTCCTGTTTCCTGGAATTTTTTTTTATGAACTCTGAAGCAAGTTGTTTCGGTTGCACCTAACTAACACACTATCTCTCTCTGATGGTAATTATTGGCAGAGATGTCTAAATTAACAAAGTCAATGTGCTGGGATCTACTGGTGATTAAAAAGGACAAGCTCAATGGAGTTGCAGCTGCCATATATAGAAAGCCCTCTACCAATGAGTGCTACAATGAAAGGCGACGCAATGAGCCTCCTCTCTGCAGTGAATCTGATGATCCAAATGCTGGATGGTAATTTACCTTCTCCTCCCAAATGTTTAAGTAGTGGCACCGAATCAGTTTCTGCTAGATGCTAAAACTATTATCATAAATTTTGAATATTGCATTTTACTTTAGAACAATGATATTTTTATTTTTCTTCTGTTGTCTATATTATAATGTTTGGTAACTAATATAAATTTACTGGGATGACTACTTATAGGTGCCTTTTTTTTTGGGTAAGTTTTGCCTTAATTCAACAATGTCCCAACTGTCTTAAGCAATGTGTGTCACATCAGGTTGGAATTATTTTTCTTTTCTAAGTTTGTCGTAGGTGTGAGGTTATATGTCTGTTATGTTACAAGTGTATAACAAAGTTTTCTTTAAGCTAAGCTACTGTGGCTGATATGCCTCTTTACTTGGACCATTTGGAAGTGCCTTTACAAGAAAGACTTTGTTTGCAAACTTAAATTTTCATTTGAAGTTTTCCTACTTGGGTTTTATGTGCTCGATGAAAACTTATTAGAAATGTGAAGGGTTTTTGTAGGTCAGAAAATTCTCCATGTGTGAGAATGCATAGATATCATTCCAAATCGTTGAGTCGAACTTGCCATTGTGGGATTGCCTAACACTGTTGAGCTAAAAGAATTTTGATTCATAGCATCTTACGCTCATTTCTGAGTTCTTATATAAAATCTAAGATGCTATGTTTTCATTGAACAGAAATAAGTGGAAATTGATGTCATTAGATTTTTTAAATTTGTATTTAATGTAAGTTGGCCTGCTAAACAGTCAATTACATTGTTAAAGTACCCTTATGCAGTTAAAAATTCTTCTTTAGTATTCTCGTCTAGTTACAATTTCAGTAGTCAAGTGTTCTAATTATATTTCCATCATTAGGAATGTATCATTAGAGGCATGCATGCACAGAGTGCCCGAGGTTGTGTTAAACCGCGGGAATCAGTGGCCTGCACAATGGCCATTAAGGTTGCAAAAACCACCATACTGGTTAAATTCTGAGCCTGATGTTGATGGAAAACCAGCCACAGAGGATTTCATTTCTGACTACAAGCATTGGAAAAAAGTTGTCTCGGAGACATATCTGAATGGAATGGGCATCAACTGGTCTTCTGTAAGGAATGTCATGGACATGAGAGCTGTGTACGGAGGGTAAGCAATCATTCATCTTTTAGTTTCGTTTTTACCTATAACAGCATCACCAGCCTGGTCTCTGATTCTTATTTCTCTTTTGCAAATGCTTTCCTTTTACATTGAATTAAAGATGTCGAACTCTTACACTTAGTCCGTCTTTTTTTGTGACAATGCCTTCAGGTTTGCTGCAGCACTAAAAGACTTGAAAGTATGGGTTATGAATGTAGTCCCAGTCGAGTCTCGTGACACACTCCCGATAATCTTTGAGCGCGGTTTAATTGGGATATACCATGATTGGTGCGAATCGTTCAGTACCTACCCCAGAAGTTACGATCTTTTACATGCAGATCATCTATTCTCCGTGCTAAAGAAGAGGTACGCAATGTTATTTAGGAAAATTCATTTACTGCAGTTTAACAAAGATCTCTCCCTCACTAGTCTGATTCAATGTGGTTATGGTGATACAGATGCAACTTAGAGGCAGTGATTGCAGAAGTTGATAGGGTTCTTAGGCCAGAAGGGAAGCTGATCATATGGGACAATGCTGAAACCTTGAAGGAGTTGGAGAGTATGGCGAGGTCCCTGCAGTGGGACGTCCGATTCACGTATTCGAAAGACGGTGAAGGATTACTTTGCATTCAGAAAACATTCTGGCGTCCTGCCGAGAAAGAAAAGATTTTGTCAGCCATTGCATGAATCATGCTTCAATCTGTTTTTTTGACTGCC
Organism: Prinsepia uniflora; assembly: GCA_032719365.1. Lineage (NCBI taxonomy): Eukaryota > Viridiplantae > Streptophyta > Magnoliopsida > Rosales > Rosaceae > Prinsepia > Prinsepia uniflora. The sequence continues at coordinate 870,457 of CM064875.1, read as the reverse complement.
GAAGGCTTAGTCAATGCTGGAATTATTTGCTTAATTAAGCTTTAAAATTTTCTCAAAACGTAAGTAATTCGGTTATATGTAAATTTCACGTAATTGATTGTTCTTCCGTAATGGTCAAACTCGAGAAATTCTTATGTATACCTGGCGTACTTCTGTCGAATACGAGTTAATCAAGTACAACTTAAGGCTTAACCTCAAGAATATCTGATTAACCGTTTATAATTTAGGATTCAACCTCAAGATTAGGTATGAATCCAGGATTGATTAGGCATGAATCCTTGATTAAAAATTGAAGTGAGTTTATTTAAAATCAAATTTTCTTAGTAATAATATTTAATAGAAATTTATATAAAGTTTTTTGGTTTTTTTGTATTCTAGCGCTTCTATTTCAGATTGTAATATACATAAACTATTATAATTGAGTTTTTTTGTTGGTTTTCATGTGTTACATGTGAGGTGGGTTATAGCTCACCCCAGCCACCTCTTCTCTAAATTCGACGATTAGCTTTCAATGTTCTGTACCATTGAATAGTATGACATCCAAATCATTCATGGATCCACTCCACCCCCTTATAATTTTTTGATGTTCATACCATTCAATACTCCCCTATCACCGATGTCAGGACCCGACTCTCCTCGATAAGGACCCGACTCATTTAGCACCATATTATCCGTTTTGGGCCTCGCCCTCACGGTTTTGTTTTCGGGTGCTCATGGTGCAACTTCCCAGGGGGTCACCCATTATGGAATTGCACCAGCCTCAACTCGCTTAACTTTGCCTCTGGGCCGCATTGGAATAACACCACATACATGCGTCCGCAGGGTTTTGTTCCCAAGACCTCACGCCTGGGATAACACCTCAACCAGCGCGGCCAAGAGAGGCCTAGTGTTAGATAGGTGTGTGCCTACACCTTTAAGGCACACCACCATCCTCTCCCAGATCATTCCCCTTCGCAGGAATGTGGGATTGTTCATCGTTCCCTCCAGGACACGGGTCTTACAATCCACCTCCTTAGGGCCCAGTGTCCTCGCTGGCACACTTCCCGGTCGGGGTCTGACTCTGATACCAAATTGTCAGGACCCGACCCTCCTCGGTCAGGATCCGACCCTTCTCGGTCAGGACCCGACTCATCTAGCACCATATTGTCAGCTTTGGGCCTCGCCCTCACGGTTTTGTTTTCGGGAGCTTATGGTGCAACTTCCCAGGGGGTCACCCATTATGGAATTGCACCAGCCTCAACTCGCTAAATTTTGGGGTTCCAATCCCCCCCAAAGCCACTTGAGCTCCCAAAAGGCCTAGTGTAGATCAGAGATTGCGTAGCGGCCAACTCTATCTAGCGCTATATTGTCCCCTCTAGGCCGCATTGGGATAACACCACATACATGTGCCCGCAGAGTTTTGTTCCCAAGACCTCACGCCTGGGATAACACCTCAACCAGCGCGGTCAAGGGAGACCTAGTGCTTGATAGGTGTGTGCCTACACCTTTAAGGCACACCACCATCCTCTCTCAGACCATTCCCCCTCGCAGGAATGTGAGATTGTTCACCGTTCCCTCCAGGACACGGGTCTTACAACCGAAGTCTTATCCTAAACTCGATGGCTAAAACTTAAGATATAAACTCTCTATCACAACCGCTCCGACCCAAACACTCCCTTTTGCACCCATCGCTTTTTAAAAATTCCAAACAAAAAACTTGATCAATTTCGTCAAGGGAGAAGAAGTACAATCACAATTCTTAAAGGGAAATGATTTTCGCATTCTACTTTTCTCCTTCTGCACTCTTCTTCATTTTTATGTTACTAATTTTTCTTTGATTTACTCACCATTAAAAAAATATGTAGGAATGCATTAAAGGAAAATTAGACTGTGACAAATCAGCTTATTTCTTTAAAAAAACATATTTGTCCTTGGTTATAAGAAAATAATAATAATTATTATATTTCTAATGTAGATTTAATTAAATTTATGTCATTAAAGTGTAGTTTTTTGTAATTTAAATTCTTTTTTTATAATATAAAAACTATACTGAAAAGGATTTAAAAAAAAAAAATTAGTGAGGATGGAGCCTACCACTTTAATTTTTCCATCTTCTTCCAACTCCTCTAGTCCCAAAGGAGCCTGCATAAATTAAAAGATTATCTTCCCCACACTTTCACCCGACATTCTTTTTAACTTTTTTTTTTTTTTTTATAATTGTCACACACACATGCACATAAATTTTATTTTATATGTATATATACCAACTGCTTATTAATTAGGAAACTCTTATATTAATTTGCCGATACCATGCACTCACTCTTCTCTTTATACTGCTGCAGGGGATGTATGGATGAATCCATTCACTGCTTGTTGATATTTATTGATAATTTAATATTGTCATTTAAAACTAAATAATCAAAATTTTATCACTGGAAAAATAAAAAATAATACTAACATCTCATTCTGATAGTATCTCATCATACTACTTTTTAATTTATCGAATTTTTTTAAATATATCATAATCGGAACCGTAGATTCCCTAAGTTATCATTTCAAAATAATCTCCATAAAAAAAAAACTAGATTAAAAGTCGTTTCTATTCATATGTATCAATAAATCAACGAAGTTTTAGTAAACAATTAAGTTCATCATGACGAACCGTTCATTTAATTTATGCATGTAAATGACTCAATGATCTCATATGTTTAAGAGGTTGATTATGAAATGTCAATTTCGTTTTTTTACGAGAATTAATCTGAATACCTCCCATTATTGAAATAAATAAAAGGAACATGGGGGCGTAAAAAACGTAAATAGAGGGATAGGATTCTAGACCTCCCATCTCGATCTATCTTAGTTTTGAATACTAATTGATTTCAATTACTAGATTATAGGACAAACTACATGAAGTCCAATAAATTCTAATGGAAAATTCAAGTTTTTAGGGGTAATTTCAAGTTCTTATTTAAACTATAAAATATTTAAGTCGCATATCCAAATTATCAAAACATATCACCTAAGTACCCTTTATTAGTCAATTCGTTAATCAAGGTGTTGAACGGTGAGCTACCATTTTAAAACATTTGTTTTTTCGGTTTTGCTGATTTGATTTTCATGTAATTTACTTTTTGCTGACGTGAATAATTTTGAAATTGGAAAATTTTCATACATCTTAAAAAAGAAGGTTTTAAATTGCCAATTCACTTTTTAACTCATTGATTATTAAGATTCACTTGTATTTCTGCTTCTTGCTACCTTCTTCTTCGGAGCGGAAACGGAAGTGGCCAAAATATCAGTTAGTCGATCCTTGAAGAGTTTCTCATGACCTATTGGTTGATTAACAGATTGATTAACGATAATGCGGTGCTTTGATAATTTGGATATACGACGTTGAAATATATTTTATATTTTAAGTATAAATTTGAAATTACCTCTATAATTAGGGGGGTTTATGTAATTTGTTCTAAATTATATTTGTGTGGTAATGTGTATGAAAATAGAAATTTGTAAGGCTTTGGAAGAAAGCCAGGACTATACCTTTCTGACTTATTAAGTATCATTAATTTAAGAGATTAGTGTTAATTAAGATTGCACCATTAAACAGGAAATTGTGGTGCCCTAATCACAACCCCTTTTTTCATAAAAAATATTCTAATATCTCACTGACTATACTGATAGCCATCACCTTTTTGTTGTAAAAACTATTTCCTTGTTGGCTAAATAGCATACACAAGTGTCAAAGATGCTTCTTTTGATCTCTTTTTTTTTTTTTTATAAGATTGGCTTGTTTGTTATGATTGAATGTGAGTAATCTGAGAAAATAATGAAAAGAAAACTCTTCCCCTTGTGTTTGCATGATTGAAATCTAAGGTCACTGTCAAAATATTCACAGATATTTATGATATAAAATAAGATCATTAAAAGTTTTTCAATATGAACGAGCTTCAATTTGTAGTTATTGTGTCATAATAGACCTGATCTTCAGCGCTTTACGGTGAAGAGACTTTTTGCCGACTAATTTCATGCACTAATTACGGTGTAAGCAAGAATTTTCATAAGCAATAATGCTACGGATATTACATAAAATTTTATATTTTGTATCTTACCTTATGTGTTATAATTAAAACTAAAAAAAATTACTCATTTCAAATCAAACTAAAATACGAAATCATAAACCATACTGCCTCTCTTTATGTCCCCAACACCCTCCGCGACGGCCACCACAAACCCGGAAACACATGAATCCTAGATTTTATTTGCTTAATTTGAATTAAATTGCATATAATTATTGAATTGTGTTTACTCTGAGAAATATTGTATAGGAAAATGAATCACGGCATATTAATCTCTTTATAAATAGTGAAATGAAGTGGATTCCCGTGAGAAAAAAAGAAAAGAAAAAAAAAGTGCATGTATTAAAGATGATGATATGGAGTGCCATGTCAGATGACACATAGTGTGATACAAAATATGAGATTTTAGATGGTACCCGTAGCAATGTTGTTTTACAAGAGTAATTTTTTTTAGAGTAAAATTCGCATTTAAATAGTTTTATTAATTGTAACTAATATTGTTGGTCATCTGAAGGTGTTCCTACTTACTCTACATCAGGAGGTCTTAGATCTTGAGTCGATACTAATGTTTGTATATACCTTCTTGTTCTTAATGCATATTAACTTTTTTTTTTAAACTCAACAAAGGAGGTCTTATAAGACCAAATGGTTCTTTTAGTTCTTCTAAAAAAAGAAAGAAACATCACTTGAAGAGGCATACACTTATTAATATTTTGTTAAAAACTACTAGAAGTGATTTTGGCCTTCCTATAAACACTCTCCAAACTGGTCCCTCATAGCAATAATAAGGCTAGCCTAATTATAATGCTACAATTTTGGGTGGGGGGTTCTCAACCATAGGCGTAAAGTACTTCTCCAATTTTATTATTTTCCATGAATGATGCATAGCTGAATTCATTTAGTTTGATGATGGTGTTATTGCCATTGCATGCTTGGCACACACATAAATTAATGGATCTATCCACCCTATTTAGGCAATGTATGAAGTACAATTATAAATTTAGGGTGAGGGAATAAAAGGTGATCATGAGGTGGTGGTGAAACTAAACCTTCTTGTTGTTAGGTCACAAATTCTCCGAATGGCATTACTAACACTCATACCACTTTGATGAACTAACTCTGACAATAAAGAATTCGTAATTCATTATGAGTTGTTTAATACTTAGAATGAATTTGTGTTTGTATATACATTATGTTAAATATTCGATTTCTTTAGCAGGAGATCGTAATGGTAAGTTTTTTCATTAATTTTTTGGGCATTTTATCCAATTAAAGTGAGTTTAATGTGACACTACAGTAAAAGGTTTTTCCGTTTAACTATTAAAGGAAGGACAATAAAGGATTTGTTACCCAGACCAACCAATGATGGGGTCCAATTAGAACTATTACTTTTTTAAAGAACCCCCCTCAAATCCCTCTTACTTTCTCATCACCCAAACAAGATTCTGCAATTGTTTGCATAGCCATGAGCTGCTCATGATCAAACTATAGACTTATCAAATACCCCATTGTCTGCCATTGCCTCACCTTTCCTCAAACAATCAAGTTGGCAGTCTCCATACATTACTCAACCTGTCTGCTGCTGCTGCCATCTTAAGTTAAAAGCTGTGTCAGTTTTATTGTCCATCAAATCAAAATCAAGATGTCATGCTCTTGGAGGCATTGCAATTGGCTCCACATAGTATTCTTCACTCTTGTTGCTTCCCTTCTTGTGACCTCAGAATCCTCAAGACTCCCTCCCAAGGACTGTTGGCAACAGATGCTTCCCAAGAAGCTCCCAACTCCTTCCTCCTCTCCCTCCAAAGGCACCAATTCTGCCACCAAGTCCTCTCATCCCAAGGCCTTCCAGGCTCATACAACCCTCCCTTCATCTGATGGAAATGCCTAGCACCAGCAGCTCACTGATGATGAATCCTTGCAATTTTTTTTTTCGTTTTTTGAGATAGTTTTCGGAGCACACGGTACAGTCTCTTTTTGTAAAGATCACAGAGTAGAGATTCATCAGTGGACACTGCACAGGATGAATTAGCTAGCAGCAGCAATCATAATTTTGGGGCACATCAAATACGTGGAGCTCATTTTGTTTCCAAATAGGCATTGCTTAATGCTCATATATTTTTCACTTACAATTATATTGATCTTTTCTGCTTCTTCCATGTATAACAACTTCTGTAATTTCTGCATTTAATTAGTTCCCACCCAGAATTAATTACTCAAAGTTCAAACTCACCAAGCAGATGTCTTGAATTTTTGAATGGCTTCAAATTCTAATCATAGTTTTTTTTTTTTTTTTCATTTGGAATTTGGAATCTCAATCATTATTACAATATATACAAACAGAAAAAAAGTGAAATGTCATTTTATGAACAGTATTGGAATATTTTGATTGAGAATTTAGGAAAAGCAAATAGTATTGTCTTTGAAGCTTCACAAACGAAAGGGTTCTTCTTCCAAAAAAATGTCCGGCTTCTTTGACAATAAAGCGCGGGATATAACTCACGGTTTTTTTTTCTATTTTAGAAATTTCAACAATTTGTCAATAAGTTTTCTTAGTATCCTTTTAAAATGTTTCGGAAATTTTACTGGCCGAATATTTGATAGAAAAATGTGAAATACTCACAATTTCTAGTCGAACTTAAAAATCTCGACAACTATGTCGATAAGTCTGAGTTTGGTCCTGACTCATTTATTTCTTTTGAACTATAAGATCCCATGAAAGAAGTTACTCCCAGAAAAATTAGAGTAAAATGTTCGGTGCATGCCTTCACTAGATTGCTGCTTAAGGTAACTGCTAGTCTGCTACTAGCGAGTAGTGCAGCATCAAGAGTCTAAACTTGTTATAATCTCATCGATTTTAGGCTACGAAGATCACAAATCCTGGAGATCGAAATTTCCTTGATACACACTCAATAATTTGAGGTACCTAGCCAAGAAATCTGTTCACAAACATCTCCAAGAACTGTTCTTCTGCAGATTTCAACAACAAAACTTCAACAACCGAACAGCTTGGAACAAGCCTCCTCCACAAACTGAGACTCATGACCAGTGACCACCGGGCATTTTGCAATCATTGCTGCCGACCATCTCATCTCGTTCACCAAAAGATTCATAACTTGATTTAGTTTCTTATCCGAAACATTCATACACTGAGTCACTGAGGGTTTCTTCTGAAAGCAGAGAGAACATCATCCTCACACCAACGTCCCAACCCCACCTCTTATACTCTTCCTTGCTTATATTCCATATGCACTCATTGTTACCGCACAATGTACGTAATGCAATCACAGAAGTCGTTTTTTTCCAGATTACATCCCATTTCCTTAACCCTACCCACATCTTCTCCAAAATTTAACATCAATATAATTACTAAGAAAGAAGGAAATGCATGTTTCAGGCATACCCGATTCTCTCAAGATCATGATGCTGGGAATCACATCCTTGGAGTGATTATGTCTGAAAATCATCCCACCGCTATTTCTGAGGAAATCATATGTGGGGACAATTTGTTTCTCCAAGCTTCTTGACAAAATATGTGGATTATAGGCCAGAATTCCTGCAAGCTCCTTCCTTGAAACTCCGAGAGAGATGAAAAATTGGGCCTTTGGCAAAAGGGTTTTCCCGGCGTCGGCTGAAAGAACTTGTGGGTGAGACCTGATACACTTTGAGATCTGGGTTTGGGAGAGGCCATGGTTTTTTAAAAGGGTCAGGACGGAGTCTGCTCGTTCTGGGGATTTCAATTTGACCCACTTGGTTGCTGAAATAGCATCTTTCTCGGAAAACCCACGTGAGTTTACGACGTAATTGACTGTGGATTTCTGCTGGTCTGATGCGATTTTTGAAGAGAAAAATAGCGGATTTTGAAGAGAAAACGGTGTGGGGCTTAAGATCGTCGACACCAAATGTTTTAGTTTTGAAGCCAAATGTAGACGAAAGAATTGAAAATCTCAATCTGAGAGTCTTGAGATGGCAGAGCGGTACCATGTTAGAATGTCAGCATGTTAGACGTCGAAGGCGTCAACTTGTATTCTATCCGAAACTCAACCGCCGAACCCCCATGGGTTCGTCCGCCGCGGGGTTTAGAGCTTTTTGACTGAGTCTTTTTTACTGTGAGTCGAGTCTAGATATAAACAAATAAATAATAGATAAAAAAAATAATAGAAATCTCGAACCAAATTTGATACGAACTTTACATTATTTAATTATCAAAAGGCCATTGATGATAGTGATAACAATTTTCTCTTAAAAAAACTAAGCAACTATCAATGGGCCTTGAAAGGAAAATAAAAGCATTGGGCTTACCAGTTTGGCGGTGCAGCTAACAAGCCTATTATTCAATTTATCTCCAAGCAACGAATCTGTGGGAACTGGGTACGGGTACCAAAGCGCCAAAGCGCCGAAGAGCAAGAGATTTAGGTTTTGGCTTCTGAGTCCACCATTGATGATCATTGTTCGCACGTCTGGGATTGTATAGCTCTCGCCCTTGAACACGCGTCGCTGGAATTCTCCATCTCTCACGTTCGAGTTCGCCCCTTTCAGCCCTAAACCCAAGCGCGGCATCGTCCAGCCGTTAACCGGCGTTTGGATCCGGCCATCTCGTCTCCGATACCACGCGGACCATCTTTCTCCAGGTAGATTAGATTCGGGTTTCCATTCTGTTTCTTATTAATTTGCCTTATCTGTATTGTACTCATTGATAGTTCGTAATCTTCCTAAGCCAAATAGATGCTATGTTTTATGAGATGGTGGTTCTGTTATCCATCGATCTCTATGAACACGGCGGTTCTGTTATACTCGTTCCGGTTCCCTGAGTTTTTTTTTTGAAGCTTCTTAGTAGTAGCTCAATGTTTTGATTTCCGATGTTTCTGTTTGCTTTAATCGATTTTGAATCTCTGGATAAAATTAGTGGAGAAAAGGCTGGAAATTTGCAGTTCTCTGCAAGTATTTGAGTTGATACAGAGGACTTGGGCAGATTGCATTTGAATTTTCTAGTTGATTCCGAATGTATTATTTTAAGCGTTAAGGGTTTAGTTTAGTTTTTTTTTTTTTTTTGGTTTTTTTTTCTTTTCCCTTTTTTATCTTTGGTTTTGTGTTTATAACTTTATGGTTGTGTGCATGGGTGTCTGTTTGTTTATTTAATGATGAAATCTTAGCAATATTGCAAAATTTTGTTGGCTAGGCCATATGGCGCACAGGTTGCTTAGGAATGTGGAGGCAGATGGTTGGGAACGATCGGATTTTCCCATTATCTGCGAGTCATGCTTGGGAGACAATCCCTATGTCCGGATGACACGGGCAGATTACGACAAGGAGTGCAAGATTTGCACACGGCCGTTCACAGTTTTCAGGTGGAGGCCTGGCCGTGATGCTCGATTTAAGAAGTCGGAGATTTGCCAGACATGCAGTAAGTTGAAAAATGTTTGTCAAGTTTGCCTCTTAGATCTGGAATATGGATTGCCAGTTCAGGTTCGAGATACTGCTCTGGCCATTCCCAATGATGCCATTCCCAAGAGTGATGTAAATAGGGAGTTTTTTGCTGAGGAGCATGACCGAAAGGTAATTTTCCTTCCTATTTATCCTCTTTCCTGCCTGCATTGCTGTGTTTTCCTTGAAGAATTAGTCTGAGCTAGGGTACTAATTTATGTTAATGTTCTGGAATCCGTTAGTTTTATGTTAGTGTTCTGGAATCCGTTAGTTTTATGTTAGTGTTCTGGAATCCGTTAATTTTATGTTAGTGTTCTGGAATCCACTAGTTTCTACTTTTAATTTTGATTGGTACATGCAGGCCAGAGCTGGTATAGATTACGAATCCTCATACGGAAAGGCACGGCCAACTGACACAATTTTAAAGCTTCAAAGAACAACACCCTACTACAAAAGGAACAGAGCACATGTCTGCAGCTTCTACATTCGGGGGGAGTGCACAAGAGGCGCTGAGTGTCCTTACAGGCACGAGATGCCTATAACTGGAGAGTTGTCACAGCAAAACATAAAAGATCGCTATTATGGGTATGTCCAATGCTTAATATTTTCTCTTCCTAGAGTGTGTTTCTGGTTGCGTATGTTTTGCTTATGGTTATTGGCAGCTGTTGGCTACTCAAAACTTGTGAATTTATTTGTTGATGTGCGTTGTTTTTTTCTTTCTGATTTGTAACAGATTGCACTCAGTTATATGCTCAGGTTGATTTCCATTATTTCTATCTCTTTTTCAGTAAAGGAGGAAAATTTTGTGTAAAATTGGTAGATGTAATTGCCCTTTGAGCGAGTAGATGAAGTCATTTTTTGCCTTGCCTCCTTTTTGCTTAGTTTGTTTAAGGTTTTTGTTCATACTCCTTTAATAATGAAGATGGGTATTATGAAGATAGTAGCTTCTTTTTCGGTTTGGGAGGTTATAGGAGTGCACTTCTGTAGCCTCTAGGTAACATTTTGGGCCAACACTATTGCTTTCACAAACCTATTCGGCTCTATCCGTAATCTGGTGGTTCCATTTTTAAACATACCCATGCATATACATATATCTGAAGTTTGTGAATTGTGGTGCTTATGTTTCTTCTTAAATATCTGCAGAGTCAATGATCCTGTGGCGATGAAGCTGCTTAACAAGGCTGGAGAGATGCCATCCTTGGAACCTCCTGAAGATGAAAGCATAAGAACCCTATATGTAGGTGGTCTTGATGAGAGAATTTCTGAGCAGGATTTGAGGGATCAATTTTATGCTCATGGTGAAATAGAATCTGTTAGGATGGTACTCCAACGAGCTTGTGCTTTTGTGACCTACACAACAAGAGAAGGCGCAGAAAAGGCTGCTGAAGAACTCTCTAATAAACTAGTAATAAAGGGTTTGAGGTTGAAGTTAATGTGGGGTAGGCCCCAAGCACCGAAACAGGATTCGGAGGGCACGGCTGAAGCTAGGCAGCAGGCAGTGGCTCATAGTGGGTTATTGCCTAGAGCAGTCATATCTCAACAGCAGAACCAATTACAAGATCAATCTGCGCCAGTGCAGTACTACAACATCCCACCTCCACCCTCACAAGAGAGATCATTTTATCCATCAATGGATCCTCAGAGAATGGGTGCTATTGTTCGAACTCAGGAAGGGGCTGCTAGTGGGCCAACAGGGTCAGGCGAGAACAGTTCCAGTTCTGAGAGGCAGCAGCATAGTCAGCATCATGCTTTCCAAGCGATGGCTCCTCCACAGCATGGTCAATTTCGGCAGCAATTTTATCCTCCTCCATATGGGTATATGCCTCCTCCACCCCAACATTACCAGCAATTCCCTCCCCAATATCATGCTGGAGGCCCCCCACCACAATCTTTGCCAATGAACCAACAGTACCAGCATTCTGCAACACCAGGGCCTGCACCCTCAGGTTCTGCATCATCAGGATCGGCACCCTCAAGTTCCGGACCTTCGGGATCTGCACCGTCTGGGTCTGGGTCTGCACCAACGGTTGCAGCACAGGAGTGACACTACTACCCCTTCAGTTGTTGCGTTCTTTGGTTATCTGAACTTGGTCATTTGGCTGAACCTGGGCTTGTATTTTGGATTCAGGATAGTAATCTGTATCTCACTTGGTTTTACTTTTGTAAGGTAAAAATTCTGCACCGTTTGGTGGATCTTTTCTTTTTTCCTAGTTAAGGATCGTTCCTTTTATATACATAACAGTTGAATACGGATCCCTCTACTTCCTAGCATTACATTTATGCTTCAAGCATTGCAAATTCAATGAGTGGTTCTTCAGATGTTTTGTATCATAAAGGGTCGGGCTGCCGATCCTTGGTAGTGTTATCTCTTGAAATGTGTAGCTTAGATTAAGATTCATCTTTACCTCAGTTATATGTTAAAATATGTTCTCTAGAACCATCCGTAACGATGTGTCTTTGTCTTGGTATCATTTCAAAGTTGGACGAGGATGTCACAAGAATGCATTACCTTAGCAGTTCAGTTACATCCTTAAAAATCATTTTTGAGATGAATGTTGACATCAACCTGAACATGAATGTTTGATCTCATTTTAATTGGCACAACTTGAGATGATTGTTAATAGAAAAATGAGAGTAGGAATCATACATGGCCCTGCTCTTAGGCTTCTCTATTTGGGATAATGAGCTTGATTATTGTTGTTTCTATTTGGTGCTATAGGGGCAGCCCCAGCCTCTCTATGCCATTATTTTTAGAGGACACTAGGAATCTCAAGAAAAACGTCAACTTCTTTTATTTCTATTATATTTCGGCCAAGAGATTTTTTTTTTTTTAATTTTTTACAGTTCACATAAAAGATTCCTATTGTTTTCAGCTCATAGATTTTATGAATTATCCCTCGGGTGCTCATTAAATATTATTTGACGCCTTTCTTGAGCAATAAAAATGAAATTTCAGTGCAATTTTATAATGGGGTCATTTTATGAATTATCATTCGAGATAATCAATAAATGTAGAAGTCGCATTAACAACATCAACCATCAATCAATTGCAAAATCTAAGATTTTCCTAAATAGCCTATATTGAGTTTTTTTTTTACAGTATTAAGGGAAATTTCTCCAAACCCCATTTTTTTTCTCTCTCCATTATAATGTCTAAAGAATGGATCGAAGTACATTTCGCTACACAAGTAAATAAAAATAGATGTAATTCTTACTTCAATGCGAGGAATGCTTTGTTTGAGACAAACCGACATTCAAGGCTGACAATCCAACAATATCGGGACTCTTGAGCTGATCAAGCTGTTTCTTACCACGACGAAGCAAGTACTCGATGTAAAGGAAATTCTTGCGGTCTACTTCCTTCGCATTGCGTCGGAACTCACTTGATACAAGTGACTCAAATCTTTTGTCTATCTTCAGCAGACTTTGTGCGGGCCGCCCTCAGAAACCCTCTGTACAGACTTAGTACTTGTTTCTGCATCCCAGAAAGCCTTGGCCCACTGGAGGCTCCCATTGCACGTTCTTTTATTTGTCACTAGATTTGACCTTGAAAAGACTTTAAAATCTCTTGCTATTGCTTCTGCTGTAGAGAAACACAAATTAGTATGGTTATAAAGCAAAATCTACCTCGCAAATAGAAGAGGCCAATTTAGGGAGGGAAAGCTGAATTCCAGAAACAACCAATTCAAGCATTGGGAAATTTTTTGCATAACAACACTTCTTCAGATTAAGACATAAGATAACAATGTTGATCATAAACATAGCATAGTTTTATTCACAGTAACATACTAAGTACGTGAAATCAACGGTAGACAGATAAAAAATTTCAACCCTTCTTCATAGTTCTACTACGTACAAATGACTATGAAGAATCAAAACTGCAATTTCAGACATTTATCACGCTGTCAAGACTATACTAAACCAGCAAACTTTGGAATTCAATTCGTCAAACACCATGGTGCTTTTGATGATGCACCCCATATAGGAATTTCCTCATACAGATGGTTGGCAAGAGAAAAATAATGTGGCTTTCAAGAAGTCCAAGTAGTATGGACTTCATGACATTCAAATATGCATGTCTACTCATGAAAGGAAACATTTTTTTAATTATATTGAACGAATATCAACAGAAAAAGATGTTTGATCAAATGTAAGCAACCAAAATAACACATCAGAAATTTTTTGATGATGCACCCCATAGAGGACTTTCCTCATACAGATGGTGCGCAAGAGAAAAAGGAAGTGGCTTTCAGGTTGGACTTGACTACATTCAAAAGTTCATGCATATTCACGAAAGGAAACACTTTTCAAATTAAATCGCATGTATCATCAGAAAAAATGAAGTGATAAAACGTACGCAACCAAACAATGAAGAACGCAACAGAGAAGACCTAACTTCTTCATCAGAACGCCATTTCAGTCAAATTTCGATCTCAATTTAAAATATTTGATGACTAGAGAAATCAAACAGTGATGAGTAATTCATGCGAAATGTTTAATAGATTAAAATAATCGCCAAATAAAATAAATAAATTGAAGGAGAAAAGCGTGTACCCCTCCAGAAGTAGGGCTGCCAAAAACAGAGATGAAGTGGGAGGAAATGTACCGGCTGCTGTCGATCCGCATTCCCAAAGCGTATACCCTTCATCACGTATGTCACGTGACAGACAAAAAAAAAAAACTTTGGCAAAACAGCGTTGTAGCCTATACATTGTTGCTTTTTGTCGTTGTTATGTTTTACAACATCCACTTACTCGAAACTGCGCTGTTTATATTTCTACTTTTTCTCATAAATGAGCTTGTCGTTATGTTTTACAACATCCACTTGTTCGAAATTAAGTTTTTTATGTTTCTACTTTCCTCATAAATGAGCTAATATTTTTTTTTTTTTTGTCATTTACACGCCTATTTCCTCATAAATATGTTAGTGTTTTTTTTTTATTATTGACACGTAGTATCCTAAAATTGTCACAATCAAGATATAACTTAGAAAATCGAACGCAAGAGCATATTGAACCTGAGAAGGTCTAACATGTTCTGGTTGAGCTAGATTTTTTCCAACTGGTCTATACCCCCTCGCATAGTTTTTTTTTTCTTTTTCATTTTGAATAGTATTGAAGGTTATATGTTATGTATTATTTATAAATTAGCTTACGAAAACGGATTATTTTTTCATTAATTTCAAAATAATGTATTTTTTTATTACAGGGAGGGGGGATTTTGAAAATTTTCCATACAATATGTCATCGAGCTCGAACTTGAGACCAATTGTATATAAATTAATGCTAGAACAAACTGACGAAGGACACCAGAAACTTAGATTAAGGACAATCACTTATTAAAAAAACTTGGGTTTTCAAAATAGTAAGCCATTTTACTGATGGGCCTGCAGTGTTTAATCCATATTTATTTCACCAGAAACTACTTGGACACCTCCCTCTCCTAGTCTCCTTGCACTTTGCTTTGCAGTACTAGTTTTCCTTGTTGCGCCTAAGCACAACGAGCAAGATATTTGCCTTTTCAGACTCAAAGCTGAAGTGTTGCTCTTCAAGTTTCTTGCAATACAAGTCAAAGAGCTCATCCAAGATCTCGTCTCCAAACTGGTTCTTGATGTATTCCTCCATGGTTGCTCTCACTTGGGATGCAAGAATTTCAGCGCTTTTAAACACAGTGCCATGTGCCCCGAATTGAGGCAAATACTCATTCTTCTCGATGCTAAAACATCCATTTCGTTTCACAGATGCTTCAACTTCTTGACAAGACATGAAATATGTAGGTATGTTGAATTCATCCACCTTCTCTTCCTCAATAACTCCCTGCATATACGCAAAAACAAAAACAAAAAAATAAACAAATTTCATAAGAAACAATGTTCCCTAGCCATAATTTATGTCATTATAGGCCCAAGTTCATGACTACTTTGCATTCATTTTCTTCAATTTTGACCACATTTATCAAAAAGGGTTGATTAGTAAGGTTACATGTTGGTTTGCAACTTTGTATTTTAGGTTTTTTTAATATTTCAGCGTCGATCCACCCGATCCACACTACTAATATCGATATTATCCTAAGTTACCCACTAAAATAAATGTACAACACTTACTGACCACCTATAAATAAATGCAGGGTTTTCTCATAAAGAAAAAAAAAAGGTTGATATGAGGGTTTATCTTAAAAGGTAATGTTAGCATTAAGAGTAAGACCAATTATCATATGTTGTATTTCTTTTCTTTAAGTTTAAGATGTGCAATTCTATTATTCAACAATTAAGTATTAAATTTTAGATGGAGCTCTAAATTTGATACTTGAAACCTAAAATTGAAGCGATATACTAGCCAATATGAGATCACAAACTTAAAATTGAAGCGTTAAATGATTCTACCTTCTAAAATAATCGATCATGAAAAGAAACGAGAACAACAAATTGAGATTTTCGAAACGCGTCACGTCCTTAATAAAGAGAAGATTTCTGATAAAGAGAAAGAGTTGTAATTTGTTTACCTTCCTAGCCAGGTCCATGAGGGAAGACCCCAAAATTTGAAAGATGACATTATTTTGGGAGTGAGAATGAGGGGTACCATCCCGCCGTCCGGTAATGAGAAGAACCATAATTCCTCCATACACAAGCTCCTGTGCCCTGGCATCGAGAAAGACTCTCATGTCCTCAAAATGTTGAGCTTCATAAGCCCTTACAACTTCCTCACAGGAATCTGAGAAATGAATTTGGCCTTTGTTGTACGCCGGGCTAGTTTTATCGGTGACTGATTTTGGCACTCTAGAAAGCCACGGGAGGGCAAAGGCAGAGTGAAAGCAGTGAACGGAGGCCCTAGGGAACAGGCGGCCATAGAAGGAACCGGGGACGGCGGCAACATAGTATTGCCTGTTGGTTGGGAGGGATTTGAAGAGCAGGTTAAAATCATTTGAGGCATGATCATTGAAGGAGACTTGAAATTCAGGCACTTCGGATCGATCATACTTGAACTTCACAGTTTCAATTATCTCACCAACTGAAACAAATGTGTTTGGACCGACAGAGCAACCCAAATCTGCAATGTGAAAGATCTTGGAAGACAACAAGAATTCCATGTCAAGGCTGTCTTCAATTGCCGTGCTCACAAGTTCCTTAGCAGCATCAGCAGCTCCTCTCTACATAAACCACCAAAAAAAAATATTCATTAGAGTTATTACCTTCCAAAATTCAAACTCAAGTCGATCTGATAACCATTTTATCGGACGCCATAAATTGTCATAAATTATACAAAAAGAAGAGAACAATCACCTGGTAAATTGAGTTGTGGGCATAGCTGTTAGGCCCTTCACCGCCTTTCATCGGATGAGCTTCGTCGAACTTACCGGTTTTTTCTTCTACTCCGGCCATCTCTCTAGCTCGCTCAATGTGTTGAGGTGCTGAGGTCTTGGTTGGTACGTATATATCTTTAAAATTATTCTCTGTCTTGGACTGACTGAGCTTGAAGATGTTACTTTGGGTTCTCAATATTGTGTTGACTTCTTGATCGATGGCTGGGATACAAATGTAGACTAGTTCAAGTGTAGACTAAGAGCCTGAAAGCCATTTGCAGCTTGAATTTTTTACTCTAAATAAACTTATCAATGTAGATTAAGTGATTTGTTTAGTAGGTGAAGTTTTTTTTCGACCACAAACTAAGATGCCATTATAGTTTGAACTTGTAACGTCTAATCGACAAAATTAACGCTCTCAGAGTTAGAGTTAGACCCACTAGACTAGTAAATGAAATTAAATTAGGTGACTTTTATTTAGTAAGTGAAATTAGATTATTAAATTGGAAATAAAAACTCGTAAAACTATTCAAACTATTTGAAGGAAAAAATGAATGATTTTTATCATTTTTATTTTAGAGAATTAGACGTGAAAAAAACCTTATCCGATCCATTTGAAATTATAAAATTAGAAGAAATTTTTTTTATTTTTTATTTTATATCTAATCCTTTATAATAATTAATTTTTTCTATCTTCGATGAATAATTTATTGGGGTGTGGAAAATTCAGGCCGTAGATGGTGGTGGCTAGTTGTCTGCACTTGCCAACACTTGGACTAACAAAAGAAATATATAATATATTGGCTGCTCTCGACTATAATATAGAGCCGTGCAAGGACCAAAGGCAGAACACCTTGAATAGAATACAGATATCTTAGCCATCAATCAAGAAGTCCACTCCAAAACAAGAAACATAATCAGCCACTGATCACAAGAAAAACGACATTTCAGTCCCAATCAAACACTACGTGGAACAGTAGCTTAGCGAGAAAGTTAGGTTGGAGAAGACTTGTATAAATAATACGAAACTACTTGTATTCCAATCTTTTGGTATGTTATGGTGTTATATTTTTTTTTATCGAATTGTCTTTATATATATATTTTAATTAGAATTGATTATTCTTTAAATCTTACTGTTAAGATCATTTCCGTAAAATAATAATAAGATTGTAAGTTATTTAGTCATTCATACGATTTTGGTAAGATTTAAAATTTTTATGACGAAACGTCCATTTAGTTTATATATATGAATGACTAAATGATTTCCAATCTTATTTGGTTTTTACGGAGATGATCTTGACATGATGATTTAGAGAGTTAATGGTTCCGATTATGATATATATACAAAGACAATTCAATAAATCGAAACGATGGTATAAGAAGGTATTACTAGAATGAGATACAAGTATTATCCTAAATAATAATAAATATACTTTTTAACAAAAACGATATTTAATTGCATGATATTTTATAAAATTAATGATTCCGATTATGATATTTACATTGATTTTTTTTTAATAGTCAGCTATGCATAATTAAAGAGAAGGAGCACAAGCATCTTAAGGTGGATGCAATTATTGCTCATACATCAACATGACTCATAGGTACCTTGTGGGACTGCATATCTCCACATTTAGGCATAAGATTAGTAATTAGAAATTTGTACTCTCACATTTCAAAAATATCATGTCCACTCCTAATCTCTTTATATAATAGCATTGATCTTAGGCCAAGAATAGCAAAAGTGTAAAGTGAGGATTGCCTTATTTCATACTAGTAAATAATTTATATTGGCCCATATTTGATTAAGACCCTTTTGGAATTTTGCTTTCCTCTCAATCAAACCATTTTTGTTGATATTTTTTTCAAGTGAATGATTAACAATGCATCTAGTGGCAATTAGTTGTAATTATATATATATATATATATAATTATTGGACTATTCCAGAGCCTACCAATAATTGTAAGAATCTGAAAGGTTTTTTTTTTTTCCCCTTGGACTTATGCATGTGGTGTTGGATGTCATGGCCTCAAACATTGAGTCAGGGAAGGCAGTAATCTTTCTTTCTGGTCGTTCTTCGAAGAAATGCTGATTGATATGAAGATAGATGTGTTTGGTGTTTTTGAATAATGTATGATTCAAGAGTGTGCATGTATGCCAATGATAGATCGGCCAGATATAAGATAAGATATAAGATATGGAGAATCCATCAAGTTCAATATATATTCTGAACGCAAAATTTGATGTGCTTTCATAGTATCAATATATATCTTGAATGCAAAACCTCCTAAACAATAATAGGATTAGAAGAGGCAAATTTCTTTTTATGTATATATAATACACTCTTTACATATCACATTATTTTCACTTCCATTTTCTTAATTATATAATTTGCCAACATATCTCACTTTACGAGTTCGCCAATCTAATTTAATATAATCCAATCACACCTATTTAACGTGACCTATATATGTGTAGACCTATATAATTTTCCTACATAATTTGCCAACATATGAGTTCGCCAATCTAATTCAATTTAATCCAATCACATCTATCTAACGTGACCTATACATGTGTATAATGCGCTCTCTACGTACCACATCATATTCTTATTCTTTTCACCTAAATTTTCCTATATAATTTACCAATATAGCTCACTTTATGGGTTTGCCAATCTAATTAAATCTAATACAATCACATCTATATGCAATCTCCACCTACCACATTATATTCCTTGTCTTTTCACTTAAATTTTCCTATATAATTTGCCAGCAAATCTCACTTTGCATACATCTGATACCCCCAAAAGCTAACACTTTCCATATGACCAGAAAGATTCCTTACAGCACATTTTCCTCCATCACGTGGCTAGTTTGCAACCTCGGCTATGATTAATTAATTAATTAGGCTCTTAATTAAACAGTGGGTAGCTATATATAACTATTAAATATTAATGGATAATACTTGTATCATAGTCATTCAAGATCATTTACATAAAAATTCAACAAATTTGAAGATTACTTAGTCATTCATATACATAAACTAAATGAATAGCTTGCTATAAAGATCGTAATTGCTATCAAAACCGTTGATTTATTTGATTACGACTTCAAATCTTATTGATGTTTTTACTAAGATGGTATTTACATGATGATGACTTAGATAATGAACTGTTCTGATTGTGATATACGTACAAAGACAATTTGATAAATTGAAAGAATGATACAATAAGGTATCTTAAGATAAGATGCAAGTATTATCCTTAATTAATTGCTGCATCATCATCGTCTCTCTCTATGTGGGTTTGTTAATTAAGAAATGTACACATCCACATGTGAATCTCTCTCGAAATGGGCTTAGGGTTTAAAACCATGTCATGCCAGATTCGAGGCGCGCATTCAGTGATGCCTTAATTATATCTTTTGGGATTTACATTCAATTTTAGACTTTCTAATGCACATATATAGCATTATCATATATGATTTATAAAAATCATAGTGATATTTTGATATAAAAGTACATAGTTCGTATTATATTTAATTTTCTTTTTTCAATTTTCAAAATTTTATCATTAAGGTACGAGCTGGAGTGTAAAACCTGGAAAAAAAAGTACATCAAGTTGAAGAAGATCAATAAACTACGAAAAAAGGGAGAAATTGGAGTGTAAAAATCACTTCCGATTTATTTCATGTTTTTTGCTTGGATATATATCTCAATTTCTCATTCATCCCCATCATCCAGTACTTCTCCTTCGATCAAGGTACGAGCTGCCTTTCATCAAGGCCTCAACTTCCAAGTCCCAAGCTCCATGTCACTACTCATCAAGACTTGCAGATGGCGGGAGGCCGGCGCTTCTTGCTTTTTAATTTGAAGAAATTATTATCCACGTTTTCGATATTTCATGTCACAAGGTATCGTTTATATCAAAATTTGTTACATGTAATTTATGTCAGAAATGACCTTTTACACTTAAAATTACCATTCTATTTTTACCTTTTAAAAAATCATTTTGAAGGAAAAACCACCTCCATCACTAACGGAGCGACTTATTTACCCCCAACTCTCCTAGATCGATCTAGCATCCACTCTACAAATTATTTGGTATTTTAATGCATAACACTTATATCCCAATCCGGTGGTACCTTCTTATACCACATTTTTGATATATTAAATAATCCGTATATATATCATAATCAAACAATTCAACAACTTTGAAGCTCGTTAGTCATTCATGTTTATCAAACAATTCAACGGTTTAAGTAACAAGGAAGATCTTCATGATTTGTCGTCTATTTAGTTTAAAAGATCTCCAATTCAGTTGAATTTTGTAAACATGGTGATTTAATCACCCTCTAATTAAATTAGTTTGAAGTTGGCAAAGAATATTTCTATTTTTTTAGCCCCTACACTAACTTCCAAACCCGGTTAAGAAATTTCGTTGTGGTTCGTTTTTTTAATTAAAAAATTACTTAATGAACATCGTAAATTGCAGAGCATTTTTCAATTGGTTAATAATAGTTTTGTTAATGCATCGTTAAAATATTTCTCGACATCTCAACAGCCACATTTTTACAAAAACTATGAACTATATATGCATCATAATTTTTAGTCGATTTTTAAAATTTCAACAAAAAATATTAAACTACTTGTTCTATTTCTATTCTCATTGTCTACCGTGTAATATATTTTGAAGTTGACAAAGAAGAGTTCTACTTACTTTCGGCCCAATAAAGTTACTTCCGGACCACTATTCGAAATTTTATTAAGTTTCATGATTCATGTCTCAATATTTTTTTAATAGTTTTGTTGATGTAATGTTAAAATATTTCATTTTGATTTCACCAGTCATATTTTTCACAAAAATTGTGAGCTATAACTTAATATTTTCAGTCGATTTTGAAATTTTGAGAAAAACATCATTAATTCATTCTTCATTCTCATTGCCCTGTAAACTAGTTAATTTCCAGTTGATAGAGAAGAGATCTACACATTTTCGACCCCTAAAATCACTTCTAGCACCATTACGAAATTTCATTGAGTTCCTTATTTTTTAGGTTAAAGTTAAAAAAAACCTTAATTTATATGCGCCATAAATGGCACCACATATCTCACTGGCTTATAATGATTTTGTTAACGTGCTGTTAAAAAATTTCATAAAATCTCAACAATTAAATTTTTCGTAAAATTTGTGAATTATAGCTCACAAATTTCAGTTGGTTTTTTTAATTTTGACAAAAACTTCAAAATTGTTCTATTTTCAGTTTCACTACCATGTAAGTTCGTTTGAAGTTGATAGAGAATATTTACAATTATTTTCAGCCCTTACAATCACTTCAGGACCCGTCACAAATGTTCATTGAGTTTCATGTTTTTAGCAGAAAAACTTCCACAGAAAAAAATATGTTATGTTCTTAAGTGGCCGGTCACATGACCTACCCAAATGGGTTATGCACTCTACTTTTTCTCTAATATTTCTACGAATATGATACATATGGTTCATTAATTCATCTCAATAAAATTACCATATATAGTAAATCCTACTAATCCTACGTTAATAATTCAGGTTCTTCATGACACATGTTGTGCATGCAGCTAATCATCTTCACATATATTCACATGTCACATCTTCAACCTCAGTCCAAGAAGAAATCTAGGGATATATATATATGTAACTAAGCTAGCCACAAAGACCACCCCACCCCAAAAACAGATGCGAGAGAGATCGATGGGTAGAGCAGAAGAAATAACCGGTGACTCCGGCGGCGAGGCTTTTCCGATGAAAGGAGGCGAAGGGCCTAATAGCTATGCCAACAACTCAATTTACCAGGTCACCATTCTCTACCTAGCTAGCTAATTAACTACCAGCTATACTCTTTATTTTTGCATCATTTATTGGGTTTTCTTCACCATATATTCATGCTAACTCATCATTTTCATATCCTCGTCTTTTGTTATTCACTTACCATCATCTGGATCGACCTCACTTTTTACGAGAGTCGTTGAACCTAAGAACATTCAAACATTCATTGGATACAAAATGGGGAAGAATACCACTAGAGAGTAGAGTGCGTACCATAACACTAGTCATTCTCTAAAGTTATTATTATTTTTATGCTATCTTCTAGTTTGTTTCTCTTTTTTTTTTCTTTCTAGCTTTTTTAAAATTAATTTTAATAGGTTAATATAAATTGATAATATGATCCCTAATTTTAACAGAAATTTAACGGAATTGACATGAAGGACGAAATTGATCAGTGGAGCAAGATCGTATATATAATTAAGATGATGACATTGATTGAATTCAAAGAAAATAGACGAAAATGATGAGTTGAGATTTAGAATAGTACATGGGTGTCTTCATATTCATGTTATAAACTCATCATTTTAATATTCTGTCTTCTTTTGATATCTACTTAATGATCATCATCCGGACCTCATCCGGACCTCACTGTTTACGAGAATCGAATATAAGATTATCTGGATACAAAACAGGGAAGAATGACACTATGGAGAGTAGAGACCATAGTACTATATATGGCTAGCCACTCTCAAGTTACTATATATTATCTTTATTTTTTTCTTTTAGTTTGTTTCTCTAATTTTTTTTTTATGTTTTAAATTAATTTTGTAATATTAGTCGATTATTACTTAGAATTATATAAAATGATAATATGATCCCTAATTGTAAGAGAAAATTGACGGAATTGACATGAAAGGGACGAAATTGATCAGTGGAGCAAGATCATCACATGATGAAATAACTATAATGCCATACTTTGTTGGTTTATGTAGAGAGGAGCCGCTGATGCTGCCAAAGAAATTGTGAACAAGGCAATTGTAGACAGCCTAGACAAGAAAATCTTGTTGTCTTCCAAAACCTTTCACATTGCAGATTTGGGTTGCTCTGTTGGCCCAAACACATTTGTTTCAGTTGATGAGATAATAGAAGCTGTGAAATCCAAGTATAAATCCCAAGGGCTGAACAGTTCCGAAATGCCTGAATTTCTAGTCTTCTTCAATGATCTTACCTCAAATGATTTTAACCTCCTTTTCAAATCCCTCCCAAACAACCGGCAATACTACGTCGCGGGTGTGCCCGGTTCCTTCTATGGCCGCCTATTCCCTAATGCCTCCATTCACTGCTTTCACTCTGCCTTTGCCCTTCCATGGCTTTCTAGGGTGCCCAAATCAGTCACCGATAAAACGAGTCCGGCGTGGAACAAAGGCCAAATTCATTTCTCAGATTCCACTGAGGAAGTTGTAAGGGCTTATGAAGCTCAACATTTTGAGGACATGCATGTCTTCCTCAATGCCAGGGCAGAAGAGATTGTGCATGGAGGACTTATGGTACTTATCGTTACAGGCCGGCGGGATGGTACCCATCATTCTCGTTCTCACAACAACGTCATCTTCCAAATTTTAGGGTCTTGCCTCATGGACATGGCTAGGAAGGTAAGCCAATTACGAGTCTTTCTTTTTACAGGACATCTCATTATCTTTTAGTAATAACATTAACCATTTAGAAAACCTCATTCTACTCAATTTTTTTTCAATATTGTTCTCATTTATTCATATGATTGATTGTTTTCATTTATTCATATGATTGATTGTTTTAGAATGTAAAATCATGATTTAGAGCCTAAACCATGTTTTTTTTAAAAACATGACGCACGTCACTCACATTGTGAAAATATAACATATACACGATTTTCTTCAACTTTGGTCACGAAATTTATTAATATGGATTGATTAGTTAGGTTAGATTGGTCGTCCTTCGGAGCTTTAATTTTAGATTACTAAGTGTCAAATTTTGGGAAAGCCCGAAGGACGTCCATTCTAAACCTAAAATGAACGCGTTAAAGGATCATTCTATAACCTAAAATGGATGACCTAATTAATCAATCCTGTTAACGAATGTGATCAAAATTGAAGAAAATTGTGTATTGGCAAGGATTTCACTATGTATTCTGTTCTTAATAAAAACAAGATTACCGACAAGGAGAGAGTCTAAACAAATTCGTCATAATATTTAAACTCGGGCATAATGGCAAGTACTTGGCTAAGAGACCTTGTTTCTTAGGATATGTGTCTGTTTTTCATTTTTGCATGTATGCAGGGCGTTATTGAGGAAGAGAAGGTGGATGAATTTAACATACCCACATATTTCATGTCTTCTCAAGAACTTGAAGCATCCGTGGAACGAAATGGAAGTTTTAGCATCGAGAAGAAGGAGTATTTGCCTCAATTTGTGATGCATGACATTGTGTTTAAAAGTTGTGGAATAATTGCAGCTCAAGTGAGAGCTGCAATGGAGGAATACATCAAGAGCCAATTTGGAGACGAAATTTTGGATGAGCTGTTTGACTTGTATCGCAAGAAACTTGAAGAGCAACATCTCAGCTTTGAGTTAGAGGAGGCAATTATCTTTCTTGTTGTGCTTAGACGCAAGGAGACTAGTGCACATTAATGTGACGCAGCAGCGAAGAACAAATTACAATAATGGACTCATTAGTCTCTCCAGTTTCTTATGAAATAAATGTACGTATTTGAAGGTGCATTGTCTTTGAGTCTCTAGTTTCAATTGAACGTAAAGCGGATCCTCCGGTTTTCTTCTTATATATAACTTCCTCTCAGTTTGTTTATGTTTATTGATTCTGCTTTGATTTACTCAGTTCGATTGTAAAATGGAATTTTCCGATCTTTCCAAAATGAATAATGCTAGGGGTGTCACTTACTCTCCCACTTTTTTATATTCCACTTTTTTATATTCCACCGTATGTGGCTAGTGATGTCACATTCCATTTTATCATTTTTTTTTTTGCCAAACTAGGTAATCATTTTAATTACCTATTTTAAAATAAAAAATAAAAAATAAAAAATAAATTAAAATAAAAAATTAACAGAATATCAACAAGACCAATTATCTCATTCCAAAAGAAGAATTTAAACCCTAAGAGGATTTGATGTTATGGAATTTTTTAATATATTCTTAGGGTTTATGATTTTCTAAAAAAAAAGGACGATTTGATGCTATGAAATTCGTAGGATTTAAGTTTTTTTTTTTAAATAAAACAATCGGTCTTATCGATATTTTGTTCATTTTTATTTTTATTTTAAAATAGGTAATTAAAATGATGACATGGTTTAGCGAAAAAAATGATGACATGGAATGTGAATCAAATGCCACATGTGGTGAGATACAAAAAAGTGGAAAAATAGATGGTACCCGTAACATTATTCTTTCGAAATAGACCCAAAAACAGAATACTACACATTCCTTTCTTCTCTCTTTTGTTACCACTCTCTCATTTAGTTTCAAACATGGCCGCCATTGTCATCCATCTCCACACCTCCGATAACTGAGTAAAAGTACATCTCGGCATTTTGTTGTAAGGGAATTAGAGTGGATTAAATATGTAAGAAACTTACCAACCTTTTCTAATCTTAACATTTTTCAGACGAGAATTTCTTCTATTATTATGTCCTCTAATCACTTCATAGATATCGTGACAGATGCTCTGCATGCAAAGCCTTTCATGACACGTTCTATCCATGCATTAATACGACAGGTGTACAAATTAACAACAACGAGCTCCACTCCCTCAAAAGATCGAACAAAAGAGAGATGGCCGGAGCAAAAGAATTAGCAACCAAATTCGGCCAAGCTTTTCCGATGAAAGCAGGTGAAGGATCCGATGGCTATGCCAACAACTCAATTTACCAGGTGCCCTTCATGTTAATTTGTTTTATGTTATTAATAATTTCTAATTTATTTTTGGCACAAAATATATAATTTTTAAGTTTAAATTTCAGTTAAACTCTCTGACTAGGTGGCTAATCAATGGCGGGGCTAGGACTCTACTAAATTATTTTCACTTCAAACTGAATTTCAATAGGACTCAACAAGAAGGTTTAATTAAAAAAAATCAATAAGAAGGTTCGCAAAGTTACAAATACATCTAAAATCTAAAATTTTGTAATTTTACCTAGTGAAATGAAACTTTACGTTCTAAAATCTTTAATGATCGAATCTGAATCAATATTCATAGAAAAGTTTTTTTTCAATGAAGATAATGAGGGAATGTGAAAGATAATCATCCTACATCTTCTTGCGAAGCAAGGTTTTAACGTTTTCCATAGCTGAAATTGCACTCTCAGTAGTCGCGATAGAAACGAGAAGAGCTAAAGATGAAACAAAAATAAAACCTTCTTGTTGTCTCAGTATTAGCGCGCGCAAAACAAAAAATCCTTGTTTTGGGAGGAAAAAAAAATCAGATTATGATAGAATTCGAAGGGCTAATTTACGCTGGGAGCCAGAAACACTCACACGAGTTGCAGTGTATTACTAGCCATAATCAGGATATAACCAAAAAGGAATCGAACTCAAAGCTAGCAGGGAGCATACCGGACCCGAACCTAAGAACATCCTAACAACTGGACCAACCTGTTGTGATTAAATATTGTAGTAATTAAGCCCATGTTTCGCTGAGAAATAAATAAAGTTAGGATAGTGTTGTAAATAGTTTAATGGTTATGTCTATTTATGTAATATGTACTAGGGGTAGTTTTGTCCTTTTGTATTCATTAATTGTTCTCCCATATATAAGGGATAATTAATACTTGTAAACCCTAATTTCTAATCTCATATTAATCAGACGTCTTATTTTCTTCTCCCTGCTTCTCCATATTCTCTCTGCATTCATCTACCGGATTTCCTTCACAACACGTTATCAGCACGATCGTCTCATAATTGAAGATTACTCGAAAGGAGAATTACTACCCATCAATCAAGTAGGTTTTTCGATACTAAAATCTAATTTATTTTATCATTGTCTCAAACCCTAGAAATCATGATTCTAGAATTATTTGATGTTTGAAATTGATGATTCAAATTGATACTCGCATCATGTCTCCAATCATCATTATAATCGTTTTAAACAACTATTTGAATGAATAGTATTTGATAATTAATATTTTTAGAATGATTTGATTTGATTGATGGTAATGATTTCCATGTTTGATGTTTGTTTAAATTTTATAAAGTTAATATTTGACAATTAATTGAATTATGTGGATCACTGTTTGAAATTCATGATAATTGATATTGGTTGTTTTTAATATTTGAATTGAATTGGAATTAGGCATAACCATTAATTTTGTTTCCATAATATTTTTTTTTTTTTTGAATGAAAAGGCCTACGGTTCATAATAATTAACCTTCTCATCTGAGGGGCATAATATTACATTGTATTCAATTATCTATGCATGTGTGAACAATTAACAAAAAAAAAAAAAAACAAAACAAAACAAAACAAAATTGGAGTGGGTTGTGGCTGCAAAAACGGATTGGTTGGGGGGTCAACCCCTAATTTTCGCAGCAAATGGTGGCAACAATTGATGCCTCCAACAACCGAAAAAAAGAAAAAAACGGGCAGC
This sequence comes from Prinsepia uniflora, assembly GCA_032719365.1. Classification (NCBI taxonomy): domain Eukaryota; kingdom Viridiplantae; phylum Streptophyta; class Magnoliopsida; order Rosales; family Rosaceae; genus Prinsepia; species Prinsepia uniflora. Next base: position 842,245 of record CM064875.1, on the reverse strand, counting down.
CCAGAAGGCTAGCCCGAAATGGAAATACTTGGCCCGGAAAAAAAACACAGAAACTTTGGCCCTGAAGGCCAAACCGAAAATTTAATGAGGTAATTGGGTCTGAAAAAAAAAAAAGGGAAAATGGCCCAGCAGGACAACCCAACAAATAAAAGAAGAATGGCCCAGCAGGCCTTGACTCGCCAGTCCTGACGCCATGCAGGCTTGCAGCCCAGCCAAACCCCAGGCCCAGACGGCCCCAGCGCAGGCGCAGGCCCAGCGCGGATTCGCCGGCCCAGTTGGCTCGGCTTGGCCCCCCTGGCGGCTCGGCTTGGCCCAGCCTGGCGGCTTGGCTCCGCTGGCGACCGGCTCGGCTCAGCTCCGACGACCGGCTCGGCTCCGGTGACCGGCTCAGCTCCGGCGACCGGCTCGGCTCCGACAAAAAAAAAAAAAAAAAAAAAAAAAAACAGAATCTTCTTTTGTCCTCCTTGGGCCTAAAACACACACCCATGCATGCCTGAAGCATTGCAATACTCCTCAATCGAGGATCAAAATAACATTTATTTATATTTATGCATATTGTATCTTGTTTCCTTGTATGCTTGCTTGTTCATTTAATTCTTTTTACGTTATTTACCAATGTCATAGACCCCTTGTAAATAAAAGGAACCTGCAGTTTCCTTCATTGATATTCTAAATTATCATACCATGATTATAGAACCTGAAGTTCTAATCAGTTGCTTATGGACGCATTTTTCCCCAAAGCACTAATCCTATTCATTAATCTTTGTAGAGCATGGCACATCTCAACAAACTGGATTTTGACGCACTGGAAGTTTCCGGAAGAAACTACTACCAGTGGACGGAAGATGTGAAGCTTCATCTCACTGCCAAGAGAATCCGCTCAACCATCCAGGAAGACAATGTGGTTTCTGAGCATCAGAAGGCGGATGCTATGATCCTCATTCGGAGGCACATGGATCGCGCACTGCAGCGGGAATACCTGGGTCAAGAGGACCCGAGAGCCTTATGGGTTTCACTGGCTGATCGTTTCGATCACCAGAAGGATATATTCTTGCCTGAAGCAAGACATGATTGGCATAACATTCGTTTTCAGGATTTCAAATCCGTAAACGAATATAACTCTGAGATATGCCGTATCCGGTCTCTTCTCAAGTATTGTGGGGAGGAACTCACTGAAACTGACCTACTTGAGAAGACTTTCTCCACATTTCCGGCCTCGTGTATTGTCCTGCAGCAACAATACCGAGAGCGAAAGTTTACCAGGTTCGCGGAGTTGATCACTACTTTGTTGCTCGCTGAAAAGAACAATATTTTACTAATGAAAAATGATCAATCCCGACCTGTGGGCACTAGTGCAGCACATTTGCCTGAAGCAAACGCTGTTGCACCTCGCGATGCCAACCGTGGGGGGAGAAACAGGGGACGTGGTAGAGGTGGAGGACGTAATCGTCCAACACATGGTGCACACCCCTATGACCGGGTACATGGTTACCATGCCCCTCGTGGTCGTGGTAATCGACGCGGTGGACACCCCTATGATCGAGCTCAAGATTACCATGCCCCACGTGGCCGTGGTAACCGTGGGCTCGGTCCACGTGGTGGATATCACGCTCATCCTGGTCCGCATGCTCAAAACGAGAGAAACCCTGGCCCGGCCCGTCGCCACCAGAATCAAAACCCACCGGACCTATGCTATAAATGTGGAGGTCGTGATCACTGGTCCCGCACCTGTCGTGCATCAGCTCAAACTATTGCCCAGTACCATGCTAGACGTGATACTCGAGAGGCTAATTTTGCAGCAGGACCAGTCCCCGCTGATACCACCCTTGCCATTGCCGATTTCCAGACTGCAGCTGGACATAATGATGATTGAGTTATTTACATACCCATGGATATGATCGCATCTGTGCCATTTTTTTTATGCATAATATTTTTTTAAATTTATTCCTTCCATTACTATTTCTGGACATTGTTTGGTAATTAATTTTATTTTTGGACTTATTTTGTTATTTGCTCGAATATTATTCAATCTATTTATTCATTTTTTTTTAATACATGTGATTGTTGATTACTTTAGTTATATTGATGGTTAGGCATGTCAAATGGTGAAGTTTGTTGTCTAGCCGACAGTGCTACTACGCACACCATCCTCCGTGATAGGATGTTTTTCACAAACTTAATGCCTAACCACACCCCGGTTTTAACTATTTCTGGAAAATCACACTTGATTGAAGGCTCCGGAAGAGCCCAATTTATGTTGTCCAATGGTACCGCATTTACCATTGATGAAGCCTTATACTCCCCACGTTCCAGCAGAACGTTATTGAGTTTTAAGGATATTCGAGCTAATAATTATCATGTTGAAACCACAACCGAAAAAAATGTGGAATATCTTTGCATAACATCCAACTTGTATGGCCGGAAGCGTACATTGGAGAAATTAAAATGCCTCAGTAGTGGACTCTACATGACCACTATTAGGACCATTGAGGCAAATCACATAGCTAGCTGGAAGCTACCTAACCCTAGCAACTACTTATTATGGCATGACCGATTGGGACATCCCGGTCAAGGTATGATGCGCCGTATCCTCAATACATCACACGGGCATCCCCTTACAAATAAGGACCTAGTGTTTAGTGACACACAATGCCAAGCTTGCTCAATGGGAAAATTGAACACTAGACCATCATATGCAAAGATCGATAAAGACTCTGTCCCTTTCTTGTACAGAATACAAGGGGATATTTGTGGACCCATCCAACCACCATGTGGACCATTTAAATATTTCATGGTTTTGGTTGATGCATCGACGAGGTGGTCACATGTGACCCTATTGTCCACACGCAATGCTGCGTTCGCTAAACTCCTTGCCCAAATCATTAAATTAAGGGCCCACCATTCGGATTATCCCATAAAGTCCATTAGACTTGATAATGCCGGGGAGTTTACATCGAAATCTTTCGATGATTATTGCATGTCCCTTGGGATTGATGTTGAACATCCAGTTGCACATGTTCACACCCAGAATGGTCTCGCAGAAGCATTCATTAAACGTTTACAAATGATTGCACGGACTTTGGTTATGCGCACCAAGCTACCAATTTCTGCGTGGGGCTATGCAATTTTGCATGCAGCTATGTTGGTCCGGTTGAGGCCCACTGCCACCCAACCCTATTCCGCGTTACAGCTGGTAACTGGGTACGAACCTGATGTTTCGCACTTACGCGTGTTTGGGTGTGCAGTTTACGTGCCAATTGCGCTGCCACAACGTACAAAAATGGGACCTCAACGCCGGAGGGGCATATATGTCGGCTATGAATCCCCCTCCATTATACGTTATTTAGAGCCCTTGACAGGCGATCTCTTTACCGCTCGTTTTGCGGATTGTCACTTCGATGAGACAGTCTTCCCGCCGTTAGGGGGAGATAAGAACGCTAACGTTCCTGAAGAACGACGTGAATTGACGTGGACTGTCTCCACTATGTCTCATCTTGATCCCCGAACCGCACAAAGTGAGAATGAAGTGCGGAGAATTCTAGATCTACAGAGTGTAGCTAATAATATGCCAGACGCTTTCTCTGATCTAGCTAAAGTGACGAGATCACATATACCTGCTGCAAACGTGCCTGCAAGGATAGACGTCCCCGTAGGACGCGCCGTCCCAGATGGACGGGTCGTCCCAGATGGACAAAGTACGGCCATGGCGGCTAACCAGTCATATGTCCCTGCCCAGAAGCGAGGTAGACCAATAGGTTCGAAGGATTCTTATCCCCGGAAGAGGACAAATTTGGCACAATTGAATCCCTTAGATATCACTATATCATCCGATCCATCTCATGAGATAATTCCGGATTATGGGTCTGTCTTAGAAGAGACGACGTTGGGGGACGCCTCAACGTCTGAACCCATTCCCGAGAATAGAGAGATCTCGGTAAACTATGCATGCTTAAATGAGATATGGAATCGGAATGATATTATCATCGATGATATATTTGTATTCGCAGTAGCTACTGAAATAATAACTAGTGATGATATCGAACCTCGCTCCGTTGATGAATGCCAACGTAGAGAAGACTGGCCAAAATGGAAAGAAGCAATACAGGTCGAACTTGATTCCTTGACAAAAAGAAAGGTGTTTGGACCTGTAGCTCCCACACCTCCCCATGTTAAACCTGTAGGCTTTAAATGGGTATTTGTAAGGAAGCGTAATGAGAAAAACGAGATTGTGAGATACAAAGCTCGTCTAGTAGCGCAAGGATTTTCTCAACGCCCTGGGATTGATTACGAGGAGACATACTCTCCCGTAATGGACATTATAACGTTCCGCTACCTTATCAGTTTGGTAGTTTCCGAAAAACTGAGTATGCAGCTTTTGGATGTGGTCACAGCTTATCTCTATGGGGATCTAGATACAGAGATATATATGAAAGTTCCTGAAGGACTTAAGCTATCTGATTCAAATAGTTCCAGACCACGGAACACGCTCTCCATTCGTTTGAGGCGTTCACTCTACGGATTGAAACAATCCGGACGGATGTGGTATAACCGTCTAAGTGAATATTTGACCAGATTGGGATATGTGAATAATGAATTATGCCCATGCGTGTTTATTAAGAAGACAAGTTCCGGGTTCGCTATAGTGGCAGTTTATGTCGATGACATGAATCTGATTGGTACTCCTGAAGAGATCCAAGAAACCGCTAAGCGCCTGAAGTTAGAATTTGAAATGAAGGATCTTGGGAGAACACACTTCTGTCTCGGCCTGGAGCTCGAGCACCGTGCAGATGGGATTTTGGTCCATCAATCGAATTACATCCAGAAGATGTTGAGACGCTTTAATGAGGATAAAGCAAAACCTTCAAGCACGCCCATGATCGTCCGGAGTCTAGATCCTAAAAAGGACCCGTTTCGTCCAGCAGATGACAACGAAGAGATATTGACACCAGAAGTGCCATATCTAAGTGCAATAGGCGCACTGTTGTACTTGGCTCAATGCACAAGACCAGACATTTCATTCGCTGTGAACTTGCTAGCTAGATTTAGCTCTGCGCCAACACGCCGCCACTGGAATGGCATAAAAGACATCTTCCGATACCTTAGAGGTACAGCGGATATGGGCTTATTCTACCCCTATGCATCGAGGAATGAATCAACCCCCCTTGGACCTCGAAATGATGCACGCCTCGTTGGGTATGCTGATGCAGGTTACCTATCAGACCCACATAAGGCACGTTCCCAATCCGGTTATGTCTTTACCATTGGGAACACAGCGATATCTTGGAGGTCTACGAAACAGACCCTTGTTGCTACGTCTTCGAATCATGCCGAGATTTTGGCCCTGCACGAAGCAGTTCGTGAATGCATATGGCTAAGAGCTATGACTGGGCATATTCGAAGTACATGTGGACTGAATTCCACCCGTAATGAACCGACAGTTATCTACGAAGATAATGCTGCCTGCATAGAGCAGATGAAGACCGGTTTCATTAAGGGAGACAACACCAAGCATATTGCACCGAAGTTCTTCTTTAACCAGCAACAGCAAGAACATCGGAAGATTGAGATCAAGCCAATACGATCTCAAGATAACCATGCAGACTTGTTCACCAAGTCATTACCAAAGGCCACATTCCAGCAGCATGTGCGAGGTATTGGTTTACGTAGACTGGCTGATCTACCTAATCTATAGTTTTCAGGGGGAGTCAATATCAGGGGGAGTATCCTGAAGTATACCATGTATCCAGAAGTATGCTGAGTGTCCCGAAGTATATTCACATGATCATCGTGTACTCTTTTATCCTACGATCAGGGTTATTTTGTCCCATTGGGTTTTGTTACCTGTCTAGGTTTTAATGAGGCACATTTTGGTATGATCACCCCGCTAACAATGCATCCTGAAGATGCTACGATTTGACTCATATGCATTTGCACATCTTTTCCCTTCAACCACGGGTTTGTCCCACTGGGTTTACCGGGTAAGGTTTTGGTGGAGCAACACTGATGCATTTTATCTTAAAGGCGGATTATCTACCCGTATTCTAGAAGAGACGACATCAGCTTCTTCAGGAGATTCCGATGTGATCACGTATACGCACGTTGCACTCTTTTTCCTTCGACCAGGGTTATTTTTGTCCCATAGGGTTTTTGTTACCTGGCAAGGTTTTAATGAGGCAACATATATGTGCGTAGCCAAGCAGTACCATTACATGAAATATCCAAGGGGGAGTGTTGTAAATAGTTTAATGGTTATGTCTATTTATGTAATATGTACTAGGGGTAGTTTTGTCCTTTTGTATTCATTAATTGTTCTCCCATATATAAGGGATAATTAATACTTGTAAACCCTAATTTCTAATCTCATATTAATCAGACGTCTTATTTTCTTCTCCCTGCTTCTCCATATTCTCTCTGCATTCATCTACCGGATTTCCTTCACAACAGATAGTTATTAATATCTTTGTTTTTTTTTTTCTATACACTCATTAGTATTTTAGGCTCTGCTAACTTGTGTTTTAATTAATGCATATATACATATATAATTATAAATATCTATTTTTTTTCTCTTAAAAAATTAGCCCCGTGCTATAACACAGGGGAGCCCATAGCATGCTTCGCCCTTACGGCTAATAATTCACCACTAACAATATCGATAATGATACTGATCCGCCTACTGTGGATCGAAATTTTTTTATGATTATTTAGAGAGGAGCTGCTGATGCTGCGAAACAGCTTATGAACAAAGCAATTGCAGACAACCTTGACATGGAAATCTTATTGGCTTCCAAAGCCTTTTGCATTGCGGATTTGGGTTGCTCTGTTGGCCCAAACACAATCATTTCAGTTGAAGAAATAATTGAGGCCATCAAGCTCAAGCATAATTCCGAAATGCCTGAATTTCAAGTTTTCTTCAATGATCATACCTCAAACGATTTTAACCTTCTCTTCAAATCCCTCCCAGGCACCAGGCAATACTATGTCGCCGGCGTGCCCGGTTCCTTCTATGGTCGCCTATTTCCTAATGCTTCTATTCACTTTTTCCACTCCTCTTTTGCCCTTCCATGGCTTTCTAGAGTGCCAAAATCAGTCGCCGATAAAACTAGCCCCGCTTGGAATAAAGGGAAAATCCATTACTCAGATTCAAGCAACGAAGTCGTAAGTGCTTACGAAGCTCAACATGTTGAGGACATGGAGTGCTTCCTCCATGCCAGGGCGCAAGAGCTTGTGTATGGAGGACTTATGGTGCTTATCTTTCCAGGGCGCCCTGATGATCACCCTCATTCTCGGTCTTATAATAATGTCATCTTTCAAATTTTAGGATCTTGCATCATGGACATGGCTATGAAGGTAAACAATTAAGAACAATTAATTTACACTTTAGTATCAGTACGTTGAACTCTTTAAAGTATTTTATCATGGTCAATTCTGTCATAAATCACGTTAATTTATGACGTATGCCACCTAAAAATGACGAGTTTGAAACTAAGTTTAGAAATAGCCATTAATTTTGCATCACTTTAGAAGCAAATTAATTAGCTATTTTTAGAACACTTTATTTGGGGAAAAATTACAATATGATTACTTTACCCATCTATATTCACTTTCAAAGTCGTTTTTTGGTGGGTTCCGTATGAGACACATCATCAATTAACGGAATTTATAACAAAAATTGTAATTGATTGACTAGCTAGAGTGAAAATTCAAAGATAACCCTAAAATTAAGTGTAAAATACTATGTACTAAAGTATAATTTGCTCAATAATTAATCATAAACTTGGGCATATTGAGAGAGGTTGTATCTTTTTTGTAATATTACAATGTGTGTTTTTCTTTTTGCAATGCAGGGAGTTGTTGAGGAAGAGAAGGTAGATACATTTAACATACCTACGTATTTTATGTGTTCGAAAGAATTGGAAGATTCTGTCGAACGAAATGGATGTTTTCGCATAGAGAAGAAGGAATGCTTGCCTCAATTTGCGATGCATGACATTGTGTTCAAAAGTTCTGAAATACTTGCATCTCAAGTCAGAGCTACCATGGAGGGACTCATCAAGCAACAATTTGGAGACGAAATCTTGGACGAGCTATTCGACTTATATAGACAAAAACTTCAAGAGAAACAATTTCTCTTCGAGTTAGAGAAGGTAATTGTTTTTCTTGTTGTTCTTAGACGCAAGGAGAATTAGCGCAAAGTGCGGCATATATGCAATTGATGAGGCAGTGTATTTCTAGTTTCTTATGAAATAAACACGTATCTGCTGGTCCATTATTGTCTTTTGAGTCTCTCTAAGTCGCATAATAAACATGAAAGAAACTACTTGTGTATAATTATTACCCTTAGTCTCCATTATTAGAGGGTTGAATTAGTGTAAAGGCTAGCACAATGAGACTAATTTCTCCCCACAAAAAAATAACGATTGAGGTTCGATAGTTCGATAGTGCCGAGAAAGTATTAGCCACTAGCTAGTGGTGTCGTGCATTTGGAAAAGCATCGTTAATTTGGTGCTGGTTCCTCTCTCTTCTCTTATATGTGATATGCCATGTTTGTTTCTTCAAGATAGTAGAAGTAAAAGATTTTTATCGTAAAGAAAGAGAGGATAGTAGAAGTAAAAGATTTTCATCGTAAAGAAAGAGAGGATGGCATCCACAGAAGAAAACTTGCCTCTCATAATTCGTACTATTTTACGAAGATTGTAATAGTAAGTTTTCTTCCTTAATTGTCTAGTATCCTCTAATCCCCTTTATGATAGAAAACTTTCACTTTTATTTTCAATATACACCGATTAATTTTAATGAGTTATTTAATCGAATGTGACTTAGGACTCTAAGGTCCCATAATCTCCATTCTCACTGAAGATAAACAGAAGCTGGCAATCGAGATACAGGAATGCCAACGAGACTCTTTCCTTTTTGAATCGTAAGCCCCACGCTCTCTTCGACGCTGTCCAATATGTCATAAGCACACTCCCACTCAAAAGCATGAAGCAATGCTGCCAAATAAAAATGCACCATCCGATGGCCAAGGGGCCATCCGATACACTGCCTTTTCCCACTCCCAAATGGAATTAGATTGAAGTCTTGGCCCTTTACATCAACACTTGACCCAATAAACCTCTCTGGTTTAAACTCGCAAGGCTCCTCCCACACGCCCGGATCTCTAGCCATCCCCCAAACATTCACCAGCACAATGCAATCCTTAGGGATGTGATAACCCGAGACCTCACACATAGAATTTGTCCGACGAGGAACAAGCAATGGAACTGCAGGGTGGAGCCTAAAAACTTCTTTCACTGCTGCTTGAAGATAGGGCAAATTTGGGATATCACTCTCTTGCACAAACCTATCTTTCCCAACCACTTCGTCCAACTCCGCAACTATTTTCTTGTATACTTGAGGTTTTCTTAGGATCTCTGCCATTCCCCACTCAACAGTTGCTGAGGTAGTCTCTGTGCCTGCAATGAACATTTCCTGCAAAAATCATAATTGCAATATTAATTAAGGGTCTGTTTGAGATTGCTGTACTTTTTAAAAAAATTGTTTAAGATGTATTTTTTTTGAAAATTTATTTCTTATTTAAAAAAGTTATTTCTTCCCTATTTTCATAATAAATTTATACACTAAAATAATATTTATAAAAACAGTTTTAAAAAACAACCTGCAGTCTACTTTTAGAAATGATGTCAAATGTCCAACGCTTTTCAAGAAGACAAAATTTTTTATTTTTACCAAACACTTTTGTACAGCTTCATTTTCAAATAAAGTATATTTTCAAAGAAAAAAAAAATATCAAAAAGAGCCTAAGAACCATTATCTAATGAGTTGATGACATACAAGTTCGTGAACAATTGTTTTCTAACACATAAGAGCATAATCAAAATTTCTTGATGACAAAGGACAACCAAACGTCCCCAAATTTGACAATCAAAGGGAAAAAAAAATACGTCCGACAAGTAACCAAAAATAATTTTAGCCACCTAATTTGAAACCACATCAATGCATTTAACCAAAACTATATCGGGTTATAATTGCTTATGAGTTACATTCTAGCTCTCAAGTTTTGGGTTTTACTCAAAATTCAAGGACTAAACCATAAGCTATACATCTAGCTATTCCATCAACAACTCTACCCAGAAACCTCATCTCCCACCCCGAAAATATCTAAAATTTTGAATCCTAGAGCTTTAAACCTTAGACACCTCCCTCAATCTTGTCAAGGACTAATCTCCTTCCCTGTGGGATCTTTACATCCACCGATGGCAACAAGAGAATGCCAGTGAGACGAATATTATATCTGGGAAACTCCAATTAATAAAATGGACTACATTATTCGCAATTCACTCATAGAACTTACCGCGAGCATGGCTTTGATGTTGTGTCTCGACAAGCTTTTCAACTCATCCTCTTTGTCACTTCTATAATCCAATAACACATCTAACAAGTCAAGCTTTTTTTTCCCAACAATTCCAGTTTCCCTTTCTTTCAACCTATCCTTGATAATATTTTCATAAAACCCATCCATTTTCCAAAAGATCTTCAATATTCTCCTCTTTACGCCTTGAGGATCAAGTGGCTTCAATATGGGGATGAGATCGGCAACGTTTACTGTGCCAAGAATTTGCATCAAGTCCCAGAACGTATGCTTGAGCTCTCTGCCTTCCTTTTTTGTGATGTCAAAGAGGCTCTTGCTGCATACTGTGTTGCTCACAATGTTGCCTGAGCCCACGAAAGCCACCTCTGCAATGTTCACCGAGGTCTTCGATGTCGAAGTTGAGTAGAGTTGCTTCAGCAGCCCATCAACCTATCAACATATATTAAACGATTAAGATTTGGCTCGTGTATATGATTCAAAAGATGTTGTAATCACAAATAATCCACAATTTTTTTTTACCGTTGGCTTTTTCTTCGTCGATCATTTCAATAGCTCATAAGTCATCCAATCGTCAATTGTTTCGATACATACATGATCTAATTTTTTTAATTTGGTTTATTTTTGACAAAGAGAATCTTTACTTAATAATATAAGAAAGGAACAATTAATCCAATTATGATATATAGGTATAGACGAGCATATTCATATTGGAAAATGGATTCAAATAATTTTCTCCACAAAATTTGTATTCAAGACTTTGTACAGTGGTTTAGTTAGTTAGACTCGAATTTGGAGTCAAATGTGCGAGTTCGATTCCAATAAATAGGAAACAAAATAATAAACTTAACCTTTCCATTTCACTGCGAATTGATGGCCTAAAAAAGTAAAGAAATAATTAATACTTTTTAAAAGATATGAATCGTTTTGAAGGTGAGTTATGAGAGTAATTATATTATAACAATGTTCAAAACAGTACTAGGAGCTTCTAACGCGGTCGATACTCATGCAGTTAAGCGGGGGTCTAGGCGATTTTTTTTAATAAATTGAATACTATTAAATCATTTCAGAACAAAAATTAATTTCAAAAAATTAATAATATAATGAATACTATTAAATAATTTTATAATAAAAATTAATTATCTAGATAAATAAATTAAGGTTGGAATCATAAATGTTGAAAATATAAGTTTTTTTATTAATTTTATTATATAACATTCTATACTTTTGAATTTATTATTTTAATTTTAATTAATACTTATATTATTAACTAAGTATTTAATAAATAAAATAAATAAAAGAACTTATATAACTAGATATATATAAGAATGTCCAGGCAAATTCAGTTAGACACCTACCTAATATGCGAGGCAGTTTTTCACCTTCGAGACCCTAGGCGGACTATACAACTGTCACTTTAAACAGTGTACTATAATACTATATTATGATGACACGATATATTTAGTTATACGTAATATAATATAAAAGAATATTTATAAATAAATACTCTAAAAATAAGAAATAATATTAACCCGTCAATCTATATTATACTGCGTAACTGTAATACCTGTTGCTTGCGAACTGGTTCAAAAGCATCAAAGGCCTTCTTAGAGAATAGCTCTTCCATCAAGATTCTTCTAATCACTCTCCACCGTGGACTACTCATCGGAGCATACACGACCGACGCTGTGTTGTACGTAATGACTTTGATCGCCTCCGTGACGGTGCGGCTGGAGAAAGCAGCCTCCTGCTGCTTAAGAGTCAGACATGCCATTTCCGGCGATGATATCACGACGGCAGGCTTTAAGCCTAACTTCAGGCTTAAAAGCGGGCCGTGGACGGTGGAGAGATGGAACAAGTCCTCGTGGAGGCGGTTCCTGAGGAGCTGAGGAAGGCTCCCAAGTATGGGCCATCCAATGGGTCCAGGTGGAGAATTCTTCCAGTTGGTCTTATGGAGATGGAGATTGGTGAGACGAAAGTAAAAAAATGCAGTAATTGCAATGATGATCATGTAGTATATGAGAGGGAAGGAAAACAAAGATGATGATAACCAAGAAATAATAGACACGAAATCCATTGTTAAGTTTCTCTTTTTAGGTTCAGAAGTATGTCTACGGGCTGTGCCCCTATTTATAGATTAAGTACCTATTTATTAAAGACAGAAATTGTTTAGAAAACCCCATTTTTTACATAATTTTTATGATTTTTTTTTTATTACAAGGATATTGGGAGGGGATTACATTATATAAATTTTTCATATCGACCTAAGTACTCTAAGAAAGTTGAATCTGAAACCTCTCATATAACAAATGGAGAGAAATATCATTAGATCATAACACTAAATCATCACAATTTTTATGAGTGGAGAGTTGAATCCATTGTTAAGTTTGTCTTTTTAGGTTCATAAGTAGATCAAGTACCTATTTATTAAAGACATAAAATATTTAGAAAATCTCATTTTTACACAATTTTTATGATTTTTTTATTACAAAGATATTGAAGGAGGGCCGGGGACTATATTATATAAATATTTCATATCAACATCAGTATTCTAGTAGAGTTGAATCCGAAAAATCTCACATAACAAGTGAAGAGGAACACCAATAGGTTACAACACAAAATAGTCATAATTTTTTTTTTAATTCTATTTTTATTTGTTCATATAGTTGATCATTTTAGGTTTTAAATATAAATTTTAGGAAGAGCCGTAAATTTGATAGCCGAAGCTCTATCCAGTACGTCCTAATTCATCAAAATTGTCAATAATTGTGATCGAAGTTTTAAAAAAACAATTGCATATAAATGAAATTTTCACGGTACATCAAGTTTTTAATAATGACAAAATGCTTTAAAAAAAAAACTATTTTAATGCCACTGCCTTTTGTTTCTTGGGATTCGGTTAATTTCTTTCCATTTGATTATTGCCATTGGAGTTACAATATGATGTTGGACTGAACTATGAGTAGAAGTAAAATATTGAAAACATAAAAAAAAAAAAAAAAAAAAAAAAACTAGAAGCTAGGATCTGGAAATTTTATTTTTTATGAAAGGACTCAACTTCATTAATTAAAACGAATGGAAATGTTTATATATTTAGCTAAAATATCAAAAAAATATGAGAGCTCAAGGTCTTCTCACCCCAAATAACGGTTAAATCGCTTATTAAAAAACTGTAACCTGATGTGCTATAACGTTATACTTACGAAAAGTGTACTTAAATTGAACAATCTCAAAGATGGATTGCAACCCTAAGATATCATGTATTACACCTTCAATAGTTGTCTCCACATCTCATCCCGTGATTCTATTCATATCACACGTACTATACCTTAATTTGTCAAAATTATTAATACTTATGAATTTATGATCAAAGTTTTTTTAAAAATTATATATTTAAATGAGGTTTTCATAGTACATCATGTTTTTAATATAGACAAAATATAAAGAAAAAAAAAAGAAAAAAAAAAAGAAGAAGAAATCTATTTGTAAGTCAATGGCTCAATGCATTGCTCATGCATCGTATTAATTAAAATCCTTCCGAGAGGGCCGAGGAACACGTTCTCTAATTTTCTAATAATCGAAATGGTGGAGTTGCTACTTGCCATATGCTATTCATTATTAATTCTTCCAACTTTACAATGGCCTTTGTTTATTGGGACGCCACGTTTTGATATCTATTCAATTACTCAATCATATAATTAATAAAGAATAATCGGGATTACAAAAGAAGAAGATAATATTTCTAATTAATTATCGCTTTAAAAAAGGTGCATCAAAAAGAAAATATTAAACAAGTGAATTACTGCCTTTCAAAAAATAAGATTTTTTATTATTTTTATCAAATATTTTTGTCGTGCTTTACTTTTGGAATTCAGAATCCTCGGAATATCAAAATTCTAAAATATAGGGTCAAATAGAAACTCTCCCGGAGCCCTATTTTCTTTGAAAATCCCGAAATTAAGTAAAAACAAAATGTGTCGTAGGAATTCTATTGGAGATACTGTAATTAATTAATTAAACATGTTAGATTTTGTGACATCAAAAAAAAAAAAATTAGTTTAAAAGTTGTTAATAAAGAATGATCAATTATTGAAAATCTCTTACTGTTTGGTTTAAAATATATGTTAGTGCTCAATTAATTTGACTGTTAAATGTCTAATTATATTGGAGCTCATGAAGAACTCTGTATGGTGCCTGAGGAGTGGAGTGAGTCTGCTCAACAAGAGTGCTAACAAATGTAAAATATTCGAAACATTGGGATCCAACATTTGAAATCACTAACAAAGGTTATAAGAATTTCATAGTTGATCCTAATAAAAAGGTAAACAATAAATAATATATAATTCATGTAGTGCTTGATGAGTGCGAATGAAGCCTACATATCTTATCCATGAAAACCCCACCACTACATAATTGAAGAGGGTCGAGATGATAGTATTGGTGATGTCGACCCTAGGCTTGTTTTATTATCAAGAACATTAGATAAATCTGAAGAAATTGTCTACAGTAAATTCATAGTCTCGTCAAACTTATGGTCTTGAAGAACCTGTATAGCGGATTTGAGGAAAGTTTGATTTTCAGTAATCTAATTGCGACATTGGGTCTTGAAAAGCCTGTATAGCGGATTTGAGGAAGGTTTGATTTTCAGTAATCCAATAGAGGATAAAAAATTCTAATCTAACTACCGTGAACAAAACTAACAGGAATTATTGTGGTAAACTTCACCTATAGCTAGGTAGAACAAAATTTAGGGTAAACAAAAAAGTAATTTTAAAGGAAGATTTTGGATAAAGAAATAGATTGAAAATGATGAAGAACTCAAATATCAGCATGACTTAGACCATATAATCACCACACAAATGACGCTTATTACTAACCCAAAAAAAAAGGGAAAAACGATAGAGGGGAGGAGGGAAGAAGATAATCTCCCACCTCCTCCCCTTAATTTTCCTTTTCTTTTGGACTTAGAAAAGAGAAAACGGTGATTAGAGTTTTTCGATATCAATCCCTGATAATCCACCTTATAATGAAAATTTAAGTTAAGCATTTAATTTATTTAATAGTTGTCAAAATTATTAATCGTTTAAAATAAATATTGAATTCATGACGAAATTGAGTTAATTTTAGCCAGTTTGGGCTCAACCAGAATGCCAACAAAAAAGGCCACAAATGGGAAGTTTGGGTAATGACTCATCTGATTGTAAGGCTTAAGATGCCCACCCCAAGGCCTTCTTAATGCTTTCCAATAGTTTTAAATGACGGTCCTGCCCCTAACAATTTAGTCGACCACTGCCACTGCCACTGCCAAGAGCTGCCGGAGAAGAATCGAAGCAGAAGAGAGAAATGGCGAAAGCATCAGCGTCGTCGGCGACTAAGGACGCGCTTGCAATTTTCAATTCGCTTCGATCCGCTTACTCTGCCACTCCCACCACTCTCAAGGTCTCTCTCTCTCTTTGAGTTCCCAAAATACTGGAATGAAATGTTGAACCCTATTTTTCATATTCTTTTTGTTTCTGTTGAATTTTTGAATTTTTAGATCATCGATCTCTATGCTGGCTTCGCTGTCTCCACGGCTCTCATCCAGGTACGCCATGATCTCAACCTTTTCCTGTTTGAATGGTATTGATCTATTTCGCACTATTTGAGTGCATTATGCAATTTCGGAAATTGTCAAGAAATTGCATATCCCATTTTGATACAGTCTTTAGGAAATTGGTTTTCTGTTAATTGATCGGAAACTGCGGATGAAAATATTCGCAATATCCGCGAGACAGTACACCAAATAGCCGATATAGAGAATAGTGGGGGAGAAAAAAATTCCCCAATGCCCAATATACCGATGCTTTTCCCAAACTTTCTCTTGAAATTCACAAATTTTGGACTAAATTTCTAACATTTTTACTAAGTTGGAATGATATTGATATTGATAACAAAACAAAATATCTGTTTTGCAACTGAAGAATTTTTAGTTGGATGGGAATTTGCAAATTTCATAGTTTGTAATTTCGTATTTACAATTTATTGATTTGTAAATTCTAGAATTTGGATATCAATTTTAAAAATTATGAAAATTGCAATTTCATTTGTTTCAACTCATCATTTGAAAATTTGTCTTCGAAGACAGAATTTTAACTCATCATTCGAGATCTCAGATTTTCCTTTGGTAACTTATGAAATTCTGACTCAGCTTCCCAAATGAAAGAAAACTAATTTTCTGCACATCATGCTCCCCTCATGCCAAATGGCCTGTTTATTTCTCGAAGCCAAACACATCATTAGTGAATTTAACTATGAAAAATGATTTCAAAGAAATTGATATTGATAACAAATCAAAATATCGGTGAATATTTTAGTGAATTTAACTATTGATATTTCCGTGAAAAATAATATTTTCATCTTTACTTTGATGGTAGATTGAAAAACTGCACTTTAGCTCGCTCAAATTGGTTGTAGAAATAAAAGAGGTCATCCCATGTCGCAGATTTTATCAAAGTTCTGTAAAAGTCAGTTAAAAAATAAAAATGGTTAGGATTTATTGCCCATAAAGTTCCCAAATTTAGATTTTCAATCCAGAGTTTGTTGAATCGGAGAGGGAGAACTGCCTCCGAAAATAGTAGTGTGATGCGAAGAAGGTGAAGATGTAGACGGGTCGCAGATTGGTTTCTCCCTCTAGGCCTCTCTGCTTTTTCTCTCTACACGTTTTCCCTCTCCATTTCATCATATTTTTATTACCTGTTTCTGATGATGTCATGATGCATTAGCTACTAGCAAAGCAAAACCATTAATGGTGGAAGCTACACCTCTCTGTTGTTCTTAAATCTTGTTTGGTTATCTGCGTTGTTGCTGATGAACAGGTAGTCTACATGACCATTGTCGGATCATTTCCATTTAACTCTTTTCTTTCTGGAGTGCTTTCTTGTATAGGGACTGCAGTCCTTGCTGGTAAGTAGAACAAATGATTTCTTTCGGTTTTGGGATGAAACCTCATGGGGAGATTAGCTTTGAAATTGAATACTTCGTTTTGCAGTTTGTCTCCGTATCCAAGTGAACAAAGAGAACGAAGAGTTTTAAGGTAAGGATTCTCTTTTTGGTTGTGTGTTCTACACCAGTTGTCATTCTCCACTGCCCATCATATGTTGAATGATTTACAATGTCGGTAACATTGTCGAAAACTGCAGGATTTACCACCCGAACGGGCGTTTGCAGATTTCGTTCTCTGCAACTTGGTGCTGCATCTGGTGATCATGAATTTCCTTGGATGAATTAGCATATTTTGCTCTGTTTTGTTCAAAAATGATGGTTAGATTAGATGTGAAAATAAGAATACAGCGCATTTAATACGATATTGAATCCCAGTCATTCTACAATACATATATAATATTGCTCATTCCTCTTGTTATAAATTATCGAATTAAAGATAATTTTAGAAACAATTGAGATGATTATGATAGATCTGCTAATTTAATCAGATAAGAAGATCCTAAACCACAAAAACTTAATTGCTCATTCCTCTTCACAATAATATTGATCGTGTACGGAAGAAAATTTTGCTCTTACCGTAACGGCAAGCTAGATAGCTTCCTAGTATTTGCATGAAGCTACCTTTATTTAGGCATCAACTATTTGCTCTGAAAAACCAAATATGTACGCACTTCATCGATCATTTACTAAATCATACCAAAAACATTACATACATGCAACTGAACAAACATACAACTTCAAGCTAGTAGCTATATGTAGTAGAGGAACAAGCAGAAAACATACAAGGAGCTACCTAGCAAAATCAAGATCACATATACATCAGACAAAACCTACTAGGAGCTAGCTAGTAAGATCAATCGTCGATAACATCATAAACCAGAGAGTTCCATTAGCCTTAGAAACGTGATTTTCATAATCGAAAATGTCAAACAAAGACCCTGGGAACGGAATCCACAGGCTCGCACACCACCTCCTTGAGCTCAGTCTTCAACCCCTTCCCACTTCCATTAGCCTTGGGGTGTACCCCAAGGCTAGGCCCCGTCATATACGCCCTCTTCTTCCTCTCCTCCATAAAATCCACCCCAAACCGCTTCTCCACATCTCTCGCCAGCTCCGGCCACAGTTGACCGTCCCTAGTCAACGCCATCATAACCTGCGGGATCCCCACCGGCAACTCATCTCCTCTATCCACCTGCCAAAAATGAATGGTCTTCCCATAAGTCTTGCACACCTTCTCGAGATCCTGCCTCTCGATGGGCCCTGGCACCCCCGGCAAGAACAGAAACCCGCCCTTGACCTCATACTCGTGAGAATGCCAGAGGGGTTTCTCTATTTCGGGGAGTGTCAAGAACAGAGCCTCGGAAATGATGTACTCGAGGCCGATGAGCTTTGCATCAGCCTCGGGGCTATCGTAGATGAGGCACTGACGCATTTCCTCGTTTTGGTGGGCGCAGAAGTGGTGGGCCTCCACTTGGCGGGTCATGTCGTGGGAGTAGAAGTGGAAAGCGCAGAGGTGCTGGTGGATGCTGTTCACCGGGCTGAAGTTTTGTACTGCGGCAGTTGCCGTCTCCAGGAACGACATGCTCTTCGGAGTTGGCTCTCCGGGGACGCCGCGGTGAGTTGTGGCCATTTTTTCGATTTTGGATTTTCAAGTACAGTTATCTTGGGGTTTTTTTTTTTTAATATATATATTTTGTTTCTTCCCTCGTCGTCCCAATTGTATATTTTTGTAGATTGAATTAAAGGTGTAGGTATAAAGTCAATTTATATAGAAATTATTCGATTGTAATTTTGGTTTGAAAGGCGATGAGGTGTGACAACTGACAAGTGGCGTTTGCAGGTTATAGTACGTGTAGTCATCGAAGAATCTGAGCTATTTCGTCTGAGTTGACACGTGTCTACTCCATGCATAAGACATGTCACATGTGGCAGCTCCATGCATAAGATAAGACACGTAAAGACGATCATCGATCGATTCATTTATATAACAACACATGCAACAATCACAGGCGGAGAGCTCGTACCAAGTGAGGCTTAATTTGTAAAGATTTAAGCTTTTATTGATTCTTTAATAGTTGATGTGAAAATCATCTTTATAAAGAAATGAACAAATTCATAGATTATTTATTATAATTTAAACAATGGTGTTTAAACATCGATCAATACGTTTTTTTTTACAAAGAAATTTTTAGAAATTATCCATACATGGTATTCAAACATTAATCAAAGGAAAATATTGTTTTTTTTACAAAAATATCAACTATTAATCTAAAATTTAAAAATTTTGAATAAAATTTTAGAAAAAAATTGAAGTATTTAATAATATTTAAATTAGATTAATAAAAAAATTAAGGAGAGATTTTTCTTTTTTTCTATTTTTATATCAAGTTCCTAAATACAGATATATTAACAATT
This sequence comes from Prinsepia uniflora, assembly GCA_032719365.1. Taxonomy (NCBI): domain Eukaryota; kingdom Viridiplantae; phylum Streptophyta; class Magnoliopsida; order Rosales; family Rosaceae; genus Prinsepia; species Prinsepia uniflora. The sequence continues at coordinate 822,483 of CM064875.1, read as the reverse complement.
TTTTATAAATATTACGAATATTTTCATCCAGGTACATTTTGATTTCAAAATTTACATAAGCGATTCGAGTTAGATGTGCCAATTTTGTTGTGTATGAGCAAAACAATAAAACATTTTTAGTTAATATTCTTTAAAAACTTGCAAATTCAATTAATACATATAAATAATTAAACGATCTCAAATTCATTTTGTACTAATTATTAAACGATTCCCAATTCATTTTACTCACCAAAGAAACGATGGTTTAAGATATCAATAATCCGATTAAGAATATGGTTAAAAAAAATCAGTAACTCCAAGTAGCTAGGATGGATGCATGTTGATAGCCCACCTTAATTAGTTATTTATGTAGCATAATCATTAATTACTACTGATTCATGATACATACAATTCAAGAATACAAATAAAAAACATTTCCTCTCGACCTTTGCCAAAAAAGTTCAGTAATTACAGGGCAGTGAAGTAGCTATTCTTCTTTTTCTTTCCTTTTTTTTTTTAAATTTGTTTTTTTCCCTTTCAATTTAAATATTTTGTGCAGACTCCATTGACAGACTCATCATCCCTCACCTAATCGATGTCTTTTACAGCATCCTGCATCAAAAAGCAGCAAACTTTAGGATTCAACATCCAATTGACAATGAACAATAAGATTCAACAAATGCGTCATTTGCAATGGCATATTTCTCTAATCTGTGGCTCAACGTGACTTGCAGCAGAAGCAATGGCGAAGGCAGCCCCCTCTCACTTATATTGTGCAATTTATTATATATATGAAATTAATATTATAATATATTTTGTTAAGATAAGTATTAAATCAATCCTATTTTTGAAAATATTATTTTCATTTTGATTTTATTAAATAAACCAGTTTATTAATTATTGCACCTTTGTATTTATACTTTCTTATTTTTGGGTAAAAAATCACAAAAAATATGATACGATTTTTTATATATTTTTTAATCTGATATTATCATGTTACTTCAAACCATTTGAACTAGTTTATGAGTTAAATTATATCAAAAGTTAAATATTTTTTTAAAAAAATTACTATGTGAAAACCTCCGAATTGAAATCCTAGCTACGCCACTGAGCAGAAGCATTATCAATAGATCGAGCTCAGCAGCCCCATTTCAATATGAACGACTGTCAAGTAGAAATGAATTGAAGGAAAAAAGAAAAAGAAAAAACTGGTACTACTGCAAAGGCTTGTCAATTCGGGAACCTACCTTTGCTAGCCGTGTTACATAAGCAGCAGCCAATGCTGTGGCTACCAGTCCAAGCCCAAGTGTAATCAGTTGACCATTTCCGCCGGGCAAACCAGCTTCAGATTCTTCTTGCTGAAACATCACCAAAAAAATAATCAACAGATAAATCGAAACGAAATTCCGGTAACCAGATGGAACTCGTCTAATTTCCTTAACTGAAGAACGTTAGTAGAAGAAAACACTTAAAATCTCTAATCTAGAATCCAATACGTGTAGGAAATAAATCGAGCATAATTTTGTCAGTCCAAATTCTAATCCATGGTAAGGTGATCAAGTTTATCCTGAAAAGGTCAATGTTTGTCAGACTCTCAGATCACTTCATCATATAGACCAACAGTTTCTTATTATTACCTGTTTATGGAAAACACTCTGATCAGCTTCTAATTTATTACAGTTCTTACAAATATGCCCCAAAGCTACTAGATATAACCAATCAAAATATTCTCTCGAAATGGGCAGCAGCTTTTGGTTTCTAATGGCTTGTCATACCGGATTCCTAAGAATTTATCCTAACTTTACCCGAAGTTATCAATGAACACCCACCAAAGGTTCTTGCAACTAATCTGACAGCATATCCAAAGCTGGTAACTGTTTAAAAAGCCAATGGATTGATACGTATCTGTAGCGCCCCGTGCTGCAGATGCCATCATGGGAAGCACTGCGACATCTGGATGTTATTTAACGCCTTTCTGTTTCCCAGACTTGTAACTATATCAACCATAGAATATAAAGGTAGATACCTGATTTAGGTCTGCAAACTATCTATTCTATCCAATAAAGTAAGAACCTACTTGGGGTGACACTTTTAGGGCTCGTCAGATAACAATTTGGCTTTTGGTTTTCAGCTATCACTTTTTGTGCCAGAGATACAAACAGTGGGATGAAGAAGTCAAGCCAGTTATGTTTATGGGAAATAAAGCCACAATATATTCCTCCGAGTCAACAAAGAAAGCCCCTAAGTCATAGACCTTATAGACAGGGAAACGTATCTCGGGATGGCAATAACATAGAGTCTCACTGGAATCGCTTTTATAGCCAGACGGTGTGCAATAAGTCAGTTCATTGTTCTATAGTTTTCAGTTCATTCTAACTAGTATAAGACGAAATATACCAACCAATCAAGTTGCCAGTCAAATAAAGAAAAACAGAGAGGACTCACAATTATGGCTCGCCCAAATGCACCAGCACTCACATAAGCCCATGTTCCTGGAAGCATTCCCAACCAACTGCAATTCAATAATAGATTGACTTAGAACAAAAGAGTAAGTTATTACAAAGATGTTATGCAGGTTCTATTCGGTTCAAGATATTAAAATCAAATACTTCTGAAGGTGTAATACATGAGTCATGACTATCATACTCTCTTCCCTTTGTTTAAATTCGTATCCAATAGGGCAGTGCAAACATGCTCAACTTATCGACGACTTTTTGCATCTAAAAAATTCTAATGGTATCATGGTACACTTAATAATCTTTACATGAATGTAAACAGTTACGCCACGAGAACCACTGCAGACTGAAAGCTGTTTCATGAAAGCAAGTTCCCTTCTATTGAAACTTGCAGTCTATTACTTCAAAACTCTGAATAGGTATCGTCCTAGTTGGTATATTTACTCCAAACATGATAGATGGAAAAAATGAAACCCTAGACCTAGCAGGTATATAGGCCCCACTGCCACAATTACATATTTTCACAAGAAACGTAGAGCTGCCACAGTACCTTTCATGAGAAAAAAAGACATGAATAATTACCTCCTATTAAAAAATGCAATGCCTAAGCCATGAATGCATACTGACATGCAGATCTTCCTTACGCATAGTGGTCTCTAATTAAAGTAGCAAATTATTTTCAGCCAGGCCTGCTTTGAGCTTGGCCTGAGGTGATCTCATAAATTCAGGTAGAGCTCTACCTGATCTCATAAATTAACTTAATGCTAGCTCTCAAGAGCAGCCAATAAATTCAGGTAGAGCTTGTGCCTATCCTAGCTCAAACTCGGCCCAAACTTGGCCCGTAACACATCATATTGGACAGGTTATGCTTTGAGTTAAAATACTTGGCCTGACAATCAGGCCTAGCCTTACAAACTGATGTGAGCTCGAACAAGTCTTAATGCCAGCTCTCAAGAGAAGCCAATAAAATCATTTGACAACAACTTGGCAAGTAAGAACTTTAACTAAGTGAATACGCAGCAGGGCAGCAGACCTTCCCAACACGTATGGTACAAAGTTCACAGACGTCAATCCATATAAATAGTTCCCCAAAGAAAAAGGAAGCAAAGGGCTCAAGCGAAGGAGAGTGACAACTCTAAATCCGTTTTCTCCAATAGCCTTATCAATTGCAAGAAACTTTTTGTTTCCCTCGACCATTTTAAGGATACGCTCACGAGCAAAATATCTAGCAATCAAAAAAGCAACACTAGCAGCCACCTGAAATGAATAAATCATATCAGAAAAAAGTAAAGGTGCACATCTATTAATAATTTGTTCTTTGTATACTGGAAAAGATAACTCACTGTTCCGCTTGTAGAGACTAGAATAGTGCCAGTAACTGGGCCGAAAAGAAGACCAGCCGACATGGTCAATGGAACAGCTGGAATTGCAAGGATCTAGGAAATCATAAACTTGAGTATGTCAAATAGTTGAAATAAGACTGTTTGGTAAGCTAAATCATTACGAAGCTTAAAAAGATGCTCTGATAATTACAACAGATATTGATGTTGTTATGAAAGAGATCCGAGGAAGTCAAGTTCAAATTATATACCCCATCGAGAATCAGATTATTCAGCCAATTAAATATAATTGTAAAAATGGATCATTATTGTTTTACGATAACAAATGCTTTGTTTTGCTTCTCTTCTATAAGTAAATGTAAACATAGGGATGAACATCAAGTGGGAAAAACCTTTACATAAAAGTCTACAAGCATGTCTATACAGATCTTGCAATATAAACATGGAATGGGCATTAAATGCTTACTTCTAGTCCTGCATAAACTGCTACAAACAAAGCATATCCAGCTGGACCATAACCTGATCACCAGAAACTTTATCAGATTCAGTAAAATATATTATTGTCTGGAAAGAAACGAAACAAAAATCCCAGCAATAATGCTACTCATCCTTTTTTTATCCAAAGATGATTCAAAGCAGGAGCTGAGACTAGGCTACAGCGAAATTCTAGATAAAGAGACAGATGCTTCACGAAAATTAACTCATGTCTATGGATGATCTGACATGCATTAAAATGGAGGCTACTGGCAGAATCTTATAGAAATTTCAAATAAACAATAGAAACAAGATTATGTTTTAACGTTTTAATACCAGCTTCCGGTTTTGTTAGGCTGCTCAGCCACCTCTATCGGAATAACATTTCCATCATCAAGAAATTTCACTAATAAGTGGCCTAGTTCCTAATGTATCACACTCCCCTTCCAATTCAAGAAGCTAGAGTTCCACATAGCTAATGAGATTGAGAAGTATTGAGTCAATAAAACATGCACTGTGCCTCAAAGTTTTCACATTTTTTAATATTAAAATAAGATAAGCCAAAAATTACATATGCCAATAGCTACAGTGATAATGAAATCCCACAAAATAAAAAAAGTGCATAAATTGCAATCTTGCTTGCTAGAGTAAGGGTGCGATCAATATCCAGTTAAATTCTCATATTATCTCAAATGGGTATATTACGAAACCAAATTCTAACATCAACTAACAAAATTCGAGCAAGCAGAAGAATTCAGAGAAAATCTGACGTGGGTATAAAAAATTCGAAAATTTACCTTCGATGAAAGTGGAAAACTGGTCCAAGAAGGTGCTGATCTGGTCCTTGTACAAATACCCAGCACCGGCAAACCCTCCAACAATACCAACAAGAAAAACACCGGCCAAAATAGTACCTTTAAGCGCAGAGTCACCGGCGAAGCCACTGTCGCCGACATCCGCCTTTTCAATTTCATCATTTTCATCACTCTTTGGGTTATTTAAGAACCAGCGTTGGCTCTGAGGAGGACCACTCGGCGGCCTTGTGATCTTCTGGAGGCCCTTCTTGGACTGCTTCAGAGAAGAACATGGGGTAAGGAAGTGAAAACGCTTGTGGGGTCTGAAGCTGAAGAGGAAAGAAGGGGGAGGAGGAGATTGGGAAGAGAGACACGGAAGAAGTAGAGATGGCGGTGGTGGTGGCCTCAGAGTGAGGAGGGTGCGCATTTTAAGTGGCGGGTTGAGTGTAGGATAAGAGCGGGAGGCACACCACTGCCATGTATGGGGAGAAGATAATGTTTGTGAGAATAATATGAGGGAAATTGGAAAGGAGAGTAAAAGAGGAGTGATTTGAGTGGTTTTCAAATTTTAGCCTGGAAAATCTGAAGTAGGGATTGAATGTGCGGTCACTTTTGTCTTTTGGATTTATAGATATTCACCTTCAAATAATTTTTAATATACCTTTTATGCGTATGAAATCTAAAATTGATTCAATACACGTTTCATATCATATTGTTGATGTATAAAATGTATCAATAAGATTATAAAAATACATGCATATTAACATACAAGATTTATTTAAATTGGGTTACGTTCACGGTGTTATTTAACTCTCATTAATACTATGAGCCTTTGTGTGGTAGTAGTGTTTGTAGAGAGAAGGAAGATAGTGAGTCGAGGGAGGCGGCTCCTATTTATAAGAGGAGGCTCCCTATTTATAAGAATTTGCTTCGGGTTAAGTCATAGTAGTAGTTTTTAGGCACGAATCTTGTTAATGGACCTCCAATATGGGCCTTGAAGATGAGTGATGTATTCTCAGGAGTCTTTTTAAACACGCATATTGTTTGGTCATGTATAATATCAACACATATCAAAATAATTTTTTTGTTAAATATGGCTTTGATATTAACTTTAAACACTATGAAACCGTATCGAATTGGGAATTTTCCGTTTGATATCAAGTTGAATTTTAAGCCCAATTTTAAATTATGGCGAACTAATTTTAAATTATTTAAGATTTTATATAAAATGACAAGTATTGTGTAAATAACAAGAATTTACAAAACTTAAAAGGTGAAGAAGATTTCGATTCAAATGTACATTGAAAAGAATATCCAAAATTCGTATGTTGTAACTTGTAAGTTTGATTTTGATCATGACATTTAATCATGTCAAATAGTGAGTAGGAATTTGGAAGATAATTGCGTGGTTCATGATTTCACTGGCGGTTAAGAGAGTGGTGGAGGGAGTGCCATGTATTCATTTGTTTGCCTCTAGTTTGTGAAAATGGACAAGATGGAGTGAAACGCTCTTTGAATTTATCTCTACTTCAATGAGAGTTTCCACAAATAATAATCGCTCATATTAAGTTCAAATTTTTCAACCTACAAGAAGGGGATTACAAAGCTAACACTTACATATTCACTATTCAGCTTCGCTACCGTCTCTCCTCTGCTGCTAGTCAGCTTGCAAAATTAGAGCTTCGGAAATGGCGAGTATGAAACCAGCGTCTCAAATTCCACCCAGGGACTCGAAATCACGCACCTTTTTCTTCCCATTTTCGTTGCTCCACCTCCACTCATCTTTAACCTTTTCGTTTTCGTCTACTTAAGCTCATTTTTGCACCTTTTGATTTCACTTATGACCTGTTTGGTTCCTCGGAAAGTTCAGACACAGTGAACATGAATTTTTCACGTTATATCTCATTTTATGTGCCCTCATATTCTCGTGATTCAAATCTTTGTCTTGCCCAAACGGAGCATTACCTTATGTTCCTAAGAAAATAATAATGGGAGGGAATTTGAAGTTTTTACTTTATTAATTTAAATTTCATTCCATTTTAGTTTGAGTTTTTGCTGACCTTTTGGCGGACTTTAATTTGATGCGCCGAACATATGCACTTTTCAGTTTCACTGTATCACCCATGTTTACTCTTTTCAGTTTCGTTTATGCTCTGTTTGGTTACTCGGAAATTTTAGGCACAAGAAAGAAAAAATTCCTCTAAAGATCTCACTTTGTTTGCCCCTGTGTTCTCTTAGTCCACGGCATTTTCCCTTACAGGTTTGGATTTTGTTTGGTTCGCGAGCAAAGAAAGAAAAAAGAAGAAGAAAAGTGAAGGAATTCAATTTTTACATTTGAATTAGATTTTTTTTGGTTCACAGTTTTTGCCGACATTTTGTATAGCAAATTTGTTACATTACACATAACACAACAGTTTTTAAGAAGTACAGTTTGTGGATAATTCCTTCTAGTTCTTTTTACTCACAACTCTTTGATTAGATTAGAAAGATCAATTTTTACATTGTGCTTTGTGGAACCCAGAATCATCCGAAAATTATGGAGCCACCACGTGTCCCGTAATTCCCAAAAACAAACACTGATCATTCGAAAAATACCCGCACATCAAATAATCTATTTACCAGTTAAATACGTTATTTGGCCGGGTTAAAATCTCCGTAATATTGATATTCTCTCCGAGAGATAATTATCGTTATTCTTAATAACGGTAATTTAATATTAATATTACAATACACTAAAAATCATTACTATCATGATAAGCCATCATTATGATTATCAAAATAATATATTATTCATTTATTAATAATATATTATTTATTAATTAAATATTCAAACCGACCAATCAGAACTCTCCAAGGCTCCCAAGATTTTTCTATAAATAGCAAGGTACATTTCACTTCCAAGGGACGTTGATTCTTCGTTTCGAAGTATATCCTTTTCCTCTCTCAAAGCTAACTTAAGCATCGGAGTGTTCTTGGTCGAACAACCCCCCGGGTAAATCGATCGAAGCAACGATAGCTAATTGTTTGCTGTCTGCAGGAATTGTGAGGACTTTTCGCGACGAGTTCAATCTTTGATTCAACAATTGGTGCTTTCATTGAGAGCTATTGAGTTATACTCAGAAGAAGCTCTCTCATTTGTTCATCGTTCATCTTTCTTCGTTCGTCGTTCATCGACATTGTTCGAAGATTTTGAACGTTGTTCATCACTCATCAACAATTTGTTCATCGTTCATCTTTCTTCGTTCGTCGTTCATCGACATTGTTCGAAGATTTTGAACGTTGTTCATCACTCATCAAGAATTTCTTCACCGTTCATCTCCCTTCGTTCGTCGTTCATCGACATTGTTCAAATCAGCATGGCTAAGGTTCGTCGATCCATTCAGTCAGCCAGAGAAGGTGTTTCTGCCTCAACAGCTCAGACGAGGAATGAGACTCACATTGAGACTCCGGAGAAGCGCCCTGCTCAACCCAGGCGTGTGACCATAGAAGCGCCCATTGAGACACTCGGAGGGAGACCAACCTTCAGCTTCGGAACCTTCCCCTCTTCGGCCAGCCAAATACCCCCGCCAGGGGAAGGAACTTCGACTCTACAACGGGCAGGCGGGAGATTGATGGGAAGTACATCGCAACATGAGCAGCCTGCAACAAACATGGTCCTAAGGGACTTCCTGGATGGGAATCATGACATCTCAGGGAGAGGTCACCCCCAACCCCCCCAGGACATCTTGGCGCAACAAGTTGAAAGGTTGAGCAACCAAGTTCAACTTCAATCGGAGCTCTTGCAGCAAATCCTCGCAGGGAGACCAATCCAGGAGCAGCATAGACAGGAGAATACCCAAAGACGCCCTGGGAAAGAACAAGTCCGCTGCCAAACAATGTCACGAGATACTTCGCTTAGCGACTCTGGAGCGGAAAGTCACGCTCGTCAAGCAAAAAGCCCACAACGCCTAAAGCCGTTAGTACGGGAACGGCTAGGAGGAAGGGTTGGGACAACCTCACGAGCAGAGCTCTCACAACACTCACATAGGAGTAGGGGGCAACCGCAGGCTCTATACCAAAACCTGAGGCGATCTGTCCACGACAGTGAAGGAGAGGATGAGGCCTATTCCCCTACACGATCCCATAGATCGAGGGAAGAAGCCCACGGAGGTTCTCGACGACTGTCACAGCGGAATTCATCGCTTCAGCACGGCGCATTACGGGCTAATGATGTGCAAAAGATACTGGACAAGCACCTCCGTGCTCAGCGAGGTGGCGATCTAGAGGACGATCTACGCCGCCAAATACAGCTCTCTACACCCTTTGTAAGAGATATCGAGGAGGAACCATTTCCCCAGAGGTTCGCAACGCCGAACTTTACCCCATTCAAAGGAACCTCCGATCCGGTAAAACACATAGATTATTACCGAGGAGTCATGATCCCCCACAGGTCTAACGATGCACTTATGTGCAAAGTTTTCCAGGCTTCTCTTCAAGGCCAAGCCATGACTTGGTTTAATCATCTCCCCCCATGGTCGATTGAGTCCTTTGAAGAGTTGGCCTTGGCATTTGTGAAGGAATATGCACAACTTCGGACAATCGAGGTAAAGGATGACCACCTTTTCTCTGTCCGCAAGAAAACAAAAGATACTCTGCGACAGTACATACGCAGATTTTGCGAAGAGAAGTCTCGCATTGTCGGCTGTAGTGACCTTGTAGCAGCAATGGCGTTCAAACAAGGACTCCCTCGGGACAGCCAGCTTTACGGGGATATCGTCATGAGTAATGCCCGAAGCCTCACCAAAATACTTTCGCTAGCAGAGCGACATGCAAGTTGGGAGGATGAGAAGAACGCCACTCAAACTCAGGATCATGTTGGAGCTGGTGAGAAGACCCCCAAAAAGGAGGAATCCCATGGCAAGTTTACGGCTGGAAAGACCAACAAGCGCAAGGCGGGACAACCTTCCCAAACTCCGGCAGTAGGGAAGCCTAATTTGCAACTATCTTTACCAGTCCATCAGATCCACAGTGAGATTAAGGACAAACCATGGTTTAAAAAGCCAGAACCAGTCAAGGGAGATCAGGAGAAGGCTGATAAAACAAAGTGGTGTGCCTTCCACGAATGCTATGGGCACAACATCGGTAAATGCATATCTTTTGAGAGATATCTCCGAAATCTCATCAAGGAGGGGCATTGTACTGAGTATGTCAAGGGGAAGGCTGCAGATCGACCTACCGACAAAGGACCAAAGGAGCCTGCAGCCAAGATGATTCGCATCAATACCATCATGGCTGAATCAGAATTGCTAGGAACCACCTCCAAGCAGAAAAAGAGAAAAATACGAGATGCTCTTGCCATCTCTCAAGTCTCCCAAGTCACCACCACCGGGGTGGCCAACGACCTTGTCGTTGGTTTCTCTTTGAAGGACAAGGAGGGACTTGATTGGCCGCACGATGACGCATTGGTCGTATCAATCCAGATCGCTCATGCTCAGGTTGATCGGGTTCACGTGGATGAAGGGAGTGCGGCGAATATCCTCAGCCTAGAGGCAGTTCGCCAGATGGGGTTAGAAAGCCTAGTGGTAAAAGGGGTTGTCCCTCTCCGAGGCTTCAATGGGTCAACTAGTATGACCATTGGTACACTCCAGCTAGATGTACATTCAAACCCCGTTGTCACGACCCAGACCTTTTACATCATGGACGAGTACTCTCCATACAATGGAATCCTCGGAAGGCCATGGCTTCACAAAATCCTCGCAACCACATCAAGCCTCTACCAAAAGATTAGATTCCCTATTCCCGGTGGAGGAATCGGAGAAATCAAGGGCGATCAGACGATGGCTCGACGGTGCCTCACCGAAGGGCTAAGGGAGGTAAAGGTGGCAGAATTCATTCCCCAAGCAGGATCATCCAATAGGGGCAAGATTTCTTCTTCATCTCCCAAATAGCAACTAATCACAGGACAAGATCCTGACGTTCACGAGGAACCATCGGCTCCGGAAGGGTGGCAGCCGGAGGATGACGTGATCCTCGTTCAGCTTGACCCTCGACATCCTGAGCAAGAGGCCCGTATTGGCGCCCGGTTAAGTGACACAGAAAAGGAAGAACTCATAGCCTTCCTGCGTAGGGAGAAAGAAGTTTTTGCTTGGTCTCCGTCTGACATGCCTGGGATTGACCCTACTATCGTTAGCCACAGGCTACACGTCAATCCCCACCACAAGCCGGTCAAACAGAAAAGACGCAACTTTTCCCCAGAGAAAATTGCTATCATTCAAGAGGAGATCGACAAGTTACTCATTGCTGGATCCATTGAAGAAGTTCCGCACTCTGAATGGCTAGCAAATGTCGTGCTTGTCAAGAAAAAAGAGGCTGGACGGTGGAGAGTTTGTGTTGATTACACCGACCTCAATCTTGCGTGCCCAAAGGATCACTATCCTCTGCCTCGAATCGATCTCTTGGTAGATTCAACTGCAGGAAATGAGCTGCTAAGCTTCCTGGATGCATACTCGGGCTATAATCAGATCTCCATGCACGAAAACGACAAGGACAAGACGGCCTTCGTTTTCGACCGCGGTGTATACTGCTACAAGGTGATGCCATTTGGCCTCAAGAATGCAGGAGCAACGTACCAGAGACTCGTCAATCGGATGTTCAAGGATCTCATCGGCAAAACCATGGAAGTCTATGTGGACGATATCATGGTCAAAGGAGAAAAACGAGGGGATCATATCGCCAACTTGCGAGAAACCTTCAACTTGCTGAAGAAGTACAAAATGAAGCTCAACCCTCTTAAGTGTACTTTCGGAGTCTCAGCAGGGAAATTCTTGGGATACCTTGTGACTCAACGTGGGATCGAAGCAAACCCAAAACAGATCAAGGCAATACTCGAGATGAAATCCCCATCAAGTCTGAAGGAGATTCAAAGTCTCACTGGACGGGCAGCAGCGTTGAATAGGTTCCTGTCCAAATCAACTGATCGGTGTCGACCCTTCTTCCAGGCGGTAAAGAAGGCATCCAGGGATAAGTGGGATGAAGGTTGTGAGAAAGCATTTCAAGATCTCAAGGCCTACTTAACATCCCCACCATTGCTATCAAAACCCAAGGATAACGAGGACCTGTTCCTCTATCTGGGGGTTTCGGACGTTGCCGTAAGCTCTGCACTTATCCGAGAAGAAAATGGGATTCAGCTTCCTGTATTTTACACATCCAAAGCCCTCCTTGATGCTGAGACACGATACCCGAAATTTGAAAGGCTGATTCTAGCATTACTAGTTACCACAAAAAAGCTGAGGCCATACTTTCAAGCTCATCGAGTGATAGTCATGACCGAATATCCACTCCGTTCGTTGCTCCATGCACCTGATGCATCGACACGGGTAATGAAATGGGCCATCGAGTTGAGTCAGCATGATTTGCTCTATCGACCACGGACAGCTGTCAAAGGCCAGACCTTAGCAGATTTTGTTGTGGAGTTCACACCGGCGTCACTGGAAGGAGGCAATAAGCTTGGCAAAACCCCCGGGGCCGCCGACACTTCTCTACCACAGGATCAAGAGGCCAGTTCTTCTTCCCTACAGCCCTCAATTTCCAATCTTCTATGGAAACTCTTTGTTGACGGCTCCTCAAACCAAAGGGGGGCAGGAGCAGGGATTGTCCTTATCACTCCAGATGGCTCAATGATAGAACAGGCGGTACAGTTCGGATTCAAAGCCTCTAACAATGAAGCGGAGTATGAGGCTTTGATTTGCGGACTCACGCTTGCCAAGGAGTTGGGAATCAAACGCCTCGCTATTCATTCGGACTCGCAATTGATTACTAACCAATCAACCGGAGAATATGCTGCGCGTGATGCAAGAATGCTCAAGTATAATAACAAGGTCCAGGAAATGCTTACCCTTTTCCCAATTTTTACTTTTCATCAACTTCCACGAGCGGAAAATACGCAAGCAGATGCGCTGGCCAATCTAGCATCATCACTTGACTTTCGATTCAAGCGCTCGATCCCGATCGAATATCTCGAACGGAGAAGTATTGACATGAGGGAGATCGAAGTGAGACAAATTGGTTCATCTCCAAGCTGGCAAGATCCTTTCCTCAACTATCTGGAACATGGAATATTGCCTGATGAACGATTAGAGGCCCGCAAAATCCAGATGAAAGCTGTGCGATACTATGTCGACAGGGGGCAACTCTTTCGAAAAAGCTTTACAGGACCAAACTTGTTATGCTTAAGGCACCCAGAAACATTGAAGGTCTTGGCAGAAGTTCATGAAGGGCATTGTGGAAATCATTCCGGTGGAAGATCGCTCGCTCAAAAGACGCTTAGTGCAGGGTTTTACTGGCCTACTCTACGCCAGGAAGCTCTGCAATACGCCCAGAAATGTGACAAATGCCAAAGGTTCAAGCCTAACCAATTGGCACCACCGGAAGAGTTGCATGCACAGTTAAGCCCTTGGCCATTCATGCAATGGGGACTTGACATTGTTGGACCACTCCCAAGTACCCCAATCCCAAGCAAGAGGTATTTGATTGTCGCCACTGACTACTTCACTAAGTGGGTGGAGGCAAAAGCTTTGGCTACCATAACCCAGGCTGATGTCCAAAAATTCATCTGGAGCCAGATTATCTGCCGATTTGGGCTCCCCAAGGTCATTCTGACTGACAATGGGACTCAGTTCACTGGCGCCATAATCAACGAGTTCTTTGAGCTTTGGAGGATCAAGCATTTCACTTCAACTGCATATTACCCCCAGGGTAATGGCCAAGCTGAAGCTTCCAACAAAACGATCCTTAACTGTATCAAGAAGCGGCTCGAAGATAAAAAAGGCTTGTGGGAGGAGGAGTTGGATGGCACGCTCTGGGCATACCGTACCACTCCGCGTCGAGCAACAGGAGAGTCTCCATTCACCCTTGCATACGGTACTGACGCAGTCATTCCTCCACACGTTGTTGTCCCGGCACCCTTCACCGAGCTCGACGATCCAGTGGTCAACTCCATCGCTCTGAGAACTTCACTTGATCTCAGCGAGGAATTAAGAGAGCAAGTAGTGAAGCGTATCTCCAGCTACCAGCAGCAAGTGAGAAGCTCCTATAACAAGAGGGCTCGACTCCGGCACTTTCTCCCAGGAGACCTTGTTCTCAAGAAAAAGTTTGCGGCACCCAATCGTCCAGGGTCTCAAAAACTCAAGTCCCCTTGGGAAGGACCTTACCGAATCTACCAAGTAGGCGGAAAAGGAAGCTATACCTTGGAGACCATGGACGGGAAGTTGGTGAGTGGTTCCATGAACGCTCATCACCTCCGAAAATACTATGTGTAATACAAACTCGAGCTCAATAATAAAGCTAGTCGTTGTTTGATGCTACATAAAAGACTTTATTCCCCCGGGAAGAACTCAAGCCTTCCTCCGGGAAGCATCCAAAGCCTTCCTTCAGGAAGCACCTCAAGCCTTCCTCCGGGAAGCATCCGAAGCCTTCCTTCAGGAAGCACCTCAAGCCTTCCTCCGGGAAGCATCCAAAGCCTTCCTTCAGGAAGCACCTCAAGCCTTCCTCCTAGGAAGCATCCTAAGCCTTCCTCTTGGAAGCTCCCTAAGCCTTCTTCATCGAAGCACTTCAAGCCTTCTCTTAAAGAAGCACAAGCCCTTCCCTGAAGGCATCATTCCAAAGACTTAATCATCTAAAAGCGTCACAAGTCATTTAGAACCCACTGTTATACACACATGGTTTTGGTTGAGGCATATTAACAAACTCACACCAATACATTTACAGACATTTACAAATATTCACTTCGACACATAACATGTAAGAAAGTTAACACTTGCGTTTCAACAACTTAACTTCAATTCTTCTTATTTATTCATTTGGTAAGTGTTTGGCAAATCACATGACGATTGCTCACACCAGTTGTACAAAACATAAAAAAATGCACACAAGAACAAGCCGACATGTAACTATGGAGGCAAATCTTCAAATCCCATCGTGTTTCTAAACTCTTCCCACTCTTCTGCTGAAAGTAAGGAAGTATCATGAAACAATGAATCAGCAGTCTCAGGGACAGCTTCATTCCTGGTCCCGGCCTCGGGCTCTGGGAAAGATACCGGAACAGGTTCCAGCTCTTGCTCCAACTCTGGTTCCCGCTCTTTGGTGGTGACCCCGCTACAACTCGCCATATCCAACTTTTGTGCCTCAACAGGTCTTTGGCACAAAGTTGTGGGGGCATGCGGTGATTGTAAATAATCATGTCCCGGGAGCATTGCCGCTTTTAGACTCTGGATCTCCACCTCCAAAAGTCTGCTTGTTTCTTCTGAGTCTTGCAACTTTCTGCGCAGCAAAGAGAGCTCGTCTCGAGCAGAGTCTCGCTCCTTTTCTATCCGAATCCTCTCAGCACGGCTCACCTCCAGCTCGCCCACTTTGACTTCCAAAGAGTGGACCCTTCCGACCAAAACTTCGTTATTCCGACTAGAGTGGTCTCGGGCTTCTCGAAGACGTTTACATTCGCTCTTCATTCGCTCATTTTCACCCTCCAAACCAACATTCCCACGAAGCATGTCCACCAACTTATGGGCCCCAGCTTTCGCAATCCTAAGGTCTCGGACTACCTTGTCGAAAGCCCCTCGCGAAACAGTTTTCTGACTGTCCTCTGTTGGGATGGAGGCACCTATCACATCAACAATCTTGGACGGTGCACGTGTCTCCCCCACTATCCGATCTAGGCTTTCATCTCTCGACGCTTGATGAACCGGGTAGTGGGAGGTGGGGATCACCTTCAGCTTCTTAAGTTGCTTGGGTACCCCCTCGCAAGGACCTTCTGAAGCTTTACGCTTGCTAGATGACTCCGCAGGAATAGAACGGTCAGGCTTGAAATGAAGCTGCTCAGCATGCCTTTTTTCCAAGGAAACATTGGACCCTTGCTT
Organism: Prinsepia uniflora; assembly: GCA_032719365.1. NCBI lineage: Eukaryota > Viridiplantae > Streptophyta > Magnoliopsida > Rosales > Rosaceae > Prinsepia > Prinsepia uniflora. The sequence goes on along the minus strand of CM064875.1, from coordinate 806,551 downwards.
GTCATTCCTCTTCTGGATAATGGGTTTCTTCAACCGCAAAGGAGCACTCAACCACTCTTTGATTAGGATATCCGAGGGCCTCCCACCATTCAAATCTCTAAGTGGAGAAAGTAGCCAACTCATGTCTCGGAACTCTGGGGGAATCTTCAAAGCCATATCAATCTTCTTAAGATCAGGATGACTTTCAAATCCGCTATACAACTCATCAAACGAACGAAAATGTGAGGCGATCCTCAGGTCTGAGGAGGCGTGTTTGTCCCATGCACCACCGACTTCAATACAGTTAACCCTATACGCACTGTCATTGAACTCCGCCCTCAAAAATAGCTCCACCTTGGGAACAACTCGAGAAAGCCGACCGCCGGTAACTCCGTTGTGTGACACGGAATAGCAATGCCAGAATTCATCTTCCGAGAGTCCCAGGCTAAAGAACTTGTTCAACTTCTCAAAGCACATGATGTGTCGATAAGCATCGACGTCCAGTTGAGCAGGACTGCATCCCATCCGGCCAATAATCTTAGAAAAGAACTTCGAGAACGGGAACTTGAAACCCCACCCAATGGTCAAAGGATGGAATTTAGTCCACCGACCGCCGACAGGGTTCTTTCCCCTTCCATGCTTAAGAGCCTTCATGGAAGAGCATCTGTCTCCAAGCTCCACAAAGACATCCTCGGGAAAAGCAATTTGATTACGAGCTTTCCACTCCTTAAAATCTTCAGGCTTCTCAAACTCCATATCTTTCCCTCGGAATGGACTAAGGCTACGAGAACCGCCACGCTCCCACAAAACAGGCTTGCTGGGTCTCTCAGCACCTTGACGCATAGCGAACATATTTGTGGTACTAGCAAACGTCACAACAGATGTGACCTAGCCTACCAATGCTCACTAGTCACGTTTGCAAGTGCACTCAATCACCACCAAATCCCCGTCAACTGCTCAGCCAAACTCCGTTCACCACGTAGCAAGCATATTTGTGGTACTAGCAAGGGTCACAATGAGTGTGAGCCAGCCTACCGATGCAAGCACGCACTATCCAAACTGCTCATTTTCCAAACTGCACGCGATTCCGTAATTTCTGACGCTTTTTAGGAATTTCGAATCCTGCCCAAAAAACATCATAAAGGGTCACCAATGACTCTAAATACATCATATCCATTTTCCACAATTTTTCGGGAATTTAATAAAAATTTAAAGTTATAACCTAAACCATCGGACCCTCGAAACAGTATCGATACAATGTCAGTTTGTCTCGGACCCAACACAAAAAATGTTCATTACATCAAAAATAATAAAACACCTGTTGAAAATCCCCCCGGAAACGCCTCCACGCGCCCTCACGCGCCGCCGCAAGCGGCTGCGCGTGAAAGCCACGCGCGTAGCACAGTAACTGCTACAGTGCGTCTCCTCTACCCGAATGACTGGTAAACGGGTTGGAGACCCGCGTTGAGACCCGATCTGTTCTCCTTCAATTGGGCATTGTTTTCATCCGTTTTTTAAACTGATTTCATCCAAACCATTTATATTTAGGTTCTGTAACGTTTAAAACTTCAATTATAACCAAAAACTGATAAATCCCCGATGAACTCTCAAACGGGTTTCGTGATCGGGTTCGTTCAATTCATCCCTGTTTTTCAAATTAAATCACACAGAGAGTATTGTGAGAATGAAACAAAAGTTTTTGCATAATCAATTTCATACAATTATACCTCCAGCTGCTCGAACTCAAGCTCGATTTCGAGCAAAATTCAAAGCTTCTGTTCTTGCTCAGGGAAGCCCCAATTCTCTCCGTTTTTGTTGTGAATCGATTCGAAATGACCTCAGAAGACTCAATCAAGTCCCAATTTTGATCCTTGGAGCTCGCGAATCCGAATTCGAATTCTCCCCACAATTTCTCAAAATTTTCGAAATCTGCAAAATCAGTTCACCCTCCGTCTCTCGTGTTTAATTTGATCTAATTCAACCTCTCAATTGATAATTCTCGCAGCCAATTTGATCTGTTATTTAAAAAATAACCCAAATGGACACATTGAGTGTTTTTCCCCTAATTAAGGGTTTAATGTCTCTAAACCCTAGGTTTAATCCCTAAAATCAGGTGTAAAAGTGAGAGGGAAAGTGACATGCTTGGCTGGAAGTTTGAGTCAGCATTCACTTTTCGTTTAAACGACCGTTTCGCCCTTCGCTCGGAAAATTACGAAAATGCCCCTCGCCTTCATAGATCCATAACTTTTGCGTCCGATCTCCGATTTCGGCATGCCGACTGTCTATGGATTCGTATCGATTGGACCTACGTAATGGTCCTTGGCCCTTGTCCTTCGGACCTCCCGGGTCAAAAGTCAACATTTTGCCCTTTGCAAAATTTACGAAAATGCCACTCTCCTTCGTAGATCCATAACTTTTGCATCCGATCCCCGATTTCGGCATGCCGCCTGTCTATGAATTCGTATTAACTCGACCTACGTAAACGGTCTCTGACCCACAACCTTTGGACCCCGGGCTCAAAAGTCGACTTTTTTCCATGCTTGGGGGGCAAAATGGTCATTTTTGCACATTATGACCGATTCACACCACTAAACCCGGTAATATAAGATTCCAAGCAAAATACATCCCTCCGGATTCCCAGAATACCGAATCGATGTGGGGGCATTTGTGGAACCCAGAATCATCCGAAAATTATGGAGCCACCACGTGTCCCGTAATTCCCAAAAACAAACACTGATCATTCGAAAAATACCCGCACATCAAATAATCTATTTACCAGTTAAATACGTTATTTGGCCGGGTTAAAATCTCCGTAATATTGATATTCTCTCCGAGAGATAATTATCGTTATTCTTAATAACGGTAATTTAATATTAATATTACAATACACTAAAAATCATTACTATCATGATAAGCCATCATTATGATTATCAAAATAATATATTATTCATTTATTAATAATATATTATTTATTAATTAAATATTCAAACCGACCAATCAGAACTCTCCAAGGCTCCCAAGATTTTTCTATAAATAGCAAGGTACATTTCACTTCCAAGGGACGTTGATTCTTCGTTTCGAAGTATATCCTTTTCCTCTCTCAAAGCTAACTTAAGCATCGGAGTGTTCTTGGTCGAACAACCCCCCGGGTAAATCGATCGAAGCAACGATAGCTAATTGTTTGCTGTCTGCAGGAATTGTGAGGACTTTTCGCGACGAGTTCAATCTTTGATTCAACATGCTTGAAATGAGAGAATTATTGGAGTGGTTAAAAGTCGATTTCAGTTTTGATTGCAGATGGTGGTGATGGGCTTTGCATGATGACCAATATCAAACTTTCATCATTTTGTTCATCTCATGTAGCAAAGCAAATCAACAAGAAAAACAAAATCAATGTAGTGCATCAAACTTTACTAAGTATGAAAACTCCACCACTGCATTTGCTTCCCAAAAGTCTTGGTCTTGGTCTAATTGTCTCCTATTTTCATCAAGTATTCTCTGTCGTCGTCTTAGAATTATTATTTCACATTCGAACACTGTCATATTTTCATTGGCAAAGGAATCCAATAATTTCATATTTAGCTTCATGCACTTGAAGTAGATCATTGCAACTCTCTTCTGGATTTTTCGTATCCCAAACACTTTATGTTATTCTGCTTTTCTTACTACTATGTCCTCCTAGAATTTGACTGGAAGGAAACCACAAATCTACTTAAGTATGAGTAGTTATGCTGTTGAGCTATATAAGTATTTAGGTGATCAGATCATCCTTCATTGAACTATTCTTGAAGAAGCAGATCATATTGCAACTTTTTCCTTGATGAGCTTTCATACCCTTTCATCACCATCAGATGCTGCGCTCCATCTCTGTCCTAACCCTTAACTGGTATGTTATTCTGCATTCTCACTTCCTACTTTCTAATTTCTAGCAGTCTGGGAAAAAGAAAATTAGGGATTAATGTAAGGATGTCACCCTTCCTACCCTGCTTAAATATTTTTACTAAACATTTTCTTTTTTTCTTCCTAAGTTTTGATTGAAATTTAGCTTATATTAAGTTTGAATAGGACACAGGGTTCTTGTTGGCTGGATAGCACAATACTGGTGTGAGGTAGGGACATAGCTTTTCTAAGGCCACATGAATGCTATTGCAATTTATGCAAATCAATGGAATTAATTGGGAATGGCACTACAGTCTTTGTAAGTGAGAGGTCTAACTTATTGTGTGACCGAGTCCAAAACCCTCTTCCCCAATTATTTTTGCAAGAGAAAAAAAGATAGGTAGTTGTGTGAGAGTGATGAGAAAATTTGGAAATATATTTTATTTCAATTGTAATTTTATTAAATTGTATACTGTATTTGTTGAAAAAAATTTGGTCCCTCCACAGAATTTCACCACCACTACCTATGTAATATGGTTTTATCCATTTAAGACAAAGTGCCTCTTAATTACAATTTTTTGTCAGATTCCAACATGAATAAAATCTAATTAAAGGGATTTGTGTGTTTTGTTTGATTTTGCATCTGCATCTAAGTTGAGCCTTAGATTGCCTACGTGCCCCTTTTAGGGACAAGTCACTCATAGTTAATGGGTAATTCGATTTTGATGTTTGGGTTTCCAATGAATGAATGAATGACTCATCAAAAAGGAAAATTTGTCACACTTGGGTGGTTGTTTGAATGAATTTGGTTAATGAACCAGAGATTCGATTTGGATTTAGAAATATGCTGTTGCGTCTAGATTGTCTACGAATCCGTAGCGGAATCAAACTGGCGTAATTCAATGATTTAGGGTTTTCGATGAGAGGATAGTTCGTCGAATAAGAAGAACTGTGCTTGATTTGGTAGATTGAAGACCCCTCATTCATGATTTAACTGTTGCGATGGATTTGGGGATGTCATTTGATATTTTTTTTAGCACCAGAATTTTTTCTTAGCAGCTTCAGGATGAGAGATGGGCTGGCCTCCTTGTGCATTGATTTTCTTTTATTTTCATTGTCAATTTGATGCAGGCATCTTGTATTCCAGATAGTAACTTAACCTGAAAATACAGTTATTGACAATGTTATTCTATTAGAGAAAATGTAGAGATTCAATACATTGGTTTCTTCTTTGCAAAGATGTGGTTTTTGTGATTGCCTCTTTTCTGAATTCCAATAGGATGTAGACTGTGTCTGCTGAATTTCTTCTTGAGTTCTCTTGAAACTCTGCAATTTTTTTTTTGTGATCTATATTTCCTTTTTTTTTTAATGCCATGATGGATTTGTGTGTCCTCTCTGCTCCTTCTTTTCTGAAATTCTGCAGCCTTTGTTCTTCTATTTATTTTTTTCTCTGTTATTCGCTTGACTAATTTAGAGTTGAAATCATGGTTGGTAGTGTAAAATATCTAGGCCCAAATTTCAAATATATCTACAAAATGTTATTTGAAGCATTAATGAAGTAAGTGGTTGTAGGTAAGTGGGATCCAAAATGTAGTAGGTGGTTGTAGGTAAGTGGGATCCAAAATGTAGTAGGTGGTTGTAGGTAAGTGGGATCCAAAATGAAGTAAGTGGGTGGGTGAAGCATTAATGAAAGCATTTAGATGGTTCCTCCTTGGCCTATATAAGGAGAGGTCATTTGCTCATTCCATCAATCTCATCCAAGAGAAACATCTTCCTCCAAGTAGAGAGTGAAGAGTGCCCACTCTAAGTTGAGAGTGTTGAGTGTTGTAGTGTTGGTAGCAAAACAAGTGTGAGAGAGAGAGTTTCCTTCAAGTAGTGTTCTTGAAGTTGTGCATCTCTTTGTATCCCTAATTTCATTAGTGGAGGTTCTTGTTGTTGTTGCCCCGTGGACGTAGGCATATTGCCGAACCACGTTATATCCGGTGTTCTCTATTCTTTGCTCTTTTATTTCCTTGCATATTTATCATTTTTTGTGGGTTGAGTTATTATTTCCATTCTACTATTTTCCGCAACAGTGGTATCAGAGCTCTAGGTTCGTTGAGAATGGAAGGCTCAAGGAGTACCATGGTTCGACTCAACCACTCCAATTGGATTACATGGAAGCCGAGAATGGAGGACATTCTCTATTGCAAGGATCTGCATGAGCCCATAGAAGGAGAGGAAGGCAAGCCTGAGAATATGGGAGATGCTGAATGGAAGAAGTTGAATCGCAAGGCTATTGGCCATATTCGTGAATGGGTGGATGATAGTGTGTTCCACCATGTGTCCAACGAGAGTAACGCCCATGCTCTTTGGTTGAAGTTAGAGTCATTGTTCGAACAAAAGTCCGCATCGAAGAAAGCGTTTCTCATCAAGGAGCTTGTCAACATGAAGTATAAGGAGGGCATAAGGGTGACTGAGCACCTCAACAACTTCCAAAGCACTGTCAATCAATTGGCCACGATGGACATGAAGATCGCGGATGAGCTTCAAGCGTTATTGCTTCTTGGATCTTTGCCCGACAGCTGGGAGACCTTTGTCATTACTGTAAGTAACTCTGCTCCCAATGGTGTGTTATCTATGGATAATGTTAAAGACAACATGTTCAATGAAGAGACTAGGAGAAAGTCATCTAGTTCCGATAATAGTCAAGTCTTTGTGACGGAGAATAGAGGAAGGAGCAAGAGTAAAGGTCCCAGTCGAGATCGCGGAAGAAGTGCAAGCCGTTCGAGGACACGATTCAATGGAAGGTGTCATAATTGCAATCTCTATGGCCACATGATGAAGAATTGCAACAAACTAAAGAATAACAAGAAGGATGGGAAAGATGGCTCAACCTACCAAAAGAAGGAGGACACAACTAATACTGCAGCTACCGCTACTGTGTCCAGTCAAGCATGTGAGTTGTTGTCTCTTGACAATGATTGCCTACATGCTGATGAAGATAAAAACATTTCTTGGGTAGTTGATTCTGGAGCATCTTTCCATGCCACGGCGCACTCGGAGTTCTTCACCACATACAAAGCCGGAGACTTTGGGGAAGTGAAGATGGGCAATGATAGCTATTCCAAGATATCCGGAATAGGTGATGTTTTGTTCGAGACTGATTTGGGCAACAAGCTGTTATTGAAAGATGTGAGACATGTTCCTGGTTTACGTCTCAATCTAATGTCAACCGGTGTGCTTGATAAACAAGGGTTCCATCATCATGGGGGAGATCAAAAGTGGAGGCTTACCAAGGGATCGCTAGTCATCGCTAGAGGGAAGTTGTGCTGCACCCTTTACAAGACATATGGGAAGGTTTGCAAAGGAGAGTTGAATGTCGCGGACGATTCTCATCCAAATCTATGGCACAAAAGATTAGGCCACATGAGTGAGAAGGGATTGCAAGTTTTGGCAAAGAAGTCTCTCATTCCCTTTGCCAAAGGTACCTCACTCGACTCTTGTGATTATTGTTTATATGGCAAACAAAATCAAGTCAGTTTTTCTGGTACCTTCACAAGAAAAGAAAAAATATTAGACCTAGTACATTCTGATGTTTGTGGCCCTATGGAAGTTGAATCACTAGGTGGTAATAGATATTTTGTTACCTTTATTGATGATGTTTCACGAAAGGTTTGGGTATATTTGTTGAAATCAAAAGGTCAGGTATTCCAAACCTTCAAGCAATTTCATGTCATGGTGGAGAGGGAGACTGGGAGAGCCCTCAAATGTATCCGCAGCGACAATGGAGGAGAGTACACTTCGAACGAGTTCAGAGATTACTGTTCGAAGTATGGCATTAGGCATGAAAAGACAATTCCTGGCACCCCACAACATAATGGTGTAGCTGAAAGGATGAACCGCACCATTCTGGAGAAGGTCAGGTGCATGCTGAAGACAACCAATCTATCAAAGCGTTTTTGGGCCGAAGCAGTGTCAGCCGCTTGTTACCTTATCAACCGATCACCAAGTGTACCATTGAACTTTGAGACTCCCGAATGCGTATGGACCGGTAGAAGCGTTTCATATTCACACTTGAAAGTGTTTGGGTGCAAAGCATTTGCACGTGTATCTGACGAGAAAAGATTGAAGATAGATGATAAAGGCACACCGTGCATCTTTCTCGGGTACGGTAATGAAGAAATGGGCTACCGCATGTGGGATCCAAAGACCAACAAGCTATTCAGAAGCAGAAATGTACACTTTTTTGAAGATCAGACCGTGGCAGATCTTGATAAGGAGACAGTTAAAAATGCAGGCCAACTCACCTATGATTCATCACCGCTGCAACAAGAACCCAGTGGCAGAGCTCAAGAGGTTATACATGAAGACGTTCCTGACATGGCTGAAGCAGAAGGTGCTGAGATAGTGTCTGAACCTGAAGACGATGATCAGGACGATCAAATTCAGGGGGAGCCAAGCCAGGAGGAGCAACCGGAGATTTCCCAAGTACCAGTTCGTAAATCAAACAGAGTGCCGAAGCCGAATACTAAGTATCCTTCTTCACAGTATATTCTCACGACCAGTGATGGGGATGACCCGCATTCCAGATACATTCTGTTGACTGGTGATGGAGAGCCTGAAAATTTTGAGGAGGCAAAGACTCATGCAGACAATGACAAATGGATGTTGGCAATGAAGTCTGAGATGGAGTCTTTATTGAAGAATGACACCTATGAGTTGGTGGAGCTTCCTAAAGGCAGAAAAGCACTAAAAAATAAGTGGGTGTTCAAGTTGAAGAGGGACGAGAATGAGCAGTTGACAAAGTTCAAGGCTCGCTTGGTTGTCAAGGGTTTTGGGCAGAAGGAAGGAGTCGATTTCGACGAGATATTCTCACCAGTGGTTAAGATGACTTCTATCCGAGTTATTCTGGGCATGGCAGCTAGCATGGATCTTGAGGTGGAGCAGTTGGATGTGAAGACAGCATTTCTGCATGGTGATTTGGAAGAGGAAATTTACATGGAGCAACCAGAAGGTTTTGAAGTTGAGAGAAAAGGACACATGGTTTGTAAGTTGAAGAAAAGCTTGTACAGGCTAAAGCAGGCACCGAGACAATGGTACAAGAAGTTTGACTCATTCATGTTGGGTCATGGGTACAAGAGAACAGATGCCGATCCATGTGTGTATATCCAGCAGTTCACCGGAGGTAACTTCATCATTTTATTGCTCTATGTTGATGATATGTTGATTGTGGGGCACGATGTTGCTATGATTCACAAGTTGAAGTCAGATTTGTCAAAATCATTTGATATGAAAGACTTAGGTCCAGCTAAGCAGATTTTGGGCATGGAGATCACTCGTGACAGGAAGGCGAAGAAGCTATGGTTGTCATAGGAAAGGTACGTTGAACGAGTGCTTGAGAGGTTCAACATGAAAGAAGCTAAGCCAGTGAACTCACCTCTAGGTAATCAATTCAAGTTAAGCAGAAGTTTATGCCCAACTACACAAGAGGATATGGACAAGATGGCAGGTATTCCCTACTCATCAGCTGTTGGTAGTCTTATGTATGCTATGGTTTGTACTCGACCAGATATAGCACATGCAGTTGGTGTTGTTAGTAGGTATCTCTCTAACCCTGGCAGAGAGCATTGGGAATCAGTCAAGTGGATACTCAGATATTTGAGAGGCACTTCAAAGTTGTGCTTGTGCTTTGGTGGATCGAAACCGATGTTAGAAGGTTTAACGGATGCAGACTTGGCAGGAGACCTTGATGCTAGAAAATCCACTTCTGGATACTTATTCACCTTTTCAGGGGGAGCTGTTTCATGGCAGTCTAAGTTACAAAAATGTGTTGCCTTATCCACCACTGAAGCTGAGTATATTGCTGCAAATGAAGCAGGCAAGGAGATGATTTGGCTGCAGAGGTTCATTCAAGAATTGGGTGTGAAGCAAGAAAGTTATGTGGTACATTGTGATAGTCAGAGTGCTATTCATTTAAGTAAAAATTCAGTGTACCATCCTCGCACGAAGCACATTGATCTCCGTTATCATTGGATTCGAGATGCAGTATCAAAGAAGCTTTTCCAGTTGAGGAAAATTCACACCAACAAGAACACTTCAGATATGTTGACAAAAGTTGTTACACAACAGAAGTTGGAGTATTGCAGCAAATCCGCTGGAGTGGACTTCAAGTAGAAGTCACGTCGTTTTGACCTAGTTGGCCTAGAGGGGGAGATTGTAAAATATCTAGGCCCAAATTTCAAATATATCTACAAAATGTTATTTGAAGCATTAATGAAGTAAGTGGTTGTAGGTAAGTGGGATCCAAAATGTAGTAGGTGGTTGTAGGTAAGTGGGATCCAAAATGTAGTAGGTGGTTGTAGGTAAGTGGGATCCAAAATGAAGTAAGTGGGTGGGTGAAGCATTAATGAAAGCATTTAGATGGTTCCTCCTTGGCCTATATAAGGAGAGGTCATTTGCTCATTCCATCAATCTCATCCAAGAGAAACATCTTCCTCCAAGTAGAGAGTGAAGAGTGCCCACTCTAAGTTGAGAGTGTTGAGTGTTGTAGTGTTGGTAGCAAAACAAGTGTGAGAGAGAGAGTTTCCTTCAAGTAGTGTTCTTGAAGTTGTGCATCTCTTTGTATCCCTAATTTCATTAGTGGAGGTTCTTGTTGTTGTTGCCCCGTGGACGTAGGCATATTGCCGAACCACGTTATATCCGGTGTTCTCTATTCTTTGCTCTTTTATTTCCTTGCATATTTATCATTTTTTGTGGGTTGAGTTATTATTTCCATTCTACTATTTTCCGCAACAGGTAGTTGAGAACTCAGTTTGAGCTTCTTCTTTTTCTCTGAAATCACGCTTGACTATCTTTATATTTATTTTTTAGCATCTTAGTATAGATAATCAATAAGCTTTAGCTTTGGATTTCTGTTTTTTGAACCTTGTCTCTTGTTTACAGAAACTGCGCCATACTAAGTACAGCAGGTGGAGATAAGAAAGGCCAATATGGCCTCCACCGCAACAGATCTATTGATTGGAAAAATTTGCAATCATTCTTGAGAATGAAGCATCTTCCATAGCCGAAGTTCGTGATCAGATTGATGAGCTTAAGCTGGAGCTTGTAAGCATGGTATCCTTCCTAAAGGATGCTGAGGACAAGCAAGCACTCACAGCTGGAGGGGAAACTTGGATCACAAGCGTCAAAGACTTGACCTACAATGTTGAATATATCATTGATGAGTTCATGCATCACGTGTATGAGCACAAAACTGCACATCAATTTGCAAGAAGGCTCCGCAAATCGCCAATGACTTGAAAAAAATCACTTTGAAGATATCAAAGCCATTCCACAAGGGAATCAGAGATACGGTGTTGTTACTCTAGAAGGAGCAACAAATACTCCTGATAATAACACTCCGCGATGGGTGAAGAACCAAGCTGAGTTTTCTCTTTATATTAAGGAGGATGAACTCATCAGAATTGAAAGCAATAAGCAAGTATCGATGGGGTTGTTGATGAATGGAGAGATGAATCAAATGGGGTGGTCGGGATGGGAGGATCAGGGATGACAACTCTTGTTGCCAAGTCCTTTACTGATGAAAATGTAAAGAGATATTTCAGTTGTTATGCTTGGATCACTGTTTCCCAAACATATGTGATTGAAGACTTATTTAGAAGATTGATCAAGGAGTTGCATGGAGGAAGAAAGGAAGAGGTCCCTCAACATTTGAACTCCATGAGCTACAAGGAATTGCTAGTGATGTTGATCAACATTTGAACTCCATGAGCTACAAGCATTTGAGATTGTTTAATTTCCCCTTATTGAAAATATAACTATAGAAAAAGGGGCGATGTTGAATCTCCAAATATTGACATTGGATAGCTGCATGGAATTAAAGACATTGCCACAGGGAATTGAATACCTTGTGAATCTGAACGAATTGGCATTGAAGTCTATTCCATTACAAATCATCAATTCCATACGCAAAGGAGGTGTGGATCATCCAAAGGTATAACACATTCCTGAAATCCACCATTTCAGTCAGGACTGAATTTGGGAGGTTTTATGAAAGCTTGTCCTTGTATTCATCTCCCGAAAAGGTACGTTTTTCACTTTCGCATTGAAACTTTCCTAAACTCTCTAAATTTGAACTGTTACTTAAGAAATTTCTTTCGTGTTCTTAATCATAAGTCGGGAAAGCCTAAATATTTGAATTCTAAGCATTAAGATTTTTTTTTATAAGTGTATTGCTTTCGTCTTGCTATATTGCTTGTAGAATGAAGGCCAAGAAGTACCAAAGATTTGGATTCTGCCCAGTTAGTGTGCTGCTGCATGAAGGAAGAATATGTTTTTTGTGTGAAGCTCAAAGATTGATGATGTTAGTTTCTTATTTTCCTCTTTCGAAACTGAATAAAATGCCAAACACTGTTTATAGACTGCAACTTATGGGTTTTGTTTTTTGTGTACTTTTATGTAATAATAATGGGTTGGAATTGAATGTGTAAGATGACTCATCTTCCTTCTACAATGATTGTATAATGTACGCAAAAGAGTTTCATTTCGACCTTTGAATAATTAATTAACTTATGCTATTACCATTGAGTTCTTGCTATTTAATTTGTAACGAGCATTAATTATCCTATTAAAACATTTGAAAAATGGAGTCACAAGTCTATTTAAGTATAAGTAGTGTTGCTGTTGATCTCTCTCTCTCTCTCTCTCTCTCTCTCTCTCTCTCTCTCTCTCTCTCTCTCTCTCTCTCTCTTTCTCTCTCTCTCTCTCTCTCTATATATATATATATATACATTTTTGTTTTGATTTTCTTGTTCCTATATATTATGCTTCATTAATCATTAGATCTTATTCGAATTTGATTGCAATGATTTTTCTTTTTAATCAATTCGGGGTTGAGGATTTGAATTTAGGACTCTGCTTGCCAAAAGTTCTCTCAAGTGATGGAGCAGGAACATGTCATTTCTAACCAATGGCATATACTTACGTCCTACTTAAGTAATATCTATGTCATTTCGATATAGTGAACATATGAATAGCTTACTTTAGCCAATTAGTTCTCGAGTGAAACTCCAACTTTCTTGTATCAAATTGAGGTTGTTAATATGTCAAAATCAAATACTTCCCAAATAAAGCCTTGGTCTTTTATTATCTCCTTATGATGTAGTTTATCATCCCAGCTTCCTTCTAGGTCTTGGTTAATTGGTATTATATAATCGCCTCCTTCTTGTCCCAAGTCCTTTTATACTTTGACTGTCCCATTATTTAATCTTTTTGTCAAATTGAAAAATTCAATCGCTTTGTCATGATCATCAACTGAAATATCTCCAATAGTTTCATTGATTTTCCAGCTTGCTTATGTCTTGGGCTTTGTATTGTTTATTCATATATTTTATCATTATGTTCTTAAAATAGCCTGTTAATTAAGTATTGGTCATCTTAATTAATCCTATATTTTGAACTTATGACTCTGAATATTTTGAAGAGAACAACTAGGGCTACATGTACCTAAGTATTTTCCATGCAATGAACCTTCAATATAGTGAACATATGAATAGCTTACGATAGTTAATTAGTTTTCGGGTGGAATTTCAACTGCTTTCGGGTGGTGAACTTACAAGAAACATCCAGTTGCCTCTTCCTAACTCTTTTTTATACTTCAACTGTCACATTATTTATTCCTTATCCCAAACTAATTGTCTTGATTGTCAACCTGACACAAATTTCATTCATTGTTCATTTTTTTTCTTCATATTTTATCATCATGGAGATCAAGTTGCCTGTTGATTAAGTCTTGATCTTATTAACTGCTAATCCAATATTAGAATAAAAGGCAGGTATTTTTGGTTGTTTCATTTGGTTATTGTTAGGGGATCAGAGCATCCTTCATGGAGCTCATCTTGAAGAAACAGATCATATATTGCAACTCTTTTGTCAGGAGCTTTCATACTTTATCATCATCAGATGGTCTGTCTCTATCCAACCCATAGTTGGTATGTTATTCTGCATTCCCACTACTTACTAAATTATAGCATATTATTTTCTGGGAAATAAAAAATAATTAGGGATAAATATGTAAGGATGTTACCCTTCCAAGCCTGCTTAAATATGTTTATTAAACAATATATTTTTTTTTTCTGAGTTTTGATTGAAATTATAGCCTATGCTAAGTTTGAATTGGACACAGGGTGGTTGTTGATTGAAATTATACATTATATTAAATTTTGGTTGAAATTAATTATAGCTATTTTTATTAAACAATACTGATTTGAAGGTTAGTACTGAGAAAATTTTGGAAATATTTTTTTCAATTATAATTTTATTCAGTTGTATGCTGTATTTATTGGGAAAAAAATTGTCCTTCCACATAATTTTGCCACCACTAGCTATGTAATTTGGTTTTATTATATTTAGGTATCCATTCGATCAAGACAAAGTGCCTCTTAATAACAATCTCTTGTCACGAGAGAGCACCCTCTGACTCCAACATGTATAAAATCTAGTTAAAGGGATTTGTGTGTGTTGTTTAATTTTGTAGCTGCATCTAAGTCGAGCGGTAGATTGCCTACATATACCTTTTAGAGATCAAGTCCCTCATAATTCATGGGTAATTTAATTTTGGTGTTTTGATTTCCAATGGTGCAGACATCTTGTATTCTAGATAGTAGCTTCACATGCAAAATACATTTGACAATGTTATAGAATTAGAGCAAACATAGAGATTCAATACCTTGGTTTCTTCTCTGCAAAGATGTTGCGTTCGTGATTGATCTTCTTGTCTCAATTCCAATAGGATGTAGACTCCCGTCTGCTGAATTTCTCCTTGAGTTCTCTCTGAAACTCTTTAGTTTTTTTTTTTGGCGTTATATTTCCTCATTTTTTTTTTTGGTTCTATTTGTCAAAATATTTTTTGAACCTTGTAACTTGTTTACAGGATTGCATACAAAGTACAATAGGCAGGGATGGCCTCTACTGCAACAGATCTTTTGATTGGCAAAATTGCAACAATTATTGAGAATGAAGCATCTTCCATAGCCGGAGTTCGTGATCAGATTGATGAGATTAAGCTGGAGCTTGTAACCATGAGATCCTTCCTAAAGGATGCTGAGGATAAGCAAGCACTCACAGCTGGAGGGGAAACTTGGACCACAAGCATCAGAGACTTGACCTATGACGTTGAAGATATCATTGACGAATTCATGTATCGCATATATGAGCACAAAACTGCACGTCAGTTTGCAAGGTGGCTTCGCCAAACCATTTACCTTCCAAAGAACATTTGGTATAAGCGTCAAATTGCAAATGACCTGAAAAAAATCACTCTAAAGATCAAAGCTATTTCAGAAAGGAATCAGAGATATGGTGTTACTTTAGAAGGCGCAACAAGTAATACTGATTCTAGCATTTCCCAATGGTGGAAGAACCAAGCTGTGTCTTCTCTTTATATTAAGGATGATGAACTCGTTGGGGTTGAAAGAAATAAGCAAATGTTGATTGGGTTGCTGATGAATGGAGAGCGAAAGCAAATGATTGTGCCCGTGGTCGGAATGGGAGGATCTGGGAAGACAAGTCTTGCTGCCAAGTGCTTCACTGACGAAATTATAAAAAGATATTTCAGTTTTTATGCTTGGATCACTATTTCCCAAACATATGTGATTGAAGACTTATTTAAAAGACTGATCAAAGAGTTTCATGAAGTAAGAAAGGAAGAGGTCCCTCAGCATTTAAACTCAATGGGCTACAAAGAATTGCTAGAGATGTTGCTCAACTACTTGGAATCTAAAAGGTATCTAGTTGTACTTGATGACGTTTGGGATATTAAACTTTGGCAAGAAATTAAGATAGCACTTCCTGACAAACATTTTGGAAGTCGAATCATCCTCACAACTCGGAATCAAGACATAGCCTCCTATAATTTTGGAGTTGAAAAGCATCCTTTCGAGATTAAACCTTTGAAAGACCACGAAGCTTGGGAGCTTTTTTGCAAGAAAGCGTTCCCAAATCATGATCATTCTTGTCCTCAAGAGCTTGAATCATTAGCACGAAAACTTGTGAGAAAGTGTGCGGGCTTACCTTTGGCAATAGTAGCTTTGGGTGGTCTTTTGTCTTCCAAACAGTCATTAGAATGGAAGAAAATCCACAGCAGCTTGAATTGGCATCTAACTAACAATCCTATGTTAGAACCTGTGAAGAGCATCTTGTGGCTTAGTTTCAATAATTTGCCTAGCCGATTGAAGCACTGTTTTCTGTACTGTTCACTTTTTCCAGAAGATTACTACATGAAAAGAAATAGACTACTTAGGATGTGGATTGCTGAAGGATTTGTTGAACCTATCAAAGGGGTCACACCAGAAGAAGTTGCAGAAGACTATCTTATGGATCTTATTGTTCGTAGCATGCTACAGGTTGTTGAAAGGAATGAAGCTGGAAGACCAAAATTATGTAAGATGCATGATCTTATGCGGGAGCTTGCTTTGTCTACCTCTAAAAGGGAAAATTTTGGTGATGTATATGATGGTAGAGAAGTAGTAGAAGAAATTGGAGTTCGACGCTTGTCAATTCAAACAACTAGAGGAGAAATTATCTCTTGCACAGGTACATCACAACTTCGTTCTTTTCTTGTGTTTTCCAATAGCATACTCTGGTTATCTATGTTGGAAAAGGTGTCGTCTTCTGGGTTCAAATTGTTGAGGGTACTAGATATGGAGGATGTCCCAATCGATAGATTTCCTGATGAGCTCATCTACTTATTCAACTTGAGATATTTAAATTTGAAGGGAACTCTGATTAAGGAGCTTCCAGAATCCATAGGAAGGCTCCAAAACCTTCAAACCTTGAACATCTGCAATAGTAAGATAGAGGCACTTCCACGAGCAATCACCAAGTTACTAAGCCTCCGCCATCTCATAATGTACCATGATACCTTTGATTATTTGGGGTTTAGATGTGTGAATGGGACAAAAGCACCATCAGACATCACTAAGTGGAAGAAACTACAAGTTTTGACCAATGTTGAATCAGAAGGGGAGATAATTAAACTGGTCAGGAATATGACCCAACTTACAAGGATTGGCATTACAAATGTTAAGGCAAGTGATGAGATTGACCTCTGTGCCTCCATTGAAAAGTTGAAGCTTCTTCATTATTTGTTTCTAATGGCAAGTGATGAAGATAAGCTACTTCGAGTTAATGCACTAGTTTCACCTCCTCCCAAACTTGGAGTAGTTGTATTGGTTGGAAAACTAGAAAGGGTGCCACTTTGGTTTGGTTCCATTCATAACATCACCACTATGTATTTGCGTTGGTCTAGACTTGAAGACGATCTGCTACCTCACATTGAAGCACTGCCGAATCTGGGATGGCTTTCACTTTGTAATGCGTATGTTGGGAAACAAATGTGTTTCCACAGAGGCTTCGTAAAGCTTAAGCATTTGGAATTGTTTAATTTCCCCTTGTTGAATGATATAACTATAGAAAAAGGGGCATTGCTGAATCTTCAGACCTTGTCACTTAATAGCTGCATGGAATTAAAGACACTGCCACAGGGAATTGAATACCTTGTGAAACTAAGCACATTGAAATTGAAGTCTATTCCACTGCAAATCATAAATTCCATACGCAAAGGGGGTGTGGATCATCCGAAGGTACAACACATTCTTGAAATCAACCATTTCTATCAGACTGAATTTGGGTGGTCCTATGAAAGCTTGTCCTAGTATTCATCTCCCCAAAAGGTACGTTTTTCACTTTCTTATCGAAACATTCCTAAGCTTGAATATTTGAACTGTTACCTAAGAAATTGATTGCACGTTCTTAATCGTGAGTCGGGAAAGCCTAAATATTTGAACTTTGAGCATTAAGATTTTATTTGATAAGTGTATTGCTTTGCTCTTGCTATATCGCTTGTAGACTGAAGGCCAAGAAGTTCTAAAGACTTGGATTCTATCCAGTTAGTGTGCCGCTGCATGACGGAAGAATCTGTTGTTTGTGTGTGAAGCTACAAATTAAGATTGATGTTAGTTTCTTATTTTGTCCCTTTTCAAATTGAATAAAATGCCCTACACTGTTTATATACTGCACTTTATGGGCTTTTTTGTGTGTATATTTTTATGTAATAATAATGGGTTGGAATTGAATATGTGTAATGACCCATCGTCCTTGTACAATGATTGTATAATGTGCGCAAGCGAGTTTCATTTCGACTGTTGAATAATTTACTTATGCTATTTCCTTTAAGTGCTTGCTATTTAATTTGTAATCAGCATTAATTATCCTCCTGAAAATTTTGAACAACGTTTCTTGTTCTCGATGAGATCATTGGCTGAGGAGTCCAATAATATCTGATCTAACTTCATATATGCACTCGAAGCAGACCTTCGGAACTCTTTTGTGGAGCTTTCGTATCCCCAACACTTGGTATTGTTGATGTTTAAGCTGCACTGCAGTTTAACATTAACATTCTACGGCTAGTTTTTTTTAAATACCTACGGCTAGTTGATAAGTGAGTGAGTAAGTGTGTGATGAGATGTAAAGTGTGATGGATGATGAGCTGTAGAGGCAGTAACAGAATTGAGAGAATGTGAGAGCATGTGTGTGAGTTGCTTTACACATAAGATTATTCTTTGTCTTTAACAGGTGGCTGCCAAGGATTGACAGATAGATTGTCAATCCTGGCCATGTGTGATGTGTGAGTGAGGGTATATCAATGTACACACTCCACAAAATGATTTAATGAAAAAAAGAGTGAAAAATTCAGGAAAAGTTTTCTGAATTCTCTAAGAAACAGAGAAGGCATTTTCACAAACACCTGGTGTGCAGGTCACTGTTCTATTGTTTTTTGTGGTGCTGTGAGCCTAAATCATTATCCATTTTTCTTCTTCTGTGTGTGTGTGTGTGTGTTCAAAGCAAATAAAGAAATCAAGCAATCACGGGCTAATCCCGATTCACAAGTAAAACCAGCTAGGAGGTAAGAGTGAAAGAATGCTTACCTGATGCAAGCAGCTGCAAAGCAACCAATCGCAGGTCATCTTCCCATCAATGTTCAATATGGTATCAGAGCAGGCATAGATCTGCATCTGGGACGTTGGCTGTGAAAAGAAAGCAAGTGAGGTGAGTGCTTAAAAGAAAGAAAGTAAGAAATGGCTGAAACACACAGTGGAGGAGGAGAGTTAAGAACTCCTATCTTCACAGGATCTAATTACGATGCCTGGAGCATTAAGATGAAAACTGTGCTCAAAGGTTATGATCTATGGAAGTATATAGAAGAAGGAATCCCAGGAGCTGTGACACCTGGAGAAGGAGAAGAAGGCCCTACACGTCCACTAAATCGGGTGGATGTTGTGAAAGATGCTAAGACTCTAAGCATGCTACAAAATGCAGTTGCAGATGACATATTTCCAAGGATTCAGAATGAAGAGACTGCTCAGGCAGCCTGGAATGTGTTGCAACAAGAATATAGAGGAGATGCTAAGGTAAGATCTGTCAAACTTCAGTCCCTAAGACGTGATTTCGAATATGCAAGGATGAGGGATGATGAAAACTTATCTGTTTATATCTCAAAACTGTTTGGGATTGTAAATCAGATGAGAACTTATGGTGAAAACATAACAGAAAAGAGATTAGCACAGAAAATCTTAATAAGTTTGACAAAGCCTTATGATCCTATTGTATCAATTATAGAAGAAACCAGGGATTTGGACACAATCAATGTAGAGAGTGTCATTGCTTCTATTAAGGCCTTTGATCAAAGAATTGAGATGCATAGTGAAGGAAATGTAGACAAAGCATTTGCTAGCTGGTCTATAAATCCTAAGCTACAACATGGAGGTTCACATGAGAAGTTTAAGAAGAATTTTAAAAGTAGGAGCTGGAACCAGAAGCCTAACACAGGAGAGAAATCAGGACATCACCAGCATTCTGAGAAATCAGAAAACTCAGTACCTAAGTGCAGAAACTGTGGCAGGAAGCACTCAGGGACATGTTGGTTCAAGACTAAACCTAAGTGCTACAATTGCAACAAACTTGGACATGTTGCCAAGGAGTGCATGAGTACCAAGTCAGTGAACATGGCAAAAGAAGTAATTGAAGATCCTGTACCTGGAAATCTGTTCTATGCATGTAATTCAGCTTCAGTGAAGACTGAAAATGTTTGGTATGTTGACAGTGCATGTAGCAATCATATGACTGCTCAACAATCTCTGTTAATTGAGGTTGACAGAAGCATTAAAGCCAAAGTTAAAATGGGAAATGGAGAGTTGGTGCAGGCAGAAGGAAAGGGAACTCTGGTGATTCAGACCAAACAAGGAGAAAGACACATAAAGGATGTTATGTTGCTGCCAGGTTTGGAGGAAAACCTGCTTAGTGTTGGGCAGATGATTGAACATGGATATTTTCTTGTGTTTGGAGATCAGTATGTGGATATATTTGAAGACAAGGAGCTGGTTCACAGGGTTGCTAAGATCCCTATGACCAGAAACAGGTGTTTTCCTATGACCTTTGACTGTGTAAAACCAGTGGCCATGAGGGCAACAATTTCAGAAGATTCTGAACTGTGGCATAGAAGATATGGCCATCTAAACTACACAAGTCTCAAGAAGCTACAACAGAAGGATATGGTGATTGGGATGCCTAAGCTACAAGATGGGAAACAGGTCTGTGCAAGCTGTGTTGCAGGAAAACAGCATGTTAAACAGTTTGATTCAGAACCTGCACTAAGGGCAACTCAGCCTTTAGAACTCATCCACTCTGATGTATGTGGTCCTATGCAAGTTGAGACTATTGGAGGTAACAAGTATTTCCTGACTTTTATTGATGATTTTACAAGAATGTGCTGGTTGTACTTCTTGTCACATAAGTCAGGAGTCCTTAATGTCTTCAAGAAATTTAAAGCTATGGTAGAATTACAAAGTGGTTTTAAGATCAAGAGACTAAGAAGTGACAGGGGTGGAGAGTATCTCTCAAAAGAGTTTGAGAGTTTCTGTGAAGAAACTGGGATTGTGAGGCAACTAACTGTTGCCTATTCACCTCAGCAAAATGGGGTTGCTGAAAGAAAAAACAGGACTGTTGTGGAAATGGCAAGGGTAATGATGTGTGGAAAAAATGTTCCTCACAGGTTTTGGGGGGAAGCAGTAAGCACTGCTGTTTATTTACTAAACAGAAGTCCTATCAGATCACTCAATGGGAAAACCCCATTTGAGCAATTCAGTGGGAGGAGGCCAGGAGTGAAGCATTTCAGAATTTTTGGCTCTATCTGCTACTCTCACATTGCTGATCAACTAAGGCAGAAACTAGATGAGAAAAGTGTGAAATGCATTTTCATGGGATATGGAAGTTGTGAAAAAGGATATAGATTGTTCAATCTACAAACCAACAAGATTGTGGTTGCTAGAAGTGTAATCTTTGATGAAGAAAGTGTTTATGATTGGGATACTTCTAAAACTGATAGTGGACAGTTTCTCACCATTAGCAGTGGTTCTGATGAGGCTCAAGAACCAGATGAAGGTTTAGGACATGATTCACAAGATCCTGTGAGTCATACTGAGTCTGAAGGGGAAAATCAGAATGAGGGAGAAGAAGAAGATTCTTCCATTGGCACACCTGTGAATCTCAGGAGTCTACAGGACATATATGCAAGGTGTCACATGTGTATTGTTGAACCTGAATCCTATGAAGAAGCAGCAAAGGATCTAGCATGGAAGAAGGCTATGGAGGCTGAGATAGATATGATTCAGAAGAATGGAACTTGGTGCTTAGTAGATAGACCAATGGACAAACCTGTCATTGGTGTTAGATGGATCTACAAGACTAAGCTAAAGCTGGATGGTTCTGTGGAAAAACATAAGGCAAGATTGGTAGCAAAGGGTTATGCACAGAAACCTGGGGTAGATTTCAATGAAACTTTTGCACCTGTTGCAAGGTTGGACACAATCAGATCCCTAATTGCCCTTGCTGCTCACAAGAACTGGAAACTCTATCAATTGGATGTTAAATCAGCATTCTTAAATGGAGTATTGGAGGAAGAGGTTTACATTGATCAACCTGAGGGGTTCGAAGTTCAAATTGATAAAGGGAAGGTCTACAAGTTGAAGAAAGCACTATATGGACTCAAGCAAGCCCCTAGAGCTTGGTATGGTGAAATTGACTCCTATTTCCTAAGCTGTGATTTTAAAAGAAGCACAAGTGAAGCCACTTTATACATCAAGTTTGCTAAGGATGGAAGGGTACTTATTGTCTCAATCTATGTGGATGATATAATCTACACAGGAAGCTCACTTGAGTTGATTCAAGAGTTCAAAAATGAGATGATGAACAAGTATGAAATGACTGATTTGGGGCTGTTGCATCATTTCCTAGGCATGGGGGTAATTCAGTCTAAAGACAGCATATTCATACATCAAAGGAAGTATGCTAGTACACTCCTAGAGAAGTTTGGGCTCAGTGATTGCAAATCAGTAAGTACACCACTGGTACCATCAGAAAAACTGAGAAAGGAAGATGGGAGTGAAGCTGCAGATGAGCATTTGTACAGGAAAATTGTGGGGAGTCTTCTGTACTTGACAGCTACTAGGCCTGACATCATGTATGCTGCAAGTCTACTCTCCAGATTCATGCATGGACCTACACACAAGCATCTGGGAACTGCTAAGAGAGTGTTGAGGTATATTCAAGGAACGCTATCTTATGGGATTGAGTATGAGAAGGGAAAAGCATCTACACTAATAGGTTTTTGTGATAGTGACTGGGGTGGGTCTGAGGATGATATGAAGAGTACCTCAGGCTATGCTTTTACTCTAGGCAGTGGGGTGTTTTCCTGGGCATCTGTGAAACAGAGCACAGTTGCTTTGTCCACTGCAGAAGCTGAGTATGTGAGTGCAGCAGAAGCAACTTCACAAGCTATTTGGCTATGGTTTGTACTTAAAGACTTTGGAGAGGAACAAGGTGAACCAACTCCATTGTTATGTGACAACATGTCTGCCATAGCAATGGCCAAGAATCCTGTTTTCCATCTGAAAACCAGGCACATCAACAGGAAGTTCCATTTCATCCGTGATGCTTTGCAAGACAAGAAAATCAGCTTGATCTTCTGCAAATCAGAAGACCAACTTGCTGATATCTTCACTAAAGCACTACCAAAGGAAAGACTTAACTATCTAAGAGAGAAGCTAGGAGTTAAACCTGCTGCTAGCTTAAGAGGGAGTGTTGATGTTTAAGCTGCACTGCAGTTTAACATTAACATTCTCCGGTTTTTTAAATACCTACGGCTAGTTGATAAGTGAGTGAGTAAGTGTGTGATGAGATGTAAAGTGTGATGGATGATGAGCTGTAGAGGCAGTAACAGAATTGAGAGAATGTGAGAGCATGTGTGTGAGTTGCTTTACACATAAGATTATTCTTTGTCTTTAACAGGTGGCTGTCAAGGATTGACAGATAGATTGTCAATCCTGGCCATGTGTGATGTGTGAGTGAGGGTATATCAATGTACACACTCCACAAAATGATTTAATGAAAAAAAGAGTGAAAAATTCAGGAAAAGTTTTTTGAATTCTCTAAGAAACAGAGAAGGCATTTTCACAAACACCTGGTGTGCAGGTCACTGTTCTATTGTTTTTTGTGGTGCTGTGAGCCTAAATCATTATCCATTTTTCTTCTTCTGTGTGTGTGTGTGTGTGTGTTCAAAGCAAATAAAGAAATCAAGCAATCACGGGCTAATCCCGATTCACAAGTAAAACCAGCTAGGAGGTAAGAGTGAAAGAATGCTTACCTGATGCAAGCAGCTGCAAAGCAACCAATCGCAGGTCATCTTCCCATCAATGTTCAATAGGTATGTTATTCTGCATTCCCAGTAATATATACCCCAGAATTTGACTGGAAGAAAACCACAAAACTACTCAGGTATAAGTTTTCTTGCTGTGTTGGACTATTTTTTTTTTTTAAATTCTTAAAACTGTGTTCCTATTATGTGATGCTTAATTATTAGATTTTATTTGATTTAATTGCAAGGATATTTCTTTTTAATCAATTCGGGGTAGAGGATTTGAATTTAGGATTTTGTTAACATTTTAGTCGTGTTCACCCAAAACTCTCAACCTGCCAAAGGTTTTGAAGTGATGGAGCGGCAAAAACCTGTCACTTACCAATGGTATATACTTAATTAGGTCCTTACTAGGACCCAAGTACTTATTATATATCCATGTAACTAATGAACCTTGACTATAGTGAACATATGGGGAGCGTACCTTATTTGACCAATTGATTAGTTTTTAGGTGGAGCATCAAATTTAGTTTGCTATATGTCAAAATCAACTACTTCCTTCGTGGTAGCAGATAAAGTCTTGGTCTTCAATTGTCTCCTTATATATTCTGTAGTTTATCATATCAGTTGCATTCTGTAGTTTATCATATGCATATTACTAAAATGGATAAGACCAACTCATTGCTGCAAGATATGGTGCTGGGTGTTACAGCCTCAATAGTCAGTGGACTCATCCGTAAGTTAGCCTAAGAGAAAGCAAGCCTGGCCTTTTCAAGAGCTATCACGGCAGATTTTGATGCAAGATTAACCTGTAACGAAACAAAAGGGGAAGACGAAAAAGAGAAATAAAACTGTATCCTCATTTCCTGCATCATTCAACGAAAGCTTTTGAGGAGCAGCAGATATTGTTGGAATTCTATGAAAGTGTGTCACATTTTTTGTAAAAAATGCAATTGTCAGGAAGTTTTGAAATATTTTAACTGCATTTTTTTCAAAGTATTAAATATTATTTGAGATATGTCATGCTATTTAGAATGCCCATTAGTTATTTTTTTTTTGTATTTTTTAAGCAAAAAAACTCAAATTTCATTAAAATTTCTTTATAGGGTCCGAAGTTTAGAAAACATCTCCCTCAACTTCAAAGTATCTTACGGAGTGAAGTGAATGGAAATAAAATAAGTCTTTCGATGCTTATGAAGAAATTTCAAACAACGACTAAAAATAGTGAGTTATAACTCACATTTTTTGTAAAAAATGCAACTGTTTTGGGATTTCATGAAATATTTTAACTACACATTTTTCAAAGTATTTAATGTCATTTGGGACATATCCTTCCATTCAGGATGTCCATTAACTGTTTTTATGTATTTTTTAAGCAGAAAAACTCGAATTTCAATGAAATTTCGTAACATGGTCCAAAGTGAGTCTAGGGTCTGAAGGTCTTAAGAAAACATTCCCCTCAACTTCAAGGTATCTTACGGAGTGAAGAAAATGAAAATAAAATAAGTGTTTCGATGCTTTTGAAGAAATTTCAAATACCGACTAAAATTTGTGAGTTATATAGATCACATTTTTTTTTTTGTAAAAAATGCAACTATCGGGATTTAGCGAAATATTTTAACAGCACATTAGCCAAAATATTAAATGCCATTTGAGACATGTCCTATGATTTAGAGTGCCCAATAACAATTTTTTAATGTATTTTTTAAACAGAAAAACTTAAATTTCATTGGAATTCCGTAACGAGATCCAAAGTGAGTTTACGATCTGAAAGTCTTTAGAAAACATTCCCCTCAACTTCAAAATATTTTACGGAGTGAAGAGAATAGAAATAAAATAAAGATTACATAGCTTTTGAAGAAATTTCAAAAATCTGTTAAAAATTGTGAGCCACATTTTTTATAAAATAAAATGCATCCGTCTTGATTTCTTGAAATATTTTAATAGCACAATAACCAAAGTATTATAGGTTATTTTGGACATGTCCCACCCTTCAGGATATCGATTAATTATTTTTTAAACAAAAAACTCGAATTTCAATGAAATTTCGTAACGCGAAGTGTGTCTAATTAAGGCCCGAAGGTCTTTAGAAAAGAAATCCCTCAACTTTAAAGTATATTACGTAATTTCAATATTTTTGAAGAAATTTCAAAAATCAACCAAAAATTGTGAGCATTAAGAATTTATTTGATAAGTGTATATATTGCTTTGGTCTCGCTGTATCGCTTGTAGAATGAAGGCCAAGAAGTACTAAAGATTTGGATTCTACCCAGTTAGTGTGCCCCAGCATGAAGGAAGAATTTGTTGTTTGATGTTAGTTTCAAATTTCCCTCTGTTGAAATTGAATAAAATGCCGACACTGTTTATATACTGCATGGGCATGGTCTGTGTATATTTTTATGTAATAATAACAAGGTTCAAAACAGCATCTGCATAGGCATTCGAAAGTGGGTAACCGCCCCGCCTAATGATTAAGCGTTTAGGTGGATTTGCGTGTACATCCTTATATATATTTAGTGAATCTACGTGTACATCCTTTTACATATTTAGTTATATAAATTATTTTATTTATTAGATGCTTAGTTAATAATATAAGTATTAATTAAAATAAAGATAATAAATTAAAAAATATGGAATGTTGTATAATAAAATTAATAAAAAAAGCTTACATTGTTAACATTTATTATTCTCAACTCAATTTATTTAATTAGATAATTAATTTTTGTTCTGAAATTATTTGATAATTTTTATTATATTATTAATTTATTGAATTTTGTCTTTAAAAAAAACCGCCTAGACACCCGCTTAAGTTCCACCTAACCGTCTAGGCACTAGACCCCTATCGACCGCCTAGGTGAGGAGCTAAGTATTATCAATGCAATGAATCTTCAATACATAGTGAACATTGTTTCGGCCAATTAATTTTCGGATGGAACTTCGACTTTCTTCATGGTGTCAAATTGAGTTTGCTAATATGTGAACGTCAACTACTTCCTTCGTGGGAGCAGATAAAGTCTTGGTCTTTAATTATCTCCTTATGCTGTAGTGTATCATCCCAGTTGCCTTCTAAGTCTTGGTCTGCATTGTGTAGTATTTTCATTGTTTAGTCTCTGGGTTAATTGGTATTATATATCATCCAGTTTCCTCCTCCGATCCTAAGTCTTTTTATACAAGTAAAACTCAGTCGCTTTTGTCATTTTCTCAACCCAATTAAGTCTTGATCTGATGGTGCATCATCCAATTAAGTCTTGGTCTTGATCCATCTGTCGCTTTTGCCTTCTGCTCGCCTAATTCTTAATTTCCTCATTCTTGCCATTATATATATAAAAAAAAAGACTCGGCCATCTTAATTAATAATTTATTACAATATTATTTCGTGATTGAGAGTAACTTTGTGTTACTAGCTTTATGATATTTTATTATCATGTTGATCAAGTTGCCAGTTATTTTAAGCCTTGGTCGTCTTAATTAATAATCCAATACTAGAATAAAAGGCATGCTACTTTGGTTGTTTCATTTGATTAATTCTGGGGGATCAGATCATCCTTCATGGAACTGATCTTGAAGAAACCGATCATATATTGCAACTCTTTTCTTTTGTGATGATCATGAGCTTTCTACTTACCAACTTCTAGCATATTATTTTCTCGGGAAAAAAAAAATCAGGGACAAATGTAAGGATATATATATGTTACCCTTAATTCCTAGCCTGGTTTACATATTCTTATTAAAAAATTTCCCTTTTTTATAAGTTTTGATTGAATTATATATAGCTTATATGAAGTTTGATTGGCCAACGCAGGGTTATTTTTATTGGCTGGATACATGGCATAGCTCAAGACTGATTTTGAAGGTATACATGTACATGCATTCAATTTTAATAGTCAACATTTAAAACAGTGTATTTATTGATTATTTAGATTTTACATGAGCATCTAATTTTTTTTTATTATTTGGTAATTTGTTGTATTTTAAATATCGCCCTGTAATTTGCCTCCTTTTTTCCTCCACAAATTTATATTATCTTAACTAATATTGGTTTAAAGAACCTATTTTTAATTGTAAACATATAATTGTATTAATAAATTGTAAACATAGCAAGGTACGTACAAAATATAAAATAAAATACCTAAAGAAAAAGTTTGTGGGATGAATCTACCTATGAATTAGGTTATTTGAACAATTAATTTATAAATTAGATTTAAAAAATCACATGAAGATAAATTGATTGAGTCTGTCATAGGAGTAAAATAAGGGGTGTGATTCAATTAGGACATTTAAATATTTTTGTATATATTTTTTAAATGAAATTTTTTAAAGATAATTTAAAAATCTTCATCCAAACATTTTTTATAAATAATATTCTGAACTTTATCTTTATCTTAACAATTTTAGAGGATATATATTTAACAAATTTAGGTGGACATCGTAATTTCTTCATTTTATCTCTCTTCTTGCAATAATTTATTTTATCTGAACAATAATGACTGAGTCTATCTCTCTATTATCATCATCATCTTGAGTCACATATTCAGCAGACACTGACGTCACATGCTCACACTTATCATTTTTTTTTTCATATTGAAATTTATCACACCTTAGAATTGATCTAATATTTGATGCTTTTGAATATGTTTGATGCTTTGAAATTGTTCCAAAATGGTTCTAGAATTTTCTGCAATTTTTTTTGAATTTTTCTTAAAAATATGATATTATTATAAAATTTTCGTCACTAAAAGCTAAATAACACTTGACCAAAAACCCGAAGAACATCACAAAAAAAAAAAAAAGTAAAAGTGACAGAAAAATTAGGATGGAAAGGATTGAGAAAAATCACAAGCAAAAAAAATTTTGCCAAAAAAATATGCACTAAAATAACGACTTTTTAGCTGCCTTTTGATGCACATTTTTTCAAATTAATATTTATTGTGGGATGAATTTTTGGAAGAAGGGAATGTTTTTGAAAAAAAAATGTTGTATGAGGTTGAAAATTAAATCCCTACACTTGATACTAAATATTTTTTGTCTGATCATATGCATATTTTTAACACTAAATCTCACTAAGTCCACAACTCAAACAAATTCTTAAAAAATAAGTCATAATTAAATACCTCAAGATTTGTTTTGACATTTTTAATAATATTAAAAGTCTAATTGAATACACCAATTTTTTTTAAAGTATTTTAAAACATTCAAATGTCTTAATTAGTTGAATACATCTATATTCTTAAAACTTAAAAATATTTAAATGTCTTAATTGAATACACCCTCATAAATCTCATAAAAATCCAAATGAGGATGTACCTTTGAAATAATGAAATCTACTAATTACATAGGAAGGCATAATTAGTCTAACTTTAGTGGGGGCCTAGCTATTTCTTTCTTTCTACAAAATACTCTAATTAATTTATGATATTTTTTATTTATTGGTTATCACAAATTTACAGACATAGTTATAACAAGTTTCACATTTAAATAAATTTCAAAAACATTTTTTGGTATTTTCTCAAAAAAGGAAAAAATTATTTCACGACTTTATTTTTGTTATATTTGTTTATATAAATCATGCGCACTATCATAAATGTGTACGCTAAAATCTAAGAAAATAATAACTTACAAAATTCATAAGTTCTATCATCAATATAGACATTCAGAAATGAAAAAAATAAGTAAAAAAATATAAATTAAACACAAAATCCTTAGAAATATAAAGTAAATACATTTTACAAATATTTGTAGTTAAAAAAGAAAAGAAATAAATAAACAAAAGAGGAAAATAATACAAATCAAAATCATCAATAAATAAAAAATGTTTTTTTTAATAATATTAGGCTTTTTTACTAGTACACCTGGCATAGAAGGCCATTACAGAGTCCTAACGACTAGTCAGCAAATAGGCTAAGTTTATTGAATAATTTAAATCTTCTTCAATAAGGATTCCACTAATAAATTTTAGAAATAATTATAAATTAGTCTAATTTTTAAATATAACATATAACATAGTTCATTTAACTTATAAAATAGTCTATTACTTTATTAGTAATATTTTTATTATATTTTTTTAATTGTCTTATTTAAAAAAAACATTTATAATACCGTTTATACCCTTTTTAGATATGGATGAGTAACTTTAAAATTTTAAATATTAATATTTTATATTTATTTTTAAAAGTTATTTGATAAGATAATTTTGACTAATTTCATATTTCAAATTTATTTTAGGAATGAAAATAATTTTATTAATACACCAAATTTCTCATATATTATCTAGTATTTTTGAATAATTATAGACTCACGGGTAATTTATTTATTTTATAAATTTACTTTGTTTTATTCTTTCGTAGGTAAATTATTATTTACCTGCTTGTTTTATTCTTTAATAGATAAATTATTAATTATCTATGTATTTCTTATTTTTCTATTATATTTGAGAGAGGTATATCACGTATAATATAACTTTTTTTAATCAAAATATAATATACCTTTTTTTATCCAAGTATAATATATCTTTATTATGCAATTAAAATTCTCATAAGTAAATTACATTTTTATGTACAATTAAAATTTTTATAGGTAAATTACGTAAAATAAAATCAAACTATATGATACTTAATGACACACTTGTCATTCTTTACAAATTAAGGGACTAAATAAACTAATGTTGTTTTTTGACTAACACTAAAAAAAATTAAGTTATTTCTTTTTTACTATTAATTTGGACTAACTTATAATTTGGACTCTAAAAAATGACTTATATATAATTTTCCCTTAAATTTTAATTTATAATGGAATCTATAAGCTTTAAGAAATTTACATCACAAGTCATTCACTTATACTCAAATTCTATCATTCTCCTACTCGACGATAAGGAACAACAACTGCAAAGCATTTGCTGATACATAACATAAAAACCAATAATATTAGAGTCCTACAAACATTAAGAAATTTTGAGCTACAGAAATTTTGAACCTGAAAAATAAAGAACAACTAGAACAAAAACCGGCTAATGGTTTCTTTATTCAATGAGATTCTGACAAAAACAACAATGATTATAAGCAATTTTCATCACGAAATTAAAAGCATCAACATGATTAAAACTTGAATCTCATAAATAGGCTAAAACTTAAGTTGATTTATAAGAAACAACAGAATCAAAAGCTAATTGTTTATTCATTCAACTAAGTTTCAACAAGCCAAACCAAACCTAAAGTAAGGAATTCTTTTTATCTCCAATCAAAAAGTAGATTTTTATTGTGTTCTCTTTTATTTTCGTTGTATTCCATTTAGTAAAATAACCTGAAGAATAGATGACAAGGCTTTCTTCTCTTCAAAGATGCCGTGCTTGTGATTGTTAATCTTTTGAACCTTGTCTCTTTTTTTACAGAGATTGCAAACGAAGTTTAGTAGGTGGGGATCAAAAAGACAACATGGCTTCAAGTGCAACAGATCTATTGATTGGAAAAATTGCAACCATCCTTGAGAATGAAGCATCTTCTATAATTGGAGTTCGTGATCAAATTGATGAGATAAAACTGGAGCTTATAAGCATGAGATCCTTCCTAAAGGATGCTGAGGACCAAAAAGCACTCACAGCTGGAGGAGAAACTTGGATCACAAGCGTCAGAGACTTGACCTATGATGCTGAAGATATCATTGATGAATTCACGTATCACATGTATGCGCACAAAACTGCACGTCGATTTGCAAGGTGGCTCCGCAGAACCATTTATCTTCCAAAGGAAATTTGGTATAAGCGTCAAATCGCCAATGACTTGAAAAAAATTACTCTGAAGATCAAAGCCATTCCAGAGAGGAATCAGAGATATGGTGTTCTTACTCTTGAAGGATCAACAAGTACTGCTGATAACAGCATTGGGCGATGGGGGAAGAACCAAGCGGAGTATGCTCTTTTTATTAAGGAGGATGAACTTGTGGGAATTGAAAGCAATAAGCAAACATTGATGGGGTTGCTGATGAATGGAGAGCAGAATCAAATGGTTGTACCGGTGGTGGGGATGGGAGGATCAGGGAAGACAACTCTTGTTGCCAAGTGCTTCAATGACGATAAAGTAAAAAGAAATTTCAGTTGTTATGCTTGGATCACTGTTTCCCAAATATATGTTATTGAAGACTTATTCAGAAGACTTATCAAGGAGTTTCATCGAGGAAGAAAGGAAGAGGTCCCTCAGCATTTGAACTCTATGAGCTACAAAGAATTGCTGGAAATGTTGATCAACTACCTGGAATATGAAAGGTACCTAGTCGTACTTGATGACGTTTGGGGTATTAAACTTTGGCAAGAAATTAAGATAGCACTTCCTGACAAACATCTTGGAAGTCGAATCATGCTCACAACTCGAAATCAAGAGATAGCCTCACAAAATTTTGGAGTTGAAAGCCATCCATTCGAAATTAAACCCCTGGAAGACCATGAAGCTTGGGAGCTCTTTTGCAAGAAAGCATTCCAATATCATGATCAATCTTGTCCTAAAGAGCTTGAATCATTAGGACGGGAGCTTGTGAGAAAGTGTGAGGGCCTACCTTTGGCAATCCTTGCTTTGGGTGGTCTGATGTCTTCCAAACGGCCATCAGAATGGAAGCAAATCCACAACAGCTTGAATTGGCATCTCAACGAACATCCTTTGTTTAAACCTGTGAAGAGCATCTTGTTTCTTAGTTTCATCGATTTGCCAAGCCGATTGAAGCAGTGTTTTCTGTACTGTTCACTTTTTCCAGAAGATTACCACATGAAAAGAAGCAAACTACTTAGGCTGTGGATCGCTGAAGGATTTGTTGAACCTGTCGAAGGGGTCATACCAGAAGTGGTTGCAGAAGGCTATCTCATGGAACTTATTATGCGTAGCATGCTACAAGTTGTTGAAAGGAATGACGCTGGAAGACTAAAATTATGTAAGATGCATGATCTTTTGCGGGTGCTTGCTTTGTCTACCTCCAAAAAGGAAAAGTTTGGTGATGCTTATGACGGTAGAGAAGTAGTAGAAGAAATTGGAGTTCGGCGCTTGTCAATTCAAAAAACTGGAGTTGAACTTACTTCTGGCATAGATGCATCACAACTTCGTTCTTTTCTTGTGTTTTCCAGTGGCGTACTCTCGTTATCTCTGTTAGAAAAGGTGTTGTCTTCTGGGTTCAAATTGTTGAGGGTACTGGATATGGAGGATGTCCCGATTGATAGATTTCCGGATGAGCTTGTCAACTTATTCAACTTGAGATATCTAAATTTGAAGGGAACTTTGATTAAGGAGCTTCCAGAGTCCATAGGCAGGCTACGCAACCTTCAAACCTTGATCATCCGTGACAGTAAGATAAGGGCACTTCCACGAGCAATCTCAAAGTTACTAAACCTTTCTCATTTAATCATGGATCATTACACCAGTGATTTTATGGGGTTCAGATTCGCCAATGGGACAAAAGTTCCAACAGAAATTAGCAAGCGGAAGAAATTGCAAGTTTTGACCTGTGTTGAATCAGAAGGGGAGATTATTAAACAGGTAAGGAATATGACTCAACTTACAAAGATTGGCATTACTAATGTAAAAGAAAAAGATGAGGTAGACCTATGTCACTCCGTTGGAAAGTTGAAGCACCTTCACTATTTGTTTCTAATGGCAAGTGATGAAGACGAGCTGCTTCGAGTTGATGCACTAGTATCGCCTCCTCCCCAACTTCGAATTGTTGTATTGGTTGGAAAACTAGTAAGTGTACCACTTTGGTTTGGTTCTCTGCATAACATCACAACTATGTATCTACATTGGTCTAGACTCGAAGAAGATCTGATACCTCACATTGAAGCACTACCGAATCTGGGAAGGCTTACACTTTGCAATGCATATGTTGGGAAACAGCTGTGTTTCTACAGGGGCTTCGTAAGGCTGAAGCAGTTGTTCTTGCTTAATTTCCCCTTATTGAATGATATAACTATAGAAAATGGGGTGATGCTGAATCTCCAGTCTTTGGTACTTCGTAACTGCACTGCTTTAAAGGCAATGCCACAGGGAATTGAAAACCTTGTGAATCTAAACAAACTGCAATTGGTTTCGATTCCAATGCGAGTCATAATTTCCATTCGCAAAGGAGGTGTGAATCGTCCAAAGGTGCAACACATTCCTGAAATCTACCATTTCTACGACTCAGAATTCGGAAAGTGCTATGAAAATTTGTCCTAATATTCATCTCCCCAAAAGGTACGTTTTGAACTGGTACATTAAAACTATCCTAAAGTTGAATATTTGAACTGTTATCTTAGAAATTGCTTGCACGTACTTAAATTGTTTTCGCCTTGCTATATCGCTTGTAGAATCAAGGCCCAGAGGTACTGAAGAATTGGATTCTACCCAGTTCGCGTGTCCATGCGGGAAGGAGGTATATGGTGTTTTTGTGAAGCTGCAAAGATTGATGTTGGTTACTTATTTGCCTCTTTTGAAACTGAATAAAATGCAGCCCAAGACTGTTTATAAACTGCTACTTGTGGGCTTGCTTTGTGTGTATTTTTATGTGGGATTGAATATGTATGCGTATGATGCCCCCTTTTCCTTCTACAATGATTGAATAATGTACAAGCGAGTTTCATTTCCTTTGAATAACTTATGCTATTTCCATTGAGTTCTTGCAATTTAATTTGTAATGAGCATCAAATATAATGCGCTTACATAATTAGACACAGAATGTGCGTGTTCCCACAAGGGATTGAACAAATCAAATCATTCTAAGCGGCTAGCAAATTTAGTGCTTTCCACTTCATTTGACAAAGAACTGGCATCTTGCGATGAAAAATTTCCTTTCAGTGAGAAATGGTTGAATTCCGGTTTTGGCAAAAAAGACTTCACTTTCTGAAATTGGTCAGTTAGAGCAGCTTGCAGTAGTTGTAGAGAAAGTAGATCTGGCCTTTGAAGATCTCTCACGGCAGAGTTTGCTGTAAGATCAACCTATAACGAAACAAAGGGGAAGCCATAAGGGTGACAAAAAATCTATCCTTATTTTCTGCATTAAACAACAGCTAAGTATATGCGGTTTTCCATGTTTATTAATATTATCATCAATCGTCCACGTTTTGAAAAATTCTATGGCGTACACACGCTGGACAAGAGACCTTCTACATATTGTTTAGTAAACGAATCAGTCTTTGACATCTGCTGTTTAAGTGTAACTAATGAAAGAAGATAAGGATGCAGAGGCAAAGCTAATCTATACCAAATACGAAAGATGAACACGTAATATAAGCTTTACTGAAAGATTTAGGCTTTAAGGTATGCAACTAAATTCTTGCAATTAAGCCACAAATTCGGGTGCATGCATGCATAAGTATCTAGATTAGATACATGTCATTGAAGACCTAAATTTCCCGGTTAAGAACATAGCATCAAAGGATCCAGCGGAGAGATCAATAATATACGGACCTAAAGTTAAAATATATTATGCGTATCTTAATCCTACAGTTTCGGACTCCTAGACAGTTACTGTATCTGCATAAATTATGGGAAAGGAGGCATATGCAAGGATACTAACTGTTGCTCCAATTTAAAAGTTAGACCTATATGGCTTAAAATGCATTTGTTGATTAACGTTGTCTAACAGATCCAGGAGGGAAGGCATAAGGACTTCCCTATATTTCTAGGATGAGTTAGCTGACGAACGATTTTAAAGGATCTGCTGACTTCGTTGGCTCACGAATACCCTATATTCCTCCAGGATCAGGTGATACCTTTGCACAGAGGAGAGGCTCTGGTTTGCCCTTGACTTCTGGCTACAAAGTGACGGTATTTCTCTCAATCACAGTAAACTGTCTTTTACAGTGAAAGACTGAAGGAATCTAAAACCTTTCAATGTTTCTGATGTAACAACTGTTCAAAAATTAACTACATTTTCGGCAAAGAAACAAACTATATGTATTTTTCTCCTATAAACCTATCACACCACACTATAGCTAGGTACGAAATGCGTAGAAAGATCAGAATCAAGAGGAAAAATCAGATGACTTGCAGGCCAAGTCCAAATGGTGACAAAATTAGCTCAATGGTCGCAGAAACAAAAGCATTGGTGACCCTATGATCATACTTTCCACTAAAATCAGCAAGTTCAAAGACAAAATTCTGCAAATTCAACTCAAACGAAAAAATGGTTGATGCCAAATATGTCATCAAAATGGTAATACTATACACAAAGCAAGTGCACGCCAGTGTAATTCATCATAAAAATCAGCTGAAAATTCAAAGTACCGGCTCCGAGGCCATCTTTATCAAAGTTTTTGCAAGAGGCAGAATGCAAAACCTTGAATTAATACCAAAAGAACAATACCTAGATCAAAAATTGAGGACTTAGATCCAAATTTCAAAAATTATGATACAAACATTTCCAATTATATCCATTTCTTCCCTTTTCCCACTACCCAAACAGTGGCTAAAGGTTAAAAGAAAACAACTTACATTCCTCGGCCTCCCGCTAGGGCTTCCTCCGATGGGTCCTTCCAGTCATCAACTCTGAAAAATTAATATTAATTACGATTTTACACAATTGCGTGATATATATATATATATACACGCACATATATGGAGAGAAAGAGAGAGAATTACTTACACAGAACCGTAACGGCGGTCGAATAGATGACGATTCGGAGGTGGGCTTGAGGAGCTTGTAATGGAGAATGAGGAAGTTGAGGTCGCCATTTGCTCCTCTCTCTCTCTCTCTCTCTCTGTGACAGTAGGGATTGGATTGAGGAAGGAGGGAAAGTTTTGGGCCTGAAAAGAAATGGGTCTGATTTTGTGGAATTTAGGCCCATTCACTGGGCAATTTCGTAAATTAAAGTTACATAAATGGCGAAAACACACCACTTTTCCCGCTTCTTCTTCGATCCAAGTCTCTCATGTTCCGATTCTCTCTTTCGGAGCTTCAGAAATGGCGAATGTGAAATCAACGTCTGAAATTCCAATTAGAGACATGAGCTTGGGTACCTTCTTCGCTCCAACCATTCACTTCTTCAGTCATTTTGTTTATATTCGTTATCCGCTGCTCATTTGTTGCTTTTTCGATTTCACTTATCGTCTGTTTGATTCCTAGGAAAGTTTAGAAACGGAAACTGAAGCTTCCACCGTAAGTTTTATTTTCTCTGCCGTCATATTCTCTTAATTCAATTTTTCAGGTTTTAAAGATCGTCAGGTTTTAGATTTACAGTTTTCTCTGAACTTTTGCAGATTAATTGTTTCATTTGTTAAACATATTCAATTTTCGCATTCACTGGTTCTCTCATTTGTTTCTTAGCTTCAGTAATTTCTCATTTTTGCTCTTTTCCACTTATATGCTGTTTGGTTACTAGGATTTTTCAGACACGGTAAGAAAAATTTCACCTAAATCTCACTTTCTTGTCCAACTCATTTACTCAAAATAGAATTATCGTTTGTTTGTTTGTTTGCGAGAAGTAAAGGAGTTGAACTTTAGGTTTGAATTAGCTAAGTTGTGTTCACTTTTTTGTTTAGAGTTTTGTGCTAAATGCACCGGAAAATGGCTAATTTCTTGATTATTGATGAGATTACAAGGATCTTGACTATTTTGTACTTGAAATGGCAGAATTAATTGATGAAGTGAGAAATATAAATGCTTTGTTTCCTTTTGCAGATGGTGGTAGGGGAATTTCTATGATGAGCAACAAATGGAGAGATGAACAACAATCTTTCATCAACTTCATCTCTGCAGCTTCCAGAATCCATAGGAAAGCTCCGTAACCTTCAAACCTTGAACATCTCCAACAGTAAGATAAAGGCACTTCCTTGGGTAAGAAGTAAAATCAAACTCGTGTTCAAAAAACTTAAAATACCTACAAAGTCCGTAGTTAATAAACCAAGAGGCAAGAAGCAGTCTTGAAATCTCATGTGTCAACTTCAATATGCTTGAAATCTCATATGGCATATAGTTAGGTCCTTACTAAGTATTATCCAGGTAATGAATCTTCAATATAGTGTTTTGAACACGTACATGATGAGCTTATCTTAACCAATTGATTTTGGAGTGAAATTTCAACTTTCTTTGTCGTATCAAATTGAGTTTGCTAATGTGCCAAAATCAACTACTTCCTTTATGTTAGCAGACAAATTCTTGGTCTTTAATTATCTCCTTATGCTGTAAGTCTTGGTTAATTGTGCATTGTTTAGTCTTTATTTGTTTTTACTTTGCAAAACTCAATCGCTTTGTCATTTTCCCAAGCTAATTAAGTCTTGATCTGGTGGATGGCACATCACCCCATAACTTCAGCGTG
Organism: Prinsepia uniflora; assembly: GCA_032719365.1. Taxonomy (NCBI): domain Eukaryota; kingdom Viridiplantae; phylum Streptophyta; class Magnoliopsida; order Rosales; family Rosaceae; genus Prinsepia; species Prinsepia uniflora. Next base: position 768,701 of record CM064875.1, on the reverse strand, counting down.
CTTATGTCTTGGGCTTTGTATTAATTTTTTCATATTTTATCACCATGTTGATCAAGTTGCCTGTTAATTAAGTCTTGGGCTTTGTATTTCATGAGTAATTGAGAATAAAAGGCAGCTGTTTGCTTGTTTCATTTGGTTCATTTTAGGGGATCAGATCATCCTTCACGGAACTGATCTTGAAGAAGCACATCACATATTGCAACTCTCTTGTGATGGGCTTTCATCGATCTGATGCTCCATCTCTGACCAACCCTTAATGGTACGCATATGTTATTCTGCATTCTTACCTACTTAGTAACTTCTACCATATTATTTTCTGGGAAAGCAAAAAATAACTAGGGATGAATGTAATATAAGGATGTCACCCTTCCTGCATTCTTTTTATTCTAAGTTTTGATTGAATTAAAGCTTACGTTACGTTTGTATTGGACTCAGGGTTTTTGTTGGCTGGATAGCATAGCAAAATACTGATTTAAAGGTATGTACATAGTTTTACTTAGGCCATATGAATTGCAATTTATGCAAATGAATAAAATTAATTGGGAATAATACTATAGTCTTTTTAAGTAAGATGAGTAGGTCTAACTTATGCGTGGCTGAGTCCAAAACCCTCTTCCCAAATATTTTTGCAAGAAAAAAAGAGATGGGTAGTTGTGAGAGAAAAAGATTTTAAGTTTGGCAGCATAGTATAGATTATTACGAATCCTTAGATTTGGATTTCTAGTTTTTGACCTGGTCTCTTGTTTACAGAGATTGCATACTAATGACAATATGGCCTCTACTGCAACGGATCTATTGATTGGCAAAATTGCAACCATTCTTGAGAATGAAGCATCTTCCATAGCCGGAGTTCGTGACCAGATTGATGAGATTAAGCTGGAGCTTGTAAGCATGAGATCCTTCCTCAAGGATGCTGAGAACAAGCAAGCACTCACAGCTGGAGGAGAAACTTGGATTACAAGCGTCAGAGACTTGACCTACGATGTTGAAGATATCATTGACGAGTTCATGTATCACATGTATGAGTACAAAACTGCTCGTCGATTTGCAAGGTGGCTCCGCAAAACCATTTACCTTCCAAAGGAAATTTGGTATAGGCGTCAAATCTCCAATGACTTGAAAAAAATCGCGCGGAAGATCAAAGCCATCCCAGAGAGGAATCAGAGATATGGTGTTGGTACTCTAGATGGAGCAACAAGTAGTGCTGATAATAGCATTCCGCGATGGGCGAAGAACCAAGCTGAGTCTTCTCTTTATATTAAGGAGGATGAACTCGTCGGAATTGAAAGCAATAAGCAAATGATGACGGGGTTGCTGATGAGTGGAGAGTTGAATCAAATGGTTGTGCCAGTGGTCGGGATGGGAGGATCTGGGAAGACAACTCTTGTCGCCAAGTTCATCACTGACGATAAAGTAAAGAGATATTTCAGTTGTTATGCTTGGATCACTATTTCCCAAACATATGTGATTGAAGACTTATTCAGAAGACTCATCAAGGAGTTTCATGAAGGAAAAAAGGAAGTGGTCCCTCAGCATTTGAAGTCTATGAGCTACAAAGAATTGCTAGAGATGTTGATCAACTACTTGGAGTCTGAAAGGTACCTTGTTGTACTTGATGACGTTTGGGATTTCAAACTCTGGCAAGAAATTAAAATAGCGCTTCTAGACAAACAACACGGAAGTCGAATCTTGCTCACAACTCGAAATGAAGACATAGCCTCCTATAATTTTGGAGTTGAAAGCCATCCTTTCAAAATTAAACCCTTGGAAGACCATGAAGCTTGGGAGCTCTTTTGCAAGAAAGTGTACCCAAATCATGATCAATCATGTCCTAAAGAGCTTGAATCATTAGCACGAGAACTTGTGAGTAAGTGTGAGGGCCTTCCTTTGGCAGTCGTAGCTTTGGGTGGTCTTATGTCTTCCAAACAGTCCTCAGAATGGAAGAAAATCCAGAGCAGCTTGAATTGGCATCTCACTAACAATCCTATGTTAGAACCTGTGAAGAGCATCTTGTTGCTTAGTTTCAACAATTTGCCAAGCCGATTGAAGCACTGTTTTCTATACTGTTCACTTTTTCCAGAAGATTACTCCATGAATTGTACGAGGCTACATTCGATGTGGATAGCTGAAGGATTTGTTGAACCTATCAAAGGGGTCACACCAGAAGAAGTTGCAGAGGACTATCTTGTGGAACTTATTGTTCGTAGTATGCTACAAGTTGTAGGAATAAGTGTTGAAGCTGGACGACCTATGTCATGTAAGATGCATGATCTTATGCGGGAGCTTGCTCTGTCTACCGCCAGAAAAGAAAAGTTTGGTGATGTATATGATAGTAGAGAACTAGTAGAAGAAATTGGAGTTCGGCGCTTGTCAATTCAAAGAACTGAAGGACAAATTACTTCTTGTAGAGGTACCTCAGAACTTCGCTCTTTTCTTGTGTTTGCCGTTAGCATATTCTCATCATCTATGTTAGAAAAGGTATTGTCTTCTGGGTTCAAATTGTTGAGGGTACTAGATATGCAGGATGTCCCGATTGATAGATTTCCAGACGAGCTTGTCTATTTATTCAACTTGAGATATTTAAATTTGCGGGGAACTCTCGTAAAAGAGCTTCCAGAATCCATAGGAAGGCTCCTCAACCTTCAATTCTTGAACATATGTAATAGTCAGATAAAGGCACTTCCACGAGCAATCTCCAAGTTGTTGAACCTTCGTCATTTGATTATGTACCATGAAATGGATAATGCTATCGGGTTTAGATTTGTAAATGGAACAAAAGCGCCATCAGATATCAGTAACTGGAAGAAAATGCAGTTTTTGTCATGTGTTGAATCAGAAGGGGAGATTATTAAACTCGTCAGGAATATGACCCAGCTTACCAGTATTGGAATTTCAAATGTTAAGGCGAGTGACGAGAGTGATCTATGTACCTCCATTGAAAAGTTGAAGATGCTTAAGTCTTTGGTTCTATTGGCAAGTGATGAAGAGGAGCTGCTTCGAGTTGATGCCCTAATTTCGCCTCCTCCCCAACTTCGAAAAGTTACGTTGGTTGGAAAACTAGAAAGGGTGCCACTTTGGTTTGGTTCCATTCATAACATCACCATTATGTATTTGCGTTGGTCTAGACTTGAAGACGATCTGCTACCTCACATTGAAGCACTGCCGAATCTGGGATGGCTTTCACTTTGTAATGCGTATGTTGGGAAACAACTGTGTTTCCACAGAGGCTTCGTAAAGCTTAAGCATTTGGATTTGTTTAATTTCCCCTTGTTGAATGATATAACTATAGAAAAAGGGGCAATGATGAATCTCCAGTCCTTGGTACTTAAGAACTGCATGGAATTAGAGACATTGCCACAAGGACTTGAATACCTTGTGAATTTGAACTCAGTGATATTGGAGTCTATTCCACTGCAAATCATAAATTGCATACGCAAAGGAGGTGTGGATCATCCAAAGGTACAACACATTCGTGAAATCAACTATTTCTATGACACAGATTTTGGGAAGGCCCATGAAAGCTTGTCCTAGTATTCATCTCCCCTACAGGTACGCATTGAAACATTCCTAAACTTGAACATTTGAATTGTTACCTAGGAAATTGCTCGCACGTTCTTAATCGTAAGTCGGGAGAGCCTAAATATTTGAACTCCAAGCATTAAGATTTTATTTGATAAGTGTATTGCTTTCTGTCTTGCTATATCGCTTGTAGAATGAAGGCCGAGAAGTACAAAAGATTTGGATGTTACCCAATTCATGTGCCTCTGCAAGGAAAGAAGCATCTGTTGTTTGTTTGAAGCTGCAAAGATTGATGTTAGTTTCCTATTAGCCTCATTTGAAATTGAATAAAATGCCCAATACTCTTTAGAAAACTCCAACTAATGGATTTTATGTGTGTGTACTTTTCTGTAATAATAATGAGTTGGGATTGAATATGTTTAAGATGACCCATCTTCCTTCTACGATGATTGTATAACGAGCATTATAGCTACTTCACGAAATGCGTGGGAAAATCAGAATCAAGAGGAAAAATCAGATGACTTGGAAGCCAAGCCCCAATGGTACAAAATCAGCTCAATGATCATAGGAGCGTGCCACAAAAACAAAAGCGTTGGTGATCCTATGATCATACTATCTACTAAACTTATCAAGGTCAAAGAGCAAATTCTGCAAGTCCGACAAAAAACGAAAAAATGCTTGATGCCAAATATGTTATCAGAATGGTAATATTATACACAAGCAAGTGCAAGTCAGTGTACTTCATCATATAAATCAGCTGAAAATTCAACAAAGAATGTCCCTTTGATGCAATTTCCCCTCCACGGGATTTTTGGAGCTCTTCTTGTCCTAATCTTTGCCACTGAAAATGCTTTTACCCCACCACCCCATTTGCTTTCGAAAAGTTTTGGTCTTTGTCTATTTATCTCTTATTTTCATCCAGTATTCTTTATCACCATATTTTCATTGGCAAAGGAATCCAATAATTGCAGATCTAGCTTCGAGCACTTCTTGTCCTAATCTTTGCCACTGAAAATGCTTTTACCCCACCACCCCATTTGCTTCGAAAAGTTTTGGTCTTTGTCTATTTATCTCCTATTTTCATCCAGTATTCTTTATCACCATATTTTCATTGGCAAAGGAATCCAATAATTGCAGGTCTAGCTTCGAGCACTTGAAGCAGATCATTGCAACTCTTTTGTGGAGCTTTCGCTTCCCCATCACTTGGTATGTTATTCTGCGGTCTCACAAATATATCCTTCCAGAATCTGACTGGAAGAAAACCACATTTTTCTGTTGAGCTATGTAAGCATTTAGGGGATCAGATCATCCTTCATGGACCTGATCTTGAAGAAGCAGATCATATATTGCAACTCTTTTTCTTTTGTGATCATGAGCTTTCATACCCATCATCATCAGATGCTCCAGCTCTGTCCAACCCTTAATTGATATGCTATTCTGCATTCTCACTACCTACTTACTAACTTCTTTTCTAAGTTTTGATTGAATTGTAGCTTATATTAACTTTGAATTGGACGCAGGGTTGCTGTTGGCTGGATAGCACGATACTGATTCCAAGGTATGTACATAGCGTTTCATAAACACTATTGCAATTTACGCAAATAAATAACTGAGAGGTCTTGCTTACTGTGTGGCCGAGTCCAAAACCCTCTTCCCAAATAATTTTGCAAGAGAAAAAATATAGCTAGTAGTCGTGTGAGAGTGATGAGAAAATTTTGGAAATATTTTTCTCAATTATAACTTTATTCAGTTGTGAACTGTATCTGTTGAATTTTTTTTTACCTCTCTACATAATTTCACCACCACTACCTATGTGATGTGGTTTTATTATACTTATGCGTTCATGGCTTTGTGCGGACTCTCAGCTCTCTTTTCTTCTCATTCTACAGCCTCTGTTTCTCAATTTATTTTTTCTCTGTTAGTCGCTTGACTAGTTTACAGAGTTCAAATCATGGCCGGTGGTTGATCTTTGGGCTTTCAAGCCACAGGCTGGTGGGACTCATGCACGAGCATGTGTCTTTCTTTTTTATTTTATTTTTCAAAACAAAAATGAGAGTTAAAATCCACTTATCATCAATAATCTTTAGTTTTGGATTTCTAGTTTTTGACTGTTTTGTTTACAGAGATTGCATACTAAGTACAGAAGGTGGGGATCAAAAAGGCCAATATGGCCTCTGCTGCAACAGAACTACTGATTGGCAAAATTGCAACCATTCTTGAGAATGAAGCATCTTCCATAGCCGGAGTTCGAGATCAAATTGATGAGATTAAGCTAGAGCTTGTAAGCATGAGATCCTTCCTAAAAGATGCTGAGGGCAAACAAGCACTCACAGCTGGAGAGGAAACTTGGATCACAAGCGTCAGAGACTTGACCTATGATGTTGAAGATATCATTGACGAATACATGTATCACATGTATAAGCACAAAACTGCACGTCGATTTGTAAGGTGGCTCCGCAAAACCATTTACCTTCCAAAGAACATTTGGCGCAGGCGTCAGATCGCCAATGACCTGAAAAAAATAGCTATGAGAATCAAAGCCATTCCAGAGAGGAATCAGAGATATGGTGTTGGTACTTTAGAAGAAGCAACAAGTAGTGCTGATAATAGCATTCCACAATGGGCGAAGAACCAAGCTGAGTCTTCTCTTTATATTAAGGAGGATGAACTCGTCGGAATTGAAAGCAATAAGCAAATGTTGATGGGGTTGCTGTTGAATGGAGAGCTGAATCAAATGGTTGTACCCGTGGTCGGGATGGGAGGATCAGGGAAAACAACTCTGGTTGCGAAGTGCTTCACCGACGACAAAGTAAAAAGATATTTCAGTTGTTATGCATGGATCACTGTTTCGCAAAAATATTCGATTGAAGACTTGTTCAAAAGACTGATCAAGGAGTTTTATCAAGGAAGAAAGGAAGAGGTCCCTCAGTATTTGAACTCCATGAGCTACAAAGAATTGCTAGAGATGTTGATCAACTACATGGAGTCTGAGAGGTACCTTGTTGTACTTGATGACGTTTGGGATTTCAAACTTTGGCAAGAAATTAAAATAGCAATTCAAGACAAACAGCACGGAAGTCGAATCGTCCTCACAACTCGAAATCAAGACATAGCCTCCTATAATTTTGGAGTTGAAAGCCGTACTGTCAAAATTGAACCCTTGGAAGACCATGAAGCTTGGGAGCTCTTTTGCAAGAAAGCTTTCCCATATCCTGATCAATCCTGTCCTAAAGAGCATGAATCATTAGCACGGGAACTTGTGAAGAAGTGTGAGGGCTTACCTTTGGCAGTCGTAGCTCTAGGTGGTCTTATGTCTTCGAAACAGCCATCAGAATGGAAGAAAATCCAAAGTAGCTTGAATTGGCATCTCACTAACGATCCTATGTTAGAACCTGTGAAGAGCATCTTGCTGATTAGTTTCAACAATTTGCCAAGCCGATGGAAGCACTGTTTTCTGTACTGTTCACTTTTTCCTGAAGATCACTATATTAAAAGAAATAGACTACTTAGGATGTGGATCGCTGAAGGATTTGTTGAACCTATGAAAGGGGTCACACCAGAAGGAGTTGCAGAGTGCTATCTTAGGGGACTTATTGCTCGTAGCATGCTCCAAGTCGTACAAAGGCGTGATGATGGAAGACCAAGATCATGTAAGATGCATGACCTTATGCTGGAGCTTGCTTTGTCTATCTCCCGAAAGGAAAAGTTTGGTGATGTATATGATGGCAGCGAATTAGTAGAAGAAATTGGAGGTCGGCGCATGTCGATTCAAACAACTAAAGGACAAATTACTTCTTGCAAAGGTACGTTACAAATTCGTTCTTTTCTCGTGTTTGCTAGTAGCATGCTCTCGTTATCGATGTTGGAAAAGGTGTCGTCTTCTGGGTTAAAATTGTTGCGGGTACTAGATATGGAGAATGTCCCGATTGATAGATTTCCGGATGAGCTCGTCTACTTATTCAACTTGAAATATTTAAACTTAAAGGGAACTCTGATTAAGGAGCTTCCAGAATCCATAGGAAGGCTCCGAAACCTTGAAACCTTGAATATCCGTAACAGTAAGATCGAGGCACTTCCGCGAGCTATCTCTAAGTTACCAAACCTTCGTCATTTAATTAGTGGTCATGCACTTGGTGATTATATGGAGTTTCTTTGGCATTTAATTATTGATCATACAATTAATGATGATTATATGGAGTTTACATTTCGAAAAGGGACAAAAGTGCCATCAGATATCAGTAAGTGTAAGAATTTGCAAGTTTTGTCAATTATTAAATCAGAAGGGGAGTTTATTAAACAAGTCGGGAATATGACCCAACTTACAAAGATTGGCATTACAAATGTAAAAGCAAAAGATGAGGTTGACCTATGTCACTCCATTGGAAATTTGAAGCTCCTTGAAAGTTTGAATCTAATGGCAACTGATGAAGATGAGTTACTTCCAGTAAATGCGCTGGCATCGCCTCCTCCCCAACTTCGTGATGTTTTTTTGGGTGGAAAACTGGAAAGAGTGCCACTTTGGTTTGGTTCTCTTCATAACATCACATACATGGCTCTTAGTTGGTCTAGACTCGAAGAAGATCCGCTACCTCACATTCATTCACTGCCGAATTTGAGAGAACTTCAACTTTCTAATGCAGTTGTTGGGAGACAATTATGCTTCTGCAGAGGTTTCTTAATGCTCAAGATTTTGATGGTTGAAGACTTCCCCTTGTTGAATGATATAATGATAGAAAAAGGAGCAATGCCGAATCTCCAGACCTTCGGACTCTTTGACTGTATGGAATTAAAGACAATGCCATACGGAATTGAATACCTTGTGAATCTAAAGTCATTGCAATTAAAGTCTATTCCACCACAAATCATAAATTCCATACGCAAAGGAGGTGTGGATCATCCAAAGGTACAACACATTCCTGAAATCTACCATTTATACGAGACAGAATTTGGGAGATGCTATGAAAGCTTGTCATAGGACTCATATCCTCAAAAGGTAAGTTTTTCACCTTCTCATTAAAGCTTTCCTAAACTTGAACATTTGAAATTTTATATAAGATTTTATTTGATAATTCTATTGCTTTCATCTTGCTATGTCGGTTGTAGGATGAAGGCCGAGGAGTGCTAAAGATTTGGATTCTACCGGGTTTGTGTGCCCCTGCAGGAAGGAAAAATCTGTTGTTTGTGTGAAGATGCAAAGATTGACGCTGGTTTCTTATTTGCCTCTTTTGAAATTGAATAAAATGCCCAAGATTATTTATAACCTGAAACTTATGGGCTTTGTGTGTGTGTATTTTCATGTACTAATAATGGATTTGTCTGTGTGTTTCATTTCGAACCATGAATAACTTGTGTTATTTCCTTTCTTGCTATTTATTTTGTGAAGACCACTAAAAGTGGATACGACCATATCATTGTTGCAAGATTTAGTGCTGGATGTTACAAAATGTTACAACCTCAATTAGCCAAAAGACTCGTCCCTAGATTAGCCTGAAATAATATAGAATGTGTATTCCCATGAGGGATTTAACAAATCACATCATGCTAAGTTGCCTGCAATTTAGTTCTTCCCACTTCATTTGACGAAGAACTAGCACCTTGTGCCGAGAGATTTCCTTTTGAGTAAGTAATGGTTGAATTCCGGGTTTGGCAAAGTAGACTTCATTTTGTGAAATTGGTCAGTTAGAGCAGCTTGCAATTGTTGTGGAGAAAGCAAGTTTGGCCTTTCAAGAGTTTTCACGGCATAGTTTGCTGCAAGATTAACCTGTAACGAAACAAAGAGGAAGACATTCGAGAAACAAAAAACTTTGTACAATTCTATGGCATGTACACGCTGGACAAAAGACTTTGTACATATAGTTTACTCATTGAACCAGTCTGTGACATGTGGTACGTGTTTAACTAATGAAACACGTGAAGGATGCTATACCAAATACGATAGATGAACATGTGATTTGGGAGCATGCATGCATACGTATCTGTATTAGATAAATGCCATTAAAGACCTAAATTTTCCGGTTAAGAATGTAGTATCAAAGGATCCAGTGAAGAGATCAATAATATACAGATCAAAACTTAAAATATATTATGTATTTGAATCCCATAGTTCCAGACTCCTAGAAGGTTACTGTACCATAAATTATGGGAAAGGAGGCATATGCATGTATACCTATATGGTTTAAAGTGCAATTGTTGATGAATGTTGTCTAATGGGTCCAGAAGGGGAAGGCATAAGGACTTCCCTATATTTCTAGGATCAATCAGATGACGAAGAATGAAGGGAGACACTTAATTTTAAAGGATCTGCAGACTTCGTTTGCTCATGATCACCCTATATTCCTCCAGGATCAGCCGATACCCTTACACAGAGGACTGGCTCTGGTTTGCCCTCGACTTCTGGCTTCAAAGTGACAGTATTTCTATTAACCATGGTAAACCAACTTTTACAGTGAAAGATTCTAAAACCTTTCAATGTTCTCTGATGTAAGAACTGCTAAAAAATGAACTACATTTCCGGCAAAGAAACGAACTATATGCATTTTTCTCCCATAAACGTATCAAACCACACTATAGCTACTTCACAGAATCAAGAGGAAAATCCTGATGACTTGCAAGCTAAGTCCCAATGGTGACAAAATTAGCTCAATGGTCACAGAAACAAAAGCATTGGTGACGCTATGATCATAGTGTCTACTAACCCTATCAAATTCAAAGAGAAATTTCTGCAAATTTGACCAAAACGAGAAAAAAAGCTTGATGCCAAATATGTTAACAAAAATGCTTGTAATCAACTATGTTATCAAAGCAAGTGTGAATCAGTGTAATTCAACATATAAGTGAGCTGAAAATTCAACATACCTACTACGAAGCCAGCTTCATCAAGGCTTTTGCAAGAGGCAGAATGCAAAACCTTGAATTGGTACCAAATGGACAATAATTAGGGCCAAATTTTGGAAAATTATGATACAAAAAATTCCAATTATATCCATTTATTCCCCCTTTTTTCACTAACCAAACAGTGGCTAAAGGTAAAAAAACAATTTACATTCCTTGGCCTCCAGCCAGAGATTCCTCCGATGGATCTTTCTAGTCATCAATTCTGAAGATTTAATATTAATTACGATTTTACGCTTAATTGTGTGTGTGCGTATATATATAAATAGAGAGAGATAGAGAGAGAGAGAGAGAGAGAGAGTGAGTTACTTACACCCAACCGTAACGGCGGTCGAATAGAAGACGATTCGGAGGTGGGCTTGAGGAGGTTGTAATGGAGAATGAGGAAGTTGAGGTCGCCATTTTCTCCTTTCTATCTCAGACGGTAGGGATTGGATTGAGGAAGGGGGAAAGTTTTGGGCCTCAAATTAAATGGGTCTGATTTGTTGACTCCGTTGGGAAGGCCCAGTTACCGGGCAATTTCGTAAATTAAAGTTACTGCCAGTTTAAAGGGCAATAAACTCACCTCACTTTTCCCGCTTCTTCTTCGATCCAAATCTCTCATTTTCTGATTCTCTCTTTCGTAGCTTAAGCAATGGCGAATTTGGAATCAACTCGTATTTAATTTAAATTTTGTAATAGGGTTTGAAGTGAGTTTAGAGTCTAAAGATGTAGAGGGAAAAATTGCTTCCCAACATAATCTCACCAACATGCCTAATTGCCGGCGATTTTATTATTTTTAGGGTACGAGCTATCCAAGACAAATGTGCCTCTTAATTACATCATCTTATTACCAAGCAAAACCTTTTGATTTGCTTACAAACGAAAATAAATATGAGAGTAAAACGTTTATTTGATTTTTTTTTTTGCAGCTGCATCTAAGTCGAACCTTAGATTGTCTACGTATTCGTCTCTAGAATCAAGCCACTCGTAGTTCCAGAATTTTTAATGAGTGAATGACTAGTTAAAAATAAGGATTGTGTTTGAAACCTGTGTTTGGAAATATATTTGGGAGAATTTAGTTAGAAATAACCAGTGATTCAAAGATGGTTGCGGTTGCATCTAGTGGGTATGCTAGATTGCCTACGTATCCCTTCGCGAGAATCAAACCGACGTAGTTCGAAAGATTTTTAATGAGTAAATGACCCATTAAAAAATATGTTTGGCTATTTAAAAAAAATAGAATTAACTTTAAAGAAGTACGAATTTATTTAGAGGGGGTGGTTGCATCTAGAATAATCTAGATTGCCTATGTACCCTTAACGGGATCAAACCGGCATAGTTCTGGGACTTTTTAATGAATTTGGGTTTTGATAATATAATTATTGGGATCGAGAATTTTTTGAAGTGATTTTAGGCCTTTATGATGTCTCGAGTATTTTGATAACTCATTAATTATTATTCTTTATAAGGGTGGCAATTTTTGACACAACTCGATACACGACTCGAAACCCGCACGAAATTTATCCGGGTCAACCCGCACGAATAAAATTTTGAGTCACTTTTGGGTCAACCCGTTATGACCCGTTTATTAAACAGGTGGGTTTCGGGTCAACCTGTTAACCCGTATAATGACTTGTTAACCCGTTTAATAAATAGGTAGATTTCGAGTTAACAGGTTAACCAGTATATTGGCTTATGTATTGATCCATTTAATAAACGTGTCATTACTAACTCATATATCTACCCATTTATCTACCTAAATAGCTATTAAATTTTATAATTTAAATAGGTTAAATATGTTAAACGGGTCAAACGGATCATAAGTTAATTGAGTTTTGAGTATGACCTATTTATTAAATGGGTTAAATGGATTACACGGGTTACACAGGTCATTAACAGGTCGGGTTCGGGTTGGACATTCTTGACACGATTATTAAACGAGTCGAATTCGGGTTGGGCATAAATAGGTAAGATAGAATTCATGACACGACACGAACCCGACATGACACGACCCATTGCCACCCCTAATTCTTTAATAGCCCGCTTTAGCAAATTTCTGAGCTCAGCTTCAAGTGTATCTCCTAAAGTAAATGAAACCAACTTCTAATAGGTCTCTGATATCCTTATCTGCTGATGAGATTAGCTCTCAAAACAGGAACATGAAAAAAAAAGGTCCATAAATGAAATAAGCTGGCCCCCTTTTTTCCGTTGCCCTCTACTTCCTTGTAGCTTTCTCATGCAACTACTCTTGGTTTGCTGCTCTGCTCTTGCATGATACCTTTCAAGGCCCTTAATCGGTGAGTCCCTTTTTTGTTTCTACCACGCAAGTAATTTTTGAAACTCTCGCATGTGAAAATCCTCAAGTTCTTTGCTCTTTTCCCTCTCTTCCTGTTTTGCTTGTACTCTGGTACATTGTTCGACTCATTTTAATTGAGCCACGCAAGTACCTCCTTTTTTAAGAGGTGACAAAAGCCACCGCTCATACAGAAGCTAAATAATGATGTGGGAACATCATGAAATTTGTCAATCCTCTCCCTGTTGTCTTCACCTTGACTAATTCATCATATTTCACTTTATTTTACAGTTTCTCTTGTATGTTCCCAAGATAATTAAATATAGCAGATTTGTCGACAAACTCCTTGCATGAAAATTGCACAATATGTTGGCATGTTTTGAATAGGCCACGCAAGTCTTCAACTAATATATTTTTTCCACTCCCTTTTCCACAGAACACAAAGCACGGCTTGCGGGGAAAGGTTGATGCGCCTGGTGCACACGCCATCCTCATTGACTTCTTTGTTCTCTTTTACATTTGATAATTAGGTGAATACTCTCATCTTTTTATTTTGTCTGTAGCTCTTGGTGATGGTGAATTTATCCTTTTATCTATGATGTATGTGAGCATTCATCCTTTTATCAATGTAATGTATTGGCATAACAATCAATCTTTTCTTTGTTTTTTTCGTAGCTACAAAAAGTGAATGAATTTAATATATCATGATCATCCTTCCTTTTACTATCTTGCATCTGCTAACATCTCCATCACCCTTTTTGTCCTTAGCTCACCTAAAAGGTGAATGATTGTTTGAACACCACATTTATCAAAGTGATGCGTGAGCATCACAAAGACTTTTTTTTTAAAAACAATCTTTTAGCTGTGGTTTGCTTCAAACTTCATTTATTGTTCTTCGTTTTTTTCCACAAAACTTTGTCCTCTCTTCATGCCAATTGAACGTGGAACACATTATTATCTTTAGTTCTCACTTCATTGCGTATGGATGGATACATGAATATATATTTTTTTTGGCCGATCATGATTGACCAAAATTCTTGATGTTGTTGGACATTTTTTTATTCATGAACGTTGCTACCTCTCGGACTCCTCGGACGATCATGATCGTCCATTTTCTTTGAGGTCCATGGACATCACCTCCTTTCTTGCCATGAACGATCATGATTGCTCACTTTCTTTGATATTCCTAAATTTCCCCGACGATCGTGATCGTCTATTTTTATGAATATTGAAATTTCTTGCCCTTCATATTTGTGGTATTGAACTTGCAATGTTAATTTTTCCGGAATATATATACATATGTATAATTTTTTATGCATATAAATCTTTTTTTTATAGAGAATTTATATCTACATCATTTGAAAGAATGGGAAACAGCATACAACCATTTATACCTTTGATGTTTATGGGTTTCGGGTGCTTTCGCTGCTTGAGGTTTGGAAAATTTCTTCTTTTTTCCTTGTAGCTTCCTCTGCTGTTTTTTTTTTTTCCTTTTTTTCCTTCTCTCTTCCTTTTTCTTTTCTTTTTCCCTTTGTTGACTTCTCTTCTCTCCTTTCTCTTCTACTCACACTCTTTGCTTTTTTCTCTCCTCACCTGACACACACACACTTTGATCTTTCTCTCAATTTTCTTTTCCCGATTTCCACTTTCCTTCCTTCCCCTTTGTCATTCCCTTGTGCCTCTATATATAGGCAACGGGAAGAGATGAGATCAAATGAAAATTGGGCATTTTGAATTTAAATTTTGAAGTGCCCAATTAAATGAGGACTCTGTTTGAAAATATTGATGATATCTGATTTCAAATTCAAATGTCTGTTATTTTTATGTGGCCTTTAAATTTCTATTTTTTTCTTTTTGTAAATGTCAATTATCAGGTAAAAGCTACCAAATATTGATTAATGTATATATATATATATATATGTGACTTGGTCACTGCTTTTTCCGTTTCAACAGAAGACCTATAGAAAACAGCCCCCTTAATTTCTAAGCATCTTATAGAGTGAATAGAATATAAATAAAATAATTATTTCCTTATTTTTGAAATTTTTTTTTAAAAAACGACAAAATTGTGGTTTAACTCACATTTTTTGTGAAAAATACAATTATCAAGATTTCGTGAAATATTTTAATTGCACATTAGCCAAAATATCATATACTATTTCGGACATGTTCTGCCATATAGAATATCCATTAACTATTTTTTATGTATTTTTTAAGCATAAAAACTCGAATTTCATTGAAATTACTTTACAAGTTCGAAGTAAGGTTAGGGTTTAAAGGTCTTTAAAAAACATCCACTCATCTTCAAAGTATTTTACAGAGTAAAAAGGATGGAAATAAAATATGTATTTTGATACTTTTTAAGAAATTTTAAAAATCAGCTAAAAGTCGTGAGTTGCTCACATTTTTTTAAGAAACGAAACTACCGAGATTTTGAGAAATATTTTAACTGCACATTAATCAAAGTATTATATGTCATTTGGGACATATCCTGCCATTCAAATGCCCATTTACAATATTTTATGTAATTTTTCGGCCAAAAAAATTGAATTTCATTGAAATTTCATACTAGGGTCCGAAAGTGAATCTAGGGTCTGAAGGTCTTTACAAAGCATTCCCCTCAACTTCAAAGCATATTAAAACTGACTAAAAATCGTGAGTTAGCTCACATTTTTTGTAAAATATGCAACTATCGAGATTTCATGAAATATTTTAACTATACATTAGACAAAGTATTATATGCCATTTGGGACATGTCATGTCTTTCAAGAAGTCTACTTTCATTTTTTATGCATTTTTTAAAGCAAAATAAGTCGAATTTCATAGAAATTTCGTAATATGGTCCGAAGTGACTCTAAGGTCTGAAAGTCCTTAAAAAACATCTCCCTCAACTTCACAGTATCTTACGAAGTGAAGATAATAGAAAGAAAAAGAAATAAGTATTTCGATACTTCTGAAAAAATTTCATAAATCGACTAAAAATCATGAGTTATAGCTCACATTTTTTGTAAAAAATGCAACTATCGGAATTTCATGAAATATTTTAATTGCACATTAGCCAAAGTATTATATGTCATTTGGGACATATCTTACCATTTAGGCAACCCATTTACTACTCTTTATGTACTTTTTAGACAAAAAATTTCGAATTTCATTGAAATTTTGTAACAGGGTCCGCAGTGTGTCTAGTGTTAAAAGGTCTTTAGAAAATATCTCTTTCAACTTCAAAACATCTTACAGAGTGAGTAGAATGGAAATAAAATAAGTATTTCGATGCTTTTGAAGAAATTTCAAAAATTAACTAAAAATTATGAGTTATAAACTTATAACTCAAATGTTTTGTAAAAAATGCAACTGTCGAGATTTCGGAAAATATTTTAATTGCACATTAGCCAAAATATTAAATCACATTTGAGACATGTTCTGCCATATAGAATGCCCATTAAATATTTTTTGTGTATTTTTTAAGCATGAAAACTCAAATTTCATTTAAATTTTGTTACAAGGTTTGAAGTGAGTGTTGGATCTAAAGGTCTTTAGACTCAACTTCAAAGTATCTTACGGGGTGAGGAAAATGAAAATAAAATAAGTATTTCGATACTCTTGAAGAAATTTTAAAACTTGACCAAAAATTGAAGGTTATTTCTCATATTTTTCTGTAAAAAATGCAAATGTCAAGATTTCGTAACATATTTAGCTGCTCATTAGCCAAAATTTTAAATGTCATTTGAGACATATCCTGCTATTCTGGGTGCCTAATAACTTTTTTTTAAAATAAAGACTCAAATTTCATTGAAATTCCTTAACGGGGTCCAAAGTGAGTCAAGGATCCGAAACTTTTTTGAAAACATCCCCCTTTAACTTCAAAGTATCTTAACTGCACATTAGTGAAAGTATTGTATGCCATTTAAGACATGTTCTACCTTTTAGGATACCTATTTACTATTTTTTAATCAAAAAACTCGAATTTCATTGAAATTTTATAATAGAGTCCCAATTTAATTTAGGGTCCAAAGATCTTTCGAGCACCTTACAGAGTTATCTTTCCAAACTAATTATGTCATGATCTTTCAACAGACATCATCCAATTATCTCACCCATTTTCCTGCTGGGTTATGTCTTGGGCTTTGTATTATTTTATTTTTTCATATTTTATATATGATCATGTTGATCAAGTCGCCTGTTAATTAAATCTTGGTCATCTTAACTAGTAATTTATTACATCATTTCATGAGTGATTGAGATTGGCTATGTATTAGTTTTTCATATTTTATCATCATGTTAATCAAGTTGGCTGTTAATTAGTTAAGTCTTGGCGGTCGTCTTAATTTACTAATAATTTATTACATTATTTCATAAGTAGGGGATCAGATCATCCATATTCATCATTCATGGAACTGAGCTTGAACAAGCAGATCATAAATTGCAACTCTTTATCTTTTGTGATCATGAGCTTTCATACCCCATCATCATCATTAGATGCTCCATCTCTGTCCAACCCTTAACTGGTATGATGCTCCATCTCTATTCCAAAACCCTCTTCCCAAATCTTTTTGCAAGAGAAAAAAAAAATGATGGGTAATTGTGTGAGAGCGATGAGAAAATTTTGTTAATGTATTTTTCAATTTTTTTCAATTATAATTTTATTTATTTATAATCTATATTTGTTGAAGACAAGTTTGCACATAAATTCACCATAATTTCACCACGACTTTTAGTTTGCACAAGTTTGCCTCTTATAATTACAACCTCTTGTCATAAGAGAACGTCCCTTTGATTACTTCTGTACTTAATTCCAGCCTTAGATTGCCAATATAACCCCTTTTAGGGATCAAGTCATTCGTAGTTCATGGTAAATTGACTTCTATGTTTGGGGATTGAACGAGTGAATGACTCATAAAAAAGGAAATGAGTTTGATTGTTTATATGGTTGTTTGAATAAATTTGGTCAATGAACCAGAGATCCGATTTGGATTTACAGTATGCGGTTATATCTAGATTGTCACGAATCCGTAGTGGAAACAAACCTGCATAATTTTGGGGGCGATAGATTTGGGGGCTTCATTTGATATTTTTGATGGCACAAGAATTTTTTCTTAGCAGCTTCATGATGAGAGATGGGCTGGCCTCCTTGTGCATTGATGATTTTGTTTTATTTTCATTGTCAATTTGATGCAGACATCGTGTATTCCAAATAGTTATTTAACCTGAAAATGCACTTGACAATGTTATTCTATTAGAGAAAACTTAGAGATTGATCAATACCTTGGTTTCTTCTCTGGAAAGATGTTTTTGTAGTTGATCGTCTTTTCTGAATTCCAATCAATAGGATGTAGAGATGTACACTGTGTTCGCTGAATTTCTTGTTGAGTTCTCTCTGAAACTCGGTAGTTTTTTTTTTCTTCGATCTGTGTTTCCACCCTTTTTCTTCGATTTTGATTCTTTGAATTTCTATTTTATGAACTTTGTCTCTTGTTTACAGAAAGTGCATGCGAAGTACAATAGGTTGGGATCAAAAAGACCAATATGGCTTCTGCTGCAACAGAACTACTGATTGGCAAAATTGCAACCATTCTTGAGAATGAAGCATCATCCATAGCCGGAGTTCGAGATCAAATTGATGAGATTAAGCTAGAGCTTGTAAGCATGAGATCCTTCCTAAAGGATGCAGAGGACAAGCAAGCACTCACAGCTGGAGGGGAAACTTGGATCACAAGCGTCAGAGACTTGGCCTATGATGTTGAAGATATCATTGACGAATTCATGTATCACATGTATGAGCACAAAACTGCATGTCGATTTGTAAGGTGGCTCCGCAAAACCATTTACCTTCCAAAGAACATTTGGCACAGGTGTCAAATCGCAAATGACCTGAAAAAAATCGCTATGAGAATCAAAGCCGTTCCAGAGACGAATCAGAGATACAGTGTTGGAACTTTAGAAGGAGCAACAAGTAGTGTTGATAATAGCATTCCACAATGGGCGAAGAACCAAGCCGAGTCTTCTCTTTATATTAAGGAGGATGAACTCGTCGGAATTGAAAGCAATAAGCAAATGTTGATGGGGTTGCTGCTGAATGGAGAGCTGAATCAAATGGTTATACCGGTGGTCGGGATGGGAGGATCAGGGAAAACAACTCTGGTTGCGAAGTGCTTCACCGACGACAAAGTAAAAAGATATTTCAGTTGTTATGCATGGATCACTGTTTCGCAAAAATATTCGATTGAAGACATGTTCAAAAGACTGATCAAGGAGTTTTGTCAAGGAAGAAAGGAAAAAGTCCCTCAGCATTTGAACTCCATGAGCTACAAAGAATTGCTAGAGATGTTGATCAACTACTTGGAGTCTGAGAGGTACCTTGTTGTACTTGATGACGTTTGGGATTTCAAACTTTGGCAAGAAATTAAAATAGCACTTCAAGACAAACAGCAAGGAAGTCGAATCACCCTCACAACTCGAAATCAAGACATAGCCTCCTACAATTTTGGAGTTGAAAGCCGTCCTTTCGAAATTAAACCCTTGGAAGGCCATGAAGCTTGGGAGCTCTTTTTCAAGAAAGCGTTCCCTTATCCTGATCAATCTTGTCCTAAAGAGTTTGAATCTTTAGCTTGGGAGCTTGTGAAAAAGTGTGAGGGCCTACCATTGGCGGTGGTAGCTTTAGGTGGTCTAATGTCTTTCAAACAGCCATCGGAATGGAAGAAAATCCAAAGTAGCTTGAATTGGCATCTCGCTAACGATCCTATGTTAGAACCTGTGAAGAGCATCTTGCTGCTTAGTTTCAACAATTTGCCAAGCCGATGGAAGCACTGTTTTTTGTACTGTTCACTTTTTCCTGAAGATCACTATATTAAAAGACATAGACTACTTAGGATGTGGATCGCTGAAGGATTTGTTGAACCTATGAAAGGGGTCACACCAGAAGGAGTTGCAGAGGGCTATCTTAGGGGACTTATTGCTCGTAGCATGCTCCAAGTCGTAGAAAGGGATGAAGATGGAAGACCAAGATCGTGTAAGATGCATGATCTTATGCTGGAGCTTGCTTTGTCTATCTCCCAAAAGGAAAAGTTTGGTGATGTATATGATGGCAGCAAAGTAGTAGAAGAAATTGGAGGTCGGCGCATGTCGATTCAAACAACTGAAGGACAAATTACTTCTTGCAAAGGTACGTTACAACTTCGTTCTTTTCTCGTGTTTACTAGTAGCATGCTCTCGTTATTGATGTTGGAAAAGGTGTCGTCTTCTGGGTTAAAATTGTTGCGGGTACTAGATATGGAGAATGTCCCGATTGATAGATTTCCGGATGAGCTCGTCTACTTATTCAACTTGAAATATTTAAACTTAAAGGGAACTCTGATTAAGGAGCTTCCAGAATCCATAGGAAGGCTCCGAAACCTTGAAACCTTGAATATCCGTAACAGTAAGATCGAGGCACTTCCGCGAGCTATCTCTAAGTTACCAAACCTTCGTCATTTAATTAGTGGTCATGCAACTGCTGATTATATGGAGTTTCTTTGGCATTTAATTATTGATCATACAATTATTGATGATTATATGGAGTTTAAATTTCGAAAAGGGACAAAAGTACCATCAGATATCAGTAAGTGTAAGAATTTGCAAGTTTTGTCAATTATTAAATCAGAAGGGGAGATTATTAAACAAGTCGGGAATATGACCCAACTTACAGAGATTGGCATTACAAATGTAAAATCAAAAAATGAGGTTGACCTATGTCACTCCATTGGAAATTTGAAGCTCCTTGAAAATTTGAATCTAATGGCAACCGATGAAGATGAATTACTTCCAGTAAATGCGCTGGCATCGCCTCCTCCCCAACTTCGTAGTGTTTGTTTGGGTGGAAAACTGGAAAGAGTGCCACTTTGGTTTGGTTCTCTTCATAACATCACATACATGTTTCTTGGTTGGTCTAGACTCGAAGAAGATCCGCTACCTCACATTCAATCACTGCCGAATCTGAGAGATCTTCAACTTTGTAATGCAGTTGTTGGGAGACAATTATGCTTCTGCAGAGGTTTCTTAATGCTCAAGCTTTTGATGGTTGCCCACTTCCCCTTGTTGAATGATATAACGATAGAAAAAGGAGCAATGCCCAATCTCCACACGGAATTGAATACCTTGTGAATCTAAAGTCATTGCAATCAAAGTCTATTCCTTCGCAAATCATAAATTCCATACGCAAAGGAGGTGTGGGTCATCCAAAGGTACAACACATTTCTGAAATCAACCATTTCTACGAGGCAGAATTTGGGAGGTGCTATGAAAGCTTGTCCTAGCATTCATATCCTCAAAAGGTAAGTTTTTTACCTTCTCATTGAAGCTTTCCTAAACTTGAACATTTGAAATTTTATATAAGATTTTATTTGATAATTGTATTGCTTTCATCTTGCTATATCGCTTGTAGGATGAAGGCCAAGAAGTGCTAAAGATTTGGATTCTATCGGGTTTGTGTGCCCCTGCAGGAAGGATGTTGTTTGTGTGAAGATGCAAAGATTGACGCTAATTTCTTATTTGCCTCTTTTGAAATTGAATAAAATGCCCAAGATTATTTATAACCTGAAACTTATGGGCTTTGTGTGAGTGTATTTTCATGTACTAATAATGGATTTGTCTGTATTTCATGAAACACGTGAAGGATGCTATACCAAATACGATAGATGAACATGTGATTTGGGTGCATGCATGCATACGTATCTGTATTAGATAAATGCCATTGAAGACCTAAATTTTCCGGTTAAGAACGTAGCATCAAAGGATCCAGTGAAAAGATCAATAATATACGGACCAAAACTTAAAATATATTTGTATCTGAATCCCACAGTTTCAGACTGCTAGAAGGTTACTGTACTTGCATAGATTATGGGAAATGAGGCATATGCATGTATACTTATATGGTTTAAAGTGCAATAGTTGATGAATGTTGTCTAATGGGTCTAGAAGGGGAAGGCATAAGGACTTCCCTATATTTCTAGGATCAATCAGCTGACGAAGAATGAAGGGAGACACTTAATTTTAAAGGATCTGCTGACTTTGTTGGCTCATGATCACCCTACATTCCTCCAGGATCAGCCGATACCCTTGCACAGAGGACTGGCTCTGGTTTGCCCTCGACTTCTGGCTACAAAGTGACAGTGTTTCTATTAATCATGCTAAACCGACTTTTACAGTGAAAGATTCTACATTTCCGGCAAAGGAACGAACTATATGCATTTTTTTCTCCTATAAACCTATCACACCGCACTACAGCTACTTCACAAAATACCTGGGAAAATCACAATATCAAGAGGAAAATCTAGATGACTTGCAAGCTAAGTCCCAATGGTGACAAAATTAGCTCAATGGTCTCAGTAACATGCCACAGAAACAAGAGCATCATTGGTGACTCTATGATCACAGTGTCTACTAAACTTACAAAGTTCAAAGAGAAAAAAATTGCTTGACGCCAAATATGTTATAAGAAATGCTTGTTATCAAATATGTTATCAAAGCAAGTGCGAATCAGTGTAATTCAACATATAAATGAGCTGAAAATTTAACATACCGACTGCGAGGCCATCTTTATCAAAGTTTTTGCAAGAGGCAGAATGCAAAACCTTGAATTGATACCAAAGGGACAATATATCCATTTCTTCCCTTTTCTCACTATGATACAAACCAATCCAATTATATCCATTTCTTCCCTTTTTCTCACTAACCAAACAGAAGCTAAAGGTAAAAAACAACTTGCATTCCTCGGCCTCCAGCCAGAGCTTCATCCGATGGATCTTTCCAGTCATCAATTCTGAAGATTTAATATTAATTACGACTTTACACTTAATTGCGTGTGTGTATATAACTATATATATATATATACAGAGAGAGAGAGAGAGAGAGTTACTTACACCCCCAACCATAACGGCGGTCAAATATAAGACGTTTCGGAGGTCGGCTTGAGGAGGTTGTCATGGAGAATGAGGAAGTTGAGGTCGCCATTTTGAGGAGGTTGTCAAATCTTTGCGATTTGCTCTTGTGCAATTGTTTGTATGTTCTTGGTTGGGGAAAAAGAAACAAGGCTTCTAAGAAGGTAGATTTAAGTAGCATTCCAAGTTTGAGTTGTTCCCTTCATAAGACATTTTGCCCTTATTAAATACCGGACATATGTGTTGAGATGTGAGGAAAATGTCCCACATTGGAAAAACACAATTACAATTTGTGCCTTATAAGATCTTGGGCTACTCCCCCATTGCCAATTGGTTTTGGAGTGGAACCTCAACTTCTTACATGGTATCAGAGCGGGGTTATCTCACGTGTTGGCTTAACCGTCACACGTGTCACACGTACCCAATCAAATCGTCACGTGATAGGCTGGAAAATCCGCCACACGTGAGGGGGCCTGTTGAGATGTGAGGAAAATGTCCCACATTGGAAAAGCACAACTACAATTTGTGCCTTATAAGATCTTGGGCTACTCCCCCCATTGCCAATTGGTTTTGGGGTGGAATTTCAACTTCTTACAATATGATGAAAATCTCAATTATACACAATTTTCTTCAATTTTGGCCACCGTTATTCACATACTAATTAGCTGGGATTTAGGGTATAGAATGGTCCTTTGGAATTTTGATTTTAGGTTCTAAGTATGAAATTTTGAATTGATTCCCATGTTTGATTAGTAAGTGTATAGAATGGTTCTTTGAAACTTCGATTTTAAGTATCAAACTTTTGAGTGTAACCCTAAATTTAATACTTTAAACCTTGAATTGAACTGATTACTTGATTTGAGATGCTAACCTTAAAGTCTTCAGCTCTTAAATCTATATCCTAATTAGTTTGTCAAATTTCATTTCTTCTTACAGCTTAACCAAGCAATTGGATTGATTGAAGCGATTGCCGAGGCATCAAAGGAGCATTATTTGGAGAATACAGACCTCTCAGCTGAGGAGGCACAAGTTGTTACCAGGTTTTTCAGGGATCCAAATTTTTACCTGAGTCCCAAGATCAACTGAATCTGGAAGCGAGCTTGGATCATGAGTGTCATGTGTAACTAGAAGCTAAAATTTGTACATAAAACTGAAAACCATACACTTTTATGCAGATTCTGGATTCGAATTTCAGATTTGGGATTCTGATCCCTTCTTGACATCATTGGATTGAAAACCAGAACAATTAGCTCCAAATCTGTGCTTATCAATCTGAAGTGGCCTATTAAGCTCACACATTGGTACGAAATTAATCTATGCTCTTTTGAGACCCCGGCTGCCACACGAAGCCGATATTAGGCCAAGGGCACTCGTTAGGTCCTATGGTATAACAAAATGCTAGAAATCATCTCAATTATTAGATTTTATTACAAGTACAAAAGTGGTGAGCTTTCATCCACAAATGCATTGGCATGATAAGGTCTGTCACTCTCTCTAACAAAATTATTGGTACATGGACAAGTCTTCCTTTGACTGCCATGAGCCACAATGCATTCATTCTAAATCACTAAACAAATCACAATTTCTTGAGAAAGTAAATTCCCTACAGCTACAGATAAGGGGAAAAGGGTATTGCAATTGCAACCACAAAATAAGATCCAACTTGCTACATAATTTTACCCCACCACCCCATTTTCTTTCGAAAAGTCTTTGTCTATTTATCTCCTATTTTCATCCAGTATTCTTTATCACCATATTTTCATTGGCAAAGGAATCCAATAATTGCAGATCTTGCTTCGAACACTTAAAGCAGATCATCACTTGGTATGTTATTCTGTGGTCTCACTAATATATCCTTCTAGAATTTGACTGGAAGAAAACCACAGATCTACTTAAGTAGTTTTTCTGTTGAGCTATGTAAGCATTTAGGGGATCAGATCATCCTTCATGGACCTGATCTTGAAGAAGCAGATCATATATTGCAACTCTTTTTCTTTTGTGATCATGAGCTTTCATACCCATCATCATCAGATACTCCAGCTCTGTCCAACCCTTAATTGATATGCTATTCTGCATTCTCACTACCTACTCACTAACTTCTTTTCTAAGTTTTGATTGAATTGTAGCTTATATTAACTTTGAATTGGACGCAGGGTTGCTGTTGGCTGGATAGCACGATACTGATTCCAAGGTATGTACATAGCGTTTCATAAACACTATTTCAATTTACGCAAATAAATAACTGAGAGGTCTTGCTTACTGTGTGGCCCAGTCCAAAACCCTCTTCGCAAATAATTTTGCAAGAGAAAAAATATAGCTAGTAGTTGTGTGAGTGATGAGAAAATTTTGGAAATATAGCTAGTAGTTGTGTGAGAGTGATGAGAAAATTTTGGAAATATTTTTCTCAATTATAATTTTATTCAGTTGTGAACTGTATCTGTTGAAATTTTTTTCACCTCTCTACATAATTTCACTACCACTACCTATGTGATGTGGTTTTATTATATTTTTTTCAGCTCTCTTTTCTTCTGAAATTCTACAGCCTCTGTTCCTCTATTTATTTTTTCTCTGTTAGTCGCTTGACTAGTTTACAGAGTTGAAATCATGGCCGGTGGTTGAGCTTTGGGCTTTCAAGCCACAGGCTGGTGGGAGTCATGCACGAGCATGTGTCTTTCTCTTTTTTTCTCTTTCTTTTTTATTTTATTTTTTCAAAACAAAAATGAGAGTTAAAATCCACTTATCATCAATAATATTTAGTTTTGGATTTCTAGTTTTAGACTGTTTTGTTTACAGAGATTGCACACTAAGTACAGAAGGTGGGGATCAAAAAGGCCAATATGGCCTCTGCTGCAACAGAACTACTGATTGGCAAAGTTGCAACCATTCTTGAGAATGAAGCATCTTCCATAGCCGGAGTTCGAGATCAAATTGATGAGATTAAGCTAGAGCTTGTAAGCATGAGATCCTTCCTAAAAGATGCTGAGGACAAGCAAGTACTCACAGCGGGAGGGGAAACTTGGATCACAAGTGTTAGAGACTTGGCCTATGATGTTGAAGATATCATTGACGAATTTACGTATCATATGTATGAGCACAAAACTGCATGTCGATTTGTAAGGTGGCTCCGCAAAATCATTTACCTCCCAAAGGACATCCGGTATAGGCATCAAATCGCCAACGAGTTGAAAAAAATTGCTAAGAGAATCAAAGCCATTCCAGAGAGGAATCAGAGATATGGTGTTGGTACTCTAGATGGTGCAACAAGTAGTGCTGATGATAGCATTCCACAATGGGCGAAGAACCAAGCTGAGTCTTCTCTTTATATTAAGGAGGATGAACTCGTTGGAATTGAAAGCAATAAGCAAATGTTGATGGGATTGCTGTTGAATGGAGAGCTGAATCAAATGGTTGTACCGGTGGTCGGAATGGGAGGATCAGGGAAAACAACTCTAGTTGCCAAGTGCTTCACTGACGACAAAGTAAAAAGATATTTCAGTTGTTATGCATGGATCACTATTTCGCAAAAATATGTGATTGAAGACTTGATCAAAAGACTGATCAAGGAGTTTTATCAAGGAAGAAAGGAAGAGGTCCCTCAACATCTAAACTCCATGCGCTACAAAGAATTGCTAGAGATGTTGATCAACTACTTGGAGTCAGAGAGGTACCTTGTTGTACTTGATGACGTTTGGGATTTCAAACTTTGGCAAGAAATTAAAATAGCACTTCAAGACAAACGACATGGAAGTCGAATCGTCCTCACAACTCGAAATCAAGACATAGCCTCCTATAATTTTGGAGTTGAAAGTCGTCCTTTCAAAATTAAACCCTTGGAAGACCATGAAGCTTGGGAGCTCTTTTGCAAGAAAGCGTTCCCATATCCTAGTCAATCTTGTCCTAAAGAGCTTGAATCATTAGCTCGAGAGCTTTTGAGAAAGTGTGAGGGCCTACCTTTGGCAGTCGTAGCTTTGGGTGGTCTTATGTCTTCCAAACAGCCATCAGAATGGAAGAAAATACAGAGTAGCTTGAATTGGCGTCTAGCTCACGATCCTATGTTAGAACCCATGAAGAGCATCTTGTTGCTTAGTTTCAACAATTTGCCTAGCCGATGGAAGCACTGTTTTCTGTACTGTTCACTTTTTCCTGAAGATCACTCTATCAAAAGAAATAGACTACTTAGGATGTGGATCGCTGAAGGATTTGTTGAACCTATCAAATGGATCACACCAGAAGGAGTTGCAGAGGGCTATCTTATGGAACTTATTGCTCGTAGCATGCTCCAAGTCGTACGATGGGATGAAGCTGGAAGACCACAATCATGTAAGATGCATGATCTTATGCGGGAGCTTGCTTTGTCTATCTCCAAAAAAGATAAGTTCGGTGATGTATATGATGGCAGCGACGTCGCAGAAGAAATTGGAGTTCGGCGCTTGTCAATTCAAACAACTGAAGGAAAAATTACTTCTTGCAAAGGTACATCACAACTTCGTTCTTTTCTCGTGTTTGCCACTAACATATTCTCGTCATCTATGTTAGAAAATGGGTCGCATTCTGAGTTCAAATTGTTGAGGGTACTAGATATGGAGGATCTCCCGATTGATAGTTTTCCGGATGAGCTCGTCTACTTATTCAACTTGAGATATTTAAACTTAAAGGGTACTCTGATTAAGGAGCTTCCAGAATCCATCGGAAGGCTTCGAAACCTTGAAACCTTGAATATTCGTAACAGTAAGATAGAGGCACTTTCGCGAGGTATCTCTAAGTTACCAAACCTTCGTCATTTAATTAGTGGTCATGACATTGATGATTTAATGGAGTTTAGATTTAAGAAAGGAACAAAGCTACCATCAGATATCAGTAAGTGGAAGAATTTGCAAGTTTTGTCATTAGTTGACTCAGAAGGGGAGATTATTAAACAGGTAGGGAAGATGACCCAACTTACAAAGATTGGCATTACAAATGTAAAATCAAAAGATGAGGTTGACCTATGTCACTCCATTGGAAATTTGAAGCTCCTTGAAATTTTGTTTCTACTGGCAACTGATGAAGACGAGTTACTTCCAGTAAATGCGCAAGCATCACCTCCTCCCCAACTTCGAAGGGTTTGTTTGCATGGAAAACTGGAAAGAGTACCACTTTGGTTTGGTTCTCTTCATAACATCACATTAATGGTTCTTGGTTGGTCGAGACTCGAAGAAGATCCGCTACCTCACATTCAAGCACTTCCGAATCTGAGAGATCTTCGACTTCGAAATGCAGTCGTTGGGAGACAATTATGCTTCTGCAGAGGTTTCTTAATGCTCAGGATTTTGATGGTTGTCAACTTCCCCTTGTTGAATGATATAACGATAGAAAAAGGGGTAATGCCGAATCTCCAGACCTTCGGAATTAGTGAATGTATGGAATTAAAGACAACGCCACGGGGAATTGAATACCTTGTGAATCTAAAGACATTGAGATTAAGGTCTATTCCACTGCAAATCGTAAATTCCATACGCAAAGGAGGTGTGGATCATCCAAAGGTAAAACACATTCTTGTAATCGAGTATTCATACCAGACAAAACTGAACGCTTATGTAAGTTTGTCCTATGAAAGCTTGTCCTAGCATTCATCTCCCAACAAGGTAAGTCTTTCACCTTCTCATTGAAACTTTCCTAAACTTAGCATTTGAACTCTTATTTAAGAAATTGCTTGCATGTTCTTAATCATAAATCGACGAAGCCTAAATATTTGAACAGTGAGCATTACGATTTTATTTGATAAGTGTATTGCTTTCGTCTTGCTATATCGCT
This sequence comes from Prinsepia uniflora, assembly GCA_032719365.1. Taxonomy (NCBI): domain Eukaryota; kingdom Viridiplantae; phylum Streptophyta; class Magnoliopsida; order Rosales; family Rosaceae; genus Prinsepia; species Prinsepia uniflora. Next base: position 740,309 of record CM064875.1, on the reverse strand, counting down.
TGTAGGATGAAGGCCGATGAGTGCTAAAGATTTGGATTCTACCAAGGTGTGCCCCTGGGGGAAGAAAGAATTTGTTGTTTGTGTGAAGATGCAACGATTGATGCTGGCTTCTTATTTCCCTATTTTGAAATTGAATAAAATATCCAAGACTATTTATAACCTGCAACATATAGGCTTTGTTTGTGTGAATTTTCATGTACTAATAATGGATTTGATTGTGTGTTTCCTTTCTTGGTATTTATTTTGTGACGAGCACTAAATTTCCTTTTTTTAAGTTATTAAAATTGATATGACCATTTCATTGTTGCAAGATTTAGTGCTGGATGTTACAACCTCAACAAGTCAATAGAATGGTCCCTAAATTAGCCTAAAATAATACAAAATGTGTAGTCCTATGAGGAATTGAACAAATCACATCATTCCAAATTACCTGCAATTTAGTTATTCCTACTTCATTTGACGAAGAACTGGCACCTTGTGACGAGAGATTTCCTTTTAGTAAGAAATGGTTGAACTCCGATTTTGGCAAAGAAGACTTCATTTTGTGAAATTGGTCAGGTAGAGCAGCTTGCAATAGTTATGGAGAATGTTGTGCGGAAGCATTTCAATGTTGTAAATAGTTTCATTGGTTATGTTTATTTATGTAATAGGTGCTAGGGGTAGTTTTGTCCTTTTGTATTCATTAATTATTCTCCCCTATATAAGGGGTAATTAATGCTTGTAAACCCTAATCGAATCTCATAAAGATCAGACGTATTATTTTCATCTTCCTGCCTCCTAACATTCTCTCTACATTCTCATCTATCGGATTTCCTTCACAACACGTTATCAGCACGATCGTCTCTGAATCGGTGATCATTCAAGTGGAGGATAAATTCAATCAAGTAGGTTTTCCAAATCCTAGAATTTATTTTATTTTGCACCAAACCTAGAACCCATATTTCTAGAAATTGATTTGCATATTGCTTAGAATTGATAATGATATTGAATCCTAAGATTATGAATTATTTTATTTGATTGATTAATTCAAAACTTGATTTAATTTATTTAATTTGATCAATTGAATTATATGAATTATCGGTTTGTGTTAATATATATGTGTGATTGCATAGGTTTGAATTGAATTAGAAGTTGAAAAAAAAAATTCACGGCAACATGCAATAGAAATCCATGAATGTGATAATTTAATTGGAAATTGGTTTGATATGATGACTCTTTTATTGTTTTTTTTTATATTTGATGAAATTCTAGAATTATAATTAATTTTATTTGGTTCTAAATAGCTGATTTTTGTTAAACACTGAATATTGTTGAATATTATTGATGTTGATGATGTTGTTGCATATACATAATTGATAATTATATGATTGTGTTAATAGTAATGAATACTGATAATCATTAATTCTTGATGAACCCTAAATAATTAATTCTTGTACACGGTTTGTAGTTTATGAAAAAGAAAACCTGGCTTCTTGATAATTATTTGGAGTGGATTGAGGCTGTTTACATGGCAATTGGCCTAAACTTCCGCCACATATGGTGGCACCTTGACTCACTCAACAAAAGAAAACACTTGAGGCTGCATGTGTTAGCAAATTGAGTCCAGAAGACTCAACCCAATCCTCGCAGGCCTGAAATGGAAATAATTGGCCGGGAAAAAAAAAACAGAAACTTCGGCCCTGAAGGCCCAACCGAAACAGAAAACGAAAACTGGTGCTTGGGCTTCGCCCCCCCTTCGGCCCAGACGGCCTCAGCGCAGGCACAGGCCCAGTCGGCTCGGCTTGGCCACCTGGCGGCTCGGCTTGGCCCTGACTGGCGGCTTGGCTCCGTCGGCGACTGGCTCGGCTCCGACTCGGCTCAGCTCCGACTGGCTCGGCTCGGCTCCTTAAAAAAAAAAAAAACAGATTTTTCCTATGCACTCCTCGGGCCTAAAACATACACTCATGCATGCCTGAAGCATTGCCATACTCCTCAATCAAGGATAAAAATAACATTTATTTATATTTATACATATTGTATCTTGTTTCCTTGTATGTTTTCTTGTTTCGTTAATTCTTTACATATTATTTATCAATGTCATAGACAACTTGTAAATAAAAGGAACCTGAAGCTTCCTTCATTGATATCTTGAATTATCATACCATGTTATAGAACCTGAAGTTCTCATTAGTTGCTTATGGATGCATTTTTCCCAAAGCACTAATCATATTCATTAATCTTTGTAGAGCATGGCACATCTCAACAAACTGGATTTTGACGCACTAGAAGTTTTCGGAAGAAACTACTACCAGTGGACGGAAGATGTGAAGCTTCATCTCACCGCCAAAAGAATCCGCTCAACCATCCAGGAAGACAATGTGGTTTCTGAGCATTAGAAGGCGGATGCTATGATCCTCATTCGGAGGCACATGGATCGCGCACTGCAGCGGGAATACCTGGGTCAAGAGGACCCGAGAGCCTTATGGGTTTCACTGGCTGATCGTTTCGATCACCAGAAGGACATATTCTTGCCTGAAGCAAGACATGACTGGCATAACATTCGTTTTCAGGATTTCAAATCCGTAAACGAATATAACTCTGAGATATGCCGTATCCGGTATCTTCTCAAGTATTGTGGGGAGGAACTCACTGAAACTGACTTACTTGAGAAGACTTTCTCTACATTTCCGGCCTCGTGTATTGTCCTGCAGCAACAATACCGAGAGCGGAAGTTTACCAAGTTCGCGGAATTGATCACTACGTTGTTGCTCGCTGAGAAGAACAATATTTTATTAATGAAGAATGATCAATCTCGACCTGTGGGCACTAGTGCAGCACCTTTGCCTGAAGCAAACGCTGTTGCACCTCACGATGCCAACCGTGGGGGGAGAAACAGGGGACGTGGTAGAGGTGGAGGACGTAATCGTCCAACACATGGTGCACACCCCTATGACCGGGTCCATGGTTACCATGCCCCTCGTGGTCGTGGTAATCGACATGGTGGACACACCTATAATCGAGCCCAAGATTACCATGCCCCACGTGGCCGTGGTAACCGTGGGCTAGGTCCACGTGGTGGATATCACGCTCATCCTGGTCCGCGTGCTCAAAACGAGAGAAACCCTGGTCCGGCCCGTCGCCACCAGAATCAAAACCCACCGGACCTATGCTATAAATGTGGAGGTCGTGATCACTGGTCCCGCACCTGTCGTGCATCAGCTCAAACTATTGCCCAGTACCATGCTAGACGTGATACTCGAGAGGCTAATTTTGCTGCAGGACCAGTCCCCGCTGATACCACCCTTGCCATTGCTGATTTCCAGACTGCAGCTGGACAAAATGAGGATTGAATTATTTATATACCCATGGATATGATCGGCATTTGTGCCTTTTTTTTATGCATATTGTTTTTTTTATTTCTTTCTTCCATTACTATTTCTGGATATTGTTTGGTGATTCATTTAATTTTGGACCTATTTTGTTATTTGCTCGAATATTATTCAATCTATTTATTCATTTTTTAATACATGTGATTTTTGATTACTTTAGTTATATTGATGGTTAGGCATGTCAATGGGGAAGTTTGTTGCCTAGCCGACAGTGCTACTACGCACACTATCCTCCGTGATAGGATATTTTTCACAAACTTAACACCTAACCACACCCCGGTCTTAACTATTTCTGGCAAATCAAACTTGATTGAAGGCTCCGGAAGAGCCCAATTTATGTTGTCCAATGGTACCGTATTTACCATTGATGAAGCCTTATACTCCCCACGTTCCAGCAGAACGTTATTGAGTTTTAAGGATATTCGAGCTAATAATTATCATGTTGAAACCACAAAAGAAAAGAATGTGGAATATCTTTGTATAACATCCAATTTGTATGGCCGGAAGCATACATTGGAGAAATTGAAATGCCTCAGGAGTGGCCTCTACATAACCACTATTAGAACCATCGAGGCAAATCACATGGCTAGCCGGAAGCTACCTAACCCCAGCAACTACTTATTATGGCATGACCGATTGGGACACCCCGATCAAGGTATGATGCGCCGTATCCTCAATACATCACACGGGCATCCCCTTACAAATAAGGACCTCGTGTTTAGTGACATACTATGCCAAGCTTGCTCAATGGGAAAATTGAACACTAGACCATCATATGCAAAGATCGATAAAGACTCTGTCCCTTTCTTATACAGAATACAAGGGGATATTTGTGGACCCATCTAACCACCATGTGGACCATTTAAATATTTCATGGTTTTGGTTGATGCATCGACGAGGTGGTCGCACGTGACCCTATTGTCCACACGCAATGCTGCGTTTGCTAAACTCCTTGCCCAAATCATTAAATTAAGGGCCCACCATTCGGATTATCCCATAAAGTCCATTCGACTTGATAATGCCGGGGAGTTTACATCGAAATCTTTCGATGATTATTGCATGTCCCTTGGGATTGATATTGAACATCCAGTTGCACATGTTCACACCCAGAATGGTCTCGCAGAAGCATTCATTAAACGATTACAAATGATTGCACAGACTTTGGTTATGCGCACCAAGCTACCAATTTTTGCGTGGGGCTATGCAATCTTGCATGCAGCTATGTTGGTCCGGTTGAGGCCCACTGCCACCCAACCCTATTCCGCGTTACAGCTGGTAACTGGGTACGAACCTGATGTTTCGCACTTACACGTGTTTGGGTGCGCTGTTTACGTGCCAATTGCGCCGCCACAACGTACAAAAATGGGACCTCAACGTCGGAGGGGCATCTATGCCGGCTATGAATCCCCCTCCATTTTACGTTATTTAGAGCCCTTGACAGGCGATCTCTTTACCGCTCGTTTTGAGGATTTTCACTTCGATGAGACAGTCTTCCCGCCGTTAGGGGGAGATAAGAACGCTAACGTTCCTGAAGAACGACGTGAATTGACGTGGATTGTCTCCACTATGTCTCATCTTGATCCCCGAACCGCACAAAGTGAGAATGAAGTGCGGAGAATTCTAGATCTACAGAGTGTAGCGAATAATATGCCAGACGCTTTCTCTGATCTAGCTAAAGTGACGAGATCACATATACCTGCTGCAAACGTGCCTACAAGGATAGACGTCCCCGTAGGATGCGCCGTCCCAGATGGACAAAGTACGGCCATGGCGGCTAACCAGTCATATGTCCCTGCCCAGAAGCGAGGTAGACCAATAGGTTCGAAGGATTCTTATCCCCGGAAGAGGAAAAATTTGGCACAATTGAATCCCTTGGATATCACTATATCATCCGATCCATCTCATGAGATAATTTTGGATTATGGGTCTGTCTTAGAAGTGACGACGTTGGGGGACGCCTCAACGTCTGAACCCATTTCCGAGAATAGAGAGATCTCGGTAAACTATGCATGCTTAAATGAGATATGGAATCAGAATGATATTATCATCGATGATATATTTGTATTCGCAGTAGCTACTGAAATAATAACTAGTGATGATATCGAACCTCGCTCCGTTGATGAATGCCAACGTAGAGAAGACTGGCCAAAATGGAAAGAAGCAATCCAGGTCGAACTTGATTCCTTGACAAAAAGAAAGGTGTTTGGACCTGTAGCTCCCACACTTCCCCATGTTAAACCTGTAGGCTTTAAATGGGTATTTGTAAGGAAGCGTAATGAGAAAAACAAGATTGTGAGATACAAAGCTCGTTTAGTGGCGCAAGGATTTTCTCAACGCCCTGGGATTGATTACGAGGAGACGTACTCTCCCGTAATAGACATTATAACGTTCCGCTACCTTATCAGTTTGGTAGTTTCCGAAAAACTGAGTATGCAGCTTTTGGATGTGGTCACAGCTTATCTCTATGGGGATCTAGATACAGAGATATATATGAAAGTTCCTGAAGGATTTAAGCTATCTGATTCAAATAGTTCTAGACCACGGAACACGCTATCCATTCGATTGAGACGTTCACTTTACGGATTGAAACAATCCGGACGGATGTGGTATAACCGTCTAAGTGAATATTTGATCAGATTGGGATATGTGAATAATGAATTATGCGCATGCGTGTTTATTAAGAAGACAAGTTCCGGGTTCGCTATAGTGGCAGTTTATGTCGATGACATGAATCTGATTGGTACTCCTGAAGAGATCCAAGAAACCGCTAAGCACCTGAAGTTAGAATTTGAAATGAAGGATCTTGCGAGAACACACTTCTGTCTCGGCCTGGAGCTCGAGCACCGTGCAGATGGAATTTTGGTCCATCAATCGAATTACATCCAAAAGATGTTGAGACGCTTTAATGAGGATAAAGCAAAACCTTCAAGCACGCCCATGATCGTCCGGAGTCTAGATCCTAAAAAGGACCCGTTTCATCCAGCAGATGACAACGAAGAGATATTGACACCAGAAGTGCCATATCTAAGTGCAATAGGCGCACTGTTGTACTTGGCTCAATGCACTAGACCAGACATTTCATTCGCTGTGAACTTACTAGCTAGATTTAGCTCTGCGCCAACACGCCGCCACTGGAATGGCATAAAAGACATCTTCCGATACCTTAGAAGTACAACGGATATGGGCTTATTCTATCCCTATGCATCGAGGAATGAATCAAACCCCCTTGGTCCTCGAAATGATGCACGCCTCGTTGGGTATGCTGATGCAGGTTACCTATCAGACCCACATAAGGCACGTTCCCAATCTGGTTATGTCTTTACCATTGGGAACACATCAATATCTTGGAGGTCTACAAAACAGACCCTTGTTGCTACGTCTTCGAATCATGCCGAGATTTTAGCCCTGCACGAAGCAGTTCGTGAATGCATATGGCTAAGAGCTATTACTGGGCATATTCGAAGTACATGTGGACTGAATTCCACCCATAATGAACCGACAGTTATCTACGAAGATAATGCTGGCTGCATAGAGCAGATGAAGACCGGTTTCATTAAGGGAGACAACACCAAGCATATTGCACCAAAGTTCTTCTTTAATCAGCAACAGCAAGAACATTGGAAGATTGAGATCAAGCCAATACGATCTCAAGATAACCATGCGGACTTGTTCACCAAGTCATTACCAAAGGCCACATTCCAGCAGCATGTGCGAGGTATTGGTTTACGTAGACTGGCTGATCTACCTAATCTGTAGTTTTCAGGGGGAGTCAATACTAGGGGGAGTATCCTGAAGTATACCAAGTATCCAGAAGTATACTGAGTATCCCGAAGTATATTCACATGATCATCGTGTACTCTTTTGTCCTACGATCAGGGTTATTTTGTCCCATTGGGTTTTGTTACCTGGCTAGGTTTTAATGAGGCACATTTTGGTATAATCACCCTACTAACAATGCATCCTGAAGATGCCATGATTTGACTCTTATGCATTTGCGCATCTTTTCCCTTCAACCACGGGTTTTTCCCACTGGGTTTACCGGGTAAGGTTTTGGTGGAGCAACACTAATGCATTTTATCTTAAAGGCGGATTATCTACCCGTATTCCAGAAGAGACGACATCAGCTACCTCAGAAGATTCCGATGTGATCACCTATATGCACGTTGCACTCTTTTTCCTTCGACCAGGGTTATTTTTGTCCCATAGGGTTTTTGTTACCTGGCAAGGTTTTAACGAGGCAACATATATGTGCGTAGCCAAGCAGTACCATTACATGTAATATCCAAGGGGGAGTGTTGTAAATAGTTTCATTGGTTATGTCTATTTATGTAATAGGTGCTAGGGGTAGTTTTGTCCTTTTGTATTCATTAATTATTCTCCCCTATATAAGGGGTAATTAATACTTGTAAACCCTAATCGAATCTCATAAAGATCAGACGTATTATTTTCATCTTCCTGCCTCATAACATTCTCTCTACATTCTCATCTACTGGATTTCCTTCACAACATTCAAAACAATATAACAATTATAAAGGAAAAATATGGAAACTAATAGTCCACAAAGAACACTGAGGATTTACGTGGTTCGCTATAAAGCCTACGTCCACGGGTGAAGTCGGCGAGGAAATTTCACTAATAACAAAGAATATTACAAAAGAGATTGAATATCTCAAACTCAAAACTCAAAATCCAAATCCCAAATACACCCAAAACACTCTCTCACCAAACAGTGGGGCACCACCACAATCAAAATATAAGAAAGGCTTTTAAGCCTTTCACAAATATATGACTGCATGCACACCGAACAAAGAGAAACCAATGTGCCAATTATATACTAGTCTGACTTAACCTAATTCTATAAGGAGTACAAACCCATAAACATTATAGGACAGGAAACTAGATTACTACAAGGATTAGGAACTCTAATCCTTATAAAACATGAAAACAAACAGCTAACAATAGTGCGTCATAATTGGTCCAAATAAAAGGTTAACTAATTGACCTAAAATCTCCAAACTGGTGAGGGATGACCCAAAATCTCCAAGTAATCCCGTCAAATTTTCCAATTCTATATTGCCATCATACAAACATAACCCCAAGTCAAAATTTGAGCTCTGATACCAATTGTTGTGCGGAAGCATTTCAAAACAATATAACAATTATGAAGGGAAAATATGGAAACTAATAGTCCACAAAGAACACTACGGATTTACGTAGTTCGGCTATAAAGCCTACATCCACGGGTGAAGCCGGCGAGAAAATTTCACTAATAACAAAGGAGATTACAAAAGAGATTGACTCTCTCAAACCCAAAACCCAAATTCCGAATACACCCAAAACACTCTCTCACCAAACGGTGTGGCACCACCACAATCAAAACATAAGAAAGTTTTTAGGCCTATCAAAAATATGTGGCTGTACGCACACCGAACAAAGAGAAACCAATGTGCCAAGTATATACTAGTCTAACTTAACCTAATCCAATAAGGAATACAAACCCATAAACCTTATAGGACATAAAACCAGATTCCTACAAGGATTAGGAACTCTAATCCTTATAAAACATGGAAACAAACAGCTAACAATAGTGCGTCATAATTGGTCTAAATAAAGGGTTAACAAATTGATCTAAAATCTAAGTCAAAATACAACAGAGAAATCAGGTCTGGCCTTTAAAGAGCTTTCACGGCAGAGTTTGCTGAAGATTAACCTGTAACGAAACAAAAGGGGAGTCATAAGAGAAAGAAAAATCCTTAGATTCTGCATCAGAAATTATCATCAATCATCAAAATTTTGTACAATTCTATGGCATATACACGCTGGACAAGAGACTTTGTACATATAGTTTACTAACTGAATCAGACTTTGACGTACGGTGTTTAAGCGAAACTAATGAAGCACGAGAAGGATGCAGAGGCAAAGCTAACCCATACCAAATACGATAGATGAACATGTAATATATGCTTTACCGAAAGATTTAGGCTTTAAGGAAGGCAATAAATTCTTACAATTCTGCCGAAAATTTGGGTGCATGCATGCATAGGTATCTAGATTAGATACATGCCAATAAAGACCTAAATTTTCCGGTTAAGAACATAGCATTAAAGGATCCAGCAAAGAGATCAATAGTAGACGGTCCTAAAGGTTAAATATATTTATGTGTATCTGAACATACTGTTTCAAGTTCACTGACTTTTGCTCAATTTAAAGTTAGACCTTCTCTGGTTTAATATGTATTTGTTGATGACTGTTGTCTAACAGATCCAGAAGGGGAATGCATAAGGACTTCCCTCTATTCCTAGGATAAATTAGCTGACGGAGAATGATGAGAGACACTTAATTTTAAAGGATCTACTGACTTCCTCCAGGGTCAGCCGATAACCTTGCACAAAGGACAGACTCCGGTTTGCCGTTAACTTATGGATACAAAGTGATAGTATTTCTTTTAATCATGGTAAACCGTCTTTTAAAGTGAAAGATTCTAAAACCTTTCAATGTTCTCTGATGTAAGAACTGCTAAAAAATGAACTACATTTCCGGCGAAGAAACGAACTATATGTATTTTTTTCCTACAAACCTATCACATCGCACTATAGCTACTTCACGAAATGCGTGGGAATATCTTAATCAAGAGGAAAAGTCAGATGACTTGCAAGCTATGTCCCAATGGTGACAAAATTAGCTCAATGGTCTCAGAAACATGTCATTGGTGACCCTATGATCACTACTGAACTTATGAAGTTCAAAGAGAAAATTCTGCAAATTCGACAAAAACGAAAAAATAATTCTTGATGCCAAATATGTTATAAAAAGTGCTTGTAATCAACTATGTTATCAAAGTAAGTGTGAATCAGTGTAATTCAACATATAAATGAGGTGAAAATTCAACATACCGACTGCGAGGCCATCTTCATCAAAGATTTTGCAAGAGGCAAAATGCAAAACCTTGAATTGATACCAAAGGGATAATAATTAGGGCTAAAATTTGAAAAACTATGATACGAACGATTCCAATTATATCAATTTCCTCCCTTTTCCCACTAACCAAACGGTGGCTAAAGGTAAAAAAACAACTTACATTCCTCGGCCTCCAGCCAGAGCTTCATCCGATGGATCTTTCCAGTCATCAATTCTGAAGATTTAATATTGATTACGATTTCACACTTAATTGCGTGTGTATATATATAGAGAGAGAGAGAGAATATTACTTACACCCAACCGTAACGGCGGTTGAATAGAAGACGTTTCGAAGGTGGGCTTGAGGAGGTTGTAATGGAGAATGAGGAAGTTGAGGTCTCCATTTTCTCCATTCAATCTCAGATGGTAGGGATTGGATTGAGGAATAAGGGAAAGTTTTGGGCCTGGAATGCAATAGGCCTGATTTTTGGACTGTTGGGAATTGAGGCCCAGTGATGGATTTTTGGACTCCATTGGTAATTGAGGCCAGTGATTTTTGGACGTCATTTTCTCCTTAGGAGAGTGTATTCAATTAGAGTTGTAGATAATTTTAAAAGAAATATTTTAAGTGATAGATTTAGGTGATTGTATAGAATTTATAAGGCCCAATGGAACTTGTGGGAATTTTTATAAAATTCTATTTAAAGATGTTCAAGAATTGATATACATTTCTATGTGTATTACATGGTTTTTTGCTGGGATTCATTGTCGAAGCCTCAATTTGTTCCCTTTCTTTTCTTATCGAGCTCGCCTGCTCAAGTAGTTCCTCCTTCAATGTATTCTCATGTTGCCATCTAGCCTGTAACAAACTTTTCCCATTTAGTGAAAAGTCTTGAAAACCAGAGGATCTCGATTCAGGCTTGCAGATATGGTTCTCTCAACTCAACCAATACACTCAAGCACACAATAGCTGAAAAGCTTGAATCGGGATTAGCTCGTGACTAGTTTAGGATCTTGTTTGTTTAGTGTTGCTGTTTAGTGAATGGTGAATGAAGATGACGATGATTGATCAGTGAATGCTATCACTCACGCTGATGCACTCTACTTATTCAATGAAATGCTCATCATTGGTTGCAGAGCAAAACTCACACACTCTCACTCTGAATCTTCACCCGCACTATTTCATTGATTTATTTTTGGTATTTAGAGTCTCATACATGCACCTACACGCGTACACACACTCTACACCTTCACACATCATCCAATGCTTGGCTGCCACATAGATCGACAGTTTTAAGCAATTACTTAGCTCACAAGAAATCTTACTCTCTCTATTATGTTAGAGCTGCACTTTCCAGCTCACACACTCACACTTAACTAACTAAGCCTTCTAGAATTTGATGCCCTGCTGTCAAGTGTGTGCCATGTGGACAGATTAGTCATCAACAACCCTTCCTAAGCTGTTCATAGGGACCACTCCAAGTAACCCTTTGAGATAGTTGAATCTAGCTTTAGGAAGTGACTTTGTAAAGATGTCTGCAATCTAATCTTCAGATTTGTAGAAAAGTAGAGTGACCTCCCCATTCTGATTTTCCTCCTTGATGTAGTGAAATTTTCTGTTGATATGCTTTGTTTTCTAATGGAAAATAGGGTTCTTAGCCATAGTTATGGCTGATTTGTTATCACACATCAGCCTTGTAGGGTCTAGTTGTTCTTCTCCAAAGTTTTCAGCACAAATCTTAACCACGCAACCTGAGTAGTAGCTTCACATGCACTTACATACTCAACTTCTGCTATGGATAGTGTTATACTTGTTTGCTTCATTGATGCCCAAGAGAACACACCACTGCCAAAACTAAAAGCATACCCTGATGTACTTTTGCTATCATCAATTGATCCTCCTCAATCACTGTCACAAAAATCAATTAGGGTAGCTGCCTTCCCTTTCTTGTATTCTAGTCCATAGTTAAGATATCCATGCACATATCTCAGCACCCTTTTTGCTGTTCCAAGATGCTTCTTGGTAGGATTGTGCATATATCTGGATAGAAGGCTAGAGGCATACATTATGTCAGGCCTTGTAGCTGTTAGGTACAATAAGCTTCCTACAATCTGTCTATACAGCTGCTCATCAGCTGCTCATCAGCTGCTCCAATTCCATCAGTCCTTTGTAACTTGTCATTAGTTGCTAGAGGTGTCCTTGCTGGTTTGCAATTAATCAAACCAAACTTCCTCAGTAGTGTTTTTGCATACTTCCTTTGATGGATGTAGATACTAGTGCTAGACTGTAGTATTCCCATAGCAAGAAAATGATGCAGTAGCCCCAAGTCTGTCATCTCATACCTCTTCATCATTTCTATTTTGAAATCCTTCATCATTGCTTCACTGTCTTCTGTATAAATGATGTCATTCACATATATAGAGACAATCAGAGTTTCATGATCTTTATTGACCCTCAAATACAAAGTTGCTTCACTTGGACATTTCTAGAAACCACAACTTAGTAGATAGGAATCAATTTCTACATACCCGACCCTTGTTGCCTGTTTTAGTCCATACAAAGCTTTGTGAAGCTTGTAGACTTGTTCCTCTTGTCCTTTGATCTCAAAAACTTCAGGTTGGTTAACATAGACCTCCTCATTTATAACTCCATTTAGGAAGGTTGATTTTACATCAAGCGGGAACAACTACCATTGTTTTTGTGCAGCTAATGCAATCAGGATTCTGATTGTATCCAACCTTGCCACTGGGGCAAAGGTTTCATTATAGTCAACTCCAAATTTCTGAGCATAAAATTTGGTCACCAATCTAGCTTTTAGTTTCTATACTAGTCCATCTACAGGTTTCTTAAGTGGTCTGTAACCAACTTCCAGGTTTCATTCTTTTCTATCATTTCAATCTCAGCATTCATGGTTTCCTGCCAAGCTTGTCTCTAGCTGCATCCAAGTAGGTTTCTGGTTCTATAATACTCATGTGACATCGTGCATACACATCACTAAGATCTCTGTACTTAGGTTGAGGCATACCTGGTGAATCAGGATCAGATTGTTCCTGAGCAGCCGGTCCTTCATCATTTGCTAGATTAGATGTTTATGTTTGTACTTAAGCTTGTACCTCAGTACTTCTGATGTCAAAACCATATCTAAACACCACATTACCCCCTTCACATGTCTTAAGCTCAACCCAACTCCAATTTGAGTTTTTATCAAACTCAACACTCCTAGCTATCACAATCTTGCAGGTTTGCAAATTGTATAATCTGTAGCCCTTTTCACAGCAACCATAGCCCATGAAGACACAGCTAGTCCCTTTTTCATCCAACTTCTGCCTCAAATAGTCAGGAATGTGAGTATAACAAATGCATCCAAACACTTTAAGATGCTTCACACCTAGTTTTCTCTCAGTAAATTGCTCAAATGGAGTTTTTCCATTTACTGCTTGAGTAGGACACCTATTCTGCAGGTAACAGGCTGTACTCATATCTTATCCCCAAAACACCTGTTTATGTTTGTACTTGAGCTTGTACCTCAGTACTTCTGATTTCAAAACCATAGCTAAACACCACATTACCCCCTTCACATGTCTTAAGCTCAACCCACCTCCACTTTGAGTTTTTATCAAACTCAACACTCCTAGCTATCACAATCTTGCAGGTTTGCAAATTGTATAATCTGTAGCCCTTTTCACAACTACCATAGCCCATGAAGACACATCTGGTCCCTTTTTCACCCAGCTTCTGCCTCAAATGGTCAGGAATGTGAGTATAACAAATGCATCCAAACACTTTAAGATGCTTCACACCTAGCTTTCTCTCAGTAAATTGCTCAAATGGAGTTTTTCCATTTACTGCTTGAGTAGGACACCTATTCTGCAGGTAACAGGCTGTACTCATAGCTTTTCCCCAAAACACCTGTTTCTGTTTGTACTTGAGCGTGTACCTCAGTACTTCTGATGTCAAAACCATAGCTAAACACCATATTACCCCCCTTTACATGTCTTAAGCTCAACCCAACTCCACTTTGAGTTTTTATCAAACTCAACACTCCTAGCTATCACAATCTTGTAGGTTTGCAAATTGTATAATCTGTAACCCTTTTCACAGCTACCATAGCCCATGAAGACACATCCGGTCCCTTTTTCACCTTAAATGGTCAGGAATGTGAGTATAACAAATGCATCCAAACACTTTAAGATGCTTCACACCTAGCTTTCTCTCAGTAAATTGCTCAAATGGAGTTTTTCCATTTATTGCTTGAGTAGGACACCTATTCTGCACGTAACAGGCTGTACTCATAGCTTTTCCCCAAAACACATATTTCTGTTTGTACTTGAGCTTGTACCTCAGTACTTCTGATTTCAAAACCATAGTTAAACACCACATTACCCCCTTCACATGTCTTAAGCTCAACCCAACTCCACTTTGAGTTTTTATCAAACTCAACACTCCTAGCTATCTTAATCTTGCAGGTTTGCAAATTGTATAATCTGTAGCCCTTTTCACAGCTACCATAGCCCATGAAGACACATGTAGTCCATTTTTCACCCAGCTTCTGCCTCAAATGGTCAGGAATGTGAGTATAACAAATGCACCCAAACACTTTAAGATGCTTCACACCTAGCTTTCTCTCAGTAAATTTCTCAAATGGAGTTTTTCCATTTACTGCTTGAGTAGGATACCTGTTCTGCAGGTAACAGGCTGTACTCATAGCTTTTCCCCAAAACATCTTTGGTATGTTTTTCTCATGCATCATGGCTCTTGCCACACCTTTCCTTTCTGCCAAATCATTATGTTGTGGTCAATAGGCAACAATAAGTTGCCTTTCTATTCCTGTCTCATCACAGAAATCCTGAAAGTCCTTTGAGAGGTACTCACCACCTCTGTCACTTCTGAGTTTTTTAACTTGGTAACCACTCTGCAACTCAATCATCTTCTTAAATTTTTTGAACACATTCAAAACTCCTGACTTGTGTGTTAGAAGATACAACCAGCACATTATGGTGTAATCATCTATGAAAGTGAGGAAATACTTGTTTCCTCCATTGGTAGTCACTTGCATGTGACCACACACATCTGTGTGTATAATTTCAAGTGGTAAGGATGACCTCTAGGCTTGTTCTTTCTCAAATTTCTCTACATATAGTTTTCCTGCAACACGCCCTTCACACACTTCATCTTCTCCTTATAGCACAGGCAGTCCCACCACCATATCTCTCTACTGGAGTAACTTCAAACTCTTGAAGTTCAAATGGCCAAATCTTATGTGTCATAACTCAGAATCTTCACTCACTGTTGTTCTCAGAGCTACTGGACTGATAGAGTCAAATGACAAAGGAAAACACTTATTCCTTGTTATTGGAACTTTGGCCACTTTCTGAGTCAGTGCTTTATCTTCATAATATCCACTGTATGATCCCCAAACACTAGGAAATACCCATGTTCAATCATCTGCCCAACACTTAGGATATTTTCATTTAATCCAGGAAGTAGCATCACTTCCTTGATATGTCTCTTTCCTTGTTTGGTATGTATCACCAAAATTCTTTTTCCAACCACCTGTACAAGATTCCCATCACCCATATTAACCTTTTCTTTAATAGACCTATCAATATTGACCAATAGAGACTCTTGTCCTGTCATATGATTACTGTAGACACTGTCAAGATACCACTTGTTGTTGTCCTTGATTGCTGCAGCATTACAGGCATAAAATAGATTTGGGGTAGCATCAGAAATTTCTTGTGCTATATTCCATGTTGCTTTCATTGTGCAGTCCTTTGATATATGTCCAAATTTCTGACAATTGAAACACTTCACTCCTTCTTTGTACCAACAGTTTCCATAGTGATACTTATCACATTTCTTGCATAGAGGCTTGTTCCCAAGGTACTTTCCCTTGGTGAATCCAGAACCAAAACTGGAACTAGAACTCTGATTAGGGGTCTGTTTCCCTGCATAAACTTTTGATTTCAATTCTTTCCTCCTTTAAACTGTTTCTTGGTTTCCATCGATATGTGGTCTGATGTGACTTGTTTGACATAGAGAGACTTGAAAAAGCCCTGTATGTTCCTTCATCTGTGTGCATTTCCAACCGTTGATAAAAAGTTCTAATGGATGCCATGACACTCTCTACATTCACAGTGTTTACATCTCTTGCTTCCTCAATGATGAATACTATGGGATCAAATTGTTTGGTTAGGCTAATCAGGATCTTTTGAGCCAAATGTTTTTCTGAGATATACTCTCCATATGTTCTCATGTTATTCACAATAGCATAGAGTCTATAGAAATAGACAGATAGAGACTCATCATCTTTCATTTAAGCATACTCAAATTCTCTTCTAATGGATTGTAACTTCATAGAACGTACCTTAGAGTTGCCTCTGTACTCTCTCTGCAATGTATCCCAAGCTGCTTTAGCTTGAACCTCATTTTGGATTATGGGAAAGATCTCATCAGTCACAGCATTTTGGATCATGCTGAGTGACTTGGCATCTTTGACACGATCAACATGAGATGCTTGATTAACTAGTTGAGCAGCAGCTCCTTCAGCTGCATCAGTTCTTGGAGGTTCAAGTAAACCCCTTTCAATGTATTCCCATAGATCATATGCAAGCAGTACCGGTCTCATCTTCACTCTCCAGAAGTCGTAGTTAGTTCCACTGAAGATTGGAGTCTTCAGCTCTCCTCCACGTCTAACCATTTCAAGGTTGAACTCATGTCACATCACAACAATGTTTTTCTCTGTTCCTATTCAGTGTACACGCCTTAGATAACAGATCAAACCTACTCTGATACCATCTTGAAAACCATAGGAGCTTGATTCAGGCTTGTAGGTATGGTTCTCTCAACTCAACCAATACACTCAAGTACACACTAGTTGAAAAGTTTGAATTGGGATTAGCTCGTGACTAGATTAGGATCTTGTTTGTTTAGTGTTTATGTTTAGTGAATGGTGAATGAAGATGATGATGATTGATAAGTGAATGCTATCATTCACGCTAATGCACTCTACATGTTCGATGAAATGCTCTTCATTGGTTGCATAGCAAAACTCACACACTGTCATCTGAATCTTCACCCGCACTGTTTCGTTGATTGATTTTTGGTATTTAGAGTCTCATACATGCACCCATACGCATACACACACTCTACACCTTCACACATCATCCAATGCTTGGCTGCCACATAGATCGGCAGTTTCAAGCAATTACTTAGCTCACAAGAAATCTTACTCTCTCTATTCTGTTAGAGCTGCACTTTCCAGCTCACACACTCACACTTAACTAACTACACCTTCTAGAATTCGATGCCCTGCTGTCAAGTATGTGCTATGTGGACAGACTAGTCATCAACAAAAAGCTCAGAACTAAAACCTATAACACAAAGTTCAAAATGATACTATAAACCAGCTCAATTCACATGCTTATTTAAAAGTTCATATCATCGGTCAATCTATTCCTTCGTTTAATTTTTAACTACCAAAGTGCAATACAAACTAAAAGCAAAAAGCAGATTGAGTATAATACATGTATATGGAGTTAATTCTATATTGCCACACACTAATTGTCAATTTGGAAAAGTTAGATATAAAGAATTTATAACACACCTCTATTTGTTCCTGAAGATGTTTGGCTTGCTCTAGGTCCTGAAGCAACTGTTTTAACTTGCGTTTTTTCAGTTGCAAGTTCTTCATTGAACAATGTCTTCTGCTTCTCCCATAACTGGAACTTCAATAAATGGGCCAAAATATGGTGTGGTAAGTCGGTGGAAGGGGCCAAAATATTAAGTTGCACATTAACCAAAGTTTTAAATGAAATTTGAGACATGTCCTACCATTCTGGGTTCCTAATAACGTTTTTCTTAAGTAGAAAAACTCGAATTTCATTGAAATTTCATAACGGGGTCCAAACTGAGTCAAGGATTCAAAGCTCTTTAGAAACCTCTCCCCCCCCCCCCCCCCCCCCCCCCCCCCTCTTCAACTTCAAATTATCTTACGGAGGGAAGAGAATGTAAATAAAACAAATATTTCGATGCTTTTAAAAAAATTTAAAAAACGGACTAATAATCATGAGTTTATAGCTCACATTTTTTTTTTGGAAAAAATGCAACTGTCGAGATTTCGTGAAATATTTTTACTGCACATTAACCAAAGTATTATCTGCCATTTGGGACATGTCCTGCCATTCAGGATGTCCATTTACTATTTTTTTTATGTATTTTATAGGCAAAAAACTCGAATTTTATTGAAATTTTGTAACAAGGTTCGAAGTGAATCTAGGGTCCGATGGTCCTTAGAAAACATCCCCCTCAATTTCAAAGCATCTTAAGGAGTGATTAGAAGGGAAATAAAATAAGTATTTTGATACTTTTGAAGAAATTTCAAAAATCTACTAAAAATCGTGAGTAGCTCACATTTTTTATGAAAAATGCAACTGTCGGGATTTCGTGAAATATTTTAATTGAACATTAGAAAAAGTATTATATGCAATTTAGGGCATGTCCTGCCTTTCAGGATGCTCATTTACTATTTTTTTTTATGTATTTTTAGGCAGAAAAACTCGAATTTCATTGAAATTTCATAATAGGGTTCGAAGTGAGTTTAGGATCCAAAGGTCTTTAGAAAACAACATTCTCAACTTCAAAGTCTCTTACTGAGTGAGGATAATAGAAATAAAGTTAGTATGTCGGTACTTATGAAGTAATTTCAAAACTGATTAAAAATCCGGAGTTATAGCTCACATTTTTTGAAAAAAAATGCAACTATCGAGATTTTATATAATATTTTAACTGCATATTAGCCAAAGTATTTTATACCATTTGGGACATGTCATGCTAGACAGGATGACCATTAACTATTTTTTATGTATTTTTCAAGCAAAAAAACTCGAATTTTATTGAAATTTTGCAACACCGTCCAAATTGTGTCTCAAGTCCGAAGGTCTTTAGAAAACAACCCCCTCAACTTAAAAGTTTCTTACCGAGTGAATAAAATGGAAATAAAATAAGTATGTCGATGCTTTTGAAAAAATTCCAAAAACCGACTGAAAATCGTGAGTTATATAGCTCACATTATTTGTAAAAAAAAATTGCAACTATCGAGATTTCGAAAAATATTTTAACTGCACATTAGCCAAAATATTATATGTCAGTTTAGACATGTCCTACTATTCAGGATGCTCATTTACAATTTTTAATGTATTTTTTATGCAAAAAAAACTAGAATTTCATTAAAATTTCGTAACTATGTGTGAAGTGAGTCTAGGGTCTGAAAGTCTTTAGAAAACATCGCTCTCAATTTCAAAGTATCTTACGAAGTGAATAGAAAGGAAATAAAATTAGTATTCCAATGCTTTTGAAAAAAATTCAAAAATCGACTAAAAATTATGAGTTATAGCTCACATTTTTTTTGTAAAAAATGTAACTATCGGGATTTCGTGAAATATTTTAACTGCACATTGACCAAAGTATTATATTTCATTTGGGACATATCCTTCTATTCAGGATGCCCATTAACTATTATATATATATATATATATATATATATATGTATATATATTTTTAAGTAAGAAAACTCCAATTTCATTGAAATTTTGTAATAGGGTTCAAAGTGGCTCTAGGACCCAAAGGTTCTTAGAAAACATCCCCCTTAACAGGGTCGATGCTTTTGAAGAAATTTTAAAAACCGACTAAAAATCGAAAGTTTTATGCCAAAAGTGGCTCACATTTCTTATAAAAAAATCTGACTGTCGGGATTTCATGAAATATTTTAACTGCACATTCACCAAAGTAAAATATGTCATTTGAGACATGTCATGCCATTTAGAATTCCCATTTACTATTTTTATGCATCTTTGAGGCCAAAATACTCGAATTTCATTGAAATTTCGTAACAGGTTCTGAAGTGAGCCTGTGTCCAAAGGTCATTAGAAAACATGCCCTGCAACTTCAAGGCGTCTTATGGAGTGAATAAAATAAGTATTTCAATACTTTTGAAGAAATTTCAAAATTCAACTAAAAATCGTTGGTTATATAGCTCACATATTTTTGTTAGAAATACAACTATTGAGATTTCATGAAATATTTAAACTGCACTTAAGCCAAAGTATCATGTGCCATTTGGGACATTCCTGCCATTCAGGATACCCATTAACTATTTTTTATGAATTTTTTAAACAAAAAACTCGAATTTCTTTGAGATTTCGTAACAGAGTCAGAAGTGGGTCTAGGGTCCGAAGGTCTTTAGAAAACATCCCCCCTCAACTTTAAAGAATCTTACGAAGTAAAGAGAATGGAAATAAAATAAGTATTTCGATACTTTTGAAGAAATTTCAAAAATCGACTAAAATCGACTAAAATCGACTAAAATCGTGAGTTATAGCTCACATTTTTTTGTACGAAATGCAACTGTCGAGATTTCGTGCAATATATTAACTGCACATTACCCAAAATATTATATGTCATCTGGGACATGTCCTGCCATTCAGGATGTCCATTTATAATTTTTATGTATTTTTTTGGCAAAAAAAAAAATTCAAATCTCATTGAAATTTCGTAATAGGGTTCGAAGTGAGTCTAGAACCGAAGGTCTTTAGAAAACATCCCCCTCAATTTCAAATAATCTTTCAAAGTGAATAGAAAGGAAATAAAATAAATAATTCGAAACTTTTGAAGAAATTTCAAAAATCGACTAAAAACTGTGAGTATAGCTCACATTTTTTGTAACAAATGTAACAGTTGGGATTTCGTGAAATATTTTAATTGCACATTAGCCAAAGTATTATATTCCATTTGGGACATGTCCTACTATTCTGGATGCCGATTAACTATTTTTTAAATATTTTTTTAAACAAAAAGGCTCGAATTTCATTGAAATTTTGTAACAGTGTCCAAATTGATTTTAGGGTCTGAAGGTCATTAGAAAACATCTCCTTCAACTTCGAAGTATCTTATAGTGTGAAGAGAAAGGAAATAAAATTAGTACTTCGATACTTTTGAAGTAATTTAAAAGCATTATATGTCATTTGAGACATGTCCTGCCATACATCATGCCTATTTACTATTTTTATGTATTTTTTAAGCAAAAGAACTCAAATTTTCTTGAAATTTTGTAAGAGTGTCCAAGTAACTTTTAACTGTCAGGATTTTTTCTTCAAAAGCTGTCCTGAGCAAAAAGTAACTTCTAACCACGTAATTCAAGGGTAAAAATGTCAATTCTCCAATTAATTTACAAAACTACACAAATTTCTCGGACGGGTCGTTACAAAGATGCCCATTTACAATTTTTTATGTATTTTTTCAGCAAATAAACTCGAATTTCATTGAGGAAAAATGACAATTTTGCCCCTGGAATTGGGCGAATGGTTGACTTTTTATTTGAGCGGTCAAACGAACTTTGACCGATGCCTGTGACGTAGTTCGGGACGTCACGAGTTCATAGACAGGTGGCACGCCCAATTCCGACATTCGAGGAGAAAGTTATGACATTCGGAAGTTTAAGGGCAGTTTGGTAAATTGGTCAAAGGGGGCCGAAAGTTGACTTTTTGATCGGGACATTGTTTGGACTTTCCGGGAAGACCGTTGGATGGGTCTCGGGATGCTGAATCCGTAGACAGGCGGCATGCGTCAATCGGAGTCCGAATGAAGAAGTTATGGGTCTGGAAGGTTCACGGGCAATATGGTAATTTGTTTTAACAAGGGTAAAATGGTAATTTTATGTGAGTTTCAAGGTGACGGTGGAAAGATGATTATCACTTGATTTCCATTGCTGATTCAGCTCTTTTATGAATCATGTATTTCATTAAGTGACAAGTGTCACTTGTTAACAAAGATTTGTGGCTTAGGTTTGGCTTAGTGGCACATGGAGTATGATTAATTAAATGAGGTTAGCACATAAGTGTTTGATAATTGATGAACAACCAAACCCGACCAAGAACAATACACCCGAATATGGTTTTCCCCACTTTGATCAATTCTCAATCAACCTATTCGAAATTAGTATTCTGTAGTGATTATCTAGCTTGAATTGGAGAGAAAAGTCGAATGAGGAACAAAGCAAACTTGGATAGAACCCTACTGTGAAACCCGAAAACAGTCCTTAAGCAATTAATATTGAATTTGACGTTCTAGACGGTTTCGATTGAATTGGACGTGATCTTTAGCTTCCTGGGAGCTGGACGACTCGAACCAGGTCGATTGGAAGGTCAATTGAGGGTGGAATGACGGTGAACGGACTCTGTGACCGTTCTGGAAACTGGAGCTTGAGTTGGATTACCTAGAGGTATAAATTCTTGAAATTGATTTCAGTTTCATGCTTAGAATGAACATACGATGCTTCCTGTGTGTTTAATTGAACGATGCGGGTTGATTTTGGGGTAGAACCCGATTAGGGACCCGTCGGGTTTTGATATTGAGTCGTGAGTTTCATGACCTAATTCCATTAAATTGAGGTTACAGATTCACAGTAGACATAGAATTGATGTTATTGAATGAAATAACTGGAGAAATTGAGTTGAATTGATGAAGTTTGGAACGGGTTGCACCGCGGGTCAAATGACCCGTTTACCAGGCAACCGGGTCAAGAAGACGACTGTGCAGGTACTGTAGCACGGCGCGTGGACTCACGCGCAGCCGCTTGCGGCGGCGCGTGAGGGCGCGTGGTGGGTTTTCTGAGGAAGGTTTCAACAGATGTTTTACTCCCTGTAATGTAATGGACATTTTAAAATTGGTTTCGAGTCGATCGGACATCGTCTCGATAATGTTTCGCGGTTCCGACGGTTTATGTTCTATTTTAAAATAATATTTAAATCCCAGAAAATTATGGAAAATTGATATGATGTAAATTAGCTTGTTAGTAACCCTATATAATAATTTTGGATAGGATTCGATATTCCTGGCAAGTGTCGGAAATTACGGAAACGCGTGCAGCTCAGGAAGCGAGCGGTTTGGACGGTGTGTGAGTGGACTTTTGTTTTCTACCCTGAATGCATGCATATATGTTTTAAATGCTTTATAATATGATTTGACATGATTTGGTATGATTGATGTTCTGATATGGTGAATTCCGGATTTTGGGGAATATTATATTATTTTAATCGGTGTTTTGGCACGTTTTTCGAGGAAATGTGCAAATGGTATTTTGGACTAGGCCCGGAGTTAAAAAGGTTTCCAAAAGAATATTTTGACTTAATTGGTGAGTCAAGGATGATTTTTGGGTTATTATAATGTTTTCTATGTGCGGATTTACGTATAAATGCTATTTGGGCTTGAGTCCCGGTTGGTAACGATTTTGACTTGGTTTGAAGTCGAAGATTTGATTGAGATATTTTGGGATATGATCCCGGAATGATTTTCATTGTGATTGTGATTGTAAATACCCAGACGGTCGAAGCTAGGGGTGTTCCCAGACGACCGAAGCTCGGGGATATGATTGTGATTGTTCCCAGGCAGCCGGAACTCGGGGTGTTCCCAGACGGCTGGTACTCGGGGTGACATATATTCCCAGATAGCCGAGGCTTGGGGTGTTCCCAGACGGCTAACGCTCGGGGTGATGCGTGCCGGGGCAGTCGGAGCTCGGGGTGACTTCCCAGACGACTGAGGCACGGGTTATGGCCTACGCGTAATGCAGATGTGACAATGTGATGGTTTGTACACTTGTGAATAGTGCAGATTGATTGATTGATTTCTTGAGTAATTGCTTGTGAACTTGTGCATAGTATTGTTTGATGTTGATTGTAATTACGTACTGGTATTGAGTACGAGTTCTGGTATGTATAACCAGGTGCTTATGTTTTGGTATGTTTGGCCTGAGAGCCAGGAATTTGATTTGTTATGTGGTATGACTGGAAAGCCAGTGTTGGTGTTTCATATGTTTTTCCCTATGCATGCAGGTTTGATAAACTGGAGGGTAAACAATATGTTTTGATAAATGTGTTTTAACGAATATATTTTTGTCCACTCACACTTTTCTGTTTTGATGACCCTCCAGGCCGTGACACGACATTCGGGGCTAACCGAGAGGCGGAGGCATAAGCGGAGAAAATCCCTTGTCTGATAGGTGCTGAAGGATAGTTTCGGGACTTCAGTTGACTTGTCAGACGGGAGCAGGACCGGGCATGGTTATCGAGGTCCAGTTGGGACGGGTCCTGTCATGAACGGTCGGATTTCTCAAATTCACTCGTTACCATTTCGATCGAACGAAAAAATGGAGATTAGTATTGAAAATTCTTATAAAAGTTCTAAATGTTAATGAATTTGATGGTTTTAGTATTTTCTCTATGTTCTGTTCATGGTTCGAGTGATCCAACCATCCAAAATAATTAGAATGACTCTAAGATCATGTACATAAAATTTCACGGAATTTCGACGTCCCGACAATAGGTTACAGTGCGAAACGAATCGACGGTAACAAATCGTCGGTCGTTGATCGGAGGCCCTTAAACCCCCCAAACGTCACCATTCTCGACAAGTGAGGTCTATACACACACTATCACTATCTGAACGGTCGGATTTCTCAAATTCACTCGTTACCATTTCGATCGAACGAAAAAATGGAGATTAGTATTGAAAATTCCTATAAAAGTTATAAGTGTTAATGAATTTGATGGTTTTAGTATTTTCTCTATGTTCTGTTCATGGTTCGAGTGATCCAACCGTCCACAATAATTAGAATGAATCAGAGATCATGTACTTAAAATTTCACGAAATTTCGGACAGGACCTGTCCCAAGTGGACTTTGATAACCATGACTGGCCCTGCTCCCGTCTGACAAGTCAATTAAAGCCCTGAAATTACCTCTCAGCATCTGTCAGACAAGGGATGACTGGATCGATTTCTGCTCATGCCTCCACCTCTCGATTTGCCCCGAATCTCGTGCCACGGCCTGGAGGGTTATCAAAACAGGAAAGGTGTGAGTGGACAAAAATAATATCATTTAAAAATACATTTCAAAATACATCATTTACCCTCCAGTTTATCAAACCATGCATGCATAGAATCAAACATACGAATCATTTCATAAAACCATTTTCTCATAACATAAAGCACATAACTCGGGAATTACACATCCGAGGGTCCTCTGGGAATTACACATCCAGAGTTATCATCCTGCTGGGAATTACACATCCAGCCTCACCGGGAATTACACATCTGGTCCCTCTGGGAATTACGCATCTGGAGTACCTCTGGGAATTACACATCCGAAGTCTACCCAAGAATTACACATCTGGGGGCACTGAACATATATACAAATTAAAATCTTTATTTCAAAATCATCATTTAAAGCCACGTAAAAACCATTTATCACGGGGTCTCAAACCCAAAACACATTTCTCGTAAATCCAATCATTAAATAATTCAATGCACGTAAATTTGTAAAATCATATCCGAAATTCATTTAATTCATAAAATCATCTTTAACTCATAAAATCATCTTTAACTCATAATCCAAGTCAAAATATCCTTTTAAAATCCCGGGCCTAGCCCAAAATAGCAATTTTACAGTTTCTCAAAAAATGTGCCCAAAAGTCATGTTGACCTCACCTCGGGAATCATGCCCACGCGCCCTCACGCGCCGCCGTGAGTGGCTCCGCGTGAAACCCGCGCGCCTGCACAGTAACTGCTACAGTGCATCGTCCTCACCCGATTTTCCTGCAAATGGATCCTTCGACCCGCGACACAACCTGGTTAGTTTTCCTTCAATTCGACCTTGTTTCTTTCAATTCTTTCATTGGATCTCTTGTAATACATCTCAATTGAAGTTCTGCATAATTGAATCGACACGATTCACACTAAAACCCATAATTCTCCAAATCCATACCGTTGAATTCAAATTCCCAATTCATCCAATTCGACCCTAATTGCCCTTTCCAATTAACCAGAAAGTATCATTAGATTAACAAACACATAAATCCAATATCAATTTGGGAATTCCTCACCTTCAATTATACGAACTGAATTCAAGTTTCTCAGAAATTTCGCAGGGCCTGTTCTTGATGGTTTCTTCGTCAATTGCTTTCGTTTTCGATGTGGTTCGACTCGAAATCGTCCCAGAAGACTGATTCGAGCCTTACTTCGACTTGGGTTAAACTATAATTTTGAAATTGAATCTTAATTTCTTCAAGAACAAACTCGGGTTCTTCCTACGGGTTTATGGTTTCCTCTCTATTCTTGATAATGCCCAAACTACGCATTAAATTAAATACGTAATTTAGGTGTTATGCAATTTAAACCCTTTTGTGTAGATGTAGTATTGGTAAGTAGGGATCGTTCTTAACCGGGGAAATTAGGGGACATTAATAATATGTTAGTTAAAAAGAATAATGCATTAAATAATTAAATAATTAAAAAATAAATGAATTAAAGAATAAAAGAATAAAAGAATTAATGAATTAATGAATTAATGAAATAAAGAATAAAAAATTAAATGGGGGGTTTGAAAAGATTGTAATCATAGGATAAAGAAAACAAGTAAAAATAATTAAGAACTTAATTCTACTTCTACTTTAACTTTTGTGCAAGTGTTCTTTTTTCAAACACATATTTTTACCAACACTCTAACATCATGCTCATATTGAACCAATCACGAAAATCATACCTTAATCATCTCAAATACATGCATACATTTTTCAATATTATAAATGCACCGAACATCGGTCATACACTTATAATACAATTCACCTTACGTTATTGATTTTAATGTGTGTCAAATATTTAAATCTCTTCAACCCTATTCTAAGTGCACTAAACAGCGGTCATAAACACTTAGCGTTAAATTGAAGGTTAAGCACTAAAACATATGAAGTAGATGAAATTTAAAAAGTAAAACACATGGAGATTGTATTCACATTTACAAATATTAGAAAGAAAATACCAACACATATATTGAATTATTAGTAAACCGAAATAATAACAAGAATTTAAATAAAGGGAAGAAAGTTACACTTTCGGAATCCAAGAACAGCTTGTGACTCCGAAAGTGGATGGAAACAATTGAATGTTATTCATAAGGAACACCGAACAACGGCTAGAACCTTATGAAGATGGAGGATAAAACATACGAATGCGGACTTAAATTTTAGAATTATTTCGGAAATACTTGGCCTAGGTATTTCTTAAGGAAAACATAAAAATGTATTTAAGAGATCTCAAAGAAAAATCACAAGAACAAAGTAAAGAAGAACTGAAATTAAGAAATAACATAAATTATAACATAAATTAAGAACAAGAATTTAAAAGAAAGCTAATTAAATAAAAGAAACTACAAGAAATTAAAATGGTCCCCAAAAATAAAGAAGATGAACTAAAAGAATAGAATAAACTAGAGAGAATATATAAGAACCTAAACTAAAAGAAAGAAATAAATAAAATTGGACAAAATAGGGACCATTGTTACAAGAATTGAACCCCTATTTATAGGGAGAAAAAGCTACCAAAAATAAAATAAAAAAAATAAAAAATAAATAAAAGTGAAATGATGAATAATGATGAAATTAGGGATGGGTTAGGGCTGAAAAATCAGAAAAACTGCACAAAGTGGAGTAGGTTGGAGCAGTTTTGGAGTGGGTTGTGCAGATGGTAGGTGGGCTGGGTAGGTGGAATAGTTGGGCTGGCTCAGTGGGCTCATGTGAAGGAGAAGGTGGCTTCGCAGGGGTCAATGGCTGGAGCGGATGCGGGACAAGCAGGCCGATCGCTAGCCTTCTGGGCTGGAACGGAAGGTTGGGCCTGGGCCGAATTTTTGGGCTAGGGCTACAGATACTGAAGCGGGCTGGGTTTGCTTCGCTGGGCCTTGTGAGCTGCTGGAATTTGGACTGCAGAAAATAAGTTTTTGGGCTGCATTAAAATGATTTTGGGCTTTGCAAAATAAAAATTAATTAATAATTAATATATACAATTCAATCGAATTTCGTCCATAATTTATTCGTTATAATTCCGATCAGGACGATTCTTTCGCCAAAATACTCCAAATTACAAGCTTTATTTATTTAAATAGAAAAATCACAAAATAAATTATTTTATCTATTTATTTATTATTTTAATATTAAAAGTCAAGTATAAAGGGTATAAAATAATATAAAATAATGCTTATTTGAGGACCTATCAATTCTCTCTCTGTTTTCCTCCCGTTTTTCACTCACAAATTCCGTCCTAATTGCACTCTGTCTCTAGTCTCCTTCCTAAGCAATGAATTTGAAGTTACAGACATCCACTTGTTTTATATCTATATCCTTTGTATTTAAATCTCACGGTTTCAAGCGGCAAAGTTTACCACTAACTCAACTTTCCCAGTGAAAGATGTCAACAAGCCACATGACTGAGGCGGTGGATGGCTGAATCAACCAATTTTTCCCACCAAATTACCTTTTTACCCTTTGCTTAACAAATGACCAAAATGCCCCTAATGTTCCAAGGTTCGTAACTTTTCCATCCAAACTCCGATTTTGGCATGCCGTCTGTCTACGGATTCAGTGTCTCGAGACCTATCCAACGGTCATGGCCAAAAGTCCAAAAAATGTCCCGATCAAAAATTCAACTTTCAGCCCCCTAACCAAGGGCAAAATTGTCATTTTTCATCCAACTATTCCAATTTTTCCTTTTTCGAATTTTCGGGTCGTCACAATTTCGACGTCCCAACAATAGGTTACAGTGCGAAACTAATCGACGGTAACAAATCGTCGGTCGTTGATGGGAGGCCCTTAAACCCTCCAAACATCGCCATTCTCGACAGGCGAGGTCTGTACACACACTATCACTATCTGAATGGTCGAATTTCTCAAATTCACTCGTTGTCATTTCGATCGAACGAAAAAATGGAGATTAGTATTGAACACCTGGCCCCGCGGATTATGTATATCCGCCGGGCAAGGTTATTTTTCGCGAAAATTCAAAAATCGGCCAAAAATTTCGCAAAACTTTGAAACTGCCGCCCAACGAGCCCGGCGCATCATTAAAGTTGGCCCGGCGAATCTATGCACCGGGTAAAATCCACCAGTCACTAGAATAGACGCGACCATCCTTTTCCTTTTTCCTCTCTTCTTTTCGCAAAACCTCCGCCGCACCCTTCTGCAAAACCTCCATCCGCCACACCTCTCTTAATCGCTCATCTCTCTCTCTCTCTCTCTCTCTCTCTCTCTCTCTCTCTCTCTCTCTCTATCTCTCTCTCTCAATCAAAGTCTACCCATTCACTCATCATCATCTCTCACTCATCCCTAACCCTATCACAAAAAACCCTAAACTTTGAACCCAAATACCCACAACCCAAACCCAAAGACCCCAAACCCCCAAATCGGACCATCCTCTCGCTACTCTCACTCTCAATCGTTCTCTTTCAAGCTACACTCATCATATCCTCATTGTAAGCCCTCACTTTCAATTTTTCATTTTATTTTATTTTATTAGTTTTTTGGATTAATTTATAATATGGGATTGTTTTTAGGAGTATATTGAATATTTGGAATTGAATGTTTAAATGTTTGGAATATGTTGTATTTGAATGTTTGAATGTTTGGAATATGTTCATTGGATTTGAATGTTTGGAATATGTTGTATTTGGATTAATTTATAATAAGATTGTTTTTTGGAATATGTTGAATATTTGGTAATTTTCAGAAATTATTGAAAATATTGGAAATTATTGATTTATTGGATGAAAATATTGGAAAATATTTGGTAATTTGACTCCTATTGGAAAATATTTGGTCATTTGACATTATTATAGATTTTGGTAATTTGACATAATTATATATTTTTGGATGAAAATATTGAAAATTATTGATTTATTGGATTGTTGGAAAAAATTGGGATTTATTGAATTAGTAGATTTTCTGAATTTATTGGAAATTATTGAATTAGTGGATTGTTGAAAAATAGTGGAAATTATTGAAATTTTGGATATGTTGGGAAATTAATGGAAATTGTTGTATTGTTGGATATGTTTGGAAATTATTGGAAAATGTTGGATTTTGATACATTTGGAAAATATTGAATTTTTAATATTTTTTCAAATGTTTGAAAATTATTAGTAATTTTTGGAAATTATCGATTGTTCGAAATTTTTTGGAATTATTGAAAATTAGTTAATTAGTAAATTATTGTGAAATTAGTGGATTAATGCATATTTTTTGAAATAATTAGAAATTGTACGAAATTATTTGATTATTTGTTTATTTAGTTAATTATTTCAATATTAATAATTACTGTTGTATTTGCAGATGTCGTTACGTAAATTTATAACTACGCGAGGTCGTCGTAATACGTCCGCAGAGCAGCCATCTCTAACACCAGTGCCTTCCCCGACGGAGCAGCCATCTCTGGTACTACCGTCCCAAACGGAGCAGCCATCTCCGGAATCAGTTCCTCATCCGACGGAGCATTCATCACCTTCTACTGGACCATCATCATCAGATCAACCAAGATCTTCCTCAGAACACCCGCGAGTCATTCCTGACGATTTGGTGATACCAGGGCCCCGATCAGCGAGACGTCGCACCAGCTCGCAACGAGGGCAACCTCATACTGCCTCTGAGGCCACTGGAGTTGCCGCTGCAGAGGAAGGCGATGCACAGATCCCATCGGGTAAGACCCCTTATCTTATTGAATTTAAAACTTGTATATATTTTGCATACCATTTTGTACTAATGTTAATCGAATTTTTAGGGAGTACCATAAAGGTGTAGGGCATTAGCAAGGGTTTAAAGTCCCAGCAGATCTGCAGGTCAACAGGAGCGAAGATCCAGGTGGAGTGGGTTGACCGACTTTCCGCACCGTACCCCAACGTGCATACTCTTCTGGTGCGGGAAATGGGGACGATTATTCGCACTAGATCGAAGATGATGGATGACACCTTCAGAGAACAAGCCCCCATGGAGCTCGTCGTTTGTTGGTCTGGTTTACGGGTATGAAATTTTTTATTATTATTTTTTTAATATTTTATGGTTTAACATATTTTTATATTGGATTGTAGATTAATTTTGAATGGGATGAGACCAACGCCCCGCTAATGGCATATATGAACTTCCATTGGCAGAGGCGTTATTCTGACTAGAAGTTCGAGCTCCATGCCTACTATGAGTGCTGCAGCTCGCATGCTCTGACCCTAGCAAATCCTCCTGAGGAGATGCTAGGGGACAAGTTGGTTGGGTGGGAGTGGTTATGCGAGCATTGGATCAGCAATCAATTTAAAGTAAGTTTTTTTTTCTATATTTATTTAATATTAATTTACGTACTTCCGTATTAGTAATACTTGTTTTCCTAATGTGCAGGTAAAATCAAAGGCCAACATGGCAAATCGGGCAAAGAAGAAATTTGAGCACCACGGGGATCGCGCCTCTTGTTGGCCCGACATGAAGCACGACGTGCAGCTAGGTCCCTATTCCCCGAGGTAGAAGCCTAGGGGGAGGTTTATGCTGGGCGAGGCAATGAGGCAGCTGACGCTATTCACGTAAGTTCAATATTTGCAGTTATTAAATATTTTATTATTTTTAATTATGTAATTTTGTAATTAATACTTTGTTCAACTTTGTAGGCCACCATGGTGGAGGACGTGCAACAGGTTCAGGAACAGTTGACCCAGCAACAACCTGAGGTCCCGCTGCAAGACCAATTACCGGATCCCGGGACGTCGATTGGCATCCTGGAGCGGCATCTTGGCAGACGACCCGAGAAAGTTGTTCGGGGTGCTGGAGCGGGGCTCTTTCGAGACGTCTTGAGCAGATCCTCCAGTTCGTCTCGGGGAGTTAATCCCGAGGAGGTCACTCAGCTACGGGGTAACTTGGAGGCTCTTCAAGCGAAAAATACGGAGTTTAAGGCTGGTCATGCGCGCCTCGAGGTCCAACAGGCAGTTATGCAGGCACAGCTTGCAATGCTTTTCACCCAAATGGGTCAGTGCATGCCTGATGTCAATGGTACACCCTCCCAGTTGGATCCTAGTTAGCAGCCTGCCCGGGATAATACTCACCCACCACCGAACAATTAGAATTTTATTAGTTTTTTTTTTAATTATGTAAAATTATTACATTTATTTTATATATATTAGATTTAAATTTCTTTTATTTATAATTTTTTCCATGTTTTAATATTATTTCCATTTATTTATATATATAATATAACATAAATATAATTATTCAAATATTAAAATAATTTTAATAAAAAAAATTTAAACGGTTGACCGGCGGACATCCGCAGGGCAATGTCTGATCTGGTCCAGCGCATCTCCGCCGGGCAAACCTCGCGTGCCTCGTATTTCTGACTACGTTGCTCGGTGAACACTGTGCCGGGCAAATAGCGTTGACTAATGTTTTTCTCGGCGGATCATTGTAATCCGCCGGGCTAAATCTTTGCCCGAAGGGTCCTGCTCGACGCAGTTGGCCCGGTGGCGATGCGCCTGGCAAACAGTTACCCGGCGTACAGTGAGGTTTGCTCAGCGGAGCCCCTCCACCGGGAAAATCCTATTTTGTTGTAGTGTGTATTGGTTTTTCATATTTTATCATCATTATTTCATGAGTGATTGAGATTGGCTATGTATTGGTTTTTCATATTTTATCATCATATATGTTGATCAAGTTGGCTGTTAATTAATCAAGTCTTGGTCGTCTTAATTTACTAATAATTTATTACATTATTTCATGAGTAATTGAGAATATTGCATACCTAATCCAATATTAATAGAATAAAAGGCAGCTATTATTATTGGTTGTTTCATTTGGTTAATTAATGTTAATGGGGGATCAGATCATCCATATTCATCCTTCATGGAACTGAGCTTGAAGAAGCAGATCATAAATTGCAACTCTTTTTCTTTTGTGATCATGAGCTTTCATACCCCATCATCATCATTAGATGCTCCATCTCTGTCCAACCCTTAACTGGTATGTCTTATTCTGCATTCTCACTTCCTACTCACTAATTTCTAGCCCAAAACCCTCTTCCCAAATGTTTTTGCAAGAGAAATAAAAAATGATAGGTAGCAGAAAAAGTCTGTTAATTAACCAATTAGTTTTCAGGTGGAACTTCAACTCTCTTATCAAATATAGTTTGCTAATATGTCAAAATCAACCACCTCCTTCGTGGTAGCAGATAAAGTCTTGGTCTTCAATTATGCTGTAGTTTATCATATCAGTTGCATTCTAAGTCTTGGTCTTTAATTTTCTCCTTATGCTGTAGTTTAATTATGATCCCATTTTCCTTCTAAATCTTTGTTAATTGTGCATTGTTTAGTCTCTTGGTTATTATATCATCCAGTCGCCTTCTCCTAAGAGTCCTAAGTCCTTTTGTACTTGCAAAACTCTGTCGGTTTGTCATTTTCCTACACTAGTTATGTCCTGATCTTTCAACAGACACATCATCCAATTATTTCACTGATCTTTTTCATATTTTACATATCATGTTGATCAAGTTGGCTGTTAATTAATTAAGTCTTGGTCGTCTCTTAGTTTACTAATAATTTGTTCCATTATTTCATGAGTAATTGAGAGTATTGCATACCTAATCCAATATTAGAATAAAAGGCAGCTATTATCATTTGGTTAATTACTATTGTTAATTAGGGGATCAAATCATCTATATTCATCCTTCGTGCACCTGATCTTAAAGAAGCAGAGATCATATATTGCAACTCTTTTCTTTTTTGTGATCATGAACTCTCATACCCTATAATCATCGGATGCTCCATCTTTGTGAAACCCTTAATTAGTATGTTTGCATTCTCACTACCTACCAATTACTAACTTCTAGCATATTATTTTCTGGGAAAAAAAATTAGGGATAAATGTAAGGATGTCACCCTTCCTATATATAGCCTGCTTCAACATTTATATTAAACAATTTTTTTCTTTCTAAATTTTGATTGAATTATGGCTTATACGAAGTTTGATTGGACGCAGGGTTACTTTTGGTGGCGGATACATGGCATAGCTCAATACTGATTTGAAGGTATGTACATATGCGGTTTTCCTTAAGCGACATAAATACTAATGCAATTTATACAGGCTAATTTGTAAGTGCACAAAATCAATCAATAGTATTATGATAAGTAAAGAGGATCGTTCCACGGGGACCCATTATACTATACTATCAATTTATCAATTTAGTGTGTTTATTTATGTGAATCAAAAAACCAATTTGATTGTTTGATGAACTTGAATACAAAACTAAATAGTAAAGTACAGAACATATATGGTGATGAATACTAGGACTTAAGATATATATGATCAAACAAGTCTTGAATATCACAACTAATTTCTTTAGGTCAAAACGTTAGATAATAGAAGTCCGACTAAAAAGTATGCAACAATATATCAAGAAGACTAAGAATATCAACATGAACAATAAGGTTGATCCAAATATCTATGCATGCCAACCTTCGCCTCTCTAGCATATCTATAGGCTTTTTGCTAACAATAGGCTTAGCACAATAAAAAGCATCCTTTCTATGAGAGTAGTGACCAACATATTTATAGAATTCTCATTACGTACATAATTAGCAGGAATCCAAATGACTAGTCAAGATACCAGAGAGGTTAAGTTTATTGAATAGCTTAAAACTTCTGGAACAGAGATTCTAGTCATAAATCTTTGGCATGTACTCAATTGAGATTTTTTAATAAATTTTAAATGTTTCTAAAAAGTCACGTGTATACATAATTATTGAAATTTAAATACATGAAATTTATATATAACTAATTTATAACTCATTTGACGAGTTATATATATTTGTTTCTCTTTTGGGACATCTTTTCATAACTCATTTATATATAACTAATTGAAATTTAAATACTTGTAATAAAAGATAATATAGGAAACATGTTATAATAAAAAATCATAAACTCAAAATTTAAAATTGCGCCCAATTAATTAATGAGTAAATCATTCTTACACCCTTAACAACTTTTACTTTTATTTAAAACCTTTAATTCTTGTATATTAAACAAAATAAGACCTTACCTCAAACTTTTTTTATTCAAAAATCTCTAAACAGAATTTGTAAGTAATAAATTTCATATTTACCCTTTTATATCTCAATAAAGAGAATAGTCCTTTAAGCAATTAAAAATAATATTGATTTTTTTTTGTCCTTTTTGCCTCATGTGCCCCTTAGTATTTGATTTATTTGGCCTCTTGGGCCCTTTATTATATTATGCATATAATAAATATTATATATGTATACTATATATATATTGTATATAGTTACAATTGAATTTTTCTATAAAATAAAAAATAAAGAACGTATTGTTTGGGGTTCAACGGTAGGGTATATCATTTTTTTTGGTGGGGGGGGGGGGGGGGGGGGGGGGGGTGGGGGGGGGGGGGGGGGGGGGCGCTTGAGATGGTGGTGGAAAATCGTACGACATAGGATTTAATTCTTAAATTTTGGAACAAAATTCAAAAATTAAACCCTAAACTATATGAAATTAACCAAATTATTTAATATCGTAAGATAAAGAATTTTTCAATTTAAAATTTAAAGTATTTTTGAAGAATTATTGCTTTTAATTACCTTACTTTAAGTTAGATTAGATATTCATATTACTTTTAAAATGAGCAAGTGAAAAAAAATATAAATATGAGTAATGCGTTCATAATCCTCAATATAATCTTATAATAAAAAAATTAAAATAAAAAGTAATGTTGAAATCATGATAGATTTTGATAAATACATGTTTTTTTAGATTGTTATTGTATTAGTTTATAATTGAATGTCATTAGTTGTAATTTATATAAAAATTATGGTTTATTTTAAATTGTATAGTCATTTAACTAGTCAAATGACCTATGAGTTTAATTTTTTTATATGCAATTTTTTGAATAAATTTATATATTAATAAAGACCTATGGGTTAATTGCCCTTAATTAATTCACTAATTTTATAAAAATAAAATTGTAAGGAAAAGTTGTCCCGCCGCCTCTCACGATTAACTTCCCAATCTCATTTATCATTAAAACTTTTAAATTTTTGTAGTTATTTTCATTAAGTATTTAGATATAAAATTTTATTTTAACTCGGTGAGATAATTTTTGGTGAAAAAATAATTTTGATTATAAAAATTTTCAAAAATTCCTAACATGAACATCATATCAACTAATAAACATAAGCACAGAAATATCAAACCAGCAGAAAATCGGGAATAACAATTATTATGAATTCCAATTTAGTTGATTTTTTTGCGTAAATGATAACATAATGATAATTTTGGAGTTATAATAATTTAAATTATGATATATGTTAAAAAAACATATTAATAAATCATAAGCATGGTACGGTGAGGTAACACTAGATGTTGTTTTTGTGACTGATCCTTTTTTCTCCCTCTATATTTGCTCTTTTTTTCTGGAATGAAGCTGGAAGACCAAAATCATGTAAGATGCATGATCTTATTCGGGTGCTTGCTTTGTCTATCTCCTAAAATGAAAAGTTTGGTGATGTATATGATTTTTAATCGATTTTTGAAATTTCGGCGAAAACATTTAAATACTTATTTTATTTCAATTATTTTCACTTTATAAGATATTTTGAAATTGAGGGGATAGTTTTAAAGATATTTGGATCCTAAAGTCAATTCGGACCCAATTACGAAATTAGGCATTATCCGAAGTTAATAATGTTTACTCAAAAACGCAACATGCCAAAAGTTCTGAAGTGATAGAGTAGGAAACGTGTCACTTCTAACCAATGGCATATACTCGCATCCTATCTAAGTATTATCCATGTAATGAACCGTCAATATAGTGAACATATGAATAGCTGATCTTAACCAATTAGCTAGTACGTTTTGCGATGGAATCAAATTGAGTTTGCTAATATGTCAAAATCAACTACTTAGTAGTTTATCATCCCTGTTGCCTTCTAAATATTGGTTAATTGTGCATTGTTTAGTTTTTCATTGGGTTGTCAATGTCAGCAATTAAAGTCTTGGTCTTTAATTATCTCCTTATGTATGCGGTAGTTTATCATCCAGGTGCCTCCTCCCAAGTCTTTTTATAGTTCAACTGATACATCATCCTATCATTTCATTGATTTTCCAGCTTGCGTACGTCTTGGGCTTTGTATTATTTTTTTCATATTTTATCATTATGTTGATCAAGTTTTCTGTTAATTAATTAAGTCTTGGTCATCTTAACTAATAATTTATTACATTATTTCATGAGTGATTGAGTGATTGAGATTGTATACGTAATCTAATATTAGATTAAAAGCCAGCTATTTTAGGTGATTAGATCATCCATATATTCATCCTTCATGGAACTGATCATGAAGAAGCAGATCATTTATTGCAGCTCTTTAATTTCTTTCGTGACGAGCTTTCATCATATATCATCAGATGGCCCAACCCTTAACTGGTATGCATGTTATTTTGCATTTTCACTAATTCCTACTTACTAAAATTCTACGTACGTACTTAAGTAAAATTAGGGATGTGATATAAGTATGTTACCCTTCCCAGCCCACTTAAATATTTTTATTAAAAAATTCTTTTTCCTCTAAGTTTTGAGTGAATTATAGCTCATATTAAGTTTTTTTTTTTATCTAAATGTAAATTTCATTGATGAAGAAAGGATTACACTTGAAAGGGTACATGGAAAAAACATAGGGTCTCATTAGAACCCCACTACACCAAAATAGGATTTTTAGGGTGCACATCCACTCGCCTTAAAAGGCCATACCGTAAAAGATGCTTATTATTCGAGGCACATATTGTGCGCCGTAAATGTTGCAGTTTAAGGCGCACAATGCATGCCCTAAATACTATTTTAAAGCGCGCATTGCACGCCCTAAATACTCTTTCAAGGCGCGCATTGCACGCCCTAAATACTCTTTTAAGGCACGCAATGCTCGCCCTAAATACTCTTTTAAGGCGCACAATGCACGCCTTAAAAGAGTTTCAAACTACTTATGAAGGCATACATTGCACGCCCTAAAAAGTTTGGCACCATCAATTCAAGACATGCTTTGAGCGTTCTCGTTGTAAATTTCTTTTTTTTTTTTACATCCATTTAGTAATTCTTTTACATTTCCATTTGTAACCTCAATACCTATTACATATATTGTATAGTAGATTCAATAAGAAACAAAGAACCAATTTACACACGAGTATTCAATAGAAAAAAATATATATCAAAACTCAAATTGAATAATTCATAGATAGTAACTTGACAAAAAAATTAGCATAAATTATACTTATCAAATCATCTCAACGTACACTTATCCAAATCTCCAAAACCAACAACGATCCATAACGAAAAATTATTCTAATAAACATTGAAGATGGTTAAAAAGAAAATTAACATACCTGCAAAAAGTATCAACATATAAAAATTGAAACACCTTGATATACTAATACTAATCATTATAGGGCGTGCAAAAATGCGCGCATATCCATTTCCACTAGCTGTTCCACCAACCATTTCCCACTGGTAGAAAAATATCCTTACCATCAGAAATGTTCAAAAACAAGAGAATATAAGCCACACTGAAAACAACAAAATACAAATAATCATTTCATAAAAGGTTCAGAGAATATACAAGCTGCAGCCCATACATCCACCCCAGCTCCATATTGCTTGGTGCCAAATAACAGCTCAGGTGCTCTATACCATCGAGCAAAGACCTATTCGTAAGTGTTAAAACGGTTATAAAGAGCTTGCACCAAAATGCGTCATTTTATTAGAAGGTACTTATATTGTTATATTGGTACACAAAACAAACACAATGAATATTTCTAATATAATCTTTGTAGGAATGCACTTAAATATCAAGTATTTGAAATCATTTTCAAATCAGATATGCACTCTATAATGTAAGAAGACAAAATCAGACTGAAGGTCCATAACTAGAAGATTAGTTGTACAATCTATTAAAAAACTACAAAGATACGAAGACTCGTATCTAATTAGAACCACCAATAACCAGTATTAGCAAAAAAAAAAAAAAAAATCAACAACATAATAACACACTCACTGCATTATCAACTATAAAAAAATTTATATTCATTATAAGGAAAAAGGCAACACCAACATTAATATATTAGCTTTGACCCCCACATTCCGGAGTACTACTTTAGCAAATGAGAAGAAGTGAAGTTAAAAGCTTGACATGATTGAAAGAAAACCCAAAGTCAAGAATTTCTATCCTCACAAGCCCACATAATCATTTCCATAAATACTACAAGAACTAACTCAAAATGCCACTAATAAGGACAAGCATCAATACAAGAAGAAGCATACCTGATGTATGAACCTGCGATCTGGGCTCCCAAATATTCGTGCTAAACCAAAATCTGCAAGTTTAAGCTGTCCATTAGATCCTATTAACAAGTTGTTAGGCTTCAAATCCCTGTAAAGCACAATTAGCACACATGTGAGATAAACAATAACAAACAAATTGAGACCAAGAAAGAATGCTTCTACAAGGAAGATAACCACCTGTGTAAAACCCATTTCTTGTGGCAAACAGCGAGTCCCTTTAGCGTCATCTGAAGATATGACTTTGTATCTGATGGTGCTAGGAATATATTTCGGTCACGTATAACAGCTTCGAGGTCTGTCTCCATGTACTCAAATACAAGATGCAAGTTTCCTTTGTGGGGGAATGCATCAATCAACTCAATAATATTTGGATCTTTCAGCTCTTTTAGCAGTTTCATCATGCCTTCACAAGACAACATATATAATCCATTGGGTATTTGCACCAAGCTAGAGATCAATGATTGTCTGATCTATAATCTCAAAGTTATCTATAAGGACACTTTCATAAACAAATTATAATAAAACTCAGCTGGAGATGCTTCAAGCAAAATGATGGTAGCTAAAAACTAGCTCCTGCCTGCAGAGTTGATGCATAAAGTATATTATAGTATCCCTGCTATGTAATGTCTTTCAAGTTTTGTGGCAGATACTATGTACCATATATATATATATATATATATATACACACTTGACAGATCCCTTTCATTTTATTTCTAAGCTTTGGATGCAGTTTTCAGAAGGTAATACATTAAAAGTTAAAATTTTTTTAAAATATTTTGTGAAAGCTCCCCTTCAAATTGAATTCTGGGCAAAACGGTCATTTTGCACCGTCCGTCCGAAATCACCCAAATAATCACCGATTACTCTCACTAATCCGTCATTAATCACTAATCAAATCCCGAAATCCAGGATGGGTCGTTACAATCTCCCCCCTTAAAAGAATTTCGTCCCCGAAATTCCGAATCTCGTACGTCCGCAACTCACTGGGGAATCCAATCTGTCTCACACCTGGGCCTTCTACTCGGTGTACATCACCTGCCAACCTGGTTTACCGTGACAGTTCCCAAACCGTTACCAAAATTGTTACCGTATCGCCACCAAGCGAACCAACTCATACAACTTCCGGTCCGTCTGGCGATCACCTCATTCTCCCCGAAGTCTTAACACATTTCTGACCCCTGTCTAACTCAGTCTCGAGGTACCTCTAACCTCGCACATGCCGACATTCACGGCTCAACTAGCACTAGGTATGCCACGACACCACGGCTACCAGTCACATCATCCTTGATCCATTTTCGCGTCATGCGTACAAGATCTACCGTCGTCCGGCACGAATCTCACCTTGCAAGCGTTTATCGACCTCGGTCATCAATATCTGCTTAATGATTCATACTGACTCCGTCAGCGATCCGCGCCGACCTCACCGGAGTCACAACGTACTCGCTCACACCAACTCTCAACCAATCATCTCATCGGTGGTTCCACTAACCACCAACACAAACAACCTGTGGGAACACCATCCACGTCCCACACTACCTGTCTGCAACTGGACCCTATCGAATTCCTATTAAACCGTGATCACACATCTCAGCGTCCGGGGTCCCACCAGCCAATCATGGCTCTGAGCATCCAACTCATACATCATCACTGAATCCAGCAATAACCAATCAAATTACTCTGGATCACCCTGATCCAGTCCACATGCTCATTCAATCAATCATATCGAAACTACTCTGATCATCAATATGACCACCAACATACCTTGGCTAATCTACAATTGGCGATTACTAACACCTCTGCCAGAATATCATGATGCACGTCTAAGTACACTGGTATGGTTCCAACCACGAATACAACGATGTATCCCAATTCCATCCAACAACAACCATAGTGTATACCACCAAAATCATTACCGTACATTTCGGAATCACAACCATTGTACAATATATCCTCAACCACCTCCTACGACATACCACGGTGAATCCCATTCAACAACATCATGGTATCCACACTGACTACTACCCGACTACGAGTCAAGCACGCTTCACCTTTGAAGCCCATCGGGTCAAAGACCAACACTCCAGGCCCAGCACAAC
Source organism: Prinsepia uniflora (assembly GCA_032719365.1). Lineage (NCBI taxonomy): Eukaryota > Viridiplantae > Streptophyta > Magnoliopsida > Rosales > Rosaceae > Prinsepia > Prinsepia uniflora. The sequence goes on along the minus strand of CM064875.1, from coordinate 698,715 downwards.
CTCTAGAGTAACTCAAGTCCATTCAATTTTCCTGCGTCTCCTAGGTCTCTCGACCAACATCCAAAACCTCCAATCCAATCACATCAATTTCACTTACATGTAGACAGACCACACTCATCATTACACCTCCAACCTTTCCCAAACATTCAACATATCCAATCCTGATCCATCAGTAGGTCCACATCCTATCACTTCTGATATCCAGCCACGCTCGCTCCTATAAGACATAGCAATCTCATCATCCTCATGTCCACATATCCAACCTTTATCTTGCAATCCAATCTCCTCTGATCCTAGCTCCACATACTCAATACACAATTCTGCAATCCGCAACCAGGATAACCCATTCCTGATCCAGGAGCACAACAACTCAATCCTGATCCACTCGCTCCCAAGTGGATCCCAGTTATGGTCCAAGAGTCTTTCTTCCTCTTTGACCCCATTTACGATCACCACACATTTCGTGCAACATTCAATTCCCACAAATGATCAGACCACCACATCTGGTCAAATCACGGTCTCTGCCATTACCTCATATTGATCAGTTATAGTCACTCCTTATCATTCTTCCTTATTATCTTTCTTTCCGTCATCCTACAACGGAACTCAAGACAATCCATAACCATGTCATCACAAGTCGTCCTACCTTAATCCAACTTAACACAAGCCCATTATACTCGCCACACACGCCATACATGGCGTCACCCAATATTCTTTCTACTCATAAACACATCCATATGTGTCCACGATCAAGGGGGGTTCACAACTTCTGAAGTCCCATCATACTCCACCATGAGTCTTCCTCACTGACTCCAGAGTATTCATCTCCCAATACTCATCATCTAACACCAACTCGAAACCAAACACAACTTCTCATTGTCTCAATCTCGTCGCCTCTTGATTCCGCGATTCCAATCATGTTGGAAGTATATCCACCTTTTCCAACCATGGGACTCAATCCTCAACACGTAGACCACCATTGGACGAACCAACCGAACGTCAACTCCTCTACTACACTTAGGAAATCCACAACTCCTACGGATCACAACCACGTGTCCGTACACAATCCAACTCACCTATCGGTTACCACCATTCATGTACATCCAAAAGGATGTCAATCATCACTCCTTCTGATTATCGCGTCTCAACCTTTCCGAGGTTCAACTCCGAGCATTACTAAAGTATGAGTCACCAATTCTCGGGATTGCAATCAATGATCACTCACCTCGGACTCCTCAGTCGCTATCCTCGAAGTCGTCAATTACCAATCTCAGGGAATCACCAAGTACTGGCCTCGACATCACCCATGACTATCCTCGGTAGCACCATATGTAACCACACTCCGACACAGCTCTGCTGACTCATTCATTTCATCTTGCAGTATCCACGAAAACCAAACTCACTCATGCTCAACCCGACCATACCAACCTAGCCCGCTCCAAACCGAAGCCTAGATCCACTGTGCTTCCGCTGCGCTACTCTGATCAAACTAACGGCATCCTGACCGTTCAAACCGACATATGACCTGCCTTTGGTCATCGACTATCCTAGCTCGGTTAATGGTATGGACCACACACCAGCACCTCTCGATTAATTACAACCTCAATCCACGATGTGCCCATCCTACCCTTCACAAGCATCCCAGCTCGTGGCACATCATCTCCTATCTCGTGCTCACAGCACACCAATCCCAAATTTCCGCTCATACCAAGTCAAAACCCTCAATCTACGCTCGGGTCGGGGAAACCTTACCTCTCAATCCATAACTCTAGGCAACTCAACACTCCAATGTCAACCTACCACTAGATCCACTGCACAATAATCTCAACGACTCTTCTAGTCTGGTCAAGCCAACCAATCTCCACAATCTTACTAGACTCGACCAGACTCATCCACCAAGCCAACACAACAGGGATCATCACTAGGGTCGTCAGATCCTACTAACTCGGCTAGGAACATCCATTAACCAGTAACCATCGCTAAGGGGGAATCCCTCAACTCCTAAATAGTAGGTTCCTTTACCCCCCGCAACTCGAGGCATCCGGCTACTCATAGCCGCACAAATCCAATCTCAACCAATCTGACCAAGTGGTCACAATTCCATATTATCGTCATCCGAGTGCCACCCAGCCCAATTGGCCAACTAGCCAACCATCGATCGTATCTCTCACATCTAACTCACTGGTTACCACCTGGGTTAACCACTCTGGCACACATCCTACCCTAAGGTCCAACCAATGATCGTTCATATCCAGTACCGAACACACTATCCTCTCCGGCTCTAAGCCGACATACATCATACCCACACCGCATATCGGGCGACCAGCACGCAGTTGCTAGTGATCTCACCAATAACTAAGCCACTAACTAACGTACTATCTCCCTAGCGTCCAGGTTGATGACGGGATGTTCCGTGATGAGACATCACATCCATAGTAACATCACAACACATAAGTCGACGAACCAACTACTCTCGAAGCCATAACCTCACGTAGAGCGTACAAACCTCGTTTTGATACCAATTGACACAACCCACCCCCAATCCTCCGAGATTAAGGGATAAGTCATGCTCCCGTCTAACCTATGTGCGACACAAAGGCTAATCACCTGTCTAACCTCCATGGAACACGTAAGTTAGACAAGGGATACCCAGGTCAAAGTCTTCCAAATACACATTCTGATCTTTCCAGAGTGCGCAGAAACCACTGTGGATCTTGTGTGATGTCTCAGTCTCACTAACAACAGCCCGCACAGCATCAACCTGGAGGGTGTCGAAAAACATAAAAGACTGTGAGTGGACAAAAATAAATAATAAGTTCATAAAACAGTATAAGAAAAGACATTTATACCCTCCACGTAAAACCAATGCATGCATTCGAAAACTAATTCATTTCCAAAGTAAGAAAACCGTTTATGAAAACCAGTAATCCTTTCCTTTTCTCAAACCTCGGATCTTAGCCCAAAAAAATAAATCAAAAGAAAAGTACAGGAACTCAGCGCAAAATCCACAAATCCAATTCATCCGGGCCGCCGTCCAAAACATCTGAAAACCATGGGAAAATCAATAGTAAATCACAAGTCAATCAATCTGCTGGATTTCATATCACCGAGTCTTTAAACTCAAAACACATATATCAGGCCTTCCCGGGATATCAACGAGTCTTTAAACTCAAAACACAAACAATAGGCCTCGGGGGATATCACAATAACCGAGTCTTCAAACTCACGTGACTTTAAACTCAAAACATATCAATCAAGGGCTCTCCCCCGTCATCAATCAACCGGGTCTTTAAACCCAAAACAAAATCCAGCAATAACAACGGGTCTTTAAACCCAAAACCAAATGAAAATCATAGAAAATCCATAAATCCATTGAAATCCAAAGTCCAAAACCAAATCCGAATTCATCATTTGAAATCCCGATTTCGAATCCAGAAATCACATGAAAACAGAAATCCGAAAGCATTAAAAACTGGACCTCAAGCCCGAAGTCACTTTCTGAAATCCATTTATAAATCCTTGAATTCAAATCATAATTCAAATCCCAAAAGAAAGTCATCGAAATCATATCAAATCACAACACAAGACAGAATCTCGTAAAACGTGCAAATATGTAAAATATCTCGAAATACGTGCAAAGCGGAAATCATAAAGATCATAAGCATAAACATAGAAATCACATATAGAAAACATATAAAAATATTTATTCATGCATCATAAGTTAGAAAGCAAAGTCCACTCACAGACCATTCCCACTACTACCTCGATACGCGTGCAATACGCCGTTCCTGGCTAATCCACTATCACCGGACTTCCTGAACCTGTCCAAATCACATACTAAGGTCAATAACTACTTCATAACACTTCTACTAAATCCCTGTAATTTTCTTGAATTTTTAACTATTTTTAAACGCAATCCTAAACCATCAGACATCCTGAATCATATCGAAACGATGTTCGATCGACTCGAAACTAGTCCCAAAATGTTCGTTACATAAACTATTTAAAAACACGTGTTGAACACTTCCCCAAAAAGGGTCTCACGCGCCCTTACGCGCCGCCCAAAGGGGCTGCGCGTGGGCTTCACGCGCCGGGTACAATGCATCTTCAACCTCAGTCGAACTCGGTCCAGACCGGTCCGTTCCAATTGGACCAGCGTTCACGGTTCAACGCCCATTTCTTCTCCGTTTTCGATTCTGTTTCTTCCTAAGGCTTCGTCTCAATGTTTCATACCCATTTATATGATCAAAACATGGAAGTAAGAACAAGAAATTACCTTCCCGATCCAGGATCAAAACCTTCAACTTTCTTCTCAGGTTCTGGCCACCACAGGCCACCGTTGGCCATGGTTTCAGTCCCTTTGAGTTCCTTGCAATCTCCAAAACACAGTTCAATTCACATAATCAGTCAATAGCTTCTAAAACTAAGGTTACCATTTTTCGAATTCAAAGTTAGCTTTCACGGGAAATCGACCTTACCTCCACCGTCGTGCCTCGCCGTGGCCACCACCAGCTTCATCTTAACTCCCTTTTCATCTTTTTTTCACACAATAGAGGCAAAAGATGAGGTTTGAGGGAAGTTGGGAAGATTGAATATCACGGGTGCACTTGATCTCTGTTTTTCACGGTCCCATGGCTGCCGTCCACAACGTCCCTCCATCAAGGCACCACCATCCTCTTCATCATCTAGTCTCTCATTTCCCTTCACAAAGGGTACAAAAACGATGAAGATCGAAGGAATCGAATGGGAGTTCTTCTCTTCTACTCTATTTCTCTCTATTTTAACCCAAACCATGCAAAACATGATTTTTTTTAAAAACATTAAGACGGTGCCCAAAACTTCCACAGCCTTCCAGAGTGGGACAAGTGTCCTAATTCTACTGGGCACAATTCCCAAGGCAATAGAAATAACCAAAATATCCTTAATGCCGAATTACCAAAATGCCCCTCAACTTCCGAAACCAATAGCTTCCTCCTCGAATGTCGGAATCAGACGTGCCACCTGTCTACGGACTCGTGACGTCCCGAACTACGTCACAGTCATCGGCCAAAGTCAATTTGACCGCCTGAATCAAAAGTCAACAGTTTTCCCATTTCGCACCGTCCGTCCGAAATCACCCAACTAATCACCGATTACTCTCACTAATCAAATCCTGAAACCCTTCAAATTGAATTTTGAATGCGCCATTGGTCTTAGGCCTTATGAATAATATTGCAATTTACAAAACTAAGTAAAATTAATTGGGAATAGCACAACAATCACTTCTTTATAAGTGAGAGGCCTAACTTACGGTGAGGTTGAGTCCAAAGCCTCTTCCCAAATATTCTTGAAAGAAAAAAAAAACAGGTAGTTGTGAGAGAAAACAAATTTAATTTTGGCAACATAGCATAGATTATCAATAATCTTTAGTTTTGGATTTCTAGTTTTTGACAAGCCAGTCTCTTGTTTACAGAGATTTCATACAAATAGAAGTAGGTGGGCATCAAAAGGCTATGGCCTCTACTGCAACAGATCTATTGATTGGCAAAATTGCAACCATTCTTGAGAATGAAGCTTCTTCCATAGCCGGAGTTCGTGATCAGATTGGTGAGATTAAGCTAGAGCTTGTAAGCATGAGATCCTTCCTAAGGGATGCTGAGAACAAGCAAGCACTCACAGCTGGAGGAGAAACTTGGATTACAAGCGTCAGAGACTTGACATTCAATGTTGAAGATATCATTGACGAATTCATGTATCACATGTATGAGCACAAAACTGCTTGTCGATTTGCAAGGTGGCTCCGCAAAACCATTTACCTTCCTAAGGACATTTGGTATAGGCATCAAATCGCCAATGACTTGAAAAAAATTGCTCGGAAGATCAAAGCCATCCCAGAGAGGAATCAGAGATATGGTGTTGGTACTCTAGATGAGGCAACACGTAGTGCTGATAATGGCATTCAACGATGGGTGAAGAACCAAGCTGAGTCTTCTCTTTATATTAAGGAGGATGAACTCGTCGGAATTGAAAGCAATAAGCAAATGATGATGGGGTTGTTGATGAGTGGAGAGCAAAGGCAAATGGTTGTGCCCGTGGTTGGGATGGGAGGATCTGGGAAGACAACTCTTGTCGCCAAGTTCATCACTGACGATAAAGTAAAAAGATATTTCAGTTGTTATGCTTGGATCACTGTTTCTCAAACATATGTGATTGAAGACATATTCAGAAGACTGATCAAGGAGCTTCTCGGAGGAAGAAAGGAAGTGATCCCTCAACATTTGAACTCTATGAGCTACAAAGAACTGCTAGAGATGTTGATCAACTACTTGGAGTCTGAAAGGTACCTTGTTGTACTTGATGACGTTTGGGATCTCAAACTTTGGCAAGAAATTAAAATAGCACTTGTAGACAAACAACACGGAAGTCGAATCTTGCTCACAACTCGAAATGAAGACATAGCCTCCCATAATTTTGGAGTTGAAAGCCATCCCTTCAAAATTAAACCCTTGGAAGACCATGAAGCTTGGGAGCTCTTTCGAAAGAAAGCATTCCCATATCATGATCAATCTTGTCCTAAAGAGCTCGAATCATTAGCACGGGAACTTGTGAGTAAGTGTGAGGGCCTTCCTTTGGCAGTCGGAGCTTTAGGTGGTCTTATGTCTTCCAAACAGCCATCAGAATGGAAGAAAATCCAGAGTAGCTTGAATTGGCATCTCACTAACAATCCTATGTTAGAACCTGTGAAGAGCATTTTGTTGCTTAGTTTCAACAATTTGCCAAGCCGATTGAAGCATTGTTTTCTATACTGTTCACTTTTTCCAGAAGATTACTCCATGAATTGTACGAGGCTACATGCGATGTGGATAGCTGAAGGATTTGTTGAACCTATCAAAGGGGTCACGCCAGAGGAAGTTGCAGAGGACTATCTTGTGGAACTTATTGTTCGTAGCATGCTACAAGTTGCAGGAATAAATATCCAAGCTGGACGACCAATAGCATGTAAGATGCATGATCTTATGCGGGAGCTTGCTTTGTCTATAGCCAAAAAAGAAAAGTTTGGTGATATATATGATGGTAGAGAAGTAGTAGAAGAAATTGAAGTTCGGCGCTTGTCAATTCAAACTACCGAAGGACAAATTACTTCCTGTACAAGTACCTCGGAACTTCGTTCTTTTCTCGTGTTTGCTGTTGGCATATTCTCATCGTCTATGTTAGAAAAGGTGTTGTCTTCTGGGTTCAAATTGTTGAGGGTACTAGATATGCAGGATGTCCCGATTGATAAGTTTCCAAATGAGCTCGTCTATTTATTCAACTTGAGATATTTAAATTTACGGGGAACTCTCATAAAAGAGCTTCCAGAATCCATAGGAAGGCTCCTCAAACTTCAATTCTTGAACATATGCAATAGTCAGATAAAGGCACTTCCACGAGCAATCTCCAAGTTGCTGAGCCTTCGTTGGTTAATTATGTACCATGACATGAATAATGTTATTGGGTTTAGATTTGTCAATGGGACAAAAGCACCATCAGATATCAGTAACTGGACGAAAATGCAATTTTTGTCATGTGTTGAATCGGAAGGGGAGATTATTAAACTCGTCGGGAATATGACCCAGCTTACCGGTATTGGGATTTCAAATGTTAAGGCAAGTGACGAGATTGACCTATGTGCCTCCATTGAAAAGTTGAAGATCCTTACGTCTTTGATTCTATTGGCAAGTGATGAAAATGAGCTCCTTCGAGTCAACGCTCTAGTTTCACCTCCTCCCCAACTTCGAAAAGTTACTTTGGCTGGAAAACTAGAAAGGGTGCCACTTTGGTTTCGTTCTCTTCATAACATCACAACTATGCACCTGCAATGGTCAAGACTTGAAGAAGATCTGCTGCCTCACATTGAAGCACTGCCGAATCTGGGATGGCTTGTACTTTGTAATGCATATGTTGGGGAATTGCTGTGTTTCGACAGGGGCTTTGTAAAGCTCAAGTATTTGGTATTGTTAAACTTCCCCTTGTTGAATGATATAACTATAGATAGAGGGGCAATGCTGAATCTCCAGTCCTTGGTACTGAAGAACTGCATGGAATTAAAGACATTTCCACAGGGACTTGAATACCTTGTGAATCTAAACAGATTGACATTGGAGTCTATTCCACCGCAAATCATAAATTCCATACGCAAAGGAGGTGTGCATCATCCAAAGGTACAACACATTCGTGAAATCAACCATTTCTATGACTCAGATTTTGGGAGGGCCCATGAAAGCTTATCCTAGTATTCATCTCTCCAAAAGGTACGCTTTTCACCTTTGCATTGAAATTTTCCTGAACTTGAACATTTGAATTGTTACCTAAGAAATTTTCCGTAAGTCGGGAGAGCCTAAATATTTGAACTCCAAGCATTAAGATTTTATTTGATAAGTGTAATATTGCTTTCGTCTTGCTCTATCGCTTGTAGAACGAAGGCCGAGGAGTACAAAAGATTTGGATGTTACCCAGTTCTTGTGCCTCTGCAAGGAGTGAAGCATCTGTTGTTTGTGTGAAGCTGCAAAGATTGATGTTAGTTTCCTATTAGCCTCTTTTGAAATTGAATAAAATGCCCAATACTCTTTATAAAACTGCAACTTATGGGCTTTGTTTGTGTGTACTTTTATGTAATAATAATGAGTTGGGATTGAATATGTTTAAGATGGCCCATCTTCCTTGCTATTTATTTTTGTAACGAGCTTTAGATATACTGCGTTTACATAATTAAACTGGATAAGACCATCTCATTGCTGCAAGATAAAGTGCTGGATGTTACAACCTCAATAGTCAGCAATATACTCATCCCTAAATTAGCCTGAAACATATAGAATCTATATTCCTATGAGGGATTGAATAAATCAAATCATTCTAAGTAGCCTGCAATTTACTACTTGATGACGTCTGGGATCTCAAACTTTGACAAGAAATTAAAATAGCACTTCTAGACAAAAAACAAGGAAGTCAAATCTTGCTCACAACTAGAAATGAAGACATAGCCTCCTATAATTTTGGAGTGAAAATGAAGCTTGGGAGCAAGAAAGCATTCCCATATCAACCGAATTTCAACCGATAACCGAGTGAAAATGAAGACAATATCAGTAAGACCCAAATTGAAAATCGAAAGGATACACACAACTATTCCAGTTCAAGCACATATGTACATATAAAATGAAGACCCAAAAATTTAAATTTCAAACCGAGGAAGGTAATTAAAGAAGAAGAAAATGTATGCAAAAGGGTTGAGCTTTCATTTTGGTAGATCAAAGAGACAGAAAGGAATTGAACTTGATCGCTTTTTGGTTTCAAACAACTACATAGTGAAAATCAAGACATTCTCAGTGAAAGCCAAACCGAAACACCACCAACAGACTTGAAAATCGAAAGGATTTACAAGCTAAACAAGAAAAAGCAGGTTTGTGGAAACACTCAAAAGATCACATGTGTGACATGAAAGCAAGCATTTTTAGAGTTGCGCGCGTGAAATTGATAGGAAGAGAGTGGAAGCTTATCTTGATGAATCATCGATCCAGAAGCTCCAGAAATTGGAGAGAATAAGAGGAAGATGAAAGAAGAAGAAAAGAATGTTCCTTACCGTGACTTCCATGCTGGCTTTTGGAACCAACATCTGATACCAACCCAAATGAATCATGCACCTTTCCAATACTTCACGCTACCAAATTATTCTATATATGCTTGGTTAATATTTTGTTTGTGTTGCCACCTTCAGAGTTGGTGCTTGTCTCCTTATTTGGAATTTTTTTCATCCACTTGCCTCCTTATTTGGTATTTTTTTCATCCACTTGCCTCCTTTTACTTTACTTTAACTGCACGTTATTTCATATTTTCCAATACTTCAGGCTACCAAATTAATATATAAAAAGAAAGTCAGAGAATTCATTCTAAAACAAATTGGTAATAAAATGAAATATACGTTAACTCTTTATAAACTCTTGTATGTAAAATTGTGTAACTTTTAAATATGAAATTTTTGTACCTTTATATATATATATAAATATATATAAAAAAAAATATATAGCTAAAAGCGTGAGTAGACTTCACCAAAAATTTCAACAAAACTATCATCTTATAGATAACCTTTAAATAAGTAAATCATTTAATCGTTAACTAAAAGTTTAGTCTTTAATAAGGGTTAAAATAGTAAAATTTTAGTAGTTTAGTCTTTAATAAGGGTTAAAATAGTAAAATTTTAGTCTTTAATAATTAAGAAAGACTGACTATATTATTTATATTAATTATTTCTTATTAGTTTTTTCGTTTAAAATCGGATGGGCACAATTATATTGATGCATGCATGTATCATCTAAATTGAGATTCAATTTGTTAAAATCTGAAGGATTTGATATGGTTTGGCTTTTAAAAATGTAGAATTGAAATTGTTCCAATACAAATTATTATTCATGGTTTGACTTGGATCGATTTGGACGGTTTACGCCCAAAATTTTCACGTAATTTGTTCACTAAAAGACTCTTCCCAAAGTACAATTATCTTTCCAAAATTCCACCATATTCTCATCAAGTTTACTCATGAATATTTTATTTATACTTATATATCAAAAAATTAAAGCTTTCAACATTTTACACTTCAAAATATGATGACTTATATTTAAATGCAAAAGTAGCACAAAATGGATAAGAATTAAGTGAAATAAGGTATTTAATGAACACATACATTAACATATTATAAAGTAAAAAAATTATTAAATAATACAAATAAACACGACCCTAAACGGTACGGCTTACATCCCTTGATGCTCTTGTTTACAATCCACTTATCTTCTAAATCTTGATTCATTGTGCATTGTAATTTATCATCCACCTCCTCTTCTTTATGTCGATCAGAATTTTTAAGTCAGCTGTTTTTATTGGTAATTTCATTTGGTTAGTTGGTCTTTCTTCATGGGAGCTGATGATGAAGCAGCAGAACACACATTGCAACTCTTTTGAAATGAGCTTTCGTACCCTGAATTCCTGAAACAAGTAATTGGTATGTTATTCTGTATGTCACCGTTTCCTTCTTATATATCTTAATCATCCAATATACTTTTAATTAATCTAACGGTTTAAGAATTGTGTCAAAATTTGTGCCAAAATTGTGATGGCACCACGTTTTAGATACAAATTTTGGAATAAACTTTACACCATTATATATATATATATACATTTTTAATGGTTCAAATTAATCTAGTCTGACATGATTGCTAGGGAAAAAAAAACCAATTTGACAAGATTAATTTTATTAATTCAAATAATTATAAATTGAGACAGAATCCTCTGACATTTTAACTAAGGAGCAAATGTTCTCACTCCATTTTTTTATATCCTTCATCTTTTTGAAGGAGTGTGGAAGTCGGCTTCCTTTAGTCAGTGTTTTTTCTCCTCACTCATTCATTATTTTCTCTTAGGTTTTGTTTGAATGAAAAAGTTTAGGATTACCATAGATTTATAAAAATGATCAAATTTAAATTGCTGGAGATTAATTTTATTGAATTTGTGAAGTTTTTTATTTAGATAATATAAAAATAGAATGATATTTAAACATAGATGTAGAACGGTGTACACTTGTCCTTAGGGTAAAACCGTGTACACCTATCCCTAGGTTAGTTAACAGCAGTTAGCTAGACACACGTCCCTAAGTTAGTTAACAGCGGTTAGTTAAATAGGACATCTGTTCTATTTTAGATATAGATGGAGATAACTGTTTTGTCTTATCTCCTTATCGCACTTGTATAAATATGTCTATTGACTTGTAAATGAAATACAACGATTAATGAAGTTATACATGGTATCAGAGCCTTCAGTCTGACCACTGTAAATTGATCCTTCAAATGTGTATCCTTCACTCAAATCTTCCTGCCATGGCTGCCGATTCATGTTTTTCTCCCTCAATGTCCCATACTCATGTTTTGCCTTAGTTTCTATCAAACTGAATGAAACCAATTACCTCATATGGGAAAGTTAGATCAAGCCCTTCTTGATTGACCATAACTATTGGCGATTCATTGATGGCACCGACCCTTCTCCTCCTCCTACCGTTCTGCCTTCTCTATCTCCTGGGTCATTTCCCCAATCCAAAGTTGTTGCCTCCGCTCTCACATCTCACCCTGAACTCATGCCTAACCTTGCCTACCACCACTGGTTTTAGATTGATCAAACTCTAGTCAGTATACTTTGTGCTACCCTAACTAAACCCATTCTCTCCCAAGTCTTGGGTCTCACTACTTCTCGTGTAATTTGGGATTGTCATCGCCAAAACTTCCCTCAACAATCTCTTGTCAATGCCACCAACCTTAGTTTTCAAATCATGTCTCTCACCAAACGTTACAACACAATTTATGAGTGCCTTACTCATGCCATAACCCTTACTGACTCCCTTGCTGCCATAGATGAGTTTTTCTCGCTCTCTGACTTGGTCACTGCTGTTGTTAGTGGCCTAGGACGCGAATACACCAAGTTGGTCAGTGTTATGCTAAACTTCCCACCCCTTTCCACCCTTCTCTGACCTGCGAGCCTATTTACTGTCCTTCGAAGCAAAGCAAGCTTCGACTACCACTCCTACAGTAGTTATTCATCCTAGTACCTTTTACACCTCTTCTACTAGACATGTTGCACACATTCGTTCCCCTTTCGAGCGCAACTTCCGTCCAGGCCGTGGTGCTCAGCCTTTCTACCGCCGAGGTTCTAGTCGGTTCCCTACACCAGACACTACTTATGGTGTTCTTGGCCCTTATCTTGCTCTTCATCCATGCCCTAATGAGCCCAGTGATGTTCCTGTAATCGTTTTGGACACATTGTCGCCCAATGCATGCAACTCTGTCACTCACAAGGCCATGATCTCCCTCAAGCCTTTGCTGGCCTTCATCTTACCAATGTATCTGATCCCAATTGGTACCCCAACAGCGGTGCCACCTACCATGTCACCATGGATCTTATGCCTCCTCGCCACCCTCTAAACCCTTCAATTGACTAAGCTATGGTTGGCAACAGTACTACCCTTCCCATCACCCATACTGGTAATGTATTCTTCAACTCGGGTCAATATACTTTTCGCCTATATGATGTCCTTCATGTCCCTTCCATCCATAAAAATATATTATCTGTTGCAAAATTTACACAAGACAATGATGTTAATCTCACCTTCTTCCCCACACATTTCGTTATTCAAGACTTGACCACGAAAGATGTTCCTTTTCAGGGCCCGTGTAAAGATAGATTGTATCTTATTCCTCCTCAAAGATCACCCACCCCTCAAGTTTTGATCACCGCTGTTTTACCAAATCTCTAGCACCACCACCTAGGACACATCTCCAACCAGGTCATGCGCAAGCTGGCCACTCAGTGTCAGCTCTACTCTCTCATCACTTTACATTCATCATTTTGTAATCAATGTACCTTAGGAAAAACTAGTAGATTATTGTTTTCCCCTATTGTTCCCACATCAATAAAACCATTTGATCTTATTCAATCGGATGTTTGGATGTCTCTTGTTCCATCTATTGCATACTTTTGTTATTATGTGATGTTTATTGATGATTATACTCGTTACAATTGGCTTTTTCCACTCCATCTCAAATTAGAGGTTATTGCTCATTTCTCAAGTTTTTTTAACTATGTTCGCACCTAATATTGACCATTATCAAGCAATTTCAAAGTGATGGTGTCAGGACCCGTCCCAAACATCACCTCGATACCCGGGACGAATCCTGCTCCCGTCTAACAATCACACCCAAAAATACCAAAGTAACCTCAAATCTACTATAAGCATAATTATCAGACGAAGGAGTAGATATAATACAACTGTAAGTCAGAGCATAGTCCTACAAAATGGGCACAAAATCCTACTATGCTAGTCTCGCAACGGAAGAACGTCGTAAGCTCTATGCCTCGATTCCTGCCTCAACGTTCACCCCGACGCTATCACCACGACCTGGAGGGAAAATTTAAAACAGAAGGTGTGAGTGGACTAAAGACAATAAAAGTTTCAAAAACAGTTTCTCATCAAATCATGAGTTACGAAAACAATAATAATATTTGTTCCCTCCATTTTGAAAACATGCATGCCCAACCACGTAGCAGAAAACCATAACATAAAACATCATAAGAAACAGAAACACTATAAAACAGTTATAGAAATCATAGCACAAACCATGAATATCCAATCATCATTTTACGATCAAACCTGCTGGGTCTATCCGAGTCTTTAAACTCAACCAGGCCTCAATATGTAATTCCGAGTCTTTAAACTCCCGAGTCTTTAAACTCAATAGGCCTACGGGGGTAATATCATAAATGTCCGAGTCTTTAAACTTCCGAGTCTTTAAACTCAATCCGGGCCCGTCCCCCGTCAATCAGAATCTGGGTCTTTAAACCCAATATCCAGATCCAGCAAATCCAATCCAAAATCAATGTAAACCCATTTATAAATCCATAACCAAACTCGAATTCGAAATCCCCGGTTCGAAGCCCATCCGGCGTTCAGAACCGACATTCCGAACCCAAATCCGGAAATCCACGTTTAAACCAAAAAATAGCTTGCTAGCCTCAAGTGCCGAGATAACTCCAGTAGGAAGTGCACGCTGATCCCCCTGAAACGTAGTCTCCGATAATCCTGGACTCCGAAAAGTCACTCTCCTATCGAAACATTCGATAGAAGCATGATGTCTCGTCAACCAGTCCATACCCAATATAACATCAAAGTCCCGTAGATCCAATAGTAACAAATCCGCCATTAACTAAACCTCACCTACCATCACCGGACACTCTCTCAACACCTGAGTCACTACCAACACCTCCCCAGTAGGTGTACTCACCCCTAACGCACACTCCAAAGCAGACACCTCCCTCTCCGTCACCAGACTACAACTCCGGGCTATAAACAAATGAGTAACCCCGGGATCTATCAAAGCAAAAACAGTATGACCAAGTATGGTGAGTGTACCTGTCACCACTTCCGGTGCTGATCTGGCCTCCTTCTGGGTCATAGCAAAAACTCGCGCCTGAGGTCCTGATGACCTACCGCGCCCCCTAGAACTGCTCGTGGCATCACCGCCACCCCTAGGGCCTGCTGCCCCCGATACTGATGCAGTACTCTGCCCAGGTTCTGCTACACCTCGGCCTGCTCCACCCTCCTGGGCTAACAATGGGCACTCCCTCCGAAAGTGTCCTCGCTCTCCACAGTAGTAGAAGACATCCCTACCGGGTCCACCGGTCTGCCTCCCAGTAGAAGTAACAGAAGTAGCACCCGCCTGAGGGGTCGGCTGTGCTCTAGCTCCCCGAAATCTTGAGCCCTAAAAACTGCCTGGTCTGCCAAACCGGGCTCCACCAGCCGATGACGAACCACCATAATTTCCCCGCTTCGGGGTCTTCTGACTCGATGCTCCAGGAAAAGAATGCTCTCGGCGTCGCACACTGCCCGAGTACTGTGGCCTGGCAGGATAACTGGCCTCCACTCTAACAGCAGCATCAGACAACTCCCGGAATGTAGCAAAAGAGCCGGCTGTCACAATGGCTCCAATCTCTCCTCGAAGACCCAACTCAAACCGACGGCACTTCTCAGCCTCGGTTGCCACAAATGCAGGAGCGAATCGGGATATCATCTGGAATCTCTGCTCATACTCGGCTACTGTCATGTTCCCTTGTTTCAACTGAAGAAATTCCGCCTCTTTAGCATCCCGGAAAGAGCGGGGATAATACTGATCTAAAAACCGCTCCCGGAAAGTCTCCCACGTCACCGTATGTGCATCCCAGCCGGACAACTCCAGCGTATACCACCACTCATACGCTGCTCCATCTAGCAGAAACGTCGCCAACAAGACCCGGTCCTCTGGAGGATAATGCATCACCCCAAAAATACGCTCGAGCCGGGTGATCCATCGGTAAGCTTCCTCTGGATCGGCCCCACCGCTGAATGTAGTAGCCGCTGGGCTCGCTCGATCGAAGCGCTCTTAGTCCCTCTCGCCGCTTCGTCTTCAGGTCGTGGAGGGGGTTCACGTCTCGGAGGCATGGTCAAACGTACGCTGAAAGAGGAATAGAGTTAGTAAAACAACCTAGATCCGACACAAACCGACAAACCTATGCTCTGATACCAATTGTCAGGACCCGTCCCAAACATCACCTCGATACCCGGGACGAATTCTACTCCCGTCTGACAATCACACCCAAAAATACCAAAATAACCTCAAATCTACTATAAGCATAATTATCAGAAGAAGGAGTAGATATAATACAACTGTAAGTCAGAGCATAGTCCTACAAAATGGGCACAAAATCCTACTATGCTAGTCTCGCAACGGAAGAACGTCGTAAGCTCTATGCCTCGATTACTGCCTCAACGTTCACCCCGACGCTATCACCACGACCTGGAGGGAAAATTTAAAACAGAAGGTGTGAGTGGACTAAAGACAATAAAAGTTTCAAAAACAGTTTCTCATCAAATCATGAGTTACGAAAACAATAATAATATTTGTTCCCTCCGTTTTGAAAACATGCATGCCCAACCACGTAGCAGAAAACCATAACATAAAACATCATAAGAAACAGAAACACTATAAAACAGTTATAGAAATCATAGCACAAACCATGAATATCCAATCATCATTTTACGATCAAACCTGCTGGGTCTATCCGAGTCTTTAAACTCAACCAGGCCTCAATATGTAATTCCGAGTCTTTAAACTCCCGAGTCTTTAAACTCAATAGGCCTACGGGGGTAATATCACAAATGTCCGAGTCTTTAAACTCCCGAGTCTTTAAACTCAATCCGGACCCGTCCCCCGTCAATCAGAATCCGGGTCTTTAAACCCAATATCCAGATCCAGTAAATCCAATCCAAATTCAATGTAAACCCATTTCTAAATCCATAACCAAACTCGAATTCGAAATCCCCGGTTCGAAGCCCATCCGGCGTTCAGAACCGACATTCCGAACCCAAATCCGGAAATCCACGTTTAAACCAAAAACCACATTTAATCACAAATCATATTTCATAATCCATTTATCATCATCAGAAAACACTTATAGATTGAAATCCCCAAATATGGCATCAAAATCCGAAAATCAGCTTTTTCTCGAAAAACGTGCAAACTTATCAACCACATATAATCATCAACAAGAAGCCTAAAAACACATTTAATATCATAAATCATCAATAAAACAGTTAGGCATGCTCGAAAGAAAGAAAGAGTCCACTCACAAATCAGGACGAGTCAATCGCGCTCCGTGCGCTCCTCGACCGTCTCAGGCGTCTCCCGTCCTATCCATATGCACCAAATAGGGTCACAAATACATCAAGGATACTAACCCTAATTTCCCCAATTTTTCGGGAATTTATTAATATTTTAATCTTAAACCCTAAACCGTCCGGATTCCCGAACTATCTCACAACATCGTCCGATTAACCCGAAAATCATACCAATGGATTCCTTAGGACATTTAGAACCAAACCCATGTTGGAAGCTTGGCCGGAATCCTCCCCACGCGCCTCCACGCGCGGCCCAAAGTGGCTGCGCGTGGGCCTCACGCGCCTGCTACAGTGCTCCTTCAACCTCGAGTCACCCGGTTCAACACAGTTGAACCGGCGTGATCGGTTCTCCGCCATTCCTCCGCCGTTCTTCCTCCTTTCTTCTCCATTAGCATCGTCCAGTCCCTAGCAACCTTCCCATGTCCTTACAATTGAAATTCACGGCCCAAAACCACACGATTTCTCCCTCGAAAAACTGAGCCCGTGGCCCCTGTTTTGGCCGCCGGCCGCCCAGGTCCTCCCCCGGCACGGCACCACAACCAAACGACTCCTGGGACCTCCAGGAGTCTCACCACGACCACCAAATCCCTCGACTCTAGCCCTAGGTTCACGACTTTCGAATTGAAATTCACGGGAAAAACAGAGGAATTGAGCTTACCTTTCGATTCAGTCTCCGTCGTGTGCACCGCTGCGTGCCACGGTGTTCGTTGGGTTCCCTGCAACCACCTGAGCCTCCCACTGTCTTGGTTTGAGCCACCACACGGCACAACCACTGCCACAGTCCACCGTCTCTCTGTTTTCTCCAAAAATCCAGCCGTCCACCGTCGTGTCCCCGTGCACTATTCCTCCACCAAAACACGATCACCAGCTCAGCCGTGTCTCTCTGTCACTATCTCAATTCACTCTTCACTCACTCACACCCTGAATCGATAACTGTCTCTCCAAGTTTTCCCCTCTGTTTTCTGTGTTCAAAGCCAAATGCACGGTTTGAACGTGCACAATGTGTGGCCGTTCACACTTAAACTCTCCCAGAAGCCTCTTGCTTCTGCCCACGTGTCCATCCCCCATGGCTCAAAATAAATATCCCAATTCACTACTGCCACTTGCCCTTATCTGATTGGGCTGAGGGAAAAGACCAATTTACCCCTCGTTGTAATAATTACCGTTTTGCCCTCACACTTTCCAGACCCGTAACTACTTCGTCCGACGTCCGATGACAACGTGCCGCCTGTCGTTGTAATCAGGACATCGAGACCTATCTAACGGTCCTCGGTCTACGTGAAATTCACAAGTCCTCCAAAAAGTCAACATTTTCCTCATTTAGTCAAATTTACGGTAACGCCCTCAATCTTCCGAACGTCATAACTTTTTCTCCGTTCGTCCGAATCGAACTTGCCACCTGTCTACGGACTCGTGACGTCCTAAACTACGTCACGGTCAAGGGTCAACACTCATCCAACTTGTAAATCAAAAAGTTAACTTTTGACGCACTATTTACAAGGGCAAAATCGTCCTTTATACAAATATTTACAAAAATTACATTTATACCCTTCCCGAAGGTACGGGTTGTTACAGATGGTGGCAAGGAGTTTGCAATCACACATTTCAGGAGTTTTGTTCCTAACATGGCATCCACCACAAATTATCCTATTCTCATACTCCCCTGTAAAATGATCTGACTGAACGAAAGCACAAACATATCTCTAAAATAAGCTAAACCTATCTTCTCATTATTAGTCTACCTTACTGTTATTGGCAGAAGTAATTACCACAACTGTCTTCCTTATAAATTTACTTTCTACACCCACCCTTCATTGGTCACCTCCTTATTTCGTCCTTCATGGCAAACCACCACCATATAACATGTCATGACTTGACCCATCTAGCACGATATTGTCTGTTTTGGGCCCAGCCCTTATGGTTTTGTTTTTGGGAACTCACAGGAAACTTCTGAGTGGGTCACACATCTTGAAATTGCACCGACCAAAACTTGCTTATCTTTGGAGTTTCCAAGGAATCCAAAGCCAATGAGCTCCCAAAAGGCCTCATGTGAGATAAATATGTGTCCACACATATAAGACACTTCACTTTTCCCTTCCCGAGTGATGTGGGATTGTTCACCGTTTTTCCCAAGACACGAGTCTTACATAACATCCTTCATACCTTTGGCTCCTCTTGTTTTCCATACCTTGGTTGTCAGGGCCCACCCCTAATCCCCCAGGATTAGGGACTAAACCCTGCTCCCGTCTGACAACCCAAAAACGAAAGACCGAAACAACCTTACGAAAACCACAAATGACATTGTCAGACGCAGGAGAATTTAAAACATCCAACTTGTAACGCCCCGAAAAATCCAAACCTTGTAAAATATTAAAATAATGTGAAAATGACGTTTTTACCCTTGATGACATATGGCTAAAAGTTGACTTTTTGTTTAAGATACTTTTTGCACATTTTTCGAGTACCGTTGTGTAGGTCTTGGAACGCTGAATCCGTAGACAGGTGGCACGTCGAAAACGGAGTTCGTATGAAAAAGTTATGGGTCTGGGAAGTTCAGGGGCAAAAGGTCATTTGTGACCTCAAGGGTAAAATGGTAATTTTATGTGGGTTATGAGTAAACGGTGAAAGGATAATCACTTTAATTGCTGATTCAACCCTTAGGTGATTCATGTATTTTATCAAGTGACACATGTCACTTGATGTTGAAGATTAGTGGCACTTAGGAATTATAATTAATTAGTTAATGGAGGTTAATGAGTTGATAATTGATGAACAGTATAACACCAAACCTCAGAACAGAGAACACAAAACCCCTCCCTTGATCGATGCTCAGCAAACCAACGGAAATCAGCGCAATAACGTGATCAATTAGTGTGAATTGGTGAGAAAAATCGAAATAGGAGCAAAGAACACTCAGATAAACCTATACTGGGAATGCCCGAAAAACCACCCAAAAACCTTAATTCTCGATTTTAATTTTTGAGACAGTTTTGTGTGAAATTGAGGTGAGATTAAGCTTTCTGGGAACAGGACGAACCAAACTGAATCAATTGGGAAGGAAATTGGTGGAGAAACTGTGACGAACAGACGCTGCAACTAGTTCGGAAAATCGAGCTTGAGTTCAGTGACTTAGAGGTAATAACTCATGAAATTGATCTCGAATTCGTGTTTATAATAGTCCTATGATGCTTCTGGTATGAACAATTGAAGGAAACAGGTGATTTTTGGGATAGGACCCGAATTCAAATCCGACGGGTGTTCATCCTAAGTCGAGGAGGTTTAGGGTTTATTTAATCAAATTCAAGATATGGAACTGTAAATTAGATTGAACTGATACTAATGAATGAAAGAACGGACGAAATTGAGTTGGAATTGAAGGAAGGCGAGTCGGGTCTGATCGCGGGTTGTAGACCCGTTTATCAGAGAAACGGGTGAGAGTGGTGCACTGTAGCAGTGCACTGTTCACGACGCGTGGCTGTCACGCGCAGCCGCTTGCGGAGGCGCGTGAGGGCGCGTGGCCGGGAATCTGAGGAAGGGTCCAACAGCAATTTTGATACTCTCGATGATACGGACCTATTAGCGTTGATTTCGGGTCAATCGGATATGAACTGAAAGTAGTTTTGTGTACCCGAAACGTAGAGGTTACGTTTAAAATAATATTATTTTAATTCGACGATTAGGAAATTCGTACAGGAGATTATGTAACGAGTTCGTAATCTTATATTACTTGTTTGACAGGCCCGAATACTTCCAGGACATCGGAAGGAAGCGAACAACTCGAAACGGAACAATCTGGACGGTGTGTGAGTGGGCTTTTGTTTTCTATCCTAAATGCATGCATATATGTTTTAAATGCCTTATAATATGATTTGAAATGATTTGGCATGATTGATACTTCGATATGATGATTTTCGGATTTTTGGGAATATTATATTATTTTATATGCTTTTGGGCACGATTTTCGAGAAAATTGTGAAATTGATATTTCGAGCTAAGGCTCGGGGTTTGAACTTGATTTTGACTCGGATTATGAGTCTGGTGTTGGATTTGATGGATTTATGTCATAAATAAGATTGTGATTGCGCAGGTTTGCGTGGATTGGTTTATGGCTTTGAGAAAAGTGTTTTTGGGCATAAAGCCCAGTTCAAAAATGGTCTTGATATTACATGCAACTATTTTCACTGGTTTTCATGATAATGATATATGAGGGCTTTCGGTGTGGAATATGTTTCCCCCCGAAATGGACCCTGGGGATAACGCTCGCCTTCGGGATGGAAGTGTTTACCCCGGAGAGGTCACGTAGCACGGTATGTTGTCGTGCAGCCAAATGGAGGCTCGACTCAGACCAGATGTGCTCGATTATATGGAGGTCAGTCAGTGATATGTTCATGACGACCTGGATTGCCGGTTGGTGATGTGTTCACAGCTGCGGATGCTCGGGATTTGAGCGGTCCTTGAGCCTATTGATTTGCACACGTTGCAGGGATAACGTGACTCTATATTGGACCTGGATTCTGTGTTTATTGATGTTTGAGATTTATATTCATATCTTAATTATTTGATTTATGAGTTATGATATGCATGCATGTTTGTGAAAACTGGAGGGAAAGACTATAATTTGATAAATGTATTTCTAAACTTGATTTTTTGTCCACTCACACCTTTGATGTTTTATTTGCCCTCCAGGCCAGTGCACAGGTACTGAGGCTCATTTCGAGGCAGAGGAATAAACGGACCGTTGCATACTCAGACACTTTGCAGCGTAGGATTTTGTTCCCTACATGTAAATATTTCCTATGCTCTGTAAACCTGTTGACTAGGTCAACGGTCTCGGAATACTGAACTATCCCTTGTCTGACAATGTTATCGTTTATATATGTTATATGTATATATTTGAAACTACTTTTGGTATTTTCGAGTTATTGTCAGACGGGAGCAGGATCTGTCACGGTTATCGAGGGATAACCGGGATGGGTCTTTAGTCAACCGTTATACAGAGCATAGTACCAAACTAAGAAAACAAAAACCGAGACACAGAGTACACGCACAACTGAAAATTGGAAACACTCCGGGAAAACTCTCGAGTATTCTATGCCTCTGACGCTGCCTCAACGTCAACCCCCGCGCTAGCTCCACGACCTGGAGGGCAAGTAAAAACCAGAAAGTGTGAGTGGACCATAAAGAATAAAAGTTTCAAAAACCATTTCATAAATAAACCAGGGTTTGGCCCTCCGTTTTGACAACATGCATGCATAACCTAATTTCTGAAAACATTTATAAATCATATTCTTTTCATCATGGAAACCATAGTAACATAAACACAGTAGAATAAACGTTATAAAACATTAGCAATTAAACATCAAATACCAATATAATCATCCGATCAAACCTGCTGGATCTATCCGAGTCTTTAAACTCCCGAGTCTTTAAACTCAATAACCAGGCCTCAATAATCCGAGTCTTTAAACTCAACAGGCCTATGGGGGAAATATCAATATATCCGAGACTTTAAACTTAATCCGGGTCTTTAAACCCAATAACCAGATCCAGAAAATCCAATCAAAACCATTTGAAAACCATTACTAAATCCATATCCAAACCCGAATCCGAAACCACTGGTCTGAAGCCCTTCCGGCATCCAGAACCATCATTCCGAACCCAAATCCGGAATTCCACTTTTCAACTTTAAAACCAAATTCCGCTTTCTGAGATCCGATTCTAAAACCGAAAATCCTTGATCATCGAAATCATGTTCCAAAATCCCTTTATAATCATGGAAAACCATTTATCGTTTGAAATCCCAAAATCATAGCATCATAATCTGAAATCAAGCATTTCTCGTAAAACGTGCCAAATACGTAATTTTTCGAAAACGTGCAATTAAGTAAAATAGTTATATCATATTCAAATAACCATGAAATCACATATAAAACCATAAATCAAGTAATTAAAAGTAGTTATGCATGCTCAGTTATAGAGAAGGGGTCCACTCACAGATACTGGGCACGTCACTCGCGTCCCGTACGTTCCAAGTCCGCCTCGGGGATTCCTGATCCTGTCAACAGTCACCAAACTACGTCACTAACACGTTAACGAAGGTTCTCCTAATTCCCCGCAAAATTCCCCGGATTCTAAACGTAACGAACTGAGACCCTAAACCTTCGATCCCGCGGAACTAACTCGAATCGACGTCTGATTAACCCGAAACCTATCTCAAAAGACTCGTTACAACGTCTAGACCAAAAACTATGTTGGAAGGTTCCCCAGAAAATGCCCCACACGCCCCTACGTGCCACCCAAAGTGGCTGCGCGTGGGCCTCACGCGCCTGCACTGTTCATCGTCTTCAACCTTCGTCCAAGCGGTCCAGACCGGCTTAGCCAAACCGAACCGGCGTGACCGGTTCTCTGTCATCCGTCCACCATTTCCCTTTCTCTTTCCACCATTCTCTTCGTCCTCTACCCAGTAATCCATTCCCCTCATCAAAACACGACAACACGGCTTACAACTCACCTCCCCCAACTCGAAACAGAAACCATTCAAATCCCCTGTTCAAGCTCCCAGCCAACCGTCTACTTCCCCGTCACGGCTTCAAACCCTAGAGCTTCCTAGGACCCTCCTGAGTCCACTAGAACTCACCAAACACCTCGACTCAGCTCCTACCTTCACAACTTTCAGTTTGAAATTTACGGAAAAACAGAGCATATAAACGGGTTGAAGGAATTACCTGTGCTTAGGCCACCACCGCGAGCTCCACCGTGCCTACGCGACTCCCCTCAAGCCTCTCAACACCACCACAGCTTCAATCCACGGGTTTGATCACAACACAACAACACCACCACCTCGATCCTTCTCTGTTTCCCCGAGAACTCACTCTCTCCTCACACCAGTTTTCCTCACGAAACTCTCACTCAAACTCACTCAACAATTCTCACTTAATCTCTACTCTCAAACACCAAATCACCACAACTCACACCTCCCTTCACCTGATCAATTTTTCCTCCCAACTCTGTCTCTGTTTCTCTCTTCGAACAAACACGATGCACACACAGTCCAATTTAAGTGCACCGTCCAAACTTGTAGAAACCTCTAGCACACTGCCACATGTCACAATCCTATGTTCCCTGACTAAAAAATATCAAACAATTGATGTACACTTGGCCTTATCAGATTGGCCCAATTCCCAATGCACCAAAAAGAACAAAATGCCCCTGTGAGTTAAAATTACCGTTTTGCCCTTCACCGTTCTAGACCCGTGTCTCGACCGTCCAATGTCCGATGAAGGCATGCCGCCTGTCGTTGAACTCAGGACGACGAGACCTACCTAACGGTCCTAGGTTTACGTGTAAAAACCTCGTTACACAAAAAGTCAACTTTTCCCCCTTTGTTTACCCCGAATTATGGTAATGCCCTCAACCTTCCGAACATCATAACTTCCTCCTCGGATGTCGGAATCGGGCGGGCCACCTGTCTACGAACTCGTGACGTCCCGAACTACGTCACAGTCATCGGTCAATACCCAATTGACCGCCCGAACTAAAAGTCAATTTTTTGCCCGAACTAGGGGCAAAATCGCCATTCTACACCAAAGTTCAAAAGTACCCAACTAACCATCGATTAACTCAGTTGATCCGTCACTAATCACTTCCTTAATCCTAGTTTACGGGACGGGTCGTTACATTGGTGACTATACCAAACATAAACTTGAACCTCGTTCTCTTCCCTCTGTGCTTCTCATGTACGTTCCCTATCACTCAGGCTATAGAGGTCTACGCATTCCCACTGGACGTGTTTACATCATTCACCACGTCCTATTTAATGAAACTGAATTCCCTTACCGTAAAACCCCTAAACCTACCACTGATTTTTCCTTTGTCCTTTTAATACATCACTTAAATGATCCAAGCACATCAACCGAGCCTACCAATTAACCACTGGGCCCATCACTCATATCTCTTACTCACTCCTCCCAATCACCAACATCCAGTCCTACTCCAAATCAAAGACTGTCCCCTATTTCTTCAACCTCCGTGCCCCTCATTGAAAGTCCCATTCCATTACCAACTCCTCTATCTACACTAAATACTCCACATTTTTCTCCATCCTCCTCTCCAAATCCCACCGGAAACACACATCCTATGATTATCCGCAGCAAAGCATGAATCTCTGAATCCCACATTATTTACCTCCTGATATCTCATTCCCGAAGCTTTTACCACCTACAAACAGTCTTGTTACTCCCCATATTGGATACACGCCATAAACGAGGAATACTATACTCTGGTCTAGAAAACTACCTGATCCCTAGTTCCTCTCCCTCCACAAACTAATGGTGTAGGCTCCAAATGGGTCTATCATATCACGAGAAACATTGATGGCACTCTTGAACATTATAAAGCCCGTCTTGTGGCCAAACGCTTTCACCAAATGGAAGGCCTTAATTGTTAAGAGACTTTCAGCCATGTTGTCAAACCAACAACCATTTGTGTAGTTTTGGCCATTGCAATCTCTATTAGCTGGCCCCTGTGTCAAATGGATGTTACCAATGCCTTTCTCCATAGCCATTTTACAGAGGAATTCTACATGCTCCGCCCCCTGGCTTTATTGATCCAAATCGTCCTCATTATGTGTGTCGATTGCACAAAGCCCTCTATGGCCTCAATCAAGCTCCCAGAGCCTAGTTTGACCGCTTCAGCTCCTTCTTAATTCATTATGGGTTTATCCAGAGTCAGGTTCATCCTCTATGTTTGCTTTTCTCCACAACACCTCTATAATATCCCCCTACTATATGTTGATGATATTGTCTTTACAGGTTATTCGTTACTTAACACGTACACTGGGTATTGGCATCCTATCCAGCGCTCTGCCTTCCCTTTCCACATAAGAGCCTTTTCCGATGTTGATTAGGAAAGCTGCATTGGCCCTCGTCATTTAGTCACTAGTTTTTGCCTCTTCTTTGGTCCCAACCTTATCTCCTCATGTACCAAGAAGCTGAAAATAGTCTCTCACTCTAGCTCTGACGCCGAGTATCAAGCTCTTGCCTACACTTGTGTAGATAGCCTTTGGATCCTCAGTCTTCTTCGTGAACTTCACATCCCGCCACATCTACCTATTCTACTTTACGGTGACAACCTAAGCATTACTTATATGACCACTAACCCAGTTTTGTCATGTCCCAACCAAATACATTTCCTTGGACTATTACTTTCTCTATGAACAAGTGGACTCTGGAACACACCAAGTCAAGTTTGTTCCCTCTACCCATCAACTTGCTAATTTCTTCACCCGAAGAATTCTCGTTGCTCGACCTTGCAGTCTTTCCTCCAAACTTGTCATCCAAAAAGTGTCTAATTTGCCGAGGGATGTAGAATAGTGCACATTTGTCCTTAGGTTAGAACTGTGTACATATGTCCTCAGGTTAGTCAACATCAGTTAGCTAGAAACATGTCTCTAAATTAATTAACACTAGTGTGGAACCCAAAATCACCTGAGAATTGTGGAACCACCATGTGGCCCGTAATTCCTGAAATGACCAAATTGCCCTTGGCAATAATACAAATGACTTGAAGACACCCATACATTGAATAATCTATTTACTAGCTAAATACGTTATTTAATCGAGTTAAAAGTCTCTGTAATATTAATATTCTCCCTGAGAGTTAATTGTCATTATTCAAAATAACGGACAATTAAATATTGATATTAAATCACAATAATTATCATTATCATCATAATGAGCCATTATTATAATTATTAAATAATATATTAAATTAATAATATATTATTTATTAATTACAAATTCAACCGACCAATCAGAACGCTCTGAGACTCCCAATGTTTTCCTATAAATAGCGGAACATATTTCATTTCCAAGGTACGCCGATTCTTCGCTTCGAAGTACATCCTTTTCCTCTCTCAAAGCTAACTTAGGCATCGGAGTGTTCTTAGTCGAACAACCCCCCGGGTAAATCGATCGAGGCAACGATAGCTGATTGTTTGCTGTTTGCAGGAATTGTGAGGACTTTTCGCGGCGGGTTCGATTTTTGATTCAACAATTGGTGATTTCATTGAGAGCGATTGAGGAATACTCAGAAGAAGCTCTCTCGGTTTTTCATCGTTCTTCAACGGTGTTCATCGTTCTTCAGGAAATTGTTCATCGTTCATCTTTCTTCGTTCGTCGTTCATCGACATTGTTCGAAGATTTTGAACGTTGTTCAAATCATCCATCAACAAGCTTTCCAGCTCAAGATTCTTTGTTTCGACATGGCGAGGGTTCGTCGATCCGTTCACTCAGTTGGAGAAGGTGTTTCTGCCTCAACTGCTCAGACGAGGAATGAGGCTCGCATAGAGACTCCGGAGGAGCGGCTAATTTGACACAGGCGAGTGTCCATAGAAGCGCCCATGGAAACGCTCAGAGGGAGGCCAACCTTCAGCTTTGGAGCATTCCCCTCTCCGCTAACCAAGTGCCTGCACTAGAGGAAGGAACTTCGGTTTTGCAACAAGCAGGCAGGCGGATGCTGGGAAGTGCATCACGGCATGATCAGCCCACGACAAACATGGACCTAAGGGACTTTCTGGATGGGCGTCACGACGTCTCAGGGAGAAGTCACCATCAACCTCCCCAGGACAACTTGGCGCAGCAAGTTGAAAGGTTGAGCAACCAAGTTCAACTCCAGTCAGAGCTCTTACAGCGACTCCTAGCAGAAAGACCAGTCCAAGAGCCAGGCAGACATTCCACGTCACGTGGAAGGCAAGAGAATGCTCCAAGGCGTCCTGGGAAAGAACCGATCCATTGTCGAACAATGTCACGAGACACTTCACTAAGCGACTCCGGTGAAGAAAGTCACGCTCGCCAAGCAAAGAGCCCACAGCGCCTAAGGCCATCAGTATATGAGCAGCTAGGAAGTAAGATTGGGGCAACTTCACAGGTGGAGCGCTCACAACGCTCACATGGGAGTAGGGGGTAACCTCAGGCTCTACACAAAGACCTAAGACGATCTGCTCATGGCAGTGAGAGGGAGGATGAAGCCTACTCCCCTGCACGATCCCAGAGATCAAGGGGAGAAGCTCAGGGAGGTTCTCGGCGGTTAGCACGAAATGACTCACCGCCTCAGCAAGGTGCGTTGCGGGCTAATGATGTTCAAAGAATTCTGGACAGGCACCTTCGTGCTAAACTAGATGGCGATCTAGAGGACGATCTACGTCACCAAATACAGCTCTCTACGCCTTTTTCAAGGGATATTGAGGATGAGCCATTCCCCCAAAGGTTTGCAACGCCAAACTTCACACGATTCAAAGGAGCTTCCGACCCGGTGAAAGAGTCTCTACGACAATTAATATGAAGATTTTGCGAGGAGAAGTCTCGAATTGTCGGCTGCAGCGATGGCATTTAAACAAGGACTCTCTTGGGACAGCCAACTCTATGGAGACATTGTCATGGGCAATGCACGAAGTCTCACCAAGATGCTCTCTCTAGCTGAGCGACATGCATGCTGGGAGGATGAAAAAGGTGATGCACATGCGCTAGATCATGCCGAGACGAGCGAGAAAGCCTTCGCATCGACACCACAACACAAAGAGGACGTTAGTGGCAAATTTTCACATGGGGGGTTCAACAAGCGCAAGGCGAGCCAAACTCCCAACGACGCAACCATCGGAAGCTTAATCTACAGTTCTCAATGCCAGTCCACCAGATTCATAATGAGATCAAGGACAAACCATGGTTCAAGAAGTCAGAGCCGGTCAAATGCGATCAAGAGAATGCCGATAAGACGAAGTGGTGTGCCTATCATGAGTGCTATGGGCATAACATCGGGAAATGCATATCCTTCGAGAGATACCTCCGGAATCTCATTAAGGAAGGACATTGCACCGAGTACGTCAAAGGGAAGGCCACAGATCGACCCGCTGACAAAGGACCAAAAGAACCTACAACAAAGGTGATCCGCATCAACTAGCTGCATGTCAAAATTAGAGAGACATAGAAGTCTATGAAGCTTTCAATTTTTCTTTTCAAGTTGTCTTCTAAATTCAAGTATCGTGCATTTGAATTATCAATAAGATTGAAAAATTGTTTTGAATTCATACCAACATGTTTGTACAAATTTTCAATACTTATACTCTCTAGCATCAAAGCCTTCGTCATCGAAGCACCCAAGCCTCGCCATGCGAAGCGCCCAAGCCTTCGCCCTGCGAAGCGCCCAAGCCTTCGCCCTGCGAAGCGCCCAAGCCTTCGCCATGCGAAGCGGCCAAGCCTTCGCCATGCGAAGCGGCCAAGCCTTCGCCCTGCGAAGCGCCCAAGCCTTCGCCCTGCGAAGCGCCCAAGCCTTCGCCTTGCAAAGCACCTAAGTCATCGCCTTGCTAGGCATTCAAGCCTTTGCCTTGCAAAGCATCTAAGCCTTCGTCATGTGAAGCACCTAAGCCTTCACCCTGCGAAGCGTCCAAGCCTTCGCCATACGAAGCAACCAAGACTTCGTCATGCGAAGCGACCAGGAATTTGCCATACAAAGGACCCATTCTTTCATCATGCAATGCATCTAAACCTACGTATTCAAAGCCTTTCACCTAGAAGCGCTCAAAGCCTTCCACTAGGAAGCACTCAAAATCTTCCACCAGAAAGCACTCAAAGTCTTTCTCTTAGGAGCACCTCAAGCCTTCTTTTAAGAAGCAAAAGCCCTTCCTTGAAGGCAACACAAAAACAATGTTGATCAAGTTAGCAAGTGTTAGTTTGCAACGAGGGATCTAATGCATGTGTTAGTTTGCAAATCAATCAAAACGATTAGTAGAATTTTTGCAAAGAGACTAGACGCTGGGAACTCGAAATTCTTCATAAGTACTGTTTTCATTTATTCATTTGAAGGATGGTTGGCTAATCACACATTGATCGCTCAAACCAGTTATTCAGTACAACAATTGGTAACTATGGATGCAAGTCTTCAAAGCCCATGGTCCTTCAAAACTTTGCCCATTCTTTTGAAAGTAGGGGCATGTCGTTGGATGATGACTCGTCAGTCTTAGCCTCCCCATCAGGCCCAAGTTCAGGCTCAGGCTCCATGTCCAGTTCAAGCTCTAGCTCTTTTGTGGTAATCCCGCTCCAACTCTTCGTACCCAACTTTTGTGTTTTATCTTCCTTAAAACGCAAAGTTGTGGGGGCATGTGATGGCAGCAAACAACCAGCTCTCAAATTTTCGATTTCAACATCTAATTGTCTGACTTTCTCTTCAGAATCATGCAAGCGTCCACGCAGCTGAAACAGACCTTCTGCTGGGTTGTGACACGCCTCACATCAAGTGATGAGTCTCCTCGTCTCCCATGCTAAAAGCTTCGATGTTGGCTCTACCTGTACTTGAAGATGACTAGTTGGTAAATGCACCGAGTTCTTCTATCTGTCAGGCCCCACATGCATGGTCATTGGAAGTACGTCGCATGCAACACATTGAGCTCCAATCAGGCCTTGCCTTACATTTTGTTGTGTCTTGATCCTCGTGTGTTAGTCCCTTCTATCTCCCAAACACCACATGCATGGTTCACCTCCAAGCAATCCTAGTCGCGAGCATATGGGAATGAACAAAATTGCTGAGCCAGGTCGGAAACCACTAGCTGCCAAATCACAGGACTGACAAGCAGACAGTGAATGGCAGCTAGAGCTCATCTATGTTGAAAGCCTCCATAAATCCATTGCTCGTATCCACTAGTTGCCAAACCACAAGACTGATAAGCAGACAGCGGAGGACAGCTAGAATCCGCATGTGATGATAGCCTATGTGGCAGGAGAGTGCAAACTACGCTGACATCATATCCCTTGCAATATTGATTTCAGTCGTAGAATGTTCTCCGCACCAGCTAACAGCCATGCTTTACAAGGAAACCCAAGCTTCAGCCTTCAATTCGAGCTCAATACATGGTGCATCTCCACTGGCATTAACAGAGCTGCCGTCAAAGGCGAGCCCTGCCTGCCCGATGCATTACCCGGTGACGAACATGTGGAGAAGTCTTGTCGATGATTGGACAAAAGTCAATCAGCACTGGCTCACTACTGACCCTAAACTAAAGCCCAACGCAAGGCACCTTCTGCAGCAGTCCACCGAGAGCCCTTCAAGCCAATTCGCGATTAACACGTGGTGGTCAACAGCGGCACTAACAGAGCCATCGTCGATGACGGGCCCTGCCTGCCTAACTAACCTCTCAAGAGCAAACACGTGGACTCATTCCTCGGCTATAGTGCACCAACCAACTACCTCGCATATCATGAAAACATACTAGCGTCAGCTTCCGTATCTATCAATCGAAAGCTCCCACAAAATAAATTCTTCAAGATTTCATTGGAAGTATGTCTTCATACATCTTGAAATGACCGTATCTGAAAATGGAGCACATCAACATTTAGATCATCGCGATCGGATTCCCGCAGCTCCCAAAATCCTCGATAAAACAAAATTGAAAAAGAAATAATTTTAAATTAATTTCTAAGAGAATTTATATACTAATATATAAATTATATATAATATTATATATAAAGCAATACCAAAAAGTGATGCACTTCCCCATCACGCCATCCCCATTTCATAAATTATATATAATATCATATATAAAGCAATACCAAAAGCAATATATAAATTATATATAATATAATATATAAAGCAATATCATATATTTGCAAGCAAGCTGTCACATTGACAGCCAAGGAAACTGTCACATGTTGCAAACAAGCTGTCACATATTTGCAAGCAAGTTTTCAGAAAAGAATGAAGATTTTCCTCACCCTCATCCACCAGCACGCACCATCAGCTCCATTCCTCCAATCCGCCCGCACGTGAAGGCACATGCCTGACCTTGCTTCTTTGTTGGCCGGCCAACAAATCCCATCCACAGAATAGCCTTCTTTTATTCTCATTTTTGACCGGCGCACAACTTCCCCATCAATTAGCATCGTCGCTTCATCTACAACAGAGAGAGAAGAGAAGAAAAAATATTTTCTTCACCCCATCAGCACAGAAGGAAAAAAAAAAGGGATAAAAAGAATATTTCTCTTACCTTCCCAGCCACACAAGCAGTTTCTGTCAAATGAAGTTGTCATTCCTTCTCTTAAATAGTTATCAGAATTCCAAAATATTGATGAACAATTTAAGTCCTATTGAATTTCTTCATCAACAACGGCAAAGCAAGGAAATGGAGGAGTTTTGATTTTATGAAATGGGAGTTACAAACCCATTAAATCAAATTAAAATTCATATGAATTCTTCATCGGCAAAGCAAGGAAGTGGAGGAGTTTTGATTTTATGAAATGGGAGTTACAAACCCATTAAATCAAATTAAAATTCATAAATTGAAGAAAGTTTTTATGTTACAACATCAATTGAGTAAAATTGAATTCATACTTGATGGATTAATGGGTCTTCAATCAAATTCAACCAAAGAAGTGCAACCCAATCTCATATGAAGCTCTGAGCCCAGAAAATGTATGCGTCAATTTGATGTAAAATTCCGAGCCCAATGGAATTTTTACGACACAAGACAAAACGGAGTCCTACTCCAAAACAAGATTCACCGGGACTTCCAAAAATCTACTTCCCTTAGGAATCCCTGATTTTCTAAGCGAAGTGGGGGTATTTGTGGAACCCAAAATCACCTGAGAATTGTGGAACCACCATGTGGCCCGTAATTCCTGAAATGACCAAATTGCCCTTGGCAATAATACAAATGATTTGAAGACACCCATACATTGAATAATCTATTTACCAGCTAAATACGTTATTTAATCGGGTTAAAAGTCTCCGTAATATTAATATTCTCCCTGAGAGTTAATTGTCATTATTCAAAATAACGGACAATTAAATATTGATATTAAATCACAATAATTATCATTATCATCATAATGAGCCATTATTATAATTATTAAATAATATATTAAATTAATAATATATTATTTATTAATTACAAATTCAACCGACCAATCAGAACGCTCCGAGACTCCCAATGTTTTCCTATAAATAGCGGAACATATTTCATTTCCAAGGTACGTCGATTCTTCGCTTCGAAGTACATCTTTTTCCTCTCTCAAAGCTAACTTAGGCATCAGAGTGTTCTTGGTCGAACAACCCCCCGGGTAAATCGATCGAGGCAACGATAGCTGATTGTTTGCTGTTTGCAGGAATTGTGAGGACTTTTCGCGGCGGGTTCGATTTTTGATTCAACAACTAGTTAGTCAAATAGGACATCTATCCTATTTTAGATATAGATGTAGATAACTATTTTTTCTTTTCTCCTAATCACACTTGTATAGATATGACTATTAACTTGTAAATGAAATACATCAATTAATGAAATTCTACAATGGAAATCCTCTTAACATTACATCACTGAATCCCCAATCCTTATGATCTACACATAAATTATAATTATAAATATAGAATTTTGAGAAAATTACAGCTCTTTATATAGAATTTAAAGGGAGGATTTGGGCATCCAAATTCCCTGTTTGCTTTTTTTAGAATTTCAAAATTTCAATTTTTATGAATGTAGACAAGAGGATTAAGAAGCATAGGAATTTTAAAGTTCTACATTTTATCAAATTTTTTGTTATTTTTCCTCATCCAAAAACTCCCAAAATGCTTGATTTTTCTACCATTTCCTATTTTCTATTGTTATTGTGCAGTTCAATCATGGAAAAAATTGTTGGAAAACAAAATGTGTGGATCAAAAAATGTACGTAGAATATAGTTGAAACCCTTCATAATTAAACTAAATTGGAACAATCCTCCTTTGTGAGATAAAAGAGGTCATCCCGTCCAAAAACAAAAATAAAAAAGAGATAATGTGTACTCTTAATAATAAGTTATTCTAGTAGTTTGGTACACGCCCAGTACGTCGATGGTTTTATTTTGAATTTTGAATAAATTTTCAATATTGGTGGCATAGGTTTTTATATATCCATGTATTTTCTTTATAGAGATCACCTACTAATAAGTAGAGAAGGTCAGTCGGTGGGATCAAAAAGGCCAAAATGGCTTCAAGTGCAACAGATCTATTGATTGGCAAAATTGCAAGCATCCTTGAGAATGAAGCATCTTCCATAGCTAGAGTTCATGATCAAATTGATGAGATAAAGCTAGAGCTTGTGAGCATGAGATCCTTCATAAAGGATGCTGAGGACAAACAGGCACTCACAACTGGACAGGAAACATGGATCACAAGCGTCAGAGACTTGACCTATGATGTTGAAGATATCATTGACGAATACATGTATCACATGTATGAGCACAAAACTGCACGTCGATTTGTAAGGTGGCTCCGTAAAACCATTTACCTTCCAAAGAACATTTGGCACAGGCGTCAAATCGCCAATGACCTGAAAAAAATCGCTATAAGAATCAAAGCCATTCCAGAGAGGAATCAGAGATATGGTGTTGGTACCTTAGAAGGAGCAACTGTTAGCAGAGGCACCTGAAGGACACAGCAAGATGCAGAGCATCGATCATCCGCAGGAGAAGAATGCAGGAGCTAAATCAACCAATAACAGGTATAATTCCAATCCTTCTCACTCTAGCTGATGTATCGAGACTAGCTCGATTGGTTTAGGCTAGATTAGATTAGGTTCTTCTTCCTCCTTCAATTCTGGACACTAGGACAGTAGGAATGAAATTGATGATCGATTTGGATGATGGTGCACACCAAGTGTTTGATAATTTGTATGAATGAAAAGTATTTTGTTTCTGAATTCCTAGTGTAGAATATCACTACCCCTGAGTTCTCTCTTCAAATTTTTCTCATTAATTCATTGTTTGCAACACATACACACCTATATCTGATTCACACTCACACACACACTCTTACTGTGAAACGGTTAGAGATGTCAATGACATCATCACACATCAGCACCTTTTACACCTCACTCACACACACATTCCTTGCTGATTTACATTCATTGCACCTCACTTACATTTGCACTCAATAACAGAATGCACACACTTCTCACTTGCACGATTACATTTTCTTCACTCACACTCACACACTTGTCCACTGCCACTTGGCAGTCCACTTGGCATTGTGCCAAGTCACTCAACAGTGATGTGCTTAGTCACTAACAGCCCCTCCTAAGCCAATCACTGGAACCACTCCCAATAATCTCCTTAGGTAGCAAAACCTAGGCTTAGGCAAAGCCTTAGTGAAAATATCTGCAATCTGTTCTTCAGTGTTGCAATACTGAATTGTGATTTCACCATTCTGGATTGCTTCTCTGATGAAATGGAACTTCCTACTTATGTGTTTAGTCATTTGATGAAACACAGGGTTTCTAGCCATTGCAATAGCAGACATGCTATCACACATAAGAATGGTAGGATTTAGTTGTTCCTCACCAAAATCTTGCTACACAAACCTGAGCCATATGGCCTGAGTTGTTGCTTCAGAAGCACTTACATATTCAGCTTCTGCTGTAGATAAAGCCACACTTGTCTGTTTCACAGAAGCCCATGAAAAAATACCACTTCCAAAGGTAAAAGCATACCCAGATGTACTCTTACTGTCATCCAGTGACCCTCCCCAGTCACTATCACAGAAACCAATCAAGGTTGCTGTTTTCCCTTTCTTGTACTCCAATCCATAGTCCAATGTACCCTGCACATACCTCAAGACTCTTCTTGCAGTACCAAGATGTTTCCTTGAAGGGTTGTGCATAAATCTTGACAGCAGACTAATGTCAGGTCTGGTTGTTGTCAAATACAGCAGACTTCCCACAATCTGTCTGTATAGTTGCTCATCTGCCTCACCACTTCCATCATCTCTTTGTAGCCTGTCATTTGTGGCCAGAGGAGTACCTATTGATTTACACCCTTGTAGACCAAACTTCTTTAGCAAAGTTTCTGCATACTTTCTTTGATGAATGTAAATCCCACTGCTGGATTGCAGTACACCC
Source organism: Prinsepia uniflora (assembly GCA_032719365.1). Classification (NCBI taxonomy): domain Eukaryota; kingdom Viridiplantae; phylum Streptophyta; class Magnoliopsida; order Rosales; family Rosaceae; genus Prinsepia; species Prinsepia uniflora. The sequence continues at coordinate 662,544 of CM064875.1, read as the reverse complement.
ATACCTAGAAAATGATGCAGTAACCCTAAGTCTGTCATCTCATATCTGTTCATCATGTCCTGCTTAAAGTTGGTCATCAGTTCTTCACTATCCCCTGTGTAGACAATGTCATCTACATAGATAGAAACAATGAGAGTCCCTTCACCCTTCCTGCCCTTTAAATACAAAGTGGCCTCACTGGTGCTTCTCTCAAAACTACACTTAAGTAAATGAGCATCAATCTCCCCATACCAGGCCCGTGGTGCTTGTTTGAGTCCATCGAGAGCCTTTCTGAGTCTGTAAACCTTCTCTTCACTGCCCTTTACTTCATACCCCTCAGGTTGATCTACATACACTTCTTCTTCCAATACACCATTTAGGAAAGCTGATTTCACATCAAGTTGAAACAGTTTCCATTCCCTTTGTGCTGCTAGAGCAATTAGGGTTCTGATAGTGTCCAACCTTGCCACAGGGGCAAAGGTTTCATTGAAATCCACCCCTGGTTTCTGAGAGTACCCCTTAGCTACAAGTCTTGCCTTATGCTTCTGAACAGTTCCATCCAGATTTAACTTGGTTTTGTATATCCATTTAACTCCAAAAACAGGCTTGTCAAATGGTCTATCAGTTAACTCCCAAGTATCATTCTTTTCTATCATAAGTAATTCAGCTTCCATTGCCTTCTTCCATGCTGAATCTTGAGAGGCTTCACTGAAACTCTCAGGTTCTATGATACTCATGTGACATCTAGCATAGATGTCACTGAGACTTCTCAATCTCACTGGGGTGTTACTGGTACCCTCACTGGTTTCCTCCCTGGTTTCAGAACCTGCCGTGTGCACAGAAGTTGCACTTGCATTAGGACTAGCATCAGGACCTGCTCCATTGCTTGGACTTGTATTCTGAGCACTAGAAGTACCAGTTCCAGAACTTGCTTGAGTTTCTTCTAAGCTCACAGGCATAGGAACAAAAGTTTGAGAACTCTAAACTTCTCTCCAATCCCAGCTTCCTTCTTCATTGAAAATCACACTCCTGGACACCACCACTTGCTTTGTAGCTAGATTGTAGACCCTATAACCCTTCTCACAACTTCCATAGCCCACAAATATTCCCTTTTCTCCTGATTCATCCAGTTTCTGTCTTTTCTGTTTTGGAATATGCAGATAGCATATACTCCCAAAAACCTTCAAGTGTGAGACACCAGACCTTCTTCCTATGAACTTTTCAAATGGTGTCTTTCCTTGCACAGCCTTGGTTGGACTCCTATTCAGGATGTAACCTACAGTACTTACTGCCTCACCCCAAAACTCATAGGATAGCTTCTTACTGTGCATCATGGATTTTGCCATTTCTACAATTGTCCTGTTTTTCCTCTCAGCAACACCATTTTGCTGAGGATAGTAAGCAACAGTTAGTTGCCTCTCAATTCTATGCTCATCACAGAATTCCTGGAAAGCATTCGAAGTATACTCTCCCCCTATCACTTCTCAGTTTCTTCACTTTGAATCCACTTTGTAACTCAACAGTGGCTTTGAATTTCTTAAACACATTTAACACTCATGCCTTGTGTCTAAGGAAATAAATCCAACACATTCTTGTGTGGTCATCTATGAAAGTAAGGAAGTAGAGATTACCACCAAGAGTTTCTGTTTGCATTGGCCCACATACATCTGAATGTATGAGTTCCAGTGACATTGTGGCCCTCCAAGCTCCTTCAGTGTCAAAGGGGGTCACATGGAACTTCCCTGTGATACACCCTTCACACAAAACTTTGTCCCCAACCAGCTTTGGTAGACCAACTACCATATTTTTGTTACTCAACATCTGTAGACTTGAGTGATTTAGGTGCCCATATCTTTTGTGCCACAGCTCCAAATCCTCATTTTATTCAGCCTTCCTAGCCACATGAAAACCATAATCCAGGGACATTTTGAAGCATTTGCTCCCTGTCATAGGGACCCTTGCAATTTTATGCTGCATTTCAGTATCTTCAAACACTTCCACTGCCTGATCTCCAAACACCAAACAGTACCCGTGCTCAATCATTTGCCCTACACTCAGCAAATTTTCATCCAGACCTAGTACAAGCATGACATCTCTGATGTACTTGTTACCCTGGCTAGTGTGAACAAGTAGAGATCCTTTTCCAGCAACTTGAACCAATTCACCTGTCCCCATTTTCACCTTAACAGTTAATGTCCTGTCAATATCAGATAGTAGAGATTCATGACCTGTCATGTGGTTACTACAGCCACTGTCAAGGTACCAAACTTCAGCATTTCTCTCAACAGAGGCTGAATGACATGCATAGAACAGGTTTCCCTCCATTTTCTTTTCTGGTTCTTTCACCTGTTGTGCTATATGTGCAGCTTGCTTGACTCTGCAATCTTTAGAAATGTGGCCCAGTTTTCCACACTTAAAACACTTGAATTTGTTCTTGGTCCAGCACACACCAAAATGCTTCCTATCACAGGTCTTGCAGGTTGGCCTTGGGTCATTTTCTTCACCCTTCTGAACCTCAGACTCCTGCTTATCCTTTGCTCCAAATTTGCCTTTATTGGAACTCCAGGATTTACTGGGAAACCTTTTCTTGTTTCCTCCCTGAGTTCCCCCAGAATGACTTCTGGACTGGTTTTGAAAACTCATACTAGAGAATGCCTTCTCTACTTCACTATCATCATGCATTTCTAATCTTTGATCAAATGCCCTTATAGATGCAGTAATACTCTCAACACTAATAGTGTCCAAATCTCTAGTCTCTTCTAGGATTGACACAATTGAGTCATAGGATTTTGTTAGACTAATGAGTATTTTCTGAGCCAAACGTTTTTCAGTAATGGTCTCTCCATAGGTTTTCATCTGGTTTACTACTCCATATAGTCTAGACATGTATGCTGAAAAAGATTCATCACCTCTCATCCTAGTATACTCAAAATCCCTTCGTAGTGATTGAAGTTTAACTGCCCTTACCTTAGGATCCCCTCTTAACTCTTGTTTCAGAACATCCCAGGCACATTTGGCACTTTCTTCATTTGAGATTCTGGGAAAAATCTCCTCAGAAACTGCATTTTGGATCAGGTTCAAGGCCTTGGCATTTCTGATCTGATCTGCCTTGGTCTGAGCCGTCTCTATCACTTCATCATCACTATCATACTCCACATCAATCACTCCTTGATCAACAATTGTTCATAGATCAGTTGCTTTGAGTGCTGTCTTCATTTTTATATTCCAGAAATCATAATTGACTCCTGAAAACACAGGTAGCTTTGGATCACCACCAAATCCATACATCTTGCCTTGATCACAAGCAACAGTACAGCTTCTTCTTCACAGCTTCACCACGCCCCAGCGACAGTGATCTTCACTGCTCTGATAACATGTTAGCAGAGGCACCTGAAGGACACAGCAAGATGCAGAGCATCGATCATCCGCAGGAGAAGAATGCAGGAGCTAAATCAACCAATAACAGGTATAATTCCAATCCTTCTCACTCTAGCTGATGTATCGAGACTAGCTCGATTGGTTTAGGCTAGATTAGATTAGGTTCTTCTTCTTCCTTCAATTCTGGACACTAGGACAGTAGGAATGAAATTGATGATCGATTTGGATGATGGTGCACACCAAGTGTTTGATAATTTGTATGAATGAAAAGTATTTTGATTCTGAATTCCCAGTGTAGAATATCACTACCCCTGAGTTCTCTCATCAGATTTTTCTCATTAATTCATTGTTTGCAACACATACACACCTATATCTTATTCACACTCACACACACGCTTACTGTGAAACGGTTAGAGATGTCAATGATATCATCACACATCAGCACCTTTTACACCTCACTCGCACACACATTCCTTGCTGATTTACATTCATTGCACCTCACTTACATTTGCACTCAACAACAGAATGCACACACTTCTCACTTGCACGATTACATTTTCTTCACTCACACTCACACACTTGGCAGTCCACTTGGCATTGTGTCAAGTCACTCAACAGCGATTTGCTTAGTCACTAACAGTAACAAGTAGTGTTGATAATAGCATTCCACAATGGGCGAAGAACTAAGCTGAGTCTTCTCTTTATATTAAGGAGGATGAACTCGTCGGAATTGAAAGCAATAAGAAAACGTTGATGGGGTTGCTGCTGAATGGAGAGCGGAATCAAATGGGTGTACCAGTCGTCGGGATGGGAGGATCAGGGAAAACAACTCTGGTTGCGAAGTGCTTCACCGACGACAAAGTAAAAAGATATTTCAATTGTTATGCATGGATCACTGTTTCTCAAAAATATTCGATTGAAGACTTGTTCAAAAGATTGATCAAGGAGTTTTACCAAGGAAGAAAAGAAGAAGTCCCTTAGCATTTGAAAACCATGAGCTACAAAGAATTGCTAGAGATGTTGATCAACTACATGGAGTCTAAGCGGTACCTTGTTGTACTTGATGACGTTTGGGATTTCAAACTTTGGCAAGAAATTAAAATAGCACTTCAAGAAAAACAGCACGGAAGTCGAATCATCCACACAACTCGAAATCAAGACATAGCCTCCTATAATTTTGGTGTTGAAAGCCGTCCTTTCAAAAATGAAACCTTGGAAGACCATGAAGCTTGGGAGCTCTTTTGCAAGAAAGCGTTCCGATATCATGATCAACCTTGTCATAAAGAGCATGAATCATTAGCACGAGAACTTGTGAAGAAGTGTGAGGGCTTACCTTTGGCGGTCGTAGCTTTAGGTGGTCTAATGTCTTTCAAACAGCCATCGAAATGGAAGAAAATCCAAAGTAGCTTGAATTGGCATCTCACTAACGATCCTATGTTAGAACCTGTGAAGAGCATATTGCTGCTTAGTTTCAACAATTTGCCAAGCCGATCGAAGCACTGTTTTTTGTACTGTTCACTTTTTCCTGAAGATCACTATATTAAAAGAAATAGACTACTTAGGATGTGGATCGCTGAAGGATTTGTTGAACCTATGAAAGGGGTCACACCAGAAAGAGTTGCAGAGGGCTATCTTAGGGGACTTATTGCTCGTAGCATGCTCCAAGTCGTAGAAAGGGATGAAGATGGAAGACCAAGATCATGTAAGATGCATGATCTTATGCTGGAGCTTGCTTTGTCTATCTCCCAAAAGGAAACGTTTGGTCATGTATATGATGGCAGCGAAGTAGTAGAAGAAATTGGAGGTCGGCGCATGTCAATTCAAACAACTGAAGGACTTACTTCTTGCAAAGGTACGTTACAACTTCGTTCTTTTCTCGTGTTTGCTAGTAGCATGCTCTCGTTATCGATGTTGGAAAATGTGTTGTCTTCTGGGTTCAAATTGTTGCGGGTACTAGATATGGAGAATGTCCCGATTGATAGATTTCCGGATGAGCTCGTCTACTTATTCAACTTGAAATGTTTAAACTTAAAGGGAACTCTGATTAAGGAGCTTCCAGAATCCATAGGAAGGCTCTGAAACCTTGAATATCCGTAACAGTAAGATAGAGGCACTTCCGCGAGCTATCTCTAAGTTACCAAACCTTCGTCATTTAATTAGTGGTCATGCAATTGGTGATTATATAGAGTTTCTTTGGCATTCAATTATTGATCATACAATTAATGATGATTATATGGAGTTTACATTTCGAAAAGGGACAAAAGTACCATCAGATATCAATAAGTGTAAGAATTTGCAAGTTTTGTCAATTATTAAATCAGAAGGGGAGATTATTAAACAAGTCGGGAATATGACCCAAATTACAAAGATTGACATTACAAATGTAAAAGAAAAAGATGAGGTTGACCTATGTCACTCCATTGGAAATTTGAAGCTCCTTGAATGTTTGAATCTAATGGCAACTGATGAAGATGAGTTACTTCCAGTAAATGCGCTGGAATCGCCTCCTCCCCAACTTCATGATGTTTTTTTGGGTGGAAAACTGGAAAGAGTGCCACTTTGATTTGGTTCTCTTCATAACATCACATACATGCCTCTTAGTTGGTCTAGACTCGAAGAAGATCCGCTACCTCACATTCAATCACTGCCGAATTTGAGAGATCTTCGACTTTCTAATGCAGTTGTTGGGAGACAATTATGCTTCTGCAGAGGTTTCTTAATGCTCAAGATTTTGATGGTTGACGACTTCCCCTTGTTGAATGATATAACGATAGAAAAAGGGGCAATGCCAAATCTCCAGACCTTCGGACTCTTTGACTGTATGGAATTAAAGACAATGCCACACGGAATTGAATACCTTGTGAATCTAAAGTCATTGCAATTAAAGTCTATTCCACCGCAAATCATAAATTCCATACGCAAAGGAGGTGTGGATCATCCAAAGGTACAACATATTGGAAATCAGCAAGCATTCACAATGAAGGAATCAGGACCCGGTTTGCCTCCTCTGCACGATAACTGTTCCATTGCTCCAGGTATGTCTTCAATGCTTGATCTCTTTAGCTGGGAAAAACGAGGCTAGCTCGTATGGTTTAGGATAGATTAAATATTAGCTTCTTCTCAATTTCTAGGTTCAGATTTATGGAGAAAAATGAATTAGGATTTAGAATCAGTTTATGCACTCTAAGTGTTTGTAGAAATGCAACAATGGTTATGAATTTCTGGATTTCACTGAGACTGAGTATTTCTTCTCACTCAAGCTCTCACAATCTGTTTTCTCTCAGATTCTCACTCTGTCATTCATTCAATTCACGAGTATGATTACATATGCAAAGCTTGCACACACACTCCTCACACACTCACTGTGATCCTACAAAACCAGATTCACTGAGACTGAGTATTTCTTCTCACTCAAGCTCTCACAATCTGTTTTCTCACAGATTCTCACTCTGTCATTCATTCAATTCACGAGTATGATTACATATGCAAAGCTTGCACACACACACACACTCCTCACACACTCACTGTGATCCTACAAAACCGGATTCTTTTACACGTCACATCTTTTCTTTTTTTAACAAACTCACACACACACAGCACCTATTCTTTCATTTAATCATGGCTTGCTCTCCACGAGTTGACAGGTGTCCCCTGCCAAGTCACTAATCCAGTGGACTTCTTATAGTCCAACAGCCCCTCCTAAGCTGTTCACTGGAACAACTCATAGGAGTCTCCTTAGGAAATAGAACCTATCTTTAGGTAGGGCTTTAGTGAAGATGTCTGCCACTTGCTCTTCAGTCTTGCAGTACTGAATGGCAATTTCCCCATTCTGTATAGCATCCTTGATATAATGCCATTTCCTGTGTATGTGCTTTGTCTTCTGATGAAAGACAGGGTTCTTTGCCATGGCTATTGCTGACATGTTGTCACATAGCATAGGTGTGGCTTCTGTTTGACCTTCTCCTAGATCACCAAGCACATATCTTAGCCACACGACTTGTGTAGTTGCCTCAGAGGCACTCACATACTCTGCCTCTGCTGTAGAAAGTGCAACACTATCTTGCTTAACTGAGGCCCAAGAGAAAATGCCATTTCCAAATGTAAAGGCATATCCAGAAGTGTTCTTCATGTCATCCAAAGAACCTCCCCAATCACTGTCACAGTAGCCAATCAGAGTAGCTGAACTTCCTTTCTTGTAGCATATCCCATAATCAAATGTACCCTGAACATATCTGAGCACTCTCTTAGCTGTCCCATAGTGTATCTTCGTAGGGTTATGCATAAACCTTGACAATAGGCTTGCTGCATACATTAGATCGGGCCTAGTTGCAGTTAGATAGAGTAAGCTTCCTACTATCTGCCTGTATTGCTGCTCATCTGCAGCTTCACTGCCATCATTTCTGTGTAGTTTCTCTCCAGTAGCCAGAGGTATGCTCACTGGTTTGCAATCTTTTAGCCCAAACTTGTTCAGCAAAGTCAGAGCATATTTCTTCTGATGTATGAACATTCATTACTTGGTTTGTATCACTCCCATCCCTAGGAAGTGATGCAACAGTCCTAGGTCAGTCATCTCATATTTCCTCATCATGTCCTTCTTGAACTCTTCCATTAAATCTGCACTATCTCCAGTGTACACAATATCATCCACATAGATGGCTACAATCAAAGTTCCTTCATTTTCCTTGACTTTTAGATACAATGTAGCCTCACTTGTACTCCTCTCAAATCCACACTTCAGCAAGTAGGTGTCAATCTCTTCATACCATGCCCTTGGGGATTGTTTCAAACCATAAAGAGCCTTCTTTAACTTGTAGACCCAATCTGCATTCTTGTGAGTCTCAAATCCCTCAGGTTGCTCAACATAAACTTCCTCCTCAAGCACTCCATTCAGGAATGCTGATTTCACATCCAATTGAAACAATTCCCATTCCTTTTGAGCTGCTAAAGCCACAAGAAGTCTGATTGTGTCAAGTCTTGCTACAGGTGCAAAAGTCTCATTAAAATCCACTCCTGGCTTCTGTGAATATCCTTTAGCAACCAGTCTAGCCTTGTACTTCTGCACAGAACCATCTAGGTTCAGTTTTGTTTTGTACACCCACTTGACCCCTATCACTGGTTTAGTTGTAGGCCTTTTCACAAGTTCCCACGTCTCATTCTTCTCTATCATCTGTATTTCTGCCTCCATATCTTCCTTCCAGGCATGCTCTTTGACAGCTTCTTCGAAATTCTCAGGCTCAATCATACTCATGTGACATCTAGCATAGATATCACTGAGATCCCTCATCCTTACAGGTGTATTCTGACCTGCAGAATCACTTGATTCACTTTCTAATGAGGGGCTGGAAACTAAACTGGCTCCTGTTCCATTAGCAGAAACTGTAGTCTCAGGTTCAGTGTAAAAACCACCTGAACTGAAACTAAAAAATCCAGGATCTGAAAGTTCCTTCTGCTTCTTCCAATCCCAGTGTCCTTCTTCATCAAATATTACACTTCTTGAGACCACAACCTTATTAGTTTCCAAACTGAAAACCCTGTATCCCTTCTCACAGCTTCCATAGCCAACAAACACTCCTTTACTGCTTGAGTCATCCAGCTTCTGTCTAGTTTGCTTAGGGACATGAATGTAACACATAGAGCCAAACACCTTTAGATGAGATACTCATGGTCTCCTTCCTGTGAACTTCTCAAATGGAGTCTTATCTTGTACAGCTTTGGTAGGACACCTATTCAGCAAATACACAGCAGTGTTTACTGCTTCTCCCCAAAAATCATAAGTCATGTGCTTGTTGTGAAGCATTGACTTTGCCATTTCTACAATGGTCCTATTCTTCCTCTCAGCAACCCCATTCTGTTTAGGAGAATAGGCCACTGTAAGTTGTCTTTCAATTCCAGTTTCATCAAGCATCTTCTGAAAATCTGTAGACAGATATTCACCTCCTCTGTCACTTCTCAATTTCTTTATCTGAAACCCACTCTGAAGCTCTATCATGACCTTGAACTTTTTGAACACATTTAGTACTCCTGATTTGTGTCTCAGGAAATACACCCAAATCATCCTAGTGTAGTCATCAGTAAATGTGAGAAAATACAGATTTCCTCCCATGGTCTCAGTTTACATTAGACCACACACGTCAGTGTGAATAAGTTCCAGTGGAGAGGATGCTCTCCAGGCTCCTCCTGTGTCAAAAGAACTCACATGGTGCTTTCCTGCAATGCACCCTTCACAAAGTTCTCTTTCTCCTTGTAAGCTTGGCAATCCTATCACCATATCCTTTTGTTTCAGTAATTTAAGGCTAGAAAAGTTTAAGTGACCAAACCTTTTATGCCATAAATCAGAAACTTCCTTTGTCTCAGCCTTCCTTGCCTCTGCACCTTCTATTTCAGCAACTTCTGCATTTCTGTCAGCAGGACTCACATAATCCAGTGAGAGTTTGAAGAATCTGCTCCCTGTCATAGGAACCATTGCTATTCTTTGCTTCAAGGTGTCATCCTCGTAAATCTCAGCAGACCGATTTCCAAACACCAAACTGTATCCATGCTCCACCATCTGTCCCACACTTAGTAAATTCTCATCTAAGCCAGGTACCAACATAACTTCTCTGTTATGCTTGATGCCCTGATCTGTCTGCACTTGTAGAGAACCCTTCCCAGCAACTTGAACTAAATCTCTTGTGCCCATCTTGACTTTCACATTCAAATTTCTATCTATGTGAGTCAGTAGAGACTCATGTCCAGTCATATGATTGCTGCATCCACTGTCTAGGTACCAGATTGCTTTGTCTTTCTCAATTGAGGCTGAGTGACAAGCATAGAACATGCTTCCCTCTGCTTCTTCTGCTTTCTGTGCAAAAACAGAACCAGGCTGCTTCCCTGGGCAGTCTCTAGCCATGTGCCCCCAGCTTGGAACACTTGAAACATTTCACTTTTCCTCCATTAATCCAGCAGTCACCCCAATGATATCTGCTACAGGTTTTGCAGAATATCTTGGTAACCTCTCCTCTTTGAGTCTCAAACGACTTGTCCTGCCTGGTAGGCTCTTTGCCTTTGTACCTGTCATTCTTGTCACTTCTCCAGGATTCACTCTTGTCACTCTTCCAGGATTCATTCTTGTCATTCTTCCAGGATCCATTCCTGTCAGTTTTCCAAGGTTTGTACCCTAGTTTGTTCTGTGGTCTTTTCTGCTTCCATGAAGATGAACTAGGCTGGGATCTGTTTCCCATGCTCATGCTTGAGAAAGCCTTTTCTACTTCCTTTTCAGAATGCATTTCCATCCTCTGGTCAAATGCTCTAATTGAGGCAGTTATGCTTTCAACATCTATCTGATCTAAATCTCTAGTTTCCTCAAGAATAGAGACAATTGAATCATAGTCCTTAGTTAGGCTTATTAGGATCTTTTGAGAGAGTCTCTTCTCAGAGATCACTTCTCCATAAGACTTCATCTGATTCACAATCCCTAGCAGCCTAGATATGTACACTGAAAAGGTATCCTCCTGTTTCATTCGTGTGTACTCAAAATCTCTACGTAGGGATTGTAATTTGACAGCTCTTACCTTAGGATCTCCTCTGAATTCATTCTTCAGAATCTCCCAAGCTTGCTTTGCACCTTCCTCGTTTGAGATCCTAGGGAAAATCTCTTCTGAAACTGCATTCTGGATCAGGTTAAGTGCTTTGGCATTCTTGATCAAGTCTGCAGGACTTACATCAGACTCAATCTCCTCATCATCACTATCATATTTAGTCTCTGGTAGTCCTTGTTGCACCACAGACCATAGATCAGAGGCCTTTAATGCAGTTTTCATCTTAATGCACCAGAAATCATAGTTTACTCCTGTGAACACAGGTATTCTTGGCTCACCACCAGATCCAACCATTTCAGCCGTGAAGTGAAAGAAATCGTCAAGCAATCACTCACAGACCAGCTACAGATCACTCCTCACAGTAGAACGCCCCAAATGCAGCAGATCTTCACTGCTCTGATACCATATTGGAAATCAGCAAGCATTCACAATGAAGGAATCAGGACCCGGTTTGCCTCCTTTGCACGATCACTGTTCCATTGCTCCAGGTATGTCTTCAATGCTTGATCTCTTTAGCTGGGAAAAACGAGGCTAGCTCGTATGGTTTAGGATAGATTAAATATTAGCTTCTTCTCAATTTCTAGGTTCAAATTTATGGAGAAAAACGAATTAGGATTTAGAATCAGTTTATGCACTCTAAGTGTTTGTAGAAATGCAACAATGGCTATGAATTTCTGGATTTCACTGAGACTGAGTATTTCTTCTCACTCAAGCTCTCACAATCTGTTTTCTCACAGATTCTCACTCTGTCATTCATTCATTTCATGAGTATGATTACATATGCAAAGCTTGCACACACACACTCCTCACACAACACATTCCTGAAATCGACCATTTATACAAGACAGAATTTGGGAGGTGCTATGAAAGCTTGTCCTAGCATTCATATCCTTAAAAGGTAAGTTTTTCACCTTCTCATTGAAGCTTTCCTAAACTTGAACATTTGAAATTTTATATAAGATTTTATTTGATAATTGTATTGCTTTCATCTTGCTATATCGCTTGTAGGATGAAGGCCGAGGAGTGCTAAAGATTTGGATTCTACCGGGTTTGTGTGCCCCTGCAGGAAGGAAGAATCTGTTGTTTGTGTGAAGATGCAAAGATTGACGCTGGTTTCTTATTTGCCTCTTTTGAAATTGAATAAAGATTATTTATAACCTGAAACTTATGGGCTTTGTGTGTGTGTATTTTCATGTACAAATAATGGACTTGTCTGTGTGTTTCATTTCGAACTTTGAATAACTTGTGCTATTTCCTTTCTTGCTATTTATTTTGTGACGAGCACTAAAAGTGGATACGACCATATCATTGCTGCAAAATTTAGTGCTGAATGTTACAGCCTCAATAAGCCAAAAGACTCGTCCCTAGATTAGCCTGAAATAATCTAGAATGTGTATTCCTACGAGGGATTGAACATATCACATCATGCTAAGTTGCCCGCAATTTAGTTCTTCCCACTTCATTCGACGAAGAACTAGCACCTTGTGACGAGAGATTTCATTTTGAGTAAGAAATGGTTGAATTCCGGGTTTGGCAAAGTAGACTTCATTTTTTGAAATTGGTCAGTTAGAGCAGCTTGCAATTGTTGTGGAGAAAGCAAGTTTGGCCTTTCAAGAGTTTTCACGGCAGAGTTTGCTGCAAGATTAACCTGTAACGAAACAAAGAGGAAGACATACGAGAAACAAAAAATTCTATCCTTTGCTTCTGCATCAAACATTATCCTCAATCACCAGAATTTTGTACAATTCTATGGCATGTACACGCTGGACAAAAGACTTTGTACATATAGTTTACTCATTCAACGAGTCTTTGACATGTGGTACGTGTTTAACTAATGAAACACGTGAAGGATGCTGTACCAAATATGATAGATGAACATGTAATTTGGGTGCATGCATGCATAGGTATCTGTATTAGATAAATGCCATTAAAGACCTAAATTTTCCCGTTAAGAGATCAATAATATACGGATCCAGTGAAGAGATCAATAATATACGGATCAAAACTTAAAATATATTATGTATCTGAATCCCTCAGTTTCAGACTCCTAGAAGGTTACTGTAGACATAAATTATGGAAAAGGAGGCATATATATGCATGTATACGGGTATACCTATATGGTTTAAAGTGTAATTGTTGATGAATGTTGTCTAATGGGTCCAGAAGGGGAAGGCATAAGTTTTTCATATTTTATATATGATCATGTTGATCAAGTTGCAACAGACACATCATCCAATTATCTCACCCATTTTCCTGCTGGGTTATGTCTTGGGCTTTGTATTATTTTATTTTTTCATATTTTATATATGATCATGTTGATCAAGTCGCCTGTTAATTAAATCTTGGTCATCTTAACTAGTAATTTATTACATCATTTCATGAGTGATTGAGATTGGCTATGTATTAGTTTTTCATATTTTATCATCATGTTGATCAAGTTGGCTATTAATTAATTAAGTCTTGGCGGTCGTCTTAATTTACTAATAATTTATTACATTATTTCATAAGTAGGGGATCAGATCATCCATATTCATCATTCATGGACTGAGCTTGAAGAAGCAGATCATAAATTGCAACTCTTTTTCTTTTGTGACCATGAGCTTTCATACCCCATCATCATCATTAGATGCTCCATCTCTGTCCAACCCTTAACTGGTATGATGCTTCATCTCTATTCCAAAACCCTCTTCCCAAATCTTTTTGCAAGAGAAAAAAAAATGATGGGTAATTGTGTGAGAGCGATGAGAAAATTTTGTTAATGTATTTTTCAATTTTTTTCAATTATAATTTAATTTATTTGTATACTATATTTGTTGAAGACAAGTTTGCATATAATTTCACCACGACTTTTATGTGGTTTTATTATATTTAGGTTCGACCCATTAAAGACAACGTGCCTCTTATAATTACAACCTCTTGCCATAAGAGAACGTCCCTTTGATTACTTCTGTATTTAATTCCAGCCTTAGATTGCCAATATAACCCCTTTTAGGGATTGAATGAGTGAATGACTCATAAAAAAAAAATGTGTTTGATTGTTTAGATGGTTGTATGAATAAATTTGGTCAATGAACCAGAGATCCGATTTGGATTTACAGTATGCGGTTATATCTAGATTGTCACGAATCCGTAGTGGAAACAAACCTGCATAATTTTGGGGGCGATAGATTTGGGGGCGTCATTTGATATTTTTGACAATGTTATTCTATTAGAGAAAACTTAGAGATTGATCAATACCTTGGTTTCTTCTCTGGAAAGATGTTTTTGTAGTTGATCGTCTTTTCTGAATTCCAATCAATAGGATGTAGAGATGTACACTGTGTCCGCTGAATTTCTTGTTGAGTTCTCTCTGAAACTCGGTAGTTTTTTTTTTCTTCGATCTGTGTTTCCACCCTTTTTCTTTGATTTCTATTCTTTGAATTTCTATTTTACGAACTTTGTCTCTTGTTTACAGAAAGTGCATGCGTAGTACAATAGGTTGGGATCAAAACGGCCAATATGGCCTCTGCTGCAACAGAAGTACTGATCGGCAAAATTGCAACCATTCTTGAGAATGAAGCATCTTCCATAGCCGGAGTTCGAGATAAAATTGATGAGATCAAGCTAGAGCTTGTAAGCATAAGATCCTTCCTAAAAGATGCAGAGGACAAGCAAGCACTCACAGCTGGAGGGGAAACTTGGATCACAAGCGTTAGAGACTTGGCCTATGATGTTGAAGATATCATTGACGAATTCATGTATCACATGTATGACCACAAAACTGCATGTCGATTTGTAAGGTGGCTCCGCAAAACCATTTACCTTCCAAAGAACATTTTGCACAGGCGTCAAATCGCAAATGACCTGAAAAAAATCGCTATAAGAATCAAAGCCGTTCAAGAGAGGAATCAGAGATATGGTGTTGGAACTTTAGAAGGAGCAACAAGTAGTGCTGATAATAGCATTCCACAATGGGCGAAGAACCAAGCTGAGTCTTCTCTTTATATTAAGGAGGATGAACTCGTCGGAATTGAAAGCAATAAGCAAATGTTGATGGGGTTGCTACTGAATGGAGAGCTGAATCAAATGGTTATACCGGTGGTTGGGATGGGAGGATCAGGGAAAACAACTCTGGTTGCGAAGTGCTTCACTGACGACAAAGTAAAAAGATATTTCAGTTGTTATGCATGGATCACTGTTTCGCAAAAATATTCCATTAAAGACTTGTTCAAAAGACTGATCAAGGAGTTTTGTCAAGGAAGAAAGGAAGAAGTCCCTCAGCATTTGAACTCCATGAGCTACAAAGAGCTGCTAGAGATGTTGATCAACTACTTGGAGTCTGAGAGGTACCTTGTTGTACTTGATGACGTTTGGGATTTCAAACTTTGGCAAGAAATTAAAATAGCACTTCAAGACAAACAGCAAGGAAGTCGAATCGCCCTCACAACTCGAAATCAAGACATAGCCTCCTACAATTTTGGAGTTGAAAGCCGTCCTTTCGAAATTAAACCCTTGGAAGACCATGAAGCTTGGGAGCTCTTTTTCAAGAAAGCTTTCCCATATCCTGATCAATCTTGTCCTAAAGAGCATGAATCACTAGCACGGGAACTTGTGAAGAAGTGTCAGGGCTTACCTTTGGCAGTCGTAGCTCTGGGTGGTCTTATGTCTTCGAAACAGCCATCAGAATGGAAGAAAATCCAAAGTAGCTTGAATTGGCATCTCACTAACGATCCTATGCTAGAACCGGTGAAGAGCATCTTGCTGCTTAGTTTCAACAATTTGCCAAGCCGATGGAAGCACTGTTTTTTGTACTGTTCACTTTTTCCTGAAGATCACTATATTAAAAAAAATAGACTACTTAGGATGTGGATCGCTGAAGGATTTGTTGAACCTATGAAAGGGGTCACACCAGAAGGAGTTGCAGAGGGCTATCTTAGGGGACTTATTGCTCGTAGCATGCTCCAAGTCGTAGAAAGGGATGAAGATGGAACACCAAGATCATGTAAGATGCATGATGTTATGCTGGAGCTTGCTTTGTCTATCTCTCGAAAGGAAAAGTTTGGTGATGTATATGATGGCAGCGAATTAGTAGAAGAAATTGGAGGTCGGCGCATGTCGATTCAAACAACTGAAGGACAAATTACTTCTTGCAAAGGTACATTACAACTTCGTTCTTTTCTCGTGTTTGCTAGTAGCATGCTCTCGTCATCGATGTTGGAAAAGGTGTCGTCTTCTGGGTTCAAATTGTTGCGGGTACTAGATATGGAGGATGTCCCGATAGATAGATTTCCGGATGAGCTCGTCTACTTATTCAACTTGAAATATTTAAACTTAAAGGGAACTCTGATTAAGGAGCTTCCAGAATTCATAGGAAGGCTCCGAAACCTTGAAACCTTGAATATCCTAAACAGTAAGATAGAGGCACTTCCGCGAGCTATCTCTAAGTTACCAAACCTTCGTCATTTAATTAGTGGTCATACAATTAATGATGACTTTAGGCAGTTCGGAGCTATGAAAGGGACAAAAGTACCATCAGATATCAGTAAGTGTAAGAATTTGCAAGTTTTGTCAATTATTAAATCGGAAGGGGAGATTATTAAACAAGTCGGGAATATGACCCAACTTACAAAGATTGGAATTACAAATGTAAAAGCAAAAGATGAGGTTGACCTATGTCACTCCATTGGAAATTTGAAGCTCCTTGAAAATTTGATTCTAATGGCAACCGATGAAGATGAATTACTTCCAGTAAATGCGCTGGCATCGCCTCCTCCCCCACTTCGTAAAGTTCTTTTGTGTGGAAAACTTGAAAGAGTGCCACTTTGGTTTGGTTCTCTTCATAACATCACAGACATAGCTCTTCATTGGTCTAGACTCGAAGAAGATCCGCTACCTCACATTCAAGCACTGCCGAATCTAAGAGGTCTTCGACTTTGTAATGCAGTTGTTGGGAGACAATTATGCTTCTGCAGAGGTTTCTTAATGCTCAAGATTTTGATGGTTGCCAACTTCCCCTTGTTGAATGATATAACGATAGAAAAGGGAGCAATGCCGAATCTCCAGACCTTCGTACTCTTTAACTGTATGGAATTAAAGACAAGGCCACACGGAATTGAATACCTTGTGAATCTGACCAAGGTACTATACATTCCTGAAATCGGCCATTTATACAAGACAGAATTTGGGAGGTGCTATGAAAGCTTGTCCTAGCATTCATATCCTCAAAAGGTAAGTTTTTCAACTTCTCATTGAAGCTTTCCTAAACTTGAACATTTGAACTTTTATATAAGATTTTATTTGATAATTGTATTGCTTCCATCTTGCTATATCGCTTGTAGGATGAAGGCCGAGAAGTGCTAAAGATGTGGATTCTACCGAGTTTGTGTGCCCCTGCAGGAAGGAAGAATCTGTTGTTTGTGTGAAGATGCAAAGATTGACGCTGGTTTCTTATTGCCTCTCTTGAAATTGAATAAGATGCCCAAGATTATTTATAACCTGAAACTTATGGGCTTTGTGTGTGTGTATTTTCATGTACTAATAATGGATTTGTCTGTGTTTCATTTCGAACTTTGAATAACTTGTGCTATTCCCTTTCTTGCTTTTTATTTTGTGATGAGCACTAAAAGTGGATACGACCATATCATTGCTGCAAGATTTAGTGCTGGATGTTACAACCTCAATAAGCCAAAAGACTGGCTCTGGTTTGCCCTCGACTTCTGGCTTCAAAGTGACAGTATTTCTATTAATCATGGTAAACCAAGTTTTACAGTGAAATATTCTAAAACCTTTCAATGTTCTCTGATGTAAGAACTGCTAAAAAAGGAACTACATTTCCGGCAAAGAAACGAACTATATGCATTTTTCACCTATAAACCTATCCAACCGCTCTATAGCTACTTCACAGAATCAAGAGGAAAATCCAGATGACTTGCAAGCTATGTCCCGATGGCGACAAAATTAGCTCAATGGTCACAGAAACATGCAACAGAAACAAAAGCATTGGTGACACTGTGATCATAGTGTCTACTAACCCTATCAAGTTCAATGAGCAAATTCTGCAAATTTGACAAAAACGAGAAAAAAGCTTGATGCCAAATATGTTAACCAAAATGCTTGTAATCAACTATGTTATCAAAGCAAGTGTGAATCAGTGTAATTCAACATATAAGTGAGCTGAAAATTCAACATACCAACTGCGAGGCCATCTTTATCAAAGCTTTTGCAAGAGGCAGAATGCAAAACCTTGAATTGATAGGACAATAATTAGGGCGAAAATTTGAAAAACTGTGATACAAACCATTCCAATTATATCCATTTCTTCCCTTTTCTCACTAACCAAACAGAAGCTAAAGGTAAAAAACAAATTACATTCCTCCGCCTCCCGCCAAAGCTTCCTCCGATAGATCTTTCTAGTCATCAATTCTAAAAATTTTAATATTAATTACGATTTAACGCTTAAATAGAGCGAGAGAGAGAGAGAGAGAGAGAGAGAATTACTTACACCAAACCGTAACGGCAGTCGAATAGAAGACGTTTCGGAGGTGGGCTTGAGGAGGTTGTAATGGAGAATGAGGAAGTTGAGGTCGCCATTTTCTCCGTTCTCTCTCTGACTGTAGGGATCGGATTGAGGAAGAAGGGAAAGTTTTGGGCCTGAAATGAAATGGGTCTGATGTTTGGACTCCGTTGGGAATTGAGGCCCAGTTACTGGGCAATTTCGTAAATTAATGTTACTGCCAGTTTAAAGGGCAATAAACTTACCTCATTTTTCCCGCCTCTTCTTCGATCCAAGTCTCTCATTTTTCGATTCTCTCTTTCGGAGCTTCAGAAATGGCGAACGTGAAATCAACGTCTCAAGTTCCAATTAGAGGCACGAGCTCAGGTACCTTCTTCGTCCTATTTTCACTGCTTCAATCAATTTTTTTGCTCAGCATTTGCTCCTTTAAATTTCACTTATCTGTTATTCTGTTTGATTCTTCGGAAAGTTTAGAGACAGAGTATTACCTTCTGTTTGGTTCCAAAGAAAGAAAAAGGCGAGCGAAGTTTGCATTTTTCTCTGAAATTTTTTAGATTAAGTTCACATTAAGTTAACTGTTTCATTTGTTAAACATACTCAATTTTGTCATTCACTGATTCTCTTATTTGCTTCTTAGCTTCAGTATTCTCATTTTTGCTCTTTTCCACTTATATGCCGTTTGGTTACTAGGATTTTTCAGACACGGCAAGAAAATTTTCTTCTAAATCTTACTTTCTATCTCACTGTGTTCTCCTAGCCCAACTCATTTCCTAAAAATGGAATTATCTTTTGTTTGTTTGTGATAAGTAAAGGAATTGGAGTTTAGATTTTAATTACTTAAGTTTCGTTCACTTTTTTATTTACAGTTTTATGCTAAATGCATCGGAAAATGGTATTTAACGTCTCTAATTTCTTGATTATTGATGGGATTACAAAGATTTTGGTTACTATGTACTTGAAATGGTAGATATAATTGATGAAGTGAGAAATATGGATGTTTTGCTCTTTTGCAGGTGGTGGTAGTGGGGTTTGTATGATGAGCAACACATGGAGAGATGAACAACGCCCATCTTTCATAAACTTCATCTCCACCTTCCTCACTGCAAATTCTTTCCGGCTTAACTTTGTCCCAATTGCCCCCGTAATTTCCTTCATTTTATTCATCTCGCGTGAATAAGGAAAGTAAAAAGAAAACAAATGTGATGATTTCATTTGCATTGCAGGACTTTATTTTCAACTGTGGAGGTTCATCTGTGGCATTCATTTTTGTGACAAGCTTGGATCCCACTTTCGAGGATTCCTCACTTCTTTCTCTCATTCAAAACCGTGCATATCTCACAATTCTTCGGCAGGTGACCAAGTTTCCGATGCGTCTTGTGTTTTGTTTGAGCATAACCCTTTTTTTTAGTAATTGTTGGATTTGATATTTTTTGGTATGCAGAGTTCAAAAACTGAAGATGCAACTTGCAAATCTGTATGTTGTCACCACCCTTCCAACCAGAGAGCAGAATGATTTGTTTGTTCGTTCGTACTTCAAGTGGGCAATTAAAATACTTATGTCCTATTGATGGTTGATTGTGTAAAAACTATGAATGTGGTTTTGAACTGTGACTGAAATTATAAATTAAATGAGCCGCTTACAATCTGTGAAAATTTGGCATGGAGCTTGGTAAGCCAACATTCATTCTGATCAAGGACTTGGAAATGGGATTCGAAAAGTTGGTGAAGATAGCTCATTCTCGCGGAGGTAAATTTTGTTCTGCGAAGCTTTCTCACTATGAAGATTTATTACTTTTCAAGTAATCTGTCTAAGAACCCATTGACTATAGTATGCAAGAGGGAGGATGCCGCCACAAAGTTGAAGGCTGAGGTTGGTGCAATAAGCTACTTCAATTTTCAATGTGATGCAAATGTTGACAATATTCTGTGTTTCATGTACTTTGTTTCTGCTTGCTTATTCTTTTTGGGTGTTCTTGTTTGAAAGAGGAAGCAAACTCTGCAGGCAGTGGGCGCGTTTCAAAGAGTGATCACCTCTATAGCGGGGCTTGACAACCACGATGCAAATGCGGTACTACTTAAAACCCATATGTTGTTTCAGTAAAAGCGATCTTACCACTATATTTCTTTTTCCTCCCTTGCTAATATGCATTCGGTAGAAAATCTTTGCGATTTGCTCTTGTGCAATTGTTTGTATGTTCTTGGTTGGAGAAAAAGAAACAAGGCTTCTAAGAAGGTAGATTTAAGTAGCATTCCAAGTTTGAGTTGTTCCCTTCATAAGACATTTTGCCCTTATTAAATAACGGACATATGATGAAAATCTAAATTATACACAATTTTCTTCAATTTTGACCACCGTTATTCACATACTAATTAGCTGGGATTTAGGCTATAGAATGGTCCTTTGGAATTTTGATTTTAGGTTCTAAGTATGAAATTTTGAATTGATTCCCATGTTTGATTAGTAAGTGTATAGAATGGTTCTTTGAAACTTCGATTTTAAGTATCAAACTTTTGAGTGGAACTCTAAATTTAATTCTTTAAACCTTGAATTGAACTGATTACTTGATTTGAGATGCTAACCTTAAAGTCTTCAGCTCTTAAATCTATATCCTAATTAGTTTGTCAAATTTCATTTCTTCTTACAGCTTAACCAAGCAATTGGATTGATTGAAGCGATTGCCAAGGCATCAAAGGAGCATTATTTGGAGAATACATACCTCTCAGCTGAGGAGGCACAAGTTGTTACCAGGTTTTTCAGGGATCCAAATTTTTACCTGAGTCCGAAGATCAGTTGAATCTGGAAGTAAGCTTGGATCATGAGTGTCATGTGTAACTAAAAGCTAAAATTTGTACATAAAACTGAAAACCATACACTTTTATGCAGATTCTGGATTCGAATTTCAGATTTGGGATTCTGATCCCTTCTTGACATCATTGGATTGAAAACCAGAACAATTAGCTCCAAATCTGTGCTTATCAATCTGAAGTGGCCTATTAAGCTCACACATTGGTACGAAATTAATCTATGCTCTTTTGAGACCCCGGCTGCCACACGAAGCCGATATTAGGCCAAGGGCACTCGTTAGGTCCTATGGTATAACAAAATGCTAGAAATCATCTCAATTATTAGATTTTATTACAAGTACAAAAGTGGTGAGCTTTCATCCACAAATGCATTGGCATGATAAGGTCTGTCACTCTCTCTAACAAAATTATTGGTAAATGGACAAGTCTTCCTTTGACTGCCATGAGCCACAATGCATTCATTCTAAATCACTAAACAAATCACAATTTCTTGAGAAAGTAAATTCCCTACAGCTACAGATAAGGGAAAAAGGGTATTGCATTGGCAACCACAAAATAAGATCCAACTTACATCGATTATACCTACAATATGTGTGTACCTTGCTAGGGGCACCACTGGACGCTATGATCTTCTGGCGACGGGCTTTTTCCTCTACAACGGGGCACCAAGATACGAGGCTAGTCGCAATAGGCCACTGAAGACTCCACTTGCTGTCACTTCCGCCCCAGCCGGGCCCACGAACTATGAGGGGCTGATCTTTGTACCTTGTTGTTGTGAAAGCAATGATGCTATCTGCACCAGATAGTTGAGCAAAAGGATGGTCATTCTTGCATGTTCACCATGTCGACCACTCCAACGTATCTCAAGACCGTAAGATAGCATAAAATCGTCAGGGAAGAAGAATCAAGAAAATCATTTATGCAAACTAAAACAATAAGAACGTTACAAGGGTTTATAATGAATAAAAAATGTTGGTTCAAAGGAAACCAGAATGATAATTAATGTTCTAACATTCATAAAATTCTAACTTTTTTTCTCCCAGAATTTTCCCATTCACCGCATGCATCACTAAATGTCCGTTTTCCTATGAAGTTGTTGAAGATATAACTCTAAGTCCCACTGCAACAGAAAATCATAGAGGTACGGCTCATGTTAAACATAATATAACGTGTACATTTTTTAACATGAATATTACATGCTTAAAAAGAGTAGTCTTGTACTTTTACCAAGAGAAAATAAAAAGCAAAAGTTGTCCACGTACCTGAAGATGCCTTCAATGCGCAATATTTTGTCCCCTGTTTCTAGGAGACCTTGTAAAAAAATAATGTCATGATTGATGTAACGCCCAAAAGTCAAAAACCAGAAAAAAAAAAATATATAACGTATTTATATCTGATAAAGAGATGCCCTACATTACAAAAGTGAGAAAAGATACAAAGAATTTGCATGCATGAACGAGATATTACCTGATCAAGTGGTCCTGAATTTGCCTTTTTGTTGGGGGTGACAACATGAATTCCTTTCCGCAATCAGTCATAAAATGATTCCCAGCATGAACATGCTGTACGAATTTTTCAATATCTGCCACCACTCCCTTCTCTTTTTGGAGTTCTCTCCATCTAGATAAGTCAATACCTCTACAGTAACAAATCAGAAAAAGGTAAATTCATGGTCATGGAAATGTAAATACTGAATGACCATGATTTATGGAAGTACTTAATCAATTATTCCCAAACCATAAATTACCGAAAGAAGATAATGGAGGTGGTGGAAAGCAAATATGAAATTTGAACAACAAACAAGGAGCGCCAATTTTTAAGCTTCGGCATGCATTGTAATAGGGCTGGCCAGAAGAGGCATAGCTTCCTATAATTTTGGAGTTGAAAGCATTCCCATATCAACCGAATTGCAACCGATAACCGAGTGAAAAATGAAGACACTATCAGTAAGACCCAAATTGGAAAACCGGCTGAAGGACTTGAAAACCAAAAGGATTCACACAACTATTCCAGTTCAAGCACATACCAAAATGAAGACCCGAAAATTGACATTTCCAATCAGAAGAAGGTAATTAAAGAAGAAGAAAACGTATGCAAAGGGTTGAACTTTCATTTTGGTAGATCAAAGAGAGGCAAAAAGGAATTAAATTTGATCACTTTTTGGTTTCAAACAACTACATATTGAAAATCAAGACATTCTCAGTGAAAGCCAAACCGAAACACCACCAACAGACTTGAAAATCGAAAGGATTTACAAGCTTAACAAGAAAAATCAGGTCTGTGGAAACACTCAAAAGATTACATGTGTGACATGAAAGCAAGCATTTTTAGAGTTGCGTGAAATTGATAGGTAGAGAGTGGAAGCTTATGCCGATGAATCATCGATCTAACTAGAAGCTTCAGAAATTGGAGAGAATAAGAGGAAGATGAAAGAAGAAGAAAAGAATGTTCCTTACCGTGACTTCCATGTTGGGTTTTGGAACCAACATCTGATACCAACCCAAATGAATCATGCACCTTTCCAATACTTCACGCTACCAAATTAATATCCTTCTATATATGCTTGGCTCACTTCATTGAGCTTTGTTAATATTTTATTTGTGTCGCCACCTTCAGAGTTGGTGCTTGTCTCCTTATTTGGTATTTTTTCATCCACTTGCCTCCTTTTATTTTACTTTAACTGCGCGTTATTTCATATTTTGTCCGCTTCATGTTCTATGAGCTAGGGATGCTAAGTTTTTTTTCTTCCTTTCCATATTTTGGGTATATATTATTTTATCATTAGAAAAAAACGGTTGCTAACGTATTTGAATTTTACACTAATTTTAGTTATTATTCATGAACTTTATTATTAGTAATAGGCATCTATGACCTAAGTCTAAACGTGCAAAGATAGTCTTTCAGTTAAACCTCTCAACGAATTCTATTAAAGTAAACTTTTCATATCATATGAGTTTTTTTTAACAGAAATCATTGAGAAATTCAACAAAAGGCTCCTCTTACACGTTTAGACATAATTAAAGGATGTCTGGTACTATATAATAATAAAGTTAAGAAACGATAGTTAAAATTAGTATAAAATTCAGGAACAAGGACAATCATTTTTCTTTTATAATTAATTAGATTGTGTACTTATTCCAATTATAGAATAAAAGTCAGCTGATTTTGATTATTTCATTTGGTTAATTGTAGGCCTAATTAAGGGAGGGGGATCAAGAAAGCCAGTTGATCATCCTTCACGGAACTAATTAACTAATGATGCAGCAGTAGAACACATATCGCAACCCTTTTGAAACGAGCTTTCATATATACCCTGAATTCGTGAACCAGCAAGTGCATGGTATGTTATTCACGATTCTTACCTCCCTTTACTAACTCTAGCATGTTAATATAATCTGGGAAAAAGATATAAGGGTGTCATCCTTCCTAGCCTTTTTATATATGTTTATTACAAACACGTGTATATATATATATATATGAAGAAAGTCGAGATTTTATTCTAAAACAAATTGGAAATAAAAAGAAATGTATGTTAACTCTTTATAAATTCTTGTATGTAAAATTATGCAACTTTTAAATATGGGATTTTTGTGCCTTTATATATATATATATATATATAGCTAAAAGCACGAGTAGACTTCACTAAAAATTTCAACAAAACTATCATCTTATAGATAACCTTTAAATAAGTAAATCATTTAATAGTTAAGGATATGATAGTAAACTTAATAATTAAATTTATAAATTAAGAAAATAACAATGGTTAATTGAAGTATGGGGCTAGAAAAAGGGTAATGCGCTTAGGTAATTACTCCTCCTATTTTCGTTAAAAAAAATTAATAAGGGTTAAAATAGTACAATTTTAGTCTTTAATAATTAAGAAAGACTGACTATTATTTGTATTAATTATTTTCTTATTAGTTTTTTCGTTTAAAATCGGATGGGCACAATTTGGATTGATGCATGTATCATCTAAATGAGATTCAATTTGTTAAAATCTGAAGGGTTCGATATGGTTTGGCTTTTAAAAATGTAGAATTGGAATTGTTCCAATACAAATTGTTATTCATGGTTTGGTTTGGATCAATTTGGACGGTGAAAGCCCAAAATTTTCACGTAATTTGTTCACTAAAAGACTCTTCCCAAAGTACAACTATTTTTCCAAAATTCCACCATATTCTCATCAAGTTTACACATGAATATTTTATTTATACGTATATATCAAAAAATTCAACATTTAACACTTCAAAATATGATGGCTTATATTTAAATTCAAAAGTAATACAAAATGGATAAGAATTAAGTGAAATAAAGTATTTAATGAACACGTACATTAACATATTTTAAAAGTAAAAAAAAAATTATTAAATAATACAAATAAACACGACCCTAAACGATACGGTTTACATCCCTTGATGCTCTTGTTTACAATCCACTTATCTTCTAAATCCTGATTCATTGTGCATTGTAATTTATCATCCACCTCCTCTTCTTTATGTCGATCGGAATTTTAAGTCAGCTGTTTTTATTGGTAATTTCATTTGGTTAATTATAGGCCTAGGGGAAGGGGATCATAAAAGTCAGTTGATCTTTCTTCATGGGAACTGATGATGAAGCAGCAGAACACACATTGCAACTCTTTTGAAATGAGCTTTCGTACCCTGAATTCCTGAAACAAGTAATTGGTATGTTATTCTGTATGTCACCGTTTCCTTCTTATATATCTTAATCATCCGATATACTTTTAATTAATCTAACGGTTTAAGAATTGTGTCAAAATTTGTGCCAAAATTGTGATGGCACCACGTTTTAGATACAAATTTTGGAACAAATTTTACACCATTATATATATACATTTTTAATGGTTCAAATTAATCTAGTTTGAGATGATTGCTAGGGAAAAAAAACAATTTGACAAGATTAATTTTATTAATTCAAATAATTATAAATTAAGACAGAATCCTCAGACATTTTAACTAAGGAGCAAATATTCTCACTCCATTTTTTTAAATCCTTCATCTTTTTAAAGGAGTGTGGAAGTCGGCTTCCTTTAGTCAGTGTTTTTTCTCCTCACTCATTCATTATTTTCTCTTAGGTTTTGTTTGAATGAAAAAGTTTAGGATTACCATAGATTTATAAAAATGATCAAATTTAAATTGCTGGAGATTAATTTTACTGAATTTGTGAAGTTTTTTATTTAGATAATATAAAAATAGAATGATATTTAAACATAGATGTAGAACAGTGTACACTAGGCCTTAGGGTAAAACCATGTAAACCTATCCCTAGGTTAGTTAACAGCAGTTAGCTAGACACACGTCCCTAAGTTAGTTAACAGCAGTTAGTCAAATAGGACATCTGTTCTATTTTAGATATAGATGGAGATAACTGTTTTGTCTTATCTCCTTATCACACTTGTATAAATATGTATATTGACTTGTAAATGAAATACAACGATTAATGAAGTTATACATGGTATCAGAGCCTACAGTCTAACCACCGTAAATCGATCCTTCAAATGTGTATCCTTCACTCAAATCTTCCTACCATGGCTGCCAATTCATGTTTTTCTCCCTCAATGTCCCATACTCATGTTTTGCCTTAGTTTCTATCAAACTGAATGAAACCAATTACCTCATATGGGAAAGTTAGATCAAGCCCTTCTTGATTAACCATAACTATTGGCGATTCATTGATGACACCCACCCTTCTCCTCCTCCTACCCTTCTGCCTTCTTTATCTCCTGGGTCATTTCCCCAATCTGAAGTTGCTGCCTCTGCTCTCACATCTCACCCTGAACTCGTGCCTAACCCTACCTACTACCACTGGTCTTAGATTGATCAAACTCTAGTTAGTATGCTTCGTGCCACCCTAACTGAACCCATTCTCTCCCAAGTCTTGGGTCTCACTACTTCTCGTGCAATTTGGGATTGTCATCGCCAAAACATCCCTCAGAAATCTCTTGCTAATGCCACCAACCTTCGTTTTCAAATCATGTCTCTCACTAAACGTTCCAACACAATTTATGAGTGCCTTACTCATGCCAAAACCCTTGCTGACTCCCTTGCTGCCATAGATGAGTTTTTTTCGCTCGTTGACTTGGTCACTGCTGTTGTTAGTGGCCTAGGACACGAATACACCATGTTGTTCACTGCTATGCTAAACTTCCCACCCCTTTCCACCCTTCTCTGACCTGCGAGCCTATTACTGTCCTTCGAAGCAAAGCAAGCTTCGACTACCACTCCTACAGTAGTTATTCATCCTAGTTCCTTTTACACCTCTTCTACTAGACATGTTGCACACATTCGTTCCCTTTTCGAGCGCAACTTCCGTCTAGGCCGTGGTGCTCAGCCTTTCTACCGCCGAGGTTCTAGTCGGTTACCTACACCAGACACTACTTATGGCGTTCTTGGCTCTTATCTTGCTCTTCATCCACGCCCTAATGAGCCCAGTGATGTTCCTGTAATCGTTTTGGACACATTGTCGCCCAATGCCTGCAACTCTGTCACTCACAAGGCCATGATCTCCCTCAAGCCGTTGCTGGCCTTCATCTTACCAATGTATCTGATAACAATTGGTACCCCAACAGCGGTACCACCCACCATGTCACCATGGATCTTATGCCTCCTCGCCACCCTCCAAACCCTTCAATTGACTAAGCTATGGTTGGCAACAGTACTACCCTTCCCATCACCCATACTGGTAATGTATTCTTCAACTCGGGTCAATATAATTTTCGCCTATATGATGTCCTTCATGTCCCTTCCATCCATAAAAATATATTATTTGTTGCAAAATTTACACAAGACAATGATGTTAATCTCACCTTCGTTATTCAAGACTTGACCACGAAAGATGTTCTTTTTCAAGGCCCGTGTAAAAATAGATTGTATCTTATTCCTCCTCAAAGATCACCCACCCCTCAAGTTTTGATCACCGCTGCTTCACCAAATCTCTAGCACCACCACCTAGGACACATCTCCAACCAGGTCATGCGCAAGCTGGCCACTCAGTGTCAGCTCTACTCTCTTATCTCTTTACATTCATCATTTTGTAATCAATGTGCCTTAGGAAAAACTAGTAGATTATTGTTTTCCCCTATTGCTCCCACATCAATAAAACCATTTGATCTTATTCAATCGGATGTTTGGATGTCTATTGTTCCATCTATTGCATACTTTTGTTATTATGTGATGTTTATTGATGATTATACTCGTTACAATTGGCTTTTCCCACTCCATCTCAAATTAGAGGTCATTGCTCATTTCTCAAATTTTTTAACTATGTCCGCACCTAATTTTCGACCATTATCAAGCAATTTCAAAGTGATGGTGGCAAGGAGTTTGCAATCACACATTTCAGGAGTTTGTTCCCAACATGGCATCCACCACAAATTATCTTATTCTCATACTCCCCAGTAAAATGATATGACTGAACGAAAGCACAAACGTATCTCTAAAATAGGCTAAACCTTTCTTCTCACTATTAGTCTACCTTAGTGTTATTGGCATAAGCAATTACCACAACTGACAGGACCCACCCCGATCCCCCGGGGACCACAAGGGGACGTGCCCTGCTCCCGTCTAACACCCGAACCAACATTCCAAATTTAATCTCAAAAGTTCAAATGCATAAATAACCAAATTAAAGTTATACATCAATTCCGAAATTTAACAGATGTCAGACAAGGGATAAAGTCCAAAATTACAAGTTCCGAGCACGACTCTAAATTAATCCTGTGGGTCAACCCACCCAACAGGGGTTCAGTTACGCAGAAGTAGATCTATGCCTCAGCCTCAGGATCCTCCTCTACCTCAGTAGCACAGCCTGGAGGGGTTACCAAAACATTAAGGGTGAGTGGGCCGAAACTCAAAGTTTATAGAAACAGTTCCATAAATAAAACATATACTTTTACCCCTCCGTTTTCCAAACATGCATGCATCATCATTTAAAACCATAAATCATATAAAATGAACCATAAGGAATATAATAAAACCATAAACATAATCACAGCCACTGCACTATACACTCCCATCCTGACATCCCAGATGTCCGACATCCCTGACGTCCAATAAGGTCACAGTCCCAAGGCTACGCGTGCCACTCGGGGTCTCAATCCCGAGTCCAATCCCCGAACCCAGTCCGAGTACGGCATCCCAGATGCCTAGCGTCCCAGACGCTCGACGTCCCAGACGTCCAATCATAGCAATCCTGCTCCTGAGTCATTCTACGATCCGGTTCCTCCGTAGAATGGCCCCTCACAGGAAATGCACTGTGACTTCTCCGGGGTACCACATCCAGAGGAGACATTGTCACACGAGTGGATCTATACAGTGCAGTACCAAATATAGTCATCGATATCCACATGCATATATATATATATAGATAAAATCCAAAACCATTCTTAAATTTCACCAGACGGGTCTCAAGCCCAAACATCGTGAAACGTACCATAACCATAATTTCAAGATCATCAAAACCATTACTTGATTCCAGCATGTGTGTATATAAGTAAATCAGAAAACATTTATGCATGCAAGGGTTTAATGAAATCGGGCCTACTCACAGTACGATCCCGCTGCGAACTACGCGTACGAACTTGTTCCGGGATTATCGTATGATTCCTGTCAGTCCAAATCACACGTAAGAGTCACCACAAGTCCTTAACATTTATCCAAGAAGTCCGAAACAGAAACCGGCTCGGGGAAGCCGTCCGAACACGCTTCCTGAGACAACCGGCCCTAATTTGACCCACTTAACAAACTCAGATCAACTTGGTTATTTCACTAAAAATGTTCAGAATAATGAGAGGATAAAAAGTCATGTTGATCGTGATCGGAGATAAGCCTTAACGTGCCCTCACGCGCAACCCAAAGTGGATGCGCGTGAAAGTCACGCGCCTGACACTGTAGCTGCTACAGTGTCATCCCCTTCACTCGTTTGCCTGTTAAACGGGTCTGTCACCCGCGGCTTGACCCGGTTAATTACCCTTCAATTCTTGTTCTAATCCTTCCCATTTTGATCCTAACATAATCACTAACCATCTAATTAATGTTATGTGTCATTAATTAACCTCAACAGTTCCATAATCTGATCTACGACCCGTGATCACCCAAACGGGTCGATCACCACAACTTGCTGATTCCCAAACCATTATCCAATTAACTTCACAGTAAGCCTCCTAGCGCTAAAACGAACCAAAATGAACTATCAATTGGACAAGAAGGTACCTGGAAGTCGTCGTCCCAAGCTCTGCAACTTCCCTGAAAACAGTGGCCTCAATCCCAGCTCAACCGTGGTTGGTTCCCTTCGAATTTGATGTGGTTGAGTTCCAAACACTCCCAGAAGACTAAACCAGCCCTTGGTTTGGTCCAACAAGCTCCAGAAATTAAAACCCGATTTTCCCTCCAATTTTCCAGAAATGGGTTTTTCATGGTTTTTCTCTCTAACACTCAACCCTCAGTCCAACAGAGTGAAGTTCACTCAAATTCCCACTCAGTTTAATCAACCTGTGCCACTCAACATCTCGTGGAAGCCAACCTGGCCACTGAGAAATGTTTCCAGCAAAAGTCCAATTTTGATTAAACATTGTTGCCCATGCTTGATGGATGAATCAAGCCACGTTCTACTACCTTTAAGGCCTTAAACAAATCCTCCTTTTCAGTCCACTACCAGTTTAAACAATGGAATTGTTCAGAATCACCATACACGGTGGTGCAGCCAATGTTCCCCACGGTTTGCTACATTAACAAGCTGTAGAATGACCAAAATGCCCTCAGTTCAAAAATTACCAAAATGCCCTTCACTTTCCAGACCCGTAACTCAGCCATCCGATGTCCGATTTCAGCGTGCCGCCTGTCAACGGACTCAGGGCATCGAGACCTACCTAACGGTCCTCGAATCGTGTGAAAATCAGTTTTTAATCAAAAGGTCAACATTTTCCCCCTTTCGTCCACATTACGGAAATGTCCCTGAACTTCCGATAGTCATAACTTTTTCGCCGATCGTCGGAATTGGACGTGCCACCTGTCCGTGGACTCGTGACGTCCCGAACTACGTCACGGTCATTGGTTAAAGTCTGTTTGACCCACCAATCAAAAAATCAAAAATTTGGCCATACAATTCACAGGGGTAAAAACGTCAATTCATTCAATAATTTACAATATTAAAATCCTCGAATTTCCGGGGTGTTACAACAATTGTCTTCCTTATAAATTTACTTTCTACACCCACCCTTCATTGGTCACCTCCTTATTTCGTTCTTCATGGCAGACCACCACCATATAACACGTCATGACTTGACCCATCTAGCACGTTATTGTCTGTTTTGGGCCCTGCCCTTATGGTTTTGTTTCTGGGAACTCACAGGAAACTTCTGAGTGGGTCACCCATCATGAAATTGCACCGACCCAAACTTACTTAACTTTGGAGTTCCCAAGGAATCCAAATCCAATGAGCTCCCAAAAGGCCTCATGTGAGATAAATATGTGCCCACACATATAAGGCACTTCACTTTTTCCTTCTCGAGAGATGTGGGATTGTTCACTGTTTTTCCCAAGACACGAGTCTTACATAACATCCTTCATACCTTTGGCTCCTCTTGTTTTCCATACCTTGGTGACTATACCAAACATAAACTTGAACCCCATTCTCTTCCCTCATGTATGTTCCCCATTACTCGGGCTATAGATGTCTACGCATTCCCACTGGACGTGTTTACATCATTCACCATGTCCTATTTAATGAAACTGAATTCCCTTACCGTAAAACCCCTAAACCTACCATTGATTTTTCCTTTGTCCTTTTAATCCATCACTTAAATGATCCAAGAACATTAACCGAGCCTACCAATTAACCACCGAGCCCATCACTCATATCTCTTACTCACTCCTCACAATCACCAGCATCCAGTCCTACTCCAAATCAAAGATTGTCCCCTATTTCTTCAACCGCTGTGCCCCTCATTGAAAGTCCCATCCCATTACCAACTCCTCTATCTACACTAAATACTCCACATTTTTCTCCATCCTCCTCTCCAAATCCCACCGGAAACACACATCTTATGATTATCCGCAGCAAAGCATGAATCTCCGAATCGCACATTATTTACCTCCTGATATCTCTTTTCCGAAGCTTTTTTTGCTCTTCGTGAAAATCCCACCGAACCCACCACCTACAAACAGTCTTGTTACTCCCCATATTGGATCCACGCCATAAACGAGGAATACTCTACTCTGGTCTAGAAAACTACCTGATCCCTAGTTCCTCTCCCTCCACAAACTAATGGTGTAGGCTGCAAATGGGTCTATCGTATCACGAGAAACGTTGATGGCACTCTTGAACATTATAAAGCCCGTCTTGTGGCCAAAGGCTTTCACCAAATTGAAGGCCTTGATTGTTAAGAGACTTTCAGCCATGTTGTCAAACCAGCAACCATCTGTGTAGTTTTGGCCATTGCAATCTCTATTAGCTGGCCCTTGTGTCAAATGGATGTTACCAATGCCTTCCTCCATAGCCATTTTACAGAGGAATTCTACATGCTCCAGCCCCCTGGCTTTATTGATCCAAATCGTCCTCATTATGTGTGTCGATTGCACAAAGCCCTCTATGGCCTCAAGCAAGCTCCCAGAGCCTAGTTTGACCGCTTCAGCTCCTTCATAATTAATTATGGCTTTATCCAGAGTCAGGTTGGTCCTTTATGTTTGCTTTTCTCCATAACACCTCTATAATTTCCCCAACTATATGTTGATGATATTGTCTTTACATGTTATTCGTTACTTAACACGTACACTAGGTATTGGCATCCAAATCCAGCGCTCTGCCTTTACATTATGTGTGTCGATTGCACAAAGCCCTCTATGGCCTCAAGCAAGCTCCCAGAGCCTAGTTTGACCGCTTGAGCTCCTTCTTAATTCATTATGGCTTTATCCAGAGTCAAGTTGATCCTTTATGTTTGCTTTTCTCCATAACACCTCTATAATTTCCCCTACTATATGTTGATGATATTGTCTTTACAGGTTATTCGTTACTTAACACGTACACTAGGTATTGGCATCCATATCCAGCGCTCTGCCTTCCCTCTCCACATAAGAGCCTTTTCCGATGTTGATTAGGAAAGCTGCATTGACCCTCGCCATTCAGTCACTAATTTTTGCCTCTTCTTTGGTCCCAACCTTATCTCCTCATGTACCAAGAAGCTGAAAATCGTCTCTCACTCTAGCTCTGACGCCGAGTATCAAGCTCTTGCCTACACTTGTGCAGATAGCCTTTAGATCCTCAGTCTTGTTCGTGAACTTGACATCCCGCCACATCTACCTATTCTACTTCACGGTGACAACCTAAGCACTACTTATATGACCACCAACCCAGTTTTTTCATGTCCCAACCAAATACATTTTCTTGGACTATTACTTTCTCCATGAATGAGTGGACTCTGGAACACACCAAGTCAAGTTTGTTCCCTCTACCCATCAACTTGCTAATTTCTTCAACCGAAGCATTCTCGTTGCTCGACCTTGCAGTCTTTCCTCCAAACTTGTCATCCAAAAAGTGTCTAATTTGTTGGGGGATGTAGAATAGTGCAAATTTGTCGTTAGGTTAGAATTGTGTACATATGTCCTTAGGTTAGTCAACATCAGTTAGCTAGAAACATGTCTCTAAATTAGTTAACACTAGTTAGTCAAATAGGACATCTGTCCTATTTTAGATATAGATGGAGATAACTATTTTTTCTTATCTCCTAATCACACTTGTATAAATATGACTATTAACTTGTAAATGAAATACAACGATTAATGAAATTCTACAATGGAAATCCTCTTACCATTACATCACTGAATCCCCAATCCTTATGATCTACACTTAAATTATAATTATAAATATAGAATTTTGCGGAAATGACAGCTCTTTATATAGAATTTAAAGGGAGGATTTGGGCATCCAAATTCCCTGTTTGCTTTTTTTAGAATTTCTAAATTTCAATTTTTATGAATGTAGACAAGAGGATTAAGAAGCATAGGAATTTTAAAGTTCTACATTTTATCAAATTTTTTGTTATTTTTCCTCATCCAAAAACTCCCAAAATGCTTGATTTTTCTACCGTTCCTATTTTCTATTGTTATTGTGCAGTTCAATCATGGAAAAAATTGTTGGAAAACAAAATGTGTGGATCGAAAAATGTACGTAGAATATAGTTGAAACCCTTCATAATTAAACTAAATTGGAACAATCCTCCTTTTTGAGATAAAAGAGGTCATCCCGTCCAAACACAAAAATAAAAAAGAGATAATGTGTACTCTTAATAATAAGAAGTTATTCTGGTAGTTTGGTACACGCCCAGTACGTCGAAGGTTTTATTTTGAATTTTGAATAAATTTTCAATATTGGTGGCATAGTTTTTTATATATCCATGTATTTTCTTTACAGAGATCACCTACTAATAAGTAGAGAAGGTCAATCAGTGGGATCAAAAAGACCAAAATGGCTTCAAGTGCAACAGATCTATTGATTGGAAAAATTGCAAGCATCCTTGAGAATGAAGCATCTTCCATAGCTGGAGTTCATGATCAAATTGATGAGATAAAGCTGGAGCTTGTGAGCATGAGATCCTTCCTAAAGGATGTTGAGGGCAAACATGCACTCACAGCTAGAGAGGAAACTTGGATCACAAGCGTCAGGGACTTGACCCATGATGTTGAAGATATCATTGACGAATACATGTATCACATGTATGAGCACAAAACTGCACGTCGATTTGTAAGGTGGCTCCGCAAAACCATTTACCTTCCAAAGAACATTTGGCACAGGCGTCAAATCGCCAATAACCTGAAAAAAATCGCTATGAGAATCAAAGCCATTCCAGAGAGGAATCAAAGATATGGTGGTGGTACTTTTGAAGGAGCAACAAGTAGTGCTGATAATAGCATTCCACAATGGGTGAAGAACCAAGCTGAGTCTTCTCTTTATATTAAGGAGGATGAACTCGTCGGAATTGAAAGCAATAAGCAAATGTTGATGGGGTTTCTGCTGAATGGAAAGCTGAATCAAATGGTTATACCGGTGTTCGGGATGGGAGGATCAGGGAAAACAACTCTGGTTGCGAAGTGCTTCACCGACGACAAAGTAAAAAGATATTTCAGTTGTTGTGCATCGATCACTGTTTCGCAAAAATATTCGATTGAAGACTTGTTCAAAAGACTGATCAAGGAGTTTTATCAAGGAAGAAAGAAAGAGGTCCCTCAGCATTTGAACTCCATGAGCTACCAAGAATTGCTAGAGATGTTGATCAACTACATGAAGTCTGAGAGGTACCTTGTTGTACTTGATGACGTTTGGGATTTCAAACTTTGGCAAGATATTAAAATAGCAATTCAAGACAAACAGCACGGAAGTCGAATCGTCCTCACAACTCGAAATCAAGAGATACCCTACTATAATTTTGGAGTTGAAAGCCGTCCTTTCGAAATTAAACCCTTGGAAGACCATGAAGCTTGGGAGCTCTTTTGCAAGAAAGCGTTCCCATATCATGATCAATCTTGTCCTAAAGAGCATGAATCATCAGCACGGGAACTTGTGAAGAAGTGTGAGGGCTTACCTTTGGCAATTGTAGCTCTGGGTGGTCTTATGTCTTCGAAACAGCCATCGGAATGGTGGAAAATCCAGACTAGCTTGAATTGGCATCTAGCTCACGATCCAATGTTAGAACCTGTGAAAATCATCTTGTTGCTTAGTTTCAACAATTTGCCAAGCCGATTGAAGCACTGTTTTCTCTACTGTTCACTTTTTCCTGAAGATTACTGCATGAAAAGAAATAGGCTAGTTAGGCTGTGGATCGCTGAAGGATTTGTTGAAAGTATCGAAAAGGTCACACCAGAAGAAGTTGCAGAGGGCTATCTTAGGGGACTTATTGCTCGTAGCATGCTCCAAGTCGTAGAAAGGCGTGATGATCGAAGACCAAGATCATGTAAGATGCATGATCTTATGCGGGAGCTTGCTTTGTTTACATCCAAAAAAGAAAAGTTTGGTTATGTATATAATGGCAGACAAGTATTAGAAGAAAATGGAGTTCGGCGTTTGTCAATTCAAACAAGTGATGGAGAAATTACTTCTTTTACAGGTACCTCCGAACTTCGTTCTATTTTTGTGTTTGCCATTAGCACATTCTCATCATCCATGTTAGAAAAGGTCTTGTCTTCTGGGTTAAAATTGTTGAGGGTACTAGATATGGAGGATGTCCCGATTGATACATTTCCGAATGAGCTCGTCTACTTATTCAACTTGAGATATTTAAATTTGAAGGGAACTCTGATTAAGGAGCTTCCAGAATCAATAGGAAGACTCCGCAACCTGCAAACCTTGAACATCTGTGGCACTAAGATAGAAGCACTTCCACGAGCAATCTCCAAGTTACTAAACCTTCGTCATTTACTAATGTATCGTTACACCAATGAATATATTGGGTTTAGATATGTTAATGGGACAAAAGCACCATCAGAAATATATACGTGGAAGAACTTGCAAGTTTTGTCAACTGTTGAATCAGATGGGGAGAATATTAAACTCATTAGAAATATGACCAAACTTACAAAGGTTGAAATTACAAATGTTAAGGCAAGAGATGAGATTGAACTATGTGCCTCCATTGAAAAGTTGACGCTTCTTCACTGTCTGACTCTAACGGCAAGTGATGAAGAGGAGCTGCTTCGAGTTAATGCACTAGAATCACCTCCTCCCCAACTTCGAATTGTTTCGTTGACTGGAAAACTGGAAAGGTTACCACTTTGGTTTGGTTCTCTTCATAACATCACAGATATGTATCTGCGTTGGTCTAGACTTGAAGAAGATCTACTGCCTCTCATTGAAGCACTTCCGAATCTGGGAAAGCTTTCACTTTGTAATGCATATGTTGGAAAACAACTGTGTCTCTGCAGAGGCTTCATAAAGCTCAAGCATTTGAGTTTGATTAATTTCCCCTTATTGAATAGTATAACTATTGAAAAGGGGGGGATGATGAATCTTCATACCTTGTCGCTTTATAGCTGCATGGGATTAAAGACACTGCCACAGGGAATTGAATACCTTCTGAAACTAAGCACATTGAAATTGAAGTCTATTCCACTGCAAATCATAAATTCCATACGCAAAGGGGGTGTGGATCATCCAAAGGTACAACACATTCTTGAAATCAACCATTTCTATCAGACTGAATTTGGGTGGTCCTATGAAAGCTTGTCCTAGTATTCATCTCCCGAAAAGGTACGTTTTTCACCTTCTTATTGAAACTTTCTAAGCTTGAATATTTGAACTGTTACCCAAGAAATTTCCTGCGCGTTCTTAATCGTAAGTTTCTGTGAGCGTTAAGATTTTATTTTGTAAGTATATTGCTTTTGTCTTGTTGTATCGTTTACAGAATGAAGGGCAAGAAGTTCCGGTTCGGATTCTCCCCAGTTAATGTGCTCCTACAGGAAGGAAGGATCTGTTGTTTGTGTGAAGCTACAAAGAGTGATGTTAGTTTCTTATTTGCCTCTTATTTTTCGGTTATCCCCCGCCCATAGGCGAGAACTAATCCCTCGAGCTGGGACAGACCCCTATAGGGAGGAAGTTCTTCCAATGTTGGCTTCTCCGTTCACAAGCTCCTTACCACTTGAACCACTGCTTGGTCTTATTTGCCTCTTTCGAAATTGAATAAAGTGCCCAAGACTGTTTATAACTTGCATCTTAATTATGGGCTTTGTTTGTGTGTATTTTTATGTAATAAATACTGGGTTTGTGTGTATTTTGTATGTAATAAGTAATGGGTTGGAATTGAATATGTGTATGATGTTCCATTTTCCTTGTACAATGATTGACGTTAGTTTCATTTCCACCTTTGAATAACTTATGCTATTTTCAATAGTTAAAAAGAATAAGACCATGCCATTGCTGGAAGATATAGTGCTGGGTGTTACAACCTCATCTCGACTCATTTTGTGTAATTGGTCAGTCAGATCGAGCACCTTCCAATGGTTTGAGAGAAAGCAAGTCTGGCCTTTCAAGAGCTTTCACGGCAGATTTTGCTGCAAGATTAACCTGTAACGAAACAAAGGGGAAGACATAAAAGAAACAAAATTGTATCCTTATGAATGCAACAAAATTGTATCATTCAAAGAAACAGAGATGATGAATGCAACAATGGACAAGAGATGATGAATGCAAAATTGTACCATTCAAAATTGTATCATACAAATAAACAAAATTGTATCATTCAAAGAAATTGAAGTGGTATGCGGTTTGCCATGTTCATTAGCCTACGCAGTGAGCCAGAGATGATGAATGCAACAATGGACTAGAGAAGTAAAATATACGATATATAGGTGAACTTGTAAAATTTACTTCAACGAAATCGACCTTAAGGTATGCAACTAAAATCTTACATTTAAGATGAAAATTTTGGGTGTATGCATGAAGTTACGATTCAGACTTCTAGGTGAGGGTCGGACCTACTGGTGATGAAGCGGGAAACTTGTCACTTCTTACCAATGGCATCTACTTAGGTCCTTACTAGCTGAGGATCAGACCTAAGTACGTATTTATCCATGTAATTAATGAACCTTGAATATAGTGAACATATGGGTAGCATACCTTAATTAACCAATTAGTTTTCAGGTGGAACTTCAACTCTCTTCATGGTATTAAATTTAGCTCCCTAATATGTCAAAATGAACTACTTCCTTCGGGGTAGCAGATAAAGTCTTGGTCTTTAATTTTCTCCTTTTGCTGTAGTTTATGATCCCAGTTTCCTTCTTTGTTAATTGTGCATTGTTTAGTATTTCATTGTTTAATCTCTCGGTTAATTGGTATTATATCGTCCAGTTGCCTTCTCCTGAGTCTTTTTATACTTGCAAAACGCGTATTATATACTTGCCTTCTACTAATTTTGTAATACATATATATATATATATATATATATGCAAGTTAGTGAAAAATTTAAGACGAGACAATTTAACGAATCATTTTTCATAAAGACAAAATTTTCAATTGTGTGAGAGTGATAAGAAAATTGGAAATGTATTTTTCAATTTTTTTAAATTATAATTTTATTTATTTGTATGCTATATTTGTTGAAGACAAATTTGCACATAATTAATTGCATCAGTTTTACGTAATGTGGTTTTATTATATTTGGGTACGACACCCAACCCAATAAAGACAATGTATTGAATCTTAATTAGAATGGTGATCATATAAAATGTTTAGCGAATAACTAGAATTTGATGGGTATTTTATTCTCAGAAAAGATGTCATAGATAACGAAACTAAGAGTGCTAAAATCTTTAGTAAATTTGATTGTAAATAAAGATTTTGGAAAATCAAATTAACTGAAGAATCAAAAGTTTTAACTACTTTTAGTATACCTAGCGGACATTACCAATGGACCGTTATGACTTTTGGTCTAAACATAGCGCCACAAGTATATCAAAGGTGGATGGATAAAATCTTTAAAGATTATAAAGATCTTTGTGTAGTATACATTGATGATGTTCTAGTGTTCTCCAAAACAAAAGAAGATCACAAGCGTCATTTACAAACTGCGTGTAAAATATTAGATTTTCTAGGAATCACCCATTATTCAAGAATAAAACTTCAGGAACATATCATTTCCAAAATTAGAGATTTTCCTGGAGAAGTTTTTTAGGTGTCCTAAACTATGAATGAAGTTTTATGAAAAATTTATCACAAAAAGAAATTCCTCTTTTAGAAAAAAATAAAAATGGATCATAAATTTAATTGGACACATGAAGATTCAAAATTAATTAGAAGTACAAAAACTGATCTAACAAAGATTCCACAAGTTTATTTTCCTAAAACAGGTGATAAATCGATTTTAGAAACAAATGACTCATATCTATGTTGGAGTGTGTTCTAAAAGTCTTTCCAAAAGAACATTGAAATGATAGAGATTTACTAAGGGTGACAATTTTTGACACGACTCGATACACGACTCGAAACCCGCACGATTAAAATTTCGGGTCATTTTCAGGTCAACCAGTTATGACCTGTTTATTAAACGGGTGGGTTTCGGGTCAATTTGTTAATCCGTATAATGACCTGTTAATCCGTTTAATAAATGGGTAGATTTCGGGTTAACAAGTTAACCCTTATATTGACTTATATATTGACCCATTTAATAAATGTGTCATTACTAACTCATATATCTACCCATTTACCTACCTAAATATCTATTAAATCTTATAATTTAAATAGGTTAAACATGTTAAACGGGTTAAACAGGTCATAGGTTAATTAGGTTTTGAGTATGACTTGTTTATTAAATGGGTTAAACGGGTTACACGGGTCATTAACAGGTCGGATTCGGGTTGGACATTCTTGACACGATTATTAAACGGGTCGGAATCGGGTTAGGCATAAATGGGTAAAACAGAATTCATGACATGACACAAACCCGACACGACACGACCCATTGCCACCCCTAAGATTTACCATTAAAAAAATGGTATTAAGTCGTTAAAAGCCTCCATACCCAAAAAACTTCAAAATGTGGCTATAATTCTGGTAAATTTAAACCAATTGAAGTAAAATACATTACTTTTGAAAAAGATCTTTTGGTAATTGAACTAGCTATAAAAAAAATTCATATTTATTTGATACGATAAGTTTTTATCTCATAACTGATAATCAAGCAGTTCGTGATTTATTGATTAATAAAAAAGCCATAACCGATGGTCGAAGATTAAAATGGTTTCATGTTATTTCCCAATATACTTTTAATGTTGAACATGTGAAAGGAACTAACAATTTCATTGCAAATTTTCTTAGAAGAGAAGATCAATAAAACAAGTGATTCGTATTGTGCAGAAATGGATAAGGGTAAACAACCCTGGAATACAGTAGTAAGGAAAAAGCCTTATATATGCTCAGAAAATATATGTTGTGTACCAAGGGTTCCAACCAGGAATCTACAATAACGGGTCTGTTTGTCATGCATAGGTAAACAAATACCATGGAGCATGCTATGAAAGCTTTAACGATTATGAAGCAACAGCAAAAAGTTTCAACCAGCATTTGAATGCCAAAAAAATAGCAGGAGATTTCAGTTCAGAAGTAAAAGACTTCTTCAATCTTGGAATAGAAAATAGTCTATATGAAGAAATAAATGTGTTCATACCATATCGGCCCAGTCCAACTTGAAAGCCTAGACCAACCTGAAGGCCTAGACCGACATATAGGCCCAATCCACTGCCAAATACCACATAAGCCCAAACCAACTTTGGAGGCCCAGCCCTCTGTGTCAGGACCCACCCCGGTTTCACCCCGAAACCCGAGGTAAATCCTGCTCCCGTCTGACACCCCGACAGTAACAGTCAGACGCAGGAGAAAGTACTTAATAAAATATCCCGAAGTCAAATGACTACGCCCAAACTAAGCATTAAATTAAACACGTAATTTGAGTATTGTGCAATTTAAACCCTTTTTGTGTAGATGTAGTATTGGTAAATATGGATCGTTCTTAACCGAGGAAATTAGGGAACATTAATAATGTGTTAGTGGGAAAGAGTAATGAATAAATGAATAATGAATAAATTAATGAATTAAATAATTAAATAATAAAAGAATTAACAAATTAAAGAATTAATGAATTAAAGAATTAAAGAATTAAAGAATTAATTAATCAAAGAATAATAAACTAAAAGTATTAAAGAATTAAAGAATAAAGAGATGAAAGAATCAAAGAATAATAAACTAAAAATAGAAAAGAAGAATAAAAGAATAAAAGAATAAAAGAATAAAAGAATAAAGAATAAAAAGGATAGAAGAATAAAAGAATAAAAGAATAAAAGAATAAAAGAATAAAAGAATAAAAGAATAAAGAATAAAGAATTGAAAAGGGGGGTTTTGAAAAGAGTTGTAAATATAAAATAAAGAAAACAAGTAAAAATAATTAAATACTTAATTTTACTTCTACTTTAACCTTTGTACTAGTGAACTTTCTTCAAACACATATTTTTACCAACACTCTAACATCATGCTCATATTGAACCAATCACGAAATCATACATTAATCATCTCAAATACATGCATACATTTTTCATATTATAAATGCACCGAACAGCGGATTATTACTTACAATATGATCCACCTTAAGTAAGTGATTTAATGCGCCGAACAGCGATCAAACATTAAATCTCCTCAACTCTATTCTAAATGCCCCCAACAGCGGATCAACATTTAGTTTCGAATTGAAGTTTAAGTACTAAAACATATGAAGTAAAGAAACTCAAAAAGTAAAACACATGGAGATTGCATTCTTACTTACAAATGTTAGAAAGAAAATACCAACACATATATTGAATTATAAGTAAAACCAATAACAATAACAAGAATTTAAGTAGAGAAGTATGGATTTACACAAGAATCACCGAACAGCGGCAGGACACTTGTGAAGATGGAAGAAGAAATACGAGGAATTCGGTCTTAAAACTCTTGAATTGCCTTAGAATTACTTGGCCTAGGTATTTCTTAAGGAAAACATAAAAATGTGTTTAAGAGATCTCAAAGAAATATCACAAGAATAAAGTAAAGAGGAAATGAAATTAAGAAAAATAAAAATAACATAAATTAAGAATAAGAATTAAAAGGAAACTAATTAATAAGAAAATCTACAAGAAGTTAAAATGGTCCCCAAAAATGTCTCTCAAAAGAGAGAAACAAAAGAACTAAAAGAAGATAACTAAAAACTAAGCAAAATGGAAGAAATGGAGCTAATGGGGGACTCTCCAAATACATGAAATGACCTCCCTATTTATAGAGGGAGTGCCACAATTGTTTAATTAAAAGTACAAAATTAAATATAAAAATAGCAATAAAATAGTACATGTATAAGTGATGGAAATGATGAGATTATGTGGGAAAAGATGCTGATTTTGGGGCAAATATGCTGATTTTGGGGAAAATTGACTGATTTTTGGGCAAATATGCTGATTTTGGGGACTATTGGGGGGCTGCTGGATTTTTGGCTTGGGCTGCTGGATTTCAGCAGCTTCCCACCGAATTTCTTTGCGATTTTCAGTGGTTTCTCATATTTCGTCCATAATTTCTTCGTTATAATTCCGATCGGGACGATTCTTTCACTAA
Source organism: Prinsepia uniflora (assembly GCA_032719365.1). Taxonomy (NCBI): domain Eukaryota; kingdom Viridiplantae; phylum Streptophyta; class Magnoliopsida; order Rosales; family Rosaceae; genus Prinsepia; species Prinsepia uniflora. Next base: position 619,182 of record CM064875.1, on the reverse strand, counting down.
AATGCTCCAAATTCCAATCTTTATTTATTTCTACAAAAATATCACAAAATAAATTAATTTGTCTAATTATTTATTATTTTAATATTAAAATTCAAGTATAAAGGGTATAAAATAATATAAAATAACGCTTATTTGAGGACCTATCATCAAAGTTTACAGAGCATAGTACATAGTACAACAAATTAAAAATCGATTATATTTTACACGCACGCGGAAGAAAATGTAAACACTCCGGGAACCCTCACGAAATGTCCATGCCTCAGACGCTGCCTCGACGTCAAGACCCCGCGCTATCTCCACAACCTGGAGGGCAATTTAAAACAGAAAATGTGAGTGGACCAGAAAGTATAAAAAGTTCAAAACCATTTTATACGAAAACTGAATTTAACCCTCCGTTTCGAAACCACATGCATAACCAACAGTTCTTAACACAGTGATAAAGTAATCATCATAAAACATCATAAGAAACAGAAACACTATAAAACAGTTATAGAAATCATAGCATATGCATCAGAAAACCGTATTATAAATCATAAATCTCAAATCATCATTTCCCGATCAAACCTGCTGAACATATCCGAGTCTTTAAACTCCCGAGTCTTTAAACTCAATCTAGGCCTTATAATATCCGAGTCTTTAAACTCCCGAGTCTTTAAACTCAAGGCCTACGGGGGAAATCAATATATCCGAGTCTTTAAACTCCCGAGTCTTTAAACTCAATCCGGGTCTTTAAACCCAATCCGGGCCCGTCCCCCGTCAAATATATCCGGGTCTTTAAACCCAATAACCAGATCCAGCAAATCCAATCCCAAAACCATTTTGAAACCTTTTCCAAATCCATATCCAAACCCGAATTCGAAATCCCCGGTCCGAAGCCCTTCCGGCGTTCAGAACCGTCATTCCGAACCCAAATCCGGACTTCCACTGTTCTCACTTTAAATCAAATTTCCGATTATCAAATTCCGATTTCAAAAACCAAAAACCTTGATTCTCAAAATCATATTCCAAAATCCACTTAAAATCATTGGAAATCATTTAACGTTTAAAATCCCCAAAACTAGAGCTTTAATTCCAGAATTCAACATTTTTCGTAAAACGTGCTGAAAACCGTCTTTTCTTGAAAACCGTGCAAACACGTAAAACCATCATAGTATAGTCAATAAACATAGAATCATGAGTAAAATCATAAAATACGTATAAAAACAGTTATGCATGATCGAGTTTAGAGAAGGGGTCCATTCAAAGTACCGCGCCCTTACTCGCGTCCTGAACGTCCTACACGTTCCTCGGCTTCCTCGGGAAATCCCGATCCTGTCAACAACCGCCAAATTACGTCACTAACACGTCTACGAAAGTTCACCTAAATTCCCTCAAAATTCCCCGAAACGAAAGCGTAATAACCCGGGACCCTAAGCCTTAACCCTCTCGGAACTAAACTCAAACGACGTCCGCACAACCCGAAACCAATCCCATTGAACTCAACACAACTCCTAGACCAAAAACCATGTTGACCACTTCCCCCAGAACCGCTGCACACGCCCTCACGCGCCGCCCAAAGTGGCTGCGCGTGGCCCTCACGCGCATGCTACAGTGCATCCCCAACCTCACGTCGACTCGGTTCAACACAGTAGCCTGCACTTGAACCGGCGAGACCTGTTCTCCGCCGTCCGGCCACCATTCTCCTCCCTTCCTTCACCAGTCTCATCGTCCCGGCCTACCCTATCGATTCCCCAACTCCTCTAACCTCGACACGGCCCCAATCCCGTCGACTTAAGCTCGAAACCAGACGGCCTAACTCCCCTGTTTCACGATACAGCCATTCCGGTCCCCCCCCCCCCCCGGTCACGGTGGAAACACCAGACGGTTCCTAGGACTCTTCTAAACCTAACCCGACTTACCTTAACCGTCGACTCTTGCCCAAACGTCACGACTCGCCGTTTGAAGCTCACTGCCAAAACAGAGCACCAGAATACCCCTGTCGTGCCATCCTCCGCCGTGTACCTCCCCGTCACGGCAGCACAACCAATAGAATCCCAGACCTCCACTGAGTCTCCCAGACCTGCCTATGAACTTCGATTCGACCTCTAGACTCACGACTCTTGATTTGAAATTTAACGGAAAAACAGGGCAATTGTACAGGAATGAGGGATTACCTGCAACCGTCCGCAACCGTGCTCGCCGCCGTGTTCCTTGGAGTCTACGACGCCGCCTCAGCCTCCTCTCGAGGTCAAACACACCCACACACGGCCACAGCACCACCACAAGCCTTCCACCTTCTCTGTTTCCTCTGATTTCCCCGCAGCTCACAACTCGCACACACCACGATTCCTCACTTCCCAACCTTCTCAACAGCTCTCTCTCACTCTCTAATCTCCCTCACACACTCACAAACTCACCAGCACCCTCGATCAACCCTCAAGCCTCTCAATTCTCTCCCTCTGTTTCTCTCTGTCTGTGTCGAAGATCACGAACACACAGCACGGGTGCACCCCAATTATTTGGGCCGTGCATGTACATGATTCAACCAGAACCCTCTACACACCTGCCACATGTCACCATCCAATCCACACACTCCCACATGGCCCAATCTCAGCCATCCATTTTCCTTCTCTCTGCACAAATCCCCAGGTGCAAAAAGACCAAAATGCTCTTCTTTTTAACCCAAAATTACAACTTTGCCACTACCTTTCTAGACCCGTAACTTCCACATCGTAAGTCCGATGAATACGTGCCGCCTGTCATCGAACTCAGGACGACGAGACCTACCTAACCATCCTCGGTCTACGTGAAAATTATAAGTCCCTTAAAAAATCAACATTTTCCTCATTTAATCAAAATTACGGTAACGCCCTCAACCTTCCGATCATCACAACTTCCTCCTCGGATGTCGGAATCAGACGCTCCACACGCTTATGGGTTCGTGACGTCCTAAACTACGTCCTGGTCACTAGTCAACACTCAATCGACCACCTGAACTAAAGGTCAACATTTTGCCCGAACCAGGGGCAAAATTGTCATTTTACACTAATGACCTTATCGATACCGACTAACCCCCGATTAGCCCTACAAATCACACCTTAATCACTGTACTAATCCCGGCTCTCGGGACGGGTTGTTACACTCTGTCGGTTGGCGCGTCGTATCAGACCGACCGGGAGGCTCAGCCCTCTGTCAACACCATGCCATATGCCGACTCTGGAGGCCCAGTCCTCTGTTGATCGCAACATCGGTCCAGACCGACCCGAAGACCCAGTACTTCCGCCCAACACATCTCCATAAGCCCAAGGGGTCCAGGCCCACTCAGATGAGCAAACCCTAGTATAGTCTGGCCAACGTCGACACGTGGATAGTCCCATATGCCACGTGTCGGCCCCATAGCAGCCGACATTTGTCCCACATCGGGAGAATGTAATTATTATACTCACCACACCTATACAAAAGGGGTCCATTTGTCATATAAAGGTAACTAAGTATTTACTATTCACAATCACTTTTACACTATATTATTCACCACTCCCTTTACATCTCAGACCGACCACTGACTTGGGCGTCAAAATAACTTTGGGCTGGTACCACACCGGTGCCTATACTCGGACCGATCAACTAGTTTTCTCTTCTTTCAGGTCTATTTAAGGGCACGTGGTAGAGCAACATTCAATCTCTAAGTTGGCACATTTCGTGTATCAACAAAATGGAATATGGAAATCTCATATCCAAAAAGAAAATAAAGGGTTTAGAAAACACATGACTCAATTATCTTTCAAATTAGTTGAAAAAACAACTAATTTTGAAAATATTTTAAAAGAAAAGGAACAACAATTTTCTTTAATAAAACAAGAAATTTTTTTGTTGAAAAAATGGGATTCCAAATCATTAAACAAATGGATTGGAATGAAGATTTTAATTTTGAAAAAATTAATACTTTTCTTCAATTAACTGAAATTCTTTAAAGTGAACAAATGGATTCAGTTTTTAAGAAAATAAGAAGAATTTGTCTTTTTGAACTTGCTCGATAGATGATGCCTCTTGAAGTTTTGGCAACATAAAAGAAAGGATTTTGGATCATCAGGAAAGAATCATGGATTTATATTTTTGAAACCACGAAAATATAAATTTGGTAGATAATTTTCCAAAGTTTTCCTTTGTTTTAACAGAAGAACAATGAGATGTTGATACTCTTGGTTGGAGAATTACTAACAAAGTGATTTTTCAAAGTTTTCACTTTCATCATTTAAAAGATTTCCCGTTATTTATCAAAATAATGGTATATGACCTGGTAAAAATAATTCTAAATGGAATAAATATTTGACATTTTCCATAGCAAGTACTCTGGGTTGGAGAGAGAAATTTTTTCCAACCATATCAAATTTGGGTACTCACATAAACAATTGATAATGACATTCTGGAAGAAAACCTTCTAGAAACAAAACAAATTGCTTTGAGTATCAATCCCATAACACAATGGATTGATAATTTGGTTCTTACTTCTGAAATTGCTAGACAATTCATGGACTCCAAAAATTTGGTTAAAGCATCTGATGGGAGACAGATTTTTGTGGCACATCTATAGTCTAGCAGAACATATTCTTAACAAGAAAAGATAGAAGTAATGGAGTTGGTTAAAAAACTATCCAACCACCGAAGTGAATTAGACTTCCCAATGAAATTAGAAATACTTGCTGAAGAACGGGAAAAACACCGATTCGATGAAAATTTTATGGCCACCCATTCAAATAATGAAGACAAGATTGAATATACTAATCTGAACAATCAAATGGAAGCAAAGTTGGCTCGAATCTTGTCAAAAACATGACACGAAATGTAAATAATTGTATGCATTATTCATACTATTTACATATAATTGCAACTACCTAATCTAATTAAAGGTTTGTAAAGAAAAGAAGGAAAAAAGCAACGTGGAGGAAGCAAGAAGAAGAAAGAAGGAAAAGAAAAGTCATGAGGAAAAATGACGTCTCTTACAAACTTGTGGAAAGGAAGTCCTCAATTGAAAATGTTCGATAAGAAAAGTAGAGAAAACCAAGAAAGAAGAGAAGTAAAGAAATAAGAAGCAACCAACTTCCATCTTTAGCTTCCAACAATTCGACAAAACATTTTATAGTCGAGTGATAAACAGGTTGGCAGGTCATCCAGTGCCTCCCTCAGTAAGGATAAGTGGAGGAGAGGAAAACCAAGAATCATAGGCTATGTGATTCGAGGAGATGAGCAGTGACGACATAAGATGGGATGCAGATGGGACAAGAGAGATGGTGGTGGAATTGAAAGAGAAAACAGGGGCAAAACAAATATGAACAAAGAAGACACAAACCTAAAATGACCACAAGGACCGAGGAACCAGAAAAAGACGCTGAGATAGACTACAACTCATCACCAGCAGCCACCACGAGCACCGGTCAGCGCCACTAACCCCATATCCAAAGCCAAAGACGACGGAGAAGGAGGGGAGACCGAAAACAAAATCTCAGATGAGGGGAAAATGGGTAAACAAGGGAAGGGAGAGGAAGGGAAGGGAGTGAGAAAGAAAGAAAGGTGGAGGCTTTCACCAAATCTAACACCAAGAAGTGGAGGGAGATGGGAGAAACCTCCATCTCAAAGAAGCTTAGGGCCAGTGGAGGGTTTTTGGCAGAGAAGTGGCTAGGAAACCCTACCGATTTAAATTGACCAATTTTGACACAATCCACTCCCAGTCCTCCGGGATTAAGGGATAAGTTATGCTCCCGTCTAACCCACGTGCGACACGAAGGCTAAACACCTGTCTAACCTCCATGGAACACATAAGCCAGACAAGGGATACCTAGGTCAACGTACCAAAAACTAACTTGAGTTAACAGAAAGTTCGCAGCATCACTGTGGATTGCGTGTGTGATGTCTCCGTCTCATTAACAACAGCCTGCATGTAACAACCCGTTCCGAGAATTGGGATTAGTAGAGTGATTAAGGTGTGATTAGTAAGGTTAATCAGGGGTTAGGTGGTCGGGTCCGGGAACTTAGAATGACGATTTTGCCCTGGGTCGGGCAGAAATGTTGACTTTTATTTCGGGTGGTCAATTGGGGATTGACCAGTGACCAGGACGTAGTTGAGGACGTCACGAATCCGTAGGCAGGTGGCACGCCTGATTCCGACATCCGTGGAGGAAGTTGTGATGTTCGGAAGGTCGATGGCATTATCGTAATTTTGGTAAAATAGGGGGAATAGTTGACTTTTCGAATAATCGGGTTTTGGTAGGTTGATCTAGGACGGTTAGATAGTTCTTGTCGTCCTGAGTTCGATGACAGGCGGCACGTGTTCATCGGACTTACGAGGTGAGAGTTACGGGTCTAGGAAGTTTCGGTAAAACCGTAAAACTGAGTTAACAGGAGGGTATTTTGGTCATTGTGGCACCTTGGGATTTGTGCACAGAAGAAAGGAATGGATGGCTGGGATTTAAACAGATGGGATGTAGTTGGAAGGGATGGTGACACGTGTTGAAGGACTGGAGGATTCTGGTGGAATCCTGTGCATTCACGGCCCAAATAATTGGGGTGCAACCGTGCAGTCCTTCGATACACAGAGAAACAGAGTGAGAGCTTGAGGGGAAATCGACTGATCTGGGTGCAAGGGTGAGTGACTGGTGAGTTGTGAGAGTGACAGTGAAGCAAGGAGGAGCTGCTGGTCGTGTTTTGGCAGGGCAATTGTGCACGGCGGCACGGCGGAGGTGAGGAGAAGAATTGGGGGAAACAAGGAGGTCGTGAACGTTTGGTGGTGGCTACGCCGTGAAGTGGTTCAAATCAAGACAAGGAGAGGCTGAGGAGGTTGTAGGGAGTCCAACGACCACCGTGGTAGGCGGCAGTGCGCACGGCGGAGCTGCAATCGAAGGGTAAGTCTTCCTGCTCTGTTTTTCCGTGGAATTTCAGTTGGGAAGTCGTGACTCTGGGCTGAGAGTCGAGAGGATTGGAGGTTAGGGTAGTGATCAGGGAGGTCCGAGGTGTCGATTAAGGTGGTTGCCGTGACGGGGCCGTACGCGGCGGAGCTCAGTCGAAGAGGGGTTTCTTTTACCCTGTTTCGGCAGTGGACTTCGAACGGTAAGTCGTGACGATTGGGGTTGTGTCGAAGGTTTAGGAGAGTTGGTTTAGGTTCAGTGAGGTTCAGGGAAGCGTTTGGTGAAGCCACCGTGAGGGACGGTGAGCTGGGTGGTCGGATCGTGAAACAGAGTTTGGGGAGGTTTGATTTCGAGTTTGAGACGACGGGTAGGAGGCTGTGTCGAGGTGATTGGAGGATGGGGATGCTTAGAGTAAGGTTGGACGAAGCTTTAGGTGAAGAGAGGGAAGGAAATCGTGCAGGCACGGCGGAGAACCGTTGACGCCGGTTCAGCTGTAGCCTATTGTGTTGAACCGGGTCGACGTGAGGTTGAAGGTGCACTGTAGCTGGCGCGTGGGGCCACGCGCAGCCACTTTGGGCGGCGCGTGGAGGCGCGTGCGGCGGTTCTGGGAGAAACGGTCAACATAGTTTTTGGTCTAGAAGTTGTTGTGAGTTCAATGGAGTTGGTTTCGGGTTAATCGGAAGTCGTTTGAGTTTAGTTCCGCGAGGGTGAATGTTTAGGGTCCCGGGGTTTTAAGTCTTCGGTTCGGGGATTTTTGAGGGAATTTAGGTGGACCTTCGTAGACGTACTAGTAACGTAATTTGACGGTGTTTGACAGGATTGGGATTTCCCGAGGAAGCCGAGGAACGGGCTGGACGTTCGAGACGCGAGTAGGGCTCAGTACTGTGAGTGGACCCTTTCTCTAAACTCGAGCATGCATAACTGTTTCCTATAATTGTTTTATGAGTTTGATTATGATTCTATGTTTATTGAATATGTTTTGGTTGGTTTTACATTGTTGCACGTTTTTCGAGAAAAGACGGTTTTGGCACGCTTTTCGAGAAAAGGGTGATTTTGGAAATGTTTTCGGGATTTTAAGGGATTTTGGAACATGATTTGAAAATCAAGGTTTTGGTTTTGAAATCGAAATTGACAATTGGACTTTGGTTTTAAAGGATTGAAAAGTGGATTCCGGATTTGGGTTCGGAATGACGATTCTGGATGCCGGAAGGGCACCGGACCAGTGATTTCGGATTCGGGTTTGGATGTGGATTGGTAAATGGTTTTCAAATGGTTTTGGGATTGGATTTGCTGGATCTGGATATTGGGTTTAAAGACTCGGATATATTGATTTTCCCCCGTAGGCCTTGAGTTTAAAGACTCGGGAGTTTAAAGACTCGGATATATATTGATTTTCCCCCGTAGGCCTTGAGTTTAAAGACTCGGGAGTTTAAAGACTCGGATATGATAAGGCCTGGATTGAGTTTAAAGACTCGGGAGTTTAAAGACTCGGATAGGTCCAGCAGGTTTAATCGGGAAAACGATGATTTGGTGATTATGGTTTTGATACGGTTTCTGATACTCATGTATGGTTTCTTATGGTATTTTATAGTGTTTCTGTTTCTTATGATGTTTAAGAATGATTCTTTTATTAATGTGTTTATAACTGTTGGTTATGCATGTGGTTTTAAAACGGAGGGTTTAACTCGGTTTTCTTATAAAATGGTTTTTGAACTTTTGTACTTTCTGGTCCACTCACATTTTCTGTTTTAATTGCCCTCCAGGTTGTGGAGCTAGCGCGGGGTCTTGACGTCGAGGCAGAGTCTGAGGCATAGAAGTGACGTGAGGGTTCCCAGAGTAGAGTAAAGGCTTCCGTGTGCGTGTAGTTATCGGTTTTATTTTCTTCGTATGTTCGTACTATGTTCTGTAAATGCGGGACTTTGTGTCTAATTACTCCTGCGTTTGACTGGTTAGAATGTGAGTGAGTTTTACTTGAGTTTTGCGTCGGGGAGTCAGACGGGAGCGGGATTTACCTCGGGTTTCGGGGTGAAACCGGGGTGGGTCCTGACACTGCACCATATCTTAGCCTAAAAATCCACAAATCCAATTCATCCGGGCCACTGGTCAAAACATCTGAAAACCATAGGAAAATCAATAGTAAATTACAAGTCAATCGATCTGCTGGATCTCATATCACCGAGTCTTTAAACTCAAAACACATATATCAGGCCTTTTCGAGATATCAACGAGTCTTTAAACTCAAAACACAAACAATAGGCTACTGGGGATATCACAGTAACCGAGTCTTTAAACTCAAAACATATCAACCAAGGGCCCTCCCATGTCATCAATCAATCGGGTCTTTAAACTCAAAACCAGATCTAGCAATAACGAGTCTTTAAACCCAAAACCATTTTCAAAGAATACAAAATCCATAAAACCATCGAAATCCAAGTTCCAAAACCAAATCTGAAACCATCATTTGAAATCCCGATTTCAAATCCAGAAATCACATGAAAACCGAAATCCGAAAACATTAGGAACTGGGCCTTAAACCCGAAAGCACTTTTCCAAAATTCATTTATAAATCCTTGAATTCAAATCATAATTCAAATCCCAAAATTAAATCATCGAAATCATATCAAATCACACTAGAAGACAGAATCTCGTAGAACGTGCAAATACGTAAAATATCTCGAAATACGTGTAAAACGTAAATCATAAAGATCATAATCATAAAAATAGAAATCACATATAGAAAACATATAAAACATTTATACATGCATCATAATTTACAAAGCAAAGTCCACTCACAGACCATTCCCGCTGCTACCTCGATACGCGTGCAATACGCCGTTCCCCAGCTAATCCACTATCACTGGACTTCCCGAACCTATCCAAATCACATTCTAAGGTCACTAAATACTTCATAATGATTCTACTAAATCCCCGTAATTTTACAAAATTTTAACTATTTTTAAACGTTATCCTAAACCTTCGGACATCCCGAATCATATCGAAACGATGTCTGATCGACTCAAAATTAGTCCCAAAATGTTCGTTACATCGATTACATTGAAAGTTGTGTTGAAAACTTCCTCAAAAGATGTGCCATGCGTCCCACGCGCCACCCAAAGGGGCTGCGCGTGGGCCTCACGCGCCTGCACATGTTGTCCTCAACCTCGAGCAAATCGGGTTCAGACCGGTCCGGCCCAACAGAACCAGTGTGACCGGTTAGACGCCATAGTTCCTTCGTTTCGGCTCCGTTTTCAACCATTCCACCTCCTATACCTTTGTCTAAGTCTCCCCTATCTGTTTATGACCTCAAATCAAGCAAACTAAGGCTAGAATGTACCTTCCCGATCAAGCACAAACCATCCAACTTTCGACCGTCGTACCTCCATGATCCCGACCACCTCCAGCCTAAGTTCCCCGTCCTTTAGGTTTGTTTTGAGCTCCAAAATATGCTCCAAGTCACAGAATCGATCAACACCGTCTCTAATCAAAACCATCATTTTCGAATTCAACCTAAAGCTTTACAGAAAACTCACCTTGCCGGCCATCTTAGGTTTCGAAATCGGTCCCAATCGATGTGTTTGAACTTCAAGAACACCATTCCATCAACTGAATCAATCAAAACCCATAAGAACAAGATTTGTCATTTTCAATTGAAAACAGAACTTCACGGGTTTCACAGGAACCTTACCTCAACCCGCCGTCGTGGACCGCCGTACCACCACCATCCTCTTTCATTTCACTTAACACATCATGGCCAATTAATGGGGTTTGAGAGGGTTGGGTTCACAATTTCACTCTCACACACACTCTGTTTCGAAGAGACTCAAACCCATGCAACCATTTAAAATATTTGAACGACGGTGAGGGAACTTCCACAACCATCCAGAGAGGGGACAAGTGTCCCACATCCACTGGTCACACTCCCCCAGACAGCCATGTGTCACAATTCCACTGGCACAGATCCCAATGCAATCAAAATGACCAAAATGTCCTTCAACTTCCGAACGTCATAACTTCTACGACGTGAGTTGAAATCGGACGTGACATCTGTCTATGAACTCGTGACGTCCCGAACTACATCACAGTCATCGGCCAAAGTCCAATTGACCGCCCGAATCAAAAGTCAACATTTTGCCCATTCTAGGGGTAAAATCGTCATTTCGCACCGTCCGTCCGAAATCACCCAACTAATCACCGATTAACTTCACTAATCAGTCATTAATCACTAATCTAATCTCGAAATCCAAGACAGGTCGTTACAACCTCCCCCCTTAAAAGAATTTTGTCCCTGAAATTTCGAATCTCGTACGTCCGCAACTCACTGGGGGAATCCAATTTGTCTCACACCTGGGCCTTCTACCCGGTGTACATCACCTGACAATCCTGCTCTTATCCGGTTAGTTCCCAACTGTCACCACTACTATCATACCAGCCGACACTCACGACTCAGTCATTACCAATCAAATCACTATAGCTACCAGTCACATCAATCTCGACTCGTTCTCGAGTAATACGTACCTCGTACCAACGTCCTCAATATAACGTAAACTTCTGCCGTCACCAGACACTTAACGATCCATACTGACTCCGTCAGCAATCCGCTCCGACCTCACCTGAGTCACAACGTACTCGCTCACACCACTAACTCAACCAATCATCTCACCGGTGGTTTCACTAACCACCAACATTGTCATCCTGTGGGAACACCAAGTATTGGCCTCGACATCACCCATGACTATCCTCGGTAGCACCATATGCCAACACACTCCGACATAGCCAATATTTGCTGACTTATTCATGGTCAACCCGACCATACCAACCTAGCCCGCTCTAAACCGAAGCTTAGGTCCACCGTGCTTTCGATGCGCTACTCTGATCAAACTAACAGCATCCTAACCGTTCATACCGAAATATGATCTGCCAATGGTCATCGCATATCCCAGCTGGGTTAGTGGTTCCTACCAAACACCGGCACCTCACGACTGGTCACAACCTCAACTCACGATGTGCCCATCCTACCATTCACAAGCATCCTAGCTCGTGACACATCATCTCCGACCACACCTAACTCCTGAATCTCCGCTCATACCGAGATGTGGCTCGGATTGGGGAAACCTCACCTCCCTCATATTCCACATCTCTGAGCAACCCAACGATCCACGGTCACATCTAGGGAAACCTAGGGTCAACAGATCGCAACCAGATCCACTACACAACAATCGCACTAGACCCAACCAGAGTCATCCACCAAGCCATCACAACAGGGTTCCACAAATCATCCTCATCACTAGGGTCGTCAAAACCGACTAACTCGGCACACTAGCTCAACAAACCTGGCCACTCGGGTCGTCACACCCGGCTAAGATCATCCGCTAACTCAAGGTACTCACAATCGTCACAATCGTCAACCAGTAACCATCGCTATGGGGAATTTCTCAACTCCTAAATAAAAGGTTCCTTTGCCCCCGCAACTCGAGGCATCCGGCTACTCGTAGCCGCACAAGTCCAATCTCGAACAATCTGACCAAGTGGTCATAATTCCATACTATCGTCGTCCGATTGCCACCCGGCCCAATAGGCTAGTCGGCCAACCAACGATCGTATCTCTCACATCTAACTCACTGTTTACCATTCGGGTTAACCACTCTGGCATACATCCGACCCTAAAGTCCAACTATCGAGCATATCCAGTGCCAAGCACGCTATCCTTTCCGGCCCAAAGTCGACATACATCTCACCACACACCGCGTATCGGGCAACGCATCACCCAGTCGCTCGTGCTCTTGCCACTAACTAAGCCACTAACTAACTTACTATCTCCCTAGCGTCCAGGTTGATGACGGGCTATTCCGCGTTGAGACATCACATCCACAACAACATCACAACACACAAGTCGACGAACCAACTACTCTGGAAGCCATATCCTCAAGTAGAGCGTACAAACCTCGCTCTAATACCAATTGACATGACCCAACCCCAATCCTCCGGGATTAAGGGATAAGTCATGCTCCCGTCTAACCCACGTGCGATATGAAGGCTAAACACTTGTCTAACCTCCATGGAACACTTAAGCCAGACAAGGGATACCCACGTCAACGTACCAAAAACTAACTTGAGTTAACCAGAGTTCGCAACATCACTGTGGATCGCGTGTGTGATGTCTCCGTCTTACTAACAACAGCCTGCTCCGCATCAGTCTGGAGGGTATCGAAAAAACCAAAAAGACTGTGAGTGGACAAAATCAATAATAAATTCAGCAAACGTTTACAAGAAAAGTTCTAATCCCGAAATTCGGGACGGGTCGTTACAAATTTAACCGTTCACATTTATTGTATGTACTCATAGATCAACTAGGTAAAATATTAGCAAATTCATTTCCTAGGATTAGGAAACGTTGCACAACGAGTTTCAGGTTATAGAATATTTACTACGATCAGATGACTTCAATACCTCAAAATGAGGGAAGAAGAAATCGCGTGATCATATGCACACCAGCAGGAGGATTAGCGCAATGTCGAGTTCATGTTCCCGTAGGTGGATAATTGGGGCTAAGTTTACGTTGTCCGCAATCAAGCGACTGATGTTATTTACGTAAGTTTATTTTTTGTATATTAAATAATAATTTTTAATTTTTAATTTTACAATTATATAATTTTTATTTTTAATTAATATTTATTTAAATTTGTAGGCGGCAATGGAGCAAGATGTCTGGTTGAGCTATCACAGTAGGTGTCGTCAGCGAGATCCCGGGAAGTCAGTCCAGATTCTAGAGCGACATCTTGGTAGGCATCCAAGGAAGATCATTAGGGGGCAAGTGACCCAATAGTTTAGAATGACATTGGTGGCTCTTCGAGTTCTTCCCAAGAAGTCAATGTTGAGGGGTTCATGAAGGTCAAGACAAATTTCCAAAACCTCAAGAACAGATGTGCAAGTGTTAGGGCTAAAAATGCAACCCTTAAGGTTTGAACCGCAAACATCCCGGCCACCCTCGACACGGTGCTTAGTGGTTTGCGTGTGAATGGGAACTGTGGGATGGGTATTCTTCTACCACAACCTCAACACCTGGTGTAGCAGCCCTCCAGGAGCCCGACCATTCAGACAAGCATTAATTTAGTTTTAAATTTTAGAAATATTTTTTTTAATTTCATTTGATTTGTTTTATTATTTACTTTATATTCACTTAAAAATATGTTTATTTTAATTATATGTTTTATTTATTTAATTATATAAATACTTAAAGGTTATTTCTTTAAAAAATCAAGGCTTGCCCGACGAACTTGAATATTTGGTCGGGCAACATTATAATGTATTCGGTGGATAACTACCGAATTGAAGTGTTGAATTAGCTTTGCGTGACCGTGTTAGTTCGTTGGGCAAGGTTTACGAATTTTGCCTAGTTGAGGATCTTTGTCAAGCAACATTCACTGACATTTTGAGCTTGCTCAACAAACAAGGTGCGACTATTTATCATCCTGAGGCTAGTTTCATTACGCCTGTGTTGAAGCAGAATTTGTCATTTAAACTCAAAAAACTCAAGGATCCCTACAAACAAGCAAACAATAAGATATCGTTCGTTCAATGATCGAGACCCGGGGGGTGTTCGACCAAGAACGCTCTAATGTTTAAGTCAGCTTCGAAAGAGAAATCTCAAGAGCTTAAGTAGCGTTGAATAGAATTACCTGAAAAGTGAAATCAGCTCCGCTATTTATAGAAAATCCTTGGGAGCCTCAGAGCATTCTGATTGGTCGGTTGAATTTGTAATTAATAAATAATATATTACTTAATAATAATAATTGCTCATTATGATAATAATGAAAATTATTGTAATTTAATATTAATATTAATTGTCCGTTATTAAGAATAACGAAAATTAACTCTAGGGGAGGATATTAATATTACGGAAACTTTTAACCCGATTAAATAACGTATTTAGTTGGTAAATAGATTATTTAATGTGTGGGTGTATACAAGTCGTTAGTGTTATTTTCAGGGGCAATTTGATCATTTTTGAAATTATGGGCCACGTGACAGTTCCACAATTTTTTGAGTGATTTATAGTTCCACAAATGTCCCCACTTCGCTTAGGAATTCAGGGAATCCTAAGGGAAGTAGGTTTTTGGTAGTCCCAGTAAATCTCGTTTTTGGAGTAGGACTCCGTCTTCTCTTGTACTATTCTTGTGCAGGATAAACTTTGTTGGGCTCAGAATATTACTTTAAGTTGATGAAAGTGACAATAAACTTTGAACTTTGAGTTTTGCTCCAATCCGTTTGTCCGTAACTCATAAGAAATTAAGCCTCTTAATAATAATAATTAATTCCATTTATTGAAATTAATTATATCATAAATTACTTGAGGTTAAATTTTCTTATTTAAGATATGGATATTAACCTTTTGCCTTAAAAAATGTGCAGCCGTTGCTGGAGTGGGAGTGTCAATATTGCTTTCGAGGTAAAGTAAAATATTTTTCCTCTTTCCTTTTTTGTTGGAGTTTCTCCCTGTTTTCTTAATTGTTGATAACAAAATGGCAGGTGATGTGAATTTGAACTTTGGAACATGGGAGTCTTATTGCCTGCACACGGTGGCTTAAGCAGACCAAAAAGCACCGTTTCAAGTTGCAACTGATTGGCGGTGGAGTTGTTGCCTCAGGTGCGGGCGTGCTTGCATGAGATAGGCAGGCTAGGCAACGACGTCCCACAATTGTTGAATGATGACACGAGACGTGTACTAATTGCTTTACCATGATAGGGGCCCATAATTGTTGCCATTACACAAGAGTATCGATGTTGGCTGGGCTATACGACATGCGACGTTCTGCAATTTGGGGAGGTGCGTGCGAATTGATTGGCTTCTGACGCGGAACAGATGATTTGCGAAAATATGCACGTTGCTTGCGCAGTACTTGGCTGATGTCGCTGGCAGGAGAACCCGCGCAACGACTCCCTAATTGCTTGAAAATTGGTTTTGGAGTACAGGTGGCGTCTGATGCAGTTTCTTTGCTTTTTTTTGCAAAGTTTATGTATTGGAAAGTCATGATGACTTTATAAAATATATATAATCTTAGGCTTTTTCCTTGTTTCCACTGCTGACTGCAGCTTATATACATATATAAATGTTTCCGCTGCCTACTATATATATATATATAAATTATATACTATTTAATAATTCAATTTTTTAGTGCAGTTCGTTTTTCAACGACAGGAAATGTGGGAGTCCAATCGCGATGATTCATGTGCTCTAATTTTATAGATGGTCATTACAAGATGCATGAAGGCATATTTGCAGCAAGAGTTTGAAAGGCTCAATTTTGTGGGAACTCAAGTTGTAAGACCACCTAACGGCGTGTCTTGAATTTGCTGGAGGTTCCGACTTCTAGAGAGGGTGGAGTTGACATCAAGATGCTTATCCAATTGACAAGCTCGTGGCATTTCGCGAATTGAAGAGCTCGGCGCATTGGGAGCTATATGTCATGATGCATTAAGGCTTTCAACAGGGAGGGACGAAGAGTTTCATCATTCGAAGTGAGGAATGTCACAACCCAAGGCGGGGGCGCATTACAACTGCGAGGCGAGACATGATATAACTACAAGAGGAGGCATGCTTCAAGTGCGATGCGAGGTATTCTACATCCAAGGCTTGGTGTGCCACAATGCAAGGCAAGACAACGTTGGAGCTAGATGTGATACGCCGAATGACATGAGGTGTTCTTTCTAGTGACCATTCACTTGGTGCATAGTGGATTAAAGAGTTCGACACATGGGGAGCAATATGCACCATGAGCTGTCTAGGCTTTCATCCACAAGAGGCGAGACACCCCATGACTTGAAGTTAGGCACGTCACAATGCAAGGGGATACGTGCCATAGTGCAAGGTGAGGAAAGGTATCCCATGATGCGAGGCGAAGTGCATGTGGCGCCATGGAGTGAATGAAGTTTTTCGAGGAGTTGTTTTGGTCAACAGAGGACCTTTTAGAGACCTGATATTCCAAGCTCTGTTGAGTTCAAAATGAGGTGGCTGCAAGGTGGAGCATAAAGACGGAGGAATGAACATACCTCCTGTGAAGCTTCAGATGGTATACGCCATTGCGTAATTGAAGGAAGAAAACTTGGAGATGGACCATGTACGTGGTGCTTGGAAGATAGTAGGACCTGACACACGAGGATCAAGACACATCAGAATGTAAGGCAAGGCCTAGTTGGAGATCAAAGTGTTGCTCGAGGTGTACTTCTAATGACCATGCATGTGGTGCTTGGCAGATAGAAGAGCTCGGTGCGTTTACGGACTTGATATCTTCAAGTTCAGGTGGAGCCAACATCGAAGCTTTTAGCAAGGAAGGCGAGGAGTCTCATCACTTGATGTAAGGCGCGTCACATCCCAATAGGAGGCATGTTCTAACTGCGCGGACGCTTGCATGATTCCGAAGAGAAAGCCAAACAGTTGTATGTTGAAATCCAAAATTTGAGAGCTGGCTACTTACTGTCATCACATGCCCTCAAAACTTTGTGCTTTAAGGAAGATAAAGCGCAAAAGTTGGATATGGAGAGTTGGAGTAGGATTACCACAAAAGAGCTGGAGCTTGAACTATACATGGAGCTTGAGCCTGAACTTGAGCCTGATGGGGAGGCTAAAAAAGCTGACTGCTCGCTGAAGACTGAAGTTCCAACAAAATCAAAGCGACGTTCCAAAAGCCTAATCAGATGTTGAAGATTGAAGTTGAAGTTGATAGCTGACTGCTCTCTACCACCATATGCCCCCACAACTTTGTGGTTTAAAGAAAACGAAGTGCAAAAGTTGGGTACGGAAAGCAAGAGTGGGATCACCACCAAAGAGCTGGGGTTTGAGCAAACCGGAACCTGAGCTAGAGGCTAAGAAAGGCGACGTTCCCGAAACATAGGGTGGGCAGAGTTTCAAAAAACATTGGGTTGTGATGACGTGCATCCCTAATTGCTTTGCTTCATTATGCCAATTATTATATTTGCATTTCTTGTAGTCGATAATTGGTTTGAGCAATCGATATGTGATTTGCCAATCATCCTTCAAATGAATAAATGAAATCAACACTTATGAAGAATTTTGGGTTTCCATCGTCTTTGCCAAACTTTAGTAACTACTTTGATCTAAACCAAACTATTTCATTCAGTAGATGCCCCTATTGTAGCCATGGACGTCCAATACTAGGTTTTAGCTAACTTGGTTAGCGTCTATTTTTGTGTGCCTTCAAGGAAGGGCTTTTTCTTCTTAAAAGAAAGATTGAGGTGCTTCCTGGTGGAAGGCTTTTAGTGTTTCCAAGAGGGAGACCAATTGTGCTTCCTAATGGAAGGCTTTGGGTGCTTCCTAGCGAAAGACGTTCGCAAGGTGTAGGTTGAGATGCATTGCATGGAAAAAGCATGGGCGCTTTGCAGGGCAAAGGCTTGGTCGCTTCGCATGGCAAAGGCTTGGACGCTTCGCAGGGCGAAGGCTTAGGTGCTTCACATGGGGAAGGCTTTGATGCTTCGCAAGGCGAAGACTTAGGTGCTTCACATGACAAAGGCTTAGGTGCTTCGCAGAGCGAAGGCATAAATGCTTCGCAGGACGAAGGCATAGATGCTTCGCAGGGCGAATGCGTGGATGCTTCGATGACGAAGGCTTAGGTGCTAGAAGGAATAAGTTTTGAAAATTGTATATGATGTTCAAATATGTTTGTATGAATTCAGAACAATTATTCAATCTTTTTGATAATTCAAATGCATGGTACTTGAATTTAGACGACAACTTGAAAAGAAAACTTGAAAGCCTCATATACTTCTATGTCTCTCTAATTTTGACATGCAGCTAGTTGATACGGGTCACTTTTGAAGCTGGCTCCTTAGGTTCTTTGCCTGCGAATCGATCCACGGGCCTCCCGTTGATGTACTCAGTGCAATGTCCCACTTTGATGAGATTTCGGAGATATCTCTCGAAGGATATGCATTTCCCAATGTTATGCCCATATCACTCGTGGTAGGCACACCAATGTGTCTTATCGACTTTCTCTTGATCGATTTTGGCTTACTGAACCAGGTTTTGTCTTTTATCTCATCATGGATCTAATGGATTGGTAAAGATAACTGCAAACTAGGCTTTACCGTAGTCGGAGTTTGGGAGGGCTAACCCACTTTGCGCTTGTTAGACTTTTCAGACGCAAACTTGCCATGGGGCACATCCTTATTGGAGGCCTTCTCGCTCGTCCCAACATGGTCTTGTGCATGTGTGACATTCTTCTCGTCCTCCCAACATGCATGCCGCTTTGGTAGTGAGAGCATTTTGGTGAGACTTCGCGCATTGCTCATGACATTGTCTCCGTAGAGCTAGTTGTCTCGGGGAAGCCCTTGCTTGAACGCCATTGCAGCAACAAGGTCGCTATAGCCAAAAATTCGAGACATCTCCTTGCAATATCTCCGAATGTACTGTCGCAAAGTCTCTTTTGCTCTCTTTCGGATAGAGAAAATATGGTCATCTTTTACTTCAACTGTCCGAAGTTGTGAGTACTCCTTCACAAACGCTAGAGCCAACTCTTCAAAAGATGCAATCGACCTCTGGGGGAGATGATTGAGCCACGTCATGGCTTGGCCTTGCAGGGAGGCTTGAAACACCTTGAACATGAGTGCATCGTTGTGTCTTTGGGGAACCATAACTCCCCGGTAGTAGTCTATGTGCTTCACCAAGTCAGAATTTCCTTTGAACGGATTGAAGTTTGGCGTCGCAAACCTTTGAGGGAATGACGCTTCCTCGATATCCCTCACAAAGGGTGTGGACAGCTGAATCTGACAACGTAGATCATCCCCTAGATCGCCATCTCGTTGAATACGAAGGTGTTGGTCCATCATCCTTTGAACGTCATTAGCTCGTAGCGCACCTCCCTGAGGTAGTGAGTCATTATGCGCTATCTGTCGGGAGCCTCCTTGAGCCTCTCCCCTTGACCTCTGAGGTAGCGTAGGTGAGTAAGCCTCATCTTCCCCTCACTGCCATGGGCAAATTGGCTTGGGGCTTTATGTGGAGTCTGACGTTCCCTTCTGCTCCCATGTGAGCGCTCCACTGGTGAAATTGTCCCGACCTTACTTCCAAGTCGCTCATGCACTGATGGCCTTGGACGTTGCAGACTCTTTTCCTTGCGGGTGTGGCTTTCTTCGCCGGAGTCACTTAGCGAGGTGTCCCGAGCCATTGTTCGGCATCGGACCGCTTCCTTCCCTGCACGCCTTTGAACATTCTCCTGTCTTCCACGCGAGGTGGAATGTCTCTCTGGTTCTTGAGCTATTCTTTCTGCCAGGAGTCACTGAAAAAGCTCCTACTGAAGTTGAACTTGGCTGCTCAACCTTTCCACCTGTTGAGCCAGGTTGTCCTAAGGGAGTTGGTGGTGGCTTCTTCCTGAGATGCTGTGGCGCCCATCCAAGAAGTCCAGCAGATCCATGTTCGTAGTGGGCTAACTTTGCCTTGATGCTCCCCCCACTATTCGCCTGCTTGTTTGCTGCAAGGTTGAATTTCCTTCCCCTAGCGCAATCATTTGGTTTGTGGGAGATGAGAACACTCCGAAGCTGAAGGTTGGCATCCTTCCTCGTGTCTCCATGGGCGCTTCTATGGACACACGTCAGGGACAGATTGGGCGTTCCTCCGGACTCTTTATGCGAGCTTCATTCCTTATTTGCGCAGTTGAGGCTGAAACACCTTCTCCAGCTGAACGAACAGATCTTCGAACCCGAGCCATGCTCGTCCAATCTTGAATGGAAACCCATCCAGGAAGTCCCGCAGATCCATGTTCGCAGTGGGCTGACTCTGCCTTGATGCTCCCCCCACTATCCGCCTGCTTGTTTGCTGCAAGGTTGAAGTTCCTTCGCCTAGCGCAGATACTTGGTTTGTTGGTGATGGGAACACTTCAAAGCTGAAGGTTGGCATCCTTCCTTGCATCTCCATGGGCGCTTCTATGGACACACATCAGGGACGGATTGGGCGTTCCTCCGGAGTCTCTATGCGAGCTTCATTCCTTATCTGCGCAGTTGAGGTTGAAACACCTTCTCCAGCTGAACGAACGGATCGTCGAACCCGAGCCATGCTCGTCCATAGAATCTTGAATGGAAAGTTGTTGTCGAACAATGAACACGTTCAAGATCTTCAAACAACGTTATGAACGATGAACGATGAACGATCGTGAGAGCTTCTTCTTGAATATCTTCAAGCTCTTAATGAAAGCACCAATTGTTGAAGCATAATTTGTCCTTTAAACTCAAAAAACTCAAGGATCCCTACACACAAGCAAACAGTAAGCTATCGTTAATTCAATAATCGAGACCCGGGGGGTGTTCGACTAAGAACGCTCCAATGCTTAAGTCAGTTTCGAAAGAAAAATCTCAAGAGTTTAAGTAGCGTTGAACAGAATTACCTGAAAAGTGAAATGAGCTCTGCTATTTATAGAAAATCTTTGGGAGCCTCAGAACATTCTGATTGGTCGGTTAAATTTGTAATTAATAAATAATATATTAATAATTAATATATTACTTAATAATAATAAACGCTCATTATGATAATAATGATAATTATTGTAATTTAATATTAATATTAATTGTCCGTTATTAAGAATAACGGAAATTAATTCTCAGAGAGGATATTAATATTACGGAAACTTTTAATCCGATTAAATAACGTATTTAGCTGGTAAATAGATTATTTAATGTGTGGGTGTATACAAGTCGTTAGTGTTATTACCAGTGGCAATTTGGTCATTTTGGAAATTATGGACCACATGACAGTTTCACAATTTTTTGAGTGATTTATGATTCCACAACCTGTATTCCTTTATTTCCGGTCAACATCATGACCCGATGGTGACGGCAGTCGCCAAGCGTATGTTGCCAGGCTAGTTTACTATTTTTTTCCGACGAACCGGTTTCGCCGGGCAAATTCCTTGTGACTATTGAATGAATGGTTTCATACAGCGTTACTCTGCCGAATTAATTTTTTATTATAATCCGGTATTACAAATTATAATATCATAATTGAGAGAAGAATTAGAAAATATATTTTTTTTTCTTTTGCAAAAAAGTTGGGAAGAGGGTTTTGGACTCAGCCAGAGTAAAGTTGCTGCTCGCACTTGCAAAGAATACTGTAGCTCCAGAAGCGGCGGAATTGCCCACTCCTACCTTTCTCCTACTCCCAATTAATTTTATTTATTTGCATAAATTGCAATATTATCCACATATATGGTCTAAAAAAGCTATGTACATACCTCCAAATCAGTACTGTGCTATCGAGCCAACAATAACGTCATCCCTGTGTCCAGTTCAAACTTAAAATAAGCTATAATTCAACCAAAACTTAGAAAAAAGAAATTGCTTAATACAAATATTTAAGGAGGCCAGGAACCGTGACATCCTTACACTTATCCCTAACTATTTTTTTCCCAGAAAATAATGTGCTAGCTAGAAGTTAGTAAGTCGGCGGTGAGAAAGCAGAATAACATACCAATTAAGGGTTTCACAGAGATAATAACATACCAATTAAGGGTTTCACAGAGATGAATCTGCTTCTTCAAGATCAGTTCCATGAAGGATGATCTGATCCCCATCACAGAAATAGCTGCCTTTTCATTCCGATATTGGATTCCCTATGCAATCTCAATTAATCATGAAATAATGTAATAAATTATTATTTAAGATGACCAAGACTTAATTAATTAACAGAAAACTTGACGATAAAATTTGAAAAAATAATACAAAGCCAAAGACATAAGAAAGCTGGAAACCAATGAAATTATTTGATGATGTATCACGTTGTGAAATATAAAAAGACTCGGGAGGAGGCAGCTGGATGATATATATAAACTACAGCATATATAAGATAATTAAAGACCAAGACTTTATTTGCTGACATTGACAATTACACAATACTAAACAATGCACAATTAACCAATATTTAGAAGGCAACTGGGCTGATAAACTACTAAGTAGTTGATTTTGACAATTACCAAACTCCATTAATGTCCGCTATTCATATGTTTACTACACTGACATTTCATTACATGGATAATATTTAAGTAAGACGACAAGACAATTATATGACATTGATTAGAAGGGACACGTTTCCTACTCTGTCACTTCAGAACCTTTGGTGGGTTTCGTTTTTCAGCAAACACCATTAAATCCAAATGATGTCCACTCGCACCTCTAGCTCGTTCGTTCAGTCCGTAACAATCGAAACCAGTTCTCTTCGTGAAAAAAATATTAGACATTTTATTTTCTGAAACTAATATTTTTGATTTTATTTGATGTACAATAATTTCTATGTCTATTATGGATCTGCACTCCTGGAATCTATAAACCTTTTGGATCTTATTAGCCAAAGAGAGACGACTTTGCACTCTATTACAACAAAAAATGGATACTATGATCAATTAATTTGTGACAGTCATAAAATCCTCCCATCTAATAATAATTTGTGAGGAATTTTTTAAGTTGTCATTTATAAGTAAAATTAAAAATAAATAAATTGAAAAAAGATTAAATTCGTCACAAATAATTTAGCTCCATTTGACGAGATTGAATTGGTAAGTGGTAACTAGTGAAAAACATAGTCGTCACATATTCTTTCACTATTCCTTAAAAAAAGTAAACAGAGGGATTTGGCGCTTCTGTGATTTTTGGTATTAAAAATAGCCGTCCTTCTCCCCACGCTGGTATTAAACCACTCTCCCGCCTTCTCTAAATCCCTCCCATATTTCCCAAGCTCAGCAACAGCACCACCCTCCCCAACCTTTCAATTTTCCATCCACAGCGACGTCCGACTCCAAATTCTCACCTTCCTTGTGGTAGCGTACGAGTAAGTAGTTTTGGAATTATAATTAAAACTTTGGTTCCTAATTTTGATTTAATTTATGTGTTTAGTTTTGGGATTGAAAGCCTTCTCAAATCCATCAGAAAATGCATGCC
This sequence comes from Prinsepia uniflora, assembly GCA_032719365.1. Taxonomy (NCBI): domain Eukaryota; kingdom Viridiplantae; phylum Streptophyta; class Magnoliopsida; order Rosales; family Rosaceae; genus Prinsepia; species Prinsepia uniflora. Next base: position 595,375 of record CM064875.1, on the reverse strand, counting down.
GCGAGCTGTTTTCAATCTATTGATTTTGTAGGTTCGATGGGTTTTATGACAGTGAAGCCATGATGAGTACTTTATATGAATTTTTTTCTTTGACTTATAGGATGCGAAAGAGCCATGAAAAGAGAGTGAGAGAGAGACAGTCTTTGGGATTTATTATCCTCTTGTGGCCCTAGTGGTGGGTAAGTGGTAGGATTGCTTTAGGATTTCTCCAATATGTATGAGTTTTGTATGAGAATCTTGAATTATTTGAGTAGGAATTGTTGTCTTAAATTAGTTGAGTGAACTAAATTCAACGGAAAAGTAGGTTACAAAAATTGAGGTTTTTATATTATGTTCGAGTTGGTATAGCTTTGTCTATCATTCAAGCTTATTGCATACTTTGGTTTGGTATTGCAGGGGGGTGTTGGTGTTGGTCTGTTTACTTACCCTGTTTTGAGCACTTCCGATATTCTTCTATATCAGGTAATCTTCAAAGCTAGTAGATATATCTAATAGGATGAGAAATTTATTTCAGGTAATTTTATCTCAATATGGGTGTAGATGAGGTTTTGGGTAGATTTTTTGTTGGATGGCATGAGTTGAATTGCATGTAAGGAGTAATAACTAACGGCCACGTTTAGTGCACATCAGTCCTCTTGTTACTATATATGCATACGATCAAGCCTCTTGAATCTTGGTAGGTTAGTAATTACACTATATGTTATCTAGGGGTGGCACGAGTCGTATCGTGTCGGGTTCAATTCGTATCATTAACTCTGTTTTACCCATTTATGCCCAACCCGAATCCGACCCGTTTAATAATCTTGTTAAGAATGTCCAACCCGAACCCGACCTATTAATGACCCACGTAACCCGTCTAACCTGTATAACCCATTTAATAAACATATCGTACTCAAAACTCAATTAAGTTATGACCCGTTTGACCTGATTAACATGTTTAATCTATTTGAATTATAAGATTTAATAGGTATTTAGGTAGGTAAATGGGTAGATATATGAGTTAGTAATGACACGTTTATCAAATGGGTCAATATATAAGCTAATATACGGGTTAACCTGTTAACTCGAAATCTACCCATTTATTAAATGGGTTAACAAGTTGACCCGAAATCCACCCGTTTATTAAACGGGTCATAACGGGTTGACCCGAAAATGACCCGAAATTTTAATCGTGCGGATTGACTCGGATAGATTTCGTGCGGTTTTCGAATTGTGTCAAAAATTTCGACCATTAATAACATTGTTATCCTTGTGATTAATTTGCATGCTGCTGTAATATGACCATGGATTGAAATTTCAGAAATTTCGCCGATATTTCACTTGATACATCGGAAAATTGGGCGTCCAACACCTAAGAATGTGAAGAAAATTTACCGATATTTCACCAATTTTTCTTGTTCTAAGCAATCTCTATATGGGATTAAATCGATCGAGATATGATGTTAATTAGTGAAAATTAGACGAAAACGAAGGTGTTTGAGTCGGGTCAAGTCGCCGGTTCGGGAAACTCTGAATTACAGACTCGAGCTTTGTTATTAGCTTCTTTATTGGGGGCTTGGGTTCGAAGCCCTTTGTTGACAGATGCTGATTGATTTCCTTTTTATCCATTCCTTCCAATTTTTTCACAAAATTTGGCCCTATTTTTTCATTTTTTTTCCAATTTTAAATATATTTGGACTTACTTTATTATTTTTCTTACATTGAATAAATATTATGCTTATTTTTATGTTTTTGACTATATTAACATTCAATTATAGTAATTCACTTCAATTTATGTTTATGTTTATGTTTAAAATTTTATATTATTAGTCATCATCAGAACCATATTGTATCATATTATTCATCATATATTTATATATCAAAGTCATTTTATAATTTTTTATTACTCCCATATAACTATTATTGGGTATTTAGGTTTTTTTTTTCAAAGTTTCATTAAAAATTTCCAATTTTTAAACTAATTTTCCTTAATTTTTATTGAGCGTAAACGATATCGATATCGATATATCCATCGAGATATCTGTAAATTTCACTATCAATATTTTCGTCGATATCGATATTTCAATCCTTGAGTATGACTAATTAGTCCCAGTTGGATTAAAAGCAGCATTTGGAGTTGACACTTGAGCTTGCTGAGCATGTTAATTATTTAATTGTAACAATCCATTCGTGGTTTATTATGGGGAGTGCCTATTTTTCAGGTGGGAGTTTGTGTGTTTATGCACAGGGCTGAATGAAAATTTATTTATATGTTTGTCATATTAATATAGTTTAAGTTTTGGGTCATGGACTAACACATAAAATGAGATATGTTGTTGTGCTATATGTATATGTTATTATTCACTCATTTTGCCTGCAATCTCGAAATTACTTGGTAAGAGGTTTAGCCCATAAAAGGTTCTTTTATTTATTTTATTGGTTGCCCATTTTGTGTATGCCCATTTTATTTATTCACCACTTCTCCTTTCTCAAGAATCACACTCCCTCAAAACCTCACAGATTATATCTCACATGGGGCCCCAAACATCGAAGTGAATATGTTGAATTGCTCCTTAATTGCTTTGGTTATCTGCACTACTACTCGTGAATAATACCTTCTTTTGCTTTCCAAGAACACAATATTCACAAAAGTCTAGTTTGCAAGATGGCATGCCTCCTAACAGGCCTTGCTTGTGTAGTTCTTGCAACCCTTTCTGACTTATGTGTCTAAGCCTACGATGCTAGAGTTCAGTCTTGTCTTCTATACCTTGAGCAACAGCTGCTCCATTGATTATAGTGGTCCATTGGCTACTCTGAATCTTCCGTATGTAGACTCGTACTCATACTTGGAGTCTAGTGATGATGATGAGGATGAAATATCATCTGATGCTGACGAAGAGAGTATGCACAATGATGCATATAGTGATTTAGATTAATGATAAAAATGCTGATTTTTTTTTTTCATTTTTATTATTGTATTGAATTGAATTGTGGTTTATTGTGATTTTCATATAGAGCTCGTACATTAGTTGATTCACAATTTTAATTGATTTATTAGTCTATATTTTTACTAAGGGTTACAATAAGCCATTCATAGTTGGAGTTTCATGTTGTATCTATTGCTTGGTTATAATATAGATGAGTCATCCTCAAGTGCTACGAGTCAAGTGGATGAAGCAACGACATGAACCTCCTTATCCACGTCCATGCTCTCTTTCACCTCCATCCCCTCCTCCATCTCCACCTCCTTCTCCACCTCCATCTCCTACTCCACCTCCACCTATTTATCATCCAGAGTTTTCCGTTCAGGAAATACAACCAATTAGCCATCCAGCAACAAAGAAGCAGTGGCGTGCACTACATCTACCTCCTCAATTGATTATCGCTCAAGGAACACAATCAGCTAGCCAATCAATACTAAATAAGAAGCGATATGCATCTACTCCTTATTGTGATGTAGAGTTTTCTACAGATGAGACAACATTAGGTGCTGATCCAACGCCATCTTCTCTTCAGCTAAATACTCAAGAGGTTGGACCTCAAAATTCAGGTGACGTTTACATGCACTTTTTTTTTGTCTTCCTGCTCTCCCCTTTCCTATTCCTTTGTTTATTTTATTTTTTATAACTTCAAGAACTATTTCAATCAATACATAATTAGAATCAACATTCACTTGACCCATTTTAGGTATGTTGATGAAGAATACCCGAGGAAAATCATGTCAGAGACGCCGCATTGACATGGTAGAGGTTAACATTGGAATACCACTTAAAGTTGAATTTCATTCAAAATTGAAGGTCCCTGCCAATCCCGAACTTCATACACTCCTAAGAAATGTAGGGGTTAGTATGTGATAAGGTATTAATGAAGGACACCGTAGTATGTGATAATCAGACTATGCCTAGTTATTGTTCTGCTATTCATCAATTACATAATTAGCGAGGACCTAACTTAAATTAGAGAACAAGATATCTAAATTAGAGAACAAGATATCTCGGTCGATGAATAATGTTATAGATCTTAACATCTTCGGAAGATTATTGTTCTTGCCATTGTAGTAAGTAGATATAGTGTGAAAAATATATGTAATTTTGAACTGTTACTTTAGAAATTGTTTGCAAGTTCTTAATCATAAGTCAGGAACGCCTAAATATTTGAACTGTGAGGATTAAGATTTTATTTGATTAGTGTATTGCTTTCTTCTTGTTATATTGCTTGTAGAAGGAAAAGCAAGAGGTACTACCCAGTTAGTGTGCTCCTACATGAAGAATTTGCTTGTGTGAAGTTGGAAAGGTTGATGTTGGTTTCTTATTTGCCTCTTTTGAAATTGAATAAAATGCCCGAGACTGTTTATGAACTACAACTTACGGGCTTTGTTTGTGTACTTTTAATGCAATAATGATGGGTTGGGATTAAAAAAGTGTATGATGACCCATTTTTCTTGTACAATGATTGTATAAAGTAGACAAGCGAGTTTCATTTCGACCTTTGAATCAATAAATAGTCAAAAGCCTCATCCCTAAGTTAGCCTAATATATTACAGCTATGTGTATTCCTATGAGGGATTAACAAATCAAATCATTCTAAGTTGCCTGCAATCTAGTGCTTCCCTCTTCATTTGACGAAGAACGTACTGGCATCTTGCGATGAGAGATTTCCTTTGGGTAAGAAATAGTTGAATTCTACAAATCCCACCCATATGGTACAAAATCACAGCAGCGATTTATGTCATGTTTAAGACATATGCAACGACTATACTGTCTACTAAACTTGTCCAGAGAGCAAATTCTGCAAATCCAAAAGAGAAATAAAACGAGAATGCTTGATTTCAAATATGTGATATTGTACATGAAGCAAGCGTAAGACACAACTGAAAATGTACAACAAGCATACAAATTAACAGTTGAATTTTAGTTAATTATGAATGAGCTGAAAATTCAACATACAAATGTACAACAAGCATACTCATGCACAGATACTAAGGTTGGTAAGTCTGAACAAATTGTCAAAACACTAGTAAAAGTGCTTTTGTCAGGGCACGGCCCTGATTCTTTCATTCTGATTAAAAGCTTCAAGCCTTCCTCACCAAGATCATTTTCGCTTAATCCAAATATTGTGCAGGGCCGGCCAATAGGGAGGGCGGGAGGGGCCTAGGCTCCTCCGGGCCCAAAAATATTGAAGGGCCCAAAATTAAGTTTTTTTTTTGTTATATTAAAAAAAATAGTAAGATGTATGATAGTTTAGATAGGGGATACGAGTGAACAAGAAACGAAAGGAAAGTCTCCTTCAAAATTCCAAGAAGAAAACGCAGTGTTTTAATATTCTAATTCAATGTTCCAAGGTTAAATATCAATCTTTCAATCTCAAATTCTCAATTGTTCTAAATTTTAAAGTTTTTGCAATCTCATTCGAACTCTCAAACCCTAACCTCAATTTCTCAACAATTTTCTTTTCTAGTCGAAGACATTTAGACATTTTCGCCTCCCCTTCTAAAAGCCCTATCCGAGATATTCCTAAGTTACAAACCTAAAAAATAAGTAATTTAATTTAATAGAATTCCTATTACAGTTTCTCTAATTGAATACTTCCATTTGGCAACTTTTCCTTATGGATGTTGCAGTTTTTTACGACATGAAGACCCCCTCATATAATCAAATGATCAATGTTATGGGTCTAAACCACGAATCTAACATTACAAATGACATGTTAGTTCTTACTCTTTGTTAGAAATTAGAAATTATGCCTCTTTAGTTTATTTTTTTGTGTGCCTTTTGAATCTTTAATTACGTATTTTTCGTATTCCAGGAAAATTTCAAGAAACTCACATAAATTGATAAGGTCATTGCTACAAAAGTTCTTAGTTTAACAATATTTAATTACATTCTTGTTTTGAATATAAAAGTTTGTATATAATTGCAAATTGCTTACTGATTTTACAAAAAAAGTATAAGATTTGTTTTAAAAAGATTAAATGTAATTTTTTGGATATGATGTACTCTTTTTTCTTTGTTTGGAGTTTTGTCCTAATTTATGAGTTTTCTCATAGCAAAAATTGTAATGATACTTCTTAATAAAAATATAATATAATCAATTTATAAAATTTAAATTTCAATAATTAAGTATGCGAATTGAGGACCTATTTTTTATTTTTGCTCTAAGCCTCTAAATGTTTGGACCGGCTCATTGTGGTAAGTCTGAACAAATTGTCAAAACACTAGTAAAAGTGGCTTTGTCAGGGCACGGCCCTGATTCTTTCATTCTGATGAAAAGCTTCAAGCCTTCCTCACCAAGATCATTTTCGCTTAATCCAAATATTGTGGCATTCCATGCAGCTGCATCTCGAGTTGGCATTGAGTCAAAGAGTTCAACTGCACTGCCATCCTCTCTACGATATAACACATCTTTGTAAGGGTTTTTCTCAAGAAAAGCATGAGCTTCTTTAATGAGCCCATTTCTTATCAGTTTCAAAATGATCGAGTTCCAAGTTTTTGGATATTTTTCTGGCATCTCCATGAAAAGCTTCAACGCGGGCGTTGTTAACTCTGCTAACTAACCCATTTGCCATTTGAGTCCAAGATTCAAAATCCTGCTCGGGCATTTTGAGAAACTACCCCTTTGCAATTTCAACATAACCGTTTTCTATAAAACCAACCATCATGGCATTCCATGCTTGAACATCTCTCATGGGGATGCCATCAAAAAGCTCCCGGGCTTCAACAAGACGTCCCGCCCTAGAAAAAGGAAGAACTCATAATAGTCCAAGAGGCCAAATCTCGGATACTCATTTGTTTAAAATACTTTTCAGCCAAATCAAACACTCAATGATTCACAAGGCCCCCAACCACCAGGTTCCATGAAATGACATCCTTCAACGGCATCCCATCAAACACTTGTACCGCTTCACCAATCATCCCATTACGAATATACCCGGAGACCATTGAATTCCAAGTAACAAGATCTCTATGATTCATCCCATCAAAAACTTTCCTTGCACCATCAACATCCCTACATTGCATCAACCCCCATATTACAGTGTTATAGGAGAAAACATCACGCTCGTTCATCCGATCAAACAAACTAACCGCATCTTGGAACTGCGCATTTAGAAAGTACCCACGAATCATGGCATTCCACGTGACCGTGTTTCTCTGAGGCGTCTTCTACAAAGCCATCGCGCATGTAAATCGATATTTTGGAGTTGAGGGGCTTTAGATTGGTGTATGCCGGAGCAGTTTTGTTTTGTATGAAGGACTTTGTGACCGCCGTGCATGTATCATTATTCTGGGCCAAGCCATCAACCACCGCCCCATAACAAACCTCGTCTTTCTGGGGAATTTCATTGAGCACCTTGCGGGCGTCGACGGGTAAGCGACACTTCGAGTATAAATTAATGAGTTCGGACCCAGAAAAGGGCTGAGTCAACACGCCGAGCTTGCGAGAAAGGGAATGGAGGGCGAGGCCGAATGTGGGAGAGGGGAGAGAAGCACAGGTCTTGAAGAGGGAAGCGAAGATGCGCTGGTTCGGTAAAGTAGGGTGGCGGTGCATGGAGACGAATTGTGGGAGGGAAAAGAGGGTATTAGAGTAAGCCGAAATCACAGCCGTACATGAAACCACATTGGGAGAAAGAGCCGAAGAGAGTAGGAGATCGAGGAGGTTGTTGAGTAGAGAACCGCCGGTGTCGCTAGTGGTGACTGCCCGGGCGTGGAGTATTCGAGGGTCGGCGTTGGGTGCAGTGGAGGCGGAGGCCGAGGCTGAGGCGGTATTGAAATTTGGTACATATTGGAGACGAGGTTTTAGACACGGATGAACAGAAGCGCTCGACTGGCGTGCAGGAAGGCTTGTATATATTGAGTTCCTATTGACCATATATTGGCCCTTATAGAATGCAAGTCTCTCTAAAGAACTCATATCGTGTACTTCATAATGACCTAGTTGTACACCGTTATAGCCTTATAAGGCCACCGTCAATAGGGACTGGATCCTCCACAGGCCTCCTATAATATAGAATCTATGTAAAAATTCATCTCCAATGAGATGAAAAAGAATGTAGGCTGGAACAATCCAAGCCTCATCGGAAATAGTCCTCCAAATTATCAAAATATAGCTCAGAATATAGCCCAGCCAGTTCCAATAAAGGGCTCTCCATGACTCACTATTATTGCTTTGTTAATTAAACAATTTATAAATTCTATGTGGACTCAACTTTTTCTTGCTTTTTGCTTCATTATTTTTTGCTTCCTGCTCCTTTCTTTCTATTACATGTGGACAGCTATATATATTGCACGCTAACAGTTACATATATATAATCGACAAATTTCAATTTTTTTCGATAAATATCCTAAGTTTTTATTCTAAATTTCACAGTTATTCCCAATATTTTCCTTATTTTCTCATATTTGTGCTTACAAATTTTGTTAACTATACATTTCTTCCACTAATTGTCAAAATGTTGATTTTTTACAGATCTTATCTTTTCGGAATTTTGATTTTTTTAGGTTAGTATGTTTAGAAAAAATAAATAAACATTATATAAATAAACATTTAATTGAAGAAGGAAAGTTCTATTTTAATACTTATTTAAGAATTTCATAAAAAATAATAATGTAGCCTTATCTAATCTCAATAAATATAAATTCTCATCACGAGTAATATGCTATTTAACCCCGAATATTCTTTTTAGACTATATTTGAAACTACATACATCACAGATGTAAGAGATAGTAAAGGGCCTAATCCTCATTTCGACCTTTGTCTTTCACTCATTATTGAAACTGAGAATGTCTCCAAATCTTAGTATCAGGTGGGAATGTCTTCAAATCTTAGTATCAGGTGGGTCTTGGGTTTCTTTCTTTATGTCTTCCCTTACATAGCTTCACTATTTCGTTGCTAATGAATGTGCGCATCAAACGCGATTGACAGACATAGGGATTGATAGTTAACACTTCCATATATCTAAGAAGAAACACTGAATAGAATTGTGAAGGCTTAGCTCCAATCTCCGGAGCTAGCCGAGATGAGACAACTTAAGGCCTGCTTATAGTCCATTCAAGCAGACTTTTGATGGGGCCTAAGCCAGAGCTACACCTCATCGGGTTACGCCCGATCAAGAGAGCTCAGTATGTGGGTTGGCAGGAGTCGAAACACAAGAAAATCACAAGTTCAGGTAAAAATTTGACTCGTTAGCCTTGAAAAACTTACTTTTGAGTTTTGTTACAAGGGTATAGTTAATAAGAAAACGTCCTTAATTACTAGGAAATTTTTACTACTTCTGATCAACATGAAATTTACAGAAAATTGTTCTTGGTGCATTTTATCAAACACCTAGAGTGCATTATTGAAAACTGTAAAGAAAACACTGCATTCATATCAATTCTCAAACCATTTCCTATCCTTCTAATCAGGAGTGCAAAGCGCTCTATATCAATCCTAAAACAATCCAACCAAACAGATTTCAGCTAGAGAGTTGAATTGAGTTGTTTACCTCAAGCAAGAAGAAGCCTCTGTAAATCGATCTTGCATTCTCATTAATCTTCGATCATCTCATTCTGAAATCCAACATGGTATCAGAGCTTTGATTCAGATCTGTGAATTGGGGTGTGGACTGTGAAGAGTGTACCTAAAATGGTAGGGGCTAGTAGTGAGCTGCGTGTTCCTATTTTTGATGGCAGCAACTATGAGTTTTGGAGCATTAAGATGCGTACCTTGCTTCGAGCTCAAGACATGTGGGAACTTGTCAACAGAGGTCTCAATGCTGATCCTGAAGGTGAAGAAGGAGCAATGGTGGTGCCTACACGTGCTGATATGATCAAGGATGCAAAGGCCCTTAGATTCATCCAGACATATCTTCTCTAGGATTGCAAATGAGGAAAGCAGCCATGGACCCAGATGGTTTTGGGGTGGGCTCCAGCCCACCTCAAATGTGAAAAAAATATGAAAAAATCAAAAGATTTTTTTCATTGAATTTCTAGTAAATACTATTTTACTAAGCTAATTGGTTATAAATCAGCCATTTTCTATTCTTAATTATGGATTCAGCTCACCTCTATTTTCAATCCTGGGTTCGTGCCTGGACGAAAGTTCCAAAACTACTTGGGACCTGTTGAAGAGAGAATTTTGTGGGGATCAGAAGGTAAGATCTGTTAAAATTCAAGGAGATTTTGAGTACATTAGAATGAAGGATGATGAATCACTAAATGCATACTTGTCTAGATTGTATTCTATTGTGGATCAAATGAGGTCTTATGGTGAAGATGTAAAAGAAACAAGAATAAGGCGGAAAATACTCATAAGTTTGACTAAGGATTATAATCCTATAGTTTCAATTCTAGAGGAAATTGAAGACCTAGATGAAGTGAATGTCCAGGAGCTGATTGCTTCCATTAAGGCCTATGACCAGAGGCAAGAACTTCATTATGAAGGGTCTATTGAAAAGGCTTTCTCTTGTTTTCATGTTAAACTGTTGGCTAGCAAACCTAAGAAGAGTACTAATGTAGGAAGCAACCCATAGATTAAATGAACAGAAAGTGATAATGTTGGTCATCACAGGAGTGAAAATAAGAGTGATGGTGAAACTAAACCAACCTGCAAAGTTTGTAGCAGAAAACATTTTGGGAATTGTTGGTTTAAGACCAGAAAATGTTTCAAGTGCAACAAGATGGGACACTATGCTAAGGACTGTCATACCAAGGGCAATGTCGATGTTGCTCAGCAGGTGGAAGATGAGGGAGCCATATTTTATGCATGCCATTTTGTCACTACCTCAAAGGGTGCTGATATCTGGTACCTAGACAGTGGATGCAGTAATCACATGACCTCACAAGAATCAGCACTGATTGACCTAGACAGAACCTTAAAGTGTAGAGTGAAAATGGGAACAGGAGAATTAGTAGAAGCCAAAGGGAAAGGTTCTCTAGTTATAGAGACTCGGGGTGGTGACAGATTGATTAAAGAAGTGATGTTAGTGTTTGGATTGGATGAGAATCTGTTAAGTGTTGGATAAATAGTGGAGCATGGATATAATTTGGTATTTGAAGGAAGAAAAACAACTATCTATAACCAGGGACATGAGATAGCAAGTGTTACTATGACTAGCAACATATGTTTTCCTCTATCCTTCCAACAAGTCCTTCCAATTTCCAAGACTGCAATTGAGGAGGGAAGTTCCTAGCTGTGACACAAAAGATTTCGACAACTAAATTACTCAAGTTTGTCTACACTAATCACTAATGAGATGGTGGTTGGTTTGCCCAGACTGTCTAAAAAAGAAGAATGTTGTGAGTGCTGCATTGTTGGTAAGTAGCATGTTGAAAGTTTTGAAAAATAAGCTTGGAAATCAACACAATTGCTGGAATTGATACACTCAGACATCTATGGACCAATGCAGACTGAGACACTAAGTGGGAATAAGTATTTCCTCACTTTTATTGATGACTACTTTAGGACGTGCTGGATTTATCTTCTGAGGCACAAATCTGGGGTATTCAAACATTTAAGAAATTCAATACTATGGTTAAACTTCAGACAGGTATGAAGATCAAAAGAATAACAAGTGACAGGGGTGGGGAGTTCACCTCTCAGGAATTTCTAGGCTACTGTGAGGACATGGGGATTTAAAGGAAACTTATTGTTGCCTACTCTCTACAACAAAATGGTGTTGCAGAGAGAAAGAACATGACAATAGTGGAAGCGATTAAGGCAATGCTTCATGACAAGAAGATGCTCTATATGTTCTGGGGTGAAATAGTGAATACTGCTATTTATCTACTCAACAGGTGTCCCATTAAGGTCATAAAGAAGAAAACTCCATTTTAAGTGTACAGTGGAAGAAAACCAGGGGTTAATCACCTAAGGGTTTTGGCTCTATCAGTTTTTACCATGTTCCTAATCAACCAAGGCAGAAGTTGTATTCCTTTGCAATGAATAAGAATTGAGTGAGGTAGAGTACTTAATGAACACTTACGTTAACATACTATAAAGTAAAAAAGTTCTTAACTAATAAATAATACAAATAAACATAAACCTAAACTATACAATTTATATTCTAAAACTTGACACTACCAAATTAACATTCTTTATCAAGTGGATCAAGTTTAATTGATTCTAGTGTTGATTTGTAGACAATTGGCTTCAAATTTGAACTCCAATGACATATTTTATAGAAAATTTCCAAAAAAATTCCCTCTCCCCTGTAATAAAAAAAATTAACATACTTTGATTCTCTTGTGTATATATAATCCAATTATATTCTAAATCTTGGTTCATTGTGCATTGCAATTTATCATAAAAACCAATTGATCGATCTTCCTTCATGGGAATTGATGATGAAGCAACTCTTTTGAGATGAGCTTTCGTACCCTGAATTCCTGAAACAAGGAATTGGTATGTTATTCTGGATTCTTACTACCTCATGCATGTTATAAACGTCTACGTACCATATATATTGGCATCTTGTTGGATGTTGAGATTAATGTTTCTTAATTTTTCAATTCTTATAATTAATTTTACAAATAATAATATTTCCAAAATAGAGCCGTAATCCATTTTTTACTTCCATAGCTCTCTTTAATTTATTAATCTCAATACCAACAAGTATACTATAATTAATCTAATTTTTCAAGAATGGTGTCAAATATACTTTTAATTAATCTAACGGTTTAAGAATTGTTTCAAACTTTGTGCCAAAATTAATCTAATTTGACATGTTTTCTAGGGAAAAAACCTATTTGACATATTTAATTTTATTAATTCAAAGAATTATAAACTGGGAAAGAATCCTCTTACATTTTAATTAAGGAGCGGATTTCACACTCCATTTTTTTTAAAGGAGTGGAATCTCATCCTTCATCTTTTTTAAGGAGTGTGAAATCTTTAATATGTTAATGTTCTCAGCTCATTTTAGAGTGTGTTTGGATAAAGGAAAATAATAAGCAATTTGATAAAAAAAAAATTAGAATTTTAAAACTCCTACGCACCAATTTCTTTATTTGGATAATAAAAATTGGAATTTACAAATTTCAGAAATAGAAACAAGAAATTTGGATGTCCCAAATGATAAGTTCAAATGATGTCTCAAGTGACAGAATTTTCCAAATAATGAGTTAAAACAAGTGAGCTTGTGATTTTCATGATTTTTAACATTGATATCTAAACATTAGAATTTACAAATAAAGAAATTATAAATATGGAATTGCAAATTATCAAATTTTATAAATTCTCATTAAACTAGAAATCTTTCCTCCAAACACACTCTTACAGAGATCTTTCATTAAACTAGAAATCTTTCAAATTTTATAAATTCTCATGATCAAATTATCAAATTATCAAATTTTGTAAATACGTAGTTTGGGACACGCCCCGTATATATACCCCGTTGGCTCATGATTACCCTATATTCCTCCAGGATCAGCCGATACCCTTGCACGGAGGACAGGCTCTGGTTTGCCCTTGATTTCCGGCTACAAAGTGACAGTATTTCTATTGATCATGGTAAACCATCTTTTGAAGTGAATGATTCTAAAACCTTTCAATGTTCTCTGATGTAATAAGTGCTCAAAAATGAACTACATTTCCGGCAAAGAAACGAACTATATATGTATTGTTTCTCCTATAAACCTTCACACTGCACTATAGCTACTTCTCAAAATGCGTGGGAAAATCAGAATCAAGAGGAAAATCCAGATGACTTGCAAGCTAAGTCCCAATGGTGCTTGTTATCAAAACTGAAGAAATTCTTGATGCCAAATATGTTATCAAAAGTGCTTGCTATTAAATATGTTATCAAAACAATTGTGAATCAGTGTAATTCAACATATAAATGAGCTGAAAATTCAACATACCGACTACGAGGCCAGCTTCATCAAAGCTTTTGCAAGAGGCAGAATGCAAAACTTTGAATTGATACCAAAGGGACAATAATTAGGGCCAAAATTTGAAAAACTATGATTCAAACAATTCCAATTATATCCATTTATTCCCTTTTCACACTAACCAAACAGTGGCTAAAGGTGAAAAAAAACAACTTACATTCCTCGGCCTCCAGCCAGAGCTTCCTCCGATGGATCTTTCCAGTCATCAATTCTGAATATTTAATATTAATTACGATTTTACACTTAATTGCGTGTGTGTATATAGCTATATATATATATATATAGAGAGAGAGAGAGAGAGAGAGAGAGAGAGTTACTTACACCCCCAACCATAATGGCGGTCGAATAGAAGACGTTTCGGAGGTGGGCTTGAGGAGGTTGTCATGGAGGATGAGGAAGTTGAGGTCGCCATTTTCTCCTTTCTCTCTGAGACAGTAGGGATTGGATTGAGGAAGAAGGGAAAGTTTGGGGCCTGAAATGAAATGGGTCTTATTTTTGGACTCGCTTGGGAGTTGAGGCCTAGTTACTGGGCAATTTCACTGCTTACAGTCATTTGTTTGTGTTCGTTATCTGCTGCTCAGTTTTTGCTCCTTTCGATTTCATTGTTTGATTCCTAGGAATGTTTAGAAACGGAAACTGAATCTTCCACCGTAAGTTTTATTTTCTCTGCCGTCATATTCTGTTATTTCAATTCAATTTTGTTTTTTTTTCTGATTTCAATTCAATTGAGCATTACCTTATGTTTAGTTCCAAAGAAAGAAAAGGGCAAGCGAAATTTGAATATTTATTTGATTACGTTAAAAATCGTCAGATTTTAGATTGTAATTTCCTCAAAGTTTTTGTAGTTTCCTTTTGTTAAGCATATTCAATTTTCGCTTACGTTGTTTCTCTCATTTTGCTTCTTAGCTTCGGTATTCTCGTTTTGCTCTTTTTTATTTATATTATTTCTAAAATTATTGTATAAAATTTCTATATTATTATCTTTATAAAAATAATTCACACAAAATTAAATTCTTATTTTTTGCCTTTCTCCACCATTAAAAAAAATAAAAAAATCAGTGTCATTTGAAGGGTAAAACGTTGCTTCCACGTCTTGCTTGGGTCTTTACAACTTACAAATGCTCTTATCCCATCACCCCATTTGCTTTCGAACAGTCTTGGTCTTTCTTCGAGCGTTGGTGATCCTATGACCATATATACAATCTTTTCTAAACGTTTCAAGTTCAAAGGGCAAACTCTGCAAATCAGACAAAAACGAAAAATGCTTGATGCCAAATATGTTATCAGAATGGTAATATTATACACAAAGCAAGTGCAAGTCAGTGTAATTCATCATATAATTCAGCTGAAAGTTCAACATAGAATGTCCCTTTGATGTAATTTCCTCTCCGCGGGATTTTTGGGCCTTAGAGAACATCTAGTGCTGCACTTCTTGCCCAGGTAAAGCTCCATATAGCCCTCAATCTATGCAATTCAGCTTCTAATGGGTGAATTCTTGCCCAGACAAAAATAAGCCCCTGGGTTATTTTTGGCCCCTTGACAGCTCAAGCAAGGCTGCTACCCCACCAACAAAAAGGTTGTAGCCTCCTTGTCATTCTCTGCATCTCCTCCTTGTCCAATTTTTCCTTGACTCCCAAGGAATTGGCTTCCGGAGATGGAAACTCAATCAATTCAAGGAGAGTTCAAAATTTTGGATAATTTTCCCTTGATGACTCCCAAGGAATTGGCTTCCGGAGATGGAAGCTCAATCAATTCAATGAGAGTTCAAAATTTCATCCAAAATTCACCAAACATTTCATCCAAAACTCACCCTATTTATAGAAGAAGTGAAAAACCCAGTTTGAATTCGAGACTCACCTAGCTACTAGCTTTGAAGAACCTGACATCGCCATCGCACCATAGTTTGGGATATTGTGAGCTCATGAAACTGTCTTCATCGACAAAGCCATAGGCATCGCCTTATTCGCGAAAACGCCTTCATTGATACCCGCTTGGTCGAAAGGTGCATGGCGCATGCGATGAATCAAAGGCTTAATGGCAACAAAAGTGTTGCCGGGAAAGTTTCGAGGAAAAGAACAAAGATCGATGAGGCAGAGGAAGAAACATAATTTCTTCGGCTTTGAGTTGGTTTGGGTTGGGCTTTTAAAACAGATTGGGTTTGGGTTTTTAAATATTGGGTTTGATTTTTATAAATATATTGAGTTTGGATTTTTTTGGGATTGAATTTGTTTGGAATAAATTGAAATGGTATGTTTGTGTTTTTTTTTAACTATATTTAAATTTTAATATATTATTTATTTTTTGTATTGTATCTTTTGGTTTTTTTTTTTGTCATATCAGAGTATCGTGTTGTATCGTTTCTTGAAGCTAAAAAGTTTTATTAGTTTAACAAGATATTAATTAATTCCAATAAAAAAAAGATACTAATTAATGAAAATTAGATATATGTGAATATTTTATATAATTTTACCGTATACATATACATATATATATTTTGGCGTATTAGAATATCGTTTTGCATTGTATCTACCTAATTATTAATTTTGCCATATACATATATTAAACCCAATTATAGCAATTAAAGCAAGCACAATCGAAATCCAAGTCAATTCATAAAAAAAGTTTGAATTCTTACTCCTTAGCCCTCCCGATTAAAAACACAAAAAACAACCTTAATTAAAATATAATAAATAGCATTATTTAAAGGTTAAACCTCCCCTTTCCTAACCTCTACACCTTAATGACTTTTCTTTCCCGGTTCCTGGGGGCTCTGTGGTATAAAAAATTCTTAGTTATTCCAAAAAGAACTCTACTTTAAGCCTCTTGTCCTAGTCTTTGCCACTGAAAATGCTTTTACCCCACCACCCCATTTGCTTTCTAAAAGTCTTGGTCTTTGTCTAATTATCTCCTGTTTCTTCCAGTATTATTTTCATTGGCAAAGGAATTCAATAATTGCAGATCTAGCTTCGAGCACTTGAAGCAGATCATTGCAACTCTTTTGTGGAGCTCTTGTATCCCAAACACTTGGTATGTTATTCTGCGGTCTCACTAATATATCCTCCTAAGTAGTTTTTCTGTTGAGCTATATATGTAAGCATTTAGGGGATCAGATCATCCTTCATGGAACTGATCTTGAAGAAGCAGATCATATATTGCAACTCTTTGTAATGAGATTTCATGCCGTATCGTCATCAGATGCTCCAGCTCTGTCCAACCCTTAATTGATATGCTATTCTGCATTCTCACTACCTACTTACTAACTTCTATCCTTCAAGGTTTCACTACCTATATTTCCTTCTTTTTTTTTTCCCCCTTTTTTCTTTCTTTCTCTTCTGCGTTTATGCCTCGGGGGCTTTGTACGGTCTCTCTGCTCTCTTCTTTTCTGAAATTCTGCAGCCTCTGTTCCTCTATTTATAGAGCTGAAATCATGGCTGGTAGTTGAGCTTTTAGCTTTCAAGCCAAGGGATAGTTGGAGCCATGTACGAGCATGTGTCTCTCTCCTTCTTTTTCTCTTCCTTTTTTATTTTATTTTTCAAACAAAAAAGTAAGAGTTAAAATCCACTTATCATTCTTTTTTTAAAATTTTATTAAATACTTAGTTGTGGCAACATAATATAGATTATCAAAATTATCTAAAATCTTTAATTTTGGATTTCCAGCTTTTGACCTTTTTTGTTTACAGAGATTGCATACGATAAGTACAGAAGGTGGGGATCAAAAAGGCCAATATGGCCTCTGCTGCAACAGAACTACTGATTGGCAAAATTGCAACCATTCTTGAGAATGAAGCATCTTCCATAGCCGGAGTTCTGAGATCAAATTGATGTGATTAGACTAGAGATTGTAAGCATGAGATCCTTCCTAAAAGATGCAGAGGACAAGCAAGCACTCACAGCTGGAGGGGAAACTTGGATCACAAGCGTCAGAGACTTGGCCTATGATGTTGAAGATATCATTGACGAATTCATGTATCACATGTATGAGCACAAAACTGCATGTCGATTTGTTAGGTGGTTCCGCAAAAAGATTTACCTTCCAAAGAACATTTGGCGCAGGCGTCAGATCGCCAATGACCTGAAAAAAATAGCCATGAGAATCAAAGCCATTCCAGAGAGGAATCAGAGATATGGTGTTGGTACTTTAGAAGGAGCAACAAGTAGTGCTGATAATAGCATTCCACAATGGGCGAAGAACCAAGCTGAGTCTTCTCTTTATATTAAGGAGGATGAACTCGTCGGAATTGAAAGCAATAAGCAAATGTTGATGGGGTTGCTGTTGAATGGAGAGCGGAATCAAATGGTTATACCGGTGGTC
This sequence comes from Prinsepia uniflora, assembly GCA_032719365.1. Classification (NCBI taxonomy): domain Eukaryota; kingdom Viridiplantae; phylum Streptophyta; class Magnoliopsida; order Rosales; family Rosaceae; genus Prinsepia; species Prinsepia uniflora. The sequence continues at coordinate 577,217 of CM064875.1, read as the reverse complement.
GGGATGGGAGGATCAGGGAAAACAACTCTGGTTGCGAAGTGCTTCACCGACGACAAAGTAAAAAGATATTCTCAGTTGTTATGCGTGGATCACTGTTTCGCAAACATATTCGATTGAAGACTTGTTCAAAAGACTGATCAAGGAGTTTTGTCAAGGAAGAAAGGAAGAGGTCCCTCAGCATTTGAACTCCATGAGCTACAAAGAAATGCTAGAGATGTTGATCAACTACTTGGAGTCTGAGAGGTACCTTGTTGTACTTGATGACGTTTGGGATTTCAAACTTTGGCAAGAAATTAAAATAGCACTTCAAGATAAACAACAAGGAAGTCGAATTGCCCTCACAACTCGAAACCAAGACATAGCCTCCTACAATTTTGGAGTTGAAAGCCGTCCTTTCGAAATTAAACCCTTGGAAGACCATGAAGCTTGGGAGCTCTTTTGCAAGAAAGCGTTCCCATATCATGATCAATCTTGTCCTAAAGAGCACGAATCATCAGCACGGGAACTTGTGAGGAAGTGTGAGGGCTTACCTTTGGCAGTTGTAGCTCTGGGTGGTCTTATGTCTTCGAAACAGCCATCGGAATGGAAGAAAATCCAGACTAGCTTGAATTGGCATCTAGCTCACGATCCAATGTTAGAACCCATGAAGAGCATCTTGTTGCTTAGTTTCAACAATTTGCCAAGCCGATGGAAGCACTGTTTTCTCTACTGTTCACTTTTTCCTGAAGATTACTCTATCAGAAGAAATATACTACTTAGGATGTGGATTGCTGAAGGATTTGTTGAACCTATCAAAGGGGTCACACCAGAAGGAGTTGCAGAGGGCTATCTTAGGGGACTTATTGCTCGTAGCATGCTCCAAGTCGTAGAAAGGGATGAAGATGGAAGACTAAGATCATGTAAGATGCATGATCTTATGCTGGAGCTTGCTTTGTCTATCTCCCGAAAGGAAAAGTTTGGTGATGTATATGATGGCAGCGAAGTAGTAGAAGAAATTGGAGGTCGGCGCATGTCGATTCAAACAGCTGAAGGACAAATTACTTCTTGCAAAGGTATGTTACAACTTCGTTCTTTTCTCGTGTTTGCTAGTAGCATGCACTCGTTATCGATGTTGGAAAAGGTGTTGTCTTCTGGGTTAAAATTGTTGCGGGTACTAGATATTGAAGATGTCCCGATTGCTAGATTTCCGGATGAGCTCGTCTACTTATTCAACTTGAAATATTTAAACTTAAAGGGAACTCTGATTAAGGAGCTTCCAGAATCCATAGGAAGGCTCCGAAACCTTGAAACCTTGAATATCCGTAACAGTAAGATAAAGGCACTTCCGCGAGCTATCTCTAAGTTACCAAACCTTCATCATTTAATTTGTGGTCATGTAACTGGTGATTATATGGAGTTAACATTTCAAAAAGGGACAAAAGTACCATCAGATATCAGTAAGTGTAAGAATTTGCAAGTTTTGTCATTTATTGAATCAGAAGGGGAGATTATTAAACAAGTCGGGAATATGACCCAACTTAGAGAGATTTGCATTACAAATGTAAAATCAAAAAATGAGGTTGACCTATGTCACTCCATTGGAAATTTGAAGCTCCTTGAAAGTTTGCATCTAGTGGCAACTGATGAAGATGAGTTACTACCAGTAAATGCGCTGGCATTGCCTTCTCCCCAACTTCGTTGTGTTGTTTTGTGTGGAAAACTGGAAAGAGTGCCACTTTGGTTTGGTTCTCTTCATAACATCACAGACATAGCTCTTCATTGGTCTAGGCTCGAAGAAGATCCGCTACCTCACATTCAAGCACTGCCGAATCTGAGAGATCTTCGACTTTGTAATGCAGTTGTGGGGAGACAATTATGCTTCTGCAGAGATTTCTTAATGCTCAAGACTTTGGTGGTTGCCAACTTCCCCATGTTGAATGATATAACGATAGAAAAAGGAGCAATGCCGAATCTCCAGACCTTCAGACTCGTTGACTGTATGGAATTAAAGACAATGCCACACGGAATTGAATACCTTGTGAATCTAAAGTCATTGCGATTAAAGTCTATGCCACCGGAAATCATAAATTCCATACGCAAAGGAGGTGTGGATCATCCAAAGGTACAACACATTCCTAAAATCAGCCATTTATACAAGACAGAATATGAGAGGTGCTATGAAAGCTTGTCATAGGACTCGTATCCTCAAAAGGTAAGTTTTTCACCTTCTCATTGAAACTTTCCTAAACTTGAACATTTGAACTTTTATATAAGATTTTATTTGATAATTGTATTGCTTTCATCTTGCTATATCGCTTGTAGGATGAAGGCCGAGAAGTGCTAAAGATTTGGATTCTACCGAGTTTGTGCGCCCCTGCAGGAAGGAAGAATCTGTTGTTTGTGTGAAGATGCAAAGATTGACGCTGATTTCTTATTTGCCTCTTTTGAAATTGAATAAAATGCCCAAGATTATTTATAACCTGAAACTTATGGGCTTTGTGTGTGTGTATTTTCATGTACTAATAATGGATTTGTCTGTGTTTCATTTCGAACTTTGAATAACTTGTGCTATTCCATTTCTTGCTTTTTATTTTGCGACGAGCACTAAAAGTGGATACGACCATATCATTGCTGCAAGATTTAGTGCTGGATGTTACAACCTCAATAAGCCAAAAGACTGGCTCTGGTTTGCCCTCGACTTCTGGCTTCAAAGTGACAGTATTTCTATTAATCAGGGTAAACCAACTTTTACAGTGAAAGATTCTAAAAGCTTTCAATGTTCTCTGATGTAAGAACTGCTAAAAAATGAACAACATTTCCGGCAAAGAAACGAACTATATGCATTTTTTTCCTATAAACCAATCAAACCGCACTATAGCTACTTCACAGAATCAAGAGGAAAATCCTGATGACTTGCAAGCTAAGTCCCAATGGTGACAAAATTAGCTCAATGGTCACAAAACCTTGAATTGATAGGACAATAATTAGGGCCAAAATTTGAAAAACTGTGATACAAACCATTCCAATTATATCCATTTCTTCCCTTTTCTCACTAACCAAACAGAAGCTAAAGGTAAAAAAACAAATTACATTCCTCGGCCTCCCGCCAAAGCTTCCTCCGATGGATCTTTCCAGTCATCAATTCTAAAAATTTAATATTAATTACGATTTAACGCTTAAATAGAGCGAGAGAGAGAGAAAGAGAGAGAGAGAGAGAGAGAGAGAGAGAGAGAGAGAGAGAGAGAGAGAGAGAGAGAGAGAGAGAGAGAGAGAGAGAGAGAGAGAGAAAGAATTACTTACACCAAACCGTAACGGCAGTCGAATAGAAGACGTTTCCGAGGTGGGCTTGAGGAGGTTGTAATGGAGAATGAGGAAGTTGAGGTCGCCATTTTCTCCGTTCTCTCTCTGACTGTAGGGATCGGATTGAGGAAGAAGGGAAAGTTTTGGGCCTGAAATGAAATGGATCTGATGTTTGGACTCCATTGGGAATTGAGGCCCAGTTACTAGGCAATTTCGTAAATTAATGTTACTGCCAGTTTAAAGGGCAATAAACTTACCTCACTTTTCCCGCTTCTTCTTCGATCCAAGTCTCTCATTTTTCGATTCTCTCTTTCGGAGCTTCAGAAATGGCGAACGTGAAATCAACGTCTCAAGTTCAAATCAGAGGCACGAGCTCAGGTACCTTCTTCGTCCTATTTTCACTGCTTCAATCAATTTTTTTGATCAGCATTTGCTCCTTTAAATTTCACTTATCTGTTTGATTCTTCGGAAAGTTTAGAAACAGAGTATTACCTTCTGTTTGGTTCCAAAGAAAGAAAAAGGCGAGCGAAGTTTGCATTTTTCTCTGAAATTTTCAGATTAAGTTCACATTAAGTGAACTGTTTCATTTGTTAAACATACTCAATTTTTTCATTCACTGATTCTCTTATTTGCTTCTTAGCTTCAGTATTCTCATTTTTGCTCTTTTCCACTTATATGCCGTTTGGTTACTGGGATTTTTCAGACACGGCAAGAAAATTTTCTTCTAAATCTTACTTTCTATCTCACTGTGTTCTCCTAGCCCAACTCATTTCCTAAAAATGGAATTATCTTTTGTTTGTTTGTGATAAGTAAAGGAATTGGACTTTAGATTTTAATTACTTAAGTTTCGTTCACTTTTTTATTTACAGTTTTATGCTAAATGCAACGGAAAATGGTATTTAACGTCTCTAATTTCTTGATTATTGATGGGATTACAAAGATTTTGGTTACTATGTACTTGAAATGGTAGATATAATTGATGAAGTGAGAAATATGGATGTTTTGCTCTTTTGCAGGTGGTGGTAGTGGGGTTTGTATGATGAGCAACACATGGAGAGATGAACAACGCCCATCTTTCATCAACTTCATCTCCACCTTCCTCACTGCAAATTCTTTCCGGCTTAACTTTGTCCCAATTGCCCCCGTAATTTCCTTCATTTTATTCATCTCGCGTGAATAAGGAAAGTAAAAAAAAACAAATGTGATGATTTCATTTGCATTGCAGGACTTTATTTTCAACTGTGGAGGTTCATCTGTGGCATTCATTTTTGTGACAAGCTTGGATCCCACTTTCGAGGATTCCTCACTTCTTTCTCTCATTCAAAACCGTGCATATCTCACAATTCTTCGGCAGGTGACCAAGTTTCCGATGCGTCTTGTGTTTTGTTTGAGCATAACCCTTTTTTTAGTAATTGTTGGATTTGATATTTTTTGGTATGCAGAGTTCAAAAACTGAAGATGCAACTTGCAAATCTGTATGTTGTCACCACCCTTCCAACCAGAGAGCAGAATGATTTGTTTGTTCGTTCGTACTTCAAGTGAGCAATTAAAATACTTATGTCCTATTGATGGTTGATTGTGTAAAAACTATGAATGTGGTTTTGAACTGTGACTGAAATTATAAATTAAATGAGCCGCTTACAATCTGTTAAAATTTGGCATGGAGCTTGGTAAGCCAACATTCATTCTGATCAAGGACTTGGAAATGGGGTTCGAAAGCTCATTCTCGCGGAGGTAAATTTTGTTCTGCGAAGCTTTCTCACTATGAAGATTTATTACTTTTCAAGCCATCTGTCTAAGAACCCATTGACTACAGTATGCAAGAGGGAGGATGCCGCCACAAAGTTGAAGTCTGAGGTTGGTGCAATAAGCCACTTCAATTTTCAATGTGATGCAAATGTTGACAATATTCTGTGTTTCATGTACTTTGTTTCTGCTTGCTTATTCTTTTTGGGTGTTCTAGTTTGAAAGAGGAAGCAAACTGCGCAGGCAGTGGGCGCGTTTCAAAGAGTGATCACCTATATCCCGAGGCTTGACAACCACGATGCAGATGCGGTACCACTTAAAACCCATATGTTGTTTCAATAAAAGCGATCTTACCACTATATTTCTTTGTCCTCCCTTGCTAATATGCATTCGGTAGAAAATCTTTGCGATTTGCTCTTGTGCAATTGTTTGTATGTTCTTGGTTGGGGAAAAAGAAACAAGGCTTCTAAGAAGGTAGATTTAAGTAGCATTCCAAGTTTGAGTTGTTCCCTTCATAAGACATTTTGCCCTTATTAAATAACGGACATATGATGAAAATCTCAATTATACACAATTTTCTTCAATTTTGACCACCGTTATTCATATACTAATTAGCTGGGATTTAGGCTATAGAATGGTCCTTTGGAATTTTGATTTTAGGTTGTAAGTATGAAATTTTGAATTGATTCCCATGTTTGATTAGCAAGTGTATAGAATGGTTCTTTGAAACTTCGATTTTAAGTATCAAACTTTTGAGTGTAACCCTAAATTTAATACTTTAAACCTTGAATTGAACAGATTACTTGATTTGAGATGCTAACCTTAAAGTCTTCAGCTCTTAAATCTATATCCTAATTGGTTTTGACAAATTTCATTTCTTTTTCACTTCTTCTTACAGCTTAACCAAGCAATTGGATCGATTGAAACGATTGCCAAGGCATCAACGGAGCATATTTTGGAGAATACATACTTCTCAGCTGAGAAGGCACAAGTTGTTACCAGGTTTTTCAGGGATCCAAATTTTTACCTCAGTCCCAAGATCAACTGAATCTGGAAGTTAGCTTGGATCATGAGTGTCATGTGTAACTAAAAGGTAAATTTTGTACATAAAACTGAAAACCATACACTTCTAAGCAGATTCTGGATTCAAATTTCAGATTTGGCATTCTGATCCCTTCTTGACATCATTGGATTGAAAACCAGAACAATTAGCTCCAAATCTGTGCTTATCAATCTGAAGTAGCCTATTAAGCTCACACATTGGTACGAAATTAATCTATGCTCTTTTGAGACCCCGGCTGCCACACGAAGCCGATATTAGGCCAAGGGCACTCGTTAGGTCCTATGGTATAACAAAATGCTAGAAATCATCTCAATTATTAGATTTTATTACAAGTACAAAAGTGGTGAGCTTTCATCCACAAATGCATTGGCATGATAAGGTCTGTCACTCTCTCTAACAAAATTATTGGTACATGGACAAGTCTTCCTTTGACTGCCATGAGCCACAATGCATTCATTCTAAATCACTAAACAAATCACAATTTCTTGAGAAAGTAAATTCCCTACAGCTACAGATAAGGGGAAAAGGGTATTGCAATTGCAACCACAAAATAAGATCCAACTTGCTACATAATTTTACCCCACCACCCCATTTGCTTTCGAAAAGTTTTGGTCTTTGTCTATTTATCTCCTATTTTCATCCAGTATTCTTTATCACCATATTTTCATTGGCAAAGGAATCCAATAATTGCAGATCTAGCTTCGAGTACTTGAAGCAGATCATTGCAACTCTTTTGTGGAGCTTTCGTATCCCCATCACTTGGTATGTTATTCTGCGGTCTCACTAATATATCCTTCTAGAATTTGACTGGAAGAAAACCACAGATCTACTCAAGTAGTTTTTCTGTTGAGCTATGTAAGCATTTAGGGGATCAGATCATCCTTCATGGAACTGATCTTGAAGAAGCAGATCATATATTGCAAGTCTTTTTCTTTTGGACGCAGGGTTGCTGTTGGCTGGATAGCACGATACTGATTTCAAGGTATGTACATAGCGTTTCTTAAACACTATTGCAAATAAATAACTGAGAGGTCTTGCTTACTGTGTGGCCGAGTCCAAAACCCTCTTCCCAAATAATTTTGCAAGAGAAAAAATATAGCTAGTAGTTGTGTGAGAGTGATGAGAAAATTTTGGAAATATTTTTCTCAATTATAATTTTATTCAGTTGTGAACTGTAAAATTTTTTTTACCTCTCTACAGAATTTCACTACCACTACCTATGGGATGTGGTTTTATTATATTTATGCGTTGATGGCTTTGTGCGGACTCTCAGCTCTCTTTTCTTCTGAAATTCTACAGCCTCTGTTCCTCTATTTATTTTTTCTCTGTTAGTCGCTTGACTAGTTTACAGAGTTCAAATCATGGCTGGTGGTTGAGCTTTGGGCTTTCAAGCCACAGGCTGGTGGGACTCATGCACGAGCATGTGTCTTTCTTTTTTATTTTATTTTTCAAAACAAAAATGAGAGTTAAAATCCACTTATCATCAATAATCCTTAGTTTTGGATTTCTAGTTTTTGACTGTTTTGTTTACAGAGATTGCATACTAAGTACAGAAGGTGGGGATCAAAAAGGCCAATATGGCCTCTGCTGCAACAGAACTACTGATTGGCAAAATTGCAACCATTCTTGAGAATGAAGCGTCTTCCATAGCCGGAGTTCGAGATCAAATTGATGAGATTAAGCTAGAGCTTGTAAGCATGAGATCCTTCCTAAAAGATGCTGAGGGCAAACAAGCACTCACAGCTGGAGAGGAAACTTGGATCACAAGCGTTAGAGACTTGACCTATGATGTTGATGATATCATTGACGAATACATGTATCACATGTTTAAGCACAAAACTGCACGTCGATTTGTAAGGTGGCTCCGCAAAACCATTTACCTTCCAAAGAACATTTGGCGCAGGCGTCAGATCGCCAATGACCTGAAAAAAATAGCCATGAGAATCAAAGCCATTCCAGAGAGGAATCAGAGATATGGTGTTGGTACTTTAGAAGGAGCAACAAGTAGTGCTGATAATAGCATTCCACAATGGGCGAAGAACCAAGCTGAGTCTTCTCTATATATTAAGGAGGATGAACTCGTCGGAATTGAAAGCAATAAGCAAATGTTGATGGGGTTGCTGTTGAATGGAGAGCTGACTCAAATGGTTGTACCCGTGGTCGGGATGGGAGGATCAGGGAAAACAACTCTGGTTGCAAAGTGCTTCACCGACGACAAAGTAAAAAGATATTTTAGTTGTTATGCATGGATCACTGTTTCGCAAAAATATTCGATTGAAGACTTGTTCAAAAGACTGATCAAGGAGTTTTATCAAGGAAGAAAGGAAGAGGTCCCTCAGCATTTGAACTCCATGAGCTACAAAGAATTGCTAGAGATGGTGATCAACTACTTGGAGTCTGAGAGGTACCTTGTTGTACTTGATGACGTTTGGGATTTCAAACTTTGGCAAGATATTAAAATAGCACTTCAAAACAAACAACAAGGAAGTCGAATTGCCCTCACAACTCGAAACCAAGACATAGCCTCCTACAATTTTGGAGTTGAAAGCCGTCCTTTCGAAATTAAACCCTTGGAAGACCATGAAGCTTGGGAGCTCTTTTGCAAGAAAGCGTTCCCATATCATGATCAATCTTGTCCTAAAGAGCACGAATCATCAGCACGGGAACTTGTGAGGAAGTGTGAGGGCTTACCTTTGGCAGTTGTAGCTCTGGGTGGTCTTATGTCTTCGAAACAGCCATCGGAATGGAAGAAAATCCAGACTAGCTTGAATTGGCATCTAGCTCACGATCCAATGTTAGAACCCATGAAGAGCATCTTGTTGCTTAGTTTCAACAATTTGCCAAGCCGATGGAAGCACTGTTTTCTCTACTGTTCACTTTTTCCTGAAGATTACTCTATCAAAAGAAATATACTACTTAGGATGTGGATTGCTGAAGGATTTGTTGAACCTATCAAAGGGGTCACACCAGAAGGAGTTGCAGAGGGCTATCTTAGGGGACTTATTGCTCGTAGCATGCTCCAAGTCGTAGAAAGGGATGAAGATGGAAGACTAAGATCATGTAAGATGCATGATCTTATGCTGGAGCTTGCTTTGTCTATCTCCCGAAAGGAAAAGTTTGGTGATGTATATGATGGCAGCGAAGTAGTAGAAGAAATTGGAGGTCGGCGCATGTCGATTCAAACAGCTGAAGGACAAATTACTTCTTGCAAAGGTACGTTACAACTTCGTTCTTTTCTCGTGTTTGCTAGTAGCATGCACTCGTTATCGATGTTGGAAAAGGTGTTGTCTTCTGGGTTAAAATTGTTGCGGGTACTAGATATTGAAGATGTCCCGATTGCTAGATTTCCGGATGAGCTCGTCTACTTATTCAACTTGAAATATTTAAACTTATATGGAACTCTCATTAAGGAGCTTCCAGAATCCATAGGAAGGCTCCGAAACCTTGAAACCTTGAATATCCGTAACAGTAAGATAAAGGCACTTCCGCGAGCTATCTCTAAGTTACCAAACCTTCATCATTTATTTTGTGGTCATGTAACTGGTGATTATATGGAGTTAACATTTCAAAAAGGGACAAAAGTACCATCAGATATCAGTAAGTGTAAGAATTTGCAAGTTTTGTCATTTATTGAATCAGAAGGGGAGATTATTAAACAAGTCGGGAATATGACCCAACTTAGAGAGATTTGCATTACAAATGTAAAATCAAAAAATGAGGTTGACCTATGTCACTCCATTGGAAATTTGAAGCTCCTTGAAAGTTTGTATCTAGTGGCAACTGATGAAGATGAGTTACTACCAGTAAATGCGCTGGCATTGCCTTCTCCCCAACTTCGTAGTGTTTTTTTGGGTGGAAAACTGGAAAGAGTGCCACTTTGGTTTGGTTCTCTTCATAACATCACAGACATAGCTCTTCATTGGTCTAGGCTCGAAGAAGATCCGCTACCTCACATTCAAGCACTGCCGAATCTGAGAGATCTTCGACTTTGTAATGCAGTTGTTGGGAGACAATTATGCTTCTGCAGAGATTTCTTAATGCTCAAGACTTTGGTGGTTGCCAACTTGCCCATGTTGAATGATATAACGATAGAAAAAGGAGCAATGCCGAATCTCCAGACCTTCAGACTCCTTGACTGTATGGAATTAAAGACAATGCCACACGGAATTGAATACCTTGTGAATCTAAAGTCATTGCGATTAAAGTCTATGCCACCGGAAATCATAAATTCCATACGCAAAGGAGGTGTGGATCATCCAAAGGTACAACACATTCCTAAAATCAGCCATTTATACAAGACAGAATATGAGAGGTGCTATGAAAGCTTGTCATAGGACTCGTATCCTCAAAAGGTAAGTTTTTCACCTTCTCATTGAAACTTTCCTAAACTTGAACATTTGAACTTTTATATAAGATTTTATTTGATAATTGTATTGCTTTCATCTTGCTATATCGCTTGTAGGATGAAGGCCGAGAAGTGCTAAAGATTTGGATTCTACCGAGTTTGTGCGCCCCTGCAGGAAGGAAGAATCTGTTGTTTGTGTGAAGATGCAAAGATTGACGCTGATTTCTTATTTGCCTCTTTTGAAATTGAATAAAATGCCCAAGATTATTTATAACCTGAAACTTATGGGCTTTGTGTGTGTGTATTTTCATGTACTAATAATGGATTTGTCTGTGTTTCATTTCGAACTTTGAATAACTTGTGCTATTCCCTTTCTTGCTTTTTATTTTGCGACGAGCACTAAAAGTGGATACGACCATATCATTGCTGCAAGATTTAGTGCTGGATGTTACAACCTCAATAAGCCAAAAGACTGGCTCTGGTTTGCCCTCGACTTCTGGCTTCAAAGTGACAGTATTTCTATTAATCAGGGTAAACCAACTTTTACAGTGAAAGATTCTAAAAGCTTTCAATGTTCTCTGATGTAAGAACTGCTAAAAAATGAACAACATTTCCGGCAAAGAAACGAACTATATGCATTTTTTTCCTATAAACCAATCAAACCGCACTATAGCTACTTCACAGAATCAAGAGGAAAATCCTGATGACTTGCAAGCTAAGTCCCAATGGTGACAAAATTAGCTCAATGGTCACAAAACCTTGAATTGATAGGACAATAATTAGGGCCAAAATTTGAAAAACTGTGATACAAACCATTCCAATTATATCCATTTCTTCCCTTTTCTCACTAACCAAACAGAAGCTAAAGGTAAAAAAACAAATTACATTCCTCGGCCTCCCGCCAAAGCTTCCTCCGATGGATCTTTCCAGTCATCAATTCTAAAAATTTAATATTAATTACGATTTAACGCTTAAATAGAGCGAGAGAGAGAGAAAGAGAGAGAGGGAGAGAGAGAGAGAGAGAGAGAGAGAGAGAGAGAGAGAGAGAGAGAAAGAATTACTTACACCAAACCGTAACGGCAGTCGAATAGAAGACGTTTCCGAGGTGGGCTTGAGGAGGTTGTAATGGAGAATGAGGAAGTTGAGGTCGCCATTTTCTCCGTTCTCTCTCTGACTGTAGGGATCGGATTGAGGAAGAAGGGAAAGTTTTGGGCCTGAAATGAAATGGATCTGATGTTTGGACTCCATTGGGAATTGAGGCCCAGTTACTAGGCAATTTCGTAAATTAATGTTACTGCCAGTTTAAAGGGCAATAAACTTACCTCACTTTTCCCGCTTCTTCTTCGATCCAAGTCTCTCATTTTTCGATTCTCTCTTTCGGAGCTTCAGAAATGGCGAACGTGAAATCAACGTCTCAAGTTCAAATCAGAGGCACGAGCTCAGGTACCTTCTTCGTCCTATTTTCACTGCTTCAATCAATTTTTTTGATCAGCATTTGCTCCTTTAAATTTCACTTATCTGTTTGATTCTTCGGAAAGTTTAGAAACAGAGTATTACCTTCTGTTTGGTTCCAAAGAAAGAAAAAGGCGAGCGAAGTTTGCATTTTTCTCTGAAATTTTCAGATTAAGTTCACATTAAGTGAACTGTTTCATTTGTTAAACATACTCAATTTTTTCATTCACTGATTCTCTTATTTGCTTCTTAGCTTCAGTATTCTCATTTTTGCTCTTTTCCACTTATATGCCGTTTGGTTACTGGGATTTTTCAGACACGGCAAGAAAATTTTCTTCTAAATCTTACTTTCTATCTCACTGTGTTCTCCTAGCCCAACTCATTTCCTAAAAATGGAATTATCTTTTGTTTGTTTGTGATAAGTAAAGGAATTGGACTTTAGATTTTAATTACTTAAGTTTCGTTCACTTTTTTATTTACAGTTTTATGCTAAATGCAACGGAAAATGGTATTTAACGTCTCTAATTTCTTGATTATTGATGGGATTACAAAGATTTTGGTTACTATGTACTTGAAATGGTAGATATAATTGATGAAGTGAGAAATATGGATGTTTTGCTCTTTTGCAGGTGGTGGTAGTGGGGTTTGTATGATGAGCAACACATGGAGAGATGAACAACGCCCATCTTTCATCAACTTCATCTCCACCTTCCTCACTGCAAATTCTTTCCGGCTTAACTTTGTCCCAATTGCCCCCGTAATTTCCTTCATTTTATTCATCTCGCGTGAATAAGGAAAGTAAAAAAAAACAAATGTGATGATTTCATTTGCATTGCAGGACTTTATTTTCAACTGTGGAGGTTCATCTGTGGCATTCATTTTTGTGACAAGCTTGGATCCCACTTTCGAGGATTCCTCACTTCTTTCTCTCATTCAAAACCGTGCATATCTCACAATTCTTCGGCAGGTGACCAAGTTTCCGATGCGTCTTGTGTTTTGTTTGAGCATAACCCTTTTTTTAGTAATTGTTGGATTTGATATTTTTTGGTATGCAGAGTTCAAAAACTGAAGATGCAACTTGCAAATCTGTATGTTGTCACCACCCTTCCAACCAGAGAGCAGAATGATTTGTTTGTTCGTTCGTACTTCAAGTGAGCAATTAAAATACTTATGTCCTATTGATGGTTGATTGTGTAAAAACTATGAATGTGGTTTTGAACTGTGACTGAAATTATAAATTAAATGAGCCGCTTACAATCTGTTAAAATTTGGCATGGAGCTTGGTAAGCCAACATTCATTCTGATCAAGGACTTGGAAATGGGGTTCGAAAGCTCATTCTCGCGGAGGTAAATTTTGTTCTGCGAAGCTTTCTCACTATGAAGATTTATTACTTTTCAAGCCATCTGTCTAAGAACCCATTGACTACAGTATGCAAGAGGGAGGATGCCGCCACAAAGTTGAAGTCTGAGGTTGGTGCAATAAGCCACTTCAATTTTCAATGTGATGCAAATGTTGACAATATTCTGTGTTTCATGTACTTTGTTTCTGCTTGCTTATTCTTTTTGGGTGTTCTAGTTTGAAAGAGGAAGCAAACTGCGCAGGCAGTGGGCGCGTTTCAAAGAGTGATCACCTATATCCCGAGGCTTGACAACCACGATGCAGATGCGGTACCACTTAAAACCCATATGTTGTTTCAATAAAAGCGATCTTACCACTATATTTCTTTGTCCTCCCTTGCTAATATGCATTCGGTAGAAAATCTTTGCGATTTGCTCTTGTGCAATTGTTTGTATGTTCTTGGTTGGGGAAAAAGAAACAAGGCTTCTAAGAAGGTAGATTTAAGTAGCATTCCAAGTTTGAGTTGTTCCCTTCATAAGACATTTTGCCCTTATTAAATAACGGACATATGATGAAAATCTCAATTATACACAATTTTCTTCAATTTTGACCACCGTTATTCATATACTAATTAGCTGGGATTTAGGCTATAGAATGGTCCTTTGGAATTTTGATTTTAGGTTGTAAGTATGAAATTTTGAATTGATTCCCATGTTTGATTAGCAAGTGTATAGAATGGTTCTTTGAAACTTCGATTTTAAGTATCAAACTTTTGAGTGTAACCCTAAATTTAATACTTTAAACCTTGAATTGAACAGATTACTTGATTTGAGATGCTAACCTTAAAGTCTTCAGCTCTTAAATCTATATCCTAATTGGTTTTGACAAATTTCATTTCTTTTTCACTTCTTCTTACAGCTTAACCAAGCAATTGGATCGATTGAAACGATTGCCAAGGCATCAACGGAGCATATTTTGGAGAATACATACTTCTCAGCTGAGAAGGCACAAGTTGTTACCAGGTTTTTCAGGGATCCAAATTTTTACCTCAGTCCCAAGATCAACTGAATCTGGAAGTTAGCTTGGATCATGAGTGTCATGTGTAACTAAAAGGTAAATTTTGTACATAAAACTGAAAACCATACACTTCTAAGCAGATTCTGGATTCAAATTTCAGATTTGGCATTCTGATCCCTTCTTGACATCATTGGATTGAAAACCAGAACAATTAGCTCCAAATCTGTGCTTATCAATCTGAAGTAGCCTATTAAGCTCACACATTGGTACGAAATTAATCTATGCTCTTTTGAGACCCCGGCTGCCACACGAAGCCGATATTAGGCCAAGGGCACTCGTTAGGTCCTATGGTATAACAAAATGCTAGAAATCATCTCAATTATTAGATTTTATTACAAGTACAAAAGTGGTGAGCTTTCATCCACAAATGCATTGGCATGATAAGGTCTGTCACTCTCTCTAACAAAATTATTGGTACATGGACAAGTCTTCCTTTGACTGCCATGAGCCACAATGCATTCATTCTAAATCACTAAACAAATCACAATTTCTTGAGAAAGTAAATTCCCTACAGCTACAGATAAGGGGAAAAGGGTATTGCAATTGCAACCACAAAATAAGATCCAACTTGCTACATAATTTTACCCCACCACCCCATTTGCTTTCGAAAAGTTTTGGTCTTTGTCTATTTATCTCCTATTTTCATCCAGTATTCTTTATCACCATATTTTCATTGGCAAAGGAATCCAATAATTGCAGATCTAGCTTCGAGTACTTGAAGCAGATCATTGCAACTCTTTTGTGGAGCTTTCGTATCCCCATCACTTGGTATGTTATTCTGCGGTCTCACTAATATATCCTTCTAGAATTTGACTGGAAGAAAACCACAGATCTACTCAAGTAGTTTTTCTGTTGAGCTATGTAAGCATTTAGGGGATCAGATCATCCTTCATGGAACTGATCTTGAAGAAGCAGATCATATATTGCAAGTCTTTTTCTTTTGGACGCAGGGTTGCTGTTGGCTGGATAGCACGATACTGATTTCAAGGTATGTACATAGCGTTTCTTAAACACTATTGCAAATAAATAACTGAGAGGTCTTGCTTACTGTGTGGCCGAGTCCAAAACCCTCTTCCCAAATAATTTTGCAAGAGAAAAAATATAGCTAGTAGTTGTGTGAGAGTGATGAGAAAATTTTGGAAATATTTTTCTCAATTATAATTTTATTCAGTTGTGAACTGTAAAATTTTTTTTACCTCTCTACAGAATTTCACTACCACTACCTATGGGATGTGGTTTTATTATATTTATGCGTTGATGGCTTTGTGCGGACTCTCAGCTCTCTTTTCTTCTGAAATTCTACAGCCTCTGTTCCTCTATTTATTTTTTCTCTGTTAGTCGCTTGACTAGTTTACAGAGTTCAAATCATGGCTGGTGGTTGAGCTTTGGGCTTTCAAGCCACAGGCTGGTGGGACTCATGCACGAGCATGTGTCTTTCTTTTTTATTTTATTTTTCAAAACAAAAATGAGAGTTAAAATCCACTTATCATCAATAATCCTTAGTTTTGGATTTCTAGTTTTTGACTGTTTTGTTTACAGAGATTGCATACTAAGTACAGAAGGTGGGGATCAAAAAGGCCAATATGGCCTCTGCTGCAACAGAACTACTGATTGGCAAAATTGCAACCATTCTTGAGAATGAAGCGTCTTCCATAGCCGGAGTTCGAGATCAAATTGATGAGATTAAGCTAGAGCTTGTAAGCATGAGATCCTTCCTAAAAGATGCTGAGGGCAAACAAGCACTCACAGCTGGAGAGGAAACTTGGATCACAAGCGTTAGAGACTTGACCTATGATGTTGATGATATCATTGACGAATACATGTATCACATGTTTAAGCACAAAACTGCACGTCGATTTGTAAGGTGGCTCCGCAAAACCATTTACCTTCCAAAGAACATTTGGCGCAGGCGTCAGATCGCCAATGACCTGAAAAAAATAGCCATGAGAATCAAAGCCATTCCAGAGAGGAATCAGAGATATGGTGTTGGTACTTTAGAAGGAGCAACAAGTAGTGCTGATAATAGCATTCCACAATGGGCGAAGAACCAAGCTGAGTCTTCTCTTTATATTAAGGAGGATGAACTCGTCGGAATTGAAAGCAATAAGCAAATGTTGATGGGGTTGCTGTTGAATGGAGAGCTGACTCAAATGGTTGTACCCGTGGTCGGGATGGGAGGATCAGGGAAAACAACTCTGGTTGCAAAGTGCTTCACCGACGACAAAGTAAAAAGATATTTTAGTTGTTATGCATGGATCACTGTTTCGCAAAAATATTCGATTGAAGACTTGTTCAAAAGACTGATCAAGGAGTTTTATCAAGGAAGAAAGGAAGAGGTCCCTCAGCATTTGAACTCCATGAGCTACAAAGAATTGCTAGAGATGGTGATCAACTACTTGGAGTCTGAGAGGTACCTTGTTGTACTTGATGACGTTTGGGATTTCAAACTTTGGCAAGATATTAAAATAGCACTTCAAAACAAACAACAAGGAAGTCGAATTGCCCTCACAACTCGAAACCAAGACATAGCCTCCTACAATTTTGGAGTTGAAAGCCGTCCTTTCGAAATTAAACCCTTGGAAGACCATGAAGCTTGGGAGCTCTTTTGCAAGAAAGCGTTCCCATATCATGATCAATCTTGTCCTAAAGAGCACGAATCATCAGCACGGGAACTTGTGAGGAAGTGTGAGGGCTTACCTTTGGCAGTTGTAGCTCTGGGTGGTCTTATGTCTTCGAAACAGCCATCGGAATGGAAGAAAATCCAGACTAGCTTGAATTGGCATCTAGCTCACGATCCAATGTTAGAACCCATGAAGAGCATCTTGTTGCTTAGTTTCAACAATTTGCCAAGCCGATGGAAGCACTGTTTTCTCTACTGTTCACTTTTTCCTGAAGATTACTCTATCAAAAGAAATATACTACTTAGGATGTGGATTGCTGAAGGATTTGTTGAACCTATCAAAGGGGTCACACCAGAAGGAGTTGCAGAGGGCTATCTTAGGGGACTTATTGCTCGTAGCATGCTCCAAGTCGTAAAAAGGGATGAAGATGGAAGACTAAGATCATGTAAGATGCATGATCTTATGCTGGAGCTTGCTTTGTCTATCTCCCGAAAGGAAAAGTTTGGTGATGTATATGATGGCAGCGAAGTAGTAGAAGAAATTGGAGGTCGGCGCATGTCGATTCAAACAGCTGAAGGACAAATTACTTCTTGCAAAGGTACGTTACAACTTCGTTCTTTTCTCGTGTTTGCTAGTAGCATGCACTCGTTATCGATGTTGGAAAAGGTGTTGTCTTCTGGGTTAAAATTGTTGCGGGTACTAGATATTGAAGATGTCCCGATTGCTAGATTTCCGGATGAGCTCGTCTACTTATTCAACTTGAAATATTTAAACTTAAAGGGAACTCTGATTAAGGAGCTTCCAGAATCCATAGGAAGGCTCCGAAACCTTGAAACCTTGAATATCCGTAACAGTAAGATAAAGGCACTTCCGCGAGCTATCTCTAAGTTACCAAACCTTCATCATTTAATTTGTGGTCATGTAACTGGTGATTATATGGAGTTAACATTTCAAAAAGGGACAAAAGTACCATCAGATATCAGTAAGTGTAAGAATTTGCAAGTTTTGTCATTTATTGAATCAGAAGGGGAGATTATTAAACAAGTCGGGAATATGACCCAACTTAGAGAGATTTGCATTACAAATGTAAAATCAAAAAATGAGGTTGACCTATGTCACTCCATTGGAAATTTGAAGCTCCTTGAAAGTTTGCATCTAGTGGCAACTGATGAAGATGAGTTACTACCAGTAAATGCGCTGGCATTGCCTTCTCCCCAACTTCGTTGTGTTGTTTTGTGTGGAAAACTGGAAAGAGTGCCACTTTGGTTTGGTTCTCTTCATAACATCACAGACATAGCTCTTCACTGGTCTAGGCTCGAAGAAGATCCGCTACCTCACATTCAAGCACTGCCGAATCTGAGAGATCTTCGACTTTGTAATGCAGTTGTTGGGAGACAATTATGCTTCTGCAGAGATTTCTTAATGCTCAAGACTTTGGTGGTTGCCAACTTGCCCATGTTGAATGATATAACGATAGAAAAAGGAGCAATGCCGAATCTCCAGACCTTCAGACTCGTTGACTGTATGGAATTAAAGACAATGCCACACGGAATTGAATACCTTGTGAATCTAAAGTCATTGCGATTAAAGTCTATGCCACCGGAAATCATAAATTCCATACGCAAAGGAGGTGTGGATCATCCAAAGGTACAACACATTCCTAAAATCAGCCATTTATACAAGACAGAATATGAGAGGTGCTATGAAAGCTTGTCATAGGACTCGTATCCTCAAAAGGTAAGTTTTTCACCTTCTCATTGAAACTTTCCTAAACTTGAACATTTGAACTTTTATATAAGATTTTATTTGATAATTGTATTGCTTTCATCTTGCTATATCGCTTGTAGGATGAAGGCCGAGAAGTGCTAAAGATTTGGATTCTACCGAGTTTGTGCGCCCCTGCAGGAAGGAAGAATCTGTTGTTTGTGTGAAGATGCAAAGATTGACGCTGATTTCTTATTTGCCTCTTTTGAAATTGAATAAAATGCCCAAGATTATTTATAACCTGAAACTTATGGGCTTTGTGTGTGTGTATTTTCATGTACTAATAATGGATTTGTCTGTGTTTCATTTCGAACTTTGAATAACTTGTGCTATTCCCTTTCTTGCTTTTTATTTTGCGACGAGCACTAAAAGTGGATACGACCATATCATTGCTGCAAGATTTAGTGCTGGATGTTACAACCTCAATAAGCCAAAAGACTGGCTCTGGTTTGCCCTCGACTTCTGGCTTCAAAGTGACAGTATTTCTATTAATCAGGGTAAACCAACTTTTACAGTGAAAGATTCTAAAAGCTTTCAATGTTCTCTGATGTAAGAACTGCTAAAAAATGAACAACATTTCCGGCAAAGAAACGAACTATATGCATTTTTTTCCTATAAACCAATCAAACCGCACTATAGCTACTTCACAGAATCAAGAGGAAAATCCTGATGACTTGCAAGCTAAGTCCCAATGGTGACAAAATTAGCTCAATGGTCACAAAACCTTGAATTGATAGGACAATAATTAGGGCCAAAATTTGAAAAACTGTGATACAAACCATTCCAATTATATCCATTTCTTCCCTTTTCTCACTAACCAAACAGAAGCTAAAGGTAAAAAAAAAAATTACATTCCTCGGCCTCCCGCCAAAGCTTCCTCCGATGGATCTTTCCAGTCATCAATTCTAAAAATTTAATATTAATTACGATTTAACGCTTAAATAGAGCGAGAGAGAGAGAAAGAGAGAGAGAGAGAGAGAGAGAGAGAGAGAGAGAGAGAGAGAGAGAGAGAGAGAGAGAATTACTTACACCAAACCGTAACGGCAGTCGAATAGAAGACGTTTCCGAGGTGGGCTTGAGGAGGTTGTAATGGAGAATGAGGAAGTTGAGGTCGCCATTTTCTCCGTTCTCTCTCTGACTGTAGGGATCGGATTGAGGAAGAAGGGAAAGTTTTGGGCCTGAAATGAAATGGATCTGATGTTTGGACTCCATTGGGAATTGAGGCCCAGTTACTAGGCAATTTCGTAAATTAATGTTACTGCCAGTTTAAAGGGCAATAAACTTACCTCACTTTTCCCGCTTCTTCTTCGATCCAAGTCTCTCATTTTTCGATTCTCTCTTTCGGAGCTTCAGAAATGGCGAACGTGAAATCAACGTCTCAAGTTCAAATCAGAGGCACGAGCTCAGGTACCTTCTTCGTCCTATTTTCACTGCTTCAATCAATTTTTTTGATCAGCATTTGCTCCTTTAAATTTCACTTATCTGTTTGATTCTTCGGAAAGTTTAGAAACAGAGTATTACCTTCTGTTTGGTTCCAAAGAAAGAAAAAGGCGAGCGAAGTTTGCATTTTTCTCTGAAATTTTCAGATTAAGTTCACATTAAGTGAACTGTTTCATTTGTTAAACATACTCAATTTTTTCATTCACTGATTCTCTTATTTGCTTCTTAGCTTCAGTATTCTCATTTTTGCTCTTTTCCACTTATATGCCGTTTGGTTACTAGGATTTTTCAGACACGGCAAGAAAATTTTCTTCTAAATCTTACTTTCTATCTCACTGTGTTCTCCTAGCCCAACTCATTTCCTAAAAATGGAATTATCTTTTGTTTGTTTGTGATAAGTAAAGGAATTGGACTTTAGATTTTAATTACTTAAGTTTCGTTCACTTTTTTATTTACAGTTTTATGCTAAATGCAACGGAAAATGGTATTTAACGTCTCTAATTTCTTGATTATTGATGGGATTACAAAGATTTTGGTTACTATGTACTTGAAATGGTAGATATAATTGATGAAGTGAGAAATATGGATGTTTTGCTCTTTTGCAGGTGGTGGTAGTGGGGTTTGTATGATGAGCAACACATGGAGAGATGAACAACGCCCATCTTTCATCAACTTCATCTCCACCTTCCTCACTGCAAATTCTTTCCGGCTTAACTTTGTCCCAATTGCCCCCGTAATTTCCTTCATTTTATTCATCTCGCGTGAATAAGGAAAGTAAAAAAAAAACAAATGTGATGATTTCATTTGCATTGCAGGACTTTATTTTCAACTGTGGAGGTTCATCTGTGGCATTCATTTTTGTGACAAGCTTGGATCCCACTTTCGAGGATTCCTCACTTCTTTCTCTCATTCAAAACCGTGCATATCTCACAATTCTTCGGCAGGTGACCAAGTTTCCGATGCGTCTTGTGTTTTGTTTGAGCATAACCCTTTTTTTAGTAATTGTTGGATTTGATATTTTTTGGTATGCAGAGTTCAAAAACTGAAGATGCAACTTGCAAATCTGTATGTTGTCACCACCCTTCCATCCAGAGAGCAGAATGATTTGTTTGTTCGTTCGTACTTCAAGTGAGCAATTAAAATACTTATGTCCTATTGATGGTTGATTGTGTAAAAACTATGAATGTGGTTTTGAACTGTGACTGAAATTATAAATTAAATGAGCCGCTTACAATCTGTGAAAATTTGGCATGGAGCTTGGTAAACCAACATTCATTCTGATCAAGGACTTGGAAATGGGGTTCGAAAGCTCATTCTCGCGGAGGTAAATTTTGTTCTGCGAAGCTTTCTCACTATGAAGATTTATTACTTTTCAAGCCATCTGTCTAAGAACCCATTGACTACAGTATGCAAGAGGGAGGATGCCGCCACAAAGTTGAAGTCTGAGGTTGGTGCAATAAGCCACTTCAATTTTCAATGTGATGCAAATGTTGACAATATTCTGTGTTTCATGTACTTTGTTTCTGCTTGCTTATTCTTTTTGGGGTGTTCTAGTTTGAAAGAGGAAGCAAACTGCGCAGGCAGTGGGCGCGTTTCAAAGAGTGATCACCTATATCCCGAGGCTTGACAACCACGATGCAGATGCGGTACCACTTAAAACCCATATGTTGTTTCAATAAAAGCGATCTTACCACTATATTTCTTTGTCCTCCCTTGCTAATATGCATTCGGTAGAAAATCTTTGCGATTTGCTCTTGTGCAATTGTTTGTATGTTCTTGGTTGGGGAAAAAGAAACAAGGCTTCTAAGAAGGTAGATTTAAGTAGCATTCCAAGTTTGAGTTGTTCCCTTCATAAGACATTTTGCCCTTATTAAATAACGGACATATGATGAAATCTCAATTATACACAATTTTCTTCAATTTTGACCACCGTTATTCATATACTAATTAGCTGGGATTTAGGCTATCGAATGGTCCTTTGGAATTTTGATTTTAGGTTGTAAGTATGAAATTTTGAATTGATTCCCATGTTTGATTAGCAAGTGTATAGAATGGTTCTTTGAAACTTCGATTTTAAGTATCAAACTTTTGAGTGTAACCCTAAATTTAATACTTTAAACCTTGAATTGAACAGATTACTTGATTTGAGATGCTAACCTTAAAGTCTTCAGCTCTTAAATCTATATCCTAATTGGTTTTGACAAATTTCATTTCTTTTTCACTTCTTCTTACAGCTTAACCAAGCAATTGGATCGATTGAAACGATTGCCAAGGCATCAACGGAGCATATTTTGGAGAATACATACTTCTCAGCTGAGAAGGCACAAGTTGTTACCAGGTTTTTCAGGGATCCAAATTTTTACCTCAGTCCCAAGATCAACTGAATCTGGAAGTTAGCTTGGATCATGAGTGTCATGTGTAACTAAAAGGTAAATTTTGTACATAAAACTGAAAACCATACACTTCTAAGCAGATTCTGGATTCAAATTTCAGATTTGGCATTCTGATCCCTTCTTGACATCATTGGATTGAAAACCAGAACAATTAGCTCCAAATCTGTGCTTATCAATCTGAAGTAGCCTATTAAGCTCACACATTGGTACGAAATTAATCTATGCTCTTTTGAGACCCCGGCTGCCACACGAAGCCGATATTAGGCCAAGGGCACTCGTTAGGTCCTATGGTATAACAAAATGCTAGAAATCATCTCAATTATTAGATTTTATTACAAGTACAAAAGTGGTGAGCTTTCATCCACAAATGCATTGGCATGATAAGGTCTGTCACTCTCTCTAACAAAATTATTGGTACATGGACAAGTCTTCCTTTGACTGCCATGAGCCACAATGCATTCATTCTAAATCACTAAACAAATCACAATTTCTTGAGAAAGTAAATTCCCTACAGCTACAGATAAGGGGAAAAGGGTATTGCAATTGCAACCACAAAATAAGATCCAACTTGCTACATAATTTTACCCCACCACCCCATTTTCTTTCGAAAAGTTTTGGTCTTTGTCTATTTATCTCCTATTTTCATCCAGTATTCTTTATCACCATATTTTCATTGGCAAAGGAATCCAATAATTGCAGATCTAGCTTCGAGTACTTGAAGCAGATCATTGCAACTCTTTTGTGGAGCTTTCGTATCCCCATCACTTGGTATGTTATTCTGCGGTCTCACTAATATATCCTTCTAGAATTTGACTGGAAGAAAACCACAGATCTACTCAAGTAGTTTTTCTGTTGAGCTATGTAAGCATTTAGGGGATCAGATCATCCTTCATGGAACTGATCTTGAAGAAGCAGATCATATATTGCAAGTCTTTTTCTTTTGGACGCAGGGTTGCTGTTGGCTGGATAGCACGATACTGATTTCAAGGTATGTACATAGCGTTTCTTAAACACTATTGCAAATAAATAACTGAGAGGTCTTGCTTACTGTGTGGCCGAGTCCAAAACCCTCTTCCCAAATAATTTTGCAAGAGAAAAAATATAGCTAGTAGTTGTGTGAGAGTGATGAGAAAATTTTGGAAATATTTTTCTCAATTATAATTTTATTCAGTTGTGAACTGTAAAATTTTTTTTACCTCTCTACAGAATTTCACTACCACTACCTATGGGATGTGGTTTTATTATATTTATGCGTTGATGGCTTTGTGCGGACTCTCAGCTCTCTTTTCTTCTGAAATTCTACAGCCTCTGTTCCTCTATTTATTTTTTCTCTGTTAGTCGCTTGACTAGTTTACAGAGTTCAAATCATGGCTGGTGGTTGAGCTTTGGGCTTTCAAGCCACAGGCTGGTGGGACTCATGCACGAGCATGTGTCTTTCTTTTTTATTTTATTTTTCAAAACAAAAATGAGAGTTAAAATCCACTTATCATCAATAATCCTTAGTTTTGGATTTCTAGTTTTTGACTGTTTTGTTTACAGAGATTGCATACTAAGTACAGAAGGTGGGGATCAAAAAGGCCAATATGGCCTCTGCTGCAACAGAACTACTGATTGGCAAAATTGCAACCATTCTTGAGAATGAAGCGTCTTCCATAGCCGGAGTTCGAGATCAAATTGATGAGATTAAGCTAGAGCTTGTAAGCATGAGATCCTTCCTAAAAGATGCTGAGGGCAAACAAGCACTCAC